>CM033324.1:61089208-62570769 GCA_019359835.1 Pharus latifolius | reverse complement strand
ATCTTGACATGGCCAGAAACTAGGGCTTGCCATATCTTTTGATCTAGAGCTCCAAATGATGCACCACTTTGTCTGGGAGGTAGGCATTGATAACAGGAACAATTCATTCAACAGGATCCAAGGCTGAAAATGGCTGGAAAATGATGAAAACCAGCGAAGAAGTTGACTGGCCTGGAGTACCTGCAGCACAAACAGTGCAGCAACTAGGGCATAGCCATAACTCCTGTTCTAGGCCGAATTAGGGGTCGTGGTAGAAGACAAAGTTGCTCAAAATGATCCAAAACATCTAAATGGCAAAGTGGCTAGGCCTGGATTGGCTGGAATCAACGGCCGGCGACTGGAGTAGAAGGAGATGACATGGAAATTGGGGGTTTTCGATTTAGGGCAAATGAACTCAATTCCTTGCTTGTACATGATCTCTAGGGAATTAGAAACATACTGGTGAAGTTAGATTAGCTAGAGATGCACCAGAAAAGCTTAAACAGTAAGTTCAGTGAACATGCAAGGTTCCAAATTGGGGATTTTCACATATCAGGAATTCTGTCGATTTTGGTTGCTTAGGGATGTTAAGCAAGGTCTACTGAGCATATTTGATTACTGGCTCGAAGATCAATTCATTCTGGAATGAAATTAATTGCTCGCCGGAGCTACTGGAGTAAAACTGAAATTGCCGGCGACTGAGGGTATTTAGACTAAATTCCAAGCTCGAGAAGCATGAGGGAGATGAGGGAAGCTCACTGGGGGTGTTGGATCGAAGAATGAAGTAGTGGGGAAGCTTGGCACCGTGCTCCCTCTTTGCTGCTCACCGGGGAAGAAGAAGACACAGTGCTGCTGCTGGTTTTCTGGTGTTTTGGAGTGTGGTGAAGTTGGCTAAGTCCCAGGGGGTATAAATCGGTAAGGCTGGAGGTGTTGCAACGGCTAGATGTGCACGGGGAGTTGAAGCCGGCAAGAAATGACAGGATTGCGACTTCACGGCGAGCTGGCGTCGAGGTGACTTGGTTCAGTGGCCGTGAGAGCTTTTGCAACTGGAGCTGCTGCGAAGTGAAGGCGACACGATGGCTGGCCGCGGCAAGAACTCCACGTGGCTAAGCTTTCCTGCTGGAGCCGTTGCCGGTGGCGTGCAAACGGGAGAAGCTAGCTGGTCGCGATCCTCGCTGGAGAAGATCCACAGTGGCCAATGGCGAGCACACACGCGGCGGCAGGCGAAGCAACAGCAGTGGCGCGCTCGTGGTCAAAGGCTCCCGTGCTCGTGCGCTGTTCCCGGTCGTGGTCGAAGACACTTTTTGGTCGTGAACTGAGGTGAGGTCGAAACCAGGGGCATAAGTGTAAGAGTTTTAGTTGAAATCTGAACTGATTTGTAATTCTGGTCTTAGAGAGGTTTAATCTGGAATTTGATTTCATGGATGAGTATAATATTTCTATTAATACTCATTTAGCTCAAATTTGGAGAAAATTTGATAAGGTTTGAGGGATTTCACCTATTTTCGAAAATAGGGTAAAATTAGGGTAAAACAGATCTGGATTTTGTCGATCTCGAATTCTGGTAATTGGGGTGAGATTTTGAAGTCTGGACAGAAGGGAAATATGTATCAAATAGCATTTGGGAGGTGTTCCCTGAAGGAATCCTGAGGTTTGAGTTGATTTGTGAATTTTAGCCTTTTCAGGCTTCCAGGTAAACAGAAAAGGACTTATTCGCAGTAAAATTTGGACTAAACTGCGAAAAGTGTTTAGATGAAACAATCTGGTTCCCAACTTTTTGGAGTAAGTTGAGGGTATACCTAGGAACATATTCCAATAGATACATGAGTCTGGATAGGGTTAACCCATGATAACTCAGTTATCTGGAATCTGGGGTACTCAGGGTAAATCTGAATTTCCTGTTTTCGAAAACAGAAAGAGACTTAGATACTGGGAGTTAGGGTTAGAATTCAATCTGGCTCCTGAAGGCTTTTAGGTTTAGGATAACTGATAGATCAAATCTGGCAAGTCAGATCTTGACTTGGGGTCACAGGATGGATTTGGAGGTTTAGGGCTAGAACAGAATAAAGCAGAGGCTGATTTGGTTGATCTAGAAGAGACATATGCATGCATGACTTTTAAGAAAGAAACTTTTCACCCCAAAACTTAGGATGTTACAAAAAGAAACTTTATTTATTACATTCTTTACATACAAAAGGGATACGGTCGATAAAAGCATCGACCTGTTCCGAAAGAAGTTTACAAAGTTCTCCTAGGGACATATTGTTGTCAGTAGGATCTACACTGACAACCCCCAGGGAACTAGCAACTACCCTAAGTCTATCTATATCGTCCCTAACAACAGACGCACTATTGTCCCTAATCAAGTCAGAGAGTTCTCGCTGTTGCTGAGCGAAGTCCCTCTCTCGACGGAAATGGTGCGCCTCTTCTCGGGATCGATCAAGACATTTTGCTAAACGCAGAATCTTCGAGGCCATCTCCTCGGTCTTCTTCTCCAGGGCATTATTCTCTTCCAGAAGGGTCTGTCCGGAAGGAAGAGATGGAGCAGCGGAAGGCTGATCGCTGGAGCCTCCTACCTCCTATATTTTGCAAAAGTTAGTCATATTAACTAAAATTATCAGCAAAAAGGGAGAAGAATTGTTACCTGTCCCGGTGCATAACCCGTTGATACACCCATCTTGGGAGGAAGATCATCATATGGTGGAAGAGCAACCTTCCCATCAGAAGATTGCTTCGCCAACCCAATATGGCAATCATCTGATCGAGGGATAGTCACTGCTTGCCGACCAGGATGTTGATCACCCAAAAGGATGGGAGAATTGGATGTGATGGGATCTTTCTCTAAGGATAAAGGCCTAACTTGCCGAGAGGCATGAACAGGGAGGGTCAAAGGAACTGAAGGAAGAAAGAAACTCGCTACGTTCTTCACCTTTGTTCCATTGAAAGATCCTTCGTCAACCTTGGGTTTCTTCCTTAAGGGAGACAGGACTTCATTCGTTTGAGACCCTTGTTCGACAACTTCCTCTTCATCACTCTCAATCTCGATGATATCGTGATCTGCCATTGGGAGGAGTATGTGAAAAGGAAGAAGGCAGGATAACAAGAGAAGGACTTAGACGTGGAGGGAAATTGTGAAGCTTTACAAATCCAAGAACCTGGTATTTATAGCCGCCTGGATGACGGTTTGCATTCCAGGTACCTCGGGTTTCGTCAAAGCATTTACAATTTTACCTCGAGATAAAAACAATTCTACGGCGCTATCATTGCCCGTCACGTAATGTCAGAACCCGTCTTGAAAAATCAACCGTTTTCACTTAGTGCGCCACTAAGTGGAGAAGATAAAGGGCCGGGTTAAAAATCCAATGTACGGTTTTTAAATTCGAAATAAACACGTCTCTTCGTTTTCTTCGAATTTAGGGGCTAGCTGACGAGGATTGACACCCGGGTTACTTCTAATAAACTTTTGGTTCAAGACAAGTTCGAACCAGACATGTATCTGGTGATACGAACTCAAGCTATTCTAAGGGACATCACCATGAGGTCGCAAGCTTTACGCGATCAGGTCGCGGGTTTCGTGCGATCAGACCGTAAGCCTTGCGCGGTCAGAAGTTCGTAGGCTATACGCAAACTACACATTCAGGATATTGCGCGGTCAGCCAATATCCCGCGGTCAGAACATCTGCCGATCAAGATGCTTGGGATCTATCTATTCGGTTGCCCATACAACAGGATGTTCTAAGTATCCCGAAGATTCCTACACGTGGAGAATGGACCATCAGAAGGTTAACACATACAGTTATCCGTGAATAACACGTGTTTGACCTGCGTGGAGGTTAAGAGCAGTTCCAAAAAACCGCATCCAACCGTCCGTGCAACCGTTTGATGCAGTTTCCTCTATATGGCACCCTTTCAAACAGTACAAAAGGATGGCATGGAGCATCAATCAGGGGAGGGAAGATTTTTCGGAAGAACTAGACTCAAAAGAATAATCAAGATACAAGATATCTCGATCATTCAAACAGCCAAGTCTACGGCTTAGATTAAACAACACTTACGAGTTTCCCATAGCTTCTCCTTGTACACCCTTACAGGAAAAAATCCTCGCCTGTGAGGACTTTTTCCTCCAATTTGTAAACCTTTTACTACACTTAGTGAAATCTCAACAGGACGTAGGGCTATTACTCCAACCATCGAGGGCCCGAACCTGTCTAAACTCTCTGTGCTCTTGTTCTCCATTGTTCAGCATACCTTCCCGGAGGGTCATCTTGAAAGGTCTCACAATTACAAATCCTGCATAAGTTCGGCTGAGGACTCCGAGTCCAAATCGTCGACACCAGCCGACCCCCTCTGACAAGCCAGCCAATGGGTCCGACAACGAAGCTGACGCCGACTAGCAGGCAACCTGTTGGGGGAATCCCCAGCGGCCCCACAAAGTCCCAAGGAGTCCCCGGTGAAACCAGGTGAGATCCAGAGGGTCTCCGGAGACACGGTGAAACCCGGAGGGCCTCCCGAGACACGGCGAAACCCGGTGAGACCCGGAGAGTCACCGGTCCCCCGGTGAGATCCGGAGGGTCACTGGGCGCTCGGTGAGATCCGGAGGGTCTCCGGGACCCCGGTGAGACCCGGTGAGATCCAGAGGGTCTCCGGGCCCCCGGTGAGATCCGGAGGGTCTC
Organism: Pharus latifolius; assembly: GCA_019359835.1. Lineage (NCBI taxonomy): Eukaryota > Viridiplantae > Streptophyta > Magnoliopsida > Poales > Poaceae > Pharus > Pharus latifolius. Next base: position 62,566,117 of record CM033324.1, on the reverse strand, counting down.
CGGAAACCCGGTGAGACCCGGAGAGTCACCGGGCCCCCGGTGAGATCCGGAGTGTCACTGGGCGCCTGGTGAGATCCGGAGGGTCTCCGGGACCCCGGTGAGACCCGGTGAAATCCAGAGGGTCTCCGAGACCCCTGTGAGGCCCGGTGAGATCCGTAGGGTCTCCGGGCCCCCGGTGAGATCCGGAGGGTCTCCGGGACCCCGGTGGGACCCGGTGAGGCCCGGAGAGCCTCCGGGCTCATGAAGAGCTGTTGTTGACCGTGGGGCCTCTAGGAAGCCCGTGGCGCCACGTGTCGAGCATCCAGGCCGTCTATCAGGCCGAAGGACGTCTTCGCCCTTCCATCCAACGGTTGCAGCGAGGACATTTTCGTCTTTTGCATTTCTTGGGGGCTATATATACCCCTCTTGTACCCTTTTTCAGGGATTCCAATTCATTTATATTAACTCAACATTCGGTTCTCTCGGAGACCTCTCCCCGAGAGCTCACCTCCCCAGCTGACTCGCGTCCGGAGAGAGCCAACAGGACTAGGGCCCCCACTGGGACCCGAACCTGTATAAACCCCTGTGTCACTTTCTGTGTTCCCCGGAAGGAGGAGACCATTAACTTGGTCTGCTCGCGCCGTTGTACTCGTGCTGCGCACGTCTGAACCTGCGGGGGTATCCGTAATACCACGACAGTTGGTGCCGTCCGTGGGGACTTCGCGACGAATCGCCATGGCTCCCGCAACCACCAGAGCTCAAGCCCTCTCATCTCCCGAGGGCAATGGTCCTTGCAACCCGGCTCCGCATCCGCGAGATGAGGCTTCTGCGGCCCTGCCGCCCGGGGGTGTACGGGCGGAGGACTCGCTTCCTCTACCCGCGGCCTCCGGTCAAAGGGTCCTCGTTTCCGACCCAGCGACCGCAACCGAGCTTCCGGGGCCTAGTGCGCCCCAACTCTCCGTTCCGGTCTCCAGAGATTCTATGCTGGGGGTTTTGATCCAGGGCCAGCTTCGCACCCAACACACCCTAGAGGAGCTGCTGCACGTCCTGGTGCGGCCCCCGGCTCCCGTCTTCCCGCCTTCGTATCCGTTTATGGGGCCACCGCCCCAATTCTTCATGGGGCACCCCGCCTTTACTGGGCCGGGGATGCTCCCCGTTCCCGGAGGCGCACCCGGTCCGTATCCGATCCCGGGGACCCTTTTGGCGCCGGGGGGTCAACTCGTCTCCGAGACCTCCCCTGCCTCTGGGAGTCGCCCGGCCCCGGGTCCAGAACCCCCGTGAGCGGCTACCGCCGCGCCAGGGACAACTCCGGCGCCCGAGCCCGGCATCCTCCGCGGGCCGACGCCCGGGACCGGTGCAACGCCCGCCCCTACGAACGCTCTGGGAACTCGAACTGCGACTGCTCCCACCGCCGTACCGATTGAGGACCTGGAGCATGGCCCGGTTCGCGCGCCGGCCGAGTCCACTGGGACGGTGGCAAATGCACATCAGCTCCCTCCCCCTCCGGGGCCACCCTTGCGGGCGCCCCCAGCGGATCAGACCTGCTTCACAAGGGAGGAGGTCGAGCGAATGCGTACCGCCAAGTCCGGAGAGACCACCTCCCGCCTTCGGTCAGGACTCCCCCGAACCCGCGGGCGCGCGGAGACGCGCTCCCAAATCACCGGGGGGAAGAGACCGTTCAAGGAAGCTACTGCCATCCCTTCGGAATGCCTCGACGCCCAAGAGGTTAGCTCAACCAATCCGGAGGAGAAGAGACGACACTGTCACACCGGCGGACCGCTGCCACCCCTCCCAGACTCCGACAATGAGCACGCGTCCCCGGCAAGAGAAGACGGCGACCGTGGATCCCCCAAGGAAGTTGAGGGGACCAACCAACCGCTATGCAGTCGTCTCCGCTGCATACGCTGGCCGCGGCCTTGCCGCCCGCCGCACATCGAGCATTACAACGGTGAGGCCGATCCTTACAAGTTTGTGCAGGTGTACTCCACGGCCATCTCGGCGGCCGGGGGGGACGAGATGGTGCACTGCAATGTCTTCCCCCTCTACCTCACGCGCATCGCACGCACATGGTTCTACAACCTGAAAGCTGGATCCATCAAGTCCTTCGTGCAGCTGAAGCGCGAATTTTGCGCGAACTTCCAAGGCAACTATGTGCGGCCCTTAGACTCGTCCCAGCTATACACCGTCCGGTAGAGGACGGGGGAGACTATCCGCAGCTTCTTTAAGCGTTTCGCTCAGGTGAAGAGCAAAGTGGCGCATGTCCCTGACTCAACGGTCATCGAAGCATGCAAGAGCGGGATACTCCCCGGGGAGCTCCATCGGAGGCTCTCTCGGAGCTGCCCCACCTCCGCCGACGAACTCTTCACCATACTTGAGAAGTACGCCCGTGCGGAGGAGGACGATATTTGGAAGAAGAACTAGGGGGCTCCTGCCCCCGCCGACCGGGAGGCCAGGGACCCCTCCAGCAAACGTCCCCGAAGAAGTGATCGTCACGAGCCACGGCCTCGGGACGCTTTTGTCCTCGAGGTGGAGGCGGCTCCCGCGACAGCGCCAAAGGCAGTCGTGCCCCTCCTAAGTCAAGGGGCTACGGAGGACAATCCTCCCGCGGGCGCGAGAGCCGTCCCAAAGAGAGCAAGGAGGGCACAGCCAATGTGTGGTGCACCTTCCACAAATCGAGTACCCATGCTACTCGAGAATGCAATCAGCTTCTACAGCACTTCGAGGCTTTTCTCGACCAGCGCGGCTAGAGGGGAGGGGGCCCTGCCTCCTTGCCTCCCTCGGTGCCTCTGCCAGTGCTCCCCGCTCCTGCGAGCGAGCAGCGGAGACAAACGTAAGAAGGGAGCTCGGCCCAGGAGCTCCCCTTTCAAACCTCCCAAAAAGTATAAACGTCATCACCGGGGGATCTGCCTCAAGACGGGACTCCAAGCCCCAGCGCAAGGAGTACGCATGGGAGGTGAAGGTGGTGGGGGTGCTGCACACGTCTCCGCCACCGAAATGGTCAGACGTCCCCCTCACCTTCACAGTGGAAGACGCGCGTGGGGTTCGCTTCCCGCACGACGACGCGCTCATCGTCTCGGCTACGGTCTACAACTGCCAACTGGCACGCATCCTCGTCGACGGTGGAAGCTCCGCCGATGTCTTATACGTGAAGGCGTTCAGGGAGATGCAAGTCGATGAGAAGCTGCTGCAGCCCGCACTCGGGCCGTTACAAGGCTTCGTTCCCGGGAAGACCATCCACCCGGTGGGGAAGGTCGATCTACCAATGACTTTTGGCACCCCGGAAAACTACCGGACGGAGATGGTCCGATTCGATGTGGTGGACCTCCCCTCTTCATACAACGCTATTATGGGGAGGACGACGATCAACCACCTGGGGGCGGCGATTCACCAGAACTATCTCTGAGTGAAAATCCTTGGGCCTCACGGTGCGATCACCGTTCGAGGTGACCAGAACGTGGCCCGCGCTCTTTACGAACACGCCACCGCCGCCATCGGGAACATCAACGTGATCAAGACCCCGGGGGGAGCGCGCCCCCCTGAACCTCATGCTGCCCCGGCTGTTCCCCTCGGGAGGCCATTTCCGAGGCCACGCCCCGAGGGAGACCTTCGGAAAGTCCAACTGTCCGCGGGAGATGAAGAGAGAACCGTCAGGATCGGAGCAGACCTCACCGAGGAACACGCCGAGCAGCTCGCGGTCTTCCTTCACGAAAACTCAGACGTTTTCGCGTGGGAACCCTCGGACATGCAAAGCTTCGCCCGGGACATCATTGAGCATAAGGTCGCTGTGATCCCCGGCCGCTCCCCGGTCAAGCAGAAGTTGAGGAAGTTATCCCTCGAGCGCCAAGACGCCATCAAGGTAGAGGTCTCCAAGCTTCTAGAGGTGGGGTTCGTGCGAGAAGTCCTCCATCCCGAATGGTTGGCAAACGCTGTCCTCGCAAAGAAGTCAAGTGGCAAGTGGAGGATGTGCGTGGACTTCACCGATCTCAACCGCGCTTGCCCAAAAGATAACTACCCACTCCCGCGGATCGACAAACTGGTCGATTCGACCGCAGGGTGTGAACTGATGAGTTTGCTCGATGCATATTCGGGGTACCATCAGGTTCGGATGGCTGCAGAGGACGAGGAAAAGACGAGTTTTATAACTCCCCTCGGCACCTTCTGCTATCTTCACATGCCCTTCGGGTTGAAAAAGGCCGGGGCAACCTTCCAGCGTCTTATGATGCTGGTCCTAAAGGACCAAATCGGCCGCAACGTCGAGGTCTACGTTGACGATGCGGTCATCAAAAGCCTTCGCACCGCCGCACACATCGACGACTTGACGGAGACCTTTCGCAGCCTCCGCAAGTACGGGATGAAGCTCAACCGGAAAAATGCGCCTTCGGCGTACACGGCGGGAGGCTGCTTGGCTTCTTGGTGTCCCAGCGGGGCATTGAGGCGAATCCCGAAAAAATTTGGGCCCTACTGGACATGCCTCCCCCGCATTTCGTCAAAGACGTGCAGACGCTTGCAGGCCGCCTGGCTGCGTTGGGTCGTCTCGTCTCGCAGTCAGGAGAATGTGGACTCCAGTTCTTCAAAATCCTCCGGGATCTCGAGGGGTTCAGGTGGACCCCCGAGGCCCAGACGGCGTTCGACGTGCTAAAGAAGCAGCTCACGAGCCCTCCGATGCTCGTGAGCCCGTCCCCGGAGGAACCTTTACTACTATACCTTGCTGCGACCCCCGTCGCAGTGAGTGCGGTGCTCGTGAGAGAACAGGATGGGCAACAACGCCCTGCGTACTACGTCAGCGAGGCCCTTCAAGGGGCTAAGACGCGGTACACTATGGTGGAGAAGCTGTGCTATGCCCTCCTTATGGCGTCGCGAAAGCTCCGCCACTACTTCCTAGGGCACCCCGGTCACGGTCCCGTCATCTCTCCCGCTGGGAGAAGTGGTAAGAAACAAGGAGGCCACCGGCCGGATTGGCAAGTGGGGGGCCGAGCTCGCTCCCTTCTCCCTCACCTTCATGGGCCGCTCTGCCATCAAGTCGCAAGTCATCGCTGAATTTGTGGCGGAATGGACTCCGACCGCCGAGGCGGACGGAGGGACTCCCCTCGCCCCCTCCCGGTGCCAGAACCATTGGACACTCCTGTTCGATGGCTCCTTGTGCCTTGCCGGGGCCGGTGTGGGGGTGGTTCTTCGGATTCCCGAGGGAAGATGCTGGAGTACGCTGCCAGGCTCGAGTTCCCGGCTACCAACAATGTCGCCGAGTACGAGGCCTTGCTCCAGGGATTGCGCCTCGCGCGCTCCCTGGGAATCCGCCACCTCCTGGTGAAAGGAGATTCCCAACTGGTGGTCAACCAAATGGACAAGTCCTACTTGTGCCACGACGCGAACCTGACTCTATAATTGGGGGAACTGCGGAAGATGGAAAGACACTTTGAAGGCTTGGAGGCCCGATACATCCCCCGACGGGATAACACCCGGGTCGACGCATTGGCCCGGGCGGCCAGCGCCCGAGAACCTCTTCCCAAGGGCACTTTTCTGGAAATCATCACAACGCCTTCTATAACCCTTCCGGACGCGAACCCGGGGGTTTGTGTCCCGGAGGTGTCCGAGATCACTCGGACTGCATCATGGATGGATCCCCTCATCTCCTGCATAAGGGACGAGGGGGAACCTTCCGGTGACACTGGCGCCAACCGTCTCCGCGCCAAGGCCAGGGCATATGTCCTGTTAGACGGAAAGCTCTACAAGCAAGGGGCTTCCGCCCTCCTTCGCTGCCTCCCGCGGGCCGACGGACTCCAGCTCCTTTTGGACATACACTCGGGGAGCTGCGGATCCCACTTAGCTCCGCGGGCGGTCGAGGCGAAGGCCCTTCGCCAAGGGTTTTACTGGCCCACGTTGGTCCGCGACGCACGGGATCTAATCTCTGCGTGCGAGGCCTGCCAGAAGATGGCGAAGGGCACTAGGTGTGAGACCCCCATTTGAGGGTCACCTTGGCAACCGCCCAGGTGGATTGAGCACAGGTAGGTTCATCACAAGCTCACAACAACAGGATTCACTTTAAACAATAAAGTTGGTAGATAAAGCAAATACAAGGTCACAAGGACCGCTATTACAATATCATAATGCCAAGGGTGGCACTAATTAAAGTTGATACAAAAGTAGAGAGTTTTTCAAAATCAAGGATCGGTATCGAAGCACCGAACACAGAGAGACAACACAAAAAGCAACCACAAGGGTCTTCATTTTCTTCTGCAGCGGCTCTGGAAGGGCTTCCTCCACATCGGACTCAACTTAGCTCATGACCCTCCTAGAAACTCAAATCGCCTAGGAAGGCTCCTTCCTCTTCTTGGTGCTCGCAGTCAAGGGAATCAGGATCCTCGAATCCTTTCTTCTGAATTTGTTTGTAAAGGCAAGGGTGAGCATGTTTTTACACAATGCTCAGCAAGTCTCGTTACAAGAATGCAGGCATATAGATGAGGAGTGATCAAGAAAAGGGTTTAAGACTTATAATTATAAATAGTATAGATTTCAATTCTTTGATCTCTCAAATGAGGGTTTTATTTTCAACAACGGGGTTTTGTAAATCTTAAGTTATACTTTAGAAATCGTTATGTGTGATGGTCTCCCATGAGTCATCACTTTTATCAACCATATTATGAAAACATTCCAAATCATTACTTGTGCTATAACCCATGGATAACATCCACTACGAAAAGACTCCTGAACCTGGGAGTACAGAGTATCTGATACTTCTTTTACACTTTGCAAAGGTGTACCTCTTTTTAAATCCACCAGTTCACTCGGCTTTCAAGTCGGGCCAACTCCATGTGACTTATACACATGTGACAACGCCGAGATCACACAACGCTTTACAGTCCAGTATTAACAGTATCCCCGCCCGGTAAATAGACAATTAAGTCTCAAGTACCGTTGTGGGTCTTCCCCACTGCCTTACTTCCTAGCCTCTCTGGTCTATGTTCCCGCAGGACACATAGCCTTGGTCTATGTCCACGCAAGACATACGACCATTTAAGATTACAACCGCTCACGGCTTAATCAGGTCTAGGGCGACTTCCTTCTTTTACGCCTTTTCCTCTCATTATTTTTCTGAACTCACATCACTTGTGGCCGAACTTTGGCCTTCCAGTTTCCACGCGAGAAACCAGATCGACAAACCATGCAGCGAACTGATAATACCAAAAAGCTACTAAGTTGTGCCTGTCCCATACCAAGCAAGTGGTTGGTACGTTTACAATTCGCATAGAGACACAGCACAAGGTTCTCATCCTTATGAATCACAAGTGAGGAGCCATCCACATTCCCTGGTGCGCACCGCACCCTCTCTATACAAACCAATCCTCACTACTGATCCCTTTTATCAGTTTTCTTGACAAAACGGTTTTGATCATAACCTCTCATGTATTTGACCATTTCAAGTTTAATGTGGATATTCAGTATAAGAGTCCTAGGGTGACAAAAGCTTATATATGAAGGTTCAATAACAAAAGGGGTTTCATGATTCATTGGGTCGTATCTACTCATGTCATTCAAACATAACTTGTACCTCAAATAAGCATGCATAGTAAGAAACAGTGAATATACTTCATATGAAAATATTGGGTGAGACATGATCAAAGGAATGAGGCTTGCCTTGCACTTCTGGGTCTAATTACTCAGACGAACCTCGAAGACTTCTTCCGCTCCTTCACTTCGGGCTCTGCGGCGGACACAAGCAATACAACACATACACTACATAAGCATACCTAAAATAGTTGCAATGGAAAATAATAAGTAAATACATCATGCATGCAAGGGAAAAGATTTGGACAAAGTTACTTGGGTGCTGGTCGAAGAGATGGGCTCAAAAGAAGTTGAATGTCAAAGGCCGACATTCAGTCCACGGCTAGACATAGCCATAAGTTGGTCTTAGGTAGGTTTTCTGGAGAAGTGGCAGAAGGGAAAGATGTAGAACACAACTCCAGGAATCTAGGGGACAAAGTGACATTTCCATTGGTCAACCAGAAGGGGTCAAACAAGGCTAATGCCAGTGGCTGACATGCACTGACATAGTGCAGACATTGCCAAAAACTAGGGCAAGGCACAACTTTTGATACAGGGCTCCAATTGTTGCACAACTTTGTCTGGGAGGTAGGCATTGATAACAGGAACAATTAAGTCAACAGGATCTAGGGTAAGAAATGGCTGGAAAGAAGGAAATTTGATGATGAACTGAGATGAACTGGCTGCACTAGATCAGTTCTGGACAAACACTTGGCAAAGCTATATCTTCCAATCTAGGCCGATCTAGGTATCGGGCTAGAAGACAAAAATGCTCAGGAGGCTAAGGCACATCTAAATGACAAGGTGATTTGGGCTGACACGGCCGGGAACACTTTTCCGGTCATCGGCGCCGGAGAAGAAGCACTGCCAGCTGTGGGTTTCTGCTACAGGCCGAAAGAACTCTAATCCAAGCTTGGAGAGCATCTAGGAGGTATAAGGAAGCTGTTGGCACGGTTAGTTTGGTCAGATAATCACCGGAGAAGCCTGGCGACGATCGCCGGCGACTGGTGAAATCCGGATTTGGGGAAACCATCAATTTAAGCTCAATCTGGAAATCTAAGTACACAGGCTTGCTTGAAATAACTCACTGATCATTTCTCTTCACAGGCTCGAGGGCTAATTCGAGGTAGATTGGCCAGCATTGCCGGAACAGGGCATTTAGCAATTCCGGTGATCACCGGCGATGGGGATCGATCTGGTGCAATTGGGAACTATGACACAGAGAGAGAGAAGAGAGGAACTTACTGGTGGCCTTGGATTGGAGATTGGGGCTGTGGAGAGCTCTGGCGACGGCGGCCTCGAAAACAGCTCGCCGGGGAAGAAGCTGTTCGCGGCGGCGCTGGAGAGTTGGTGGTTTTCTGGTACTGGAAACTGAAGCAATGCACTTAGGAGTATTTATAGGCGCTGAAGCAATCCTCTGGTCGACAAATTGGGGAACAGAGGCGACAAAGTCGACCGCAAAGCGACTGGACACAGCGGGAACTTGTGCCGGCGATGATGGCGAGGCACTGGCGTGCAGCGGTGCAGGCTTTTGGCAGTGGATGGCACTGGCGCAAGCGACGAGGGAACGGTGAAGTGAAAGCTCCGTCGACGCGTGGCCGAGACGTGTCGAACGGGTGAAGCTGGACTTGCTGGTTCGCGGGCTCGCGCGCGGGGAAGACATTGGTTGTGCTGGCGCGGCCGAGGTGGCGTCCACGGCGGTGCCACGAGTGCGCACGGGTGTCAGCTACGTGGCTGAGGTGTTGGCACGGCAGGAGGTTCACCGGCGGCGAAGAACACGGCGATGCACTGCGGCGGGTTCTGCTGAGACACGGCCAGGGGCCTAAATTCAATAAAAGGACTGATTTGCGATGATCTTTCTTTGGAGTTTGGACCTGATTGCAATTCTGGAGATTTGGGGGTCCAAATTGAACTTTGATTTCGCAGCTGAGTGACACTAAAATGCTGGGACTCATCTGGCAGGAAATTTGGTGAAATTGAACAAGATTTGAGGGTTTCGACAAAAATCCGAAAACAGAGTAATTAGGGTAAAACAGGGTAATTAGGGTTTCAAAAACGGGAAAGGTCGAAACTCAGGTTTAGGGTAATATTTGGAAATTCTTCCAGAAGGGAAAAATGTTCAGAATAGTGAAAGGAAGGTGTTCACGGAATCAGATCAAAGTTTGGAGATGGTCTGAGACTTTTAGTCTTTTTGGGCTTCTGACATTCTGAAAAGGGCTGATTTGTGATACACTTGGGCTGATTTGTGAAAAGGTATGAATGACAAGAGTTTGATTGCCAACTTTTTGGGGTAAGATACTGGCATAACTGGGATCTCATTCTGATATAGGGAGGGACGAGGTAAGCCAAGATTTGGGAAAAATCGGGGTGTTACACTAGGCTCCCCTCCGCGACATTGCAAACCATTCCTGTTACTTGGCCCTTCGCGCGCTGGGGGATGGATCTCCTTGGTCCCTTCCACCCAGCACCCGGGGGCTACAAATACGCGGTGTCGCCGTGGATTATTTTTCCAAGTGGGTGGAGGCTGAGCCCTTGGCCAGCATCACTTCCCGGGCGGTGCAAAGTTTTTTCTAGAAAAATGTTGTATGTCGCTTCGGAGTCCCCCAAGAAATCACCGTCGACAACGGGACCCAGTTCGACTCGGCATATTTCCGGGAATTCTGCGAAGGCTTAGGCACTACCCTCCATTTTGCATCCGTAGCTCATCCCCAAAGCAACGGAGCCGTCGAGAGAGTCAACGGCATGATCCTGCAAGGCCTGCGCCGACGGCTCGAACAGGCGCGCTCCGTTGAGGAGCTCGACCTGCAGCGATCGAAAACCAATCTCTGAGCGACCGAGCGCTTCTCCACCACACCATCTACGAGCGCGAGATGGCACGCGCGTACAACCAGCGCGTGCGCGAAAGGGCCTTCCGCCTTGGGGATCTGGTCCTCAAGCGCGTGACAGACCCCCAAGCCCAGGGCAAACAATCCCCCAAGTGGGAGGGCCCATACAGGATCTCCGCAGTCCTGGGCTCAGGAGCCTACAAGCTCTCCACACTTGAAGACCAAGAGCTGACGCACACCTGGAACATAACCTCGCTCCGCAAGTTTTATGTTTAGCCTCCGGGCTAGCCACCTCCTCCGCCGCGCTTCCGCGGGGGGAGGTTTATGTACTTAGTTCCCTCCCCGGCCGCGCTTTGCGGGGGGAGGCGTTGTATCTCATCACATGTTAATACAAGTGGATTTTGTGCTCAACTCTGGAATTTTTACGTCTTCATTAAATTGAATGGCTTTTTTCTAATTCACCGTTGGAATTCTTTTACAGGAGTTTTTCTTCCGCCTAAAAGGTGACGTCTCCTCTATAAAAATCCCCTCTCTGTGAGGATGCCCTCTCCGTGAGGAAGTGGGCTACCACAGCCCAAAGTCCCTATGACGGGAGCACAGCTCCCATTGGGTGGCTTACAGTAACCCCTCGTGGACTGAGGGGGTAAGCGGCAACCCAGTTTTCACAAACTGCGGTAACGAGTCACTTCGAGAGATTAGTCCCCCCTCGAACACTCTACACCCGCTACCGGGTTACGGAACCCTCCTAAGGGAATATACGTTGCCTTCCGCGGCAGACAGAGAACTCGGCTTTCGGAGTTTGCTCTCTCAAAACATAGTCCCTCCTCGGTCGCGCACCATCCATAACCCCCGGGAGTCCCGCCGGGGAACCACGAAGGTTTTCGGTGGACACCCCCGCCAACCCCTGGGACTCCCGACGAGGGACTACGCAAACTAAGCATCCGGTGCAGTCCAGGCCCCTTCACTCCTTACCCACAGCGCGCGGAGCTGAGCTGCACCCCGCTGTGGGGGGGGAGAGGAGGAAAACCCCGGACCCGAACAGAAAAACAACGGCTTTACGCGGAAGGTTTCGATGTTTCTGAAGCAAAGGCACGACGAATAAACAAGTCTACGTCTTAATTGATACAACGTCACGCTAGGGGACAACCCCCCCAAGTAGGACGAAAGCGCCCCCCGGGTGAGACCTGGGCGCGCGAGTATGGCCCGGAGAGTTAGGCTCCCGCGGGAAGATGTCTCGAAGAACGATCCCCAAGAAGCAACTACACCTAATAATTCCGGAGACCCTCTGAGATCTCCCGGGAAAGATCCTTGTACAAACTTCTCATACGCCGAAGAGCCCGCCGAAGAAGATCCTCCGGCCAACACTCGTAGCCGGCCGGGGGGAGTATCCCGAGCGGGGGGACTTTTAGAGCCCCCGACCTCGGTGGAGACAACTCGGCGCGACAATTGTCGAAGTTTCCCAAGTGCCACTCCGGGAGCCAACGCAGCAGGGCCGGCTCCCCGGAGGGACCTTCCTTCGCGAAGTCGGCATGAACGGACTCGGAAACTGACCCGAAGGATGCTCCCCCGGCTGCCAGACTTAGTAAAATCGAGGCCGCCCGGGCACCACCTGGGCTAGACCCCCCGGGCGACCCCCGAACACTCTCCAAAAGATGGTCCTCAGGGCAAGAAAGCCCTGGAAAAGCGACGTCTAAAGACACCTGCCGACAAGTTGAACACATTTAACGAACGAACTACTTTATTCCAGTTAGAAGGTATTTACAAATTCCCGGGGCTCAATCTAAGGAAGCCGTCCGGAGCAAAAGAGACCTAAAAAGGAGAAGCCTAATCTAACCGGGGGGGGGGAGGAGCTCATACTTGCCCGTCCTTGTCCCCCACCGGGGGGACGTCCGTGCTGGCTGACGCGCCCTGACCCGGGCGCCGGCCGCCCGTCTCCATGGCGCCGGTGATCCAGTCGAAGAGAACCTCGGCGGACCGCTCCAGCTCTGGCCGCCGAGGGTGGAAGAAGGCGGGGAAGCTCCGGGGGACCAGATCCCCGATGACTCGGGCGCCCTCCCCGCGGTGCTCGACGAGGGCCGCCGCCGCCAACGCGATCACCGGAACGACGAGGCCACGCGCCCGCGCCTCCGCAGCAACCGGGATCAGGGCGACCTGCGCACCATGAAAGTGCGCGGCCTCCCCGACCGACGTCGGAGCCGGGTCAGGGCCTGTCCCCCGACCGAGCTCGATCCCGAGCTCCTCGAGGGTAGTGCGGATCGCCCTGCACCCCGCGACCATGGCCTGGACGCCTGAGGCTGCGGCCTCTCGCTCGACCTGCAGCTCCCTCCGTAGCAGAGAACCCGTATCCTCAACGGCGGCGAGTCGAGCCTGCGCCGCGGCAAGCTCCCCGAGTGCCCGCTCCTTCTCTGAGCGCTCCGAGGCCGCGTTCCTGAGTGCCTTCTCCTTCCCGGAGCGCTCGAAGGCCGCCATGTCCACGGCGGCCCGGAGGCGCGTGGTGAGCCGGGCCATGAAGCCCCGAGCTAGGGCGACCGTCTGCATAGAAACCGTAATCAGAACGCAACTAACGGAGGAGCATGAGACTCAAGTAACTCACCCGAAGCCCGGAGGCGATGACCGCGTCGATGTCACCCTCGTCGCCCCCCGGGTCGCTCCCTCGGGCGGCCTCCCCACCGGGCAGAGCACCCTCCAAAGTCCCACCGTCGGAGGAGCCGGAAGCCTGATCCGGCGGCGCCGAAACCCCGGGGCGGACGAACAGGCCCTTACCCCTCCCAGGTATAGGGAGCACCGCCGTCGCAGGCCGAACCGCCGACGAACCTGTCTTCGGGGCCAGAATCGAGGCCATCGGCAAGCCGCCCGGCATCCGAAACCGGACGGAGACCTCACTAGACGAGGGCTGCGGCCGGGTCCCCGCGGGGGCCGGAGGCGGCGAAGGACTCGGGGCATACATCTCCGAGTCCGAGCCCTGACCCTCTTCGGCCGGGACGCCGCCCATGGGATCCGGCCCGCCCGAGGCGTCGGTTGCACCAGATGGCCCGGCAGCCGCCGTCGCAAAGTCCTTCGCGGGAGGAGGAGGAGAAGACCGGGGCCTCGCGGGACTCCGGGCTCGGGACCCCGCGGGGCTACCAGACGGACGAGACCGCTTCGAGGGTCCACCGGTGACCTCCTTCCCCCGCTTGCGTGAAGCAGGGGTAGGCAGAGGGGCCCGGGCTGGGAGCCTCAACCCGAACGCCTCCGCGACAACGTTTCGGGGAGGGCCCTCCCCGATGACGCGCAGCACCCTCTCATGCTCGTCCTCGTAGTATCGGCCAACGAGGGTCGCCGCGACCTCCTTGGCCCGACCATAGGACCTAACTGCAAGAGCAAAAATATGAAGCAAATGTTAGGAAGAATCCCCCAGCGGGGAGAAAGAGTCCGAATACTTACGGTCCGCCACCGCCATTCGGGGTGGTCTATGCGCCGGTGACATTCCCCTCCCTCGACGGGTGTGGAACGGTGCCACTCGGAGGAGGGCCATCTCCTCCGCGAGATCCTGCATGGACCGCCGGGATCGAGCCTACGCCATCGTGGAGAGGAGACTCATCTCTGCCATAGTCCACTCGGGAGCCACCGGGCCACTAGATCGCGAGTACGTCGATGGCTCCCGAGAGTAGGTCACCCCCGGGTCTCCTACCCGGAGGTAGAACCAATGCCGGAGCCAGTCCCCCCAGTGGTCCCGGGAGGCCAGCACCAGGTACTCGTCGACACGGCCTGGAGTCAGCTGGATCATGATGGAGCCGATGGCCGACCTGGGGCCGCCCCTCCTCACCACCGGGCCCCTCGCCGCCGGCTCATAGAAGTACCGTAGGAGCCGCATAGTGGGCGTCACGGCGGTCGTCTCGCACAACCATATGAACAAACCCATCCGAACAAGGGTGTTCGGGGTGAGGTCGTTGAGCGCGAGGCCATATACCTGCAGGAAGTCGCACAGCAGCGGTTGCACTGGAAGCCGAAGGCCGGCCTCCACGAAGGCCTCGAAAGCCACCACCTCCCCGTCCCGGGGGCTCGGCACCTGCTCCGTCGGGCTGGGGATCCTGATGTCTCCCGCCTGGAAGTAGCCGCGCTCCAAGAAGGCCTCAAGGGCCCCCGAGGAGAACTCGGTGGCCCTGAGGAAATCAGAGGTCACCTCCTCCGCAGGCAGCACGGAGACCTTGGCGCGACTCTTCGGCGCCATCAGGGATGAACTTTTGAAGAAACCGCCGGAAACTACCGGGAACCACCGAAAACTACCGGGAACCACCGGGCGCTTCTGGAAAACAATCACCGGAAACTACCGGGCGTTTCCGGACAAAGTCATCGGAAACTACCGGCAACTACCGGGCGCTTCCGGACGAGGTCACCGGAAACCACCGGAAATCACCGGGAGACAACTGGAATTTGTGGGGTTTCGAGGGCTTGTGGGCATTCTCAAATTGAGGGCCCCTCCCCCCTAATAGGGGATGGAGGGGGGCCCGGATGCCCGACACGTGTCCACGAAGCCATCAGAGCCGCGAAGCTGAACCGTCGCACGCAAAACGAGGCGACGCGGACGTGGGCGACGCGGATGCGTCGGTTCACGGCGCCGAAACCCGCGGAGGAACGGTTCGGAAGCCGAAGCGCCGCTGGGAGCGTAAGGGACTTCATGGAATACGAAGCGTCGCAGTTTGGAGATTCACATACCCGTCGGAGGCACCAAGTTCCCCCGAGGGCCTGGGGGGCTGATGTTGGGGGAATCCCCAGCGGCCCCACGGAGTCCCCGGTGAAACCCGGTGAGATCCGGAGGGTCTCCGGAGACACGGTGAAACCCGGAGGGCCTCCGGAGACACGGCGAAACCCAGTGAGACCAGGTGAGACCTGGAGAGTCTCCGGGCCCCTGGTGAGATCCGGAGGGTCTCCGGAAACCCGGTGAGACCCGGAGAGTCACCGGGCCCCCTATGAGATCCGGAGGGTCACCGGGCGCCCGGTGAGATCCGGAGGGTCTCCGGGACACCGGTGAGACCCGGAGAGTCACCGGGTCCCCGATGAGATCCGGAGGGTCACCGGGCGCCGGGTGAGATCCGGAGGGTCTCCGGGACCCCGGTGAGACCCGATGAGATCCAGAGGGTCTCCGGGACCCCGGTGAGATCCGGAGGGTCTCCGGGACTCCAGTGAGGCCCGGTGAGATCCGGAGGGTCTCCGGGCCCCCGGTGAGATCTGGAGGGTCTCCGGGACCCCTGTGAGACCCGGTGAGACCCGGAAAGTCACCGAGCCCCCGGTGAGATCCGGAGGGTCTCCGGGACCCCGGTGAGATCTGGAGGGTCTCCGGGACTCCGGTGAGACCCGGTGAGGCCCGGAGAGCCTCCGGGCTCATGAAGAGCTGTTGCTGACCGTGGGGCCTCCATTGGATAAGCCGTCGAATGACGAGATTACCACTCTCGGGAATGCGGTGCACACGTTCATGTAATGGCCCAAGAAGGACATCATCCTGGATTAGGTAATTCCCCCACCAGTTTCATAATTTGTACTGTAATAATAGCCCTCGGAGTTAGTGACCAGTACTATACGTAGGTTCTTACACCTACGGACATCGACCCTCGGCCTACTAGCCAGCCGACCCCCACTGACAAGCCAGCCGACCCCCTCTGAAAAGCCAGCCAATGGGTCCGACAACGAAGTTGACGCTGACTAGGAGGCAACCTGTTGGGGGAATCCCCAGCGGCCCCACGAAGTCCCCAGGAGTCCCCAGTGTAACCCGGTGAGATCCGGAGGGTCTCCGGAGGCACGGTGAAACCCGGAGGGCCTCCCGAGACACGGCGAAACCCGGTGAGACCCGGAGAGTCACCAGGCCCCCGGTGAGATCCGGAGGGTGACCGGGTGCCCGGTGAGATCCGGAGGGTCTCCGGGACCCCGGTGAGACCCGGTGAGATCCAGAGGGTCTCCGGGCCCCCGGTGAGATGCGGAGGGTCTCCGGAAACCCGGTGAGACCCGGAGAGTCACCGGGCCCCCGGTGAGATCCGGAGTGTCACTGGGCGCCTGGTGAGATCCGGAGGGTCTCCGGGACCCCGGTGAGACCCGGTGAGATCCGGAGGGTCTCTGAGACACCTGTGAGGCCCGGTGAGAACCGTAGGGTCTCCGGGGCCCCGGTGAGAGCCGGAGGGTCTCCGGGACCCCGGTGAGACCCGGTGAGGCCCGGAGAGCCTCCGAGCTCACGAAGAGCTGTTGCTGACCGTGGGGCCTCTAGGAAGCCCGTGGCGCCACGTGTCGAGCATCCAGGCCGTCTATCAGGCCCAAGGACGTCTTTGGCCTTCCATCCAACGGTCGCAGCGAGGACATTTTCGTCTTTTGCATTTCTTGGGGGCTATATATACCCCTCTTGTACCCTTTTTCAGGGATTCCAATTCATTTATATTAACTCAACATTCGGTTCTCTCGGAGACCTCTCCCAGAGAGCTCACCTCCCCAGCTGACTCGCGTCCGGAGAGAGCCAACAGGACTAGGGCCCCCACTGGGACCCGAACCTGTATAAACCCCTGTGTCACTTTCTGTGTTGCCCGGCGGGAGGAGACCAGTAACTCGTGCTGCACACGTCCGAACCTGCTGGGGTATCCGTAATACCACGACACAACCAATCAAGAAGCTAGCTTGTACAGGAAAAGAAAAGAAGAGCACGACGAAGGAGAGTGAGAAGAGCGCGTCGTCAGCTCCCATGCCGTTCTCTCTGGGGATGCCCATGGCCTCCGATGCCGCAATTTGTAGCATGGGTTTCGCATGCCAACGCCTTCATGCATGGTACATGCATAAGACAAACAAGACCAGGATGCAGCATCGATGCACATCATGGTCAAGTACACCGTGGCAGAGTTCCATAACGACGTCGAGACCTATCCGGTGACCTTCGAAGACCTGCACAATTTACTCAACAAAGACGCGCTCGACGTGTCAATCCTATGGTCTTGGGTGTTGTAAGTATCTACTATCCTACGCCTGTTCATGCAGCTGCATGACCGAATATATGTCATTTATTAATTGGTTAGTTCGTGTAGCTGCATGACCGAATATGCCAAAGCTAACTGGGAACCTGTCGGTTTCCTGCACCCCCAGATGGTCACCAAGGTGATGTTTAGGACCAACGCGGACTTCGTTGTCGACTACATCAAAAGAGGGTTGCTGGCTCAGGTCGACAAGGAGTACATACTTGTACCCTACAACCAGAGGTGAGTGCTTTCATCAGTACTTTACCCGTAGATTAGTGTCCCCAAATGCACACCCCAGACTTAGATTAAATTATAAATTCTTTACGCGTAACATGTAGCTACCACTGGATCTTGTTGGTGCTAATTCCGAAATGGGACAAGGTGTTCTGCCTTGATTCATTGCAGAGGAAAGGGTACGAGTGTTACGTTGCGCGAGATGTATTCGAAAGGTTAACATGTTTTATGATATTTGTGTGGACCTGTCTTGCATCTAGATTTACTGTCCTCAAATATATCATGAATGCAGGGGAAAGGTTTGGACAAAGTCGCTTGGATGTTGATTGAAGAGATGGGCTCGAAAGGGGGTTGAATGTCGAAAGGCTGACATTCGGTCCATGGATTGACATAGCTATAAGTTGGTCTTAGGTAGGTTTTCTGGAGAAGTGGCAGTAGAGAAAGTTGTAGAGAACAACTCCAGGAATCTAATGGACAAGGTGGCATTTCAATTGCTCAAGTGTAACAGGTCTAAACCATCTAATGCCACTGCTGGACATGCACTGGCATAGTGCTGGATATGGCTAGGAACTAGGGCATTGCATAACTTTTGACTCAGGGCTCCAATTGATGAACCACTTTGTCTGGGGGTTAGGCCTTGGCAACAGGAACAAAACTCTCAATAGGCTTAAGGGCAGAAAGTGGCCGGAGGGTGGCCAAATCAAGCGAGTAAACACGGTGGCCTGAGTTACTGGACAGTGATCTTGGCATTGAAATAACTTCTGATTCAGGTCGATTCAGGGATCGATCTAGTAGACAATATTGCTCAGGGTACTAGAGGCTATCTAAGGGACAAAGTGTGCGGGGCTAGATCGGCCGGGGAGAAATTCCGGCGACCGGCGCTGGAGAAGACGACACTGGAGATTGGGGCTTTTCGATCTAAAGACTTTGAGCTCGATTCTTTGCTCAGGGAGTGAGAGGGTGAGGTGTGAAGACTACTGGTGGGGTTAATTTGGCCAGAGAATGGCCGGAGTGGCTTGGCGGCGAGGACCAGTTTACTGGTGGCGCGCAAACTGCGGAAAAGCTACAATCTCAGCTCAATTTTGAAATCCAAGTTATTAGGCTTGCTCAAAGGGTTGCACTGAACATCTTTTACCACTGGCACGAGGATTAATTCGGATCGAATCGAGTAACATTGAAGAAACAGGGCATTTGAGCTTTTCCGACGATCGCCGGGGGCCAATTAAATGCTATGATACGGAGAGGGGAGCGAGAGGAACTCACTGGTGGTCTTGGATTGAAGAAAGGAGCTTCGGGCGAAGCTGGCATCGTGAGCTCCTGAGGTGGCGCTGGGGAAGTTGCTGCTCTCTAGTGCTAGGGATGAAGCAATGAAGCTACGGGGTGGTGCGAAGTGATTCTGGGCAAGGGAGGGAGCTTATATAGGCGATGCGCTGAGCTCTCGGGAGTTGATGCAAATCGGGCGGGATTCGTGGCTCACACCGGAGAAAGCTTCGAGACGACGTCGGGACGCGGCAAGGACTGAGCCAGAGAAGAAGAATCACGCGAAATCGGGCTGGAGCAGGGCGACGAGATCACTGGCTTCGGCATGGCTGCAACGTGGCGTTGCTTTGTTGCTGCTGGAGCACGCGCGCGCGCGGGAGAATCACGGCACAGGCGCGGCTACGGTGGCTCCACGGTGGCGGCACGGTTGCGCACAAGTGGCTCTACGTGGCTGCGGTGGTGGCTGCGGGGGAGACTTCGTCGGCGGCGAGGTCTGCGGTGAGGCAAAGTGGCAAGGCTCTGGTCGCAACGGTGCTGGAGCTCTGGTCGTGGTCGAAAATGGCACAAGGGCCTGGTTGCAAGGTTTGGACTGAGCTGCAAGGGATCTGGACCAATTTGTAAGGATTTTAAATCGGGTATTTGGGCCTATTTGCAAATATGGAGATCTAAAGGGCTGATCTGAGTTCTGGTTTTGCAGATGAGTGCTACTAAATCTCTTGTACTCATCCAGCAGGAAAAACGGTGAAATCCGATAAGATCTGGTGGTTTTGACAAAAATCGAAAACAGGGTAATTAGGGTAAACAGGGTAATTAGGGTTTGAAACTTTGGCGAGGCTGAAACTAGGGATTCCGTTGATCTTTTGGAATTCTTCCAGAAGGGAAAAATGTTTAGAATAGTGAATCAGATATTCACTAAATCAGATAGGAATTTGAAGGTGATCTGAGACTTTTGGTCTTTTTGGGCTTCTGACAAATCTGAAAAGAACTGATCTGCGATACTTTTGAACTAAAAAGTGAAAATGGTCTGAAAGGCGGAGTTTATCTGCCAACTTTTTAAATTAAGGTGGTGGCACACCTGAGATCATAATTCTGAGATAAGGATCAAAAATGGGGTTGAGACATCTGAGAATCTAATGAAGATATGCTGATTGGCAAGCTAAAGAGATGGCAAAATTTGGGATGTTACAGAAGATTTTCCATATATGATTGTACAAGATGAAGCCTGGAAGGCTTATGGAAGCTATCTAGTCTAGGCTATTTTCTTCAAGTTGGTCGTGTGATCAGTTGACCTTTGGGTGAGATGTGATGTCTCTCGTCCCTCCTGTTTGATGTACCAGGCTGCCCTTTTATAATGGTCGAAAGGGCGCCAAGTCGTAACGGCATCAAACGGTTGCTTGGATGCAGTTTGGACAACCGCTCTTTACTTCCACGCAAGTTTAACACGCGTTATTTGTGGATAACTGCACGTATTAACCTCCTGATGGTTGTTCTCCTACGTGGGAGAATCTTCGGGATACTTGGGATATTCCTGCTACAGAGACAGATTAATCCCACGTTCTTTGGTCGATAGTGTTCTGACCGCGCGATGTTGGCGGACCGCGCAACATCTACTGCCTTCTGTTCGTGTATAGCATACGAACTCCTGACCGCGCACTAGCTGCGGTCTGATCGCGTAAGGCCTGCGACCTCGGGCTGGTACTTCTCAGAATGACTTGAGTTCGCACCGCCAGGCACGTGTCTGGCTTGAATCTATCCTGAACCAGTCGCGCATTTATTTTAACTAACTCGGGTGTCAATCCTCGTCATAAACGTTTGTTAGTACGTATATTAAAATTATTGATAATATGAAGATTTAAAAGTTTCTTTTATATTATGTTAGGGCCCTCGCGTCCTCTCTGCCGTCGTGGTCACCGCCGTCTTGGCCTTGCCCTCACGGGTTTAGAGCGAGGGCGGCTATTATTTTAGGGTTGTAGGGTTTAGAAAGTAAATTTGGTTAGGGTTAGTGATGAGACCATGTACATCATGGTTATGACCAAGACGACATCAACATGGTAGTCATCAAGATGTCATCGTCCGCCACCTTGGCCAGGACGCGAAAGCTGGCAGCACGTACGTCGTCTGGATTTTGTGCTGTCGCCACCACAAGTTCGGCCTCCACCTTGGCCACCTCTCCAAACACAAGACGTGCTCAAGAAAGGCGCCTCTACACCTCTAAGGTCGCACAAGCCACGTCGCTCCAAGGCCAGCCCACAAGTGAGCTCAATTCATCCTCAATTGCAATATTTCAGATTGCTTCTTTCTCGTTCTTGCTTGTGTTCTCGATTCGCATGCAGGGATAAGCCTTCTTGGCGAGGTCAATCGTGTTTGTGCATGGTTGATAACCAACGGAGCCGTGGTGTAGCGATTGCTGGGTTCGGATCGGTTCTGATCGGAAGCCGGATCGTCAACGTCGAGTCTCCACCAATCGACTTACCTCTACCTTTCGGAAGATCGGGCCACCGTGCGCATCAAGTGGTATCAGAGCCTCGGTTTCCCGTCAGGTATCATTGTATCCCCTTTAGTTTTGTTTTGCCATCGTCCTAGAGTCCAGAAAATTTGCCCCACAAAAAAAAGTTCATCATCAATTCCGCTGTCCTACAACCCTTTGAGCTTTGCAATTTCGTTTTCAGTATCGTATTGTTGAGTATTGATCCATAGTCATCGTCTTGTTGCTGGTTTAGAGTAAGTTCTTGATCTAGTTTGAGTCTTGCATCTTGACGTCGAGTCTGACGCCATCACGTCGTCGTCGCCGCCGCGTCCAAATCGGATGTCAATCTGTCAAGTTCGGTATTTTGCTTTTATCTCCTTCGTCTGAATTCCAAATTGGACAAATTCAGAGTCTAAATTGTAGCGCAGAAAATTCTCTACAACTTTCTCCATTGTGAAAAGTTCTAGAAACGCCGTTTTCAAGTCCAAAATCGCGTTGGAAATGAATCTGTTTGATTTCGGATTTCCTACAGAGACTGTATTGCGGGGCCCATATCTCCTAGATCCGTTATCCAAAATTGGTGTTCCATATATGCAAATTGATCAGCACGAAACGATCTACAACTTTTCTGTTATACGTTTTAGCGTTTGAGGCCTCCAAAAATCCGAAAACAGCGTAGGAAGTTTCTGCATAGTAGATCTGTTTTTCCAGCAAGAGAAAATTGAGTGTTTGTGTATATATCTTGTAATCTCTCATATGCGGCACTATTGATATTTAAAAAAAAAAGGTGAAAAAGGCAAGTGCAAAAAAAGAAGCCGCACAAAGATAAAAAAAAATAAATAAATAAAAAGCAAGGAAAAAAAAAATCAAAAGTGCTTGTATCTTTTGTATCGACAGTGTTACGTCATTCGTTTTGCTTGCTTGAGCTAGGTCTGAGAACGTGTTTAGGCCAACAACTTTGACAAGTACTTTGGATATTTATTCAACTTTGCTATTCTGATTTCGATGATTGCATATTCCTTGCTACTAAATATTGCATATCCAAGCTCCATAAATACATCCTTCTGATCAGCACAGGTTATTGACCCTTGCAATCGCTTCATCACGCTCTCACGGTGTCACGAACCAGCCACCGGTTGCACCGTCCCTCGCTGTGTTGGTAAGAACAGGGTAAGAACTTGGTAAGATTGCTTGAGAGCGTGAGATCTAACCTAGTAGTTGATAGGGATAATACTTTTGTGTTATCTTTTGTTTTCTACTGACAATGGCAGGTTCATGGATCATTGGGGAAAATGTACAACTATATCAACGCTGGAATCACGATCGAAAAGATAATGGAGGTGACAATGCCAATGGTAAAATAGCCTTACCTTCTTTTTATGGTGCATATGATGGTGAAATTTACTTTGATTGGGAGATGATAGTTGAACAAAAATTTAATTCCCATCAAGTTCCTCAAATCCATTGGGTTAGGCAAGCCACTAGTGAATTTAAAGACTTTGCTATCATCTGGTGGAATGAACTTGCTACTCTCCGCTTACAACCTGACACATGGGCTAGGTTAAAAGAAGCTATGCGTCAACGTTTTGTTCCTCCTTCTTTTAAACGTAATATGCATAAGAAATTAGAATGCTTGAATCAAGGTAGAAAATCTGTAGAGGAGTACTATCAAGAGTTACAGATATGCATGTCTCGATGTGATTTAGAAGAAACTGATGGAGAAAAAGAGATTAGATTCTTACGTGGACTTAATGAGAAAATATACAATATTGTTATTGATAAAGAATATGTTTCTCTGTTGCAAATATTTGCTCTTGCTTGTGCAGCTGAAAATAAAATAAAATGTAAGAAAGTCGTACGGACAATTAATACATCTGTTTGCAAGAATGGTGTGTATCCTTGCACGACTAACGTTCTGCAGGCAAGTGCACATGATCAAATTGAGAATGAGGAGAATGAAGAGATGCTTGTTGCAGCACCCCTGCTTCCATCACCTACAACTGAAGATGTACCTACATCAGCTGAGAAGGAAAACAAAGGTAATGAAAAAGGTACCACACTCATTCAAGATGAGAACGATATTGATGTGCTGAAACTTTCCACGAATCATGCTTTGTTAGAGCAACAAATTGTGGAACCAGTTGCTGATTTCCCTTTGTCACAAGAAGATTTGCTTGATGTTTCTTGGGATAAAGAAGAGTTGTGTGATAATGCTTCACTTATATTCATGCCACAACTAGTGAATGAACATGTTACTCTTACTTTGGAACATAATAACACTTGTGCTCAAAATAAACATGTTGTTCACGTTGCAAACGAAAATGATGAGCTGAAATTGTTGTCTTCTTTAAATATTCTGGGTTATATTGAATTTGATGTTCTATGTGATCTAGCCAATTTAGAGGAGAGACTTACTGATCCATATAATTTTCCTTGCTTATCAAGAAACATTTTTCATATTATAGGCAAATATAATGATAATGGAAAGTACATGGTTAATCGAGTGTACATTTGCTCAAATATGAATTTTGCTTATAATGTACAACCATGTGATGAACTAGAGAGCTATACTATCACCAATCATTCCATGTCGAGTACATCCGGTTCAATTTTTAAGGCACATGAACTTTTTCAAGAAAGGGAGTATATAAATGTTAATGGTTCTGTGTCTAATGATTTGATTATCAAAGATATGCATATTGCTGTGCTCTCTGTTGGTGCTAACATTTTGCAGACAAACACAATGGAGTCGAGGACGACTCCACATCAAGAAAGGGAGAATGATGAGACCATGTACATCATGGTTATGACCAAGATGACATCAACATGGTGGTCATCAAGATGTCATCGTCCGCCACCTTGGCCAGGACGCGAAAGCTGGCAGCACGTACGTCGTCTGGATTTTATGCTGTCGCCACCACAAGTTCGGCCTCCACCTTGGCCACCTCCCTAAACACAAGACGTGCTCAAGAAAGGCGCCTCTACACCTCTAAGGTAGCACAAGCCACGTCGCTCCAAGGCCAGCCCACAAGTGAGCTCAATTCATCCGCTAGTCCGGTTCGGCCATCTGCGCGTAGTCCAACTTCAAACGGACATACAGGCCACATACAAAGTCCGTTTTCGACGTTCTTGGACACTACGGACAAGAGAACGACGAGAGCTTTCCAACGGATCAGTCCCATGTCCAAATTCCTTATGAATCAACGGGAATCGTCAAAACAAGATTACGACCAGAATCTGACGTGCGCTGCGACGGTCCACTTTGGGCCCAAGGCCCATGTACCCCTAGGGTTTCCTCCTCCACCCCATGGCCGCCCCATACAGTATATATATGGCCGCCATGGCTGCTGTTTAGACTTGGGTTTTGCTTAGATTAATCTGTCAAGGAACAGTTTCGCCGTGTATCGGTTTGTGGAACCCCAACTCGTGAGATTCAATTTATATTTGCAATATTTCAGATTGCTTCTTTCTCGTTCTTGCTTGTGTTCTCGATTCGCATGCAGGGATAAGCCTTCTTGGCGAGGTCAATCGTGTTTGTGCATGGTTGATAACCAACGGAGCCGTGGTGTAGCGATTGCTGGGTTCGGATCGGTTCTGATCGGAAGCCGGATCGTCAACGTCGAGTCTCCACCAATCGACTTACCTCTACCTGTCGGAAGATCGGGCCACCGTGCGCATCAGTTAGGGTTAGGGTTAGGGTTGGCTTTGAGTTAGGGTTAGGGTTAGGGTTAGGGTTGCTTTGCAGTTAGGGTTAGGGTTAGGGATTTTTTGTTGGAATAACCGAATGAAAAAAAGAAATTCGAAATCTAACCCAAAACTTTTAAAAATTTCAAAATTGACCTTCAGTCGCGAATTTGGTTAGGGTAAGGGTTAGTGTCGATGATTCGGACTCGGGGTCCTTAGTCGAACTTATGCAAAATTTGTAGGTTGTGAGACCTTTCAGGGTGTCCCTCCGAGAAGGTATGTTGAATTATGGAGAACTAGAGCACAGAGAGATTTATACAGGTTCGGGCCCTCGATGGTGGGAGTAATAGCCCTACGTCCTGTTGGGATTTCACTATGTATGGTAAAAGGATTTACAAGGTGACGGAAAAGATCTTCACAGGCGAAAATTTTCCTTATATGTTCGTACAAATCAAAGCCTAAAGGACTTTGTGAAAACTATCTAACTTAGACTATTGTCTTCGGGTTGTTTTTGTCTAGTCAGGTTCGATCAATTGATCACTGGATGGCTTAGTGTTACGATCTCTTGATCCTTTAATCTGACCTCTGGGTGAGACGTCTTCCCTCCGTTTGATGCACGAGGCTACCCCTTTATACTGGTCGAGAGGGCGCCAAGTTGTTACGGCATCAAACAGTTGCTTGGATGCGGTTTCGTCAACCGCTCTCAACTCCCACGCAGGTTTAACACGTGTTATTCGTGGATAACCACACGTATTAACCTCCTGACGGTTGTTTCTCTACGTGGAAGAATCTTCGGAGTAGTCAGGATATCCCTGTTACAGGGACAGATTAATCCCACATTCTCTGGTCGAGAGTACTCTGACCACGCGATGTTGGCTGACCGCGCACTAGCTACAGTCTGATCGCGTAAAGCCTGCGACCTCAGGCTTGTGCTCCCCAGAATGACTTGAGTTCGCCTCGCCAAGCGCGTGTCTGGTTCGAATCTATCTTGAACCAGTCGTGCATTTATTTGAACTGACTTGGGTGCCAATCTTCGTCAGCTAGCCCCCAAATTCGAAGAGAACGAAGGGCCGTGTTTACTTCGAATTTTAAGACACACATCGGATTTTTAACCCGACGCTTCAAATCTCCCACTTAGTGGCGCACTAAGTGTGGCGGTTGGTTCCCCGTGACGGGCTCTAAATAATATGTGACGGGTAATGATGGCGCCGTTGAAACATTTTTTAACCCGAGGTGAAATTGTAAATGCTTTAAAAACTCGAGGCGTTCGGAAGGCGAATCATCACCCTGGCGGCTATAAATACCGAAGCCTTCGGATTTCAAAGCTTCACAACTTCTTTTCTCAGCTAAGTTTCCTTCGAAGCCATCTTCATTCTTCTTCTCATACACCTCCCAATGGCAGACCATAACATCATCGAGATTGAGAGTGATGAGGATGAAATTCTCGAGCAAGAATCACAGATGCCCGAAGATCCATCTCCATTAAGGAAGAAACCCAGGTTGTCGAGGGATCCTCCAGCAGAACAAAGGTGAAAGACGCATCATCGTTCTTTCTCCCTTCTGTTCCTCTAGTTCTTCCTATCCATGCACCTCGGCAGGTCGAACTTTCATCTCCACCTTTGGAGGGACGTTCTTCTCAGTTTTCTCCATTTCATCCCAATACTCCCCGTTTTTGTTCGGGTGATCAATTTTCTGGTAGGCAAGCTTCTCTCTCATGACCAGATGATCCTTAACTTGTGTTGGGGAAGCAATCTTATAGTGGGAAGACCACACTTCTACCATATGATGATCCTCGAATTTTATCGGGTGATCTACTTTCCAGGATGCCTATATCAACCTGTCACGTACAGGGACAGGTAATAATCCCTATCTCCTTTCGCTTGTTGTTAAGTTAGTGTGACTAACTTTTGCAAATGTAGGAGATTGGAGGCCCCAGCGACCAGCCTGCTGAGATCCTGCCTCCCACCCTCGGACAGACTCTTCAAGGGGAAAAAGAGGCCCTAGAGAAGAAGACCGAAGAGATGTCTTCGGCGATACTGCATCTAGCAAAATGTTTTGAGAGATCCCGTGAAGAGGTGCGCCAATTCCGTCGGGAGAGGGACCACGCTCAGCAACAACGAGAACTCTCTGACTTGATTATGGATAATAGTGCGTCTCTCGTCAGGGATGATGTAGATAGGCTTAGATTAGTTGCTAGTTCTCTAGGGGTTGTCAGTGTAAATCCTACTGACAACAACATGTCCCTAGGAGAACTTTGCAAACTACTTTCGGATCAGGTCGACGCTCTGGTCGCCGGTATCCCTTTTATATGTAAAGAATGTCAGAAATAAAGCTTTCTTTTTCTTCATATCATATGAACATTCTTTACAACTTCTGTGTGAAAACATGGCCATAAGCAATGCCTTTATGACCACTCATACACAGGCAAACTTCAGTTTTGCGACCAGAATCGCATTTTAACGTTGTACCACGACCAGCACTGATACTTCGATCAGACTTGAAACCGCGGTTAGAACCGAGGTTCGCTTTCAAAAATTACTGTGATCAGAACCGAAACTCGATCAAACCATCACTTTGATTAGAATCAGAGCTTAGTCAAAGACATGGTTCCGACCACACAACAATCTGATCAAAACATAACTGTACGTCCAAAAACTAGGTCATGGGATATTTTCATGATCAATTTGTGAAAGTTTACAAGAAACATGAAGGAAAAAGTCCTCCGAAAATCCTTGTAGAACTTTTCACGTTTTTTGCACCCTCAAATATGAAACAAAGCAGTCTTTTCGTTTCAGATCCGATACAAGGAATGCTTAACGGGTCCGCCCGAGAGAGTATCCATTATAGAAAATGAATAGAATATTAAATAGAACGTTACTCACAGCAGTTCACCTCCTCGGGTCTATAAAAGGAGCAGATAGCTTCTCGAAGAAGCCACAGAGCCAGAAACCCTTCCTTAGAACTTCCGCCGGACAAAACCCTCATCTGTCCACTGCCTTCATCTTCTCCAAAGTTGCCACCTTTCCTTGCAATCCTTCGCAAGAAATGGCGTCCTGGAGCCGATCGGTCCACCACACCGAGGAGAGCCTCATGGCATTGGAGAAGGAAGAGATCCTTCCTCTGCGGCTGCTAATCAACTGGCGGCCTGCGGAGAAGGACCAAGAAACCCCAGTCGTCCAAGAGGGCGAACTGGTGGTTTCTGAAGAGTACCTGCGATGTGGGTTCCGATTCCCCGAGAGTCGGTTCCTGAAGGATATTCTGGAGCATTACGGGTTGGAATTGATAAATCTCCACCCGAATGCGATCTTGATTTTGGCAGTGTTCCAGCATCTGTGCGAAGCTTACGTTGGAGTATAGTCCAGCGTGGATCTCTTCCGGCGTTCCTACTACTCGGTGTGGTCAAACAGCTCTCTTGGGGGAAATCTCCGTGAGACTAAGTCCATGTAAGTTGCGTCACATTCGCCCGGGGACGTGGCCTCCGGGGCCTCCCCGGGCGCCGCCATTTTGGCCCCCGGGACCTGGCCTCCGGCGCCGTCCCGGGCGCCGCCATTTGCCCGGGGACGTGGCCTCCGGGGCCTTCCTGGGCGCCGCCATTTGGCTCCCGGGACCTGGCCTCCGGGGCCTCCCCGGGCGCCGCCATTTTGGCCCCTGAGACCTGGCCTCCGGCGCCGTCCCGGGCCCCGCCATTTGGCTCCCGGGACCTGGCCTCCGGCGCCGTCCCGGGCGCCGCCATTTTGGCTCCCGGGACCAAGCCTCCGGCGCCGGTCCCGGGCGCCGCCATTTTCCCGGGGACGTGGCCTCCGAGGCCTCCCCGGGCGCCGCCATTTCGGACACAGGACCTGGCCTTCGGCCCCGGTCCCCGGCGCCGCCATTTGCCCGGGGGCGTGGCCTCCGGGGCCTCCCCGAGCGCCGCCGTTTCGGCCCCCGGGACCTGGCCTCCGGCGCTGGTCCCGGGTGCCGCCATTTGCCCGGTGATGTGGCCTCCGGGGCCTCCCCGGGCGCCGCCATTTTGGCCCCAGGACCTGGCCTCCCGCGCCGGTCCCGGGCGCCGCCATTTGCCCGGGGGCGTGGCCTCTGGGGCCTCCCCGGGCACCGCCGTTTCGGCCCGGGACCTGGCCTCCGGCGCCAGTCCCGGGTGCCGCCATTCTCCCGGGGACGAGGCCTCCGGGGCCTCCCCGGGCGCCGCCATTTGGGCCCCCGGGATGTGGCCTCCGGCGCATGTCCCGGGCCTCGTCGCCCTTCTAAAGGTAAAGTCTCGAGTTGTTTGTCACGTACAAGTCACGCGAGGAGCGCCTCGGGAATCAGCGACCACCTGTCAAGCATCCAAGACGTTTGACCGGGAGAAGGACGTTCCTACCCCTCGATCCGACGGTGGCTTCCGGGGTAGATAGGTCTTTTTGCTTCTTTTTGGGGCTATAAATAGCCCTTGTACCCCTCCGTTGTAAGCAAGTGATTCATTTGTTGGAATAGCTAAAAAACTAACAGGTGTGCTCCGGAAGCCTCTCCCCCGGAGAGAGCCTCCCCAGTCGACTCCGGTCGGGAGCGCACTGATAGGACTAGGGCCCCCACTGGGACCCGAACCTGTATAAATCCTCGTGTCATTTCTTGTGTTTGTCCGGCGGGGAAGGACCGGTCGTCCGGTCAGCCCGCGCCGCATAATCTTCGCTAGGATCGTTCACAAAACCTGCCGGGGTATTCGTGATACCACGACAGTTGGCGCCGTCTGTGGGGACTCGTGACAAGACGCCATGGCTCCCCCAAGAACAAGGGCTCGCACCCTACCCGGTGATGCTGGTCCCGGAGACACTATTGTTCCAGTGCTTCCTCTCGGAGGCGGCCAAGCCCAGGTACCGCCTCCCGCCTTCCCTCTTAACTTAGGTGCTTCTACCTCCAGGTCGCTCCCGGTGACCGTGGGGACCTCGGCCGGGACCAGTCTCCCCCCGACGGCTCCCCTGGCTCCCCGAGATGCCCTGCTTGAGGCTCTAGTGGAGGGCCAGCTCCACGCCCAGCGCTCTATGGATGAGCTGCTCAGCGTGTTGGCGCGGCCTCCGGCCCCCACCTTTGCGTCGCACCCATACCCAGGGACTATGCCCTCGTTTATGGGTTACCCGGCGGCCCCTCCGGCCTCCGGAGGTCTGGCCGCCCCATATGATCCCGCCAGGGGGTTCCCTCCCCCTGCGCGATATACGTCCAGACCCTTCCCGGCACCCGGGCCCGTCCCGGTGCCGGGGAGCTACTTCCTGCCCGGGCCTTTCGTGGCACCAGGGGGGTAACCCGTTCCAGGCCCATTCCCGGGGCCAGGGGCCCATTTCATGCCGAGGGCATTCCCTACGCCGGGAGCCAGTCCCGCCCATCGCGTCGCGTTTACAGCACCGGGGGCGGTTGACAGAGCAGCTCCCGCGCCTCAGCGAACTCCCCCTCGCATCGGCTCCCCGGTTCTGGACGTCGCCGCGGGGGCTCCCCCCTCGCTGGTTCCGGATGTTACAGGGGCTTCCCCCTTTCCGGTGTCGATCGCTGCCACAGGGGCTCCCTCCACTTTGGTTCCAAACGTCGCCGTGGGCGCCCCTCCCCGGTTCCGGATAATACAGGGGCTTCCCCCTTTCCAGTCCCGGGGGTCTTCGCAGGGGGCTCCCCCCAGCCGGCCCCGGAAGCCTCCGGGCCGGTAGCTACAGTGCATAAGCTCCCTCCCTCAGCGGAACATGTCCGTTTCGCCCCGGGGGAGGTCGAGCGAATGCATTCACCTGAGCGCGGGGAGTCTCGCTCTCGCACCGGCCGGGGGAAGAGACCCGCGGAAGACCCAGCCTCCCCGGGGGAGAGCCCGGATGTTCGGGAACTCAGCCCCGGTCCAAAAGAGAAGCGTCGTCACCGCCACTCCGGCGGACCTCTTGGACTGCTCCCTGACTCTGACAACGAGGGTCCCATCAAAGAAGACAGCGACCGGGACTCCCCCCGGGAAATGCAGGGGGCTTACCAGCCCCTGTGCCGAAGACTTCGCAGCATCCGGTGGCCGCGGCCCTACCGCCCTCCGCACATCGAGCATTATAACGGTGAGGCAGACCCTTACGAATTTGTGCAGGTTTACTCCACTGCCATCTCCGCGGCCGGGGGGGACGAGACGGTACAATGCAACGTCTTCCCCCTCTACCTCACCGCATCGCCCGCTCCTGGTTCTACAACCTGAAAGCCGGCTCCATCAAGTTGTTCACGCAGCTCAAGTGGGAGTTCTGTGCAAACTTCCAGGGGAATTATGTGCGCCCCCTGGACTCCTCGCAGCTGTACACTGTTCAGCAGAGGACTGGGGAAACCATCAGAAGCTTCTTCAAGAGCTTTGCCCAGGTGAAGAGCAAAGTGGCCCACGTCCCCGACTCTACAGTCATTGAAGCTTGCAAGAGCGGCATCCTCCCGGGGGAGCTCCACCGAAGGCTCTCCTGGAGCTGCCCCTCTTTCGCCAACGAGCTCTTTAACGTACTCAAAAAGTACGCTCGGGCGGAGGAAGACGACATCTGGAAGAAAACCCAGGGGGCTCCCGCCCCCGCCGACCGGGGGGACCAGGGATCCCCTCAAGCGCCCTAGGCAGGGGGGGCGTAACGAGCCACGGCCTCGGGACACCTTTGTCCTCGAGGGCGGAGGCGGCTCGCTCGACCCCCTGAGGGGCAACCGCCCCTTCCCCAAGCCGAGAGGCCATGGGGGAGGACAGTCTTCGCGCGGCCGGGAAGGCCCCGCGGGGAGAAGGCAGGAAGGACTGTGGTGCAGCTTCCACGGGTCCAGTACCCATGCTACCCGAGACTGCAGCCAGCTATTGCAGCACTTCGCGGCGTTCCTCGACCAGCGTGGGCAGGGGGGGTGCAGGAGGGGGAGCCTTCAGAAGCTCTCCCCTTTCAAACTTCTCAGCGCCGCATTAACGTCTCGTGGGAGGGTCCGCCTCCGGGCGGGACTCTAAGCGCCAGTGTAAGGAGTACTTGCGCGAGGTCAAGGTTGTGGGGGTGCTACACGCGTCCCCACCACCTAAGTGGTCGGACGTCCCCCTCACCTTCACGGCGGAAGACGCGTGAGGGGTTCGCTTCCCCCACGACGACGCGCTCATTATCTCCGTGACCATCTACAACTGCCACCTGGCCCGTATCCTTGTGGACGGCGGGAGCTCCGCCGACGTCCTATTCTTGAAGGCCTTCAAAGAAATGCAGGTGGATGAGAAGCTCCTGCAGCCCGCTGCGGGGCCCCTGCAAGGTTTTGTCCCGGGGAAGGCCATCCACCCCGCGGGCAAGGTAGATCTTCCTATGACGTTCGGCACCCCGGAGAACTACCGGACCAAGTTAGTCCACTTCGACGTAGTGGACCTCCCCTGCTCCTACAACGCGATAATGGGGAGGACCACAATCAACCGGTTGGGGGCTGCCACCCATCAAAACTACCTCTGCATGAAGATCCCCGGGCTGCATGGTGTGATCAACGTCCGGGGAGACCAAGACATGGCCCGTGCTTTATACGAGCGCGCTGCGGCCACAATCGGAAGCGTCAACCTCATAAAGACGCCCGGGGGGGAGGCTTCTCCCCCGGAACTAGACGCTGCTGCGCCACCGCCCGGGAGGCCCCTCCTCAAGCCGCGTCCAGAAGGTGGCCTCCGGAAGATCCTGCTGTCCCCGGGCGACGAAGACAAAACCGTCCGAATTGGGGCGGAGCTCCCCGAGGAGCATGCAGCGCAGCTTTCAGCCTTTCTACGAGCGCTCCTCCGCCACGCCATCTACGAGCAAGAGATGGCACGCGAGTACAACCAGCGCGTGCGCGAGAGAGCTTTCCGCCTTGGGGACCTTGTCCTCAAGCGCGTCACAGACCTCCAAGCCCAAGGGAAGCTCTCCCCCAAGTGGGAGGGCCCCTACAGGATCTCCATGGTCCTGGGCTCGGGGGCTTAGAAGCTCTCCAACCTTCAAGAGCAGGAGCTGAAGCACACGTGGAACTTGCGTTTACTTCGTAAGTTATATGTTTAGCCTTACGGGCCTGTCCCTTCCCCCGGAGAGGTCACGCCGGAGGGGGAGGAGGGACACTATACTTACCTTTTCCTCGCCTTTCGCGACTTCGCAGGGGGAGGCACTGTACTTAATTTTGTTAGCAATACATAGGTCTTGCTCTTCAACTGTCTCATTGCAGGTTCTTCTCATTACCGCCCCTAACGGCGATGCCCTCCCCACGAGGATGCCCTCCCCGCGTGTAACGCCCTGAGTTAGGGGTGAAAATTTCCTTTTTCATCAATAGCATGCATGCATGTATCTGTAGTAATAGCCAGATCAGTTTCTATCTCAAGCCCTAAAATCTCCAAAATTTATCCTATGACCTCAAATTAAGATCAGATTGTTCAGATGTAATCTATCAGTTACTTTGAACTTAAAAGTCTTCAGAACCTAGATCCAATTCTATCTCTAAATTCCAGATTTATCAACTGTAGGAACCAGTGTAGGAACCAGATTAGCAGATTTCCAAAAGACCCGTCCACCAACATTCTCTAGTGCGACCGATCCCATGGTTGCAGATGATTGGTTAAGGCATATCGAGAGGAAACTGGACACAGTCCGATGTAGCGACCGAGAGAAGGTTTTGTTTGGATCACACCAGTTAGTAGGAGCTGCAGCTGCATGGTGGATGAACTACCAAGAGGCCCACCTTGACAAAGATAGCATCTCTTGGACGGAATTCAAGGAACAATTTCGGAAATTTCATGTACCTACCGGCGTCATAGCTGCCAAACGTCGGGAATTCCGTAATTTGGTTCAAGGAAACAAGACAGTTACAGAATATCTGCACCAGTTCACTCACTTAGCCCGATATGCACCTGGAGATGTCGATACTGAGGAGAAGAAAATAGAACGCTTTACAGAAGGACTTCAACATTACCTACAGTACCAAATCGCTTCCCATGAGATAACTGAATTTCAGACACTAGTGAACAGAGTCCTAAAGGTAGAAGAGAAGAGGAATATAGGAGAAGAAAATCGGAAGAGGAAGATGCTTCAGCAACCGCGACCACAACCAGACCCAACCAGAGGAAAGACTCCCATCACCTCCAATTTTCGACCATCATATCAAGCTCCTAGATCGACAACGGCGATGTGCCCAACCTGCAGAGGAAATCATCATCAGAAGGATTGCCCTCGCATGAATATCATTTGTTTCCACTGTGGACAGCGTGGACATCGTAGAGAATTTTGTCCTTTGATTCGACTTCCCTCATCCATTGCCAGATCACAGGCAAGAACACAACCAGAAGCACCCAGAGTACCAGTGTCACAACCACAGAATTCTAGAGGAACTCCACCAGGAAGAGGAGGAACCATGGCCAACCGAGGAAGAGAAAGAGATGGAACACCAACAGCAAGTCCAGGAGGAAAGTTAAACTACATCCAAGGGGCAGGAAACATCACCGACATTCTTCGAGGTAGATCTTTGACTCAGTTGCACCCACCTTAATATTATTTGGTCCTGGCAATTACATCTGAAGTTGAAATGCATATAAAGCAAGTACCCTTAGAATACTCCATATCAGATTATATAAGTTTAATGGGAAATCATTCAGAACAAGAAGCTGCTTGGGAGAAGGAAGAGAATTTTCAGTGAACCTATCCCAATTCTTATCTTTCCTTGCTTTAGGTAAATCTCGGGGCGAGATTTCTTTAAGGAGGGTAGATCTGTAACATCCTGAGTTTTGGGGTGAAAAGTTTCTTTCTTAAAAGTCATGCATGCATATGTCTCTTCTAGATCAACCAAATCAGCCTCAGCTTTATTCTGTTCTAGCCCTAAATCTCCAAATCTATCCTGTGACCCCAAGTCAAGATCTGACTTGCCAGATTTGATCTATCAGTTAACCTAAACCTAAAAGTCTTCAGGAGCCAGATTGGATTCTAACGCTAACTCCCAGTATCTAAGTCTCTTTCTGTTTTCGAAAACAGGAAATCCAGATTTACCCTAAGTACCCCAGTTTCCAGATAATTGAATTATCTTGATTTAACCCTATCCAGACTCAAGTATCCACTGGAATATGTTCCTAGATATATCCTCAACTAACTCCAAAAGTTGGCAGCAAGATTTCATCATCTAGACTCTTATCGCAGATCAGTCCTTTTCCAGATTTTCCAGAAGCCTGAAAAGGCAAAATGTTGCAAATCACCTCCAAACTTTGATCTGATTCAGTGAATATCTCCCATTCACTATTCTAAACATTTTTCCCTTCTGGAAGAATTTCCAAATCCTGCCCTAAACCTAAGTTTCGACCCTCGCTGTTTTTGAAACCCTAATTACCCTGTTTTACCCTAAAGTCGTTTTCCCCACTTTTGTCGAAACCCTCCAGATCTTGCCCGATCTTGTCAAACTTTGGCTAGATGAGTTCCATTAATCTTATGCAACTCATTCCTGAAATCAGATTTCAGATCAGCCCTCCAGATCTCCAGATTTACAATCAGATCCTTTTCCTATTCAAACTTTTCCTCGCAGATCAGTCCCTGGAGCAAGTTTCAAAATTGCAAATCTGCCCGAGCCTTCTTTTCCAATCCCTATTCGACCAGTTTGCGCACGACCAGAGAACCTCCTGTGCGCGACCTCGACCAGCTGCCGTGCTCACTCCACCGTGGCAGTCGCCTGTGCCCCTGCCGCCATGTGTGCCCTCGCCGTTCGCCACCGTGGAAGCCACCTCAACCGCGCAATTGCTGCAAGTTTTCCCCGCGCACAGCGCGCGCGCTAGCTGCAGCAGCGCAGCACCGCATAGAACGCTCGACACGTCGCAGCCACGCTCGAGCCAGATGTCTCCTCACCGTTGCCTTCGTCGCCTGCACCTGCATCGTCCAGCTGCAAAGCTGCAGCGCCGCGCCGTCAGTCGCCTCGCCATCACCACCCCGTCCCGTCGCTTCAAAGTCACCTCGTGGCAGCAACACTCCAAATTGTCGGCCCTTTTGCCTCGCCCGTGCCTATATAAAGCCTTCTGTAGCCGTTGCATCTTCACCCAGCGCCAGAAACCACCTAAGCTCGCAGCTCCGCGGTGAAATCTTCTTCCCCGGCGAGCCATTTCCGGAGCTCTCGGTGCCAGCCTCACCCGTTGCTCCCCTCAGCAATCCAAGCCTCCCAGTAAGTTTCCCATCCCCTCTTGAGTGTATCTAAGCTTGGAATCGAGTTCTCTTGCCTTCTGTCGCCGGTGATCGCCGGTTTCCCCAAAAACCTCCGGCGAGCAATTAATCCCCAACTAAACCAAATTAGCTCTCGAGCCTATGACCAAACATGATCAGTGGACTGTGTGGAACACATCTAAGCAACCAGAATCACCAATTTTGCTAAAACTTGGAAAACCCCAAATTTACACCTTGCATGCAAACTGGGACTCGCCGTTAAGCTTCTGTGGTGATTTTCCAGTTAAATTGACTTCACACCTAGCTTTGTTATGCCCCAGAGACCCTCCTCAAGCAAGGACTCGAGTTCATTTGCCCTAGAACAGAAATACCCAAATCAGGATTGAGTTCATCCTTCCTCCAGCCAATATCTTCTAAATTCAGCCACTCCAGCTCAAACCACCTTGCCATCTAGATGTTTTGGACCATTTTGAGCAACTTTTTCTTCTACCACGACCCCTAATTCGGCCTAGAACAGGAGTTATGGCTATGCCCTAGTTGCTGCACTGTTTGTGCTGCAGGTACTCCAGGCCAGTCAACTTCTTCGCTGGTTTTCATCATTTTCCAGCCATTTTCAGCCTTGGATCCTGTTGAATGATTTGTTCCTGTTATCAATGCCTATCTCCCAGACAAAGTGGTGCATCATTTGGAGCTCTAGATCAAAAGATATGGCAAGCCCTAGTTTCTGGCCATGTCAAGATCAATGCCAGGCTATGTCAGTCAGTGGCATTAGCTCTTTTCACCTCTTTTCAGTTGTGCAAACTGGAAATAACCTTGTCCCTTAGACTTGTGGAGTTGTGCTCTACATTTTATTCTACTGCCACAAGTTGAGATAACCCCTCTACCATCCATCGACCCTATGTCGATGCCTTGAACCGAATGTCGACCTAAAGACGTTCGCTGTTTTTGAGCGAACCAGTCGCAACCTTGATACCATTCTGATATTTTGAGACATTTGGAACCTTGTAAACCTTCAACAACTAACCTAATCCTAATCAATTTCTAACCTAATCATCTCAGAATCATCAAGACTTCATCTTTGCATTATTGCATATAGTATAATAGTGTATTGAAAAGATTGTGATTATTGGTTGTTTGTTTGATTGGAGAGCAGATCAAGAGCCCCAGTTCGAGGACTTCACTGTTGACCCAACATCAACTGCTGTATTTTACGACGCGGAAGGCAAGTCATATTCTTGGTCATCTCGAACCTATATTTTAAGAGTTGCTATAACATAACCTTGAATATAGATAATATTGCATGAGAAAGATTGGAAATGGTTGATTTATGAATTGGCAGTATTGGACTGGTTATTTGTGAAATGTGAAATAAACAAGTTTTGAGCCATGAACTATTATATATATTTATATACTTATATTCATGAAATAAAACCCCTAGCCGTGACCAGGAAATGGTATGGAATGGTGGTAGCACTGGAGGTGCTAGACTGCAAAGGATGTGCAAGCACTGAAGGTGCAGGGTTGTGGATGGTCTGGTCACCGGCATATAAGGACTAGAACCTTGTGTTGTGCGTCTAGTGGAATGAACAACGTGCCGACCGCAAGCCTGGTATGGGACAGGCCTGAACAAGTAGTATGTGGATCACACATGAAACCCCTATATGACAAACTCACGATTAACACGGGGTGCGCTCCAACACATATCACAGGATGTGATCATGCACGCTGACCTTGAGGGGAAGACGCCAATTAGTGGGGGTTGTGAAACCCTGCCACAACTGTGGTTTGCGTGAAGAAAACCACGGGGTCTGGGGTGAATTGTGTGTGAAACATGGCAAAAGTTCTTGTTATCTCCACCTTGCCACTCACAGTATGAAGTGAGTCAGGGGTCCAATCTTTGTGATAGGAAGGGCATGAAAGTGGATATATCTTGCGGGTAAATTGGTACCCCTCTGCAGAGTTAAAAATGTATTCGAATACTTCGTGCTCCCGAGTTTTAGGAGTATGCCGCGGTGGATTAAATCCACGGGGTGTGACACAAGTATTGTTTTATAAATTAAAATTTGTTAAGTTAAGATTACCCAAATGACATGTGTTGTCATGATAAGGAGTGCTGCCGTGGGCGGTCATGTGTTGACGTGTCGCGGTAGTGCTATAATTTAGTGAACATGAATGACGATATTATATTATAGAAAGGTGCTGCCATGAGTTGAGCCAGGAAAGAGAAAGATTATTTTACAAACATCCATAATTCTTGACTAGTCTAGGTTCATATCATCTCTACTATATGTATCTACTCTTACCTATGACTTGCTGAGTACGTAAGTGCTCACTCTTGCAACCTACAATTCAGTAGATGGAGCGTTCTACAACCAAGACGAAGGCATAGAGTACTTCGTAGATCCAGACGGAGGAGCGTCAGTCCCGTCATTTCCCTGATGTGTGTTGTTCTGCCGTCCACTTCTCTTTGTGGGTGGGTCACCTACCTTCTGCTGTGTAGATGTTATTTTGCTAAACCATGTATGCCGTGAAGGCATTGTAATCTTCTTATGTAATATTAAGGCCAGCAGGCCACACTGCTTAAATATTTTGTAAGTGACTCTGTTGCAATATGATATACTCCTGTGCTTGACTTATCCTGGGAAGTCAAGGGTATGTGTATGCTATGCATATAAGGGACTAGCTGCAGCGAGCTAGGTCTCTACAGGAGTAGTCGTTGTCCCAGTTTCGGGGCGCGGCAGTATCTCCATACCTTAATATAAAAAGTTGATAGCCAGATTCTATCATCTAGACTCTTTTCACAAATCAGTCCAAGAGTTATCGCAAATTAGTCCTTATCTGATATCTGAAAACCCAAAAAGGCTAAAATCTCCAGATTAACTCCAAATTCAGAATTTCTTCGGCAAATCTTCTCAAAATGCTATTTGCCACAAGTCTCTCTTCTGTGCAGATATCAAAATCCAACCCTAAATGCCAGAATTTGAAATCGACAAAACTTAAATCTGACGTTACCCTAAATTACCCTATTTTCAGTTTGTATCAAAAACTATTCATATGCGTCAAATCTTATCAATTACCTTTGTCAAATATCCTGTTGAAAATAATCTACCAGATTAGTGAAATCAAATTCAACTCTAACCTTCCAAATCTCCAGAATTACAGATTGGTCCAAATGTGAAAATCAAATATTGCAATCAGGCCCCTAATTCGACCAGGCCAACTGCTGTACACGACCAGAAGCCTCGCCGTGATTCCTTGCGCCGTGCACGTTCGACGCCGGCCAAGCTTCGCTTGCAACTTGATCGTGCATGCTGTTGCGCACGTGTCCTCACCTCAGCCGTCACCATGGCAGCGTCGCTGCAACGTCGACGACCAGCGCCTGCTTCCCCGCGCGACCAGCAGTGACTGCTGTCAGCATCTTCTTGCCACGTCGCTTGCCTTGCCAGCCGTTGTCGCCACTGTTGCATCTAGGCCTTCATGCCTAACCCTAATTTTGATGATTAATGAAAACAAAGTGTTCCGGACTAATTGTGCTATTGAGTTTATTTGATACAGAGTTGCGTTGGGAAGATATGCACGGAATACAAGAAGAACCCGACGTAAAATAAAAGCACATGTAGCAAAGAGCAAAAGACAAGTCCAAAATCGTGAAGATGCGAAAGACCTCAGGTATTACGAGTTTTTATATTTTACCGATCTTGGCGTGTGGAGATGATCGGTTAGGAAAAATTCTTTCTAGCTTTAACCGTACTATAAAGAGGGGTAGCGAAAGTCCTCTGTTTATCTCCAGCACAAACCGAGAATGTTAGGTCATTGCATCGCATCCTTTTTATGTGGATTTGCTTTTGGTCTTATTTGGAAAAATCTGTTTTTCAGTTCAGTTTTTGACAGCAGAAGAGTATTTGCATTTTTCAGAAATATCTAGGCAGATCAGGTTTTTTCTTCTGTTGACAAAAATGTAGCCCTTGAAATTATCTTTCCAACGAGCTATTAAACAC
The DNA here is from genome assembly GCA_019359835.1 of Pharus latifolius. NCBI lineage: Eukaryota > Viridiplantae > Streptophyta > Magnoliopsida > Poales > Poaceae > Pharus > Pharus latifolius. The sequence goes on along the minus strand of CM033324.1, from coordinate 62,526,055 downwards.
CTCTTTTGGATTTCTGGATTTAAAGTAATAGCTGTTTTTGTTCATGCTGACTGTCAGTTTGCATAACTGACTGTCAGTTTGAATGTCAGTTTAGTGTAACTGACAATTGTCCAGAGAGGGTGTTTTTTGGTCTCAAATTTTTTGTACTAAACTGACTGTCAGTTTGTCCATACTGACTGTCAGTTGGGGTTTCGACCAGAGAGTGTTTTACTGTGTTTCTATTTGTTTCTGGTCGAGCTAGTACACAAACTGACTGTCAGTTTGTGTAACTGACTGTCAGTTGCGTGTTCCAGCTTTCCTGTTTTGGCTGCAAACGGTTAGCTATTTTTTATCCGTAAATTTTGTCGGCCGTTGTGCACTAAACTGACTGTCAGTTTGCATAACTGACTGTCAGTTTGGGTTGCTGATTTTCAGCCCTAGCTCCAACGGTTCATTTGATTCTTGAGGCTATAAAAAGGGGCTTTGGGCATAAGTTTTCTATAACCAGTAGCAGCATTTCATACACACTCTTGAGCATTAGTTTTTATATAAAATCTTGATCTTTTGATCAAGTCGAGTGCTTTCCGATCCACCGAGAGTTTCAGTTCTTTTGCATTTGCATATACTTAGCTTCTCGGTGCTTGTTTGGAGGTCTAGAGAAGACCTCGCTGCCTGTTACTCTTGGTGAGCGCCCTCACCTAGACGGTTCGGAGGCGTGGCCGTTGACCTCTTCGTTCGGAGATTGTCGGAGAGGCTCGGCGAGTGTGTACAAGGCATCGGTGCTCGCCTTTCCGGAGTGGACAAGGAGCAACCATTAGTGATAATATCCTTGGTGGATATTGAAGCGAGACTCAAGTGATTTGAGTGCTTCAACGAGGATTAGTGGAGACTGGGCGAGTCTCCGATACCTCGGTAAAAGTCTTCGTGTTCGTTCTCTTTTCCCTTTACTTATATTATTTGTTCTTTATTTGATTTAAGTTTTAAAGTTTTTAAAGCCTCCTATTCACCCCCCCTCTAGTCGGCATCCTTGATCCAACACGTGGTATCAGAGCTTGGTCTCTCGATTCATTAGGCTTTACCGCCTAGAGAGAGGATGTCGTCAAGCGGGGATTTTCTTCTTGGACATACCGGTCGTGCGCCCATCTTTGATGGAACAAACTATCCTTATTGGAAAGTGCGCATGTCGGTATTCCTAGAAGCCATGGGGCTTGACGTATGGGATATCGTTAAACGCGGCTTTACTCCTCCGGTTGATCCGGCAAGTCAATCCGAAGACGATAGGAGAAAGTTGCATTTAAATGCCCGTGCAAAAAATGCTCTCTTTGCCGGTTTATCCTTAAACGAGTTCAACCGTGTGAGCAACCTCACGACTGCTCATAAGGTTTGGACTACCCTCGAAGAAATTTACGAGGGCACTACAAAGGTTAAAGAGGCAAAATTGCTAATGGTGAGGCAAAAATATGAGACATTCACCATGTCATCAACCGAGTCCGTGGATTCCATGTTTACTCGGTTAAATAACATTGTGAATGAACTCAAGGGTCTTGGCGTTGTGTTTACTGACCTTGAGCTTGTGAGAAAGATGCTTAGGGCCTTGCCGGAAAGCTTCGACACCTTGGTCACGGTTCTCACAAACTCCGACCTATCAACCACAACTCCAACCGATCTCTATGGGAACCTCATCACCCATGAGATGCACAAGAAGGAAAAGAAGGAAGCGGCCGAACCCACGGAGACGAAGAAGAAAGCTTTGGCCTTCAAAGCTAATGCAAGGAACGATTCAAGCAAAGGCTCCTCCGATGAAGACCTCGCACTTATGGTAAAGAACACCCAAAAACTTCTTCGCAGGTTACATAAGAAGGGTGTCAACATTGACACACGACCGAAGGGGCAAAAGCAAAACAACTTCAAGGACATCATTTGCTATGGATGTCATGAGAAGGGACACATAGCTTCAAGATGCCCAAACAAGAACAAGGCATGGAACAAGAAGAAGAAGTTCTTCAAGAAGAAGAACGAAGAAATCAAAGAAGCCTGTTTTGGAGAATGGATGTCCGGCAGAGAGAGCTCCAACTCCGACTCCGACAACAAACGAAGTTGCTCCAAGAAGATGGCCGGACTAGCTCTCGGCAACAACACTTCATCCATGTGCCTTATGGCCAAAGGCGATGAAAAGGTACACTCCAATGATCCATCATATGATGATTTAGTTGAGATGATAACTGAATTAAATGAAGTTTTTGGAAAAACTAAGATGAAGTATAAGGCGCTTAAGGAAGAGCATTCTTCCCTACGTGCTCAATACTCTGAACTTAAAGATTCATATGAAAGCATGCTTATAAAAGATGTTACAAATGCTTCACCTAAGGTAGATGCTTCAACTTCATGTAACTTGAATGAATCTCCCTCTAGTAGTCATCACACTCCATGTGTTTCAAATGACAACATCTTAAATGAAAATAATGTACTTAAGGCACAAGTTGAAAAACTTGGAAAAGGCTTAGAAAATTGCTTTAAAGGTAAAGTATCTCTTGATCTAATCCTTAGTAAACAAAGATGTTCTTTTAGAAAAGAAGGATTAGGATATTTTCAAAAGAAAGGAAGGAAACAAAATTCTAAAACTATATTTGTTAAAGCATGCAACACATTTTGTCATAAATGCCATGAAACCGGTCATTCACATGAAGCATATCCCTTAATGACTCCGAATTATTTTGATACTTGCTACATGCTTCAAAAGTCGAGAAAAGGTTATGCTATAGCAAAGTATGTTGGTGCACCCATGTTAAACAAAAAGAAGAAATCTATTTGGGTGCCCAAAGCTTTGATTGCTAACATTGAAGGACCCAAAAAGGTTTGGGTACCTAAAAGAACTTAATTCTTTTCATGTAGGTGAACTACAAGACCGGTGGGAGACATTGGGTGCTAGATAGCGGATGCTCCGAACACATGACCGGTAACAAGAAGTTGTTCACCTCAATAGAAGACAACTCAAGCGAGAACCAAAAGATTACCTTTGGCGACAACCGTCAAGGAAATGTGGTCGGCTTGGGTAAAATCGCAATCTCAAATGATCTATCTATTTCAAATGTTTTATTGGTCGAATCTCTAAAGTTCAATTTGCTTTCCGTTGCACAAATTTGCGATTTTGGTTTTAGTTGCACATTCTTCCCAAAAGAAGTTTTGGTTGAGAGTTTAAAAGATAAAACCTTGATCTTTAAAGGCTTTCTCTTTGGAAATCTTTATTTGGTTGATTTTCATTCAAAAGATGCATCTCTTTCAACATGTCTTGTCTCTCAAACCTCAAAAGGTTGGCTATGGCATAGACGACTCGCACATGTTGGAATGCATCAATTGAGAAAACTTTTAAAACGTGATTTGGTTGTTGGCTTAAAGGATGTGAATTTTGAAAAGGACAAACCTTGTAGCGCTTGTCAAGCGGGCAAGCAAGTAGCTACTTCACATCCTACTAAGCGCATTCTTTCAACTTGCAAACCTTTGGAACTTCTTCATATGGATTTATTTGGACCTTCCGAGTTCCAAAGTATCGGGGGTAGCAATTATGGTTTTGTGATTGTTGACGATTTTACTCGCTATACTTGGGTTTTCTTTATTTCTCAAAAATCCGAAACCCCCGATGTTTTCAAAAGTTTTGCAAAACGTGTTTCTACTGAATTTGAATTATCCATCAAGAAAATCCGTAGTGATCATGGTGGAGAGTTCGTTAATTCAACTCTATTTGATTTTTGTGACTCTCTTGGAATCAAACACGAATTTTCCACATCCTACAGTCCACAGCAAAATGGAGTTGTTGAAAGGAAAAATCGAACACTTATAGAAATGGCAAGAACTATGCTAAGTGAGTATGATACTCCTACTCGCTTCTGGGCTGAAGCCGTGCATACCGCTTGCTATTCTATAAATCGGCTTTATTTGCATCCTCTTCTGAATTTGACTCCTTATGAACTTCTTGTTGGGCGCAAGCCAAATATTTCTTATTTCCGAGTCTTTGGTTGCAAATGTTATATTCTTAAGAAAAGAAATTTTGGTGGAAAATTTCAAAGAAGAGTAGATGAAGGCTTTCTAGTCGGATACTCCACCACTAGTAAAGCTTATCGTGTTTTTAATAAAAATACAAGTTGTATTGAAGAATCGGGTGATGTCGAATTTGATGAAACTAATGGCTCACAAAAGGAGCAAGTATCTCATGAAGTTTCAGGTGAAGATCTTCAAGAAGCAATGAAGAACATAACAATTGGAGACATCAAGCCAACAGAGGAAGATCAAGAAGATGATGTCAACGTTGAAAATATTGATCAAGACGCATCATCATCTCATGTTGATCCTCCAGAACAAAGTCAAGATGAAGCAGTACAAGATGAAGAACCAAGGCAACATCAAACGATCACCAAGGATCACCCTCTAGACCAAATATTGGGTGACGTCAGTAAGGGTGTTCAAACTCGATCTCGTATTGCTGCATTTTGTGAACATCATTCTTTTGTATCTTCTTTAGAACCCAAACATGTTAATGAAGCTTTAAATGATCCTGATTGGGTTAATGCCATACATGAAGAACTTAATAACTTTGCTAGAAATGAAGTTTGGACTCTAGTTGAAAGACCCAAAGATCATAATGTAATTGGAACAAAATGGGTTTTCAGAAATAAGCAAGATGAAAATGGTGTTGTAATCAGAAACAAAGCTCGTCTTGTTGCTCAAGGCTTCACTCAAGTCGAAGGTTTAGACTTTGGTGAAACTTTTGCACCGGTAGCAAGACTTGAAGCTATTCGCATTCTTCTTGCTTATGCATCATGCTTTAATATCAAACTTTTTCAAATGGATGTAAAAAGTGCTTTTCTAAATGGTGAAATTTCTGAACTTGTATTTGTTGAGCAACCTCCCGGTTTCGAAGATTCTAAATTTCCAAACCATGTATTTAAATTGTCGAAAGCTCTCTAAGGTCTCAAACAAGCTCCTCGAGCCTGGTATGAGCGACTTAGAGACTTTCTATTATCAAAAGGTTTTAAAATTGGGAAAGTTGATACAACTCTCTTTACAAAGAAAATTGAAAAAGACTTGTTCATTTGTCAGATTTATGTTGATGATATTATATTTGGATCTACTAATGAACATTTCTGTCATGAGTTTGGAGAGATGATGTCTAGGGAGTTCGAGATGTCCATGATTGGTGAGCTGAGCTTCTTCCTCGGTTTACAAATCAAGCAACTCAAGAACGGGACGTTCGTGAGTCAAACCAAGTACGTGAAGGACCTGCTCAAGCGCTTTGGGATGGAAGACGCCAAACCAATCAAAACTCCCATGGCGACAAATGGACACTTGGACATGGACAAAAGCGGCAAATCGGTTGACTCTAAACTGTATAGGTCTATGATTGGTAGTCTTTTATATCTCACTGCATCTAGGCCTGATATCATGTTTAGTGTGTGCTTATGTGCTAGATTTCAATCTGATCCTAAGGAATGCCATTTAACTGCTCTTAAAAGAATCCTTAGGTATTTAAAATGTTATCCCAGTTTAGGCCTTTGGTACCCTAAAGATGCAAATTTTGAGTTAATTGGGTATTCGGATTCTGATTATGCTGGGTGTAAGATTGATCGTAAAAGCACATCTGGTAGCTGTCAGCTGTTGGGGAGATCATTAGTATCATAGTCATCTAGGAAGCAAAATTCTGTAGCTCTCTCCACAGCTGAAGCTGAGTATGTGTCTGCAGGCAGTTGTTGTGCTCAATTGTTGTGGATGAAGCAGACATTTTTGGATTATGGGATTATCTTTGATAAAGTGCCACTATTATGTGATAATGAAAGTGCCATTAAAATTGCTAATAATCCTGTTCAACATTCTAGAACTAAGCATATTGAAATAAGGCACCATTTTATTAGAGATCATGTGGCAAAAGGTGATATAGATGTAAATTATGTCAGAACAGATATGCAATTAGCAGATATTTTCACTAAACCCTTAGATGAAACAAGATTTTGCTTTTTAAGGGGTGAACTGAACATAATTGATATATCAAATGCTAGTTGATGTGCTAAAAGTGTTTGTTTGTATAAAATATTATTATTTTATTCCCTCTCTTGTCTTAGACAGCCTCTGGTCGAAATTGACCAAATTGACAGTCAGTTTCCCTAACTGACAGTCAGTTCAGTAGTTAGGAGCCTGGTCTTAGTCTCTGGTCGAAGTCAGTTACGTGCATTTGATTTTGGTCGTAGCTCCTGGTCGTGTTCAAGTCCCCTACTGACTGTCAGTTTCATACACTGACTGTCAGTTTCAAAACGCAGTTCTGTGAACTGACTGTCAGTATGGTATACTGACTGTCAGTTCCAAGTTTCTGAGTTTGAAACTGACTGTCAGTTTATAAAACTGACTGTCAGTTGCGGGATCAAGAACCCTAAAACCCCGTTCTGTTTTTTCTCGCCTCTTCACCTTTCTTCTCGCCGCCGTTGGTTCTTGCGCCCCCTCGCCGTCGCCCTTGCGCCTCCTCCTCGCCGTGCCTCGCCACCACCTTTTTGTGCCGCCACACGTCGCCGGTGAACTCCTCACCGCCGGCGCCACCGTCCTCGGCCGTCACGACCTCGTCGGTTTGAGGCTTCTCTGTTCCACGGCTTGACTCCTCTGCACCACTCCTCTTCTTCGCGTGTAGTGACCGTAGGACCTCTTGGCCGTGCTGAGTTTCGTTCCTGTGGTCGATTTGGCAGTTCTCTTCGCGTCTGCTTCGTCGATTGCTTCAGTTCGTCCTCAGTTCAGGTCCTTGTTTCTCTCTTCCTTCTCTGTTTCGTCTTTTCGAAATGTCTGATCAGGGCGGTCCCTCTCGTCGTGGGGCCCGACGGAAGAACGCGGCAAACAGCCAGCGTTCATCGGGCCAGACGTCCGAGAACCGCCCCTCGCCTCCGCCTGAGCGCGTGCCCGTGGATTATTCACGTTGGCACGCGAGCCGCCTGCGCACGCTCCGCTCTGTGAACCCGTACCTGTCGCCGCGACCCACTGGTCGCGAAGGGTGCGCGGTGCTCACTTGCTACACAAACCTCCACCTAGACCTGTTTACCAGCGTCTATAGCCGCGCTCCTATCTTCGCCCACCGCTCTCTGTCGTGGGGTACGATCGCCTCTCGCACAGGCATCGCTACCCTCGCAGATCTCTTTGGCACTGTAGGGATTCGCGACTTAGTCGCGGATTCCTCTTTGCACTGGGCTGAGGGGCCCATACGTCAGTTCTATTCCACCGTCTTCGTTTCCCCTCAGCGCGACTTCATGACCTTCATGACGGGCCTCCAGGTCCACACCGTCACGAAGGATCAGCTGGAGTCAGCGCTTGGTCTGGTGCGCCCTCCTTCTGGCCGCCAGCTCCATACTCTCCCTGACCTCGAGCGTCGGGAGGTGGCCATGCTCTATTCCGGCCCCTTCCAGCTCCGTCATATCGCTGGCCTGCGCCGCGATGTTGACCTGGCTCTGCGTATCCTCCGTCTCACACTGGTTTCCATGAGCGGAGACAGAGCCAGGGTCACTTATCTGGGTCTTCATGTGCTCATCTCCATCTTTCAGGAGGAGCCATTCGACGTTGTTGATCTCATCATCAGTGAGATTCAGCACGTCCTTCTTTCCCCGCGCCGTCAGCTGATATACGCTCCGTATATCATGGCGGTGCTTCTTCATATCCAGGCCGTAGACACTGAGCTGCCCAGGCCCCATCATCATCTTCTCTTCTATCCTCCAGGCCAGGCTGATCGCCGGCTCGGTGCTCGCCCTGCTGCAGCTGTTGGCCCTGGTTCTCCCGCATCAGATGATGATGCTGCGGGGGAGTCAGAGGACGAGGCCCGTGTCCAGGAGTCTTCTCCAGTTCCAGCTGCAGGGATAGGCACCGGATCTGCGTGATCCTCTTCTCAGCTTCAGGAGGTCCTCCAGGTGCAGCAGCAGATCCTCAGCACTCAGGCGGAGCATCATCAGATGTTGCTCTGTTTGATTGCTCAGCAGGAGGATATTCTGCAACGCCTGCCTGCTTCCGGTTCTTCGGTCCCTCGCAAGAGGGCCCGCCAGGCTGCGTCTTCGCCGAGCTCAGCTTCAGTTGCTGCTGATCCAGATCCTGTTGCTCCAGCTCCGGCTCCAGTGTCTGCAGCTCCTGCTCTTGTTGCAGCTGCGACTCCTCCGGCATCTCCAGCCGTCGACCCGTCTGCATCTCCAGCTGGCTCCGGAGATACGGACATCATAGGTTTTTCTTCAGATGATGAGCATTAGGCTCTGATTTGTTTTGTTTGCCTCCCTTTTTGTGCTTGATGCCAAAGGGGGAGAAGTATTTTGGATATCTGTGTTAGTATTTTGGATTTTGGTCATTGGAGTCTGTTCTGTTTATGTCTTTCAATGTACTGAACAAATGATGATTTATATATGGAGATGTTGTTTTTTGGTTATCTGTGTATGTCATTTTTTTTTAGCTCTGATACATATGATGACTTGTGTTTAACTCATATATATATGATGTCATTGATTTCTTGAGATGATGTTCTTGAGCTCTGATATGTGATATGTGATTATAGCTCTGATATGACTTGTGGATATTGCACATCTGTGACTTGCTTATGTATGAGATGCCCTGATGTGTATGTATGTGCATGTATTAGTTTATGATTTGATATGATGCATACACTCAGGGGGAGCTATTCCATTTATTTTATTTTTTGAACACTTGTTGTCATCAATCATCAAAAAGGGGGAGATTGTTGCATCTAGGCCTTCATGCCTAACCCTAATTTTGATGATTAATGAAAACAAAGTGTTCCGGACTAATTGTGCTATTGAGTTTATTTGATACAGAGTTGCGTTGGGAAGATATGCACGGAATACAAGAAGAACCCGACGTAAAATAAAAGCACAAGTAGCAAAGAGCAAAAGACAAGTCCAAAATCGTGAAGATGCAAAAGACCTCAGGTATTACGAGTTTTTATATTTTACCGATCTTGGCGTGTGGAGATGATCGATTAGGAAAAATTCTTTCTAGCTTTAACCGTACTATAAAGAGGGGTAGCGAAAGTCCTCTGTTTATCTCCAGCACAAACCGAGAATGTTAGGTCATTGCATCGCATCCTTTTTATGTGGATTTGCTTTTGGTCTTATTTGGAAAAATCTGTTTTTCAGTTCAGTTTTTGATAGCAGAAGAGTATTTGCATTTTTCAGAAATATCTAGGCAGATCTGGTTTTTGCTTCTGTTGACAAAAATGTAGCCCTTGAAATTATCTTTCCAACGAGCTATTAAAAACCTCTTTTGGATTTCTGGATTTAAAGTTATAGCTGTTTTTGTTCATGCTGACTGTCAGTTTGCATAACTGACTGTCAGTTTGAATGTCAGTTTAGTGTAACTGACAATTGTCCAGAGAGGGTGTTTTTTGGTCTCAAATTTTTTGTACTAAACTGACTGTCAGTTTGTCCATACTGACTGTCAGTTGGGGTTTCGACCAGAGAGTGTTTTACTGTGTTTCTATTTGTTTCTGGTCGAGCTAGTACACAAACTGACTGTCAGTTTGTGTAACTGACTGTCAGTTGCGTGTTCCAGCTTTCCTGTTTTGGCTGCAAACGGCTAGCTATTTTTTATCCGTAAATTTTGTCGGCCGTTGTGCACTAAACTGACTGTCAGTTTGCATAACTGACTGTCAGTTTGGGTTGCTGATTTTCAGCCCTAGCTCCAACGGTTCATTTGATTCTTGAGGCTATAAAAAGGGGCTTTGGGCATAAGTTTTCTATAACCAGTAGCAGCATTTCATACACACTCTTGAGCATTAGTTTCTTATATAAAATCTTGATCTTTTGATCAAGTCGAGTGCTTTCCGATCCACCGAGAGTTTCAGTTCTTTTGCATTTGCATATACTTAGCTTCTCGGTGCTTGTTTGGAGGTCTAGAGAACACCTCGCTGCCTGTTACTCTTGGTGAGCGCCCTCACCTAGACGGTTCGGAGGCGTGGCCGTTGACCTCTTCGTTCGGAGATTGTCGGAGAGGCTCGGCGAGTGTGTACAAGGCATCGGTGCTCGCCTTTCCGGAGTGGACAAGGAGCAACCATTAGTGATAATATCCTTGGTGGATATTGAAGCGAGACTCAAGTGATTTGAGTGCTTCAACAAGGATTAGTGGAGACTGGGCGAGTCTCCGATACCTCGGTAAAAGTCTTCGTGTTCGTTCTCTTTTCCCTTTACTTATATTATTTGTTCTTTATTTGATTTAAGTTTTAAAGTTTTTAAAGCCTCCTATTCACCCCCCCTCTAGTCGGCATCCTTGATCCAACAGCCACCGCTTTGCACCGCCTGACACGATTGAGTCCCAATGTAGCAACAGTTTTGCCTCGCCAGTGCGCCATCACGTCACCGTTCGCCGTTGCTACATCTGTGCCCGGAAACTCATATCAACTGACATCAAATTCAATGCTATTACTTCCTTGCAAGCTACGCCCACTGCTTTATATAAACAGCCATACCTTGTGTCACTTCCTCATCACCAGAACTTAGCCAGATTTACAAACTTCTTCGCTGTCGTCGTCTTCTCCGGCTAGTCCAGCAAGAGGCTTCACGGTGACAGCCTCAACCGCAGCACCTCCTGCCAAATTAACAGCATCTGTGAGTTCCCCTCGTCTCCCTCATCGTGCTGTACCATCTAATTGGATTACCTTGCACCTTATCGCCGGTGATCGCCGGGATTGCTAAATACCCTGTTCCGGCAATGTAGCTCGAATTACTCCAAATTAGCTTTCGTATCTGTAATCAAAATTTATCAGTAAGCCAAATCAAGCAAGCCTGTGAAGTTGGATTTCGGATTTAAGCAAGAATCAAACCTTTTCCCTAAACCGAGCTTCACCAGAAAACCGGCGATCGTCGCCAGGCTTCTCCAGTGATCCTCCGGCCCATCTAATTGTACCAGAAGCTTCCCTATACCTCCTAGATGCTCTCCAAGCAAGGAATTAAGTTCTTGTTGCCTGTAGCAGAAAACCCCAATCAGCAGCGTTTCTTCTCCGGCGTCGATGATCGGAAAAGTGTTCCCAACCGTTTCAGCTCAAATCACTTTGTCCACTGTGTGTACCTTAACTTGCTGAACATTTTTGTCTTCTATCCCGACACCTAAATCAGCCTAGATCAAAAGTTATAGCTTTGCCAAGTTTTTGTCCAGAACTGATCTAATGCAGCCAGTTCATCTCAGTTCATCATCAAATTTCTTGCCTTCCAGCCATTTCTTGCCCTAGATCCTGTTGACTTAATTGTTCCTATTACTCAAGCCTACATCCCAGACAAAGTGGTGCATCATTTGGAGCTCTAGATCAAAAGTTATGCTAAGCCCTAGTTTTTCACATTGTCAGCTCTATGCCAGAGCTTGTCAGCCAGTGGCATTGACCTTGTTTACCCATTTCTGGTTGTGCAATTTGAAATCCACTTTGTCCACTGAATTTGTAGAGTTGTGATCTACATTTTCTTCTACTACCACAACTTGAGATAAGCATCCTAGCTTTTCTTAAAGCTATGTCCAAGCTTTGATCCGAATGTCGATCTGTTGACATTCGCTGTTTTGATTAAACCAGCCACAAAATTGTTATCCCTATTGCAATCCTGAAACCCTAAGATTATCTAATCACCATCCTTAGCCCAAATTCCTTGAAACCCTAGAATCTCGACTCAGTTCAGTTTGCAGTTCAAATTATCTCCAGTATAGTTCAATCATTCTTGTTAAGCATTTCTGCATATAAGTCTTAAAACATTTTAAATATTATAAGTAATCATTGTGTGTTTGTTTGTCATCGAGCAGATTCAGAAGCTGACTTTGAAGATTTTGCTGTTGACCCGTCATCGACTGTTGTATTTTACGACGCGGAAGGCAAGTCATATCCTTGGTCATCTTGAACCTATATTTTAAATGTTGCTATAATATAACCTTGAATATAGGCAATATTGCATGTGAAAGATTGAGAATGATTGATTTATGAATTGGCAGTACTAGGCTGGTTATCTGTGAAATGTGAAATAAACAAGTTTTGAGCCATGAACTATTATATGTATGTATATACTTATATTCATGAAATAAAACCCCTAGCCGTGACCAGAAAAATGGTGTGGATGACTGTAGCACTGGAGGTGCTAGAGTGCAAAGGAATGCAGGCACTGAAGCTGCAGGGTTGTGGATGGTCTGGTCACTGGCATATAAGGACTAGAACCTTGTGTTGTGCGTCTAGTGGCATGAACAACGTGCTAACCGCAAGCCTGGTATGGGACAGGCCTGAACAAGTAATTATGTGGATCGCACATGAAACCCCTGCATGAGATGTGTAGTGATGCACGATAAACACGGAGCGAAGCTCCCACACATATCACTGAAGGTGATCAAGCACGCTGACCCAGTAATGGGAATAAGCAAAGGGGTGGAGGTTTGGATACAACCTGCCACAACTGTGCCTCGCTGAGAGCCACAGGGTCAGGGGTGAATTGTGAGGAAAACATAACAAAAGTTCTTGTTATTTCCACCTTGTCGCTCACAGTATGAAGTGAGTCAGGGGTCCAATCATTTTGTTATGATAGGAAAGGCTTGAAAGTGGAATATCTTGTGGGTAAATTGGTACCTCTCTGCAGAGTTAAAAACGTATTCGAATACTCTGAGCTCCCGGGTTTATAGGAGTCTGCTGCGGTGGATTAAATCCACGGGGTGTGACACAAGTACTATTTTCTAAATAAAATATGTTTAATCAAGATTACCCAAATGACATGTGTTGTCATGATAAGGAGTGTTGCCGTGGGCTGTCGTGTGTCGACGTGTCACGGTAGTGCTATAATCTAGTGAACATGAATGATGAAGTTATATTATGAAAAGTGCTGCCATAAGATGAGATGAGAAAGGAAAAGATTATTTTACAAATATCCATAATTCTTGACTAGTCTAGGTTCATATCATCACTACTATATGTATCTACTCTTACCTATGACTAGCTGAGTACGTAAGTGCTCACCCTTGCAACATTCAACTCAATAGATGGAGCCTACTTTGATCAAGATGATGGTACGGAGTACTACGTGGATCCAGAAGGAGGAGAATCAGTTCCGCCAGAACCCTGAAGTGTGTTGTTCTGCCGTCAACTTCTTTTGTGGGAGGGTCACCTATCTTCTGCTGCGTAGTTAAATATTTTGCTAAACCCTGAATGCCTTGTAGGCATTGTAATCCTCTTTATGTAATATTAAGGCCAGCAGGCCACACTGCTTAATATTTTGTGAGTACTCTGTTGCAATGTAATATACTCCTGTGTTTGACTCCTCCTGGGAAGTCAAAGGTTTGTGGTTTGGGACTAGCTGCAGCGAGCTAGGTCTCTACAGGAGTAGTCGTTGTCCTAGTTTCGGGGCGCGACACCGCGAGGACGCCCTCCCTGCGAGGAAGCCCTCCCCGTGAGGATGCCCTCCCCGTGAGGAAGTGGGCCCAGACCCAGCAAGTCCCTCCTATAGGGCGGCTTACGATCTGCCTCGTGGACTGAGGGTGTAAGCGGCAACCCGGTCCCCAGCGGCCGCGGTAACGAGTCACTTTGCGAGACTAGTCCCCTGCCCAAACACTCAAGACTCGTCATCGGGCACTTCCTCCTCCGGGAGTAGACGCTCTCCCCAGTGGGACCTCTAATGGCTTTCATGGATATCACTTCCTCCTCCGGGAGTAGACGTTCTCCCCAGTGGGACGTCTAACGGCGTTCTTCGATATTTGGTCCCCGGCGACCGTATTCCCGGTTCCCCGTTCTCACGGCGACCGGATGATTGCTTACCGGTGACCATATTCCCAACTGCCCGTTCTCACGGCGGCCGGATGATTGCCTCCCGGTGACTTTATTCCCGGCTCCCCGTTCTCAAGACGACCGGATGATTGCTTCCCGGCGACCCAATTCCCGGCTCCCCGTTCTCACGGCGACCGGACGATTGTCTCCCGGAGAAGTTAGGGATTTCCCGGACATCTCTTCCCCGGAGACCCCATTCCCGGCTCCCCGTTCTCACGGCGACCGGATGATCATCTCCTAGAAAGCCCGCCTCCGGAAATCTCATCGGGTTTTCTTGGATGTTTCTTCCACACGAGGCCTTATTCCCGGCTCCCCGTTCTCACGGCGACCGGACGATTGTCTCCCGGAAGGACTTTCCCTTGGAAACCTCGTTTTAAAATTTTCTAACTTAGAAAAATTCCTATGCTACAGGTCACTTCCACCCCGGGGGCCTTGCTAGCCCCACAACACGCGGAGCTATCCTCCGGCCCGCTGTGGGCGGGGGGGATAAGGAACCCCCGGCTGTCGACCGCACCGCCCACAAGCAAACTTAGCTCATTCTTGTCAAGAGGAGTCGTCCAGACCATCCAAGAAGAAAAAAAAGAGACAATGAAAGAAGAGGCAAGCAAACAGCTTTATTGATTGTCAAACCCGGAGGACATCTTCCCCCTCCGGTGGGCTTCGGAAACGGTACAACCCGGGCTCTAACCCGGGGGATCCTTTACATCCTAAGGCTCCTACGCCTAATACTCCCGGAGGCTCTCCGCTAGCTCCCGGGTCAAGTCCCGGTACAATGCGCGCACGCGGCGCCGAGCGTCCCGGAGCACATCTTCGGGCCAGAACTCGTATCCCGCCGGTGGAAGTATCCGTAGAGGTGGTATCATCCGGAACCCCGGATGCGGAGGGGTCAATTCAGCGCGATGATTGTCAAAATTGTCCAAGTGCCACTCCGGATGCCACCTTAACCGGACGGGCTCCCGGACGACATCCCCGCTGCGCTCCCTGGAAATTAGGCTTAGCAATATTAAAGCCGCTTGGGCGTCCCCTGGAGAGCCCCTCCCGGACCTTCTCCCGGGAGTAACCTCCCGGGAACCTTGGTAACATTGCATGCAATTCAAAGACTTAGAAAAATTTCTAACTCTATTGCATTCAAAATATCTTTTTACAAGTGTCCGGGGCTTCTTCTAAGAAGCTACCGGGATCAAAATCCTAGGAAAACAAAAAGGGTCCTAACTAAGACCCGGGGGGAGGCTCATACTGTAACACCCTAGTTTTGGGGGTGAAAAGTTTTGCATAAAAACCCTGCATGCATGTATCTCTGTAGTAGTAGCCAGATCAGCTGAACTCTAATCTCTCCCAAACCCTAAAAATCTCCAAATCTATTCTCTAGATCCAGATCAAGATCTGACCATCCAGATTTGACCTACCAGTTACCCTGAAGATAAAAGTCTTCAGGAGCCAGATCAAATTCTGACCCTAACTCCCAGTACCTAAGCCTTTCTCTGTTTTCGAAAACAGGAAAAATTCAGATTTACCCTAAGTACCCCAGTTTCCAGATGATTGAGTTATCTTGATTTAACCCTATCCAGACTCAAGTAACCCCTGGAATATGTTCCTAGGTTCATCCTCAACTCACTTCAAAAAGTTGGGAGCCAGATTAATTCATCTAAACACTTTTCACAGATTAGTCCAAATATTACTGCGAATAGGTCCTTTTCTGTTTACCTGGAAGCCTGAAAAGGCTAAAATTTGCAAATCAATTCCAACTCCAGAATTTCTTCAGGGAACACCTCCCAAATGCTATTTGATACAGATCTCCTGTTTGATCAGACTTCAAAATCTCTCTCCAATCACCAGAATTCGAGATCGACAAAATCCAGATTTAGTTTACCCTAATTTTACCCTATTTTCGAAAATAGGTGAAATCCCTCAAATCTTATCAAACTTTCTCCAAAATTGAGCTAAATGGGTATTAACAGAAATATTATACTCAGCCATGAAATCAAATCTCAAATTAAACCTCTCAAAGACCAGATTTGCAGTTTAGTCCAAAACCAAACCAAAAATCATCGCAAATCAGTCCCTGGTTCGACCAGGCTACTGTGCACGACCAGGGCGTTTAATCGACCACGAGTGCCGGATTTTGGTCGTCGCCGTTGCCGCTGCCGTGGCTTCGTCGCCGGCGATCCTCAGCGTCGCCACCTCCGCCACTGTCTTCCTGCCGCCTGTGCGCACCGTGTTCGCCACCGTGGAATCGCCTCGCCCGCCAGCAGCGCCTTCGTTCTCCCGCGCGCGCGCCCGACAACGGCAGCACAGTTGCGCCACGTTGCAAGCATGCCTGGGGGAAGCATCAACTCGCCGTTGCATCAACCAGGACTGTGCGCCAGGCTGCAAAAGCCGGCACGGCCGCTGGAGCGCGTCACTTCGCCGGGATGCAGCCGTGTTGTCACCTCCAGCCTGCTTCAATTCTCCAGGCAATTCCAGCCGTTGCGAGCTCCTTGCTGCGCCTATAAAAGCCACCCCAGCCCAGCTCAAACGCACTCACACGCCAGAACCACTCAAATTCTCAACTCGCCGTCGTCTTCGTCTTCTTCGGCGAGCTCGAGAAGAGGCTCACGGTGCCAGGCCAAACCACTGCACCAAACTCCAAATTGAAGCTACCAGTGAGTTACTCTCAATCACTTACCCGTGTAGTAGCAGCCAATTGAGTTCTATCGCACCTCATCGCCGGGAATTGCTGTTTTTCCCCGACAACTCCGGCGAGCAATTAATCCTTAACTAAGTCAAATTAGCTCTCGAGCCTGTAATCAAACATGATCAGTGGACTGTTTAGAACACATCTAAGCAACCAGAATCACCAATTTCGCTAAAATATGAAAAACCCCAAGTTTACACCTTGCATGCACACTGGAACTCGCCGTTAAGCTTCTGTGGTGATTTTCCAGTTAAATTGACTTCACACCTAGCTCTGTTATGCCCCAGAGACCATCCTCAAGCAAGGATTCGAGTTCATTTGCCCTAGAACAGAAATGCCCAATTTTGGTGTCTTCTTCCCTAGCTCCGGTCGCCGGATTTTGTTCCCGGCCGTTTCAACCCCAACCACCTTGTCTAGTAGATGTGCCTCGACCCCATGAGTATTTTTGCCTTCTAGCTCGACACCTGGATCGGCCCAGATGAAGAGGTATCACCATGCCAAAGTTTGGTCCAGAAACTGTTGAGAACAGCTCGGCCACCGTGTTCTTCGCCGGTTTTCGTCACTTTCCGGCCATCTCCTACCCTAGGTCCTGTTGAGACATTTGTTCCTGTTACAAATGCCTAACCACCAGACAAAGTGGTGCATCATTTGGAGCCCTGAGTCAAAAGATATGGCTAACCCTAGTTCCTGGCCGTGTCAAGCCTATGCCAGGCTATGTCAGCCAGTGGCATTAGCCCTGTTCACCCAACTCTGGTCATGTAAAACAGAAATTACTTTGTCAAATAGCTGCCTCACTACCATGTGCACCATATGCTTGAATCAAAACCTACTTTGGCCACTGGAAACTGTTCAAACCATGTCAATGCCATTCTAGAGCACTGTCAGCCAGTGGCATTGAGCCTTTTCACCCACTTCCAGCCATGAACTTTGGAAATAACCTTGTCCCTTAGACTCCTGATGTTGTGATCTACACTTTTCTCTACTGTCACAACTTGAGTTGAGCCCTCTATCACCCATCGACCTTATGTCGATGCCTTGAACCGAATGCCAACCTAAAGACATTCGCTGTTTTTGGGCGAACCAGTCACCACCTTGATATCACCCTGATGTTTTGGAACCTTGTAAACCTTAACAACTAATCTTAACCCTAGTTACCGTAGTTAAACTTAAATCGCTTTCAAACCTTGTATCACCAGAGTATTTTCTCCTTGCATCTTTGCATGTAGTGAATTAGTAGAATAGAATGAATTGTAATGCCTGTTTGCTTGTTTGATCTTGTTTAGAGCAAGAGTCCGGGGTTGAAGATCTTGTCGCTGAACCGTCATCGACTGCTGATACTTACGACGCGGAAGGCAAGTCATACTTTGATCATATTGAAACCCATATTTTATGAATTGCTATGCTATTCCATGAGTAGATATCTCATTAATATTGCATGTGTTGAGATCAATGATATTATGGTAGTGATAGATTGAATACTTGAGAAATGTGAACTTGATAAGATAGCAAGCCACGAACTAATAAAAGTATGAACATGTACATTTATATTCATGAAATAGAACCCCTAGCCGTGACCAGTATTTTGGTATGGAATGGTGGTAGCACTGGAGGTGCTTGGCTGCACTGAATGTGCAGGCACTGAAGGTGCATGGTTTGTGGTATGATCTGGTCACTGGCATGTAAGGACTAGAACCTTGTGTTATGCGTCTAGTGGCATGAAAAACGTACCAACCACTTACCTGGTATGGGACAGGCGCAACCTAGTAGCTTTCTTAGTATTATCAGTTCCCTGCATGGCTTGTCGATCCGGTTTCTCGCGCGGAAACTGGTGGGACGCAGTTCGTCCATGAGTGATGTGAGATCAGAAAAATTATGAGAGGATAAGATGTAAAGAAGGAAGACGCCCTACGCCAGATTAAGTCGTGCGCGACTGTAATCAAAAGAGGTTATGTGTCCAGCGGGAACATAGACCCAGGCTAGGAAGTAAGGCAGTGGGGAGGACCCACAACGGTACTTGGGACGGTATTGTCCATTTACCGGGCAGGGATACTGTTAATACTAGACTGCAAAAACGTTGTGTGATCTCGGCCTTGTCACATGCGTATAAGTCGCATGGAGTTGGCCCGACTTGGAAGTCGAGTGAAAAAGTGGATTTAAAAAGAGGTACATCTCTGCAGAGTTTAAAAATGTATTCGAATACTTCGTGCTCCCGAGTTTTAGGAGTATGCCGCGGTGGATTAAATCCATGGGGTGTGACACAAGTATTGTTTTACAAACTAAAATTTGTTAGTTCAAGATTACCCAAGTGGCATGTGTTGTCACGATAAGGGGCGTTGCCGTGGACTGTCATGTGTTGACGTGTCGCGGTAATACCATAATCTAGTAAACATGTGATAACTAAGAGGCTTGTGGATTTATGCCCTAAAGTATACGAAATACTGTTATGAGTATGAGATTGAAAGGCTTGAATAAAAATAATGTGATATGAGGTTATATCGCCTTGGATATGGGATATATGTATCACCATCAATATGATTTATTTACTGCCATGGGTATGATCAGAAGTTGAGTAAGAATTGAGAAAGAAATGTATTTTGGGAAAACCCCTTCACTCTTTCCCCAATAGCACAGGCTCTTGTCATTTATACTGTAACTATATCTCTACCTCCCCTATGACTTGCTGAGTACGTAAGTACTCACCCTTGCAACAACTCCTCAATAGATGGAGCATTCTACGACCTTGGTGGATACCCTGAAGATGCTGCAGACCCAGGAGAAGATGAGCAGTTCCCTTCGGAGCCCTGATGTGGTGCTGTCTGCTGTCAACCTCTGTTTCCTGTGGATTGCTTTTGGGCCTAGCTTCCGCCGACTAGATGTGTTATTTTGCTAGACCCTTGTGCCTTGTAAGGCACTGTACCTCGTTTTGTACTAAGGCCTGATGGCCATACATTTATGACTACTGTATTATTTTGCTGCTTCAATGTACCCCTGTGATTGACTCATCCTGGGAAGTCAAGTGGTTTATGGGACCAGCTGCACCGAGCTAGGCTCCTCACAGGTGATGTCACTGTCGTGGCAGACGTGACATAAAATAGTGGGATCAGAGCAGCACAGACCTTGACTGTAGGACGGTACCCTCAGGGCTTGGTAGCGCCAGGACCTCGTAAATTATTTAAAAATTATTTCTGAAAAATTTTATTTTGCAAAGGATGTTCTTGCTCTTATAAAAATGTTGATTTCAAAATCTTATTTTGCTTCCAAAATTTCTCGGCAGGATGGCCAAGGAGCGTTTCAGCTACATCGAGCGTCTCGGTGGATGGGCCACATTGCTGTGGCATATTGCTCAATTCCTAGGGATTGATGAGCGCCCGATCTGCGAGACTATTTGGGACTATTATGAGGGGCGTCGCTATGGCTTCAAGGCCAAAGTGCTGGTGCACGCTCTCGATAGTCGTGAGGGACAGGTGATCAGGGTGGAGGCCAGCAGGGCAAGCCGACTGGATGCTATCCAGGACGCAGCTCGAGAGGCTGTGCATCGGGTACGCCAGGTGTACGCATGTCGGCTCCAGGAGTCACCTTTCCGTCACGTGCCTTCATCTCCCTCTGGGTTGTCACCCATCGTGGAGTACCCGGACCTGTGTCTGGCAGGCACTGTAGGTCTGTTGAGGACCCTCGACTCGCGCTACTCTACTTTGCTTGCTGAGCACCAGGAGCTCCACAAGGAGTTGGACGAGCAGAAGAAACGTGGCCGAACCGCTTCCCCGTCGTTGACTTCTCAGCCTGCAGCTCAGAGACGCCGCACAGTTGAGGAGGTTGCTCCGACAGTTGTCTCCCCAGCTCGTACCTTTGGACCCAGTGCGGGACCTAGCTTGATTCCTCGGAGGGTTGCTAATGCGGCTGGGTACCGACGCTCATTCTCTACCCCTAGCACCCGCCAGGCAAAGAGCAGTGGGTCTGCTCTGCTGTTCCATGAGTCTGGACCACCCGGGTTTGTCACTCTGGAGGAGTCCGACGACGAGATGGAGCCAGAGGAGGTTGAGCCCTGTGGGAGCAGTTAGTTGCCTGTTCTTTTAGATCCTCAGGCCAGGGTAGATCTTCTAGGATTGGTGATGCTTTTGGTTGTTATCATCACCATTACTTGTATTTTGATTGTATCAGACTAAGGCGTTTAGCCGCTTTTGTATCAACTATTTGTGCATTAATGAATCAGTTTCGCATTAATTTCTGCATTAGTACCCTAATTCTCCCTTAGTTAGTTAGACCTGTCTGCTTCTCTCTTCAGAAGATCAGAATGGTTCACACAAGGAGAAGGACCCAAGATGACCAAGAGGGCCAAGACCCAGTTACACCACGAAGAGGAACCACACCTCATCCAGGATCGCAGAGCTCACTACCACCACAAGAAGACTCACCAAGTATCCAGGAAATTCTTCTTTCAATGGAGAGGAGCCGCCAAGAAGCCCAGGCTGCACATACTCAGTTGCTAGCTCAAGTCATTCAGAAAATGCCAGGGACTGCTGAAGGTACTGCCGTCGGAACTCGACTCTCAGAGTTCCAGAAGACGCGACCGCCAACCTTCGCAAGCGCGACCGACCCAATCGTCGCAGACGACTGGCTGTGGGACATCGAAAGGAAACTGGACACTGTTCGTTGCAATGATCGAGAGAAGGTGTTATTCGGATCACACCAACTCACTGGAGCAGCAGCAGCAGCTTGGTGGATGAATTATTAAGAAGCACACTTGGACAAAGACAACATCACTTGGACGGAATTTAAGGATCAGTTCCGAAAATTCCATATCCCTACAGTCGTCATGGCAGCCAAACGCCGAGAATTCCGGAACTTGACTCAAGGGAATCGGACTGTCACTGAGTACCTGCACCAATTCCACCATCTAGCTCGGTATGCGTCCAACGACATCGACACGGAAGATAAGAAGATTGAACGCTTCACCGAGGGACTTCAGCACTATTTGCAGTATCAGATTGCTTCCCATGAGTTCACAGAATTCAAAACCCTGATGAATCGAGTATTAAAGATAGAAGAAAAGCGAGGCCTCGGAGAAGAAAATCGGAAGAGGAAGATGATGCAACAGTCGCGACCGCCAGCCAGCTCATCTAGGGGAAGGGCCCCAGCATCTCCAAATTTTCCTCCGCCCTACCCGGCGTCAAGACCACCATTCACGCCGACATGCCCCAACTGCAGAGGAGCACACTATCAACGGGATTGCCCTCAGACAAGGACTCAATGCTATCATTGCGGACAGATGGGACACCGCAAAGACAGTTGCCCGTGGATTCAACTCCCAATGGCGATAGCAAGATCGCAAGCTGGAACACAAACAATGGCACCTAGAACCACAGCTTCATCACCATTGCAGAGCCCCAGAGGAGGTTTGCCCAACAGAGGGGGAAATGTAACAGGCCGAGGACGAGGGCGAGGAGGAAGACAAATGGCAGGCCGAGGAGGCCGACTGAACTTCACCTCCCTTCAAGAAGCGGACAATGCCTCTGACATTCTCCTAGGTAGATTCTTGATCCAGTCTGCATCTGCTTTAATACTGTTTGATCCTGGAGCTACAAACTCATTCATATCAGAAGATTTTGCATTTAAAGTGAGAATACCTATGGTACCTCTAGAGTACCCTATGGCTATACAGACCCCAGGAGCTAAGCTGCCTGTATATTCAGCTTGTCATCATATAACCTTCAAAATAGATGGGGTAGAGTTCTGGGCTAATCTATTAGTCCTAGAACTGCAAGGCCTAGACATTATAATAGGAATGGATTGGTTATCCCAGCATAAAGGTCTAGTGGATTGTGAGAAGAAAACTCTAAGCCTTGTTAGTAATCAAGGGAAGGAAGTCCTATTCCATGCGGAAAGATCATCGGTCGAAAAATTGCAAGGATCAGTCTATGCACTTCAGGAAGTATGCTTGGATCAAGTGCCCACAGTACAAGAATACCCGGATGTACTCCCAGAAGAACTCCCAGGGATGCCACCTGACAGGGAGATAGAGTTTACCATTGAACTTAAACCAGGAGCGGCACCTATAGCTAGGAGACCATATAGGATGCCGGTAACGGACTTAGAAGAGTTGAAAAATCAGTTAGAGGAACTGGAGGGTAAAGGATTTATCCGACCCAGTGCTTCACCTTGGGGAGCCCCAGTTTTGTTTGTAAGGAAGAAAGACGGAACTTTACGGATGTGTGTAGATTACCGAGCTTTGAATGAAGTCACTATTAAGAACAAGTACCCATTACCAAGAATTGATGACTTGTTCGACCAACTTCGAGGAGCCAAAGTATTTTCTAAGATAGATTTAAAATCTGGATATAATCAGCTGAAAATCAAGAAGGAAGATATATCGAAGACTGCTTTCACTACCAGATATGGTTTATACGAGTTTACAGTAGTGCCCTTTGGATTGACCAATGCTCCGGCAGCTTTCATGAATATCATGAACAATACGTTTATGGATTATCTTGACAAGTTTGTCATAGTATTCATAGATGACATTCTGATATATTCTAAGAGTACGGGAGAACATGAGCAACATTTACACCTAGTCTTGAGAAGGCTACGAGAAAGGCAATTTTATGCCAAGTTTGATAAATGTGAATTTTGGATGTCAAGAATTTCATTTCTTGGAAATGTGTTGACAGCAGAAGGGATTTCAGTGGATTCAGCTAAAATCTCCGCAATCAAGGAGTGGAAGCAACCTACCTCAGTTTCAGAGATTAGAAGTTTCTTGGGATTAGCAGGTTATTATAGGAGATTCATTGAAGGATTTTCCCAGATAGCCAAACCTCTTACGAACCTGCTAAAGAAGGACGTTGCATTTGAATGGACCATCAAGTGTGAAGAAAGTTTTCAGAAGCTGAAGCAGAAATTGACAACAACACCGGTCCTCACATTACTAGACAGCAAAGAAGATTTTGTAGTTTACTGTGATGCTTCAAAGCAAGGAATAGGCTGTGTGTTAATGCAGCAAGGTCGAGTAGTAGCTTATGCTTCACGTCAATGGAGACCACATGAGGCAAATTATCCGACTCATGATTTGGAGTTAGCAGCAGTGGTACACGCTTTAAAGATATGGCGGCATTATCTCATTGCACATAAGTGTGAGATCTTTACAGATCATAAAAGCCTCAAGTATATCTTCACACAGACAGAGCTCAATATGCGTTAGCGCCGATGGCTCGAGCTGATCAAGGACTACGACCTCAGCATACTCTACCATCCAGGGAAAGCCAACGTAGTGGCAGATGCCTTGAGCAGAAAGGCTTATACCCTACAAGGAGCTACACCCAAGAACCCGTGCTTACGGCAGGAATTTCAGAATCTTGAAGTAACCATAGTGCCATCTGGGATGTTAGCTACATTGACTGTGGAGTCTCAACTCCAAAAGCAGATTGAGGATGCTCAGAAAGAAGATGAGGAGATACATAAGATCAAGAGCCACATCAGATCAGGAAAAACCCAGGATTTCATTGAAGATCATCAAGGAATTGTATGGTATCGGGGAAGGATTTGTGTGCCCCGAAATACAGACCTTAAGGAATTAATTCTTTTCGAAGCTCATAAAACCCCATATTCACTACACCCTGGAAACACCAAGATGTACAAGGATCTGAGAACGCAATTCTGGTGGAATGGAATGAAGAGGGAAATCGCGGAATATGTCGCAAGATGTGACACTTGCCAAAGGATTAAGGCCGATCATCAGAAGATAGCCGGAAAGCTGCAACCCTTACCAGTGCCAACCTGGAAAGGGAAGAGATTGGTATGGATTTTATCACAGGACTTCCCAGAACACAAGGGGGATATGATTCCATATGGGTCATTGTGGATAGACTCACGAAAGTTGCTCATTTTATACCAGTCAAGAAAACGTATAATGGCAACAAATTAGCGGAGCTATACCTGCAGCGAATAGTGACACTGCATGGTATCCCGAAAAAGATCGTTTCAGATCGAGGAACACAATTCACATCCAAATTCTGGAACCGACTCCACGAAGCCTTGGGAACCCAATTGCAGTTTAGCACTGCATATCATCCACAGACAGGAGGACAGACTGAACGTGTAAATCAAATCTTGGAAGACCTTCTCAGAGCGTGCATCATAGATTATGGAACCTCTTGGGAAAGGTGCTTACCATTTGCGGAGTTTACTTATAATAACAGTTACCAAGCTAGTCTGCAAATGGCACCCTTTGAAGCTTTGTATGGGCGCAAGTGCAGAACTCCACTACATTGGGACGAGACAGGAGAAAGGCAAGTCATTGGACCCGAACTAATCAAAGAAGCTGAAGCACACGTCAAGCTCATCAGAGAACGATTAAAGGCAGCACAGTCACGCCAGAAGAGCTATGCCAACAACCGAAGAAGGGAATTGTCGTTTGCACCAGGCGAATCAGTTTATCTCAAGGTTACACCGTTAAAAGGGATGAGAAGATTCCATCAGAGAGGAAAACTGTCCCCAAGGTACATTGGGCCATTCAAAGTCCTTAAGAGGAAAGGAGAGGTATCTTACAAACTGGATTTACCATCAGATCTTGGAGAAATTCATGACGTGGTTCATGTCTCGCAACTCCGTAAGTGCCTCAAGGAACCAACGGATCAGATAGAACACCAGGGGATTCCGCTTCAGAAGAATCTCACTTACCTCACTCAACCATTGCAAATACTGGCTAGTGATGAACGTCAACTCAGAAGAAAGAAAATCAAGCTTTGCAAGGTTCAATGGGAAGATCACTCAAAAGAAGAAGCGACTTGGGAGAAAGAGGATGATCTGCGGCAGGCTTATCCCTACCTTTTCCCTTCTCTAGGTAAATCTCGGGGCGAGATTTCTTTAAGGAGGGTAGGCTTGTAACACCCTAGTTTTGGGGGTGAAAAGTTTTGCATAAAAACCCTGCATGCATGTATCTCTGTAGTAGTAGCCAGATCAGCTGAACTCTAATCTCTCCCAAACCCTAAAAATCTCCAAATCTATTCTCTAGATCCAGATCAAGATCTGACCATCCAGATTTAACCTACCAGTTACCCTGAAGATAAAAGTCTTCAGGAGCCAGATCAAATTCTGACCTTAACTCCCAGTACCTAAGCCTTTCTCTGTTTTCGAAAACAGGAAAAATTCAGATTTACCCTAAGTACCCCAGTTTCCAG
Organism: Pharus latifolius; assembly: GCA_019359835.1. Taxonomy (NCBI): domain Eukaryota; kingdom Viridiplantae; phylum Streptophyta; class Magnoliopsida; order Poales; family Poaceae; genus Pharus; species Pharus latifolius. The sequence continues at coordinate 62,500,440 of CM033324.1, read as the reverse complement.
ATGATTGAGTTATCTTGATTTAACCCTATCCAGACTCAAGTAACCCCTGGAATATGTTCCTAGGTTCATCCTCAACTCACTTCAAAAAGTTGGGAGCCAGATTAATTCATCTAAACACTTTTCGCAGATTAGTCCAAATATTACTGCGAATAGGTCCTTTTCTGTTTACCTGGAAGCCTGAAAAGGCTAAAATTTGCAAATCAATTCCAACTCCAGAATTTCTTCAGGGAACACCTCCCAAATGCTATTTGATACAGATCTCCTGTTTGATCAGACTTCAAAATCTCTCTCCAATCACCAGAATTCGAGATCGACAAAATCCAGATTTAGTTTACCCTAATTTTACCCTATTTTCGAAAATAGGTGAAATCCCTCAAATCTTATCAAACTTTCTCCAAAATTGAGCTAAATGGGTATTAACAGAAATATTATACTCAGCCATGAAATCAAATCTCAAATTAAACCTCTCAAAGACCAGATTTGCAGTTTAGTCCAAAACCAAACCAAAAATCATCGCAAATCAGTCCCTGGTTCGACCAGGCTACTGTGCACGACCAGGGCGTTTAATCGACCACGAGCGCCGGATTTTGGTCGTCGCCGTTGCCGCTGCCGTGGCTTCGTCGCTGGCGATCCTCAGCGTCGCCACCTCCGCCACTGTCTTCCTGCCGCGTGTGCGCACCGTGTTCGCCACCGTGGAATCGCCTCGCCCGCCAGCAGCGCCTTCGTTCTCCCGCGCGCGCGCCCGACAACGGCAGCACAGTTGCGCCACGTTGCAAGCATGCCTGGGGGAAGCATCAACTCGCCGTTGCATCCGCCAGGACTGTGCGCCAGGCTGCAAAAGCCGGCACGGCCGCTGGAGCGCGTCACTTCGCCGGGATGCAGCCGTGTTGTCACCTCCAGCCCGCTTCAATTCTCCAGGCAATTCCAGCCGTTGCAAGCTCCTTGCTGCGCCTATAAAAGCCACCCCAGCCCAGCTCAAACGCACTCACACGCCAGAACCACTCAAATTCTCAACTCGCCGTCGTCTTCATCTTCTTCGGCGAGCTCGAGAAGAGGCTCACGGTGCCAGGCCAAACCACTGCACCAAACTCCAAATTGAAGCTACCAGTGAGTTACTCTCAATCACTTACCCGTGTAGTAGCAGCCAATTGAGTTCTATCGCACCTCATCGCCGGGAATTGCTGTTTTTCCCCCACAACTCCGGCGAGCAATTAATCCTTAACTAAGTCAAATTAGCTCTCGAGCCTGTAATCAAACATGATCAGTGGACTGTTTAGAACACATCTAAGCAACCAGAATCACCAATTTCGCTAAAATATGAAAAACCCCAAGTTTACACCTTGCATGCACACTGGAACTCGCCGTTAAGCTTCTGTGGTGATTTTCCAGTTAAATTGACTTCACACCTAGCTCTGTTATGCCCCAGAGACCATCCTCAAGCAAGGATTCGAGTTCGTTTGCCCTAGAACAGAAATGCCCAATTTTGGTGTCTTCTTCCCTAGCTCCGGTCGCCGGATTTTGTTCCCGGCCGTTTCAACCCTAACCACCTTGTCTAGTAGATGTGCCTCGACCCCATGAGTATTTTTGCCTTCTAGCTCGACACCTGGATCGGCCCAGATGAAGAGGTATCACCATGCCAAAGTTTGGTCCAGAAACTGTTGAGAACAGCTCGGCCACCGTGTTCTTCGCCGGTTTTCGTCACTTTCCGGCCATCTCCTACCCTAGGTCCTGTTGAGACATTTGTTCCTGTTACAAATGCCTAACCACCAGACAAAGTGGTGCATCATTTGGAGCCCTGAGTCAAAAGATATGGCTAACCCTAGTTCCTGGCCGTGTCAAGCCTATGCCAGGCTATGTCAGCCAGTGGCATTAGCCCTGTTCACCCACCTCTGGTCATGTAAAACAGAAATTACTTTGTCAAATAGCTGCCTCACTGCCATGTGCACCATATGCTTGAATCAAAACCTACTTTGGCCACTGGAAACTGTTCAAACCATGTCAATGCCATTCTAGAGCACTGTCAGCCTATGTCAGCTAGTGGCATTGAGCCTTTTCACCCACTTCCAGCCATGAACTTTGGAAATAACCTTGTCCCTTGGACTCCTGATGTTGTGATCTACACTTTTCTCTACTGTCACAACTTGAGTTGATCCCTCTATCACCCATCGACCTTATGTCGATGCCTTGAACCGAATGCCAACCTAAAGACATTCACTGTTTTTGGGCGAACCAGTCACCACCTTGATATCACCCTGATGTTTTGGAACCTTGTAAACCTTAACAACTAATCTTAACCCTAGTTACCGTAGTTAAACTTAAATCGCTTTCAAACCTTGTATCACTAGAGTATTTTCTCCTTGCATCTTTGCATGTAGTGAATTAGTAGAATAGAATGAATTGTAATGCCTGTTTGCTTGTTTGATCTTGTTTAGAGCAAGAGTCCGGGGTTGAAGATCTTGTCGCTGAACCGTCATCGACTGCTGATACTTACGACGCGGAAGGCAAGTCATACTTTGATCATATTGAAACCCATATTTTATGAATTGCTATGCTATTCCATGAGTAGATATCTCATTAATATTGCATGTGTTGAGATCAATGATATTATGGTAGTGATAGATTGAATACTTGAGAAATGTGAACTTGATAAGATAGCAAGCCACGAACTAATAAAAGTATAAACATGTACATTTATATTCATGAAATAGAACCCCTAGCCGTGACCAGTATTTTGGTATGGAATGGTGGTAGCACTGGAGGTGCTTGGCTGCACTGAATGTGCAGGCACTGAAGGTGCATGGTTTGTGGTATGATCTGGTCACTGGCATGTAAGGACTAGAACCTTGTGTTATGCGTCTAGTGGCATGAAAAACGTACCAACCACTTACCTGGTATGGGACAGGCGCAACCTAGTAGCTTTCTTAGTATTATCAGTTCCCTGCATGGCTTGTCGATCCGGTTTCTCGCGTGGAAACTGGTGGGACGCAGTTCGTCCATGAGTGATGTGAGATCAGAAAAATTATGAGAGGATAGGGTGTAAAGAAGGAAGACGCCCTATGCCAGATTAAGTCGTGCGCGACTGTAATCAAAAGAGGTTATGTGTCCTGCGGGAACATAGACCCAGGCTAGGAAGTAAGGCAGTGGGGAGGACCCACAACGGTACTTGGGACGGTATTGTCCATTTACCGGGCAGGGATACTGTTAATACTAGACTGCAAAAACGTTGTGTGATCTCGGCCTTGTCACATGCGTATAAGTCGCATGGAGTTGGCCCGACTTGGAAGTCGAGTGAAAAAGTGGATTTAAAAAGAGGTACATCTCTGCATAGTTTAAAAATGTATTCGAATACTTCGTGCTCCCGAGTTTTAGGAGTATGCCGCGGTGGATTAAATCCATGGGGTGTGACACAAGTATTGTTTTACAAACTAAAATTTGTTAGTTCAAGATTACCCAAGTGGCATGTGTTGTCACGATAAGGGGCATTGCCGTGGACTGTCATGTGTTGACGTGTCGCGGTAATACCATAATCGAGTAAACATGTGATAACTAAGAGGCATGTGGATTTATGCCCTAAAGTATACGAAATACTGTTATGAGTATGAGATTGAAAGGCTTGAATAAAAATAATGTGATATGAGGTTATATCGCCTTGGATATGGGATATATGTATCACCATCAATATGATTTATTTACTGCCATGGGTATGATCAGAAGTTGAGTAAGAATTGAGAAAGAAATGTATTTTGGGAAAAACCCTTCACTCTTTCCCCAATAGCGTAGGCTCATGTCATTTATACTGTAACTATATCTCTACCTCCCCTATGACTTGCTGAGTACGTAAGTACTCACCCTTGCAACAACTCCTCAATAGATGGAGCATTCTACGACCTTGGAGGATACCCTGAAGATGCTGCAGACCCAGGAGAAGATGAGCAGTTCCCTTCGGAGCCCTGATGTGGTGCTGTCTGCTGTCAACCTCTGTTTCCTGTGGATTGCTTTTGGGCCTAGCTTCCGCCGACTAGATGTGTTATTTTGCTAGACCCTTGTGCCTTGTAAGGCACTGTACCTCGTTTTCTACTAAGGCCTGATGGCCATACATTTATGACTACTGTATTATTTTGCTGCTTCAATGTACCCCTGTGATTGACTCATCCTGGGAAGTCAAGTGGTTTATGGGACTAGCTGCACCGAGCTGGGCTCCTCACAGGTGATGTCACTGTCGTGGCGGACGTGACACATACTTTGTCATTGGCGTCCTCCCCCCGGGGGGCTTCTTCCGAGGCCGGGGCCGGGGCGTCCACTTCCAGAGGCGCCGGTGCCGGGAACCTCACCCGGATGATCCGGTCGTAGAAGCCCCCGGCGAGCTGCTCCACCTCCCGGCGCGAGGGCTCGAAGAACTCGGGGAAGCTCCACGGGATGCGGCCCCCGATCTCCCGGGCGCCCACTCCCTGGTGCTCGACGAGCCCTGCCGCGGCCGCAACAATGGGGATCGCATGGCCCCGAGCCCGGGCGTCAGCAGCCTCCGGGATGACGGAGACCTGTGTGTTGAGAAAACGCACGGCCTCCGCGAGGGTCGCCGGGGGCACCTCCGAGCTGCTCCCGGAGCCTCGAGGGCCGAGCGGACGGAGCGGCCTGCATCCGTCACCGCCCGGACGCTCGTGCCCTCGAGCTCCTGGAACGACTCCTCCCTCGCCTTGGCCTCTTGCCGAAGGCTGCCATTGACGGTTTTGGAGACGTGGATCTGGGCCCGGAGCCGGGCCAGTTCCCGGGGGGCTTCGTCGCGCTGCCCCAGGTAAGTCGCGGCCCTGTCCTTCGCGTCCTTAAGCAGCCGGCCGATTCGCTGCTCAAGGCCCCAGGTAACAGCCGCCGCCTACAAACTTTAGAGTTAGAAAAAACTCAAGTGTAGGGCTTGAAGGAAGACGTCACCAACTCGGGTTACCTGGGCATGGAGAGATTGAAGCCCCCGGAAACGATCATGGAGCGTCCCGTCCGCAACAAAGGCCTGCACCTTCTGGGTTTGCAGGCCCTCCTTATAGCGGGTTCCGTCGCGGCCGACGGATGGTCCCCGAACCTGGGCATCTGGCAGCGTAGTCGGCGTCTTCGTCGCTGAGGAGGTGGCCTCTGTGGAAGTGGCCGGGGAACTCTCGGAAGAGCTCAGCGCCCGAGGAGGGACCATCAACCCTTTCCCCTTCCCGGCTGGGAAGGCCCCCGGGGCCTCTACTTCCGGAGGGACTCCCCCCTTCGTCCACGGGCCACTCCATTCGCAGAGGCGATGCCTCCGCGAACCTCACCTCCAGCTTCTCCGGCTCCAAGGGGGCGGGGGTTGCTGGGAGGACCACTATCGAAGGCGGTGACGGGGCGTAGTTTGCCGAGTCGATGCCGCCCCGCCCGCGGCCAGTTCCTTCCCTCGAGCGTCAACGGGGCTCTTCGGGGGAGGGGGTGTTGCTTCCTTCCGGGCCGGCGCCCGGGTGCGCTCGGTCCCGGGGGTCTCGTCCCGGGGCTTCGCCGGTGTCGTCGCCGGTGTCGTCGCCGGCGTCGTCGACGAGCCGGGGGTTTTTCGGACTCTGGCCTTCTTAGGCTCAGAGCACCCGGCCGCGTCCTTCCCCCGCTTGTGTGACCCGGGGGTGGGGAGGGGCTTCCTCTCTGGGAGCTTCAGCCCGTAGGCCTCAGCCACCAGGTTCCGGGGAGGACCCTCCCCCACGAGGCGCACGACGCGCTCGTGCTCGTCGGCGAAGTACCTCCCCAGGAGGTTCTCCGCCTTCTCCCGCGCCGCCGGGTACGGCCGGACTACAAGAGGTAAAGAGTTAGTGAAATTTTCAAAAATTTGTAATTGCAATGAAGCAGGTTACTGGGACTTACGTCGCGTCACCAGCATGCCGGTCCCCCTCCTCCCGCCCGCGAAGGGGGAGATCCTCAGGAGCATCATCTCCTCGGCGGCGTCTCGCATAGAGCGGGTCTTCCGGGAGATGATCACCTTGCCGAGGAGCGCGAGCTCCTCGTCTGTCCACACCGAGGGCTTCGGCGCGGACGACCGGCTGCAAGAGGCGGGCTCCGGGGCGTACGTCACGTCGTCGTCCCGGACCCGGAGGTAGAACCACCTCCGGATCCAGTCCCCCCAATGGTCCCGAGAGGCTGCCGCCGGGTAATCGGCCACCCGGGACGGCATTTGCACCATCACCGAGCCGAAGGGGGACTTGGGCGCCCCTTTCACCAGGTGGGTGCTCCGCGCCGCCGGCTCGTAGAAGTACCGGAAGACGCGAAGGGTGGGCTCCCTCCCGGTCGCCGTCTCGAATAGCCAGATGATGATCCCCATCCGGACTATGGCGTTCAGGGTGAGGTGGTTGAGCGCCACCCCGTACTCTTTCAGAAACTCCCGGAGCATGGGATGTACCGGGAGCCGGAGCCCCGCCTCCAGGAAGGCCTCGAATGCCACGACCTCTCTGGGCCTGGGGCGGGGGGCGCCGTCTTTCTTCACGGGGACTCGGATGTCCCCGTCCTTGACAACGCCGCGTTCGACCATGGACTCGGCGTCCTCGGCCGTGAACTCGGACGCCTAGAGGAAGTCCGGAGCGACTTCCTCCGGGGGCACCTCGGTCGTCTTCGCTCGACCCTTCGGTGCCATCAGGTTTGTTCTTTTTTCGGTGGCTAACTTTTCAGGAGGCTACGTCTAAAGGTTCCGAACGCTTGCTACCGGGCGCTAGCTACCGGGAAGAGCTACCGGGAGAAAGCTATCAGGAGAGCTAAAACTCGCGAGTCGTGGAAGTTTGGAATGATGTTCCCGGGACCCCCAAGGCCCTATTTAGAGAGGTGAGCTGTGATCCAGATGGGCGCCACGTGGCACCCCGCGGATCAATCTGGACCGTTGAAGATCAAACCATGCTCGGGAAACGAAGGGACTGGCGCGTGAATCGAGGCACCGGTTCGAACCGCGAGCGCATTTATGGCAAAGCGGCGCGGCCGTAGGCGTGGGGCACGGAAGCCGAGGCGTCACGGTTCCGGTGGCTTGGTCCGGAGATTTTCCCGGTGACATGAACCATGCCCACCGAGGACTCGAGCATCGTCCCAGGGGGGCAAGGGGGGCTTCTGTTGGGGGAAATCTCCGCGAGACTAAGTCCAGGTAAGTTGTGTCACATTCGCCCGGGGACGTGGCCTCCGGGGCCTCCCCGGGCGCCGCCATTTTGGCCCCCGGGACCTGGCCTCCGGCGCCGGTCCCGGGTGCCGCCATTTGCCTCCCGGGACCTGGCCTCCGGCGCCGTCCCGGGCGCCGCCATTTGCCTGGGGACGTGGCCTCCAGGGCCTCCCCGGGCGCCGCCATTTTGGCCCCCGGGACCAGGCCTCCGGGGCCTCCCCAGGCGCCGCCATTTTGGCCCCCTGGGACCTGGCCTCCGGCGCCGTCCCGGGCGCTGCCATTTGGCTCCCGGGACCTGGCCTCCGGCGCCGTCCCGGGCGCCGCCATTTCGGCCCCCAGGACCTGGCCTCCGGTGCCGGTCCCGGGCGCCGCCATTCACCCGGGGACGTGGCCTCCGGGGCCTCCCCGGACGCCTCCTTGGGCGCCGCCATTTGGGCCCCTGGGCTGTGGCCTCCGGCGCATGTCCCGGGCCTCGTCGCCCTTCTAAAGGTAAAGTCTCAAGTTGTTTGTCATGTACAAGTCACGCGAGGAGCGCCTCGTGAATTAGCGACCACCTGTCAAGCATCCAAGACGTTTGACCGGGAGCTGGACGTTCCTACCCCTCGATCTGACGGTGGCTTCCGGGGTAGATAAGTTTTTTTGCTTCTTTTTGGGGCTATAAATAGCCGTTGTACCCCTCCATTGTAAGCAAGTGATTCATTTGTTGGAATAGCTAAAAAACTAACAGGTGTGCTCCGGAAGCCTCTCCCCCGGAGAGAGCCTCCCCAGCTGACTCCGGTCGGGAGCGCACCGACAGGACTAGGGCCCCCACCGGGACCCGAACCTGTATAAATCCTCGTGTCATTTCTTGTGTTTGTCCGTCGGGGGAGGACCGGTCGTCCGGTCAGCCCGCGCCGCATAATCTTCGCTAGGATCGTTCACAAAACCTGCCGGGGTATTCGCGATACCACGACAAGCTCCAACGCCGCCGGATGTATATACTACCAGATAAGGGAGAAGAAAAAGTATCCCTTCCCACTCCTACGAGACTCTGTGCACGAGTAGCACCAGAAGTGGTTCTACTGCACCCCTCCATCCGAGAGTGGGCTGTGGTCCGAGAACTCGCGGCTAGAGGAGCTGAGCGAGTTGGATTCTCTCCTGGCGATGAATGCAGAGTACATGAAGCACGCCGAAGTGATTCTTCACTTGGTCCAACAAGGATTAACGGCTCACGACATTATACGTGACTTCGTGAAGAATCGGGTGAGCCCCCTGCGTGAAAGGGCTCACCCTGCTTGGGAGATAAAGTCTATGACGGACAACACCCTGGACTATAACAGTGGTATGTGATTTGGACACCGAAACCTTATACCTCTGCTCTGTGCTTTCTAACTGGTCTTCTGGGAACAGTCCTGCCTTCATCCGAGATCAAGAGGTGGACAAATTACCTCCTCAGGGCCTATAGTGCCGAAGTGGAGGGCCCCAACGGATCGCCTCGCCCACAGAGCTTAATTCACGCCAGCGACGACCTCACACAAGAACGCCGAAAGGTATGTCACCTTTCATTCAGTTCTCATTCATAGGTCTTATGTACATTTAGTACTGACAAATACACCAGAATGACATAGCTCTTGGGGAGATTCGCCGAAGCGACGTTTCCAAGTGAAAACGTCGGTCTCGTGGGAAAGCCGATGGTGAAGAATGTGAAGAAGATCTCCTCGAAGCCCAGGACGAGAAATCCTGCCCCCAAGAAATCCAAGAAGATCCTCGGGGAAGGGTCTTCGCGCAGGACTCCCCTTACCGCAAGGAAAACTGCGGTAAGATATAACATACCTCCTGTTCCTCCAGGTACAAATTGGAATCACTTCTTCGTCGTACAGGGCGAGAGGAGAGAGGAGGAGGAGGATGACATTCCCCTAGTCCGCCGAAAGAGGAAAGTAGCAGACTCTCAATCCGGTGAGACACTACCTCGTCCTGCCGAAACAGAGCCAACCGCAGTGAACCCCGCAGCCACTGGGAGTCCCGTGGTCGCGGGCGAAATCCCTGCTCCCGAAGCCCCAGATGCTTCTGGGTCAGTCACTTCTCCCTCGCTGGTCGAAGGGACGACCACGGTAAGACTCCCTGGTGATCTTGATTTCTCAATTTCATCTGTACGTGTGTTTACCGGATTTACACTCATACAGGGAGAAGAACTTCCTCCTGTGACTCCTGTGAGTCCCAGGGAGGCGAATCCTCCACTCCTGGGGACAGGAGTGGAGGTGACAGAACAAGACTGCGCGTCCAACCTCAGTGTCACGGATGAGGCACCAGCTCCAGCAGTCTAGGAGCCACCCAGGCCTTCGGGTATATCCTTGTCAATCGAACAGGTTACCCCGGTACGAATTCTTACCACTTAGGTCTTCATCATTCCTTATGCATATGCTTACAGGAAAATATACATAGGGAGAAAAGGCCCTATTCACGAAGAGAAAAACCAGGATGGACAGCGACTGTCCTTTTTCTCTCGGGGAGCCACCTTCGAAATCCCAGAAGCTAATGGGATTTCATTTAAGGTAAGAATCCTGCTCGATTTGTTCTGAATCAGATTGTGGCGACCATCAATGTGATCGATGACCTCTTTTTTTTCGTAGGCGTAAAGACGTAGCACTGAGCCCCCCAACCGCCCCGGGGAGGGTTGAAGTCTCTGGTGAAGAGTGCTATGTCCCTTTGGTACAGGAAGTCGTTCGGGCAATTAGGGACGAGTCGGGCGCGGAGACCCAGTTGTAGGCATCGGAACTTGCAACTGAGGCCCAGCAAGTGCATCCACCTGCAGCTCCTGTCGAGGATGAGCCGAGTCCCTCGACTAGGCCTCCAGTAATCCCGAATGACAAGTTATTCTGGGAATATACAGAGGTTTAATGAACATCTCTTATGATACCTGATTTGTGCATAGGACACCACTGATTCCTCTCTGTATCATAGGAACTATCCCGTGTAACGGCCAAATCGATTGCCATGGTGGAAAGCATTGAGGCCATTCAAAAGGAGAGAAACTGCTTGCGAGAGTAAGAATAAATGCCCTTTAATTTGTATAGATACAAATTTGTTACGACAATTGTCCTTTTATCGCAGGGAGGTTGCTTCTCTGAAGAAGAACCTGGCCGATGACAAGCTCAAGGCGGCCATCATGATTTCAAACCAAGAGGCCGAGCTCAACGAACTGTGGTCACAGCTCTCTGGTAAGACAATTCTCGACCAGAACAACTAGACCTTATGGTTTAGACTATTTGTAACAATCTTCTTGTCGCAGCGCAAGCGAGTCAAATAAAACGGCTCGGGCAGGATAAAACATTCCTCCAAATGACCATCGACTCTACCCGAAGGGCGAACAGAGACCTGACCCAATCCGGCTTCGAAAAGCTGAAGATGGTGACCCGTCTCCTGAGGGCTGATGTGGTCGAGACCACCAAAGATGACCTCAGTTCGAGCGACTGGTCTACACTGGTCGTAGCCCAAGCGGAGTCACTACTCGAGTATCTTCCTGAAGATACACGGCGACGACAAGAAGCGATCAGAACAAGGGTTCGATCAGCAGCCTCCGCCATTCTCTGCCGGTTTCGTCTCCACCATGGCCCAGATATGGACCTGAATCCACTGGTGGGAACGGTAGAGATCGAGAGTGAAGAGCAACTCGAGGCCATCTTGGAGGAAGTCAATCCACTTGTAGATAAACTCCTGACCGAGCTCGGGATTATGTAACCCCTAAAGCTGTACATACATAAACTATAGAATGCAATGCATGTATTTTTTTGATTTTGAAAGAAAGCACTTTTTTGTTTTTTCATATTATAAGCATACCCCCCAGCCCCCGCCTGTGATTATAGATACTGAAGGCTTAGTATTATAAACACAGGAGAAATACGAGTGCAATGACCAGGGGTGTGCAAGTAGGTCAGCAACTATGATCAATGTAACGACTAACCTTGTTGCAAACCGGCAGCCACTCAGGTGACCAAGGACATACCAGCAAGCCCCGTATGCATTGAGAAACGGCTTATTTAGGAGTGACTTGTCTGGAAGTGGTCATGAGATCGGCCAGTGAATCCGATTAGAACGTTGTAGTGATATAACTGCCGGCGACCAGCCCCCGAGTCAAGTTCGTAACACACGGGCATGAAAGGAGATGTTCATCGTATGAAACCAAAAGACTTCTTGTTTTATCAAACAATGCTAATTGAAAAGGAAAAGGGACTGAATACTTACACGTAAAACTTGCGTAGTTGACCGATGTTCCAAGTATTGGACAAAATTCGACCATCTTCCATGGCTAATCGAGCTCATCCTGGTCGCGGCACCGAAACAACAGTGTAAGGGCCTTCCCACTTTGGGGAGAACTTGTTGTGATTGGACTGGTCTTGAATCTTGCGTAAAACCAGATCGCCCACGTGGAGACTATGTGGTCGCACCTTTTTGTTATGGTACTTGCGCAAAGCTTGCAAGTATACCGCGGACTTGATCAAGGCGCGATCACGCTTTTCTTCTAAGGGGATGAGATCCTGTGATCGCTGTTTGGCCTGGTCAACTCATTCGAATTGTTCTGTCCGAACAGATCCAATACTAACTTCCATAGGCAATACGGCCTCAGCCTCGTAGACCAGATGGAAGGGCATCTCACTGGTGGCTCGACTAGAAGTAGTTCGTAGTGCCCATAGAACGGTGTAGAGCTCGTCTGCCCAAGCCCCCGAGCGAGTCTTAAGGTGATCAAAAACACGTTTCTTGATGCCTTGCAGTATCTGCCCGTTGGCCCGTTCCACAGCACCATTGCTCTGTGGATGTGCCACAGAAGCAAAGCACACCTTGGTCCCAATCTGATTGCAGTAATCCAGGAAAAGACCACTGGCGAATTGGGGACCATTATCTATAATGAGACGATTTGGAACGCCAAATCGAGCGACAATGTTCTTATGGAAGAACTTTTGTGCTGCTGATGCGGTAATATTTCGTACCGGTTCGGCCTCAATCCACTTTGTAAACGTGTCAATGGCTACGAGCAGAAACTTGTATCCATTGACCGCTTGTGGCATAGGACCGACAATATCCATCCCCCAGACCGCAAAAGGCCATGCAAGGGGAATGGTCTGTAACGCATAGGTAGGTTGATGTACCTGTCTCGCGTGAAACTGACACTGGGGACACATCTTGACCATGTGCTTGGCATCATCAAGTGCCGAAGGCCAGTAGAATCCTTGTTGAAAAGCTTTTCCGACCAGTGTCCGATATGACGCGTGCGCACCGCATACACCGTCATGTATTTCTTTCAAGCGGGATTTACCTTCCCCCTGAGATATGTAGCGCATGAACACTCCTTGAGTACCTTTCTATACAAAACTCCTATGAGCTTGTATAGACGCGCTTTTTGAATCAACCGATCACTTTCGGTTTCATCCTCGGGTAGGGTCCCATGTTGAAGATAGACTCTCAATGGATGAGTCCAATCCTGTTCCTGACCGAGGTTGGTAACGCAGGCTGTTACCGAATCATCCTCGACCGAAGTCATGGTCGAAGGACGTTCCAAGTGTTGAACGAACACTCCTGCCGGAGCGGATGTACGTGAGGACCCAATTTTGGATAATTGGTCTGCGAGAATGTTGTCCTTCCGCAGAATGTATTGGACTTTGAAATGACTGAAGTGTTTTTCCAATCTCCTCACTTCCCCAGGTAATGAGCCATTGTCTCATCGGAGGTGTTGTACTCCTTGTTTACCTGGTTTACGACCAGCTGTGAGTCTCCCCTCACCACTAATCGACGAACTCCGAGGAATTTTGCTGCCCGGAGCCCTGCAAGAAGACCTTCATACTCTGCTGCATTGTTGGTCGCAACAAAGTGTAGTTGAATGACATACTTAAGCTGTTCGCCCTAAGGTGTGACAAAGACCACTCCAGCCCCCGAGTGTTGAAAACTACGGGAACGGTCGAAGTACATTGTCCAGTGATCGGGGCACTCCAATTCCTCGGGCACCTGCACTGGTGGCCCAGGATTGGTCCATTCGACCACAAAGTTGGCCAAAACCTGAGATTTAACCGCCGTGCGGGGCGTGAAATGGATATCAAAGGCACTGAGTTTGACCGCCCATTTGGCGATCCGACCAGATTTCTCCGGATTTCGGACAATATCCCCTAAACGAAAGGAGGAGGGTATCGTGATCTTGTGAGCTTGGAAGTAATGTCGTAGCTTACGGGAAGCCATCAGTAGTGCGTAAAGTATCTTCTGGACCTCAGGGTATCGCTCCTTGGGACCATGAAGTACCTCGCTTACATAGTAGACGGGTCTGTGTATTCCTTCCCTATTCGCGATCAGGACAGCGCTGACCGTGTGCGAGTTGGCCGCCAAATAAAGGAGTAATGGTTCTCCCTTGTCGGGAGACACCAAAACTGGCGGACTAGATAAATATGCCTTTACCTCCTGAAATGCTTTTTCGGCCTCATCGGACCATGTGAAATTGTGATGTTTCCGCAGGGCTTTGAAGAAAGGTAGTCCCCTTTCGCCTAGTCGCGATATGAACCGACTTAAGGCCGCCATGCGACCAGCCAGGCGTTGAACATCTTTCACGGTCGAGGGAGACCTCATCTGTTCGATGGCCCTGATTTTTTCAGGGTTGACTTCAATGCCTCTGAAACAAACAAGGAAACCAAGGAGTTTTCCTGAAGAAACCCCGAAAGAACATTTCTCCGGGTTCAATTCTATTCCAAAGCGATTTAAATTACAGAAGGTTTCAGCTAGATCGTCCAAATGAGACAATCTCTTAGTGCTTTTTACAACCAAGTCGTCTACATATGCTTCGAGATTACGCCCTATCCGGGAAAGAAAGGTCTTTTGCATCAAGCGCTGGTATGTGGAACCTGCGTTCTTGAGACCGAACGGGGTGATGAAGGCAGTCTTCTCTTCATCTTCTTCTGCCATGCTAATTTGATGGTATCCTGAGTAAGCGTCCAGGAAGCTCATCAGTTAGCAGCCCGTGGTTGAGTTGACCAACAGGTCGATGCGGGGAAGGGGAAAGTCATCCTTCGGACAGGCACTGTTGAGGCTAGTGTAGTCGACGCACATGCGCCACTTGCCATTTGACTTGCGGACCATGACCAGATTTGCAAGCCATTCCGGGTGATTGACCTCACGAATAAACCTGGCTTTTACGAGTTTGTCCAACTCCTCTCGGATGGCTTGTTGTCAGTCGATAGCAAAACACCTGAGCTTTTGCTTTATTGGTCACTGTCCAGGTCGAATTGCTAACATGTGCTCGATTACTTCCCTTGGGACACCGGGCATGTCGGACGGTTTCCACGCAAACACATCTGCGTTAGCCCGGAGGAAAGTAATGAGCTCGAGTTCCTATTTGTCATCCAGGCCTGATCTGACCCAAATTGTCTTGGATGGATCATCTGGGTACAAGGGAACTAGTTTGAGTTTCTCATCTGGTTGAGGAGCAGCCTTGATCGCGTCAGTGGTGACTGTGGTGACCTGAGCGTCCCAGAGGGGAAGTTGGTCCACCATCTCCAGAGATCGCCGGTCACAAGTTAGTGACACGTTGCGACTGCCTCGGATCGAGATGACACCCTTGGGGCCAGGCAACTTGCCGCACTGATAAGCATAGTGCGTTGCCATCATGAACTTAGCAAGAGTTGGCCTGCCAAATATTGCATTGTAAGCCGAATCACAATCAATTACATCAAAAGTAACCAATTCTCTGTTCGGAAGTTATCTGGTTCTCCCAGTGTGACCGGGAGGACCCACTGTCCCAACGGCATCATGGAGGGACCAGGGATTATCCCATAAAATGGATGGATTATGGGTTTAATCTTGGAACGAGGGATTTGCATCTCGTCGAGCGCCTTGACCAATAAAATGTCCAAGGAGCTTACTCCGTCGATCAGGACCCTTTCGACTCTCGCATTACTGATGATCGGAGTGATGATCAGGGGGAGCCTCAATGGTCGAGTAAGCCCCGCGGGACAATCAGTGCGATCAAATATCAAAGGTGTACCCGACCAACGGGGGTACTGAGGTTCACCAAAGGATGTCTCCGTTTGGTTAACCTCACGATAAAAGGCCTTAAACTACCTTTTGGAAACAAAAGAGGAGGAGCCTCCGAAAATAACATTAACGTGATTATGAGGTACCTGGTAAGACATCTCTTCGTCCCCGTCAGCATCTCTATGCCCGCACGCTTGTTCCTTAGTCGGTAAGGTCGGCATTGGTCCAACCCTCTGGTAGAAGTCATCTAACTACTTCAACCAACTCCTGCAGTTCTTGAGGTCATGGCCTGCGGAGTTGTGGAGTGGACACCATTTCTTGCCTTCCTGCGGGTTAGTCGACTTCTCTGGCTGGTTGGCACTACGACCACCAGAAGCAGTTTTATTTTTAAATGAAGGCTTGTTACCTTTGGTCGAAGGAGGCTTCTCTGCAACTGTGACCCCGCCGTACTGTCGAGAGCGATTCCTTTTCGACTTCTTCGACTTTCTGCCCGACGAAGATTCTGGCTTCTTGCTTGAATCTTCTTTCCTAGCGTCCTTGACACCTGGTTGAGGCGGTAGGTTACCTTTATCGACCATCTAGTTCCATTCGACAGCCTTGGTGTAGCTTCTAGGCCCCTAAAGAGTGTTTTAATAATTGATGACAACTACAAATGCTACACTAACGTTACCTGCCTAGTTGTGTCAAGAAGAGACTTAAAAGACAGGTTAATGAAAGGCGAAGAAAGAGCCTCATGATGAAACAAGGGCATTGATCAAAAGGGCAAAGGTACGAAATAGGGTCTTTTCCTTTTTTACCGGCCTAAGGTGTTTAGAGAAGAATTTTGACCTGATTTTAGGATAGTTGCCGTACTATTAAGAGGAGCATGTGGTGTATCACAGAATACTTCATCTATGTGCCACAAATCATAAAGTCAACTTGCATTGCATACTAGAAGATCATATACTTTGAAAATGCTTGTTTCAGCTCAATTCTGCTCAGCACTGTCTCACTCGGTCTGACTGTATGTTGGACCGGTCTGACCGAATTCACGGACTGACCGAATAGAATTCTTGGACTGACCGACGTTATGTCTAAGTATAGTGTATTCCTTTAAAAGGTCGGTCTGTCCGTAGTTGAGACCTAGGTCAGACTCCTGGATCTTCTTGATTTATCTTTCTGTTGTTTTTGAGCTATGACGGTCTGACCGTTTGATTAGACCGGTCTGACCGAGAAATTGGTCTGACCATGCTTTTGAACTACGGTCTGACCGTATGGCCGGTCTGTCCGTATTTTTCGGCCTGACCGTATAAAGTGTCCAGAAACTATGTCGTCTCTGGACAGTTTCACGGTCTGACCGAAATATGCTCCGGTCTGACCGTGTGTGTGCCTGACAAGGGCAGTTGAGCATTTATTGCGCATGTTTAATGCCGTTGCAATTGCGGTGATCTGACCGAGCTTATACCTACGGTCTGACCGCCAGGTGATCTTTTTCTCCCAACGGCCTGTAACGGTTATATTTATTGTGGGGGGTGTATATACTTCCATGCACGGCCCTGTTCACAACTTTTGGCATAATCTTGAGCATTGTCATCATCCTTGAGAGCTTAAGCTAGTTTCCTACACTCTAGGGTTCAAATTCTCGAATTTGTGAGAGTGTGCATTTGAGATCTTCTAGTGGATTGCATTTAGATCATTAAATCAATCTTGTGGCACTAGAAGAAAGCTAAGTGATCATCACCGGCTTGTTACTCTTGGAGTTTGCCGGCTCCTAGACGGCTAGGAAAAAGGTTTTTGAGAGCTCTAGGAAGATTGTGAAGAAGCCTCAAAACGTCTTGTGAAAGGGTTGAGCACGCCTTGCCGGAGCGGTAAAGTGCATCCTTAGTGAAATCGAGGTTTGGATAACTCATCACACTAATCCGGCTCAAGATCTAGGTCACTTCTTGAGAGAAGGTTGGCTAGATAGAGGAGCGGTTAGAGATTTGAGTTTGCCTCAACGTGGATTAGGGGTGATCGGCAAATCACCGAGACCACGGGATATATCCTTGTGTTGAAATTGTGCTTTGTTCATCTTGTGTTATTTATTTGCTCTCATTTTCTATAAATTGTTTGTTTTATTGATAATTTGTTAAAATCACCTATTCACCCCCCTCTAGTCGATATCCTAGATCCCTTCACTTGGCTGCGTCGGAATATCGATCAGCCATATCAAAGAGATCGGCTACTGATCGAGGAGGATGGATGAGGAAGTCTTCGGTGAATCTCCGATATCGAATGGCATGTTTAAATTCCCTAATAAAGGAGCTGTCAGATATGTTCGGGATGGTATTCCTCACCCCGACAAATGTCTTGACAAACTGACAAAGGGTTTGGGCCGAAGTTTGCCGTAGTCGATGGAGGTCGTCCTCTTTACCCGGCTTCTGATAACAATTTTGGAAATTGTTGAGGACAGCGTCGCACAGCATTTTGCAGTTGTAAATAGAACCTTTAGGCAGATTAAACAACCAGGTTCTTGTCGGTCCTTCAAGGACTGTTGGCAGGTAGTTGGCCATGACCCGGTCATCGCCTCCTGCCGCTTGGATGGCAGTAATGTAGATTTGAAGGAACTCGGATGGGTTCTGAGTTCTGTCGAATCTTTCTATGGCCCCTAGTATGAACTTGTCCGGCCAAACGACCGCGCGAAGGCCGGGCGAGAAAGCTTTACAACCAACATAGGGACCGTGAACTGTCCTGTGACTTTCGATCGGATCGCGAGCGACCTCACGCAATGGAGAAGTCACTCGTGGTCCTAAGCGAGAGTGGACTGGGATTCGATCCCTATCACGAGAATCTTGTGCCCACCTAGACTTGTCCTGGTGGGACGGTACAGGCGCCGGGTAACTCCGTCGACCAGAACCAGAGTTAGAATGCTCTCGGTTGTGGGAACGTGTTACCGACCGGGAAGAGGCCGTAGGAGTCGCTTCAAATGCGACCTCATCCAACCTCTCTACCAGGATCCTGGTGAAGGCCGGTTTCTGTGCATCCGTGACCGTAGGAGGAAATTTACACATGACCTCCACGATAGACCCGAGCCGACCATGCGTACTTCTCCTAGGTGCACTAGGTGTCACTGTTTCTTTGTCCACCGGGAAATGCTCCTGAGGCAAAGAAGGGGTCTGGTCGCGTCTGCGACCACGTGATCGTCGGGAAGAACTCAGAGCAGCATCGTAACGAGCCTGCACATCTTGAAGAGCCTCTAGGGCAGTTCTGCGTAGTTCGTTGTCTTGTTGCTCGAGATCTTGATCCTCCTTCTGTTTGCATTCCTGTTCTTCCCTAGCAGCCTGCTGATCAGCAGTTTCCTCCGATAAAGCAGCAAACTATCTATGGAGAGAGGTCGCCGAGGGAGAAAATATCTCGGTTTGTTCCGAGTCAGACTCGAAATCAAAGAGATGATGGAGGTTATCAGGGTCCAACCTCCTCGGGCTGATTTCCTGGTCGATATCATCCTTCCCCCCAGCGGTGTCGTATGACGGATCGGTCTCACCCTCTAGCATATTAAGAACCTCGGTGGGTTCTGACCTTGTGCTAGTTGTCCCCTGGTCGATGGACATGACCTGGAGAGTCGATTCGACCTCTGGTAGATTTTCGCCTCCAACTTCTTCCATCTGAACAGGATCGCTAGGAGAAGGCATCGGAATGTGAGCATAATCCTCGAGATCAAAATCATTCTTGGAATCATATGCCCCAGCCATAGTTCAGCGAACCTCTGGTTGAAAATTAGGACGCCTTGAGAAAGGCCCCACGGTGGGTGCCAGCTGTCGACGATTCGGACTCGGGGTCCTTAGTCGAACTTATGAAAAATTTATAGGTTGTGAGACCTTTCAGGGTGTCCCTCCGGGAAGGTATGTTTAATTATAGAGAACTAGAGCACAGAAAGATTTATACAGGTTCGGGCCCTCGATGGTGGGTGTAATAGCCCTACGTCCTGTTGGGATTTCACTATGTATGGTAAAAGGATTTACAAGGTGGCAGAAGAGATCTTCACAGGCGTTGATTTTCCCTATATGTTTGTACAAATCAAAGCCTGAAGGGCTTTGTGAAAACTATCTACTATTGTCTTCGGGTTGTTTTTGTCTGGTCAGGTTCGATCAATCGATCACTGGATGGCTTAGTGTTTTGATCTCTCGATCCTTCAATCTAATCTCTCGGTGAGACGGCTCCCGTCCGTTTGATGCACCAGGCTACCCCTTTATACTGGTCGGAAGGGCGCCAAGTCGTAACGGCATCAAAAAGTTGCTTGGATGTGGTTTCGTCAACCGCTCTCAACTCCCACGCAGATTTAACACGTGTTATTCGTGGATAACCGCACGTATTAACCTCCTGACGGTTGTTTCTCTACGTGGAAGAATCTTCGGAGTAGTTAGGATATCCCTGTTACAGGGACAGATTAATCCCACGTTCTCTGGTCAAGAGTACTCTGACCGCGCGATGATGGCTGACCGTGCAACATCTTCAGCCTTCTGTTCGCGCATAGCATTCGAACTCCTGACTGTGCACTAGCTGCAGTCTGATCGCGTAAAGCCTGCGACCTCAGGTTTGTGCTCCCCAGAATGACTTGAGTTCGCCCCGCCAAGCGCGTGTCTGGTTCGAATCTATCCTGAACCAGTCGTGCATTTATTTGAACTGACTCGGGTGTCAATCTTCGTCAGTTAGGGTTAGGGTTGGCTTTTAGTTAGGGTTAGGGTTAGGGTTGGTTTCAATTAGGGTTAGGGTTAGGGTTAGGATTAGGGTTGGTTTTCAGTTAGGATTAGGGTTAGGGTTGGCTTTTAGTTAGGGTTACGTTAGGGTTGGTTTTTAGTTAGGGTTAGGGTTAGGGTTAGGGTTAGTGTTTGGGTTAGGGTTAGGGTTTGTTTTAGATTATGTTAGGGCCCCCATGCCGTCGTTGCCCTTGTTGTCACCGCCGTCGCCCTCGCCGTCATGGCCTTTCCCACATGGGTTTAGAGGGACAACAACTATATTTTTAGGGTTGTAGAGTCTATAAATTTAATTGTTCACTTCACCTTTTTCCTAGGCAAAAATCGTGTAGCCCAACAGCGACTGAAATGCAGTGTTGGAAAATTTCTATTGTTTCAAAAACTATGTTTTTTGTAGTACTTTGAGCAATGTTGGTCCTCTAATTATACACTCTACTACAATACAAGATATAAATTAGGTTTGACACATCTCATAGTCGCAATATCGCAGTATAATTCCGCTACAGTTATTGTGCATCGTCTCACTATCCTGTTTAAACTTAACACAGAATGACAAATTGATTAGGCTATGGAGCAACCCAGAACGGTTTGCGTTTATTACGGAGCTGGTATAATCCATAATGGAGCAAATGGTGATGATTTTGGTGGTTGTATGCATGTTTACGATCAAATGAGACAACCACAGTCAATGTCTTTCAATGATTTGTAGATGTGGTTAGTCAACCTGTTACAACTAAATCCTGCGACGGATAATCTCAGGGTCGAAGGCATGTGTCGCGCCCCGAGACTGGGACTACGACTACTCCTGTAGAGACCTAGCTCGCTGCAGCTAGTCCCATATATGCATAGCATACACATACCCTTGACGTCCCAGGAAAAGTCAGGCACAGGAGTATATCACATTGCAACAGAGTAACTTACAAAATAGTTAAGCAGTGTGGCCTGCTGGCCTTGATATTACATAAGGAGATTACAATGCCTTCACGGCATACATGGTTTAGTAAAATAACATCTACACAGCAGAAGATAGGTGACCCACCCACAAAAGAGAAGTGGACAGCAGAACAACACACATCAGGGAAATGACGGGACTGACGCTCCTCCTTCTGGATCCAAAAGGTTCTCCACGCCTTCATCTTGATTGTTGATCGCTCCGTCTATTGATTTGTTGGTTGCAAGAGTGAGCACTTACGTACTCAGCAAGTCATAGGTAAGAGTAGATACATATAGTAGTGATGATATGAACCTAGACTAGTCAAGAATTATGAATGTTTATAAAATAATCTTTTTCTTTCATACCTCATCTCATGGCAGCACTTTTCATAATATAACATCATTATTCATGTTCACTAGATTATAGTACTACCACGACACGTCGACACACGACAGCCCACGGCAGCACTCCTTATCATGACAACACATGTCATTTGGGTAATCTTGATTTAAACATATTTTATTTAGAAAATAGTACTTGTGTCACACCCCGTGGATTTAATCCACCGCAGCAGACTCCTGTAAACCCGGGAGCTCGGAGTATTCGAATACGTTTTTAACTCTGCAGAGAGGTACCAATTTACCCGCAAGATATTCCACTTTCAAGCCCATCCTATCAAAATGATTAGACCCCTCCTCACAACCATGTGTGAGTGGCAAGGTGGAGATAACAAGAACTTTTGTTATGCATCACTTACAATTCACCCCTGACCCTGTGGCTCTCAGCGAAACACAGTTGTGGTAGGCTGTACCATAACCTCCACCCCACCTCATTTTCCCATTACTGGGTCAAATATCAGATCACCTTCAGTGATAATAGGAGTCAGCCTCCAAGTCAATCATCACAACACAACTCATGCAGGGGTTTCATGTACGATCCACATAAGTACTTGTTCAGGCCTGTCCCATACCAGGCTTGCGGTTAGCACATTGTTCATGCCACTAGACGCACAACACAAGGTTCTAGTCCTTATATGCCAGTGACCAGACCATCCACAACCCTGCACCTTCAGTGCCTGCATTCCTTTGCAGTCTAGCACCTCCAGTGCTACAGCCATCCATACCATTTTTCTGGTCACGGCTAAGGGTTTTATTTCATGAATATATGTATATAAATACATATAATAGTTCATGGCTCAAAACTTGTTTATTTCACATTTTACAGATAACCAGTCTAGTACTGCCAATTCATAAATCAACCATTCTCAATCTTTCACATGCAATATTGCCTATATTCAAGGTTATATTATAGCAACATTTAAAATATAGGTTCAAGATGACCAAGGATATGACTTGCCTTCCGCGTCGTAAGAAACAGCAGTTGATGACGGGTCAACAGCGAAGTCCTCGAACTTGATTTCTGGATCTGCTCGGCGACAAACAAACAATACACACAAATATTACTTATATATTAAGATGTTTTAGGATCTATATGCAGATATGCTTAACAAGAATGATTGAACTATACTGGAGATAATTGAGATTACACGCTGAACTGAGTTGAGATCTAGGGTTTCAAGGATTTGGCTAAGGATGGTGTTAAATGCTCTTAGGATCTCAAGGTTACAATAAGAACATCAGTTTTGTGGTTGGTTTGATCAAGAACAGCGAATGTCGGCAGATTGACATTCAGATCAAGATTCTGACATAACTTCAAGGAAAACTAGAGAGCTTATCTCAAGTTATGATAGTAGAAGAAAATGTAGATCATAATTCTACAAATTCAGTGGACAAAGTGGCTTTCAAAATGCACAATCAGAAGTGGGTAAACAAGGCCAATGCCATTGGCTGGCATGCACTGGGATAGTGTCAAAAACTAGGGTTTAGCATAACATGCATTTCAAGGGCTCAAATCAAGTTGTGATAGAAGAAGAAAATGTTGATCACAACCTCAGGAGTCTAAGGGACAAAGTTATGCCCAAAATGCACATCTGGAAGGGAGTGAAAAGGGCTAATGCCACTGACTGACATAGTCTGGCATTGATCTTGACATGGCCAGAAACTAGGGCTTGGCATAACTTTTAATCTAGAGCTCCAAATGATGCACCACTTTGTCTGGGAGGTAGGCATTGATAACAGGAACAAATCATTCAACAGGATTCAAAGCTGAAGATGGCTGGAAGGTGATGAATTTCGAAGGAGAAGTGTGGTGGCGACACGGCACAGTGAAGCCACTGAACAGAAATCTTGGCATAGCTGTAACTTGAATTCTGGGCAGTTTCAGAGATCGAGCTAGAAGACAAATATGCTCAGGAAGTTGGGGCACACCTGAATGACAAAGTGGATGAAGCTGAAACGGCCGGGAAAGGATTTCCGGTGAACTGCGCCGGAGAAGATGACATGAGATTTGGGGCTTTTTTATACAGGCCGAAAGAACTCTAATCCAAGCTTGAGGAGTGATAGAAGGGTAAGATGAAGCTATCTGGACAATCAATTTGGCCGGAGGATGGCCGGAGAAGCCTGGCGACGATCGCCGGTTTCTGGAGAAGCTCAAAACTGGGGAAAACTTCAATTCGAGCTCAATCGGGAGATATTGATGCATAGGCTTGCTTCAAAAGGTTCACTGATCATTTTTCTTCACAAGTTCGAGAGCTAATTCGAAGTGATTTGGTCTGCATTCCCGGAACAGGGCAATCGGGAATTCCGGCGAGCACCGGCGACTGGATGCAATATAACTCAATTAGATGGTACAGCATGATGAGGGAGATGAGATATACATTCTGGTGCTGCTAATTCGGTGAGAAGTGTAGCAGGGCGTGCTGGCACCGTGCGGCCTCAATCTGGACTCGCCGGAGAAGAAGACGACGGCGAGGAGATTTGGAAATTTGGCTAAGTCCTGGTGAAGGGGAGATGACACAGGGTATGGCTGCTTATATAGACCACAGGGCGATGCTTGCAAGGAGATAGCAGCAAGGGAATTTGTGTCGGTTGACATGAGTTGCTGGGCGCAGAAGTAACAACAGCGAGCGGTGACGCGACGGTGCTCAGGCGAGGTGACTACTGCTCAGCTTGTCGGCTCTTTAGAACTCCACATTGTCGGGCGGTGCAAGCAGTGGCAACTGGAGCTGGCAATGCAAAGCAACGTGGCAAGCAAATGCTGACAACGGTCACGCACGGGGGCAAGCTGTTCAACGGCGTTGCCACGGCGATGGCTAGGGCGTGGACGCGTGTGCACATGCAAATTCAAGTGAGTACGAGCTCAGGCGCAGGCGAGGCGTGGCCGGCGGCGAGCAAGCACGGCGCAAATGCACGGCGAAGCTTCTGGTCGTGCACTGGCTACTGCCCTGGTCGAATTAGGGGCCTGATTGCAATTTCCGATTTCTTAATTTGGACTGATCTGTAATTCTGGAGATTTGGAAGGTTTGATCTGATTTTGATTCTGCTGATTTGGCAAACTTAATTCCACAAATGATTTGGCACAGATTGAAGATAAAATTTGAGACATTTGGATGATTTTTGATATGAACTGAAAATAGGGTATTTTAGGGTAATTGAAATCTGAATTTCAATTGATTTCGAATTCTGGGATTTAGGGTTTGATTTTGAGATACTCATAAAAGAAGAATTTCTATTGAAAAGCATTTGGGAGGTGTTCCCTGAATCAGATTTGAATTTGGAGATGATTTGCAACATTTTGCCTTTTTAGGCTTCTGGAAAATCTGGAAAAAGGACTGATCTGCGATACTCTTGGACTGATTTGCGAAAAAGGTTCAGATGGTGAAATCTGGCTGCCAACTTTTTGGATTAAGGTATTGGCATACCCTTGATCATAATCTAGGAATAATCTGGTCTGAACTTGGCTAAGATTTTGATTAAATCTGAATTTCTGAAACTTAGGGTAAAAGGTAATAACAGATATTCTGTTTTCGAAAACAGAAAAGAGTTGATAATTCTGGAAGTTAGAGATAGAATTGAATCTGGGTTCTGAAGGCTTTTAGGTTTAGGATAACTGATAGATCAAATCTGGCAAGTCAGATCTTGACTTGGGGTCACAGGATAAATTTTGGAGATTTAGGGCTAGAACAGAATAAAGCTGAGGCTGATTTGGTTGATCTGGAAGAGACATATGCATGCATGATTTTTAAGAAAGAAACTTTTCACCCCAAAACTCAGGATGTTACAGCATGCTTCCGGAGGGAAACAAATGGGTGCTCAAGAGACGGAAAGGTGACAAATTATGGGGTTCGTTTGGACAATTTGTGACAAATCCAGCCTATGGTGGCGGGGTCATTACACTATACGTTGAAATCTTACACGTACATAGTTCCGAGGGCAGTGATTCTGTAGGAAGAGAAAAGAGAAGCACTAATACCAATACCGGAGGTCACGGTGGCGGTGGCGGTGTTGATACCAGTGCCGGTGCCGATCCGGTGCCTGTGGCAGTACCAATGCCAGTGCAACTGCCAGTGTACCTTTGCAAAAACAGTAAGAGATACAACTCCGTTTGGCGGCCATCAAGTAGATGCATCTGAAGAACTGCCAGAATTGGAGGAGAATTTTAATGAGGAGGAGTATAATGATTGGTCAGATATGTATGAATCTCCTGATGAACCCACGGAATAGCATAATCCTATAAATGAATGGACTGTTCCATCATCTTTGATTTCTGCTGTGGTTCTTGATTAGCTGACTTCGCGATGGTCCTATAATGAATCAACCATCCAGCTTGGATAGTTGTTTCGGAGTAAGAAAGATGCAAAGAAAGCCATAACTGCGTGGGCTATTTCACTAAATAGGCCATTCCGGGTGGGCAAATCAAATCCGAGCCTGTGGACTGTGAGGTGCTTAGTCGAGAACTGTCCATGGTACATACGTGTCACACGGCCACGAGCTGGCCCTTTCTTTCAGGTGACCAGAGTCGAAGACCACAGATGTCTGGCTGAGGGCATGGTGCAGCAACATAGAAATATCACTTCCAATTTTGTTGCTAGCCTGATATTGTCAGTAGTAAAGGAAAATACGGCAATGACACCGAAAGTGATAATTGCACATGTCCCGGAGAAGTACGGTTATAAGATCAAGTATAGGAAGGCATGGAGGGCTAAACAGAGGACACTGGAGGAGCTTTTTGGGCATATGTTGAGGCATACAACTTCGTACCAAGGCTGTTGCGGTGCATATGCGAAGCAAATCCAGGCATAGTCACCGAAATTATTGATACGCCGGCAATCGGCTCAGAGGGTGTTGTGATTCCTGGGTGCATGGTATCGTGGAGATTTTTCTGGCATTCGAATAGTGCGTTGCATCGTTTAGGTACATGAGAGCCGTGCTTTGTATTGACGGAACATTTTTGACTGGAAAATACCAGGGAACTCTGCTGACTGCCGTGGCTGTTGATGCCAACGACCAGCTTCTCCCCATAGCATATGCCGTGGTCGAGGGGGAGAACTACAGCAGTTGGCTGTGGTTCTTGGGCAAATTGAAGAATGACATCATCAAAGACCGGGAGCGCGTGTGCTTGATTCGCAATCGAAATAGAAGAATGCTGAGTGCAATCGAGTACATGAAATCGGGAGTGGATCCATCACTGAGTTGGGATGACTTGCAGAGTCATTGGTTCTCTCGGCATCTTGGCATGAATTTTCACACTCGTTTCAAGAGCAGGTGCCTGATGCAGGTGTTCAAATGGCTTGCCAACCAGAACCAAGAGTCAAAATTCTCAAATATATGGAAGTCGCTGGTGGAAGGTACGTTGGCGGAATTGCATGAGGCAGGTGCTCCAGAAGATGGCGGCGTTACCGGCGCGGGAAACCACCGGAGTCATCTCAGTTTCAGTCAATGGATTCAGCCCAAACCAATGGAGAAGTGGTCATTGCTGCACGACACAGGCGGGGCTCGGCACAGAATCATGACAACAAATCTGGCCGAGGTGTACAACTTCGTCCTGAAAGGTGTGCGATGCTTACCACTCACTGCAATAGTTCAGATGACATTCTATCGCACAGTAGCATACTATGACAGCAGGAGTTTGGCAGCATCAAGTCTTGTGCATGATCCGTTAGTACACTGGCCCAAGAAGATCAATGATTACCTCGAATTTCGGACGAGGAAGTCGTTGACACATGATGTCTCAATGCTGAGTCGTTTGAACAGAAACTACGAGGTTCGGCTAAGACACAACATGTCCGTGGCACATTGTGAGCTAGTCGGGTCCACGAATGTCAAATTACAAATGTAGATGCAAATGCACATGCAACAAGCCTCAACTACTGCACATTCCTTGCTCGCATGTCAACGCTGCCTGCTCCGTTCCTAGGATCGATCCGGCACAGTATATCTCAACCTATTATACTTTGCAGTACTTGTGGAAAACCTGGGAGAGTGTCTTCCATGGGTTTGCGGCGAGGGGAAACTATCGAGAGCTGTCCCCGGAAGATGCCATCACGTGGATCCCAGACAAGAAGCTCCTTGTAAGCCATGTCGGCCGACGTTGATCCAGGAGGATACAGAACAATATGGATGGAGCGGAGTGTGAAGATGACATACGTAGATGCAGTGCTTGCAGGCAGCCTGGTCACACAAGAAATCGATGCCCGCAGGTGGCAGGCGCATAAACAGCATCGCGAAACTGAAGCAATACAATTTCCCTGTATGAGTTATACTGAAGTTTCCTAAATAAAACTGTAATGTTGTAATGACTTGTCGTGAATTTTCGAAAGTAATACTGATTTTTTGTTAATTAATTGTAATATTTCAACTTGTTGACCAATATGTGACAACTGCAGGTATGGCAGACGACCATCAGCTTCCCGAGCTGATTGCACAGCACCATCAGGAGCGTCACCGTGCTCGAGGCCTTCTACAGGGCACCGCTCTCCCAGCTTTGCGCATGAGGACACCGCGTGAGATGTGGCCTCTAGATGAGCGGTTCGCGCCTTATTTGCTCGAGGTCAGACTGTTGCCGTTCGCCCACATAGTAGATCGGGCGAGGCGATTCCCCTTCAACCGAGCCCTGGTTACCGCGCTTGTGGACCGATTGAGGCCCGAGACGCACACGTTCCACTTCATCTTCGGCGAGCTCACCATCACACTATAGGACGTCAGCATGCTGCTTGGGCTGCCTATCTGCGGGGAGATACATGTCCCCACGGCCACTGACAGAGTTGCATGGTGCTTCGAGGGAGTAGGGCCAGCGGGGGGGGGGGGGGGGGGGGGGGGGGTTTGCTCAGGATGCGGGAGTTCCCCAGAGTTACCCGCGTGCAGTGCGCGATGGTGCGCTCCCCTGGCACCCACGGAGACATCTGCGAGCGGCAGTACGTTGAGCTTGCCAGGAGTATTGCCGACTCGGACCTGGGGCACGTGCCACGGTTCAATTTCGGATCCGCCGTGCTCTGCCACACCTACAAGGGATTGTACGATGCCACGAGCAGAGACCAGGTGAGCTCTCTTTTCACTAGGTGTGCCATCCTATTGCAGATGTGGTCGTACGAGCACTTCCCCGTCGGCCGACCGCTGGTTCCGCGGGATCAGTTCGCGTTGGCCGGTGATGCGAGGGACGGCCCCGTGATGGGATGGAGGTGGGCTAGGCTGAGTTTGAGGTGGGCCATAGATCAGGCGTACCTCTATTATCCTTCGTACGCGACGAGCTTCGATCTGCTCCTCGACGATGGCGTCATCTGGGATCCGTGGACCACCGCAAACCTCCAATCCTTTGCTCCGGTTGGTCTTTCTTCTCTTTGTACGCAAGATGCTATTTACTGGTGCACCCAGTTTCTTCTCTTCTTCTCGCACATGATTGAGGGGTACTCGCCTGAGTGAGTTATGCGCTTGTTCAGCCTACGCCAGCTTGTCCCCGTGCCACCTCCTCGAAAGATCCCGCACCATATCCACGAGTACGTCAAATATGCATTACATTCACAAGTCATTTTATACATGATTTTTATCACTAACTAATTACTTTGTCCGCAGGCAATCGAGGAAGGGTCGAATGAGGGACGATTTCGTTCATCGGCAGCGACCCTGTGTGCAAGAGTGGATGGATTGGGCCCACATACGCACGGTTGAGGAGCACAGGCCGTACAGCCACGACATCCATTTTTCGTACCTGTCCTGGTACCGACCTCGCACGATCTATTGATTGGCGGGCGGTCCACCAGCCGGGCCTAATGAGCCCGTCCCTCATACCACCATCGGAGAGGACTACGGCCGACGCCTTGCAGGGCGAATCCATTCTTTTATAAATTTCTTAGCTCTTTCCAACCTTACTTTCACATGGATTGTCATTCTATAATTGCATTAATTCATGTGCGCAACTAGACATCCTCGGCGGCGTCTCTGCTGGTGCACAGGACATGATGCTCAGGTCCCGCCTTGGACCCACCATGCCCAGCAACGATGTGCACACATATTGTGCAGAGGTCGAGCGGCAGGTCGATCAGATTTTGATCGATTTCAGAGTGCTCCTATCACCTCACTTGACCGTGATTCCCCCACCATCACCGTCAACGCCAGGTACTTCGTCTCATGTGCCACCAGCGGACCGTCTGTCGTCGTCGCGCCCTCCACCACTGCACAGACGTTCCGTGCCTGCCGATAGCTCTTCGGATGACAAGCTCGATATTCCTGCGTGGCACCAGCCTCTCGACCAGACACAGCAGCATCCTACGCAGCCTGGCTTTCTTGCCGATGCTCCACTGCCTATGCAGCCGATACATCCTTTCCAGCCTCCGCCGTCAGCGCAGACACCACCAGCAAGGAGACGGTGCGTCAGGGATCGTCAGCCCCCCTCTCGCTACACACCATCAAAGTATCAGGGCCCCCCACAGAGGGGGAGGAGGGGGCAGTAGTGTGATGTAGGATTTTCTGAGACTATTCATTTTTTTGTACGTTTTTGTCAACTTTCCTACTTTTTGGGTTTGCATCTGTCGCACTTTTTTACTGTTCAACTTTGTAGGACTCTGCATTTCTACTTTTCAGCTTTTAACTTTTCATCTTTTCAGCTTTTCAGCTTTTATACGATTAGTCTTTTCAGCTTTTGCACCTTTCATCTTTGAGCAGAGACGTCGGGTTTCGTACAGATGCGTCCAACCAACGACCCAACTCTTCATGACTAGCACTTCTATAAATTAAGCCATTCAGTGCAAAGCACAACTCGCACTCCTCTAACACGCCCATCTAAACATGGCGGGCGACAGTAGCTGTGGCCGGAGAAGAAGACACAACAAGGTAAGTACATAATCAGCTCGCATAAACGAAGCAAAAATTTATGCATCACTTTCTTGGTCATTCCCTTCTATTCGTAGGATGACAGACAAAGTTCAGGGCCATGTCATTGCAACTGCGGTTTATTACTAAAGACAACCACTTCCTCCGTTCAAGGTGACTACGGGAGGAGATTTTTTCGAGTGTCCGAGGGAAGATGCTCGCAAGTGCACTTTCTTGCTTTGGCTCGACCCCTAGTGGAGGGCAAAGGCTGCACGTACAATACTCTATCTTCTCTATAGAAAGAAGAGACTTCGTGAGCAGCTCGACTTTATGCAAGAGTTGTCAATCAACATGCACGCGTTCAACACATGTGTTGCTAGAGACTTCCGTGTTATTGCTCTTGCCATGGAGACACGTACCCAACAACGCGTCCTGCTGAGGAGTTCAACTGGCTCGATGATGCCTCCGACACAGATGACTTTATGTGCAGATGTCGAGGTGATGTTAGAGTAAGTACGTCTTGGGCCTACAACACTGCTAGTAGAAACTACCTACATTGTGGCCGCCAAGAGGAGAGGGATAGATGCAATTACATGTCGTGGCTCGACCCAGATTGGAATGAGGTAGAGAGGACCACTATAAATAATCTTCTAGGCGAGATCGACACTCTCTACTCAGATCAGGTGGCGCACCGCAGTTTGATCACCTTTTGCTGCTGTGGGCCTCATTCTAATTGTTTTCGCAACTGTCACACACGCGTGTAACTTTATATTTTATCTACCGCATCAAGACTTTGTACTGAAAATCAAAACCCTAGACTTTGTACGCTTCCGCATTGCCATCTGTAGAAATCAAAACTGAAACCCTAAACTTTGTACCGCATTAGTAATCAACATACAATTCTAATACTTACCTTTTATAATTATATAGCACATCTTTTTTACTTTTCACTATTACTTTTCACAGTTCTATTTTTTATTAAAAATATATCCTTTTACAATCTGTGTCTCAGAATCTTGATCCTAGATTTTCCCGTGCCCTAATTCCAGAAGTTGATGGCAAAACTTCATCGTCATGCCCCTATTTGCAAATCAGATTTTCCGAGAACCCTAAAAAGGATAAAACCCACATCTCACCTCCAAACTTTGATATGATTCAAGGAGTATCTCCCATTCACTATTCTGAGCATGTTTCCCTTCTGCAAGATTTCCAAAATCTCATCCGAGGCCTCAGTTTCAAGTCTCACCATTTTCTGAAACCCTGATTACCCTAATTACCCTAAAGTGCCGTGTTTTCGAATTACCCCAAAATCATCAAATCTTGACGAATTTCATTGAATCTCCTGCTGAATAAGCTCCTGGAATAAAGTTAAACTTTTTGTGTGAAATCAGATCTCAAATCAGCCCTCCCAATCTCAAGATTTGCAAACAAATCCAAATTCCCAAGCTAATTCATCACAAATCAATCCAAATCCTTGCATCTGGGTCCCTACAAATTAGTCCAAATCCTTGCATCAAATCCCACTGCAAGTTATTTTTGCCTTTCAGTCGCTAGCCCGGCTGGCGACTGAAAGGTGGCGTGGCATGGCACCTAGGCCAGCGGGGCGTTGGGCCGTGCCACGTCTTCATTCGCTAGCCCAGCTAGAGACTGAAGTTTAGTCGCGCAGCCCACTTCGCGACTAAGGGCTATTTTGGCAAAATTTAAAAGCTGTGGGTTAGTTTTCGAATATGTTTTTTTTGTGGGTTATTAGGCAAAAAAATTCAATTAAGACCGACACAGACTTTGTTGTCGACTACATCAAAAGAGGGTTTCTTACTCGGGTCGACAAAGACTACATACTTGTACCCTACAACCAGAAGTGAGTGCTTTCATCAGTACTTTACCCATAGATTAGTGTCTCCATATGCACACCACAAACTTAGATTCAATTATAAATTCTTTACGCATAACATGTAGTTACCACTAGATTCTGCTGGTGCTTATTCTGAAAGGAAACAAGGTGTTCTACCTTGATTCAATGCAGAGGAAAGAGTACGAGTATGGCACTGCACGAGATGTAGTCGAAAGGTCAACATGTTTTATGATATTGTGGACCTGTGTTGCATCTAGATTTACAGTCCTTAAAGTGTCAATTTTAACTATCAACAGGGCTTTCACGAACTACTTTGCCGAGAGAGGGCAACACCACAAGCAGCAAGCCGATAAGTTTTAGTGGATACAATTTTCAATACAAATTTCAACCAGCATCTATTTTACTTTGTAATGTCTCCCCAGCTAACTCTCAATCTGTACGTTGGTAGTGCCATCAGCAGCCGGATGACATGACATGTGGCTTCTACGTGATGCACCACATGTACGACCTCATCACCCCTTATTGGCCAAATTTCCCAGAGGTATAGAACCGCCGCCCTCTGTATCGATTTGGAAGAATTTACAGCTCCATTAAACTAATTTAATCGGTAGAAACTCTTGCTGCAGGGGGTTGACTTCCATTCGGAAAGCTTTGACTTTACGCAGATTGGTTGTGTCCAAGGGATGCTCGCTTCGTTTTTCATGGAGGATGTCATACCACCTAAGGGGTTGTTAGGGACCCATGTGGTTTGTATTAGTGTGGTCCTTACTAACTGAGACTAGTACACTAATACATATCTAATATACTGACTTTAATTGTCGATTACTTTTATTTGTTCAATCTCAATTGTACATATTTATGAAATGTTGCATGAAACTTACAATTTGATTGATTTATTGTTTCCATGTATGTGTTTGAAATGTCGAGATTGTGTATGTCTTAAAAGCTGAGTTATGTGTATGTATGAAATGAAATACTGGGTTGTATATATGAAATGCTATTGTATAGAGGGTATGGCTAGCATGATTCCTGAGGCTAGCCACAAAAACAAACCAATCTTTAAAAAAAATTAATATGCACAGACACTTTTGAGCTAAAAACCGTCTGTGATAAGGAGACTATCACAGACGGTTTCGAGTTCAAAATCGTCTATGATACTCATACTATCACAGACAATTATAAGCTAAAAACCGTCTGTGATAGTATGAGTATATCACAGGCAGTTTTGAGCTCAAAACCGTCTACGATAGTCTCCTTATCACAGACGGTTTTTAGCTCAAAATCGTCTGTGATAGACAATATCGTAGACGGTTCAGAACAGTCAGTGATAGTACTATGACTATCACTGACGGTTCAAAACCATCTGTGATGACTGTTTTGTACCGATTGTGATAATGTATTCTATAGTAGTGATACTTTCACAAAGAGTAAAGGTTGCTAATCTAGTGATTTTAAAAACCAAAGTGCAATGTACTGTGGATAGATTTCTAAAAAAGAGTAATGTGGATAGACTATTAGAATCAATTAGATTTATATCTAAACAACAAATAATTTTTTCAAGAAAGTGACTGCATGCAACCAAAAAAGAAAACTACTCGTATCCCAAAGTAAAAGAGGATCAATAGAGTGAAACTGCAAAATTCATTAGTAATAATATGTAATAGGTACTTTGACCTGTACACTTTTTATTTTGTGGACGATAGAGTCACTCTAATTATTTTCATTTATTATTACATAAAGAAAAGAACCACATAACTTGAGCTTGTACATTGTTTAAACTTTCAACACATTCAAGCCCATTAGACAGGATTTGTGTTACATAACCTAAATAAAAAAAAAAGAAAGAAAGAAAGAAAGGGGTTATACCTTAGCAATGAAGCTATTGGTATCTCAAAGATTTGTGTTGCTTATCTCAAAAAAGACTACAAATGGTAGTTCTTTTGTTTGAACTTCTCTTTAGAATACCAACAAATAGAAATGTGATAATATTGTTTCTTCATCCTTTCTTTTGAAGGTTAGCCAAAGAACATGGCTGGTGGTTGCCAATTTGAACATCTCAATAATTATAAAATTAGTTATAACTTTGTCATATCTCAAGAAATGTAATACATTTTTCTAGTTTTTTCTTTTTATTTAAAAAAACTGAATATGGCTCATGGAAATATAGAGTGTGTAATATGTGTTTGGTTTATAGCCAGATTTTGCCAAGTTGAAAGCAATTAGTGCCAAGCACATTTGGCAGCCATTTGGTTCACAGTAAAATTTTTGCTAATTGAGTTTATTTGACTAGTTATGGTTGCCATGTGTTCACAAATTTTCACTAAATTTGTGGTTAGGATTTGTTCACCACAAATTTTTCTACAAACACCTCTCTCTCTCTCTCTCTCTCTCTCTCTCTCTCTCATATGACAGGTGATCTTACTTTCTTGGCACACATTTAGTAGCCAAAGCAATTGGACATATACTTGGTTTGTAACCAGATTTTTTGGTCATACACATAATTGATTACAACCATAGTTTCAATTAAAATTTTTGAGAGATTGCACTTTAAACCTATAATATCAAATAACAATTCTTGACATATTGCAGTCTAAACCTATAATACCAAGTAGTACTGAAGCCCTCTACATTGGTAGAAAAAGCAAAGGGACCAAGTTTGGCAAAAGTGCACAAAACAAGGTTTGTGGATTGACTTTTGTTTGTGCCTTTCATTGGAGTTGCTTTTGTTTTTCTAATTTCTACCTCCACAAGAGGGAACACCACGTTGGGAGCACCAATCCACTTGCCCACCTAACCTACTAGGTCGAACCTAATTTACCAATTAATTAAACACCAACATTGCATATAAAACCCTAATCAGGAAATGGATAAGATGAATCACATATATTAATTTGAATCTGGCTGAAACATGAGATGACACTTCGATTTAGTTATACTGATTTCTAGTACTATGGATGGTATTATGATGAGGACATCACTAGCTCGGATATGAACAAGGCTTCCTTCCACTACTTCCACTACTTCCTCGCCGCCATGAGAAGATCAAAGAGAACGGCAAGTCGACATGAATCCATGTGCTGAGCCATTCACTATGCCCACACCGGAGGATCAACGAGCTACATCAAAGGTGGAACAACCCACGACGCATGAAGCCCAGCCCAAGATCAAGCCCAACTCGTCCGTGAGTCCAGCTCAGCCATCCAGCAGCAGTCCAACTTCAAACAGATGCCCAGGCCACGTACGGAGTCCGTTTGGGGTGAATGAGCACTTTACAGAGAAGCCCACGATGCCACCTTTCCAATGGATTTGCCCCACTACCAAATTTCATCTGGATCACCCGCAATCGACAAAACAATTCATGGATAGATTCTGCCGGGTGCTGTGCCACCTCCACTTTGGGCCCAAGGCCTGTGTACCCCTAGGGTTTCACGTCCAGCTCCTTGGCCGCCACCCCTGTTATATATGGCCGTCACCCTTCCGGTTCTTCCTCAGGTTTTATTTAGATTAGTTTTCCCCATGTGTGAAACTTCATCCTTGTATTCTTGTGTCGCCTAGACCAACATCTACAAGTTACACAACCTCAAATTTATCATGAGCTTCATTCATATTTGCAATTTAGATTGCTTTTACTATCGTTCTTGCTTGTTCTTCGGTTGCTTGCAGGAATTAAACCTCATGTTCAGGTTGATTGTGCCCACGGCAAGATCAATAACCCTCCAGAGTTGGTTTAGCGATTGCTAAGGCGCATCATCGTTGTACGGTGTAGTCAGATTGTTAAAGTCACTTCCACCAAATCGAAAGCATCCCTCTCATCGAAATATCGGGACCCATATTCTTCATCATATTGTATTGTTAAAATATACACCCTCATTTACTTTGGTTTTCTTGAAACCATGCCAAATATAGGATCAACCTTAACCCCTTCTTTTTATACTTCCTTGTAATACTGTTCGGTATGACATTGTTTGTGTGAGCTTGCATCCATTATGATATAGACCCTTTTTTTTACAAGTGATACGTAGTTTTCTTTTAATACATTTCTGGTTGTATGTTTTTTCTTATAAAGTGTGTGCAACAGTTTTCCATGTCTACTTTGTAAAAATAACAATTAGACCCTTGCTATTAATTGGGGATCACTTCATTTATGCCACATTAGTACCTTAGAGGTGTTACACGGATGCATATGTCCCTATTATTTCAAAACCATCAAAATTAATAGATATTTAACCAAGTTAGAATGAACTTACACATTCTACAAAAATATAGTGTAAACTGTTTTTAAAACATGAGATTTTTTGACAATGGTGCCAAACAATGTGGTTTTATATAATTTTCTCTAAATAAATCTTTACAAATCCTAAAGGAAACAAGAAGTTGAGGAGTTGAGATATGCAATTTATTCATAAGCCCAAATAAATTTTGGGATGTACAATTTCCATTTAGTGGAGCCAGGAAGATATATATCCTCATGCGAAAATTTACTCTTGTACTGGCTAGCGATTACAGAAGGAGAATGACACATGCACATAATTAGATCTAGCAAAGATTCAGGTTCACCATGGCTCATTTACTTGTCCATTTTGTTAGCTTAAGTGAAAAACTAACCACTTAATCTAGGAGAACAATACTATATTACAAATGGAACATGTTCCTTTTGCCTTGGATGGGTAGAGTTGATCAGAGTGGAATGCCAATACAAACTCAAAGTCATATTCATGAGACATTTAAGGTATGAAAATGCCCACAAGTATTACATTAACTTCACTAAAAAGGTATTCTAGCATCATTACTATAAAGGGGAATTCAGTTTATACCACTATAAAAATTGAAAATTCAAAAAATGACTTTGAAAATCACTTAATTGGTTGTGTGTCACAGAGAAACAATTGTTTTTTGAAATACCATTTTGACAAGATCAAAATAGTTGATTCAAGTTGAAATATCTCTTATAACCTTTCGAAAATAACAATGTTCATGCAATGCCACTATTGATACTTGTTCTTCTAAGCATGTTCAAACAGTTTAAGAACAAACATCCACAATCAAAAGTATTCTATTCAAATTATGCACTTTTGAAGAAGATGACGATGACGACTGAGCTATGGTAAGATGGCATCATGATTTCATACATTCTAATACCTTGGATATCAGAACCATAACATTTTTAGTTGACTACAAAAACTATCTTTAGAGGTTAACAGCATGCCTTATGCTTCTCAAATAACACAATCAATTCATTTGACCTTGATTTTTATTCACATGATCCTAACTACCTTGTGAACAAATCAAACACAAAACCATCAAAAGGCATATAGGATTTGATTCTAATTGAAATCACCAAGACTTGACTCCAAGACAGATAATGTAATTGCTTAATCACACAAATTAGATCCATAATTGCCTACTTTTACTTGTGGATTTTTCTCCCAATCCATTCGCACTAATTAGAGGCGGTTTCAGATTCACGAGGACTACACCACTGGAGCTCTACTGCGCCTGGCGTCGGCCCCCTCACCCCTTTGCCCCTTTACCACATCAGGAGGGGTGTATGATCGAAGGGTCTATATAGGATAGAAAGCAAAACACACTAGCATTCAACAAATTTCAGCAAACATGTACACTAAAATCTAAAAATTTCAGAACTAAAATTCTTTTTAGAAAATTTTCATATCTGAAATTACAGACACATAAATTTTGGCAAACATGTTATACAAAACTTAAAGGGTTTCTAATTTTTTTCATCAAACAAGTATACTAAATTCTTAAAAAGTTCTTCAGTTTTGGATCATAGACATGCAAATTTCAGCAAACAATTTTCCAGCAAAAATTCAGCAAACATGCATATTGATATCAGAAAATTTCAGAAATGAAAATCTTTCAGAAAGTTTTAGAACTAAAACTCTGTTTAGCAAAGTTAAGTTCTAAAATCATAAACTTGCAAATTTTCAGAAACCATTTATAAAAGCCTAAAATTAATAACATTGCTTTGATATACTGAAATCTGAAATTGTCTTTCAACTCTGAAATCAGTGTAGGTGGACACATTTGCAAATCTTTACAATTCCACAATCTTAAGTTCAAGGTAGTGACAATTTGTAGTAAGGTAGATCTATTATTGATCAAATTTGCTTAAGCAACAGGCAGATATACTCAAGAGTATTAAAAGCATCCAAGAGAGAATTTCTTAAAAAAAATTTGATCAATAATAACACTCTTACTTGTATTCACACAAATTGGAGGCAACTTTGGATTCACGGGGACTACAACCACTAGAGTTCTGCAGTGTCGAGCAGTGGCCCTCGCCTCCTTCTGCCCCTCTGTTGTACCGGGCCTCACTAACCCCTTTGCCGCGTCGGGCTGCTGGCCACGACCCCTGGACAAGCCCCTTTGTTGTGCACCTGCGACCAACTTGCCGATCTGTTGTGCCACACCGGGCCTATAGATCAGCGTCACTGCACCAACCTCATGCCTGGTCACTCTACCTCCACCCTCTATAGTTGTTTCTCTACCTCCTTCCTCCGCTGCACGACACTACCGCTAGGGTTTTGAGGTGGGGGTGCATTGTGGAATTGGTGGCGGATCGGTGGGAGGGCAGAGGTGGGGTACAATGGGGGATCGGTTGAAGAGAGGTGGGGGTGTCAGCCAGTGGTGGGGGAGAGGTGCGGTGAGGAGATTTCAATGGGGAAGGGATCAAAATTTTGGATTGGGGAGGGAAGTGGCAAAGGAGGTTTTGAGGGGGGGTATATACCTATGAGAAACTTTTTTATCTCATCTATTTTCCCTCTCAAAATAATAAATCTGTTAGTTTTATGCAAAAAATTTTCAATTTTACTCCAAAAAATATTCTCAGCTGTCCCACAAATCCTATATA
The DNA here is from genome assembly GCA_019359835.1 of Pharus latifolius. NCBI lineage: Eukaryota > Viridiplantae > Streptophyta > Magnoliopsida > Poales > Poaceae > Pharus > Pharus latifolius. The sequence continues at coordinate 62,461,753 of CM033324.1, read as the reverse complement.
TCTTTTCCCAAACTAATCTCTATAGCTTGCTATATTTATTTATTTCTAGCGGTAGATCTGTTAAGAATAATAATTTTTCCCAACTGACACATCAGTGAAAAATCAAAATTATATTTTCACCTGCAGGACCGTTGGTAAAAAAGTTTTTCCTAGCATAAAAAATATTCTCAGCTGTCCCACTGATCTTATTTATCTTTTTTCAAACTGATCTATAGCTTTCTATATATTTTTTATTCCTAGCGGTAGATCTGCTAAAAATAATAACTTTTCTCAGTTGACGCATCGATGAAAAATCAAAATTATATTTTCATTTGCAGGACCGTTGGTAAAAAAAAATTTCCCAGCAGTCCTACCGCTACACTGGCCCACCGTGTTGTAGTGCCCATGATGAATGGGATTCCACAAACCTTCAATTTCTTTTGTTCACCCATCTTTGGTGATTTGCCTTCCTCCGATATTTGATTCTCCAATGTGGCTCATTCTTGATTGTATCAGATGCTCTTCCAACCTGCAGGGATTAATCGTGCACAAAAAGAGGAAAAAATAGAAGCAAGATTGAGAAGTGAGACTGACTGACGAGGATTGACACCCGGACCACTTCTATTGGACTTCTGGTTAAAGGCAGGTTCGAGTCAGAAGTGTATCTGGCGATACGAGCTCAAGTTGTTCTGAGGGACGTTGCTATGTGATCGCCACCTTTACGCGGTCAGACCGTAAGCCTTGCGCGGTCAGAAGTTCGTATGCTATACGCGAACTACATATTCGGGATATTGCGCGGTCAGCCAATATCCCGCGGTCAGAACATCTGCCGATCAGGATACTTGGGATCTATCTATTCGGTTGCCCATACAACGGGATATTCTAAGTATCCCGAAGATTCCTACACGTGGAGAATCGACCGTCAGAAGGTTAACACATACAGTTATCCATGAATAACACATGTTTAACATGCGTGGAGGTTAAGAGCAGTTCCAAAAAACCGCATCCAACCGTCCGTGCAACCGTTTGATGCAGTTTCCTCCACATGGCACCCTTTCAAACAGTACAAAAGGATGGCATGGAGCATCAATCAGGGGGGAGATCGATCAAAACATCAACTGAGAGATCGGAAGATTAATCAAGAGATCCAAAATCTCTCAAGTTAGCCAAGTCTACGGCCCACCTTAAATAGTATTTCAGCAAGCCCTCTTTGGCTTATCCTTGTACACTCTTACAGGAAAAATCCTCGCCTGTGAGGACTTTTTCCTCCATTTGTAAACCTTTTACCACACTTAGTGAAATCTCAACAGGACGTAGGGCTATTACTCCCACCATCGAGGGCCCGAACCTGTCTAAACTCCCTTGCGTCCCCAGTTCTCCATTGTTCAGCATACCTTCCCGGAGGGTCATCTTGAAAGGTCTCACAATTACAAATTCTGCATAAGTTCGGCTGAGGACCCTGAGTCAGAATCGTCGACAGCTGGCGCCCACCGTGGGGCCTTTCTCAAGGCGTCCTAATTGAAATTCAGAGGTTCGCCGAAACATAGCTGGAGCATATGATTCCGAGAATGATTTCGATCTCAAGGATTATGCCCATATACCAATGCCTTCTCCAAGCGATCCTGTTCCGATGGAAGAGGTCGAAGGCCAGAATCTTCCACAGGTTGAATCATCTCCCCAAGTCATGTCAATCGACCAGGAGGTAACTGGCACAAGGTCAGAACCCGCAGAGGTTCTTAATGTGCTAGGTGATGAATCCGGCCCGTCATACGATCCCGCTGAGGGAAACTATGATGGTGACCCTGAAATTAGCCCAGGAAGGTTCGACCCTGATAACCTCCACCGTCTCTTTGATTTCGAGTCCGACTCGGAACAAACCGAGATGTTTTCCCCATCGGCGACCTCTCTCCCTAGGCAGTTTGCTGCGTTGTCGGAAGAAACTCCCGATCAACAGGCTGCCAGGGAAGAACAAGATCGCAAACAGAAGGAGGAGCAAGATCTCGAGCAACAGAACAACGAACTACGCAGAACTGCCCTAGAGGCTCTTCAAGATGCGCAGGCTCGTTACGATGCTGCCCCGAGTTCTTCTCGACGGTCGCGTGGTCGTAGACGTGACCAGACTCCTTCTTTACCACCGGAGCATTTCCTCCTACGGTCACGGATGCGCAGAGACCGGCCCATGGTGGACGAAGAAACAATAACACCTGGTGCCCCTAGGAGACGTACCCATGGTCGACTGCGATCTATCGCGGAAGTCATGCGCAATTTTCCTCCTACGGTCACGGATGCGCAGAGACCGGCCTTTTTCAGTATCCTGGCGGAAAGACTGGACGAGGTCGCATCCGAGGTGACCCCAACAGCCTCTTCCCGCTCAGTAACACATTCCCGTGAACGGGATGGTCCTCATTTTGGCTCTAGCCGGCGGAGTTACCCGCCGCCTGTACCGTCCCGACAGGACAAATACCGGCGAATGCATGACTCTCGTAGTAGGGATCGAGTTCCCGTTCACTCTCGTTTGGGACCACGAGTAACCTCGCCACTACGTGAGTTTGCTCGAAACCCAACCGAAAGTCACAGGACGGTTCACGGTCCTTATGTTGGTTGCAAAGCTTTCTCGCCTGGCCTACGAGCAGTCGTTTGGCCCGATAAGTTTCGACCAGGGGCCATTGAGAGGTTTGATGGAACTCAGAACCCATCCGGGTTCCTTCAGATCTATATTACTGCCATCCAAGCAGCAGGAGGCGATGACAAGGTCATGGCCAACTACCTGCCAACAGTCCTCGCAGGACCGGCTAGAACCTGGTTGTTTAATCAGCCTGAGGGTTCCATCTACAATTGGGAAATGCTCTGCGATGCCATCCTCAGCAATTTTCAAAACTGTTACCAAAAGCCGGGTAAGGAGGACGACCTGCATAGACTGCGGCAAACTTCGACCGAAACACTTCGGCAGTTTGTCAAGAGGTTTGTCGGGGTAAGGAATACCATCCCGAACATATCTGATGGCTCCGTAATCAGGGCATTTAAGCATGCCGTTCGATACCGGAGATTCACTGAAGACTTGCTTATCCACCCTCCTCGATCAGTGGCCGATCTGTTCGATATGGCTGATCGATATTCCGATGCAGCCGAGTCAATCGAATGGAACCGAATGGTTGACAAGGGGGACCTACCGCCCCAACCAGGCTTCAAGGACGCCAGGAAAGAAGATTCAAGCAAAAAGCCGGAATCTTCACCGGGTGGGAAGTCAAAGAAGTTGAAGAGGAACCGCTCTGGACAGTACCGTGAGGTCGCAGTCGCGGAGAAACCACCTTCGACCAAAGGTAATAAGTCTTCTTTTAAAAGTAAAACTGCCTCTGGTGGCCGGGATTCCGACCAGCCAGAAAAATCAACTAATCCGCAGGAGGGCAAGAGGTGGTGTCCACTCCACAACTCCGCAGGCCACGACCTCAAAAACTGCAGGAGTTGGTTGAAACAGCTGGATGATTTCTACCAAGGAGCTGGGCCAATGCCAACCTTACCGCCTAAAGAGCAGGCGTGCGGGATTAGAGACGTCGACGGAGACGAAGAAATGGCTTACCAGGTACCTCTAAATCATGTTAATGTGATTTTTGGAGGTTCCTCGTCTTTCGCTTCCAAAAGGCAGTTTAAAACCTTTTGCCGAGAGATTAACCAAACGGAGACATCCCTTGGCGAACCTCAATATCCCCGTTGGTCGGATATGCCTTTGACGTTCAATCGCGCTGACTGTCCTGTGGGGCTAACTCGACCATTGAGGCTACCTCTGGTTATTACCCCAATCATCAGTAACGCGAGAGTCGAAAGGGTCCTGATTGATGGGGGAAGTTCCCTTGATCATTTGTTGGTCAAGACACTCGACGAGATGCAAATTCCTCGTTCGAAGATCAAGCCCATTAGCCATCCGTTTGATGGGATAATCCCAGGCCCCTCCATGATGCCATTGGGACAAGTGGTCCTCCCGGTCACTCTGGGAGAACCAAACAACTTCTGAACAGAATTGGTTACTTTCGATGTAATCGATTGTGATTCAGCTTATAATGCAATCTTTGGCAGGCCGACTCTTGCTAAGTTCATGATGGCAACGCACTATGCTTATCAGTGCGGGAAATTGCCTGGCCCCAAAGGTGTCATTTCGGTCCGAGGTAGTCGCAACGTGGCGCTCACGTGCGACCGGCTATCTTTGGAGATGGTCGATCAACTTCCCCTCCGGGACGCTCAGGTCGCCACCGTTGCCACCGATGCGATCAAGGCTGCTCCTCGACCAGATGAGAAACTCAAACAAGTTCCTTTGTACCCAGATGACCCATCCAAGACAATTCGGGTTGGGTCAGCCCTGGATGACAAATAGGAACTCGACCTCGTTGCTTTCCTCCGGGCTAACGCAGACGTGTTTGCGTGGAAACCGTCCGACATGCCCGGTGTCCCAAGGGAAGTAATTGAGCACAGGTTAGCAATTCGACCTGGACAACGACCAATAAAGCAAAAGCTCAGGCATTTTGCCACCGACCGACAGGAAGCCATCCGAGAAGAGTTAGACAAACTCTTACAAGCCGGGTTTATCCTCGAAGTGAATCACCCGGACAGGCTCGCCAATCCGGTCATGGTCCGCAAGTCAAATGGCAAGTGGCGCATGTGCGTCGACTACACTAGCCTCAACAGTGCCTGTCCGAAGGATGACTTTCCCCTTCCCCGCATCGATCAGCTGGTCGACTCCACTGCGGGTTGCGAACTGATGAGTTTTCTGGATGCCTACTCAGGATATCATCAAATTAGCATGGCAGAAGATGATGAAGAGAAAACTGCCTTCATCACCCCGTTCGGCACATACTGCTATGTCAGAATGCCGTTCGGTCTCAAGAACGCAGGTTCCACGTACCAGTGCTTGATGCAAAAGACCTTTCTTTCCCAGATAGGGCGTAATCTTGAAGCATATGTAGACGATTTGGTTGTAAAAAGTGCCAAGAGATTGTCTCATTTGGACGATCTCGCTGAAACCTTCTGTAATTTGAATCATTTTAGAATAAAATTAAACCCGGAGAAATGCTCTTTTGGGGTTTCTTCAGGAAAACTCCTTGGTTTCCTTGTGTGTTCTAGAGGCATTGAAGTTAATCCTGAGAAAATCAGGGCTATTGAACAAATGAGGTCACCCTCGACCATGAAGGATGTTCAACGCCTGGCTGGTCGCATGGCGGCTTTAAGTCGCTTTATATCGCGATTAGGCGAAAGGGGATTACCTTTCTTCAAAGCCTTGCGGAAGCATCATAACTTTACATGGTCGGATGAGGCCGAAAAAGCATTCCAGGAGGTAAAAACATATCTATCCAGTCCGCCAGTATTGGTGTCTCCTGACAAAGGAGAACCGTTGCTTCTTTACCTGGCGGCCACACCACACGCGGTCAGCGCCGTTCTGATCGCGGATAGAGGAGGAATACATAGACCCGTCTACTATGTGAGCGAAGTACTTCATGGCCCTAAGGAGCGCTACCCTGAGGTCCAGAAGATACTTTACGCGCTACTGATGGCTTCCCGTAAGCTACGACATTACTTTCAAGCACACAAGATCACAGTACCCTCCTCTTTTCCTTTAGGGGATATTGTCCGAAATCCAGAAAAATCTGGTCGAATCGCCAAATGGGCGGTCGAACTCGGTGCCTTCGAGATCCATTTCACCCCTCGCACGGCGGTTAAGTCTCAGGTTTTGGCCGACTTTGTGGTCGAATAGACCAACCCTGAGCCACCCGTACAGTTGGCAGAGGAACTGGAGTGCCCCGATTATTGGACAATGTACTTTGACGGCTCCCGTAGTTTTCAACACTCGGGGGCTGGAATAGTCTTAGTTACGCCCCAGGGCGAACAGCTTAAGTATGTCATTCAACTACACTTTGTTGCAACCAACAACGCAGCAGAGTATGAAGGTCTTCTTGCAGGGCTCCAGGCAGCAAAATTCCTCGGAGTCCGTCGATTAGTGGTGAGGGGGGACTCACAGCTAGTCGTAAACCAGGTAAACAAGGAGTACAGCACCTCCGATGAGACAATGGCTCATTACCTGGGGGAAGTGAGGAGATTGGAAAAACACTTCAGTCACTTCGAAGTCCAATACATCCCGCGAAAGGACAATATTCTCGCAGACCAATTATCCAAAATTGGATCCTCACGTTCATCCGCTCCGGCAGGAGTGTTCATTGAACACTTGGACCATCCTTCGATCATGACTTCGGTCGAGGATGATCCGGCAATAGCCTTCGTTGCCAACCTCGGTCAGGAACAAGATTGGACTCATCCATTGAGGGTCTATCTTGAACATGGGACCCTACCCGAGGACGAAACCAAAAGCGATCGGTTAATTCGAAAGGCGCGTCTGTACAAACTCATAGATGGGGTTATGTACAGAAAGGGTACTCAAGGAGTATTCATGCGCTGCATATCTCAGGAGGAAGGAAAATCCCTCTTGAAAGAAATACATGACGGTGTATGCGGTGCACACGCGTCATACCGAACACTGGTCGGAAAAGTTTTTCGACAGGGATTCTACTGGCCTTCGGCACTCGATGATGCCAAGCTTATGGTCAAGATGTGTCCACAGTGTCAATTTCATGCAAGACAGGTTCATCCACCTGCTTATGCATTGCAAACTATTCCTCTCGCATGGCCCTTCGCAATCTGGGGAATGGACATCGTCGGTCCTATGCCACAAGCGGTCAATGGGTACAAGTTTCTGTTCGTAGCCATTGACACGTTCACAAAGTGGATTGAGGCCGAACCAGTACGAAATATTACTGCATCAGCCGCACAAAAGTTCTTTCACAAGAACATTGTGGCACGATTTGGTGTTCCAAACCGTCTCATCACAGACAACCGTTCTCAGTTCGCTAGCGGTCTCTTCCTAGACTACTGCGATCAGATTGGGACCAAGGTGTGCTTTGCTTCTGTGGCACATCCACAAAGCAATGGTGCCGTAGAACGGGCCAATTGGCAAGTATTGCAAGGCATCAAAAAACATGTTTTTGATCGCCTCAAGACCCGCTCGGGGGCTTGGGCAGACGAGCTTTATACCGTTCTATGGGCACTATGGACTACCTCTAGTCAAGCCACCGGTGAGACACCCTTCCATTTGGTCTATGGGGCCGAGGCTGTGTTGCCTATGGAGTTAGTATTGGATCTGTTCGCATGAATCAATTCGAACAGGTCAACCAATCCGAACAGCGATCGCAAGATCTCATCCTCCTGGAAGAACGGCGTGATCGCGCCCTGATCAAGTCCGCGGTATACTTGTAGGCTCTACGCAAGTACCACAGTAAAAAGGTGCGACCACGTGATCTCAACGTGGGCGACTCGGTTTTACGAAAAATTCAAGACCAGTCTAACCGCAATAAATTCTCCCCAAAGTGGGAAGGACCATACACTGTTGTCTCAGTGCCGCGGCCAGGATCTGAGCGGTTAGCCATGGAGGATGGTCGGATTTTGTCCAATACTTGGAACATCGATCAACTTCGCAAGTTTTACGTGTAAGTACCACAACCCTTTTCCTGTTCAATTAGCATCTTTTCATAAAAAGCATGTCTTCTTTTCATACAATAAGTGTTTCTCTTTAAGCCCAAATTATACAAATTCGATCTGGGGGCTGATCGCCGGCGGTTAGGTTATTACAGCATTTTTCAACCGGATTCGCTGGTCAATCTCATGATCACTTCCAGATAAGTCACTCCTAAATAAGCCGTTTCTCAACGCATACGGGGCTATTTGGCTAGTCCTTGGTGATCTGGGTGGCTACCAGTTTGCAATAAAGTTAAAATGTTACTTTAATCTTGATCATCGACTTGAAGCACATATCCCTGGTCATCATACTTATGTTTTCCCCTCTGCTTAAAATACTAAGGCTTCAGTATTCACAAACAGAGGCGGGGGCTAGGGGGATATACTTATAGCATGAAATTTATGGTGTGAATATGCACTTTCTTTCAAAAAATAGTTTTACATACATGGCATTGTAATTACAATTGTTTGGATACAAAATATAAGGATCATTCAATCCTAAGCTCAGCCAAGAGTTTGTCAACGAAGGGCTTGACTTCTTCTATAACGGCGTCAAGCAGTTCATCACTCTCGACCTCAACCGGTCCCACCAGCGCGCTCAGATTCGCATCTGGGCCATGCTGAAGTCGAACCCGGCTGAGTACGGCAGAAGCAGCTGATTGGACTCTCGTCCTGATTATCTCTTCACGTCGCCGTATATCTCCAGGGAGATATTCAAGCAGTAATTCTGCCTGAGCCGTGATCAGCGATGACCAATCGCTGACATTTGGGTCGTCTTTCTTCAACTCTACCACGTTGGTATTCAAAAGATTGGCCACGGCCTTCAGTTTTTCGAAGACCAGTAGGCTCAACTCTTTGACCGCTCGGTCGGTGTGGTTGATCGAGGACTCGAGAAGCGTCTTGTCCTAGCCGAGCTGTATAATGCGACCTGCTTGCGCTGTACAGAGAAAAGAGGTTATTAATAAGGCATGGCTTTAAGTCTTCTCAAGTTGAGGATCGACTTACCAGCATTCTCAGACCGAAGTTTATTGATTTCAGTCTGTAGTTTCTTGAACTCTGCAACTGAGTTCAGCCTTATCTTGGCTAACTCTTTCTGCAAGAATGTAACCTCTCTGCAGCAAAATCAAGTCAGTTACAGGTAAAGCCTACTTATATTAACAGAAGAGTGACGATCCTCACTTGCGCAAGCCGTCACGATCTCTCTGAACAGTCGCCATGCTAGCCATTGCAGCATGCGACTGGCTTGTCACCCATGACAAGCCCTGTGATGCAAAGCAAGAAGGTTAAGTATACTCTAAGGGCAGCTCAAGCGCCGAAACAGGAGTGACCATACCTTCATAAACTTGTTCAAAGCAGCATCATCCATGCTAGCAGGAATTCTTGCTAGCGCACCGGAAGTGCCTGCGACAGGGATAGTTGGGGGAAGTGCCGTCTGAGCTCCACTCCCAGAGGCCACTGGTTGTGGCCCGGTCCCTGTACTTGTTTCTCCTCCCGCGGTCCAGACGACTTCCTGGACCACGGGAGCGGAGCACTCTACATTGGAGGCTCCCCCATCAACCCTAACCTCCCCGGAGGCGGTTGAAGGGCTGAGCACCGTCTTCTTTGGCCTAAACAAGAAGAATGGGTCAAGCAGTTTTCATCTAAGATCACTGTCAAATAAGAATTCTTACCTTATTTGAAATCCCATTCGTTCCTGGGATTTCTGGGTAAATTCCCCTTGGGAAGGAGAGCCGTCTCCAGTTCTTGCCTTCCTTATGGCAAATAAGGCAGCACCCCCCTGGAAATGTCCTGTTATAAGCATATTCTTAGGGAACAGGTAAAAACACATAGAAAGGTCTTTACCTGGGCCACCGGACTAACTGGTGGGGCTACATCCGAAGGCCTTGGAAACTCCAGAGTTGCTGGGACCGTCACAGCCGGCCTTTGTTCATCTACCTCCTCCTCTGTCCGAGGAGGAGGAGGATTTTCCTCCCTGGAACCCCCAGTGGTCCCAGGGGGAAGCTCTCCTCCCTGTATGTACATTAACTTGTCAAATGTGCAGAAAGAGTCATAGAAGGAACGGTCGAAAAGATTCCTTACCTTGGTCGTCCCTTCGACCAGGGAAGCAGAGATAATTGACCCTGAAACTTCGGGGGCTTCAGGAATTGGAAGGTCACCTGCAGGAGACTCTTCGGTGGTCGCAGGGTCAGCCACAGCCACCTCTTCGGTAGCTGTGGTCCCTACGGGGCAGCTTGAGGCGTCACCAGCAGGGGACTCCCCGGTCCTCCTCCTCTTGATGACTAGAGGCACATCATCGTCCTCTTCCTCCTCGCTCCCCTCTCCCTGTACGACGAAGAAGTGATTCCATGTCGCGCCTGAAAAAGTAGAAGGAATGCGATATCTTACCGCAGTCTTTCTTGCGGGATGAGGAATGCTTCGTGAAGACCCCTCCCCAGGGTTCAGCTTGGTTTTCTTGGGGGCAGGACTCTTTGTCCTGAGTCTCTGAGAGACCTTCTTCACATTCTTCGCCGTCGGCTTCCCCAGAGAGCCGACATTTTCGCTTGGGAACGTCGCATCAGCAAACTTCCCTAGGAGCTGGTTCACAGTCCATTACAATGGATTAGCGCTGGACACACACAAGACCTGCAGAACCGAAGCCGGACAAGGAAATTACCTTTCGGCGCTCCTGTCTGAGGTCATCGCCGGCATGAATCAAGCTCTGCAGGTGAGGTGATCCCTTAGGGCCCTCTACATCGGCATTGTAGGCCCTAAGGAGGGAATTAGTTCGCCTCTCAATTTCGGCTGAGGACAGAACTGTTCCCAAATTCAAGTCAGAAAACATAAATTTCAGAAATGACAAAGCACAGTGCTAAAGGGTTGAGTACCTTCATTGTAGTCCAGGGTTCCATCCGCCATGGACTTGATTTCCCAAGCAGGATGAGCCCTTTCGCGCAGGGGGCTCACTCGGTCCTTCACAAAGTCTCGGATGACATCCCTCGCTGTCAATCCTTGACCCACCAAGTGAAGAATCACCTCGGCATGCTTCAGGTGCTCCACGCCCAGCGTCGGGGGAGCATCCAACTCGCTTGACTTCTCTGGTCGCGAGTTCTCAAACCATAAACTACTCTCGGACGGCGGAGAGCAGTAAAACCACCTCTGGTGCCACCCGTGCACCGAATCCCGCAGAGGTGGGGAGGGATATTCCTTCTTGTCCCTCAGCCGGAAGTAGATGCATCCGGCGGCATTGGTGCTCTTCGACCATGCCGAGAAGTAGAACCGTCGGAAGAGGTCCACACTAGGATATACTCCGACGAAGGCCTCGCAAAGATGCTGAAACACCGCCAGGATCAGCATCGCATTTGGGTGGAGGTTGATCAGTTCCCACCCATAATGTTCGAGGATGTCCTTTAGGTACCGACTCTCAGGGAATTGGAACCCGCAGCGCAGATACTCCTCGAAGATTACCAACTCGCCCTCTCGGACGGTTGGAGTTTCTTGGTCCTTCTCCGCAGGCCGCCAATTGATCAGCAGCCGCGATGGAAGGATCTCCTCCTTCTCCAACGCCACCAGAGTCTCCTCAGAATGGTGGTTGGATCTACTCCAAGATGCCATTTTTGAGGAAGATCGGTCAAAAAAGTCGATGATTTTGTGGAAGATGAAGGCAAGAAGATGAGGGTTTTGTGCGGCGGGAACTCTAAGGGTTTTTTACGGCTGAATAGCTTCCTCAAGAAGCTACCTACTGCTTTTATAGACTCGAGGAGTCACGCCTCTGTGAGTAACGTTCCACTCAAACGTCCTCTTAAATATTTTATTCATTTCCCATAATGGATACTCTCTGATAAACCCTTCAAAGCGTTTCGGGTATCGGATCTGAAATAAAAAGACTTCTTTATTTCGGAAGCTGAAAGGGCTAAAACTCGAGAAGTCTGCTAAGGCTTTTTGAGGGGTATTTACCTTTCTTTTTACTTGAACATTTTTGTAAAAAATATCATGTAACTCAAATTTTGACGTACGGGTATATTTTTACTGGGTTATGGTTTGGTTAAAACCATGTTATTTAACTTCGTTTCTGATCGAAGTAATGGTCTAGCCGAACGTTCGACTCTAGTCGCAATTCAGTTCTAACCGCGGTCTTAAGTCTGATCACGGCATCAGGGCAGGTCACGGTGATCTTTTAAAGCGCGATTCTGATCGCAGAACTGAAATTTCCTGTGTATGAATGGTCGCGAGCTAAGCTTTTGGCCATAATTTCACACAGAAGGTATGAAGAATGTTCATATGAATAAAAGAAACTTTATTTATTACATTCTTTACATAGAAAAGGAATACGATCGATAAAAGCATCGACCTATTCCGAAAGAAATTTACAAAGTTCCCCAAGGGACATATTGTTGTCAGTAGGATCTACACTGACAACCCCCAGGGAACTAGCAACGACCCTAAGTCTATCTACGTCATCCCTGATAAGAGACGCACTCTGGTCCCTAATCAAGTCGGAGAGCTCTCGCTGATGCTGAGCGTGATCCCTCTCTCGACGGAACTGGCACGCCTCCTCCTGGGATCGTTTGAGGCATTCTGCTAGACGCAGAATCTCCGAAGACATCTCTTCGGTTTTCCTCTCCAGGGCACTCTTCTCCTCCAGAAGAGTCTGTTCGAGAGAAAGGGATGGAACAGCAGAAGGCTGATCGCTGGAGCCTCCAACCTCCTACATTTGCAACAGTTAGTCGAACTCCGGGAAGGTATGCTGAACAATGGTGAACAGGAGCACAGAGAGTTTAGACAGGTTCGGGCCCTCGATGGTGGGAGTAATAGCCCTACGTCCTGTTGAGATTTCACTAAGTGTGGTAAAAGGTTTACAAATGGAGGAAAAAGTCCTCACAGGCGAGGATTTTTCCTGTAAGAGTGTACAAGGATAAGCCAAAGAGGGCTTGCTGAAATACTATTTAAGGTGGGCCGTAGACTTGGCTAACTTGAGAGATTTTGGATTTCTTGATTAATCTTCCGATCTCTCAGTTGATGTTTTGATCGATCTCCCTCCTGATTGATGCTCCATGCCATCCTTTTGTACTGTTTGAAAGGGTGCCATGTGGAGGAAACTGCATCAAACGGTTGCACGGACGGTTGGATGTGGTTTTTTGGAACTGCTCTTAACCTCCATGCAGGTTAAACACGTGTTATTCATGGATAACTGTATGTGTTAACCTTCTGACGGTCGATTCTCCACGTGTAGGAATCTTCGGGATACTTAGAATATCCCGTTGTATGCAATGTTCCCATCAGATGATTGCTTCGCCAACCCAATACGGGAATCATCTGGTCGAGGGGAAGTTGCTGCTTGCCGACCAGAATATTGATCACCCAGATAAAGGATGGGAGAGTTGGATGTGATGGGATGAGAAGGAAAAAGTTGAGAAGAATCTCTCTCCAAAGACAAAGGCCTACCTCGCCGATGTGCATGAACAGGAAGAGTTATAGGAACCGAAGGAAGAAAGAAATGCTTCACCTTCGTTCCACTGGAGGATCCTTCGTCAACCTTGGGTTTCTTCCTTAAAGGAGATGAATCTTCACGCATTTGAGGCCCTTGTTCGACAACTTCTTCTTCATCACTCTCAATCTCGACGATGTTATGATCTGCCATCAGGGGAAGTGTATAAGAGAAGAAGAAGGCAGGCTTGTCAAGGGAAAGGACTTAGGCGTGAGAGGGAAATTGTAAATCTTTACATGACCAGGGGTCTGGTATTTATAGCCACCAAGGCGACGATTCGCCTCCCAGACACCTCGGGTTTCGTTAAGACATTTACAATTTTACCTCGAGATAAAAACATTTCTACGGCGCCATCATTGCCCGTCACGTAATGTCAGAACCCGTCTTGAAAAACCAACCGTTTTCACTTAGTGCGCTACTAAGTGGAGAAGCTAAAGGGCCGGGTTAAAAATCCGATGCATGGTCTTAAAATTCGAAATAAACACGTCACTTCGTTTCTTTCGAATTTGGGGGCTAGCTGACGAGGATTGACACCCGGACCACTTCTATTGGACTTCTGGTTAAAGGCAGGTTCGAGTCAGAAGTGTATCTGGCGATACGAGCTCAAGTTGTTCTGAGGGACATCGCTATGTGATCGCCAGCTTTACGCGGTCAGACCGTAAGCCTTGCGCGGTCAGAAGTTCGTATGCTAGACGCGAACTACATATTCGGGATATTGCGCGGTCAGCCAATATCCCGCGGTCAGAACATCTGCCGATCAGGATACTTGGGATCTATCTATTCGGTTGCCCATACAACGGGATATTCTAAATATCCCGAAGATTCCTACACGTGGAGAATCGACCGTCAGAAGGTTAACACATACAGTTATCCATGAATAACACGTGTTTAACCTGCGTGGAGGTTAAGAGCAGTTCCAAAAAACCGCATCCAACCGTCCGTGCAACCGTTTGATGCAGTTTCCTCCACATGGCACCCTTTCAAACAGTACAAAAGGATAGCATGGAGCATCAATCAGGGGGGAGATCGATCAAAACATCAACTGAGAGATCGGAAGATTAATCAAGAGATCCAAAATCTCTCAAGTTAGCCAAGTCTACGGCCCACCTTAAATAGTATTTCAGCAAGCCCTCTTTAGCTTATCCTTGTACACTCTTACAGGAAAAATCCTCGCCTGTGAGGACTTTTTCCTCCATTTGTAAACCTTTTACCACACTTAGTGAAATCTCAACAGGACGTAGGGCTATTACTCCCACCATCGAGGGCCTGAACCTGTCTAAACTCCCTTGCGTCCCCAGTTCTCCATTGTTCAGCATACCTTCCCGGAGGGTCATCTTGAAAGGTCTCACAATTACAAATTCTGCATAAGTTCGGCTGAGGACCCTGAGTCCGAATCGTCGACACTGACTTCTACCAGCAAAAATTAATCTAAAAAGATGAATTACCGTTGTTACCCAGCAACGGCGCCAAAAACTTGATCGCACCCAAAGGGGTGTGATTATGTAATAAGCACAAGTGAACGGTTGAACGTTGAGCACTTGAGGGTCGAATTCCACGAGGAATAAGTGTATTCGTCTTTCTAGCTTAATGAATCACTGATTAAATCTAAACGAGTTGTGGGTGTGTTTTCTACAACTAATTCTACAACTAAACCTATCAATCTAGGGTTTAAAAGCACTAAAGAGCAAATATAATATCTAGGGTTTGTAAGCTGGAATGAAAATCTAGGGTTTCGGGAGTTCCATAACCATTCGGCATAATTCTATCCAAGGTCTGAGGATTGTAAGTATATTTTAGTTGTTTTCTAAGACATATTAAGTTGCCAGTACGGTCACTGGTACAACGGTCAGAGGATCGCTTCCATTGTTACATTTGGCGAGAGCCTCTCTCTTGTTCAGGATCCCACGTCAAAGTGCTAAGGACTTAAGAACTCCCCAAAATTCTTGCTAAGGCTCAACTGTTACGTCTGTTGCCGAAATGAGAATTTAGGGTTTAGAGGAAGAAACATCAAGAAATAACTTCAAAACATGAGATCAAGACCGAGGAAGAATCACGCCTTCCGGATTAGGTCATCCCTAACCCTAGACGGGAACTACTCGCAAAAAGCTATAATAATGCAGAAATAATAATAAGAATTAAATAAAAACTCACTTAGTAGCTTGGAAATTGAAGTTGCCGTCCTTGCCGGTTTACAAAAACAACAAAAACAGAGAAGGGGGCTTTTCTAAGAAATTAAACCAGACTAAAAACTAGCTAAAAATCGCATATCAAATTGAGCCAAAAGCCTCTCTATTTATAGTACATGGGTTAACGTGCCCAAAAACAACTCCTTGATGTGCAGGCGATGAAGTCTAGCTTCAAACGATGCGAGAATGGATAAATCTAAGTCAAACCGACCAGATTCGACCATTTCTAATCAAACCCGACTAAAACCGATGAAAACTGACAAGTTGTAATCAAATATGATTAAAACCAACCAAATCTGGTTAAACCGACCAAATTCGACTAGTTTTAATCAAATCCGACCAAAACCGACCAGTAAAAGCTGAAGAAAACAAGTCGAACACGACCAGGACACATGGCGTGTTCACGGCCACACACGTGTCGTGACCGAAACCAAGTCGAACACGACCAGGACGCGTGGCATGTTCACGGCCAAATAGGTGTCGTGATCGATCAGGACTCTTCTCGACCACGTGCTCATAATCGACCAGGACTCTTTTTCGAGCAGGTGTCGAGTACAACTCTTTTTTTGTCGAGACATGTTCGAACAGGTCTCTTTTCGCCCAGCCGTGTACGTGTGACATCCCCGATTTTGGAAATTCTGACTTAGTTCAACTCTTTTATCTCAGAGCTAAGGTCCAAGCTACCTCAGTACCTTATCCTAAAAATTTGATGCTGAAACTCCTTTGTTTACCCCTTTTTCACAAATCAGTCCAAGAGTATCACAAATTAGTCCTTTTCAGATCTCCCAGAGCCCCAAAAAGGCAAAAAGCCACATATCAACTCTAAAGCCTAATCCAATTTAGTGGATACCTTCCATTTACTATTCTTAGCAAATCTCCCTTCAGAAAGAATTTCAAAATCTCATCCTAAACCCTAGTTTCAGCCTCACCAAAATTCTAAATCCAGATTACGCTATTTATCCTCTTTTCGTTTTAATTCAAAAACAAGTTTAAATCTCGAAGTTTCATCATTTCTTGTTGCTAAACAATTTCTTGAGTTTAGTAGATCAAATTGTTGAAATCAGATTCCTTTTTACCTAAGCCAAATACCAGATTCACAGATCAGCCCCTGGAACCAAGTTTCAAAATTGCAAACCAATCCTTTTATTCTTTTTCTATCCCTGCTCGATCAGCCCCTGGTCGTTGCCTTCGACCAGAGCCCCTGTGCCTTTCGACCAGTGCCCCGCCGTGCCGCTTCGCCGTGTTTCTTCGCCACCGACCAGTTTCTCCGGTAGCCAGTGCCTGTGCTCGATCGTGCCACCCCGCGCGCACGTGACCTCGACCAAATCCCCTCCGTTGCAGTGCAGTGATCGAAGTATTTTCGCCCGCGCTCCAGCTCAGGCTTTGCACGCCCGCCCATTTCATTTGTTGCTGCATGCAGGTACGTGTCGTTGCTGGAGCTGCGTCGCTGCCTCCGCATCCCCGCCGTCCTGGACCAAGTTCCAACCACCCGACCACTGCTGGCATAGTTGATGCGCCACCTGCGCACCATCACCACGCCGTTCACCGCTCTCACACCTGCGCTCGGTCGATCTCGTCCCCGGCACGATTTCCTTTGCTGTTCACTTCGCCATCTCTGCCCCTTAGCCTATATAAACTCTCCAGTGCAATGTTAACTCCACACCTTCAGGACTTAGCCATTTTCCAGTGTTCTCGCTGCTTCCTTCTTCTTCCCCGACAAGCTGGTTTTGAGGCCACCGTCGCCAGAGCAATCCACTCGCCCAATCTTCAATCCAAGTTCACCTGTGAGTTCCTGACATCCATCTTCCCATGTCATAGCAACCAATTGCACCAGATCGATCCCCATCGTCGGTGATCGCCGGATTCCCCATTCTCCCTGTTCCTGCAATGCTGATCGATTCAACCCAAATTAGCTTCCCCTTTAGTAGAGTTTCTTGATAAGTAGACCCAATCTAGCAAGCCTATGCACTCAGATTTCATAATTGAGCTGGAATCGAAGTTTTTCCGTTCTAGCTCGCCGCCGACGATTTGGCTCTCGTCGCCAGGCCATATCAGTTATCCCCCAGCCAAATTGACTAAGCCATTAGCTTCCTCACTTCCCCCTTTCACTCTCCTAGCAAGGAATCAAGTTCAAATGCCTGTGTCAAAAACCCCCAATTTCATAGTCGTCTTCTCCAGTGCCGACCACCGGATTTCGTCTCCGACCACTTCAGCCGACGCCACCTTGTTCCTTAGCTTGGCCTCGACCTTCTGAGCAATTCTTTCCACTAGCCAGACACCCAGATCTGCCCAGATTGGATGTTATGCCCGTGCCAAATCTCTGTCTAGATCCATGTCTGTGCCATGTCGCCACCGCAGTTCTTCGACACCGTTCATTGCCGTCCGGTCATCTCAACCTCTGAAACCACCACCATCGTATTCCTGGCACCCACGCCTACCTCCCAGACATAGTTTGCAAAACATTTGAAGCCCAGAATCAAATCCACTGCTTTGCCCTAGTTTTTGACATTGTCCGCTCAGTGTCAGTGCATGTCAGCCACTAGCATTGGCCCTGTTTAACCCCTTCTGGTTGAGCAATTGAAATTCCATTTTATCCACTAAACATTTGGAGCCATGTGCTACACTTTCTTCTACTGCAACATTTCAAGAAAACCTACCTAAAGCCATGTCCAACCTTGATCTGAATGTCAACCCTTGGACATTCATCACATCGAAGCCCCACCCTTGTCCCAGACCTTAATATCTTCTCCCCCGCTGTCCTACCTTCTACTAAATCATCTCTCTTGCATACATGTCTAGATTTTATGTATATTTTGCCTACTTTGAGTAATTTCTGATTGAGTGTGCTTTGGTTGTGTCGTGTGCTCTTTTGTGCGAGTTCAGAACCAGGAGCAGAAGGTTTGGAAGGAACTTTTGAAGACCCAGTAGACTTCGTAGACCCAACATTGCAAGGCAAGTCTCACCCCCTTGACCATGTCTCTCCCAATATTTTAAAACAAACTAGGTTAATTCCTGTTTTAAGTATATGCATGCTTTATTTTCAAACACTATGTTGGAAGAAAATGAGTAGATATAACCTAATCTCTTGAAAGCCTTCTTTGTTTTTATATCCTGTGCAACCCTTGTTACCCTAGGAGATTATGCTTAGATTGTGCTTATACTTAAATACATGCGTTGAGTGTTGAATGGTCAATTATATGATAAACATGTTTGAAAACCCCTTTTTGTGAAAGAAAATGTGAATTAGAATTGATAGTGAGGATGGTTTGATTGGTTGGCTACTGTGTGTGCATTCGGTATGTGAATGTCTCCTCACTATTAATTCATAAGGACAAGAACCTTGTGTTGTGCCTCTATGCGGCATGAAAATCATACCAACCACTTGCCTGGTATGGGACAGGCACAACTTAGTAGCTTTTTGGTATTAACAGTTCCCTGCATGGTTTGTCGGTCTGGTTTCTCGCATGGAAACTGGTCGGCCGCAGTTCGGCTATGAGTGATGTGAGATCAGAAAAATAATGAGAGGAAAAGGTGGATAGAAGGAAGTCGCCCTACGCTTGGATTTGAGTCATGCGCGGTTGCATCCATAGGCTATGTGTCTTGCGGGAACATAGGCCAAGACTAGGAAGTAAGGCAGTGGAGAGGACCCACAACGGTACTTGACACTTAACTGTCTATTTACTGGGCGGGGATACTGTTAATATTAGACTGCAAAAGGATTGTGTGAGCTCGGCCTTGTCACATGCATATAAGTCACATGGAGCTGGCCCGACTTTACTTGAAAGTCGAGTGAAGAAGTGGATTTAAAAAGAGGTACACATTTGCAAAGTGTAAAAGAAGTATCAGATACTCTATACTCCCAGATCATGGAGTATGTTCGCGGTGGATTTTATCCATGTGGTTCAGCATAAGTAATATTTGGAATGTTTTCATCATGTGGGTTGATAAAAGTGATGACTCATGGGAGACCATCACACATAACGATTTCTAAAGTATAACTTAAGATTTCAAAGTATTGCTTTTGAAACTAAAAGCTTTTCTTAATAACCCTAGAGTGAGAATCTATTCTATTCTTACATATAAAACAAAGACCTCATTCATTGAGAACCCCTCATCTATATACCTGCATTCTCATAACAAGACTTGCTGAGCATTGTGTAAAAACATGCTCACCCTTGCCTTTACACACAAACTCAGAAGAAGGATTTGTCGACCCCGATTCCTACGGCTTTGAGCTTGATGAACAAGATGAAGGTGCCCCCGACGATCCAGTTCCCTAGAAGGGTCATGCACCGAGCCGAGTCAGATGTGGTGGGAACCTTTCCAGCGCCGTTGTCAGCTGAAGAGAAGATCTTCGTCGTCGCTCTTTGTGTTATGCTTTGTGTTCGATACCTTGATGCCGAATCTTGTATTGACAAACTTGTTTTTTTCGTACCAACTCTAATCAGCGCCATTCTTGGCGTTATGTTAATGTAATATTGGTCCCTGTGACAATGTGTTTGTTAATACTTGTCCCTACTGTTATTGTACTATTGCTGTTGTGAGCTTATGTTGTACCTTTCTGAGTGCAATCCACCTGGGCGGTTGCCGCCGGATTCCTCAAATGAGAGTCCCACAGTACGAATAAGGAATTTTCACGCCAAAACTTGTTCGACTAGGTGTGTTGTCCGAAGAACACTCGACCAGGACCTTTTTGCTTCTAGTTTTGGTTTTCTTGGTTGAATTGGGTCCAATTGTGGTCGAAATTCTCTCAACTTTGGTAGGTTTGATCCCTAAAACATAACGAACACAACCATGAAAGCAATTTGCAAAAATAATTAAATTTTATGCATAAAATGTCACATCAAAGGAGTTTTAAGCATGATTTTGCACGTTTTCAATAGTAAACCTAGGGTAAAATGCTACCAATATAGCACTTATCACCGACTCACCTTCGTCTCCTCCTCCAATCGCCGACTCACCCTCACCTCCTCCTTCGACCATCGCCGCCTCGCCCTCGCCTCCTCCTCCGATCGGCGCCTCACCCTCCCCTCCTCCAATCACTGCCTCACCTTCACCTTGACAGTCTGACCAAACACGATGTGATGAGGACATCACTTCTACGGATACACGCACTACACCTGCTGATCCTCATGTTCAACAATTGAAGGTCCAATAACACGAGCTTGTGCACGTCAATTGAATCTTGGGGTGAGCTCGTTCCTCATTGTTTATAATTATATTATTAAGGATGGGATGCTACTGAATTCTTGTGACGTTCTGTTACTTAGGTACATTGGAGAAGACACTTCAAGTCATGGCACCTATTGCATGTTGGCTGTTCAGCTCAAGATGACATCCCCAACTTCTTTACATGAAGACATACTTTTAGAAAGGCGCCACCACCAGTTGGTTACCACCTCATCTGTAGCAGCACATCACTACCACCAGGCCCAACACACAATTCAAAGTACAAGCCCACGCGAGCCCAGAAGTCAATTCGGAGACAGCCTGACAGTACCGGCTTCTAGTGGCCGTAATTCTTTCGTCCGAAGTCCGATTGAGGTGTATGAGTACTTGATGGAAAGCTTATTCTGAGACCTTTCCAACGGATCTAACCCCACCTTCAGATTCCTTCTGAGTAATCATCAAAACAAGTTGACATACAGAACCTGGACTCTTAGGTGCTGCATCATCTCTCTTTTGGCCCACGGCCTGTGTACCCTACCTAGGGTTGCGAGCCAACCCTAGCCGCCACCCCTCTCCTTTATATGGCTGAACTCCTCAAGTTCTTCCTTAGGTTATTTGCTACGTTGTTCCCCCGTTGTGTGAGAGACAATTGTTCATCGAAGTAGTGTCTCTAGACCTTGTTTGATGAAAGATAACCTCAATTTGTTCATTTTGAAATTCAGATTGCGTACTTTCTCATTCTTGCTCGTTTCTTCTACTGCGTGCAGGAATTAACCTTTGTGGTAAGGTTATCTGGGCATGAGCACGGTTGATAATGACAGGTGCGTGGGTGTAGCGATTGGAAGGACTCAATCCCCACTGATTAGAAGTCTTGAAACGCGAACGTCTCCATTCCGCAAAGTAGAACCTATCGGAAGATCGGGCCGCTGTCGCATCACCGTGTAAGCCAAGTTCTTATATCCTAAATTTGTGGTGGTTACTGCATTAGTTCTGATTCATGATTATTAATTTTCTTGTGTTTTCTATTGATTATTTGACATAAATTTGGTTGGACAGCTCCCACAATTGAGGAAAGGAGGAAAAATATTCAGATCTTGCTATTATGAAGTATGAACGAACTGAGATTAATGTGTTGTCTTTGACTCTTTGTTGTTTGGAAATTGGAATCAGTTGTTGATGTTTGTTGTGACTTCTGAGTTCAGCTGTGAGCCTGTGACCAAGTGCAAGAACAAGGGAAGAATTTATGTTAGTTCATTCATTCATGGTCTGTGAGACTGTGGCCAAGTCTAACTATGGTTTATCTGTAAATGATCTTGGATTCTTCTCTTGTTCTCTCGTTACTTATTTCTAATTCAAAGACATGGCTGGCTTGTCGGGGGAAATCTCCGCGGGGCTAAGTCCAGGTAAGTTGCGCCACGCTCGCTCGGGGATGCGGCTTCCGGTCCCTCCCCGGGCGCCGCCATTTGGCCCCCGGGACCTGGCCTTCGGCGCCGTCCCGGGCGCCGCCATTTGCCCGGGGACGTGGCCTCCGGCCCCTCCCCGGGCTCCGCCATTTGGCTCCCGGGACGTGGCCTCCGGTGCCGTCCCGGGCGCCGCCATTTGGCTCCCGGGACGTGGCCTCTAGTGCCGTCCCGGGCGCCGCCATTTGGCTCCCGGGACGTGGCCTCCGATGCCGTCCCGGGCGCTGCCATTTGCCCGGGGACGTGGCCTCCGGCCCCTCCCCGGGCGCCGCCATTTGGCCCTCGGGACCTGGCCTTCGGCGCCGTCCCGGGCGCCGCCTTTTGGCCCCCGGGACGTCGCCTCCGGTGCCCTCCTGGGCACCGCCATTTGGCTCCCGGGACGTGGCCTCCGGTGCCGTCCCGGGCGCCGCCATTGGCCCGGGGACCTGGCCTCCGGCGCCTCCCCGGGCACCGCCTTTTGGCCCCCGGACGTGGCCTCCGGCGCCATCCCGAGCCTCATCGCCCTTCTAAAGGTAAAGCCTCGAACTGTTTGTCACGTGCAGGTCACGCGAGGAGCGCCTCGGGAACTAGCGACCACCTGTCAAGCATCCAAGGCGTTTGACCGGGAGAAGGACGGTCCTACCCTTCAATCCGACGGTGGCTTTCGGGGTAGTTTACGTTTTTTGCTTCTTTTTGGGGCTATAAATAGCCCTTGTACCCCTCTGTTGTAAAGGATTGGTTCTCTTTTATTGGAATAGCTAAACTCACAGACGTGCTCCGGAAGCCTCTCCCCCGGAGAGAGCCTCCCCAGTCGACTCCGGTCGGGAGCGCGTCGACAGGACTAGGGCCCCCACTGGGACCCGAACATGTATAAACCCGTGTGTCATTTTTTGTGCTTGTCCGGCGGGGGAGGACCGGTCATCCGATCAACCCGCGCCGCGTAATCTTCTCTAGGATCATTCTCAAAACCTGCCGGGGTATTCGCAATACCACGACATGGCTGTTCTAGGAATCTCTCATGCTAGAAGCCTAGAACAAGATCCCTTTAGCTTTCTTATGGGGCGGTCACTAAGGCTATTTAATGTGAGGTTGTAAGCATTAGTACAGCTAGACAGCTAGTGTAAAGTGTAAACTGTAATTTGCTTGTTCCCCCATTGCAATTATAGACAAGTTAAATTTTTTATGTACATTGGCAATGCCTTGCCTAAGGCATGCTGTCCCACTAGAGGAAGAGTATGATTAGTGATTGTATTCTTGATACAAGCAAGTGTTGACTTATGTGTGATATGATCAATGAGATCAAAAATCTGCTTTGCTGTGAATGGAAAGATTATTTGCTATGGTCCCATTGAATTAAAAAGAAATATAATTCAAATCTACTTTTTGATGGTTTCTCTGATTTCATGGCTTATTGTTGTGGGCATTTGTCGTCGTGTTTTTAATGGTTGTCTTATTTGTCAGAATATTGTGATATCTTAGTGATTAACTAACTATATATGGATGATTAACTAATTATATGTGGTTTGTCTTATTTTTCATAATATTGTGACTTCTTAGATTGTAGCACATTTGCTCTTATCATCCATGGCTTCAAACAAAAAAAAGATGTAAAAATTAAGATGATAGAGATTGTAATATTACTATGTAATTATTATGTTACATTAATATAATTATATTTTGTCTATATAGATATGTTTAGCTTCTGGTTCTGGAAGTGGTCCAAAAAAAGGTGGAATTACTAGTGCCAAATGGAAGCATGTACTTCCGTACTTGAGATAAACTTGATATATCTTTATCTTATGCAACCTTGTCGTCTTGAACTCTTTATCTCTTGTTCATGCAAACTTCTATATCATCTGCAAATAGAAGTGATAGTGGGAATACACTGATAGCAAGTGCTAATGTTCCTAGTCAAATTAGCGAGAATGTTGTATAATGAGTGATGTTGGGACAAACGCTACAACTGCTAGAAATACATCACCTAACAAGTAAGACACCAAGGCACCAAAGAAGAAAACTTCAGATGTTTGGAATCACTACAAAGAGATTGATGTTGAAGAAAAAGTGGATGACAAGATTTTGTAAGTAATAACTGCAAGTGGACGGTTGAACATTGAGCACTTAAGGGTCTAATACCACGATTGTTGGGGGAATCTCTGCGACACTAAGTCTAGGTAAGTTGCGTCACATTTACACGGGGACGTGGCCTCCGGTACCTGCCCCGGGCGCCGCTTTTTGGCTCCCGGGACCCGGCCTCCGGCGCTGGTCCCGGGCACCGCCATTTGCCCGGGGACGTGGCCTCCGGTGCCTGCCCCGGGCGCCGCCTTTTGGCCCCCAGGACTCGGCCTCCGGCGCCGATCCCAGGCGCCGCCATTTGCTCGGGGACGTGGCCTCCGGTGCCTGCCCCGGGCACCGCCATTTGCCAGGGGACGTGGCCTCTGGTGCCTGCCCCGGGCGCCGCCTTTTGGCGCCCATGACCTGGCCTCCGGCGCCGGTCCCGGGCGCCGCCATTTGCCCGGGGACGTGGCCTCCGGTGCCTGCCCCGGGTGCCGCCTTTTGGCTCCCGCGACTCGGGCGCCGCCTTTTGGTGCCTGGGACCTGGCCTCCGGCGCCGGTCCCGGGCGCCGCCATTTGCCCAGGGACCTGGCCTCCGGTGCCTGCCCCGGGCGCCGCCTTTTGGCTCCTGGGACCCGGACTCCAGCGCTGGTCCCGGGCACCACCATTTGCCCGGGGACGTGGCCTCCGGTGCCTGCCCCGAGCGCCGCCTTTTGGCCCCAGGGACCGGGCCTCCGGCGCCGGTCCCGGGCGCCGCCATTTGCCCGGGGACGTGGCCTCTGGTGCCTGCCCCGGGCGCCGCCTTTTTGCTCCCGGGACCCGGCCTCCGGCGCTGGTCCCGGGCACCGCCATTTGCCCGGGGACGTGGCCTCCGGTGCCTGCCCCGGGCGCCGCCTTTTGGCTCTCGGGACCTGGCCTCCGGCGCCGGTCCCGGGTCCCGCCTTTTGCCCGGGACGTGGCCTCCGGGCCTGCCCCGGGCACCGCCTTTTGGCTCACGGGACCAGGCTTTCGGTGCCGGTCCCGGGCGCCGCCATTTGCCCGGGGACGTGTCCTCCGGTGCCTGCCCCGGACGCCGCCTTTTGGCTCCCGGGACCCGGCCTCCGGTGCCGGTCCCGGGCGCCGCCTTTGGCCCGGGGACCTGGCCTCCGGTGTATGTCCCGGGACTCATCGCCCTTCTAAAGGTAAAGTCTCTGGTTGTTGATCACGTGCAGGTCACGTGAGGAGCGCCTCGGGAATCAGCGACCACCTGTCAAGCATCCAAGACGCTTGACCGGGAGAAGGACGTTGCTATCCCTCAATCCGACGGTAGCGCCCGGGGTAGTTTAGACTTTTTGCTTCTTTTTGGGGCTATAAATAGCCCTTGTACCCTCAGTTGTAGGAACAAGTGATTCATTATTGGAATAGCCAAAACTCATAGGTGTGCTCCGGAAGGCTCTCCCCCGAGAGAGCCTCCCCAGCCGACTCCGGTCAGGAGCACGCCGACAGGACTAGGGCCCCCACCGGGACCCGAACCTGTATAAATCCTCGTGTCAATTCTTGTGTTTGTCCGGCGGGGGAGGACCGGTCATCCGGTCAACCCGCACCGTGTTTTCTTCGCTAGGATCGTTCACAAAACCTGCCGGGGTATTCGCAATACCACGACAACGATGAACAAGCGTATTCGTCTTTCTAGCTTAATGGATCATTCATTAACTCTAAACGAGTTGGGGTTTGTTTTTCTACTACTAAAGCTATCAATTGTTTTCCAAGATAAATTAAGTTGCCAATGCAGTCACTGGTACAACGATCAGATGATCGCTTCCACTGTTAAATTTAGCTAGAGCTTCTCTCCTATTCAGGATCCCGTGTCAAAGTGCTAAGGACTCATTAACTCCCCTAAATTCTTATTAAAGCTCAACTGTTACGTCTGTTGCCAAAACGAGAATTTAGTGTTTAGAGGAGGAAATATTAGGAAATAACTCCAAAACTTGAAATAAAGACCGAGGAAGAATCCCGCCTTTAGGATTAGGTCGTCCCTAACCCTAGAGGGGATCTACTTGCTAAAATCCATAATAATGTAGAAATAATAATAAGAATTAAATAAAAACGCACTTGATTGTTTGGAAATTGAAGTTACCGTCCTTGCCGGCGTACAAAAAGCAATAAAAATAAATAAGGGCGCTCTACTAAAATAAAACCAAGCTATAACGGCTTCTAAACCTGAGAAAATAGATCCTAAAAAGCATGTCTAATTGAGCCAAAAGCTTGTCTATTTATAGAACATGGATAAACGTGCCCAAAAATAACTCCTTGACATGCAGGCAACGAAGTCTGGCTTCAAACAGTGTGAAAACAGATAAATCTGAGTCAAAACCGACTAGATTTGACTAGTTCTGATCAAACTCGGATAAAACTGACCAAAACCGACTAGTTCTGATCAAATACGACTAAAACCGACCAAATCAGGTAAAAATTGACCAAAGTCGACCAGTTCCAATCAAATCTGACCAAAACGGACCAGTAAAAGTTGAGGAAACAAGTTGAGCACAACCAGGACACGTGGCGCAATCGTGGCCACACACGTGTTGTGACCGCAACCGATTCGAACATGGCCAGGACACATGGCGTGTTCGCAGCCACACACGTGTTGTAACTAAAACAGAGCAAGACTCTCCTCGATCACATTGTATTTGACTGGAGTCTTTGAAAGCCACTCTTTTTTGTCGTGACATGTTTGAACAAATGTCTTTCTTGCCCAACCATGTACGTATAAAGATTTACGCGTTCGACTAGGAGTGTTGTCCGTGGAGTACTCGACGAGGACCTTTTTGCTTGTCCAGTTTGGTTTCTTGGTCTTATGGGGCTCAAATGTGGTCAAAATCTTCCCAAATTTGGCAAGTTTGATCCCTGAAACATGATGAACACAACTGTGAAAGCAATTTGTAAAAATAAATAAATTTTACGCATAAAATGTCACATCAAAAGAGCTTTAAGTATGATTTGCACGTTTTTAATACTAAACCTAAGATAAAAATGCTACCAAGTTAGCACTTATCAAATTCCCCCAAGCTAGCATTTTGATTGTCCTCAAACAAAGAATGTGAATGATTTTTCCAAAAATTGAGATGCCTTGGTTAATCAGATTTTCAGTAAACAATATTATGAAAATTCACATCACATCTATGCATATGAGGCAATTGATCTAAACAATTTAAACTTTCCAAATGCAAATATTTGGATAATCAAATTTCAACCTTAGAAAAAAGAGAGCTTAATCAATTAAAATAAACCATACAAAGAAAACATTCGTTATACTATGATTTATACAAAGTTCCTAGATTGCCCTTTTTAGAGAAAAAATAAATACTTATATTTATTTTTTTTTATTTTTCTTTATTCACTTTTTTTTCGTCTTCAACTCTTTCGTCGTGGCTAAAATATTTTTACTAGATTATTCCGTCGTGGCTAGAGGAGACACAGCTAAAGACGCTTACTTAAGTGCACTTACAGAAAGGCAGTTTTGTCGGTTTCTCAAACCCCTGTAAGCAATCTAAAACAGAAGATTCACCACTGCCTCCCCCCAGCGGGTAGTATATACGTTACACGAGACTAGACAAAGCCGCATCTTAAGCAACCGTTTTACTGAAAGTATAATTTTTTGTGTGCATAAGTTAAGTAAATCTTTCCTTCTCCAACTGGTCGATGATTCACCACCGCCTCCCCCCAGTGGGTCAATTATACTTTACTCTTACAGTTTTTTTTAAAGAGAAGGGAAATTAGAAATCTAGACATAAAAAGTGACATAAGAGAGTTAATTCCAAAAAAATAGTTTATTAGAAATATTCAATTTGGAAGAAGTCAAGTACAATTTAATAGACAAGTTCAAGCTTTGATGGTCAATTTAAGATAAAAACTAAACATAAGCAGTGAAAATTTTTAAGAGGGCTAAGTTCAATGGATCATATGCAAAGATGTGATAGAATAGTCATCTAATTGATTAAAGATCATCTTCAAAACCAGGCATTCCAAGTGATAAATCTTTTTTTTTTATTTTTAGTTTATGATGGAATGTGGTGGAATGATGATTCGATGAAAAACTAAGAAAATGGTTAGTGAACACCCCCATGCTAAATCAGACTAAGCAAATGATTAAGTGAACACCCCCAAGCTAAATCAGACATTGTCCTCAATGTATGGAGAGAGATACAGATTACCGTTTGCAGTCGTGGTTCATAGAGGTAGATGTTGTGGAAGATGTTGTAGTGAAAGAGGATGTTGTCATCCACACAACTCCAATGGTGCAATCCAAGGCGTCGCAAGTGAAAACCTGAAAAGAAAAACAAAAAGAAACAAAAAAGAAATGGAAAATAAAAAGAAATACTTGCGTAGCTTGGAGATCACTCGTCGGAAGCCGGTGGAGGAGAATGGTAGATCAGTCGCTGCCGGTTTGTTAGACTCAAAAGCGCATGAGGAACTAGGATTAGATGAGCTAGATGGGAGAATTCTCCAATTTTGCTCATTAGATAAACAAGTCTGAGAAATATCGGGCAAAAGGATGGAGAGAATTCCATTAATAATCCAACGAAAAGAATTCTCTTCCCTCCTACAAAACCCCATTGAAAACAACGCATTCAAGTCTAGGGTGGCTGCAGGCACAGATTCTTGATAATCAATAACATTAAATCCTAAGGTGCACCTAAGACTATGGGTGAGGTTTTGTGTAAATCCTTGCCGATACTTTCAAAGTGACGGGCAAAATAGGCTGCTGATGAAATATGAATTTTGCCTAACATTGCCCACAAAAACTCAACCTCAGTTTCTAAAACTTTATCATGATTACTATCATGACCCAAAATTGTCCCAGTCATGACACGCTATAAATAGCGAAAGGCGGGATTACAAATTTTGGCAACCTTTGATTTACTGGGTTGAAAAAGATGCTGCCCTTCCTTGGCTATATCACTCCAAATTTTACCAGGCGTGCAAATAATAGAAGTATGAAAAGTTTCCCCAGGTTTAAACCCTAACATATTTGCAAATTCATCTATAGAAAAGTCATAATCCACATTTGCAAACCGAAATCTAACACCTTCAATTTGATCGGGAGGAACACATATAGTGTTTTTGTTTGAAGGAGACTAGAATCTCCCAAACGACTTCATGAAAAGTCGAAACCGGAACTCCTAAAAGCATGTTCCAACCCACATTATGCATTAGGTGTAAAACATCATCTTCTATCCCAAGAGATCTAATGGCATGAACATCCAAAAATCTAGTAGGCCGTAAAGGTCTCTTCTTTAAGTGCATGAAACGAGGAAGATCAAACCACCTTCTGCAAGATCGTCTTGATTTCTCTGTTTGAGACTTCAACCTACCCACTTGTTTGAGGGTGATATGCAAGAGCAACTTTATGAATAACCCCATATTTCATCAACAATTTCTAAAATTGATAATTAATGAAATGCGCACCGCCATCACTAAAAACTGCTCGCGGTATAACAAATTGGGGAAAGATGATTGTTTTGAAAAGCTTGATCACATGTTTTGATTCATTTGTTGGTGTAGCAACATTCTCTACCCACCTTGAAACATAATCAACCACAACTAAGATGTAGGAGTTGCCCATAGAAGATAGAAAAGGTCCCATATAATCTACTCCCCATACATCAAAAAACTCAATTTCAAGAATGTTTGTTTAGGGCATTTCATGTCTTTTACTCAAATTTTCAAAACGTTGACAAGGGTCGCATTTTTGCACAAAGTCATAAGCATATTTAAATAAAGAAGGCCAAAACAAACCTAATTGCAATACCTTAGCCGCCATTTTTGAAGCTCCAGCGTGTCCACCACATGGAGATGAATGACAATGTTCAAGAACACTTTGAATCTCATGGTCGGGCACGCAACGTTGAAAGATGTTGTCAACTCCCTTTTTGAAATGGTTCGGGTCGTCCCAGTAGTAGTGTCGGATGTCGTAGAGGACGCACTTTTCGTTGTCTACTCATCAACCCTAGAGGAAGTTCATAGTTAAATAAATAATTTGCATAATCAGCATACCATGGTTCTTGTTGAATCAAGTAAAGTTGCTTGTTGGGTAAAGCGTCATTGATGTGAACGTCGGCGGTGTCGATAAAGAGTCGTGAGAGATGATCGGCGATGACATTATCAGCACCTTTCTTATCTTTGATCTCCAAATCAAATTCTTGCAGTAATAGGATCCATCATGCAAGTCATGGCTTGGTTTCTGCATGTCCCAAAAAACTGTGTATGCTCTTCACGTTCGTTGGTGGTGGAAGACTTGCTATGACTTCGATCTTTGTCTTGTCGACTTCAATCCCTTGTTTAGAAATCACGTGGTCAAGTACCACGCCTTCTTGAACCATGAATTAGTACTTGTCCCAATTTAGCACAAGGTTAACTTCATCACACCTGCATAGCACTCGAGAAGGATTTTGCAGACAAGCATCGAAAAGGAACCATAAACACTAAAATCATCCATAAAGACTTCCATTATTTCTTCGATTAAATCTGAAAAGATAGCCATCATATATCATTGAAAGGTTGCAAGCGCGTTACATAACCCAAACGACATGTGCCGGTAGGCAAAAGTACCAAAAGGACATGTAAATGTCGTCTTATCTTGATCAACGGGATGAATTGGGATTCGAAAGAACCCCGAATACCCGTCAAGAAAACAAAATATGCATGTTTGGCTAATCTTTCCAACATTTGATCAATGAAAGGTAATGGGAAGTGATCCTTCCTAGTGGCGCTATTTAATTTATGATAATCAATGCACATACGCCATCCAGTAACAAGACTAATAGGGATGAATTCATTATTAGTATTCTTAACCACAGTCATACCTCTTTTCTTTGGAACCACATGAACATAACTAACCCAATTACTATTAAAAATAGGATAAATGATACCCGCATCTAAAATTTTAGAAATTTTAGCTTTAACAGTTTCCTTCAAGATTGGGTTTAGTCTATGTTGACACTCAACGGAAATTTTAGTTTCATCAACTGGAGAGATCATATGCATGCAAATTTCAGGGCTAATCCCTTTGATATCATCAATTGAATAAACAACAACATTGTGATGCAGGCGAAGTAACGAAATCAATTTTTCTAGTTGTGAATTGGTCGAGTTTGCATTAACAATGACAGGCTGCATCTCATCATCATCCAAGAACACATATTTCAGCGAGGAAGAAGAGTTTTAAGTGTGGGTTTACTTACCTTTTCCTTACCTGCGACGTCGGAATCCAAGATGTCCTCTTTTGATGGTTCTTTAGTTAGTTCATCTTTGTTTTGTTTGTCTTCTTCTCTGCTGTCCATTTTTTCATTTTTGAATATTTCATCCGCTCCTTCTCCGAAAGTGAGTCGAAGTGGCGACTCCTCTTCTAAGACTTCTTCTAGAGCATCCACGCTGCGAATTTTCTTCACATACATAGGGCAGTCAACAAGTTTAGACATTTTAAATAAAATTTTCTCCTTCCCTATACGAAAAGTAATTCATCCTTCACGAACATCAATGAGGGCACCTGCTGTCCGGAGCATTGGTCGTCCCAATATAATAGGTATAGCAACATCTTCATCCATATCAAGAACGACAAAATCAACTGGAAGATAAAATTTACCGACTTGAAGAGGCACATCTTCCAGGATTCCTTCCGGATGCTTCACCGAGCGATCGGCAAGTTGTAGAACCATGCGCCTAGGTTTGATAGCACCCATGCTCAAATGTTGTGCAATGGTGAGAGGCATCACACTAACACTTGCGCCTAGGTCACAAAGAGCTTGATTTATGTGTACCGTACCTATGTTGCAAGGGATGGAGAAGCTCCCTTGATCCCATAGCATTACCAGCATCCTATTTTGAATCAAAGCACTACAATTCTCAATCAAAACAACAGTTTGAAATTCACTCAAATCCCTCTTTTTCATAAGAATTTCTTTAAGAATTTTCCATAAGAAGGCATTTGAATTACTAAATCAGTAAAAGGCACAATCACATTAAGCTTTTTCAAGATGTCCACAAATTTTTCAAATTGCTTATCGACTTTTGCTTTTATGTACCTTCCTGGAAAAGGTGGAATTGGATTATAAATACGTGTTACCTGATTTTCTCCACTTTCCTTTTCTTTTGGTTCTGCTTCCTTGTCGTCATCCTTTGCTGGTGGTAATGGTATTTCCTCAATTTCGCTTGCCGGTGCAGGTTCGGCTGGTGGTGTTTTTTTTTTGTAGCTTTGTTCCACTCCTTAAGATCATTGCATTAGAAATAAGACAGTTAGAATAAGTTATGGAATTAATTTGTTCAGAATTGCGAGGATTGATAGGTTGAGAAGGAAGAGGGTTATCGTTTTTTGGTGCGGGATTTGCCAATTATGCAATTTGAGTCTCGTACATGCGGACGTGAGTTAATATGGAGTCTATCTTTTGGCTCATGGACGTCTTCTCTTTCTCTTGATTTCCTAGAAAGTTCTCTAGCATGCACTCTATGTTCGACTGCTTGGGTCGTCGTTGGTTTGGCGGTCGATAAGGTTGCTGATTTTGTTGTTGGAACGACGGCCTTTGAGCTTGATATGGGGGATTTTGTTGATGTAGTTCCTTCTGTCCAAAATTTCGTTGTTGGCGTTGAGGTTACTGATTTTGTCGTGACCATTCAAAATTTTGATTGTTGTGCCATCCAGAGTTATACGAGTTAGGAAAAGTTTTACCTTATCGTTGTTGCATACCCTGAAAAGCATTTACCTGCATTCATGGCCATTGTGGCCTTATATGCCACACAATTCACATATAGCTGTAATTGCATTAACAAATGAAATAGCAGTTGATCCAAGAATAGCAAGTTTATCGGTTAGAAGTGCTACCTGTTCGGCCAATTGCGACGTTACACTTACATCCATGTTGTAATTTTTGACCTAATCTGAAATAAATAAAAGAGCTTACTTAGAATTTCTTTAGGATTTTCTTTGTGATTTCACCTTTTCGTAAATTAATATTAGTGATCTCTTCATGGCCATGCAATGAAATGCAAATGAATTTAAAATTTAAAATCATTTTAGAAAGTTGAAAATTTGTAGGCGTGACATTGACCGACTGATTAGGACATCACTGACACATACATACATACATTACACATAACGCGAGCGCGTGCACGTCGCCTTGGACAGTAGGTGAATTCATTTCTTGGGAAAATTAATTATTTAATTACAGAACAAATGATATTACCTAATGATTGTTGTTTGCTTATTACTACATGTGACGAAGTTCTTGGAGAAGTTACTGATCCAGTTTTGGCCGAGGAAAGGATGAACACTAGTTGGGTACTTTGCGTTATGAGCCAACGAAGTGAAGTACGTATGCATGCGCCAGACACACTGACGACCTTGACCATTTCTCAGTACATCAACACTTTTTCTGGTAACTTCGACCAACAACCACTTTGACCAGACCACTTCGTTCAGGCCATTGCGACCAACAATTCTTTCGATTAGACCTCTTCGACCAGACATCATTTCGACATGCCCTCGACGACTTCCACGACTTCGACCACCTCCACTTCGACCTTCAACCACGACCACACCTATTGCACCCTCCAGGAAGTTCCAGTAGCAAGAATTGGAGCTGCATGGAATAAGGAGTACTTTCCTAATTTTATGCTGCCTTGAGAAGGAGTCAGGGATTTGAAGAGTCCTATTTTTCAGCAAAAATATTCTTCACATCAAAAAAGGGAGCACATGGAGGCCTACCCATGCATGCGCATGCAAAGAAAGAAATAGAGAGTTACCTTATTGATCTGGGAGGATCTGAGGTCGAATGCATAATAGACATGAACTCTATTTGATTAATTGAAATTTGATACAAACTAGATAGCTGAGTCTGATACGTTTTCAAGCGATTGAACTATAAATACCTTGTAATAGTTCAAGTTTAGGATCAAATCAGATATAGAACTCATAGACATAGATTGACGTAGATCGAGTGAATCAACATTCGACATATACAAGTTCTTTATAATAAAAGCCTTGTTCCTTTTTTATTTCTGTGTTTGAGAACTGGGTTTCGGTAATTCCGAGTAAGATCCCGTATTTCACATCTGATCGAGTATAGCCGAATCTGGTCTACTACTCAATCAAACCAAGCTGGTATCAGGACACTATCCTATCCTGTGGATGGTGAAAACTTGCCAGAGTTACAAAACATCTAGCAAAATTCCACAAGAACCTTTTACAAGTGAAGGTGAAAATTCGACGCCACTAACAGTCGCGTCTCTGACCATGCCTGAAGGAACCTCCATTCAAGTTGACTTGGCTGAACAAGTGGTTAAACTTTTTGCCAATATGGATATCATGACTGCTTGGATCAAGCAGTGGGCCATGACCTTACCTCTTGAAGATGCTTCAAAGGGGAAGGCAACTGGTGTGAAGATTGGGAGCAGCTCGCGTAGGCCAGACGACAATGAAGACAAAGATGACTACAAGGCCGACGATTGATCATGGCCAAAAACAGTCGAGCACTATTGTGTAAGTAATAAACGGCAAGTGGATGGTTGAACGTTGAGCACTTGAGGGTCGAATTCCACGAGGAACAAGCGTATTCGTCTTTCTAGCTTAATGGATCACAGATTAAGTCTAAACAAGTTGAGGGTTTGTTTTTCTACTACTAAGCTATCAATCTAGGATCTGTAAGCCAGAATGAAAATCTAGGGTTTTGGGAGTTCCATAACCAATTCTATCCAAGGTTCGAAAATTTTAAGTTAATTTCAATTGTTTTCTAAAATAGATTAAGTTGCTAGTACGGTCGCTGGTACAACAGTCAAAGGATCACTTCCACTGTTACGTTTGGCAAGAGCCTCTCTCCTATTCAAGATCCCACGTCAAAGCGCTAATGACTCAAGAACTCCCCTTAATTCTTGCTAATGCTCAATTGTTACGTCTGTTACCGAAACGAGAATTTAGGGTTTAGAGGAGGAAAACATCAGGAAATAACTCTAAAACTTGAAATAAAGACCGAGGAAGAATCACACTTTTGGGATTAGGTTATCCCAAACCCTAGAGGGGATCTACTTGCTAAAAGTCATAATAATGCTGAAATAATAATAAGAATTAAATGAAAACTCACTTGATTGTTTGGAAATTGAAGTTGCAGTCCTTGCCGGCATACAAAAAGCAATAAAAATAGATAAGGGGGCTCTACTAAACTAAAACTAAACCCTAATAGCTTCTAAACCTAAGAAAAGAGATCCTAAAAAGCATGTCTAATTGAGCCAAAAGCTTCTTTATTTATAGCACATGGATAAACATACCAAAAACAACTCCTTGACGTGCAGGCGATGAAGTTTGGCTTCAAACGGTGCCAGGTCAGATAAATCTGAGTCAAAATCGACCAGATTTGACTAGTTTTGATGAAACACGGCTAAAACTTGTTGTATCTAGGTCGATCTAGGTATCTAGGTTTTGATGATTAATGACGATTTGGATAAACCCATGATGATTAATGTTAATTTGGATAATGACACATTGCTGATTAAATGAAAACTTGTATAAATCCTGGTTTAGCACAAGTACATTGAATTGTTAATTGTTAAACCCTAGAAGTCGATGACTCCTTGTTGTGGTTTAATATTGATGCATATGTTGAGGGGGAGCTCTGTGGTTGCATAAAGCTTGTGCTGATTGATTAATCGAAATGTCATGAGATAAATCCTGAAGGTTGATGACTCCAGTTGTGGATTTGACATCGATGCTTATGTTGAGGGGGATCTCATCGTGTATGTCATCTGAATTTACCTTGAGATTATGCTTATCTTTATCATGACATGAGTAGTATGGATCGTGTGAGTATTTCTTGTATCATATATGGATCTATATGATTGTACGATTCATCTCATACTCATTTCTTATTCGTTGAACATGGTTTTGTCATTTCACCAGAAAGAGAAATTGTTGAGCTAACTCCTGCGTGGAGTAATTTCTCTGGTGGTGATTAATGACGACCTATATATGAGACTAACGTTGTGCATTGAGTGTATGTGTTGTAGTCTCAATATGGTTGCGAGATGAAAGCAAGCAAGGGCGTAAAGAGGATGATGCTGATATGAGTCATCTCGAGCGAGGTCAAGCTTAGCAAGGTCGAGTTTTGCGAGGACAAACATCGAGTGGTTGAGCTTCACGAGGTCGAGCTTCATCGAAGGTAAAATCCAAGATTAAGGATTGTTTTCTTAGAATTTTACCGGTCTCGGTGTTTGGAGATAGACCGGGTTGATAGGTGTCGTGGTATTACGGATAACTGGCAGGTTTTTTGGTTGTTCCTAGCGAAGAAAAGACGACGCGATCTGACCGCATGACCGGTCCTCTCTCGTCGGTCGAACACGAAGAATGACACGAGGATTTATACAGGTTTAGGTCTCAGTGGAGACCCTAGTCTTGTCGACGCGCTCCCAACAAGAGTTGGCTAGGGGAGTTCTCTCGGGGAGAGAGTTCTCCTAAGCACGTCGTTTGTTTGTGTATTGATTTAAAAAAATGAGTTGTCCTCGGTTACATGAGAGGAATACAAGGGCTTATATAGGCCCAAAAGATGCAAAAAGACGAAACTACCCCGGCCGCAATCGTCGGATCGAAGGGCACTAGCGTCCTTCTTCTGGCCAAGGGGGCTTGGATGCTTGACAAGTGTCCTCGCCAGTTCCCGATGTGCTCCTCACGTGATTCTCACGTGACTCGGCGCCGGAGTCCTTATCCCCAGAAAAATGGCCGCGCCTAGTACGGGGTCACCGGGGGCCTTGTCCCCGGGTAAATGGCGGTGCCCGGGACAAGGGCCGCGCCTGGGACGACGGGCACCGGCCCCGGGTAAATGGTGGCGCCCTGGACGGGGGTCACCGGGAGTATTACCTCTTTCCTAGACTTGATCCCGTGGAGATTTCCCGCAACAGCAACCCCCCATGTCCTCCGGGGACGCTGTTCGAGTCCCCAGAGGGGATGGTTCACATTACCGGGAACATCTCCCCCGGGACAGATTTCCGGCGCCTTGTCGACGTTTCGAATCTTGCGCCACACTTATGGCAGCACTGTCGGTCATGATGTTGCCCCTAGTCTCAATTGGAGCGCGCCGTTCGGCCATAATGGTCGCACGCGGTTCGAACCGGCGATGCGTCATTTCCCGAGTCCGCCCCTTCGATTCCCGCGCACCATTTGAATTGAGTGGCGTGGATTCACCATGAGGGGCCACATGGCGCCCATCGGGTCCATGTTCATGCCCTATAAATAGGGCCTCGAGGGGCCCGGATAAGTCACTCAAACCTTCGATCCTCAAACGCCACCGGTACCCTAAGCTCTCCCGGTAGCCTTCTCCCGGAAGCCTAGCCTCCGGAAACCTAAGCCTAACTCCCCTTAGAGCCTAAGCCACCGGAGAAAACAATGGGTCCCAAGGGTCGCACCAAGGCCGCCGAGGTGCCTCTGGAGGAAGTCACCGCGGACTTCGTCTGGGTCTTCGAGTTCACTTCGGGGGACTTAGAGTCCCTCGTGGGCCGGGGGATTGTCGCGGATGGGGACATCCGGATCCCCTCTAAGAAGGATGCCCCCCCTGCCGCCCTAGGCCCAGAGAAGTGGTCATCTTCGAGGCCTTCCTCGAGGCCGGGCTTTGGCTCCCGGTGCACCCGTTGCTCCAGGAGTTCCTCCCGGAATACAGGGTGGCGCTCAACCACCTAACGCCGAACGCTTTCGTTCGGATGGGGCTCTTCATCTAGCTGTTCGAGACAGCCACCGGACAGGAGCCGACGCTCCAGCTGTTCTGGTACTTCTATGAGCCGGCGGCGAGGAGCTCCCATTTGGTGAAGGGAGGGCCGAAGTCTCCGTTCGGCTCCGTCATGATACAGCTCCTGCCATCGCGGGTGCAGGAGTACCCCATGGCGGCTTCCCGGGACCACTGGGGGGACTGGGTCCGGAGGTGGTTTTACCTCCGGGTCCGGGACGCCGAGGTGACCTACTCACCAGAACCCCCCTCCTACAGCCGATTGTCCGCCCCCAAGCCCCCGGTGTGGACCGAGGAGGAGCTAAAGCTCCTCAGCAAGGTGGTTGGCTCCCGGGGCATCCGTTCCATGAGGGATGCCGCCGAGGAGCTGACGTTACTGAAGGTCTCGCCCTTCTAGCACGGGAGGAGAGGGATCGGAATGTGCCCGGCGCAGCGGCCCCCGCAAAAGTCGGTGACCTGACGTAAGCCCCCGCCGGCTTTTTTTGTTTTTTCTCAATTTTGCTAGCTCTTCACTTTTGTGGTTCGGCCATACACAGTTGCCCGGGAGAAGGCCGAGAACCTCCTCGGGTGGTAGTACGCCGACGAGCACGAGTGTATCGTGCGGGTCATCGGGGAGGGTCCTCCCAAGAACTTGGTGGCCGAGGCCTTTGGGCTAATGCTGCCGGAGAGGACGCCTCTCCCGACCCGCAGCTCTCACAAACGGGGGAAGGAGGCCGCCGGGGGTTTCGAGCCGAAGCGTGGCAAGGCTCAGAAGGCCCCCAGTCCGGCAACGATGCCGGTTTCCACGCCCGTGAAGGCCCGGGACACCGACCCAGGGTCGAGGTGTGTGCGAGCACCTTCCCGACACGAGGTGACGCAGTCCCCTCCGGGAGAAAACTCCGGAGGGGCGGTGGAGGCGCAAGAGTTCGCGCGCTTCTCGAGGCCTGCAGAGAGGCCCAAGGGAACGAGCCGGCCGATGACGAGGGGGCGTCCAACTCAGCGAACTACGCCCCCTCGCCGCTTCCGGCGATCGCACCTCCAGCAGCACCGGGACTATTGGAGCCAGAGCGGCCGGAGGTTCGTTTCACAGAGGCTTCCCCTGGGTGCGTCGAATGACCGGTGGACGAGGGGGGGAGCCCTCGGTCTATGAGGTCCCCGCAGCAACGGAGGTCCCGGGGACCCCACGACCCAAAAAGGGGAATGGGCTCCTCATCCCTCCCCGGGGTGGCACCCCCTCGGAGAGCTCGTCCACCTCCTCTTCGGCCACCTCTTCAGCGGCAAGGACTCCGACCGCTGCCACTCCGGTCACATTACCCCCGCGACCTTCGTGAGGGGGCCCGCTGGCACGGACGGGTCTGGAGCCGTTGGGAGGGAGACCCCCCTGTTGTTCGCGGGGGAGGTCTTCTGGTTCACGAAGGGGCTCCAGACCCGGAAGGTACAGGAGTACGTCTCGCAAGGGACACTTCGCGACCGTTGCGGGGAGCTACAGTCACTCCACATCCAGGTTCGTTCTCGAACCGGCGGGTCATTTTTTCTAAGATTTTACCAACTCTAGGGCTTCGACTAACTTTTGTGTTCATAGGGGGCGGCCCTTTCCTGGGGCATCGAGGCGCGCTTTGACAAGGCACTGAAGGAGGTGGAGGGGAAGGCCGCCACCTTTTCCAAGGAGCAGGACGACACACTTCTGGAGTTGGCCTGAGTCCAGGCCCAGCTCCACACCTCCAAGAACGCTAACGACCGACTCCGGAGGGAGGCAAGGGCAAAGGAGGATGCCCTCCGGGAGCTGGAGGGCTCCAACGCTCGGGCGGTGGTGGAAGCGGGTCGCTACGTCCGCTCGGCCCTCGAAGGGCTTGGGTTGAGCCTCGGCCCGGGGGGCAGCTCCCACGGGGCGCCGACGACACTCGCGGAGGCTATACGTTTTCTAAACGCACAAGTCTCTGTGATCCCGGAGGCCGCCGATGCTCGGGCACGAGGTCGGGCGATCCCAGTGGTAGCCGCCGCCGCGGGGCTTGTGGAACACTGGGGGATCTGCGCCCGGGCGATCGGGGGCCAGATCTCCCGGGGCTTTCCCGAGTTCTTGAGCCGCTCCAGTTAGAGGTGGAGCAGCTCGCCAGGGGCTTCTACGACAAGATCGTGCAAGTGCAATTCCCGGCGTCGGTGCCTCCGACGGCGGACACTATGGCTCCGGCGGAGGCCTCTCGGGGGGAGGACACCAATGAACATGTATGAGCATCCCCCCCGGGCCTTTAGATAGGTCCCTTTTTTGTTTTAGGCTTTTTGCTCCCAATAGCTTCTTCGAAGAAGCCCCGAAGACTTGTACAAAACACATTTTGATGCAATAGAATGAATTTTTTGCTAATTCTTGAGTTGAATTTACCAGGCGCCCCGGGAGGTTACTCCCGGAAGAGAGCCCCCGAGAGTTGAGTGCAACCTTAGAGGCGCCCAAGTGTTGCGGGGAGCCTCCCCGGAGATAAGGCCTCCGAGCTCCGGCGGGTGTCACTTGGGGGATGCCCAAGTCACCTTAATTTTGCTAAGTCTCATTTCCAGGGAACGTGGTAGGGATGCCTCTTGGGAGCCGAACCAGTTGCGGTGGCTCCCGGAGTGGCACCTAGACAACTTTGACAACCACCGCGTTGAATTATCCCCTCCGCGACCGGGGTCCCGGAGGGTTCTGCCGCTTCGAATAATTCCACCGGTGGGCCATGAGTATTGCCCCGAGAACCTGCTTCGGGAGGCCAAGCGACATATACGAAGCTTGTATCGAGACCTAGCCCGAGAGCTATCTGAGGGCCTCCGGGATTATTAGGTGTAGGAGCCTGCTTCGGGAGGCCTAGCGACGTATACGGAGCTTGTATTGAGACCTAACCCGAGAGCTATCTGACGGCCTCCGGGATTATTAGGTGTAGGAGCCCCCCAGGTTGTCTCATGCATTTAATGTACCGATAACCACCGGAGGGGGAAGATGTCCTCAAGTTAAATATTTCGATAAAGCTAAGTTATCCTGTTTACTTGTTTTATTTTTCGAGTCCGAAGGATGGTCCGGAAAAGGGCAATTCCCGGGCACGAGTTACCCCCCTCCCCACAGCGGGTTGTAGCGCGGCTCCACGTGCTGTGGGGGAGGAGTGAAGGGCCCGGATGCTAATGATTGCCGGGGTAAAAATTCTCAAGAAGATTTTCCAAAGGTCCCAGAGGGAATTTTCCCGGTCATCGTGATAACGGGGAGCCGGGAGTCAGGTCTTCGGGAGAAAATCATCCGGTCGCCGTGAGCGGGGAGCCAGGAATAAAATTTTCGAGAGAAAATCTCCAAAATTCCTGGGGATGATTTTTTGAAAATCCCGGTGAGAGGTCATCCGTTCGCCGTGAGAACGGGGAGGCGGGTAAAAACCTCCGGGAACAATTTTTTGAAAATACCGGTGAGAAGTCCTCCGATCACTTTGAGAACGGGGAACCGGGTGAAAACTTCCGGGAACAATTTTTCAAAAATCCCGTCTCGCCAGGGAGAATTTCGCTCCCTGAGGAGGATGAGCCCAATGATGGGTCTGAGTGTTTGAGAGTGGACTAGTCTCTCAAATTGACTCGTTACCTCAGTCCTTGAGGACTGGGTTGCCGCTTACCCCCACAGTCCACCAGGGTTGATTGTAAGCCACCCTACGGGAGCGGAGGCTCCCTTCGTAGGGACTTTTTGGGTCGTGATAGCCCACTTCCCTGCGGTGAGGGCATCCTCACTGAGGGCATCCTCGCGGCGTGGGCATCACCGTGAGAGATGGTTGTGTAGGGACCTGCAATGAGTCCAAGCTGAGGAAAACCAATTGTATTAACAAGGAATTGAGATACAACACCTCCCCCCACAAGATCGCGGCGGGGGAGGGAACAGTGACTACAATGTCTCCCTCCCCTCTGGCGTAATCGCTCTGAGGGAGGGGACGAGCCCGTAGGCTAGATGTAGAACTTGTCGAGCACGCGTACATTCCACGTGTGCTTCATCTCCTGCTCTTGAAGGTTGGAGAGCTTGTAAGCCTCCAAGCCCAGGACTGTGGAGATCTTGTAGGGGCCCTCCCACTTGGGGGACAACTTGCCCTGGGCTTGGGGGGCGGTTACACTCTTGAGGACATGGTCCCCGAGGCGGAAAGCTCTCTCGCGGACGCGCCGGTTGTATGCGCGCGCCATTTCGTGCTTGTAGATAGCATGGCGGAGGAGCTCTTGGTCGCATTCCTCTTCGACGAGGTTGACCTCCAGTCGCTGATTTGCCTCGTTGGCTTGGTACGTTGCGTTCGTAGCTCCGTCGAGGAGCTCGACCCGCAGTGACCAGAAGCTAATCTCCGAGGGGAGAACCACCTCAGCTCCGTACACGAGGGAGAAGGGTGTGCGTCCCGTCGCCTGGCTCGGGGTCATATGTACGGAACAGCGAATGCTAGGGAGCTCCTCCGCCCACGCGCCCCGTTTGGAGGCGGCTTTTTTGAGTCGTCGGCGTAACCCCTATAAGATTATGCTGTTGTCCCTTTCAAC
Source organism: Pharus latifolius (assembly GCA_019359835.1). Lineage (NCBI taxonomy): Eukaryota > Viridiplantae > Streptophyta > Magnoliopsida > Poales > Poaceae > Pharus > Pharus latifolius. Next base: position 62,419,689 of record CM033324.1, on the reverse strand, counting down.
GGCCTCATTGCTCTAGGGGTGAGCTACCGAGGCGAAGTGGATGGTAAGCCCCAAGCCTTCGTAGAATTCACAGAAATATGCCGAGTCGAATTGGGTCCCGTTATCGACAGTGATTTCCTAGGGGACCCCAAAACGTCATACGACATTCTTCCAGAAAAACCGCTGTACTGCCCGGGATGTGATGCTGGCCAGAGGCTCAGCCTCTATCCACTTGGTGAAGTAGTCGACTGCGACCACTGCATACTTGTAGCCCCTGGGGGCTAGGGGGAAGTGCCCAGGAGGTCCATCCCCCAGCGCGCGAAGGGCCAAGTGATGGGGATAGTCTGCTGTGCCACAGAGGGGAGGTTGGAACTCTTGGTCATCTTCTGGCAGGCCTCGCACGCGGAGACAAGGTCTCGCGCGTCACGAACCACGGTGGGCAAATAAAGCCCTGATGAAGGGCCTTGGCCGCAACGGCACATGGAGCCAGGTGGGACCCGCAACTCCCCGAGTGGATGTCCTCGAGGAGGTGGAGCCCTTTCGGCTGTGGGAGGTAGCGGAGCAGGGCGGAGGCCCCCCACTTGTAGAGCTTCCCCTCTAGCAGGAGGTATGCCTGGGCCTTAGCTCGGAGGCGCTTAGCCTCGATCTCGTTGGGAGGTTCCCCCTCCCCCTTGATGAAGGAGATGAGGGGGTCCATCCAAGATGCGACTCGGGTGATACGGGTCCCGCGTGAGATCACCAAGGGCTTCGCGATGATCTCCAAAAAAGCTCGCCTGGGGAGAGGGTCCCGAGCGTTGGCCGCCCGGGCTAGGGCATCGGCCCAGTCATTGTCCCTCCACGGGATGTGCCTGGCCTCTAGGCCGTCGAAGTGCTTCTCCATCTTGCGCACCTCCTGCAAGTAGAGACTCAAGTTTGCGTCATGGCACAAGTAGGACTTGTCCATTTGGCAAACTACGAGCTAGGAGTCTCCTTTCACGAGGAAGCGACGAATCCCAGGGAGTGCATGAGGCGCAACCCGAGGAGCAAAGCCTCATATTCGGCGACGTTGTTCGTGGCGGGGAACTCGAGCCGCGCCGCGTACTCCAGTTCCGTCCCCTCGGGGCTCCAGAGGACTACCCCCGCGCCGGCCCCAGCGAGATACAAGGAGCCATCAAACATGAGCGTACAATGGTCACTGCGTCTGGGCGGTTCGGGGAGGCTCTCGTCTCTAGACCCGGAGGCAGGGGTCCACGCCGCCACAAAGTCGGCGGGACTTGTGACTTGATGGCGGAGCGCCCAGTGAGGGAAAGGGAAATGGGAGCGAGGTCGGCCCCCCACTTTCCGATCCGGCCGATAGCTTCTTTGTTTTGGAGTACCTCTCCCAAAGGAAGGGACGATGGGATAGTGATCGGGTGTCCCAAGAAGTAGTGACGAAGCTTCTGGGACACCATTAGAAGGGCGTAGCAGATCTTCTCCATCTCCGTGTACCGAGTTTTAGGCCCTTGGAGGGCCTCACTCACATAGTGCACGGGACGCTGTTGCCCATCCTGTTCCTTTACCAATACCGCCCTTACGGTGATCGGGGTCACGGCGAGGTAAAGGAGCAAGGGTTCTTCCAGAGACGGGCTCACAAGCATTGGCGGGCTCGTGAGGTACTTCTTCAGGTTGTTGAAGGCCTCCTTGGCCTTGGGAGTCCATCGGAACCCTTCGAGGCCCTAGAAGATTTTGAAGAACTGGAGGCCACGTTCCCTCGACCGCGAGACAAAGCGACTCTGTGCGGCCAGGCGGCCGGTGAGTCGCTGCACGTCTTTGACCGAGCACGGTGGGGGCATATCCAAGAATGCCCGGATCTTTTCGGGGTTGGCTTCTATGCCCCACTGGGACACGAGGAAGCCCAGGAGCTTTCCCCCATGTACGCCGAAGGCGCATTTTTCCGGATTGAGCTTCAAAACGTATGCTCAGAGGTTGCAGAACGTCTCCGCTAAGTTGTCGATGTGAGCGGCTGCACGGAGGCTCTTGACCACTGCGTCGTCGACATAGACTTCGACGTTGCGGCTGATCTGGTTCTTGAGGACCAGCGTCATGAGTCGTTGGAAGGTCGCTCCAACGTTCTTCAGCCCAAATGCATATGGATGTAGCAGAAGGTTCCGAGGGGAGTTATGAAACTGGATCGTCTTTTCCTCGTCCCCTTCCGCCATCTGGACTTGGTGATAGCCTGAATATGCGTCCAGGAAGCTCATCAACTCGTACCCCGCGGTTGAGTCGACCAGCTGGTCGATCCGCGGGAGCGGGAAGTTGTCTTTGGGGCAAGCGCCGTTGAGGTCGGTGAAGTCCACACACATTCGCCACTTGCCATTCGACTTCTTCACGAGGACGGGGTTCGCGAGCCATTAGGGGTGCAAAACATCCCGAATGAACCCCGCGTCTCTGAGCTTGGCGATCTCGGCCTTGATTGCCTCCTGGCGTTCAAGGGATAGTTTTCTCAGCTTCTGTTTGACCGGGGGGTGACTGGGGGCCACTGCAAGCTTATGCTCGATGACTTCCCGAGCGACGCCTCGCATGTCGGAGGGCTTCTAGGCAAAAATGTCAGAGTTCTTGCCTAAGAAAGCCGCGAGTTGCTCCGCGTGCTCTTCATGGAGATCCACCCCAATCTCGACAGTCTTGTCTCCGTCGTCTGGGGACAGCGGGACAGGAGGTCCCCTTTCGGACGTGGCTTGGGGGGAGACCTCCCGGAGGGTACGGCTATGGCATCCAGTACCGGAGAAGAGGTCTCTCCCCCCGGGGACTTGATCATGCTGATGCTCCCAATCATCGCGGCGGCGCGCTCATATAAAGCGCGGGCCACATCTTGGTTGCCCCAAGCGTCGATCACGCCGTGAGGTCCAGGGATCTTCACGTAGAGATAGCTTTGGTGGATTGCGGCCCCCAAGCGGTTGATCGTGGTCCTCCCCATGATTGCATTGTATCAGGAGGGGAGGTCCATCGCGTCGAACCGGACCATCTCCATCCGGTAGTTGTCTGGGGTAGCGAAGGTCATGGGGAGATCCACCTTCCCCACCGGGTGGATCGTCTTCCCCGAGACGAATCCCTGCGAGGGCCCTGCTGCTGGCTGTAGTAGCTTCTCGTCGACCTGCATCTCCCTAAACGCCTTCAAGTACAGGACGTCAGTGGAGCTTCCGCCATCGACAAGGATGTGTGCCAGGTGGCAGTTGTAGACGGTGGCGGAGATGATGAGCGCGTCGTCAAGGGGGAAGTGAACCCCGCGCACGTCATCCACTGTAAAGGTGAGGAGGACGTCCGACCACTTTGGTGGCCAGGACGTATGCAGCAACCCCACGACCTTTACTTCACGAGCATACTCCTTGCGCTGGCGCTTGGAGTCTCGCCCAGAGGCGGACCCTCCCTTGACGACGTTGACGCACCTTTGGGAGGTTTGGAAAGGGAGCGTTTCTGATGGGTCCCTGACGAGGATTGACACCCAAGCCAGTTCAAATAGGAGCGCGACTGGTTAAAGATAGATTCGAGCCAGACACGTGCCTGGTGGTGTGAACTCAAGACATTTCGAGAAGTACCAGCCCAAGGTCGCAGGTTATACGCGATCAGATCACACTCTTTATGCGATCAGAATGTAGCTAGTGCGGGGTCAGAAGCTCGTGTGCTGTGCGCGGACAGAAGGCTGAAGGTGTTGCGCGGTCAGCCAACATCGCGCGGTCAGAGCAATTTCGACCAGGGGATGTGGGAGTATTCTTTTCTTATAACTGGAATATCCCAAGTAGCCCGAAGATTTTCCACATGGGGATCAACCGTCAGGAGGTTAATACGTGCAGTTATCCACAAATAACACGTGTTAAACCTGCGTGGGAGTAAAGAGCGGTTCTCCAAACCGCATCCAAGCAACCGTTTGATGCAATTATGACTTGGCGCCCTTTCAACCAGTATAAAAGGGCGGCATGGTGTATCAAACTAGAGGATCATCATCTCTGATCACAACAAGATACGACACATCTCAAAGACTCAAACAGCCAAGACTACGGCCAAAATTAGATAGCTTCTATAAGCCTTCTAGGTCTCCTTTTGTACACCTACATAGGGAAAACCTTCGCCTATGAAGGACTTTTCCCATTAGTTTGTAACTCTTTACTACACATAGTGAAATCTCAACAGGACGTAGGGCTTTTACTCCCACCATCGAGGGCCCGAACCTGTATAAATTTCTCTGTGCTCCAGTTCTCCATAATTCTACATACCTTCCCGGAGGGTCACCCTGAAAGGTCTCACTATTACCAATTTTACATAAGTTCGACTGAGGACCTCGAGTCCAAATCGTCGACAGTCCCCTTCCCGCACTTGTCCTTGCTGCCCCCCCCCCCCCCCCCGCGCGTAGGCAGGAAGGGCTGGTAAAGCCGGCTGAGAGGGCAAGGAGGCAGGGGTCTCCCCCCTGCCCATGCTGGTCGAGGAATGCGGTGAAGTGTTGGAGAAGTTGGTGGAATTCCCGAGTAGCGTGGGTATTGGACTTGTGGAAAGTACACCACAGGCCTTCCTTGCCTCCCGCCGTGGCGCCTTCACGGTTGTGGGATGACTACCCCCCCCCCCCGACCTTTCGGCTTGGGGAAGGGGCGGTTCCCCTTGGAGGCATCGCTCGAGCCGCCTCTGCCCTCGAGGACAAAGGTGTCCTGAGGACCCCGAGTACGAATCGTCGACAGCTGGCGCCCACCGTGGGGCCTTTCTCAAGGCGTCCTAATTTTCATCCGGAGGTTCGCCGAAATATGGCTGGAACATATGATTCCGAGAACGATTTTGATCTGGATGATTATGCTCACATTCCAATGCCTTCTCCAAGCGATCCTGTTCCGATGGAGGAAGTTGGAGGCGAAAATCTCCCAGAGGTTGAATCATCTCTCCAGGTCATGTCCATCGACCAGGGAGCGACTAGCACAAGGTCAGAACCCACCGAGGTTCTTAATATGCTAGAGGGTGAATCCGGTCCGTCATATGACCCCGCAGAGGGAAAGGATGATATCGACCTGGAAATCAGCCTGGGGAGATTCGACCCTGATAACCTCCACCGTCTCTTTGATTTCGAGTCTGACTAGGAATAAACTGAGATGTTTTCCCCATCGGCGACCACTCTCCCTAGACAATTTGCTGCCTTATCGGAGGAAACTCTTGATCAACAGGCTGCTAGGGAAGAACGGGATCGCGAACAGAAGGAGGATCAAGATCTTGAGCAACAAAACAACGAACTGTGCAGAACTGCCCTAGAGGCTCTTCAAGATGCGCAGGCCAATTACGATGCTGCTTTGAGTTCTTCTCGACGATCACGTGGTCGTAGATGCGACCAGACCCCTTCTTTGCCTCCGGAGCATTTCCCGGTGGACGAAGAAATGGTAACACCTGGTGCCCCTAGGAGAAGTACCCATGCTCGACTGCGATCTATCACGGAAGTCATGCGTAACTTCCCTCCTACAGTCACGGATGCGCAGAAACCAGCCTTCACCCTAATCCTAGCAGAAAGACTGGACGAGGTCGCATCTGAAGCGACCCCAACGGCCTCTTCCCGGTCGGTAACACGTTCCCGCGAACGAGAGTGTTCTCACTCTGATTCTGGTCGAGGAAGTTACCCGCCGCCTGTACCATCCCGCCAGGACAAGTACAGGTGAGTACAGGATTCTCGTGGTAGAGATCGAGTCCCTGTCCACTCTCGTTTGGGACCACGGATAACTCCACTGTTGCGTGAAGTCGCCCATGACCCGGTCGAGAGTCACAGGGCAGTTCACAGTCCCTACGTCGGTTGTAAAGCTTTCTCGCCTGGCCTTCGTGCGGTCGTTTGGCTTGAGAAGTTTCGACCAGGGGCCATTGAAAGGTTCGACGGAACTCAGAACCCATCCGAGTTCCTTCAAATCTATATCACTGCCATCCAAGCGGCAGGAGGCGATGACCGGGTCATGGCCAACTACCTGCCTACAGTTCTCGAAGGACCGGCTAGAACCTGGCTGTTTAATCAGCCCGAGGGTTCCATCTACAATTGGGAAATGCTGTGCGACGCCATCCTCAGCAATTTCCAAAACTGTTATCAAAAGCCGGGTAAAGAGAACGATCTTCATCGACTATGACAAACTTCGACTGAAACCCTTCATCAGTTTGTTAAGAGATTTGTCGGGGTGAGGAATACCATCCCGAACATATATGACGGCTCCGTTATCAAGGAATTTAAACATGCTGTTCGATATCGAAGATTCACCGAAGACTTGCTTATCCACCCTCCTCCATCAGTCGCCGATCTTTTTGACATGGCCGACCGATACTACGAAGCGGCCGAAGCGGTCGAATGGAACCAGATGGTCGATAAAGGTGACCTGCCACCTCAGCCAGGTTTCAAAGACGCCAGGAAAAAAGATTCGAGCAAGAAGCCGGAATCTTCGTCGGGTGGGAAGTCGAAAAAGTCAAAGAGGAATCGCTCTGGACAGTACCGCAAGGTCGCAGTTGCAGAAAAGCCTTCTTCGACCAAAGGTAACAAACCTTCATTTAAGAATAAAACTGCTTCTGGTGGTCGTAGTGCCGACCAGCCAGAAAAGTCGACTAATCCGCAGGAAGGCAAGAAGTGGTGTCCACTCCACAACTCCGCAGGCCACGACCTCAAGAACTGCAAGAGTTGGTTGAAGCAGTTGGATGACTTCTACCTGGGAGTTGGACCAATGCCGACCTTACCGGCTAAAGAACAAGCATGCGGACTTAGAGACACCGACGGAGACGAGGAGATGTCTTACCAGGTACCTCAAAATGACATTAATGTTATTTTCGGGGGTTCTTCCTCTTTCGTTTCCAAAAGGCAGTTTAAAGCTTTTTACCGAGAGGTTAACCAAACGGAGACATCCCTTGGTGAACATCAGTACCCCCGTTGGTCAGATACGCCCTTGACGTTAGATCGCACTAATTGTCCTGTGGGGCTTACTCGACCATTGAGGCTCCCTCTGGTCATTACCCCGATCATCAGTAATGCGAGAGTCGAAAGGGTCCTGATCGACGGAGGGAGCTCCTTTGACATTTTATTGGTCAAGGCACTCGACGAGATGCAAATTCCTCGTTCGAAGATTAAGCCCATAATCCATCCGTTTTATGGGATAATCCCAGGCCCCTCCATGATGCCGTTGGGACAAGTGGTCCTCCCGGTCATACTGGGAGAACCGGATAACTTTCGAACAAAATTGGTTACTTTTGATGTGATTGATTGTGATTCGGCTTATAATGCAATCTTTGGCAGGCCAACTCTTGCTAAGTTCATGATGTCAACGCACTATACTTATCAGTGCGGCAAATTGCCTGGCCCCAAAGGTGTCATCTCAGTCCGAGGCAGTCGCAATGTGGCACTCACATGCGACCGGCTATCTCTGGAGATGGTCGACCAACTTCCCCTCCGGGACGCTCAAGTCGCCACTGTCGCCACCGATGGAATCAAGGCTGCTCCTCGACCAGATGAGAAACTCAAACTAGTCCCATTGTACCTAGATGATCCATCCAAGACAATTCGGGTCGGATCAGGCCTGGATGACAAATAGGAACTTGAGCTCATTACTTTCCTCTGGGCTAACGCAGATGTGTTTGCGTGTAAACCGTCCGACATGCCTGGTGTCCCAAGGGAAGTAATCAAGCACAGGTTAGCAATTGGTCCTGGACAACGACCAATAAAGCAAAAGCTCAGGCATTTTGCTGTTGACCGACAGGAAGCCATCCGAGAGGAGTTGGATAAACTCCTAAAGGCTGGGTTTATTCGTGAGGTCGATCACCCGGAATGGCTCGCTAATCCGGTCATGGTCCGCAAGTCAAATGGCAAGTGGCGCATGTGCGTTGACTACACTAGCCTTAACAGTGCCTGTCCGAAGGACGACTTTCCCCTTCCCCGCATCGACCAGCTGGTCGACTCAACTGCGGGTTGCGAACTAATGAGCTTCCTGGACGCTTACTCAGGATATCATCAAATTAGCATGGCAGAAGAAGATGAAGAGAAAACTGCCTTTATCACCCCGTTCGGCACCTACTGCTACGTCAGAATGTCGTTTGGTCTCAGGAACGCAGGTTCCACGTACCAGCGCTTGATGCAAAAGACCTTTCTTTCCCAGATGGGGCGTAATCTCGAAGTATATGTAGACGACTTGGTTGTAAAGAGTACCAAAAGATTGTCTCATTTGGACGATCTCGCTGAAACCTTCTGTAATTTGAATTGTTTTGGAATAAAATTAAACCCAGAGAAATGTTCTTTCGGGGTTTCTTCGGGAAAACTTCTTGGTTTCCTTGTTTGTTCCAGAGGCATTAAAGTTAATCCTGAGAAAATCAGGGCCATCGAACAAATGAGGTCGCCCTCGACCATGAAAGATGTTCAACGCCTGGCTGGTCACATGGCGGCCTTAAGTCGTTTCATATCGCGACTAGGTGAAAGGGGATTACCTTTCTTCAAAGCCTTGCGGAAGCATCACAATTTCACATGGTCCGATGAGGCCGAGAAAGTGTTTCAGGAGGTAAAGTCATATCTATCCAGTCCGCCAGTGTTGGTGTCTCCCGACAAAGGAGAACCATTGCTTCTTTATCTGGCGGCCACACCGCACGCGGTCAGCGCTGTCTTGATCGCGGATAGGGAAGGAATACACAGACCCGTCTACTATGTGAGCGACGTGCTTCATTGTCCTAAGGAGCGTTACCCTGAGGTCCAGAAGATACTTTACGCACTACTGATGGCTTCCTGTAAGCTACGACATTACTGTCAAGCTCACAAGATCACAGTACCCTCCTCTTTTCCTTTGGGGGATATTGTCCGAAATCCAAAAAAATTTGGTCGAATCGCCAAATGGTCGGTCGAACTCGGTGCTTTCGATATCCATTTCACACCCCGCACGGCGATTAAGTCTCATGTTTTGGCGGACTTTGTGGTCGAATGGACCAACCCTGAGCCACCCGTGCAGGTGCCCGAGGAATTGGAATGCCCCGATCACTGGACAATGTACTTTGACGGCTCTCGCAGTTTTCAATACTCGGGGGCTGGAGTGGTCTTAGTTACGCCTCAGGGCGAACAGCTTAAGTATGTCATCCAATGACACTTCGTTGCGACTAACAATGCAGCGGAGTATGAAGGTCTTCTTGCCAGGCTCCGGGCAGCAAAATTCCTCGGATCCGGCGATTAGTGGTGAGGGGAGACTCACAGCTAGTCGTAAACCAGGTAAACAAGGAGTACAGCACCTCCGATGAGACAATGGCTCATTACCTTGGGGAAGTGAGGAGATTGGAAAAACACTTCAGTCAATTCGAAGTCCAATACATCCTGCAAAAGGACAACATTCTCGCAGACCAATTATCCAAAATTGGGTCCTCACGCACATCCACTCCGGCAGGAGTGTTCATTGAACACTTGGACTGTCCTTCGATCATGACTTCAGTCGAGGATGATCCGGTAACAGCCTGCGTTACCAACCTCGGTCAGGAACAGGATTGGACTCATCCATTGAGAGTCTATCTTGAACATGGGACCCTACCCGAGGATGAAACCGAAAGCGATCGGTTAATTCGGAAAGCGCGTCTGTACAAGCTCATAGATGGGGTTTTGTATAGGAAGGGTACTCAAGGAGTATTCATGAGCTGCATATCTCAAGAGGAAGGTAAATCACTCTTGAAAGAGATACATGACGGTGTATGCCGTGCGCACGCGTCATATCGGATGCTGGTCGGAAAAGCTTTTCGACAAGAATTCTACTGGCCTTCGGCACTCGATGATGCCAAGCACATGGTCAAGATGTGTCCTCAGTGTCAATTTCACGCGAGACAGGTTCATCAACCTGCCTACGCGTTACAAACCATTCCCCTCGCATGGCCTTTTGCGGTCTGGGGGATGGATATTGTCGGTCCTATGCCACAAGCGGTCAATGGGTACAAGTTTCTGTTTGTAGCCATTGACACATTTACAAAGTGGACTGAGGCCGAACCGGTACGAAATATTATCGCCTCAGCAGCACAAAGGTTCTTCCATAAGAACATTGTTGCTCGATTTGGTGTTCCAAACCGTCTCATTACCGACAATGGTTCTCAGTTCGCCAGTGGTCTTTTCCTGGATTACTGCGATTAGATTGGGACCAAGGTGTGCTTTTCTTCTGTGGCGCATCCACAAAGCAATGGTGCTGTAGAACGGGCCAATGGGCAGATACTGCAAGGCATCAAAAAACGTATTTTTGATCGCCTTAAGAATCGCTCGGGGGCTTGGGCAGACGAGCTCTATACCGTTTTATGGGCACTACGAACTACCTCTAGTTGAGCCACCGGTGAGACGCCCTTCCATCTGGTCTATGGGGCCGAGGCTGTGTTGCCTATGGAAGTTAGTATTGGGTCTGTTCGGACAGAACAATTCGAACGAGTTGATCAGTCCGAACAGCGATCACATGATCTCATCCTCTTAGAAGAAAGGCGTGATCGCACGTTGATCAAGTCCGCGGCATACTTGCAAGCTTTGCGCAAGTACCATAACAAAAGGGTACGACCACGTAGTCTTCAGGTGGGCGACCTGGTTTTATGAAAAATTCAAGACCAGTCTAATCGCAACAAATTCTCCCCAAAGTGGGAAGGCCCTTACACTGTTGTCTCAGTGCCGCGACCAGGATCCGCGTGGTTAGCCATGGAGGATGGCCGAATTCTGTCCAATACATGGAACATCGATCAACTACGCAAGTTCTACGTGTAAGTACTCGATCCCTTTTCCTGTTCAATTAGAATTGTTTAACAAAACAAAAAGTATTTTGGTTTCATACGATGAACATTTCCCTTTATGCCCATGTGTTGTGACCTCGACTCGGGGGCTGGTCGCCGACGGTTTGATCACTGCAACGTTCTAATCGGATTCGCTAGCCGATCTCATGACCACTTCCAGATAAGTCACTCCTAAATAAGCTATTTCTGAACGCATACGAGGCTTTTTGGTAAGTCCTTGGTCATCTGAGTGGCTGCTGATTCGCAATAAGGTTAGGCGTTACATTGATCATAATCGCTGGCCTGATCGCACACCCCTGGTCATTACATTTATTTTTCTCCTGTGTGTATAATACTAATTCCTCAGTATCTATACTCACAGACGGGGGCTAGGGGGATATGCTTATAATATGAAACAACAAAAATGAAACAACGAAAAACAAAAGTATAGTTACTTTCTTTCAAAATCAGTTTGTACATACATTTGCATTCTACATGTTATTTCTGTACAGATATAGGGATTACTCGATTCCGAGCTCAGTTAGGAGCTTATTTACAAGGGGAGTGACTTCCTCCATAATCGCATCTAACTGTTCCTCACTTTCGATCTCAACAGGTCCCACCAGTGGATTCAGATCAGCATCTGGGCCATGGTGGAGACGAAATCGGCTGAGAGCGGTGGAAGCTGCTGATCGAACCCTCGTCCTGATCACCTCTTCACGTCGCCATGTATCTTCAGGAAGATACTCGAGAAGTGACTCCGCCTGGGCTATGACTAGCGTAGACCAGTCATTTGCACTGAGGTTGTCCTTTGTGGTTTCGACCACATCAGCCCTTAGGAGACGAGCAACCATCTTTAGCTTTTCGAAGATGGTTCGGCTCAGGTCTCTGTTCGCCTTTTGGGAGGAGTCAATGGAGCGTTGAAGGATCATCTTGTCCTGACTAAGTTGTTTTATTTGACGTGCTTGCGCTGCAGTGAGAGGAAGTGTTACTTACACATTAAGAGCTTAAGTCTTCCTAGTCAGGAATTGACTTACCAGAAAGTTCTGATCGCAGCCGGTTCAGCTCGAGCTATTGATTTGAGAGCACAGAGATCGAATGGAGCTTGACCGTGGCTATTTCCTTCTTCAGAAACGCCACCTCTCTGTGACAAAACAAAAAGAAGTGGTCACAACAAATTTGTGTCTATACAAATTGGAGGGTATTGATCATTACCTGCGTAAGCTGTCTCTTTCTTTTTGTATGGCCTCAACACTCGCTACCATAGCGATCGACTTGGCCGTCATCCGGGATAGTTCCTACGCACAATTCAGGTACCAAAAGAGAAGTTCATCATACCTTTGTATACTCCCGGAATGAAACATCCTCCGGGATGGCAGGAGGTCTTGTCGAGGAACCCATTGCGACCTCGACAGAGGCAGCAGGCGAATATGCCCGCTGGGCATCATCCCCAGTTGCTATTGCCTGTGACTGGGTCTCCACGCCTACTTCATCCCCCACGGTCCGGGTGCCTTCCTGGACCAAAGGGGCGGAGCGCTCCTCACTGGAGGCTCCGGCACTAGCAGCCACTTCAACCCTCCCCGGAGCGGTTGAAGGGCTTGGTGCTGCTTCTTTTCGCCTGCCAAGAAAGAATGAACCAACAATCACGATTGGTAATCATCACAACTCATTTTAGTTCAACCAAGATAGGGTTCTTACCTTATCTGAAATCCCATCAACTTTTGGGATTTCAGGGAAGGCTCTCCCTGAGAAAGGGGACAGTCGTCGTCTGTCCTGGTCTTCCTCTTGGTAAACAAGGCCTTTTTCCCCTATGTGTGTTCTCCTGTAAGCACATTTCTAAGGGAAGATAAAGACAAATGGTAAGAGCTCATACCTGAGCAACCTGTCCAGTTGACGGGATTGCGTCTGAAGATCTGGATGGCTCCTGGACTTTTGCAGCCGGCACCACGTCCGCAACTCCCACAGGGCCTTGTTCGGTCACCTCCTCTCCTGCCCGCCGGAGTGGAGGATTTTCCTCCCTGGGACTCACAGGAGTCGCAAGGGGAAGCTCTTCTCCCTGAATAAGCGTTAACTCAATGAACGAGTATACAGAGGGAATTGAAGAAAACAAGACCATGAAAGAATCTTACCATGGTCACCCCTTCGATCGGGGAGGCAGAGGCAACTGACCCTGAAGCCTCGGGGGCTTCGGGAGCAGGGATGTCACCCGCGACCACGGGACTTTCGGTGGCCGCAGGGTCCGCTGCAGTCGCTTCTGTGAGAGCAGTTACTTCTGCGGGACAAGCTGGAGCGTCGCCGGATGGAGAGCCCGCTATCTTCCTCCTCCGGCGGATTAGGGGGACATCATCTTCCTCCTCCTCCTTGGTTCTCTCCCCATGTACGACGAAGAAGTGATTCCAGTCTGCACCTAGAAAGACAGAAGGAACGTGATATCTTACCGCAGTCTTTCTTGCGGTTGGAGGGACGCTCCGTGAAGACCCCTCTCCAAGATTTTTCCTGGCTTTCTTGGGGGCGAGATTCCTCGTCCTGGGCTTCGAGGAAATTTTCTTCACGTACTTCATCGTCGGCTTTCCCAGGGAACTGACGTTCTCGCTCGGGAATGTCGCCTCGGCGAATCTCCCCAAGAGCTATTTTGTTCCGACCAGTTCATCAGCGCTGGGCATATATAAGACCTGCGAATAAGAGTCGAATGAAGGATGACATACCTTTCGGTGCTCCTGTTTGAGGTCGTCGCCGGCGTGAACTAAGCTCTGCGGGCGAGGCGATCCCTGGGGGCCCTCTACCTCGGCATTATAAGCCCTGAGGAGGTAGTTAGTCCGCCTCTCGATCTTGGATGAGGGCAGGACTGTTCCAGAATGCAAGTTAACCAATGCATTTCAAAAATAACAGATTTCAGTACCAGAGACAGATACCTTCGTTGTAGTCCAAGGTGTTGTCTGCCATGGACTTGATCTCCCAAGTCGGATGAGCCCTTTCACGCAGGGGGCTCACCCGATTCTTCACAAAGTCGCGAATGACGTCGTGAGCTGTTAGTCCCTTTTGGACTAGGTGAAGAATGACCTCGGCGTGCTTCATGAACTCCGCGTTCATCGCTGGGAGAGAGTCCAACTCGCTCGGCTTCTCCGGCCGCGAGTTCTTGAACCACAACCCGCTTTCAGTTGGCGGGGTGCAGTAGAACCACTTATGGTGCCACCGTGCACCGAGTCTCGCAGGGGTAGGAAGGGATACTCCTTTTTCTCCCTTAGCCAGAAGTAGATGCATCCGGCGGCGTTGGCGCTCTTCGACCACGCCGAATAATAAAAGCGCCGGAAGAGATCTACGCTGGGATACACTCCGACGAACGCCTCACACAGATGCTGGAACACCGCCAGGATCAGCACTGCATTTGGGTGGAGATTGATCAGTTCCAACCCATAATGCTTGAGGACGTCCTTCAGGAACCGACTCTCAGGGAATCGGAACCCGCTGTGCAGATATTCCTCAAAAACCACTAACTCGCCCTCTCCGACGATTGGGGTTTCTTGGTCCTTCTCCGCGGGCCACCAGTTGATTAGCAGCCACAGAGGAAGGATCTCCTCCTTCTCCAGTGCCAACAAGCTATCCTCAGAGTGGTGGATCGATCAGCTCCAAGACGCCATTCTTTGTGAGGAATTGGAGGAAAAAGTTGGCAACTTTGGAAAGATGGAGGCTGAGAAGAACGACAGTTTTGTGCGGCAGAAATGGCAAGGGTTTTTGGTTGTGTGGCTTCCTCAAGAAGCCACCTGCTCCTTTTATAAACCCAAGGAGGCACACTTCTGTGAGTAACGTTCTACTCAAACGTTCCACTGAATATTTTATTCATTTCCCATAATGGATACTATCTCTGGCGGACCGTTAAAGTGTTCCTGGCATCGGATCTGAATCAAAAGGACTTCTTTGTTTCAGAGTTTGAAGGTACAAAAGCCTGAAAAGTTTTTTAGGGGTTTTCGGAGGACGTTTTCCTTCATGTGCCTTGTAACTTTTCATGAAAAGATCCTATGGCCCAATTTTTGGACGTACGGATATATTTTGATCGGGTTATGGTATGATCGGGACCATGTTTTCAACTAAGCTCCAATTCTAATCGAAGTGATGGTCTGACCGAGTCTTGGTTCTGATCGCCGTGAGTTTCGGTTCTAACCGCAGCTTTAAGTCTGATCGCAGTATCAGTATTGGTCGCAATGCTACTATAAAAATGCGGTTCTGACCGCAGAACTTAATTTTGCCTGTGTATGAGTGGTCGCAAAGACATTACTTACGGCCATGTATTCGCACAGAAGATGTAAAGAATATCCATGTGAAGGAAAAGAGAAATTTTTATTTCTTGCATTCTTTACATACAAAAGGGATACCGGCGACTAAAGCGTCGACCTGATCCGAAAGAAGTTTGCAAAGTTCTCCAAGGGACATGTTGTTGTCAGTAGGATCTACACCGACAACCCCCAGAGAACTAGCGACTAATCTAAGCCTATCTACATCGTCCCTAACAAGAGATGCACTACTGTTCCTAATCAAGTCGGAGAGTTCTCGCTGTTGCTGAGCGTGGTCCCTCTCTCGATGGAACTGGTGCGCCTCTTCACGGGATTTTTCAAAACATTCTGCCAGGTGCAGAATCGCTGAAGAAATCTCTTCGGTCTTCTTCTCCAGGGCCTCTTTTTCCCCTTGGAGAGTTTGTCCGAGGGAAGGAGGTAGAATCTCAGCAGGCTGGTCGCTGGGGGGTCCAACAATTTTCGTCTCCTACATTTGCAGATGTTAGTTTTCTTTAACTATAACAGACGAGCAAAGGGAGACAGAAGTAATTACCAATCCTAGCAAGCGACAGGTTGGCATATGCATCCTGGAAAGTAGATCATTCGATAAAAGTAGATGATCACTGGATGGTGGAAGTGCAACCTTCCCACCATAAGATTGCTTCCCCAACACAAATTGGAGATCTTCTGGTCGGATAGTCACCGCTTGCCGACCAGAAAATCGATCATCCAAACAAAAATGGGGAGCATTGGGATGAAATGGAGAAAACTGAGAAGAACGTCCCTCCAAAGGTGGGGATGAAAGTTCAATCTGCCTAGGTGCATGAGGAACAGAAGGAAGAAAGAACGATGTTACGTCTTCTACCTTTGCTCTGCTGGAGGATCCCTCGTCAACCTTGGGTTTCTTCCTTGAAGGAGATGGATCTTCAGGCATCTGAGGCCCTTGTTCGAAAACTTCCTCTTCATCGCTCTCAATCTCGATGATGTTCTGATCTGCCGTCGGGGAGTGGATGAAGAGAAGGATGAAGGTAGCTTTGGAAGAAACTTAGCCGTGAAAAGAGGTTGTGGAGCTTTGTAATTCGAAGGCTTCGGTATTTATAGCCGCCAAGGTGAGAGTTCACATTCCGAACGCCTCGGGTTTTTAAAAGCATTTACAATTTCACCTCGGGTTAAAAAAGTTTCAACAGCGCCATCATTACCCATCACATAATACCCAGAGCCCGTCTCGAGGAACCAACCGTCCCACTTAGTGCACCACTAAGTGGAGGATTTGAAGCATCGGGTTAAAAATTCGATGCATGTCTTCAAATTCGAAATAAACACGTCCCTTCGTTTTCTTCGAATTTGGGGGCTAGCTGACGAGGATTGACACCCGAGCCAGTTCAAATAAGTGCGCGACTGGTTCAAGATAGATTCGAGCTAGACACGTGCCTGGCGGTGTGAACTCAAGACATTTCGAGAAGTACCAGCCCAAGGTCGCAGGTTATACGCGATCAGATCACACTCTTTATGCGATCAGAACGTAGCTAGTGCGCGGTCAGAAGCTCGTGTGCTGTGCGCGGACAGAAGGCTGAAGGTGTTGCGCGGTCAGCCAACATCGCGCGGTCAGAGCACTTTCGACCAGGGGATGTGGGAGTATTCTTTTCTTATAACAGGAATATCCCAAGTAGCCCGAAGATTTTCCCACGTGGGGATCAATCGTCAGGAGGTTAATACGTGCAATTATCCACAAATAACACGTGTTAAACCTGCGTGGGAGTTAAGAGCAGTTCTCCAAACCGCATCCAAGCAACCGTTTGATGCAATTATGACTTGGCGCCCTTTCAACCAGTATAAAAGGGCGGCATGGTGTATCAAACAGGAGGATCATCATCTCTGATCACAACAAGATACGATACGTCTCAAAGACTCAAACAGCCAAGAGTACGGCCAAAATTAGATAGATTCTATAAGCCTTCTGGGTCTCCTTTTGTACACTAACATAGAGAAAACCTTCGCCTGTGAAGGACTTTTCCCATTACTTTGTAACTCTTTACTACACATAGTGAAATCTCAACAGGACGTAGGGCTTTTACTCCCACCATCGACGGCCCGAACCTGTATAAATTTCTCTGTGCTCCAGTTCTCCATAATTCTACATACCTTCCCGGAGGGTCACCCTGAAAGGTCTCACTATTATAAATTTTGCATAAGTTCGACTGAGGACCCCGAGTCCGAATCGTCGACAGTCCCCTTCCCGCGCTTGTCCTTGCTGCCCCCCCCCCCCCCCGTGCGTGGGCAGGAAGGGCTGGTAAAGCCGGCTGAGAGGGCAAGGAGGCAGGGGTCTCCCCCCTGCCCATGCTGGTCGAGGAATGCGGCGAAGTGTTGGGGAAGTTGGTGGAATTCCCGAGTAGCATGTGTATTGGACTTGTGGAAAGTACACCACAGGCCTTCCTTGCCTCCCGTCGTGGCGCCTTCACGGTTGTGGGACGACTACCCCCCCCCCCCCCGACCTTTCGGCTTGGGGAAGGGGCGGTTCCCCTTCGAGGCATCGCTCGAGCCGCCTCTGCCCTCGAGGACAAAGGTGTCCTGAGGCCGTCGCTCGTTACGATTGCCCTTCTTGGGGCGCTTGAGGGGGTCCCTAGCCTCCCGGTCGATGGGGGCGGGAACTCCGTGGTTTTTCTTCCAGAGGTCATCCTCCTCCGCCCGAGCGTACTTCTCGAGTATAGTGAAGAGCTCGTCGGTGGAGGAGGGGTAGCTTAGGGAGAGTCTTTGATGGAGCTCCCCGGCGAGGATCCCGCTCTTGCACGCCTCAATGACTGTGGAGTCAAGGACGTGAGCTACTTTGCTCTCGACTTGAGCAAAGAGGTTGAAGAAGCTGCGGATGGTCTCCCCTGTCCTCTGTCGGACAGTGTATAGCTGCGATGAATCCAGGGGATGCACGTAGTTTCCCTGGAAGTTTGCACAAAACTCGCGTTTGAGCTGCGTAAAAGACTTGATGGAACCGGCCTTCAGGTTGTAAAACCATGAGCGAGCGATCCCAGTCAGGTAGAGGGGGAAGACATTTCACTGGACTGTCTCGTCCCCCCCAGCCACTGAAATGGCTGTGGAGTACACCTGCACAAACTCGTAGGGGTCGGCCTCACCATTGTAATGTTTGATGTGCGGCGGTCGGTAAGGCCGCGGCCATCAAATGCACCAGAGCCGGCGACACAGTGGTTGGTTAGCCCCCTCCACCTCTCGAGGAGAGTCCCGATCACTGTCCCCTTTGACGGGGGACGTGCCGCTTTTCTTTCGGGTTAGTCGAGCTAACCTCCCAGACGTCCGGTCACCCCCCAGCGGCGGCGGTTGCTTCTTCAGTGGGCCTCTTCCCTCGGCTAGAACGGGAATGTGGTTCACCGCGTCCTCGACCCGGGGGAGGCTCCGGCCGGTCGTGCGAGGGAGGTACTACCGGGGTGTGGGCGGAACCCACCGCCGGTCGGTCCCCGGGAGTGCTGCATGGAGCTGGAAGGGGGGACCTGACGGGGAAGATGCTTCGGCGACACGGGAACGGTCTGAGGGGCCGCTTTCGGCACGATGGGGGCGACCGGCTGGGCGAAGCCGGCTACCGGCCTTGAGAAACCCAGGTGCGGAGTGAACCACCGGCATGGGGAAGGCCCCGGGGACAGGGTAAACCCCTGGCATCGGGAACGCTCCGGGAGTCGGGAAGGCTCCAGATGACGGGCCCGCCGGGGGAGCGTAACCCCCAGTGGAATCATAGGTCGCGAGAGCGACCTGACCTCCGAGGGTCAGAGGGGCCATCGGGTGTCCCATAAATGGGGGCATTGCCCCTATGAACGGGAACTACGGCGGGTAGATGGGGGCCGGCAGCCGTACTAGGATGCGGAGGAGTTCATCCATCGGCGCTTGGCAAGGAGCTAGCCCTCCACAAGAGCTTCGAGTAGGGAGTTCCGGGAGGCCGGAGGAATCATTGGGGGAAGGCCAGCCTCCCCCGGGCGCCCACGGTCACCGGGCCGAACCCGGAGGCCTGCCCACCGGAGACTACCGGAAGGGTTTGAGGCGGTACCTGGGTCTGGCCGTGTCCGGGCCGGAGCACCGGGACGACTGTATTTTGGAGGGGTGGCGTCGGATCACTAGGACCGGCATCACAGGGTAGGGTGCGAGCCCTCGTTCTTGGGGGAGCCATGGTGATTTGTCGCGAAGTCCCCACGGACGGCGACAACTGTCGTGGTATTACAGATACCCTGGCAGGTTTTTTGGTTGTTCCAAGCGAAGAAAAGACGAGGCGGGTTGACCGCGTGACCGGTCCTCTCCAGTCGGTTGAACACGAAGAATGACACGAGGATTTATACAAGTTCAGGTCTCAGTGGAGACCCTAATCCTGTCGACGCGCTCCCAACAAGAGTTGGCTAGGGGAGTTCTCTTGGGGAGAGAGTGCTCCTAAGCACGTCTGTTTGTTTGTATATTGATGTAAAAAATGAGTTGTCCTCGGTTACATGAGAGGGATACAAGGGCTTATATAGGCCCAAAAGATGCAAAGAGACGAAACTACCCCGGCCGCAACCGTCGGATCGAAGGGCGTTAGCGTCCTTCTTCCGGCCAAGGGGGCTTGGATGCTTGACAAGTGTCCTCACCTGTTCCCGATGTGCTCCTCGCGTGATTCTCACGTGACTCGGCGCCGGAGGCCTTGTCCCCGGAAAAATGGCGGTGCCCGTGATGGGGGTCACCGGGGGCCTTGTCCCCGGGAAAATGGCGATGCCCGGGACAGGGTCGCTGGGGGCCTTATCCCCGGGTAAATGGCGGCGCCCGGGACGGGGTCGCTGGGGGCCTTATCCCCGGGGTAAATGGCGGCCGCACCGGGAGCCTTGTCCCCGGGAAAATGGCGGTACCCAGGACGGGGGTCATCGGAAGCCTTACCTCTTTCCTGGACTTGATCCCGTGGAGATTTCCCCCAACAATAGGATTCTTTTTACTAGTTTGACCGTACTATTAAGAGGGGTCAGAAACTGGTAGCTTGAGTCTATCTAGTGTGGAAGCTCAAATGCATTCATATCATCTTGCACTAGTGATTAATCACCTCTTGCATTGCTAGAAAGTCTAAGTGTAGTTTGTGCTGCATTAATGAAAATGTTTTGAAAACTGCACTTAGTCATGGTCGCTAGCTAGAGCAATATGTTTCATTACAAGAGTTGGTCGTGATCGTATTTGTGCATTCTGATCGTATCCTTGTTTGGTATGTGGTCGTGGTCGTGTTGCCGGTTTGGCTGTATCTTTGTTTAGGGTTTGGTCATGGTCATAGGAGTTCAAACTGGTCGTACAAGTCTTCAGCTCGCTTGCGTTCACTCGACCAAATCCACTCGACCACCTGTTTTCAACCGGATATTCGACCTGTGAGTTAAGTTTGTAAATCATATTGGTCGTGGTCGTTGCTGAGTGTTAGCAGGAATATCCGCAAGAAAACAGCAAATCCGTATGTGCAAATACCTTAAAATCAAGTTTAGAGTAAAATTGTAAAGTCCTGTTTTTGGTTTCCATAGGCCGGACAGTGTCTATGATGGCCGGACATTGTCCGGCCAGTACACAACTATTGTGGCATTTGCAAATTGAAAACAAAGACATATGGCTTGTGTCCGGAGCTTCTGTCTGGGGTAGGCCGAACATTGTCCAGCCTGTATAAATCTTATGAGGCTTTGATTTTAAATGAAGCACAGATGTTTAAACCGTCTGGGGGCTTTTGTCCGGGTATGGCCGGACATTGTCCGGCATGTACAAACTTTGTGAGCCTCATTTAAATCGTGTAACCAAAGACAAATGCATCTGTCTGGGGCTTTTGTCCGGACATATGATATTTGTCCGACCTTCACAAATATAGCCCAACGGTCACTGACACATTTGCAACGGTCACATTTTGTTGTACTGGCCGGACAATGTCCGGCCTATACAAAATTGCGTCAGAAAGTTGCAAACGGCTAGTTTCTTGAAAGGGGCTATAAATATCTCGTGTTGGCTTTCATTTAAGGCTGCTCAAGAACTTGAAAACATAGTGTATAAGCTAGCCAAGTCTTTGCATTTGATCTTTTGCATCTATAGGCTAGAATTTGAGCCAAAATCTTGAGTGGATTTGGGAGAAAACATTTGTGAGAGGTTGTGAGTGCTTAGTACACTTCATTCTTCATTTGCAAGCTAGTGCTAGAGTGTTGAGCATCCATTTGTATCATTTGAGCTTCTAGCACGAGATTCATTCAAGTGAGCGCATCTGACTTTTTATTCTTAGCAATCGCCATCGCCTAGACAGTGTCAGAGGAGAGTCACGATTTCTCCATTACAGTTTGTCGGAGAGGCCGGCAAAAACTTGTGAAAGGTTTGGTGCTCGCCTATCCACTGTGGAGAAGGAGCAACCCTAGTGAGAAAT
Organism: Pharus latifolius; assembly: GCA_019359835.1. Taxonomy (NCBI): domain Eukaryota; kingdom Viridiplantae; phylum Streptophyta; class Magnoliopsida; order Poales; family Poaceae; genus Pharus; species Pharus latifolius. The sequence goes on along the minus strand of CM033324.1, from coordinate 62,398,350 downwards.
CCTTTGTGGATATAGAAATGAGGTTCACGTGTGAGTGCTTCAACGGGGAGTAGGGGAGACCGGGCGAGTCTCCAAGACCTTGGTAAAAATCATTGTGTCAATTTCCTTTCTCTTGTATGATTCGTATTCATCTTGGCACAATTATTTGATTTACTCTTGTTGCATGTTATATTGAATATTCCATATGGTTGAATGCAACTAGTTGATTAGATTGTTTTAAACCCCTTTTCAAAATCTAGGTTATCCGAAATAATCTTGAAAAATTGTTTAGTTGAAAGGAATTTTTAAAAGCCTCCTATTCACCCCCCTCTAGTCAGCATTCTTGATCCTACAAAACCGACCAATTCTGATCAAATACGACTAAAACCGACTAAATCTGGTAAAAACTGACCAAATTCGACCAGTTCCGATCAAATCTGACCAAAATCGACGAGTAAAAGCCGAGGAAATCAAAGTTGAACACGACCAGGACACGTGGCGCAATCGCGGCCACACACGTGTTGTGACCGAAACCGACTTGAACATGACCAGGACACGTGGCGTGTTTGCGGCCACACACGTGTTGTAATTGAAATCGAGCAGGACTCTTCTCGACCACGTTGTATTCGATCGGGATTCTTTTTCGAGGAGTCTTTGAAAGCCGCTCTTTTTTGTCGTGACGTGTCCGAATAGATTTTTTTCTCCCATCCATGTACAGATAAAGATTTTTCCTGCCAAAACGTGTTCGACCAGGAGTGTTGTCCGTGGAGTACTCGACCAAGACCTTTGTGCTTGTACAATTTGGTTTCTTAGTCGTATGGGGCTCAAATGTGGTTGACATCTTCCCAAATTTGGCAGGTTTGATCCCTGAAACATGATAATACAACTGTGAAAGCAATTTATAAAAATAATCAAATTTAACGCATAAAATGCTGCATCAAAGGATTTTTAAGCATGATTTTGCACATTTTTAATACTCAACCTATGGTAAAAATGCTACCAAGTTAGCACTTATCAATGATCTCGCGAACACATCCTTAGCTGTCATATCTTTTAAGGTCGAAGCTAAGGTTGACATACCAATATATGATGGGGTGATTGATGCCAAGAAGCTGGATTCTTGGATTGATCAGCTTGAGACTTACTTCAACCTACTAGATTTTAGTAGCGCTCAAAAGCTAAAGTTCGCACTATTGAAGATGAAGGACCACGCCAAGACATGGTGGAAGGCCCTTGTCACCAATGGGGAAGCAGATAACCTCACGTGGGGTCAATTCAAATGACTCTTATGATGAGTTCTACGCGATGGGTTATCTCAAGGAGAGATGGGATCATTGGCACTGATTGTATCAGCGGTGCGACTAGTCTGTCCTGGACTACACGACGGAGTTTTGGAGACAAACGATGGTCATCGGCATCTCACTATTCGACCCTCGAGTGTTCCAGAAATACACATCTGGACTTCAAAAATTGATCAGTGCTGAGTTAAGTCTGTTTGGTGTCCAAGACATCATGACCGCGAGCACGACTGCTATGGCAATCGAAAAGAAAAATAGGTCCCATAACGACAAGAACACGAAAGAGAGTTCGACCTCATCAAAAGGGAAGATGAGTCTGAAGAAAAGCACTCCAAAATTTGGTACGAGCATCTCTTGTGAACATTATCACGTTGCAGGACACACAAAAAATAAGTGTTATAAGCTCCATCCTGAGCTTCGACCAAAGAAAAATAGACCAGGGAAAAGAACAGTTACAACTACTACACTCCACCAAAAGAAGAAATTGTCCAAGTGAATTCAGTCGATAAGGCGCATATGACCTTGTCTCTTATGGCAATGCCGAAGGAGACAGGTTTAGATTCCCCTGATGACCATCACCCAACAGAGGATTTGTTCACTATCAACATCCAGGTGAAGCACGAAGTGGTCGTAGCAATATTCGATCCCGGAAGTCAGAAGAATCTGATCTGCGCTGGACTGGTTCGACGACTTAGGTTGAAGACGACCACACACCCATGACCGTATCCTTTGGGATGGTTCATATCTGACGTGTGCCAACAGATCATGAATCAGTGTGTGTTGAAGTTTGCAATTTCTACCCAATATATTGATGAGGTTCAATGCGACGTTGTTCTTATTGATATTTGTCAGGTGATTTTTTTGGAGTCCGTTCTTGTATGATCGAGAAGCTCATTTCCACCGAAGGGCGCAAGAGTACGAGCTCACCAAAAATGGGGTTAAGTTCGTTATCAGTAGAGACGACCACGTTGACACTTCAAACTTGATAACTGCAAATCAGGACAAACGAATCATCAACGCATCTCAAAAATGTGTGCTTGTTATGATTCAGCCAGTGGGTTAGGATGATAATACTCGGGCAGCACTATTGTTTCCTTGCTGAGAGGATTCTGGTTGTTTGTCGAGACTGCTGAAAAAATACAATGATCTATTCAAGAATACTCAGGGTCGTACGCCGAAATGTTCAATCGAGCACAATATTCAACTCATGTCGGATGTGACACTTCCCAATCTAAGTATGTATCGCAACTCAGTATTGGAGAACGAAGAGATCAAAAGACAACTTGGTGACTTGTTGAAGGTGTAATTCAACCAAGTAATTCGCCTTGTGGATCTCCTGTGATCTTAGCGAATGTGCATCGACTATCAAGCACAGAACAAGATCACCATCAAGAATCGATACCCCCTTCCTCATATCGATGACTTGTCAGATCAACTAAAGCATGCTGCTATCTTCTCAAAATTGGATTTAAAATCAAGGTATCATCAAGTTAGTATTCAAGAAGAAGATACTTGGAAGAGTACCGCGTTCAAGACGCGACAGGGTCTGTTTGAATGGCTGGTAATGTCGTTCGGGCTCTGTAACGCCCTGGCCATGTGCATGCGTCTCATGAATGATGTGCTTCGACCATTCATCGACGACTTGGTGATTGTTTACCTCGACGACATACTGGTTTATAGTTGTTCGTGGGATGAGAACTTAGTTCATGTAGAAAAGATCAATGAGCATGTACGGCAAAGTGGTACACCCATGAAGATGGTCAGTCCCAATTTCCACATCTTCAGTTTTGATCAAGTATTGGTCACCAACAGGAGTTGGCTCCTTTTTAATAGGGGAGTCATGATCCGGGAGGATCTCAAGTCGAATGCGTAACAGACTTGAACTCTATTTGATCGGTTGAAGTCCGATACAAACTAGATAGTCGAGTCTGATACATTCTCAAGTGATCGGACTATAAATACCCTATAATAGTTCTAGTTTAGAATCAAATCAAATATAGAACTCATAGACATAGATCGAGTGTGATCAACGTTCGACGTGTACAAGTTCTTTATAATAAAAGGCCTTGTTCCTTTTTATTTTTGTGTTCGAGCACTAGGTTTTGTAATTCCGAGTAAGATCTTGTATTTCACATCAGATCGAGTATAGCCGAATCTGGTCTATTACTCAATCGGATCACTTATTTTGCTGCCGCACCTGGGAAGGAGAGTCCTATTCCTTTTAACTTTCCTATTTTTGTGACGCCAGCGCATGCATGCAGGCAACTTGTATTGCTATTTAATCTGGCCTGCGTGCCGTTTAGAGGAGACTTCGCTTGCATATTGTATTCTCGTGCCTTTTTGCCGAGCAATACAATTCATTGTCTCATAATTCAGATTATTGAGTGTTTTTGTTCTTCCGCTGTTGCTGTTGCTTTTCTTATTGATTTGCTTGAGACGTTCTTTGTGAACAGGACAATCGAGCTCTGCTTGGTTGATAACCAATTGAGGAGTGGTTTAGCGATTGCGAGGTTGCTGGTTGCATTCTTGGGTCGTGGTTAGCCTCCCCATCGTCAAAGTCATGACTTGCTATTTTTAAGGATTTCTCCTACGATGGAAGATTGGGACCATCTTGAATGTACGCATCTTAAAATGAGGCATGTGCATATCACTAACTCAAGTGCATATACATCGTCATTCAAACCAGACAAGCGCCTGGTTATGCGAACTCAAGTTACTCCGAGAAGCACAATCATGTGGTCACAGGCTTTACGCGATCAGACCGTAGCCAGTGCGCGGTCAGGAGTTCGTATGCCATACGCGAACAGAAGATTGCAGATAGTGCACGGTCAGGAAACAAAGCGCGGTCAGAACACCTTATACCAGGGAACGCGGGATTATTTTGTCCCTACAACAGGAATATCCCGTGTATCCCAAAGATTCTTCCACATATGGAGATAACCGTCAGGATGTTAATACGTGCGGTTATCCATGAATAACATGTGTTAAACCTGCGTGGAGGTTAAAGGCAGTTGCCAAAACTGCATCCAAGCAACTGTTCGATGCCGTTATGACTTGGCACCCTTTCAACCGGTATAAAGGGGTAGCCTAAGGCATCAAACAGGGGATCGAATGGAGACAATCGAACAACCAGATGATCAGATCATCGAATCGGATCGAATCAGAAGACAGTAGTTTAAGTTAGATAGCTTTCACAAGCCTTCCAGGCATTATCTTGTATAAACACATAGGAAAAATCTTCGCCTGTAAAGATCTTTTCCACAACTTTGTAACACTTTTGGCCACACATAGTGAAATCCCAACAGGACATAGGGCTATTACTCGCACCGTCGAGGGCCCGAACCTGTATAAACCTCTCTGTGCTCCAGTTATCTTTGATTCAACATACCTTTCCCGGAGGGACACCCTGAAAGGTCTCACAACCTACAAATTCTGCATAAGTTCGGCTAAGGACCCCGAGTCCGAATAGTCGACAGCTGGCGCCCACCGTGGGGCCTTTCTCAAGGTGTTCTAATTTTCATCCAGAGGTTCGCGAATCATGGCTGGAGCATATGATTCCGAGAACGATTTCGATCTCGTGGATTATGCTCACATTCCGATGCCTTCTCCGAGCGATCCTGTCCTGATGGAGGAAACCAGAGGCGAGGACCTCCCAGAGGTCGAATCAACCCTCCAGATCAAGTCTATCGACCAGGAGGCAACTAACGCAGGGTCGGAACCCACTGAGGTTCTTAATGCGTTAGAAGGCGAATTCGGTCCGTCATGCGACCCTACAGAGGGGAAGGATGATGTCGACCAGGAAATCAGCCCGGGGAGATTTGACCCTGATAATCTCCATCATCTCTTTGATTTCGAGTCTGACTCGGAACAACCCGAGATGTTTTCTCCCTCGGCGACCTCTCTTCCTAGACAGTTCGCTGCCTTGTCAGAGGAAACTCCTGATCAACAGGCTGCTAGGGAAGAACGGGAACGCAAACAAAAGGAGGATCAAGATCTCGAGCAACAAGACAACGAACTACGCAGAACTGCCCTAGAGGCTCTTCAAAATGCACAGGCTCGTTACGATGCTGCTCTGAGTTCTTCCCGATGATCACGTGGTCGCAAACGCGACCAGACACCCTCTTTGCCTCCGGAGCGTTTCCCAGTGGACGATGAAACGGTAACACCTGGTGCTCCTAGGAGAAGTACGCATGGCCGGCTTCGATCTATCACAGAGGTCATGCATAATTTTCCTCCTACGGTCACGGATGCGCAGAAACCGGCCTTCACCAGTGTAACATCCCAAATTTTGCTATCTCTTTAGCTTGCCAATCAGCGTATCTTCATTGGATTCTCGGATGTCTCAACTCCATTTTTGATCCTTATCTCAGAATTATGATCTCAGGTATGCCACTAACTTAATTTAAAAAGTTGGCAGTTAAACTCCACCTTTCAGACCACTTTCGCTTTTTAGTCCAGAGGTATCACGGATCAATTCTTTTCAGATTTGTCAGAAGCCCAAAAAGACTAAAAGTTTCAAACCATCTCCAAATTTTGATCTGATTTAGTGAACATCTCCCATTCACTATTCTGAACATTTTTCCCTTCTGGAAGAATTCCAAAAGCTCAACCGAAACCTTAGTTTCAGCCTTGCCAAAGTTTCAAACCCTAATTACCCTGTTTTCAATTTTTGTCAAAATTACCAGATCTTATCAGATCTCACCATTTTTCCTGCTGGATGAGTCCAAGAGATTTAGTAGTACTCATCCGCAAAACCAGAACTCAGGCCAGCCCTTTAGATCTCCAGATTTGCAAATAGGACCAAATTCCCGAACTAAATTCCTTACAGATTGGTCAAAATCCCTTGCAGTTCAGTCCAAGCCTCGCAACCAGGCCCCTGTGCCATTTTCGACCACGACCAGAGCCCCAGCATCGTTCGACCAGTGCCCCGCCGCTTTGCCTCGCCGCAGAACTCGCTGCCGGCAAAGATTCCCGCGCTGCCACCACTACCGCCACATAGCACCACCTGTGCACAACCGTGCTGCCACCGTGGAGCACCTCACCCGCACCTTTGCCGTGATTCTCCCGCGCGCGCGCATGCTCCAGCAGCAGTAAAGCAGCGCCACGTTGCAGCCATGCCGAAGCCAGTGATTCGTCGCCCTGCTCCAGCCGGATTTGCCGTAATTCCCCTCGCCTGGCACAGTCGTTGCCGCGTCCCAACACCATCTCGATTCCGCCTCCGGTGTCAGTCACGCGCATCTGTTGGATTTGCCTCAACTCCCGAGAGCTCAGCCCATCGCCTATATAAGCTCCCCCTCAACCGCAGCATTTCTTTGCACCACCCGTAGTTGCAAGCTCCAGCTTCTAGCACCAGAGAGCAACCGATTTTCCTAGCGCCGCCGTGGAGACCTTCTTCTCCGGCGAGCTGCTCTTGAGGCCAACGTCGCCAACTTCGCCCGTAGCTCCTCTCTCCAAACCAAGGCCACCAGTGAGTTACTCTCAACTCCCTCTCTGTGTCATAGCATCTAATTGGCCGCTGGTGAACCCCAACGCCGGCGATCGCCGGAAAAGCCCAATCCCCTATTTCCTCAATGCTGCCCGATTCAATCCAAATCAGCCCTCGTGCCAGTGATGAAAATTGTTCAGCACACTCCCTTTAGCAAGCCTACGAGTTTGGATTTCAAAATTGAGCCAAGATTGTGGCTTTCCCCAATTTGCGCGCCACCAGTGAACTGGTTCTCGCCGCCGAGCCACTCCGGCCATCCCCCGACCAAATTGGCTTCACCAATAGTCCCCTCACCTCACCCTCTCACTCCCTGAGCAATGAATCGAGTTCAAACTCTTTAAATCGAAAACCCCCAATCTCCAGTGTCGTCTTCTCCAGTGCCGGTCGCCGGAATTCTTCTCCGGCCGATCTAGCCCCGGTCACTTTGTCCCTTAGGTAGATCCCAGTACCCTGAGCAATATTGTCGACTAGCTGGACTTCTGAATCGACCTGAATAGAGAGATATTCCAATGCCAAGATCACTGTCCAGTAGCTCAGTGCATGTCCAAACCACCGTGTTTACTCGCCTGATTTGGCCGCCCTCCAGCCACTTTCTGCCCTTGATCCTGTTGAGTGTTTTGTTCCTGTTATCAAGGCCTAACCCCCAGACAAAGTGGTGCATCAATTGGAGCCCTGAGTCAAAAGTTATGCCATGCCCTAGTTTCTGGCCATGTCCAGCACTATGTCAGTACATGTCCACTAGTGGCATTGAGTGATTTAGACCTGTTTCACTTGAGCAATTGAAATGCCACCTTGTCCATCAGATTCCTGGAGTTGTACTCTACATCTTTCTCTACTGCCACTTGTCCAAAAAACTTACCTAAGACCAATTTAAGGCTATGTCTTGCCGTGGACCGAATGTCAGCCTTTCGACATTCAACTCCTTTTGAGCCCAACTCTTCAATCAACATCCAAGTGACTTTGTCCAAACCTTTCCCCTGCATGCATGATATATTTTACGTATCATTTCCCATAAAGACTATCTTCTGTATGCTTATATAGTGTATGTGTGTATTATCTGTATCCGCCATAGAACCAGAGATTGAAGGAGCGGAAGAAATCTTCGAAGAATCGTCTAAGTAACTAGACCCAACATTGCAAAGCAAGTCTCAATCCCTTGATCATGTCTAGCCTAATATTTTGAAAGGAAGTATGTTAACTGTTTTCAAGTATATGCATGTCTTAGATTCAAATAAGAGTTATGTTTCAATGAAATGATTAGATATAACCTAAATAACTGTAAAGCCCCTTTTGACATTGAATATCCCTGCACCCTTGTCACCCTAGAATATCATGCTTAGGCTATGCTATGCTCGAGATTATATGTTAAATGTTGAATGGTCATATGTGAGAAAAGCATATTCAAAACCCTTTTTGTGAAAGAAAATGTGATTGGAATCGATAGTGAGGATGGTTTGATTGGATGGTGCTGTGTGCGCACTGGGAATGTGACAAACTCCTCACTAAAGATTCATAAGGACTAGAACCTTGTGTTGTACTTCCATGCGGCATGAAAAACGTACCAACCACTTGCCCGGTTATGGGACAGGCGCAACTTAGTAGCTTTCTTTAGTATTAGCTTTTCCCTGCAATGGTTGTCGATCCGGTTTCTTGCGAGAACTGGTGGGCCGCTGAGGGCCATGAGTGATGTGAGTTCAGAAAAATCATGAGAGGAAAAGGTGGAAAGAAGGAAGACGCCCTATGCCAGATTAAGTCGTGCGCGGCTGTAATCAAGAGAGGCTATGTGTCTTGCGAGAACATAGACCCAGGCTAGGAAGTAAGGCAGTGGGGAGGACCCACAATGGTACTTGAGACTTAACTGTCTATTTACCGGGCAGGGAATTGTTAATGCTAGGATAGTAAACTGTTGTGTCACTTCAGCCTTGTCACATGCGTAAAAGTCGCGTGGAGCTGGCCTGACTTGAAAGCTGAGTGATCGGTGGATTAAGGTGGTACACCTTTGCAAAGTTTCAAAAGTATCGGATACTCTGAGCTCCCAGGTTATGGAGTCTACGCGCGGTGGATTCTATCCACGTCGATGCAGCACAAGTAGCTTTCGGAAAGTTTTTCACAAAATCTGAGTAAAGTGGTGACTCATGGAAGACCACCACACATAACAATTTCTAAAAACCTAGCTTAGGATTTTAAAAGTCTCGCTTTTGAAAACAAAAACCCTTTTTCAAAATAAGAGTGAAAATCTATTCTACTCCTATATAAAACCAGGACCCCTTTCCTTGAAAACCCTTCATCTATATATCTGCATTCTCATAACGGGACTTGCTGAGCATTGTGTAAAAACATGCTCACCCTTTCCTTTTCACACAAATTCAGAAGAAAGGATTCGAGGATCCCGATCCCTTTAGCCTTGAGCACCGAGAAGAGGAAGGAACCTTTCCAGACGATTTGAGCTTCTAGGAGGGTCATGCGCCAAGTTGAGTCCAATGTGGTGAAGGCCCGAGTCGAACCGCTGCAGAAGGAAATGAAGACCCTTGTTGTTGCTTTCGTGTTATTGTTTTTGATTCTTGATTTTGAAAAACTCTCTACTTTTGTATCAACTTTAATTAATGCCATTCTTGGCTTTATGATAATGTAATAGTGGTCTTCGTGACCTTGTACTTGTTTTATCTATTTGTTTAAAGTAAATCCTGTTGTTGTGAGCTTGCGATGTACCTTTCTGAGTGCAATCCACCTGGGCGGTTGCCACCGGATTCCTCAAATGAGGGTCCCACAACCAGAATCCTGGCGGAGAGGTTGGATGAGGTCGCATCTGAGGCGACCCCTACGGCCTCTTCCCGGTCGGTGACACATTCCCACAACCGAGAGCATTATCACTCTGGTTCTGGTCGACGGAGTCACCCGCCACCTATACCATCCTGCCAGGACAAGTCCAGGCGGGCGCAGGATTCTCATGATAGGGATCGAGTCCCTGTCCACTCTCGTTTAGGACCACGAGTGGCTTCTCCATTGCGTGAGGTCGCCCACAATCCGATCGAAAGCCACAGAACAGTTCACGGTCCCTACGTTGGTTGTAAAGCTTTCTCGCTCGGCCTTCGTGCGGTCGTTTGGCTAGACAAGTTTAGACCAGGGGCCATAGAGAGGTTCGATGGAACTCAGAAGCCTTCCGAGTTCCTTCAAATCTACATTACTGCCATCCAAGCGGCAGGTGGTGATGACCTGGTCATGGCTAACTACCTGCCAACAATCCTCGAAGGACCGGCAAGAACCTGGTTGTTTAACCAACCCGAATGTTCGATCTATAACTGGGAAATGCTGTGTGATGCTATCCTCAGCAATTTCCAAAATTGTTATCAGAAGCCGGGTAAAGAGGACAACCTCCATCGACTACGGCAAACTTCGACCGAAACCCTTTGTCAGTTTGTTAAGAGATTTGTCGGGGTGAGGAATACCATCCCGAACATATCTGATAGCTCTGTTATTAGGGCATTTAAAAATGCCGTTCGATATCAAAGATTCACCGAAGACTTGCTCATCCATCCTCCTCGATCAGTAGCCGATCTCTTTGATATGGCTGATCGATACTCCGACGCAGCCGAGGCTGTCGAATGGAACCGGATGGTCGATAAAGGTAACCTACCGCCTCAACCAGGTCTCAAGGACGCTAGGAAGGAAGATTCAAGCAAGAAGCCGGAATCTTCATCAGGCGGGAAGTTGAAGAAGTCAAAAAGGAATCGCTCTGAACAGTACCGCGAGGTCGCAGTTGCAGAGAAGCCTCCTTCGACCAAAGGTAACAAGCCTTCATTTAAAAATAAAACTACTTCTGGTGGTCGTAGTGCCGACCAGCCAGAGAAGTCTACTAACCCGCAGGAAGGCAAGAAATGGTGTCCACTCCACAACTCCGTAGGCCACGACCTCAAGAACTGCAGGAGTTGGTTGAAGTAGTTAGACGACTTCTACCAAGGGGTCGGACCGATGCCGACCTTACCGACTAAGGAACAAGCATGTGAGCTAAGAGACGTCGACGGGGACGAAGAGATGTCTTACCAGGTACCTCATAATCATGTTAATGTTATTTTCGGAGGTTCCTCCTCTTTTGTTTCCAAAAGGCAACTTAAAGCCTTTTATTGAGAGGTTAACCTAACGGAGACATCCCTTGGTGAACCTCAGTACCCCCGTTGGTTGGATACACCTTTGACGTTTGATCGCCCTGACTTTCCTGCGGGGCTTACTCGACCATTGAGGCTTCCTCTGGTCATTACCCCAATCATCAGTAATGCGAGAGTTGAAAGGGTCCTGATCGACGGAGGAATCTCCTTGGACATTCTATTGGTCAAGGCGCTCGACGAGATGCAAATTCCTCGTTTGAAAATTAAGCCCATAATCCATCCGTTTTATGGGATAATTCCTGGCCCCTCCATGATGCTGTTGGGACAGGTTGTCCTCCCAGTCACACTGGGAGAACCGGATAACTTCCGAACAGAATTGGTTACTTTTGATGTACTTGATTGTGATTCAGCTTACAATGCAATCTTTGGCCGACCAACTCTTGCTAAGCTTATGATGGCAATGCACTATGCTTATCAGTGCGGCAAGTTCCCTGGCCCCAAAGGTGTCATCTTGATCTGAGGTAGTCGCAACATGGCACTGATGTGTGACCGGCTATCTTTGGAGATGGTGGACCAACTTCCCCTCTAGGACGCTTAGGTCGCCACAGTGACCGCTGACGCGATCAAGGCTGCTCCTCGACCAAATGAGAAGCTCAGACTAGTTCCTTTATACCCAGATGATCCATCCAAGACAATTCGGGTCGGATCAGGCCTGGATGACAAATAGGAACTCGAGCTCATTACTTTCCTCCGGGCTAACGCAGATGTGTTTGCGTGGAAACCATCCGACATGCCCGATGTCCCAAGGGAGGTAATTGAGCACAGGTTAGAAATTCGACCCGGACAGCGACCAATAAAGCAAAAGCTCAGGCGTTTTGCTGTTGACCGGCAGGAGGCCATCCGAGAGGAGTTGTTCAAGCTCCTAAAGGCCGAGTTTATTCGCGAGGTCGATCACCCAGAATGGCTTGCAAATCCGGTCATGGTCCGCAAGTGAAATGGTAAGTGGCGCATGTGCATCGACTACACCAGCCTCAACAGTGCCTGTCCGAAGGACGACTTTCCCCTTCCCCGCATCGACCAGCTGGTCGACTCAACCGCGGGCTGCGAAATGATGAGTTTCTTGGACGCTTACTCGGGATATCATCAAATTAGCATGGCAGAAGAAGATGAAGAGAAGACTGCCTTCATCACCCCGTTCGGCACCTACTGCTACGTCAGAATGCCGTTCGGTCTCAAGAACGCAGGTTACACGTACCAGCGCTAGATGCAAAAGACCTTTCTTTCCCAGATAGGGCGTAATCTCGAAGCATATGTAGACGACTTGGTTGTAAAAGGCACTAAAAGATTGTCTCATTTGGACGATCTCGCTGAAACCTTCTGTAATTTGAGTCGCTTTCGAATAAAATTGAACCCGGAGAAATGTTCTTTCGGGATTTCTTCAGGAAAACTTCTGGGTTTTCTTGTTTGTTCCAGAGGCATTGAAGTTAATCCTGAAAAATCAGGGCTATCAAACAGATGAGGTCTCCCTCTACTATGAAAGATGTTCAACACCTGGCAAGTCGCATGGCGGCCTTAAGTCGGTTCATATCGCGACTAGGCGAGAGGGGACTACCTTTCTTCAAAGCCCTGCGAAAACACCACAATTTCGCATGGTCCGATGAGGCCAAAAAAGCATTTTAGGAGGTGAAGGCATATTTATCCAGTCCACCAGTCTCGGTGTCTCCCGACAAAGGAGAACCATTATGATGAGGAACGGTGTCCCGATCTTCCGACAGGTAGGGGATAGTTCGATTAGTGGGGACTCGACGTTGACGATCTGACTTTCGACCAGAACCGATCTAGGCCTGCAATCACTACACCACTGCTCCGATCGTTATCAACCATACCGAGGCGCGGTTGACCTAGCCACGAAGGCCTGTTCCTGCAAGCGAATCGAAGAACACATGCAAGAACACAGAAGACACAATCTCGAATTGCAAGTATGTATTAAGATCACGAAGTGTTGGGGTTCCACAAACCAAAAGACGGCGAACTGCGACAACAGAAAATTCTAAGCAAAACCCGAGTCTAACAATGACGGCTATGAGTATTTAATATGTGAGACGGGTGGCGTCTAGGGTTTGGGGTGCACCCCCCCCCCCCCCCCCACGCGGGATACACAGGCTGAGGCCCAATAGACAGGTGACGCAGCACCGCACGGCCCAACAGAATCTGGTCTCCACTTGTTTTGACGATTGTGATTGACTCAGAAGGATTTTTGACGTTAGACCAGATCCGTTGGAAAGGTCTCGTTGAGGGCTTCTCTGTAATGTACTTGAACGCCCCAAACGGAGTTCGTATGCATCCGCTACGCCCGTTTGAAGACAGGCTGCTCCGCCATGGCCGACCCGGACTCCAGCTCGCGGTAGACTTGATTCCCGACCCGTCTTGGCGCAAAGTGACACCCTCGCTGATCAACACCATGATTCCTGAGCACAAGCACAATATTATTAGGTAGTAACTCTCTCTTGTCAATATTCTCTCGTATACTAAGAAACGAGCTCACCTGGTGATTTAGTTGACGTGCACGTGCCCTTGTTATTGGTCCTTGCACAACGGGTGTTGGAAGAATGGACGCATCGTTAGGGGTGATGTCCTCATCATCCTCCCCCTCTTGAATTGGAGTTGTCCTCGACTCAAGCTCATCTTCTTCTCCCAAATATGGCCGCAAATCTGAAATGTTAAAAGTGGGGCTAACCCCAAAATCTGCAGGCAACTCAAGTTTGTAGGCATTACTGTTTATTCGCTCTTAACACCTTGAATGGACCATCCGCACGAGGCATTAATTTTGACTTTCTTAACTCAGGAAAATGCTCTTTACGTAAGTGTAGCCATACAAGATCTCCAGGAGTAAATATCAATTCCTTTCTACCATGACTACCAGCAATGCGATATTTTTCATTCATTCGCACAATATTTTCTTTTGTTGTTTCTTGTAGTTTTAAAATAAACTCAGCACGTTTCTTAGCATCAAGATTGACCTTTTCAGATGATGGAAGAGGCAATAGGTCAATAGGAGCACGAGGGTTGAAACCATACACTACCTGGAAAGGACTTACCTTGGTAGTCAAGTGTAGCGCACGGTTGTAGGCAAACTCCACATGAGGAAGGGACTCCTCCCACATCTTTAAGTTCTTCTTCAAAACAGCTCACAACATTGTGGACAAGGTGCGATTTACCACCTCCGTTTGGCCATCAGTTTGGGGATGACAAGTAGAGAAAATAGTAACTTTGTCCCCAATTTATTCCATAATGTCCTCCAGAAATGACCCAAAAAATTTGTGTCGCGATCTGAAACAATAGTGGAAGGCATACCATGCAAACGAACAATTTCTTTGAAAAATAAGTCGGCAATGTGAGTGGCATCAGCACTTTTGTGGCAAGGAATAAAATGTGCCATCTTGGAGAATCGATCCACAACAACAAATGTACTATCCCTCCCCCTCTTTGTCCTAGGCAAACCTGTTGGGGGAAATCTCTGCGAGACTAAGTCCAGGTAAGTTGTGCCGTTCGCCTGGGGACAAGGCCCCTGGTGCCTGTCCCAGGCGCCGCCTTTTGCCCGAGGACAGGGCCTCCGGTGCCTATCCCGGGCACCACCATGTGCCCGGAGACAAGGCCCCCGATGCCTGTCCCAGGCGTCGCCTTTTGCCCAGGGACAGGGCCCCCGTGCCTGTCCCGGGCGCCGCCTTTGCCCAGGGACAGGGCCCCCGGTGCCTGTCCCGGGCGCCGCCGTTGGCTCGGGGACAAGGCCCCCGGTGCCTATCACGGGTGTCGTCGTCCTTCCGGGGACAGGAGCCCTCAGTCCCGAGTCACGTGCGGGTCACGCGAGGAGTGCCTCGGGAATCAGCGGACACCTGTCAAGCATCCGAGGCGCCTGGCCGGGAGAAGGACGATGCTACCCCTCGATCCAGCGGTAGCTGGCGGGATATTTTAGTCTTTTTGCTTCTTTTGGGGCTATAAAAGCCCTTGTACACCTCTTGTAAAGAACGACTTGCTCATTATTTGCTAGAGTAGACAATCTCACAGGTGTCCTCCAGAGCCTCTCCCCCAGGGAGAGCTTCCCCAGCCGACTCCGATCGGGAGCACGCCGACAGGACTAGGGCCCCCACCGCGACCCGAACCTGTATAAACCCTCGTGTCATTTGCTGTGCTTGTCCGGTGGGGGATGACCGGTCACCCGGTCAGCCCGCGTCGCATTTTCTTCACTAGGATCATCCACAAAACCTACCAGGGTGTTCGTAACACCCTGACAGTTGGCACCGTCCGTGGGGACTCGTGATGAGACGCCATGGCTCCCCCAAGAACGAGGGCCCGCGCCCTTCCCGGTGACGCCGGTCCCGGACACCCGGCGCCACCCGTCCGAGACACGATCGTCCTGGCGCCTCCAACCTTCCCTCTTAATTTCGGTGGTACGACCTCCAGGTCAATCCCGGCGACCGCGGTAGCTTCGGCCGGGACTAGTCTCCCCCCGATGGCTCCCCCGGCTCCCCGGGACGCCTTGCTCGAGGCTTTAGTGGAGGGCCAACTCCGCGCCCAGCGCTCTATGGATGAGCTGCTCCGCGTGTTGGCACGGCCACCGGCCCCCACGTACCCTCAGTACCCATACCCGGGGGCTATGCCCCCGTTCATGGGTCACCCGTCGGTCCCTCCGGTCTACGGAGGGTACCCTCCCCCGGCGGGTCATACGTCCGTACCTTTCCCGGCACCGGGTTCTTTCCCGGTGCCGGGGGGTTACTTCGTTCCAGGGCCCTTCGCGGCACCGGGGGGATATCCTGTTCCGGGCCCATTTTCTGGGCCGGGGGCCCATTACATGCCGGGGGTTATCCCTGCGCCGGGAGCCAGTCCCGCCCCACATGTCACGTTTACCGCACCGGGGCCGGTCGACAGAGCAGCTCCCGTGCTTGAGCGGACCTCCCCCCGCAACGGCGCCCCGGTTCCGGACGTCGCCACGGGGGCTCCCCCCTCGCCGGTTCCGGATAATAAAGGGGCCTCCGCCTTTCCGGTTCGGGTTGCCGCCGCGGGGGCTCCGTCCTCCTCGGTTCTGGATAATACAGGGGTTCCCCCCTTTCCGGTTCCGAACGTCGTTGCGTGGGCCCCCTCCCCGATTCTGGATGATACATGGGCTTCCCCCTTTCCGGTTTTGGGGGTCTTCGCAGGGGGCTCCCCGCAGCCAACCCCAGTAGCCCCCATGCCGGTAGCTACAGTGCATGAGCTCCCTCCTCCCCCGGGGCCGCCCCCGAGGGTGCCCCTGGCGGACCAGGTCCGTTTCTCCCGGGAGGAGGTCGAGCGAATGCGCACAGCTAAGTACGGGGAAGAGATTCCCCCGGGTTGCGGACGCGGGGAGCCTCGCTCCCGCACCGCCCGGGGAAAGAGACCCGCTGAAGAGCCAACCTCCCCGGGGGATAGCCCGGACATCCGGGAACCCAGCCCCGGCCCGGAAGAAAAGCGTCGTTACCGCTGCGCTGGCGGACCTCTCAGGCCGCTTCCCGACTCCGAAAACGAACGCGCGTCCCCCGTCAAAGGAGCCAGCGACCGAGACTCTCCCCGGGAAGTGCGGGGGGCTAATCAGCCGCTCTGCCACAGACTTCGGTGCATCCGATGGCCGCGGCCTTACCGCCTGCTGCACATCGAGCACTACAATGGTGATGCCGACCCCTATGAATTTGTGTAGGTATACTCCACCGCCATCTCGGCGGCTGGGGGGACGAGACGCTGCAGTGCAACGTCTTCCCCCTCTACCTCACCGGGATCGCCCAGTCCTGGTTCTACAATCTGAAGGCCGGCTCCATCAAGTCCTTCACGCAGCTCAAGCGCGAGTTTTGCGCAAACTTCCAGGGGAACTATGTGCGTCCCCTGGATTCTTCGCAGCTGTACACCGTCCGGCAGAGGACGGGGGAGACTATCCGTAGCTTCTTCAAGCGCTTCGCTCAAGTGAAGACCAAAGTTGCTCACGTCCCCAACTCTATGGTCATTGAGGCATGCAAGAGAGGGATCCTCCCGAGAGAGCTCTACCGGAGGCTCTCCCGAAGCTGCCCCACCTCCGCCGACGAGCTCTTCAACGTGCTTGAAAAGTACGCTCGGGCAGAGGAGGACGACCTCTGGAAGAAAAACCAGGGGGCTCCCGCCCCCGCAGACCAGGGGGCCAGGGACCCCCTCAAACACCCCAAGCAGGGGGGTCGTAACGAGCCACGGCCTCGGGACACTTTTCTCCTCGAGGGTGGAGGCGGCTCGCGCGACGCCCCGAGGGGCAACCGCCCCTTCCCCAGGCCGAGAGGCCATGGGGGAGGATAGTCGTCCCGCGGTTGGGAAGATGCCGCGGGGAGAAGCAAGGAAGGACCGTAGTGCACGTTCCACGGGTCCAGTACCCATGCCACCCTGGAATGCCACCAGCTGCTACAGCAGTTCGCGGCGTTCCTCGACCAACATGGGCGGGGGGGACTCCGGCCTCCTTGCCCCCTCAGCCGGCTCTACCGGCCCTTCCTACTCCCGCGGGGGGATAGCAAGGACGAGCGTAGGAGGGGGAGCCATCAGAAACTCTCCCCTTCCAAACTTCCCAGCGACATGTCAACGTCATCATGGGAGGGTCCGCCTCCGGGCGGGACTCCAAGCGCCAGCGTAAGGAGTACGCTCGCGAAGTCAAGGTTATAGGGGTGCTGCACACGTCTCCGCCACCCAAGTGGTCAGACGTCCCCCTCACCTTCACAGCGGAAGATGCGCGCGGGGTTCGCTTCCCCCATGATGACGCGCTAATCGTCTCCGCCACCATCTACAATTGCCACCTGGCCCGCATTCTCATGGATGGCAGAAGCTCCGCCGATGTCCTCTACCTGAAAGCCTTCAAGGAGATGCAGGTGGATGAGAAGCTCTTGCAGCCCGCAGCAGGGCCCTTGCAAGGATTTGTCTCGGGGAAGACGATCCACCCCGTGGGAAAGGTGGGTCTCCCCATGACGTTCGGCACCCCGGAGAACTACCGGATTGAGATCATGGGGAGGACCACGATCAACCGCCTGGGGGCCGCAACCCACCAAAACTATCTCTGCATGAAGGTCCCCGGGCCTCACGACGTGATCACCGTCCGGGGAAACCAAGACATGGCCCGCGCTCTATACGAGCGCGCCGCCGCAACGATCGGGAGTGTCAACATCACTAAGGCACCGGGGGGGCAAGATCTCTCCCCCGGAATCAGACGTTGCTGTTATACCTCCCGAGAGGCCCCTCCCCAAGCCGTGCCCAGATGGGGGCCTCCGGAAGGTCCCGCTGTCCCCGGACGACGGAGACAAAACCGTTCGCATCGGGGTGGAGCTCCCCGAAGAGCATGCAACGCAACTTGCGGTCTTCCTGCGCGAAAACTCTGATGTTTTTGTGTGGAAGCCCTCCGACATGCGGGGCGTCGCCCAGGATGTCATCGAGCACAAGCTCGCGGTGACCCCTGGTCACCCCCCAATCAAACAGAAGCTGAGGAAACTCTCCCTTGAACGCCAAGAGGCAATCAAGGTGGAGATCACCCGACTCTGAGAGGCGGGGTTCATTCGGGAGGTCTTGCACCCTGAGTGGCTCGCGAACCCCATCCTCGTGAAGAAGTCGAACGGAAAGTGGCGGATGTGCACGGACTTCACCGACCTCAACCGCGCCTGCCCCAAGGACAACTTCCCACTCCCGTGGATTGACCAACTGGTCGACTCCACCGCGGGGTGCGAGTTGATGAGCCTCTTGGACGCATACTCGGGCTATCACCAAGTCCGGATGGCGGAGGGGGACGAGGAAAAGACGAGTTTCATAACTCCCCTCGGAACCTTCTGCTACGTCCACATGCCCTTCGGGTTGAAGAACACGGGAGAGACCTTCCAGCGCCTTATGACACTGGTCTTCAAGGACCAAATCGGTCGCAACGTCGAAGTCTACGTCGACGACGCGGTCGTCAAAAGTCCCCGCGCAACTGCCCACGTCGACGACCTAGCGGAAACCTTCCGCAACCTCCGCGCGTATGGGCTGAAGCTCAACCCGGAGAAGTGCGCCTTCGGAGTGCGCGGGGGGAAGCTCTTGGGCTTCCTTGTGTCCCAGCAGGGCATAGAGGCAAACCCCAAGAAAATCCGGGCGTTCCTAGACATGCCCCCGCCGCGCTCGGTCAAGGACGTTCAGCGACTCGCCGGCCGCTTAGCTGCGCTGAGCCGCTTCGTCTCGCGGTCGGGGGAACGCAGCCTTCAATTCTTCAAGATCCTCCAGGGCCTCGAGGGGTTCCGATGGACCCCCGAGGCCCAGGAAGCTTTCGACGACCTAAAGAAGTACCTCACGAGCCCCCCAATGCTCGTGAGTCCATCTCCGGAAGAGCCCTTGCTCATGTACCTTGCCGCGACCCCAGTCACCGTAAGCGCGGTATTGGTAAAGGAGCAAGATGGGCAGCAGCGTCCCGTGTACTACGTGAGCGAAGCCCTCCAAGGGGCCAAAACTCGGTACACGGAGATGGAGAAGATCTGCTACGCCCTCCTGATGGTGACCCGGAAGCTTCGTCACTACTTCCTCGGACACCCCATCACCGTCCCGTCGTCCCTCCCCTGGGGGAGGTGCTACGGAACAAAGAGGCCACCGGCCGGATCAGGAAGTGGGAAGCCGAGCTCGCCCCCTTCTCCCTTTCCCTCACAGGCCGCTCCGCCATCAAGTCGCAGGTCCTCGCCAACTTCGTGGCGGAGTGGACCCCTGCCTCTGGGCCCGGGGACGAAGACCTCCCCGCGCCGCCCCGACGCAACGACCATTGGACACTTATGTTCAATGGGTCCCTGTGTCTCGCCGGGGCCGGCGCGGGAGTAGTCCTCTGGAGCCCCGAGGGAAAGGAACTCGAGTACGCGGCGCGGCTCGAGTTCCCTGCAACCAACAACGTCACCGAATACGAGGCTTTGCTCCTCGGGTTGCGTCTTGCACGCTCCCTAGGGATTCGACGCCTCCTAGTAAAGGGAGACTCCCAGCTCGTGGTTTGCCAAATGGACAAGTCTTACTTGTGCCATGACACAAACCTGAGCCTTTACTTGCAGGAGGTGCGCAAGATGGAGAGGCACTTCGACGGCCTCGAAGCCTGGCATATCCCACGAAGGGACAATGACTGGGCCGACGCCCTAGCCCGGGCGGCCAACGCCCGGGAACCGCTCCCCAAAGGGGCATTCTTGGAGATCATTACGAAGCCCTTGGTGGCCTCCCCTGACACAGGCGACGAGCCTCATGTCGTGGAGGTCGCCGAGATCATCCGAACTCCATCATGGATGGACCCCCTCGTCTCCTTCATCAAGGGGGAGGGGGACCCTCCCAACGAGACCAAGGCTAAGCGCCTCCGGGCCAAAGCCCAGGCATACCTCCTATTGGAGGGGAAGCTCTACAAGTAGGGGGCTTCCGCCCTCCTCCGTTGCCTCCCACGGCCGGAGGGACTCCAACTTCTCGAAGACATCCACGCGGGGAGCTGCGGTTCTCACCTAGCCCCGCGCGCCATCGCGGCCAAGGCTCTTCGCCAGGGCTTTTACTGGCCCACAGTGATGCGCGACGCGTGAGACCTTGTCTCCGCGTGCGAGGCTTGCCAGAAGATGGCCAAGGGTTCGAACCTCCCCCCCGTAACGCTGCAAACTATCACCATCACTAGGGCCCTTCCCCCCAGCTCCCGGGGGATACAAGTATGCGGTGGTCGCAGTCGACTAATTTACTAAGTGGGTAGAGGTTGAACCCTTGGCCAGCATCACGTCCCGGGTTGTACAGCGGTTTTTCTGGAAAAATGTCATTTGTCATTTTGGTGTCCCCCGGGAAATCACTGTTGATAATGGGACCCAATTCGACTCGGATATTTCTGGGAATTTTGTGAAGGCCTGGGGCTCACCATCCACTTCGCTTCAGTGGCCCATCCCCAGAGCAATGGGGCCGCTGAGAGGGTCAACAGCGTGATCCTACAGGGGTTACGCCGACGACTGGAGCAGGCCGCTTCTAAGCAAGGTGCATGGGCAGAGGAGCTCCCTAGCATCCTCTGCTCTATGCACACGACTCCGAGCCGGGCGACGGGAAGAACTCCCTTCTCCCTGGTCTACGGGGCTGAGGCAGTCCTCCCCCCAGAGGTTGGCTTTCGGTCGCTGCGAGTTGAGCACCTAGACGGAGCTACGACCGCAGCGTACCAAACCAACGAGGCGAATCAGCGGCTGGAGATCGATCTCGTGGAGGAGGAACGCAACTGAGCGCTCCTCCACCACGCCATCTACGAGCCCGAGATGGCGCGCGCATACAACCAGCGCATGCATGAGAGGGCCTTTCGCCTTGGGGACCTTGTCCTCAAGCGCATTACAGAACCCCAAGCCCAGGGAAAGCTCTCCCCCAAATGGGAGGGCCCCTCCAGGATCTCGGCAGTCCTGGGCTCGGGGGCTTACAAGCTCTCTAACCATCAAGAGCAGGAGCTGAAGCACACGTGCAACTTGCGTTTACTCCGCAAGTTTTACGTCTAGCCTACACAGGCCCATCCCCTCCCTCAGAGCAATTACCCCGGAGGGGGAAGGGGGACCTTGTACTTACTGTCCCCTCCCCCAGAGCGATTACGCCGGAGGGGGAGGGAGGACATTGTAATCATCATTCCCTCCCCTTTCGCGATTTCGCGGGGGGAGGCGTTGTATTTTGGTTCATTATTAATACAACTAGATTTTCTCTTCAACTGTCTCAATGCAGGTTCCTTATACTACCGCCCCACTGCGATGCCCTCCCCGTGAGGAAGTGGGCTCTCATGACCCAAGAAGTCCCTCCCGTAGGGCGGCTTACGATCACCCCTCGTGGATTGAGGGTGTAAGCGGCAACCCGATCCTCAGGGACCGTGGTAACGAGTCACTTTGGGAGACTAGTCCCCTACCCAAACACTCAAGACCCGTCATCGGGCACATCTTCCTTCGGGAGTCGATAGTCTCCCCAGTAAGACGGAGTTCTCAGATATTTCTTTCCTGGAGACCTTATTCCCGGCTCCCCGTTCTCACGGCGACCAGACGATTGTCTCCCGGAAAAATTATCTCCGGAAATCACGCCTTGGATTTCCCAGGACGTTTTTCCCCGGAGACCTTATACCCGGCTCCCTGTTTTCACGGCGACCGGACGATTGTCTCCAAGAAAAACTACCTCTGGAAATTTCAGCTCGGGTTTTTCTTGGGTATTTTTTCCCAGCGACATTATTCCCGGTTACCCATTTTCACAGCGACCGAACGATTGTCTCCCTAAAAAATTCCCTCTGGAAATTTCGTCTTCGATTTTTCGGACTTTTCTTCCCGGAGACCTCATTCCCAGCTCCCCATTTTCACGGCGACTGGAGAATTCTCCTGGAACAACCTCCCAGAAAATTTCTAACTTGGAAAAATTCTTATGCCGCAGGCCTTCATCCCGGGGACTTTGTCACCCTCACAGCGCGCAGAGCTACCCTCCGGCCCGCTGTGGAGGCGGGGATAAGGAACCCCCGGGAATCACACCGTCCCGGACTTCAAAAATAAATGAGCAAAAACTTAGCTCTATCTTACCAAAGAAAGAAAGAAATCTTGAAGCAAACATTTGGCTTTATTGATCATTTAACCGGAGGACATCTTCCCCCTCCGGTGGGCATCATTACATCGGATACGATACAACCCGGATTATAACCGGGAAAGTCTACGTCCTAAAGAACCTACGTCTAATAATCCCGGAGACCTTCAGATAGCTCCCAGGTCAGGTCCTAGTACAAGCCGCGTATGCGGCGCTGGGCTTCCCGGAGCAAGTCCTCGGGCCAATACTCGTAGCCCGCCGGTGGAAGTATCCAAAGAGGGGGGATCATCCGGGACCCCGGACGCGGAGGGGATAATTCGGTGCGATGATTATCGAAGTTATCCAGGTGCCACTCCGGATGCCATCGCAACCGGATCGGCTCCCGGACAACGTCCCCGCCGCGTTCCCTGGAGAAGAGACTCAACAAGATTAAAGCGGCTTGGGCTTCCCCCGGGGGGCACCCACCGGGGAACCTCTTCCGGACCTTCGCCCAGGAGTAACCTCCCGGGAAACCTGGTAAAAGTGCATTCATATAGACTTGTAAAAAGACATTTTGAAATGCAATAGAAGTTGAAATTTTTCTAAGTCTTCGGGGCTTCTTCTAAGAAGTTACCGAGACCAAAATCCTAAGAAAGCAAAAAGGGTCCGATCTAAGACCCGGGGGGAGGCTCCGGGTAATGCCACTCCGCATCCCCCGGAGCTTCAATCGTGTCCTCCCCCCGGGGGGCTCCCGCCGGAGCCGGTGCATCCGCTACCGGAGGTGCCGGTGCCGGGAACCTCGCCCGGATGATCCGGTCCTAGAAGCCCTCGGCGAGCTGCTCCACCTCCCGGCGCGAGGGCTCAAAAAACTCCGGGAAGATCCGGGGGATGCGGCCCCCGATCGCCCGAGCGCCCACCCCCCCGGTGCTCTATGAGCCCAGCCGCGGCCACCACCACGGGGATTGCCCGGCCTCGCGCCCGGGCATCTGCGGCCTCCGGGATCACGGAGACTTGTGCGTTGAGAAAACGCACAGCCTCCGTGAAAGTTTCCGGGGCCACCTCGGGGTTGCTTCCAGAGCCTAGGCTCACGCCAAGGCCCTCGAGGGCCGCAAGGACAGAGCGGCCCGCGTCCGTCACCGTCCGGACGCTCGAGCCCTCTAGCTCCCTGAGGGCGTCCTCCTTCGCCTTGGCCTCCCGGCGGAGACGGTCATTGGCGGTCTCGGAGGCGTGGATTTGTGCCCGGACCCGGGCCAGCTCTAGGCGGGCAAGATCCCGCTGCTCCTGGAAAGCGGCAGCCCTCTCCACCACCTCCTTCAGCGCCCAGTCGAAGCGCTGCTCGAGCCCCAGGTAATGGCGGCCCCCTATGAATCCCAGAGTTAGAAAAAATCTCAAAGAGGGGCGCCGAAGGAAAGCCCACCAGCTTGGGGACGTACCTGGATTTGGAGAGACAGAAGCTCTCCAAATCGCTCGCGGATCGTCCCTTCGAGAGACATAGGCCTGGACCTTCCAGGTCTGCAGGCCCTCCACGTAGCGGTCTACCTCCCCCGCGGAAAGCAGGGGGGTCTCCCTGCCGGTACCGGTCCCGTCACGGCCGCTGATGGGCCCCCGGACATGAGTTGCCGGGGTAATGTGGGTCAGGGTGGCGGTGGTTGGCGTCTTCGTCTCCGAGGAGGTGGCCTCCGATGAGGAGGCCGAAGAGCTCTCGGAGGGGGTGCCTCCCCGGCGAGGGATCATGAACCCCTTTCCTTTCCCGGGCTGCGGGGCCCCCCGGACCTCCGCCTCCAGAGGGGCCTCATAGACCGAGGGGCTCCCCCCCTCGTCTACCGGCTACTCCACCCGCGGGGCGAGGCCTCCGCGAACCTCACCTCCGGCCTCTCCGGCTCCAAAGACGCCGGGGCCGCAGGGAGGGCTATCGCCGAAGCTGGAGAGGGGGCGTAGTCCGCCGAATCGGACGCCCCCCCGTCCGCGGCCGGTCCCTTCCCCCGAGCCTCGGCGGGGCTCTCCGGGGGAGGGGGCGTTGTTTCCTTCCGGGCCTGCGCCCGCGCGCGCCAGGTCCCAGGGGTCTCGTCCCGGGCCTTCATCGGTGTCGAGGCCGGCGTCATTGATGGACCGGGGGGCTTTCTGAGCCTTGGCCTTCTTTGGCTCAGAGCCCCTGACAGCCTCCCTTCCCCGCTTGTGGGAACCAGGGGTAGGGAGGGGCTTCATTTCCGGTAGCCTTAGCCCGAAGGCCTCGGCTACCAGGTTCCGGGGAGGGCCCTCCCCCACGACGCGCACAATGCACTCGTGCTCATCCGCAAAGTACCTCCCCAGGAGGTTCTCCGCCTTCTCCTGGGCTGCCGGGTACGGCCGGACTGCGAAAGGTAAGAGTTAGAAAAATTTACGAATCGAATGGACTAAGTCATCAGGAACTTACGCCGGGTCACCAGCTTCTGCAGGGGCCATTGGGCCGGGCACATCCCGATCCCCCTCCTCCCCCGCGAGAAGGGGGATATCTTCAAGAGCATCACCTCCTCGGCGGCGTCCCGCATAGAGCGAACGCCCCGGGAGGCGACGACCTTACCGAGGAGCCTTAGCTCCTCCTCCGTCCAAACCGGGGGCTTCGGGGCGGATGATCGGCTGTAGGTGGGGGCCTCCGGGGAGTACACCACATCATCGTCGCAGACCCAAAGGTAGAACCACCTCCGGATCCAGTCGCCCCAGTGGTCTCGGGAGGCTGCCACCGGGTACTCGGCTACCCGGGACGGTAGCATCTGGATCATCACCGAGCCGAAGGGGGACTTGGGTCCTCCCTTCACCTGGTGGGAGCTCCTCGCCGCCTGCTTGTAGAAGTACCGGAAGGCGCGGAGCGTGGGCTCCCGTCCGATCGCCATCTCGAAGAGCCATATGAACAGGCCCATCCGGATGATCGCATTCAGAGTGAGGTGGTTCAAAGCCACCCCGTACTCCTTCAAAAACTCCCAGAGCAATGGATGCACCGGGAGCCGGAGCCCCGCCTCGAGGAAGGCCTCGAAGGCCACGACCTCTCCGAGCCTAGGGCGGGGGGCTTCGTCCTTCTTCGTGGGGATGCGGACGTCCCCGTCAGCGACAACCCCCCATTTGACCAGGGACTCCAAGTCCCCGGTCGTGAATTCGGAGGCCCAGAGGAAGTCCGCGGTGACTTCCTCCGGGGGCACCTCCGTGGTCTTGGCACGGCCTTTGGGTCCCATCGGATCTTACCGGTGGCTAAGGCTTCGAAAACTAAGGGGAGCTAAAGATTCCGGAGGCTAAGCTTCTGGGAACTAACTACCAGAAGAGGGCTACCGGGGGAGCGCTACCTAGAGACCTAAGGGCGCTGGAGTTTTGTAAATTTGGAATGAGCTCTCCGGGCCCCCCAACGCCCTATTTATAGAGGCGAAGCGTGGCCTCGATGGGCGCCACGTGGCCCCTTGTGGTACATCCGCGCCGTTGGAATTCAAACAGCGCGCGAGAAACGAAGGGACGGGCAAGCAAAACGAGGCGCCGGTTCGAACCGCGAGCGGCCATTATGGCCAAACGGTGCGGTCATAAACGCGCGGCATGAGAATCGAAGCGTCATGGTTCCGGTAGCTTGTCCCGGAGATTTTCCCGGTAACGTAAGCCATACCCCCCAGGAACTCGACCATCATCCCCGGAGGACATGGGGGGCTGCTGTTGGGGGAAATCTCCGCGAGACTAAGTCCAGGTAAGTTGTGCCGTTCGCCCGGGGACAAGGCCCCGCCGCCATGTGCCCGGGAACAAGGCCCCCGGTGCCTGTCCCGGGCGTCGCCTTTTGCTCGGGGACAAGGCCCCCGGTGCCTGTCCCGGGTGTCGTCGTCCTTCCGGGGACAGGTGCCCTTAGTCCCAAGTCACATACGAGTCACGCGAGGAGTGCCTCGGGAATCAGCAGATACCTGTCAAGCATCTGAGGCACCTGGCCGAGAGAAGGACGATCCTACCCCTCGATCCAGCGGTAGCTGGCAGGGTAGTTTAGTCTTTTTGCTTTTTTGGGGGCTATAAAAGCCCTTGTACACTTCTTGTAAAGAACGACTTGCTCATTATTTGCTAGAGTAGACAATCTCACAGGTGTGCTCCGGAGCCTCTCCCCCCGGGAGAGCTTCCCCAGCCGACTCCGGTCGGGAGCACACCGACATGACTTGGGCCCCCACCGGGACCCGAACCTGTATAAACCCTCGTGTCATTTGTTGTGCTTGTCCGGCGGGGGAGGACCGGTCACTCGGTCAGCCCACATCGAGTTTTCTTCGCTAGGATCGTCCACAAAACCTGCCGGGGTGTTTGTAACACCCCGACAAAACCTAGAACAAAATTCATCGAGATATCCTCCCACGGGACACTAGGAGTAGGAAGAGGCATATACAAACCGTGTGGATTTAACCGTGACTTTGCCCTTTGACAGGTGGTGCAGGGTGCCATGGAGCGCTCAACATCACGCCTCATCTTTGGCCAATAGAAGTGCGTGGCTAAAACATCCTCCGTCTTTTTGACACCAAAATGTCCCATCAGGCCTCCTCCATGAGCTTCCTGCAACATCAAAAGATGAACGGATCCAACTGGAATGCATAGGCGGTTAGCTCTAAACAAGAACCCATCATTGAGTACAAATTTATTCCAAGCCCTCCCATCCTTGCAATTAATCAAAGCATCTTTGAAATCAGCATCTTGAGCATAGTGTTCTTTAATAGTTTCAAGTCCAAAAATTCGACAGTCAAGTTGAGACAACATAGCATATCTCTGAGACAAAGCATGAGCAATTACATTATCTTTCCCTTTCTTGTGTTTAATGATGTAAGGAAAAGATTCAATAAATTCTACCCACTTGGAATGTCTACGGTTCAATTTGTTTTGACTGCGAATATGTTTCAGTGACTCATGATCAGAGTGAATAACAAATTCCTTAGGCCATAAATAATGTTGCCACGTCTCTAAAGTTCGCACAAGAGCGTACAACTCTTTATCATACGTGGAGTAATTTAAAGCAGGCCCACTTAATTTCTCGCTGAAATATGCAACAGGCTTACCTTCTTGCATGAGCACACCACCAATCCCAACTCCACTAGCATCACATTCAAGTTCGAAAGTCTTACCAAAATCTGGAAGTTGGAGTAATGGTGCATTTGTTAGCTTTCTTTCAAAAGGTTGAAGGCGTCCTCTTGTGGTTGTCCCCAATGGAATGCAACGCCCTTCTTTGTCAATTCATTCAATGGTACGGCAATGGTGCTGAAGTCCTTCACAAACGGCGGTAGAAACCAGCAAGTCCATGAAAGCTTCTCACCTGTGTGACCGTTTTAGGAGTCAGCCAACTCTTGATAGCTTCGATCTTGGCTTCATCAACCTCAATTCCCTGCGGAGTCACAACATAGCCAAGAAACGAGACTCGATCGGTGCAAAAAGTGCACTTCTCGAGGTTACCAAACAAACGTGCCTCTCTCAAAGCATTAAAAATAGCACGTAAATGTTTGAGATGTTCAGAAAGTGACTTGCTATAGATCAAGATATCATCAAAATAGACCACCACAAATTTACCAATGAAAGGACGTAAGACCTCGTTCA
Organism: Pharus latifolius; assembly: GCA_019359835.1. Lineage (NCBI taxonomy): Eukaryota > Viridiplantae > Streptophyta > Magnoliopsida > Poales > Poaceae > Pharus > Pharus latifolius. Next base: position 62,370,388 of record CM033324.1, on the reverse strand, counting down.
TCAAGCGCATGAAAGTACTAGGTGCATTAGTCAATCCAAAAGGCATAACTAACCACTCATATAAACCGAACTTGGTCTTAAAAGCAGTTTTCCATTCGTCTCCCAGTTTGTCATTGTGTTTGTCGATGACATTCTCATCTTTTCAGAGTCAGAGGAGGAACACGCACAACATCTTAGGATGGTGTTGGAAAAGTTAGTAGAACATCGACTGTATGCCAAATTCGATAAGTGTGCCTTTTGGTTAAAAGAAATCTCATTCTTAGGCCACATTATCTCTGGCAAAGGAATCTCAATGGATCCGTCAAAAATTCAGGCTATCATGGAACGGAAACAACCGGAGACAGTGAGTGAAGTAAGAAGTTTCCTAGGATTAGCTGGATATTACCGGAGATTTGTCAAAGGATTCTCCAAGATTACAAAGCCACTCACCAGTCTACTAAAGAAAGATGTTCCATTCGATTGGACAGGAGGATGTGAAAAGAGCTTTGAGGAGTTGAAGATATTGACAACCGCACCTGTCCTTACGTTACCAGATAACAAAAAGGATTTTGAAGTCTACTGCGATGCATCAAAGCAAGGACTAGGCTGTGTCCTTATGCAAGAAGGGAGAGTCGTAGCTTACGCATCGAGACAATTGCGACCACATGAGGAGAATTATCCAACTCATGATTTGGAATTAGCCGCCGTTGTTCATGCGCTAAAGATTTGGCGACACTATCTACTTGGAAATAGATGTGAAATCTACACAGACCACAAGAGTTTGAAATACATCTTCACCCAACAAGACTTGAACATGAGACAGCGAAGATGGCTAGAGCTGATTAAAGATTATGACCTTGGAATACACTACCACCCTGGAAAAGCAAATGTAGTAGCAGATGCCTTGAGTAGAAAATCCTACTGCAATCAAGCACGGACATTAGGAATACCACCCCAATTGCTTAGAGATTTTGAGAAGTTGAATTTAGAGTTTGTTGAACAAGGAACCGTCACCGCGTTAACAATGAATTGCGAGCTGAAGGACCAAATCCGAAGGGCTCAGGAAGTAGATCAGAGTATTCGAAAGATGAAAGAGGACATAAAACATGAAGATGCAATTGACCTTCGTGAAGACGAGGAAGGAATTTTGTGGTATCATAACCGAATCTGTATCCCAGAAGACAAGGAAATCAAGAACATGATACTGCGAGAAGCCCATTATACCCCATACTCTATTCACCCGGGTAGTACAAAGATGTACCAAGATCTAAAGGATCGGTTTTGGTGGAAGGGAATGAAAAAGGAAATTGCCGAGTTTATAGCTTCTTGTGATACCTGTCAAAGAGTGAAAGCAGAACACCAGAAACCTGCAGGACCGCTGCAACCCCTACCAACCCCGGAGTGGAAATGGGACGAGATTGGAATGGATTTCGTAGTTGGTTTACCAAGAACCCAGCAAGGATACGATTCTATATGGGTTATAGTCGATAGATTGACGAAAGTAGCTCATTTTCTACCTGTAAAAACGCAATACACGACGAAAAAGCTTGCAGAACTATATCTTTCCAGGATTGTCACGCTACATGGAGTACCAAAAACAATCGTCTCAGACAGGGAGCCCAATTTGTATCAAGATTTTGGGGAGAATTACAAAAGTCCCTGGGAACGAAGTTGAAGTTCAGTACAGCTTACCACCCGCAAACTGGAGGTCAAACGGAGAGAGTGAACCAGATCTTGGAAGACATGTTGAGAGCGTGTGCCTTAGACTATGGAAATTCTTGGGAACAATTTCTACCGTACGCGGAATTTACCTACAACAATAGTTATCAAGTGAGTCTACAGATGGCTCCTTATGAAGCGCTTTATGGAAGAAAGTGCCGCACGCCACTATATTGGACCGAAGTAGGACAGAAACAATTTTTAGGACCGCAATTAGTGGAGGATGCCACAGCCCACGTGAAGATCATACAAGAGAGATTGAAAACGGCCCAGTCTCGACAGAAAAGTTACGCCGACAGAAGAAGGAGAGAATTATCCTTCGAGATAAGTGATTACGTATATCTCAAAGTAACACCCTACAAGGGAGTTCGACGATTCCAAATAAAAGGAAAGCTAAGTCCGAGATACGTAGGACCATACAAGATTTTGGAAAGACGAGGAGAAGTAGCATACAAACTGGAGCTACCGCCTGAATTAGCAGGAGTTCATGATGTCTTTCACGTATCCCAACTAAGGAAATGCTTGAGAGAACCAACGGAGCAAGTGTCTCCAATAGAAACAGAGGTTCAACCAGATCTAACATATCAAGAATACCCAGTCAAGGTGTTGGAGGTCAGTGAAAGGAGGTTAAAATCAAGGACCATAAAATTCTGCAGAGTCCAATGGAATAACCACACCGAAGAAGAATCGACTTGGGAAAGAGAAGAAGAACTGCGTCAGAATTTTCCCTACCTATTCTCAGACTCATTGGAATCTCAAGGATGAGATTATTCCTAAGGAAGGTAGGTTGTAACATCCCTATTTTTGGCTATCTTTTCTGCTTGCGAGTCAGCATATCTTCTTTGGAATCCCTGTTGTCTCAACCCTATCTTGATCTTAGGTATGCCACTACCTTAACCTAAAAAGTTGGCAGCTAAACTTCATCTCCCAGATCATTTTTACATTTCAGTCCAAAAGTGCTTTAGTTTAGTCCTTTTAGAAAACCCAAAAAGGCTAAAAGTCCCAGATCATCTCCAAATTCAGATCTGATCAAGTGATTACCTTTCTTTCATTTTTCTGAACATTTTTCCCTTCTGGAAGAGTTCCAGAATCTCGACCGAAACCCTAGTTTCAGCCTCGACAAAAGTTTCAAACCCTAATTACCCTGTTTACCCTAATTACCCCGTTTTCGATTTTGTCAAAACCACCAGATCTTACCGGATTTCACCATTTTTCCTGCTGGATGAGTCTAAGACATTTAGTAGCACTCATATGCAAAGTCAGAATTCAAATCAGCCCTTCAGTTCTTCAAAATTGCAAATAGGCCCAAATTCCCGAGCCAAAACCTTCACAGTTCAGTCCAAATCGTCACATTTCAGTCCAAAGTTTGCAACCAGGTCCCTGTGCCGTTTTCAACCAGCGCCCGCCATTTTGCCTCACCGTTGAACTCGCCGCCGGTGAAGTTCCTCGCGCTACCACCTTCACAGCCACGTAGCCTTCACCGCGCACAGCTGTATCGCCACCGTAGAAGCAGTTCATCGCGCTGTGCCGTGTTCTTCCCCGCGCGCGCGCGTGCCTGCTGTTGTCAGGAGCTCCACGCCACATGGCTGCCATCCCGGAGATCATCATCTCGCCTTCCGGACGAAATCCCGTTTTCGCGCGATGCTCCGCCTCTGGCAGAGCCCCGCCGTGTCCCGAAGTACCTCGATGACCGCCCCAGCGCCAGAAAGGAAAATCTCCCCGGCGATTGCTGCAGCTCCAGAGAGCTCAATCCCGCGGCTATATAACGCCCCCCCTTTGCCCAGCATCTCTTCACACCACCCGCATTTGCAAGCCTTAGCCTCCACCACCAGAGAGCAGTTGAGTTCTCCAGCGCCGCCGCGAAGATCTTCTTCCCCGGCGAGCAGTTCCTGAAGCTCACGGCGCCAGCTTCGCCCGAAGCTTCTTTCTCCAAACCAACGCCACCAGTAAGCTCCCTTCATCCCTCTCTTCGTACCATAGCATCTAATTGGCCCCCGGCGAACCCTAACGCCGGCGATCGTCGAAAAATCCCAAATGCCCTATTTCCTCAATGCTGGCCGATTCTATCCGAATTAATCCTCGTGCCAGTGATGAAAATTGTTCAGTACACCCCTTTGAGCAAGCCTACAAACTTAGATTTCAAAATTGAGCAGCGATCATAACCTTTCTGTAGTTTGCGCGCCACCAGTGAACTGGTCCTCGTCGCCAAGCTTCTCCGGCCATTCTCCGGCCGAATTAACCCTACAAATAGCCCCCTCACCTCACCCTCTCACTCCCTGAGCAATGAATCGACTTCGAACTCTTTAAATCGAAAACGCCCAATTTAGGAGTCGTCTTCTCCAGCGCCGGTCACTGGAATTTCTCCCCGGCCGATCTAGCCCCGTACACTTTGTCCCTTAGATAGATCTCAGTACCCTAAGCAATATTGTCTACTAGCCCGACTCCTGAATCGACCTGGATCAAAAGTTATGAGCATGCCAAGATTGCTGTTCAGTGGTTCAGTTCATGTCCAGACCACCGTGGTTGCTCACCGGATTTGGCCACCTTCCGGCCACTTTCTGCCCTTGAGCCTGTTGAGAGTTTTGTAGCTGTTATCAATGCCTAAACCCCAGACAGAGTTGTGCATCAATTGGAGTCCTGAGTCAAAAGTTATCCAATGCCCTAGTTTCTGGCCATGTCTAGCACTATGTCAGTGCATGTCCACCAGTGGCATTAGATGATTTAGACTTGTTACATTTGAGTAATTGAAATGCCACTTTGTCCACTAAGCCTTTCGAACCATGTTCTACAACATTCCCTACTATCGCATCTCCAGAAAACAGACCTAGAACCAATTTAGGGCTATGTCAAGCCGTAAGCCGAATGTCAGCCTTTCGACATTCAAGTCCTTTTGAGCCCATCTCTTCGATCAATGTCAAGTGACCTTGTCCAAACCCTTACCCTTGCATGCATGATGTATTTACGTATTATTTTCTAGTACTTGTATGCTTATATAGTGTGTATGTGTTGTTTGTATCCGCCGTGGAACCAGACGTTGAAGGAACCGAGGAGATCTTCGAGGATTCATCTGAGCAGCTAGACCCATCACTGCAAGGCAAGTCTCAAACCCTTGATCATGTCTAGCCTAATATTTTGAAATGAAATACGTTAATTGTTTTCAAGTATATGCATGCCTTAAGTTCAAATAAGAACTATGTTTCAATAAAGTGATTAGATATGACGTAAAAGATTGTAAAGCCCCTTTTGACATTGAATATTCCTGCACCCTTGTCACCCTAGAATATCATGCTTAGGCTATACTATGCTCAAGATTATATGTTAAATGTTGAATGGTCACATGTGAGAAAAGTATATTCAAAACCCTTTTTGTGAAGGAAAATGTGATTGGAATCGATAGTGAGGATGGTTTGATTGGATGGTGCTGTGTGCGCACTGGGAATGTGAAAGACTCCTCACTAGAGATTCATAAGGACTAGAACCTTGTGTTGTGCTTCTATGCGGCATGAAAAACGTACCAACCACTTGCCTGTTTATGGGACGGGCGCAACTTAGTAGCTTTCTTTAGTATTAGCTTTTCCCTGCAATGGTTGTCGATCCAGTGTCTTCCGAGAGCTGGTGGGCCGCAGAAGGCCATGAGTGATGTGAGTTCAGAAAAATCATGAGAGGAAAAGGTGGAAAGAAGGAAGACGCCCTATGCCAGATTAAGTCGTGCGCAACTGTAATCAAGAGAGGCTATGTGTCTTGCGAGAACATAGACCCAGGCTAGGAAGTAAGGCAGTGGGGAGGACCCACAACGGTACTTGAGACTTGACTGTCTATTTACCGGGCAGGGAATAGTTAATGCTAGGACTGTAAATTGTTGTGTCATCTCGGCCTTGTCACATGCGTAAGAGTCGCATGGAGAGGTACCGACTTGAAAGCCAAATGATCGGTGGATTAAGGTGGTACACCTTTGCAAAGTTTAAAAAGTATCGGATACTCTGAGCTCCCAGGTTATGGAGTCTGCGCGCTATGGATTCTATTCACGTCGATGCAGCACAAGTAGCTTTTGGAAAGTTTTCACAAAATCAGGATAAAGTGGTGACTCATGAAAGACCGCCACACACAACATTTTCTAAGAATTTAGCTTAGGGTTTTAAAAGCACCGCTTTTGGAAATAAAGGTCTTTTCTCCAAAGACTAAGTGTGAAAATCTATTCTATATACATATATGAAGCCAAGGAGCTATTCTTTGAGAAATTTCCCCCTCATCTATATATACACTTGCATTCTTATTTGGGACTTGTTGAGCACCATGTGGACAATGTGCTCACCCTTGCTTTTACAAACGAATTTAGAAGAAGGATTCGTCGACCCTGAATCTTACGGTCTTGAACCCAATGTGGAACAAGAAGAAGAAACTGAAGACCAAGCTTGATAGAGGGTTATGCACCAAGGTGGAGTCAGATGTGGAGAAGGCCCGTACACCGCTGCTGCAGAAGAAGAAGACTGATGAAGTCCTTTTGCTTACTATTGTTGTTTCATTTTGTGCCGACCTTTGTGTCGAAAACTCCTTAATTTGTATCAACTTTTAAATGCGTCATTTTGGCGCTAAGTTATTGTAATGTTGGTCCTTGTGATCAGCACTTGTTTTTAATTACTCGCATTTTTATATAATGCATCTTGTTGTTGTGAGCTGCAATGTACCTTTTCTGAGTGCAACCCACCTGGGCGGTTGCCACCGGATTCCTCAAATGAGGGTCCCACAGTACCACTCGTGGAGGTCTCTGGTTGATCGATCCAATTTGCACAAAGCTGCCTCCGACATGAGTGGGAACCCGTTCCTGAACCTCTCCGGCTGTCCCTGTCGCCTTTTTCCCTTGCCTTTGCCCTTGCCTTTTGCCGGGGACTGAGCTCGTACCTTCGAAGGCAAGGGCGAGGTGATGGCGGCTTCCTTCCGAGGTGAAGGCGTGGATGCGCTGGGTGGGGTCGAGGCCGTCTTTGATGTGTCCAGGATCGCACGAGATCGGGCCTCATGCCCCGAGCCGGGAGCGCAGTCCCCTGGTAGCCCAGCAGCAGGCCACTTCAATTAATGAGCACGTATGTTAGATTATGCAAGTTGAGTGTACTGAGTAGGATGTAATCTAAAATGTGTAGGATTTACCGGTTGTATTAGAAGACACTTCTTGGGCCACTGTACGTAGGAGCCCATTGCCTCAGCAAGTGTCTGCAGTTCCTCTGTTGGGACTGGCAACAGAGAATCGTTGTAGTCCGGCATGGCCATGTCCACCTGTACCTTTGCGAACCCCAACCGCAGAGGTACATAGTGGACCTGGACATCCGGCCCAGACGGATATACGAAGCCGTGTCCAACCACTTCCTGCCCGGCGCCTACGTGATTCTGTAGGATGCAGCCCTCCGGCTTCTGCAAATTTGTAACAATTAAAACAGGTTAGCGAAACAACTATAACAGAATGGGAGTGGCATCAACTTAAGTGCACAGATGAAGGCTTGCAGTACCTCAAGTAGATCCACTGGATCCGTGAGTACCTTCGAAGCACAACTGCTTATCCGACCCCGCGGGGTACCGTCGTCCTGGGGATCCGCATCTGCACTCTTGGCCAGCAATGCTTCTCTCAACCGTGCAAACTCTTCCCTCAGTTGTGCGACCTCGGACTGCACCTCAGACTGCACCTCAGCCCGTATCTCAGCCAGCATCTCCGCCCGCATCTCCGCCCGTACCTCAGCCCGTATCTTATCGGAGAGGTCATCTTCCTTTTCCTTCCAGGAGCGGGCCTTCTTCCTTGGTGGAGCCGGATCTACGAAACCGGCCTTCCACGACACAATGGCTCCCACGGCCCGTGTCCGCCCGGGATGCTCCTTATTTCCTAGAGCCCGGGTGAGGATGTCTTTCTCCCTCTGCAGGGTAAACAATCCCTCCGCTGCCTCTTTCTCAAAAGAGATCTGTTACATTTAAAGGTACCTTGTGAGACAAATTGCCTTATATACACTTGTACGCACACAGTTTACGAGGTTAGCCAACTTACCATTCGCCTCACAACGTCGGCGTCCCCAGGGGGTGCGAACTGCACAGACCCCGTGGATGACACGGACCCCCTCCCCCTCCACCGTCGCTTGCACCTCTCATCCCAGATCTCGGAGAGCGGCAACTCAGGGGTGTCGATGACAGGATTTTGCTCGTCTTCCTTCTTCCACTGCTCCTCCTTCCCCGCATAGCCCCGGGATCCGAGCCGATGCGGGTGGTCGTTCCTCTTCTGGATCGCCCTATTCTTCTCGCTAAGGGCCTTGAACTCCTCAGTCCCCTTCTGCTTGGTGAATTCCTCCCGTACCTCCTCCGATATGAAGGGGTACTTCTCGCAAGGAGATTTCCCCGCAGCGAGGAAGTTACTGACGAGCCAACTCTTAAAGGTTTTCCATGTTCCGTTCATGTCCTTCAAGCAGGCAGTCCTAGGTGTATCGTCGGGGATTTTCCACTTAGCCTGTTTCTGAAAAATGCATACAATTAATCACGAGTTAGTTAAACTTTAGTATAAGCCAAGAGAACGTGATTACGAAAGAGTTCAGCGATTTCAGTTAATTTAACCTTCACTTCCGCCCACAACCTATCCCTCTCGTCCGTCGTCACGTCCTTCCAGCTCTGGACGGTGATCTTCACCCTTTCTTTCGCCAACAGCCCAACGTAGGCCGCGTACCTCCCAGCATTCTTTCCAATCGGCCTCCCAAATTGGTTGAACTCACAAGAAAGATCCGTGCATTTGGCCAAACGCCCCAACGTCGTCGCGCCTCGCCCCACCCTCTTGCGCTGGGATGTAACAGCTGCATCTTCAGTAGTTACGATGGGGTTGGCCCTAGTCGAACCACTAGTACTATCCGATGAAGACGACGACATGTCTTCCCCTACAAAACCATCAATAAACCATATGGCAATTAATTCGCCTTGGAGTTCCATAACTCAGCCCAGGACTGGAGACTAACTAGGGCGACAAAAGGGAAAATAATACAAAAAGAAAGACATGCATAAATTACTTCCTGAACTGTTCAGAAATATTTTCTATCGGTAAACACATGAGCTGCCGATAGACCATAACAATTACCTCCACAGAAGACAATTTTTCTATCGGCAAACCCGTGAGATACCGATAGAACATAACAATGTTCTCTACATATGGAATTTTGTTGACAAGCCACCATTCACTGTCATCACATAACATTCTCGATGATTTGCTATACTAATATTCATGGGCCAGCATTATTATTTCACACGTAAATATGCACACAAGCATCTAAGTGCCACTGTGCATAATCTTTAGCCTGTATGTGAGTCATCAGGACTTCACATCTGTTAGGTTAGGAAAAGTCATGTATAGGCATTTGAAACATATACATCGAAGACCCATCCACATTGCCATATATTTATACCAAGTGAGTAAAAATTCCCAATCAAACTAGTACATTGCATGGCTCATGTCCTTCCAGATCCAAATTAAGTTTTACTACTTGTAAAGAAATATTTTCTATAGGGAAACACATGAGCTGCCGATAGAATATGTGTAAGAACACCTCCAACATATAATGTGCATTACATGGTAGTTGGATACAATTGATCACACATACAGCAGTATAGATAAGTTAAAATCTCAAAACAGGTTCATTACAGCACTGGAACATATTATGTAAACCCTAATTTAAATCAACATTGCCTGCGGAATGTACATAATCCAACACAATAGGGAACCCTAGTGTAATTGCAAAACTCGAAGAATTAGTACGTGCAAAACACTAGGATCAAATAAGGAAGATGCTGGAAATAGAACGACGAATTAGGGTATTTACGGCGGCGATCAGTTCTGGTGATGGAGAGGCGGTGTAAAACACAGCGGCGGCCGGCGAAGGACGAAAATAAGAACCGGTGGCAGTGGCGAACCAGTGTCCAGCCGGCGATCGTCGTGTGGGAGAGAGGAAGTGAGTGGTCACGGCGGAGGTTGTGGTTTTCTTCGCTCTCGAAGAGACGCAGTGCTCTAAGGTGGAACTGTTCGAGTGGAGGGAAACTCAAGGGCCGTGTACGAGTAATAAAGTAGTGGAGGAACTTTTCTATCGGTACAACAAAATCATACTGATAGAATTATGTACTTTTCTATCGGTACAACAAAATAGTACCGATAGAACAAGTAAATTTCCCGGAAAAATATTTGAAGTAGTGAATGCCTTTTTCTATCGGTATAAACAATAAAATCCCGTGAGACCAATTTTCCCCAGAAAAATTTTTTAATTAAGTGCTTGAGATTATAGTATTGGGTGCCCTTTTTCTATCGGTAAAAACAACAAAGTACCGTCAGAGTAATGAAAAGGTACACACAATTTAACATCAAACAGACCGTGGTTGAAAGCTGCAGAATGATAAAGAAAGAGGGAAGATAGCCAGAAAATTGGAAAATTGACATAAAAAAAAATTGTTCATTCATTGTTATTTTATCACATACAAAAAAAAATAAAACCCAAAATGCTAGGTCAAGGGGTGGTCTTAGCCCTGGCTGCATGTAGAATAGAGTCAGTTAGACTTGCAGCCAGGACACAGGACTCCTCTAGTGACAAGTTGTCCCTAGGATCAACTACTACCGCGTCGAGAAGGCCTGCGACCTCCCTCAGCTTCGCTATGGTATCCTTCATAGTCAAACCGCGGCCAGCGATGGTCATATCCGCGGCTTTCTTCTCCTCGCGAAGACGCCTCGTCCTCGCCCTAGCATTGTCACCATCCGTCTTCATGCGCTTAATGCGCTGGAAGAGATCGTCAAGGTCAAGCCGTAGCTGAGTGTGCTTGTCTGTAAGGAGCTTGTGCTCCTCCTGGAGGGCCCTCAGGTCGGCCTTCACTTTGGCAGTGTCTTCCACGGCTCCCATTCCCTGTGCAAATCAACAGGTCAAGAATGAACTGAACATGGATTAACAATACAGGGGTAAACCGAGGAGATTTAGAGTTCTTACCGGGGAGGGCGTGGCTGACGATCCCATGGAGGTTTCCATTGTGAAAGAGAAGATGAGGAGTCCAACCGTTCGAGAATTAGAAAAACAACAAAATACCGTGACGCATGGCGAGGTACTTATAGAGTTTCCAAGGCGACGCATGGCGAGACGGTTGAGAATTCAAAGCGCCAGAGTATTCTTCTATCGGTAAAAACAGGAAAAAACCGTCAGACAACAAATACTATGAGACTAACGAATTTATTCTAACGGTAAAATAGAATAATACCGATAGAAAAAGTAAACTTTTCGAAAAATTTTGAAGTGCCTGAGAGAAGTGCCTGAGACACATGAAAGTAGCGGATGTCCTTTTCTATCGGTAGAAATAACAAAATACCGTCAGAAAAAAAGTGATTTTTGGAGAGCTTAATTTGAAGAAGCAAGAGGCTGCGATGAGATTTTTGCAAGTGCTATTTGAAGGGAAGAATTAAGTATTTACAGGATAAAGGTACTGTACATGTTAGAACTCATGCTGTGGACTAAAATTGAGATATATTAATGCTGTGAACTAGCTTATCATTAAGTTCTAAAGAAAAATGTACTGCCTAATGTATTAATGATAAGTTCCTCACCTTGCTGCAGAACTTGTTGGCTGTTTGCTTGGCATTTATACCTGAAATAGAAATTAATCATCAATGGTTCTCAACCCATAATCCTTCTTCGTGGTCATCTCGCAGATACGTTGTTTCGTCGATATCTTCAGTACGGATAGATTGAATGTCCTCTAAAAATGGAGGTATTTCATTGAATTGGTTATACTCCTCTTCGTCGACAACATCTTCGACCCCAACAATACGTCTCTTGCTGTGGAGGACAACATGCAAGTTTGGATTGGCCGGGTCAACGATGTAGAATACCTGTGTGGCTTGCTTTGCAAGTATGAATGGATCGTCTTCGTGTCCGACTCTACCAAGATCGACGAGAGTAAACCCGTAACTGTCAACTTGAACACCTCGAGGGATTTCGACCCATTGGCATCGAAACAGGGGAATCTTAAGTAATCCGTAATCGAGCTCCCATATTTCGTCAATAGCACCGTAATATGAGTTCAGCGCCCTTGCTGACCTGGCATCCTCGGAAATAGCAAACAGTGTCAGTCCGCTACATTGCGTGCTACTCTTGGCGTCTTGAGCTCTTGTGTAAAATGAATACCCATTGATGTCGTACCCCTGCCAAGTCCCTACAGTGAATCTTGGGCCTCTAGCCAACCATGTCACAGTTTCACTTAAGGAGCCCTCGGCAGCTCGCGTGACTCTTTCTTGGATCCACTCAGCAAATTTCCTGTTATGTTCTCTGCTGACCCAAACGTCTGACTTCGAAGGATTCTGTGACCGTAACATTACCTTGTGCTCGTGTATGTATGGCTCGACCTCCGTCATGTGTTGTAAGACCCAAAAATGTGATTTTGCGTACACATCACGAGCGGGGACGATAACTTTGAATCCAATCGTTCCGATGCTCTGAAGCCTACCCTCGTGTCGGGACCTAGGAACGCCAATTGGGTCAACCCCGGCCATATAATCTGTGCAAAATTCAATCACCTCCTCGGCGGCATAACCTTCCATGATACTCCCCTCGGGTCGACGATGAGTCCTTACGTATCCTTTCAATACACCCATAAATCTCTCAAATGGATACATGTAGCGCAGGCACACGGGTCCACAAAACTTAATTTCTCTGATAAGGTGAACAATCAGTTGGACCATAACATCAAAAAAGGATGGAGGGAAATAAATCTCGAGCTGACAAAGAGTTGTAACCACGTCGCGTTGCAAAGCGTCCAGTCCATCCGGATCAATTACCTACGAGGACACAGTTGCGCCAAATATTTATATCAGAAAAATCTTCTAATTAAGCTCCACAGATAGAGGTAATGAACTTATAGTACGAGTGCATGTACTTACCTTGCAAGATATTGCGTTGAAGAAATAACATAGGTTTGTGATTGTCTCTCTGACTTTAACTGGGAGAATGCCTCTGATAGCAATGGGAAGCATTTGTGACATCAGGACATGACAGTCGTGGGATTTCGTGCCAACCAGTCTTAGGTCCTTCATGGACACAAGTTTTTTCAAGTTCGCGGAGTACCCACATGGAACTTTAACACCGTGCAGGCACCGACAGAGATCTGTTTTTTCACTCTTGGACAACGTATAGCAGGCCGGAGGGAGGTATGTACGCTTTCCATTCTCTAAAGGTGCAAACTCAGTCCTTATCCCCATTTCCACCATGTCACGACGAGCTTTCACACCATCCTTTGCCTTTCCCGGAATGTTCAACAACAAACCAATCAAACTATCACAGACATTTTCCTCTACATGCATGACATCAATGCAATGTCGAACTTGTAAGTGCTCCCAGTACGGTAGATCCCAGAGAATCGATCTCTTCTTCCAAACATTTTTTTCTCGAGGTTTAGAATGCTTACCGAACTCAACTTTGATGTCGTTCACGCGCGAGTAAATCTCCTTACCGGTCAGAAACACTGGAGCTGATCCCTTCTCAGGCTTCCCGTTAAATGATTTCCTCTTCTTACGGTACGTGTGATGCACCGGAAGAAACCTGCGGTGACCCATGTACACTGTTTTTCGGCAGTTTCGCAGCCACATGCTCTCAGTTTCATCTAGGAAAATAGGGCAAGCCTTGGCTCCTTTCATACTATACCCCGACAAATTGCCGTAGGCCAGAAAATCATTTATGGTGCAAAATATCAAGGCCCGCAAGATGAAATTCTCTTTCTTGTATGCATCCCACACCTGCACACCTTCGCTCCACAATTTCTGTAAGTCCTCGATTAAAGGCGCTAGAAACACGTTAATATCATTTCCGGGTTGTCTGGGTCCTGAGATTAGTAACGCCATCATGATGTACTTGCACTTCATGCTAACCAAGGAGGAAGATTGTAGATGCATAAAAGAACTGGCCAAGTGCTGTGCCGGCTGCTCATATTACCATGTGGGTTCATACCATCTGTACTCAGCCCGAACCTTACATTCCTAAGTTGGCCGCTGAACTCGGCAAATGTTCTGTTGATGTTTCTCCATTGAATAGAATCAGCTGGGTGTCTCAGTTTTCCGTCTTGTTTCCGGGCTTCAGCATGCCAACGCAAGTGCTTCGCGACTTTCGGATTTGCAAACAGCCGCTTCAATCTAGGTATCACAGGAAAGTACCACACAGTTTTTGCCGGGGGCCCTTTCTTTACCTCGTGACGTTCACTGTCAATCCGGTCCCTACGCGTATACCTCGATGCGCCGCATCTTGGACAAACATGCAAACTGGAGTACTCGTTACGGTACAACACACAATCATTTGGGCATGCATGTATTCTTTCGATTTCCATTCCCAACAGACACAACAGTTTTTTGGCTTGGTAAGTAGATCTTGGCAACTCATTTCCCTCTGGAAGCATGTCCGCTAGAAGATCTAATAGTGCCATGAAACTCTTATCACTCCAACCGTTTCCTGCCTTCAAGTTATATAATCTCAGTACAGAAGACAGTTTTGTAAATGTTGCACATCCAGGGAACAGAGGCTTCTCAGAGTCAGCAATCAGTTTCTCAAATTCACAGAAGTCATTTTCGTTGTAATCTTCCTCTACATCATGTAACATCTCATCTAGATTGTCATCATCATCATCTACGTGCACATCGGAATGAACATTACCAAAATTCGGATGATCATCGATATTATTGCAATCCACATCCGAGTCGTGCTGATTGGTAGTAGTGGTGCTTGTTTCCTCAAGATCTTCGCCATGCCATATCCAACGGGTGTATCGCGCGTTAAAACCACGACGAATCAAATGACTCTTAATTTGATCAGAGTTGCTAAACCTCTTCAAGTTCATACAATCTGTACAAGGACAGAGCATATTTTTCTCTCCCTTCCTCTCCTTTTGTTGCTCAGCAAATTTAATAAACTCATTCACACCATCCAAATATTCAAGAGTAGTACGTTTTATTCCATACATCCAATATTTCCTGTCCATCTACAATTAACAAAATTTAACGAGTAAGCCATGCATGAAACCTGCCCGATTAAGTTATGTATATGTACATGTACAGCCTCTTACAACACATACATGTGTTGAACCCTAGCCTGATGAAATTAACACTAATTAACCTAGCTAACTACACAATACAAGCTAGTTAGCTCCTAAAATATGACGCATTTCCAGCTACCAAGCTCCCAAGCTTAGAGCTACAAACTTGGAACTACACAATACAGCTAGCTTGCAAGTAGAGAGGAAGGGAGATCTAGAGGGAGAGAGAGATAAGTGTCGACAATTAAGCGTACCTTAAAGAGAGGGGCGCAATCAACTTCCCTCCAGCCTGCGCTAATCACCCTAGCAGTGTAGCTGCGGGCGTGGAACTTTCGTCACAAACAGAGGGACACAAAGTGCAACAGAACAAATTAAAGAGCAGCTCAGCAATGGTCGAGTGGGGTTTTCCTTATAATGGACATTTTTCTTACGGTAAATACATGAAATAACCGTTAGACTAACTTAGGTAATTTGCCGCTCACATATTCTATCGGTAAAAACACACACATACCGTTAGAGAATGTACATTACCGAGCAAGTACAGGACTTCTTCTTTCGGTAAATATGTGTATTGACCGTTAGATCATGCATGACACAGCACGTACATGAGTTTTTCTATCAGTAGATATGTGTACGAACCGTTCACAAGAGCAAGAAATTGTCTATCGGTAAATATGTGTATTTACCATTAGAATATGCATGACTGAGCAAATATATGTGTTTTCCTATCGGTAAATATGTGTACTTACCGTTAGAGGAGGTACTGGTACCAAACTGGGACAAACATGCACATGCCATTTCTCACATTCAAGGAATCATATCAATGTAACATCAAACAGATCTTACATCAAATAGATCTTACATCAAACGGATCTTAACTAGAAGATAAAGCAATATATTTCAAGAAATGCTAATTTGTGGATTAACTAGGAGACACAAAAATACTTTTCTTAGGTACTTGGGACTTCATCTTGCCAAAGAAATTACACATGCCAGTTCACAAATTCAGGTACCAACATAGACATGCCAGTTCACCAATACAAATTCAGGTACAAACATACACATGCCAGTTCACAAATTCAAGTGCATGTTTGAAACAGCAATACAAATACACACCTACCTACCAATACAATTAAATACACAAATACTCCCTGCACATTCAAGTTCATGTCCCAATTAGCAATACATGATACACAAATATACAACAATATACAAATACAACAATTCACACATTCGATGTATATTAGAAAAGCCACGTCTAAAATTAACAACAGATCACGACGAGGACCCAGTGGCCCTTACATTTTACATAAAAGAGAACCTTTGCAGGTTGCCACAATGCAACTACCGACTACAAGTTAGACCTGATACATCACAAATCCATTCATCCAAAACAGCAAATGTCTGAACCACATTGGACTTAACCATAAGAGTTCAATTCGAAGACGCCCGAGGAGCTGGAACTGCCGTCGACATACATTTTTACACATTGGTGATTTCCTCGGACTCAAACTCGATCAACTCAACTCAACTCAACTCAACTCCATTAACAAAAAGAACCTACCTTCCAAGATGTTGTTCTGTGTAGTGATGGTGTAGAATGGCTGTGCAAATAACAACAATTCTTCTTCTCCAAGCAGGTAAGCATCTGGCCACAAGCTGGTGCATGCAAAAAAATGTAAGGTGCTTTCTATAGGTCCTGATTTGAGAAACACGCCGGGCTTAAGGATCTTCTCGACCGAGCCAACCAAGATCTCGCCCTTCACGTCCTTCCAGCTCTCGACGGTGATCTTCACCGTTTCTTTCGCCAACAAGCCAACGTAGGCAGCGTACTGCGATGAAGAACCGTGAAATACGTTGCCCCTCATGAGCATCATCCAAGGACCTGAACAGATCATAATCATATTGAAAAGAAGACACATCAAAATGAAGGATACAAAAAAAGCAGAATTATTGCCATAATCGGATTAGAATAATCTAACAATATTGCAGAAATTTTACGTACCTTCCTTGGGATGCCGAAGTCTAGAGGGCGTCGATGGAGGTGCGGAGGTGCAGTGATCCCCTGTAGAGGTGAGCCGGCCGTCCATGGAGCTTACGGTTTAGGACTACGAGCCCCAGATGAACTGTGAGAATGAAAGAGACATACCCGTGTATTTATACAACTATATATTTTCTATCGGTACAAAAACAGCATACCGTTAGTAATAAAAACATCTGTAGAAGGCGAATGGTTCTATCGGCACAATACATATTACCGATAGGAATTTTTGTACATACTCTATCGGTGTGTACGTACATTCCCGATAGAATATTACAAGTTGTAGAAGGCCAACAGTTGTAAGATATTTTTTCTATATTCTAACGGTATAAACATTCATTACCGATAGAATATTACAAGTTGTAGAAGGCCAATAGTTCTAAGATATTTTTGCTATATTCTAACGGTATAAACATTCATTACCGATAGAATAAAACTATTTGAGACGAACAGTTCTAAGCAATTTTCTATATATTCTAACGATACAAGAATCCATTACCGATAGAATAAAAATATTTGTAGAAGGCCAACGGTTCTATCGGCGCACTACATATTGCCAATAGGAATTTTTAATATACTCTGTCAGTATATTCATACAGTACCAATAGAATAAGTCTAGTTGTAGAAGTCGACCAGTCCTATCGGCGCACAACATTCTCCCGTCAGTACTTATGCATCTCTTCTAACGGCAAATTTGTTCTATCAGGAAGTTTCTTACAAACCGATAGGAAAAATACACCCGATGGCCTTTTATGACCTCGAGGCACATTTTCTATCGGTTTTCAACTAAATCGCTAATAACCGATAGAAGATAGGGGTTAGTAGACTGCATTTCTGTACTAGTGTATGATACCTATTGTACGTCCTGTGGAGGCAACAGATGAAGACGACTTCGCTGGTTCCTGCACATTAGAAGTTTTGCTTACCTCGGGTGTACGTGGCGGTGGTAACGATGCTACTGAACGCGCCCTACTGGTCGAGGGGGCAGTAGACCGAACATCAGGAGGTGGCTCTGATTTGGTTGACGCCTGCCTTGGGGTGAAGGTACTACCAAAGTTGCTCCGTGGCCGCTGTTGTCATCCCTGCAATTCTTTTTCTGCCAAAACAGCAAGCTAGAACAATCTATTGACATCATGATAGTCCTTGTAATCAATAATATTTTGTATATCATGCCTTAACCCCCCATAGAAACGAGCCATTTTATCCTCCTCGGTTTCCTCTACCTCACAACGCAACATGCCTATTTGAAGCTCTTGGTAGTACTCCTCTACCGATTTGTTACCTTGATCTAAGCGTTGCAATTTTTTACGCAAATCACGTTTAAAGGAAGGAGGCATAAATCTAGCGCGCATTTGTCTCTTCAGATCATGCCAAGTACCAGGATGTACGTTAGACTTTACTAGTTCATTCCACCAAATTATAGCAAAATCCTTGAACTCACTAGTGGCTTGTCTAACTCTATGAATTTCAGGAACAAGATGGGAGTTAAATTTTTGTTCAATCTCCATTTCCCAATCTAAATACACCTCAGCATCATATGTACCAGAAAAAGAAGGTACGATAAACTTAACTTTAGCAAATGGATCATCATTGCGATAGTTATTATTACCATTGTTACCTCTCATACCTTGACGATTTCGGTTGAAGCGCTCTAAGTCATGTGCCGCACGTCGCATAGAGGGTTCATTGCGAGGTGCCACATGTCCCTCTACATCATCATCGTGCTCCTGGGCTGCATCATTTTGCTGTTGTTGGACAGCAGGTGTGCGGTTCTCGATCACCTGAACCCTGTCATCAAGCTGGGCAACACGTCGTTCCAATCTTTCAATACCTTTGGTTATCTCTTCCATCATGGTTTTCAGCTCAGCATGAAGGACACACTCGTTTTCCTCTTTATCAGATCCTGCCATGATTAGTAGAAAGTAGAAAAAACACAAGAAGTATTATCCCTACAAACTACCAGGTTCAGACAATTGGATTCACATCCTCTCAAGCGTCTTACCACGCTCTTGCAAGGTTCTTACCAACGCTGCAGAAGGTACAACCGGTGGCTGGTTCGTGATATCGTGACGAGCTTAAGTGTAACCATTGCAAGGTTGAATCCTATTCTGATAGAAAGTATGTGGAGCTTGGAAGGCAGTTATGGTAGCAAAGGTTAGCAATAATTGAAGTCAGAATGCTAAGTTGAATAAGTGTCCAAAGAACCCACTAGTGTTGCTGGCCTAAATGCGCCCCTAGAACTGTTCAAACAAGCAAAGACAACAAGGTAACAAATGGAAACAGCAAGATGATAGCAAGGACAATCAATATTGAAGCAATTCTGATCCCAAAGATAGCAAGTATGGCAAGTACGAACCCCCGGATTTTTTTTCACTGCACGACTTTTCTGTGCGCTGCCTCTTTTTGATAATTTTTTTTTTATTTTTTTTTGATTTTTCTGATATTTTTTTCAAGTTCAGAAACATAGAAATATGGAAACAAAGCAAGTTCCCCTCAATTTGGAGGTAAGGGGTGGCCGATATAAATTTTGTTGCTTGCTCCAAAAACTGTGCTAAAACTTCCGGGGCCGGATACTCGATTTTCCAGAGGGATTTTGGCCTCCGAAATTTTGACAAAACCAATTTTTGTTAGTGAAATTCAAGTGTAACTTTTCGTGAGCTTCGAAACGAGTGGTCGTGGAGCTCAAACGGAGTTCGAATGCAAAAGTTATGGCCGTTTTAGTGAAGGTGCTCCGGATCAGGGTATCTGGGCAATGCGAACTTTCGGTTTCGTAAGTAGGGAACGTGATGGTGGGTTGGCGGGATGAACAAAGGGGAGGCTAGCAATGCAGGGTGTTTGACACAAGGCGGTTTGCGACCTATCTAGGGTTTGCGAAGCGGGATAGTAACACAAGGCGGCTAGCGGGGGCAAACCGAGTAGGACTCGATTTGATTTTCTGGATGTCTGGCGGTGGTAGGACGGACGATGCAACGGGGAGGTGATGGATAGAACTACGAACACAATCTAAACCAGCAACCAGACGACGAACTAAGGACACAAACTCAACAACGCTAACTGAAAGCAAAGATTGCGAAGGCTCGAAGTGGTTTGGACAGCGGAAGACTATCACCTAATTAATTTTTTTTTTGGCCTTTTTTTTTTCTGGACGATGGGTAAAACGATGAACAATGAACAGATGGGATACGAGATACCTGACGGGCAACCGGGGCTCTGATACCACTTGATGAGGAACGGAGTCCCAATCTTCCGACAGGTAGGGGATAGTTCGATTGGTGGAGACTCGACGTTGACGATCCGACTTTCAACCAGAATCGATCTAGGCCTGCAATCGCTACACCACTGCTCCATTCGTTATCAACCGTACCGAGGCGCGGTTGACCTAGCCACGAAGGCCTGTTCCTACAAGCGAATCAAAGAACATGTGCAAGAACACAGAAGAAGCAATCTCGAATTGCAAGTATGTATTAAGATCACGAAGTGTTGGGGTTCCACAAACCGAAAATTCTAAGCAAAACCCGAGTCTAACAATGACGGCTACGAGGTTTTAATATGTGAGAGGGGTGGCGTCTAGGGTTTGGGGCGCACCACCCCACGTGGGATACACGGGCCGAGGCCCAATAGACAGGTGACACAGCACCGCATGGCCCAACAGAATCTAGTCTCCACTTGTTTCGACAATTGTGATTGACTCAGAAGGATTTTTTACATGGGACCAGATCCGTTGGAAAGGTCTCGTCGAGGGCTTCTCCGTAATGTACTTGAACACCCCAAACAGAGTTTGTATGCATCTGCTACACCCATTTGAAGACAGGCTGCTCCGCTGTGGCCGACCCGGACTCCAGCTCGCGGTAGACTTGATTCCCGACCCGTCTTGGCGCAAAGTGACACCCTCGCTGATCAAGACCATGATTCCTGAGCACAAGCACAATATTATTAGGTAGTAACTCACTCTTGTCAATATTCTCTCGTGTACTAAGAAACGAGCTCACCTGGTGATTTAGTTGACGTGCACGTGCCCTTGTTATTGGTCCTTGCACAACGGGTGTTGGAAGAATGGACGCATCGTTAGGGGTGATGTCCTCATCACATTACTTCTCTATTTGGCGGCCACACCGCACACGGTTAGCGCTGTCCTGATCGCGGATAGAGAGGGAATACACAAACCCGTCTACTACGTAAGCGAGGTACTTCATAGTCCTAAGGAGCGATACCCTGAGGTCCAGAAGATACTTTACGCACTACTGATGACTTCCCGTAAGCTACGACATTACTTTCAAGCACATGAGATCACAGTACCCTCCTTTTTTTTATTGGGGGATATTGTCCGCAATCCAGAGAAATCTGGTCGGATCGCAAAATGGGCTGTCGAGCTCGGTGCCTTCGATATCCATTTCACGCCCCCACACTGCGGTTAAGTCTCAGGTCTTGGCCGACTTTGTGGTCGAATGGACCAATCCCGAGCCACCCGTGCGGGTACCCGAGGAATTGGAGTGCCCCGATCACTGGACAATGTATTTCGACAGCTCTCGTAGTTTCCAACACTCGGGGGATGGAGTGGTCTTAGTTACGCCTCAGGGCGAACAGCTTAAGTTTGTCTTTCAACTACACTTTGTTGCGACCAATAACGCAGCAGAGTATGAAGGTGTTCTTGCAGGGCTCCGGGCAGCAAAATTCCTCGGAGTCCGTCGATTAGTGGTGAGGGGCGACTCACAGCTGGTCGTAAACCAGGTAAACAAGGAGGACAGCACCTCCAATGAGACAATGGATCATTACTTGGGGGAAGTGAGGAGGTTGGAAAAACACTTCAGTCCTTGCAAAGTCCAATACATCCTGCGAATGGACAACATTCTCGCAGACCAATTATCCAAAATTGGGTCCTCACGCACATCCGCTCTGGCAGGAGTGTCCGTCGAACACTTGGAACATCCTTCGATTATGACTTTGATCGAGGATGATCCGGTAACAGTCTGCGTTACCAACCTTGGTCAGGAACAGGATTGGACTCATCCATTGAGAGTCTATCTTGAACATGAGACCTTGCCCAAGGACGAAACCGAAAGTGATTGGTTAATTCGAAAAGCGCGTCTATACAAACTTATAGAATGAGTTTTCTATAGAAAAGGTACTCAAGGAGTATTCATGCGCTGCATATCTCAGGAGGAAGGTAAATCCCTCTTGAAAGAAATACATGACGGTGTATGCGGAGCTCCGAAAACGGCGTTTCTAGAACTTCACCAAATTGGACAAATTCAGAGTCTAAATTGTAGCTCCGAAAATTCTCTACAACTTTTTCCATTGTGAGAAGTTCTAGAAACGCCGTTTTCAACTCCAAAATCGCGTTGAAAGTGAATCTGTTTGATTTCGGATTTCCTACACAGACTGTATTGCGGGGCCCATATCGCCTAGATCCGTTATCCAAAATTGGTGTTCCATATATGCAAATTGATCAACACGAAACGATCTACAACTTTTCTGTTATACGTTTTAGCGTTTGAGGCCTCCAAAAATCCGAAAACAGCATAGGAAGTTTCTGCATAGTAGATCTGTTTTCCCAGCGAGAGAAAATTGAGTGTTTGTGTATATATCTTGTAATCTCTCATATGCGGCACTATTGATATTTAAAAAAAAAAGGTGAAAAAGGCAAGTGCAAAAACAAAAAGAAGCCGCACAAAGATAAAAAAAAAATAAATAAAAAAAAAAAGCAAGGAAAAAAAAAATCAAAAGTGCTTGTATCCTTTGTATCGACAGTGTTATGTCATTCGTTTTGCTTGCTTGAGCTAGGTCTGAGAACGAGTTTAGGCCAGCAACTTTGACAAGAACTTTGAATCTTTATTCAGCTTTGCTAACTGTTTTCGAAATTTGCTAATCCTTGCTACTATACTTTGCCTTCCAAACTCCACCTTTCTTCTGATCAGTTCAGGTTCAATTCGGCAATCGCTACACTCAAGCTTGTTACGGTATCACGAACCAGCCGCCGGTTGTACCACCTGTTGCATTGGTAAGAACACTTGTAAGAGCGTGGTAAGACGCTTGAGAGTGAGTGAAACCACCTTCTGCCGCCAAAGTAGTTGATAGGGATTATACCACCGGTTGTTTTTGTTTCTTTTGTCTTTCTTTCAACTAACAATGGCAGGTAATGAGGAAGATGAGTGTGTTACACGGAACGAGCTTAACAACGCGCTCAATGACATCAACGCAAACATCGCAAGGATCGGCCAAGATAACGACCAAAGATTGGAGAGGATAGAGCGAAGCATCGCCAATCTTCTTACCAGGTTGGAAAATTTTGACAGACAGCCGCCTCCCAATGGAGCTCGCAGAGTGGAAGATCAAGAAGAGTCTGTCGCGGGAGATGAAGTGGATGGAGAGGGCCATGATGCCTTTGCCGCTCGCGCCGCTGCAGAGGATGTGCGACAACAACAACGCCTGAATAACAACCGTCAAGGTATGGGAGGTAACAATTTTAATCCTCGTAATGGTCGTGGACATGATGATTCTTTTGCTAGGGTTAAATTTACCATACCATCTTTTTCTGGTACTTATGATGCTGAAGTTTACTTAGATTGGGAAATGACAGTTGAACAAAAATTTAACTCCCATCTTGTTCCTGAGATACATAGAGTTAGACAAGCTACTAGTGAGTTTAAAGATTTTGCTATCATTTGGTGGAACGAGATAGTAAATGCTGGATTAGCACCTGATACATGGGATAGATTAAAAAAAGCTATGCGTAGAAGATTTGTTCCTCCTTCTTATAAACGTGATATGCGCAAGAATTTGCAACGCTTAAATCAAAATAATAAATCTGTTGAGGAGTACTACCAAGAGCTACAAATAGGCATGTTGCGTTGTGAGGTAGTTGAGGATGAGGAGGATAAGATGGCTCGTTTTTATGGGGGATTACGGCGCGAGATTCAGGACATAATTGATTACAAAGAATATAATTCTATCAATAGATTGTTCCAGCTTGCTATGTGTAACACCCTGGTTTTGGGGGTGAAAAGTTTTTGCATAAAATCCTGCATGCATGTATCCCTGTAGCAGTAGCCAGATCAGCTGAACCCTAATCTCTCCCAAACCCTAAAAATCTCCAAATCTATTCTCTAGATCTAGATCAAGATCTGACCATCCAGATTTAACCTACCAGTTATTCTGAAGATAAAAGTCTTCAGGAACCAGATTGAATTCTAACCGTAACTCCCAGTATCTAAACCTCCTTCTGTTTTCGAAAACAGGAAATTCAGATTTACCCTAAGTACCCCCAGTTTCCAGATAATTGAGTTATCATGATTTAACCTTATCCAGACTCAAGTAACCCCTGGAATATGTTCCTAGGTTCATCCTCAACTTACTCCAAAAAGTTGGGAACCAGATTGTCTCATCTAAACACTTTTCGCAGTTTAGTCCAAATTTTACTGCGAATAAGTCCTTTTCTGTTTACCTGGAAGCCTGAAAAGGCTAAAATTCACAAATCAACTCCAACCTCATAATTTCTTCAGGGAACACCTCCCAAATGCTATTTGATACATATTTCCCTTCTATTTAAACTACAAAATCTCTCCCCAATCACCAGAATTTAAGATCGACAAAATCCAGATCTATTTTACCTTAATTTTACCCTATTTTCGAAAATAGGTGAAATCTCTCAAATCTTATCAAACTTTCTCCAAATTTGAGCTAAATGAGTATTAATAGAAATGTTATACTCAGCCATGAAATCAAATCTCAAATTAAACCTCTCAAAGACCAGATTTGCAGTTTAGTCCAAAGCCAAACCAAAAATCATCGCAAATCAGTCCCTGGTTCGACCAGGCTACTGTGCACGACCAGGCCGTTCAAACGACCACGAGCGCCGGAGTTGGTCGTCGCCATTGCCGCCGCTGCGGTTTCGTCGCCGGCGATCTCCAGCGTCGCCACCTCCGCCACTGTTTCCCTGCCGCGTGTGCGCATCGTGTTCGCCACCGTGGAATCACCTCGCCCGCCAGCAGCACCTTTGTTCTCCCGCGCGCGCGCCCGACAACGGCAGCACAGTTGCGCCACGTCGCAAGCATGCCTTGGGGAAGCATCACCTCGCCTTCACCTCCACCAGAGCAGCAGGCTAAAGCCGGCACGGCCGCTGGAGCGCGTCACTTCGCCAGGATGCAGCCGTGTTGTCACCTCCAGCCCGCTTCACTTCCCCGTGCATTTCCAACCGTTGCAAGCCCCTTGCTGTGCTTATAAAAGCCACCCCAGCTCAGCTCAAACACACTCACACCTAGAACCACCCAAAATCCCTAACCACGCCGTCGTCTTCGTCTTCTTCGGCGAGCTCGAGAAGAGGCTCACGGTGCCAGGCCAATCCACTGCACCGAACTCCAAATTGAAGCTACCAGTAAGTTGCTCTCAACCACTTACCTGTGTAGTAGCAGCCAATTGAGTTCTATCGCACCTCATCGCCGGGAATTGCTGTTTTTCCCCGACAACTCCGGCGAGCAATTAATCCCTAACTAAGTCAAATTAGCTCTCGAGCCTGTAATCAAACATGATCAATGGACTGTTTAGAACACATCTAAGCAACCAGAATCACCAATTTCGCTAAAATATGAAAAACCCCAAGTTTACACCTTGCATGCAAACTGGAACTCGCCGTTAAGCTTCTGTGGTGATTTTTCAGTTAAATTGACTTCACACCTAGCTTTTGTATGCCCCAGAGACCCCCCTCAAGCAAGGGCTCGAGTTCGTTTGCCCTAGAACAGAAATGCCCAATTTTTGTGTCTTCTTCCCTAGCTCCGGTCGCCGGATTTTGTTCCCGGCCGTTTCAACCCCAACCACCTTGTCTAGTAGATGTGCCTCGACCCCATGAGTATTTTTGCCTTCTAGCTCGACACCTGGATCGGCCCAGATGAAGAGGTATCGCCATGCCAAAGTTTGGTCCAGAAACTGTTGAGAACAGCTCGGCCACCGTGTTCTTCGCCGGTTTTCATCACTTTCCGGCCATCTCCTGCCCTAGGTCCTGTTGAGACATTTGTTCCTGTTACAAATGCCTAACCACCAGACAAAGTGGTGCATCATTTGGAGCCCTAGATCAAAAGTTATGGCAAACCCTAGTTTCTGGCCATGTCAACTCTATGTCAAACTATGCCAGTCAGTGGCATTAGCCCTGTTCACCCACCTCTGGTCATGCAAACCAGAAACTACCTTGTCAAACAGTTGCCCCACTACCTTGTGCACCATATGCTTGAATCAAAATCCATTTTGGCCACTACAAACTGTTCAAACCATGTCAATGCCATTCTTGGGCATTGTCAGCCAATGGCATTGGGCCAGTTTGACCCCTTCTGGGTATGCAAAATGAACATAACTTTGTCTCTTAGACTCCTGATGTTGTGATCTACATTTTATTCTACTGTCACAACTTGAGTTGAGCCCTCTATCATCCATCGACCCTATGTCGATGCCTCGAACCGAATGTCGACCTAAAGGCGTTCACTGTTTTTGAGCGAACCAGCAGCAGCCTTGATATCATTCTGATATTTTGGAACATTTGGAACCTTGTAAACCCTTGACAACTAATCTTAACCTTGGTTTCCATAGTTTAACCCTAATCGCTCTCAAATCTTGTATCGCCTAAGTGTTCCTCCTTGCATTATCGCATATAAGTGAATTAGTAAGAATAGAATGAATTGTAATGCCTGTTTGCTTGTTTGATCTTGTTTAGAGCAAGAATCCGGGGTTGAAGATCTTGTCGCTGAACCATCATCGACTGCTGATACTTACGACGCGGAAGGCAAGTCATACTTTGATCATATTGAAACCCATATTTTATGAATTGCTATGCTATTCCATGAGTAGATATCTCATTAATATTGCATGTGTTGAGATCAATGATATTATGGCAGTGATAGATTGAATACTTGAGGAATGTGAACTTGATAAGATAGTAAGCCACGAACTAATAAAAGTATAAACATGTACATTTATATTCATGAAATAGAACCCCTAGCCGTGACCAGTATTTTGGTATGGAATGGTGGTAGCACTGGAGGTGCTTGGCTGCACTGAATGTGTAGGCACTGAAGGTGCATGGTTTGTGGTATGATCTGGTCACTGGCATGTAAGGACTAGAACCTTGTGTTATGCGTCTAGTGGCATGAAAAACGTACCAACCACTTACCTGGTATGGGACAGGCGCAACCTAGTAGCTTTCTTAGTATTATCAGTTCCCTGCATGGCTTGTCGATCCGGTTTCTCGCGTGGAAACTGGTGGGACGCAGTTCGTCCATGAGTGATGTGAGATCAGAAAAATTATGAGAGGATAAGGTGTAAAGAAGGAAGACGCCCTACGCCAGATTAAGTCGTGCGCGACTGTAATCAAAAGAGGTTATGTGTCCTGCGGGAACATAGACCCAGGCTAGGAAGTAAGGCAGTGGGGAGGACCCACAACGGTACTTGGGACGGTATTGTCCATTTACCGGGCAGGGATACTGTTAATACTAGACTGCAAAACGTTGTGTGATCTCGGCCTTGTCACATGCGTATAAGTCGCATGGAGTTGGCCCGACTTGGAAGTCGGGTGAAAAAGTGGATTTAAAAAGAGGTACATCTCTGCAGAGTTTAAAAATGTATTCGAATACTTCGTGCTCCCGAGTTTTAGGAGTATGCCGCGGTGGATTAAATCCACGGGGTGTGACACAAGTATTGTTTTATAAACTAAAATTTGTTAGCTCAAGATTACCCAAGTGGCATGTGTTGTCATGATAAGGGGCGTTGCCGTGGGCTGTCATGTGTTGACGTGTCGCGGTAATACCATAATATAGAGATCATATGATAATTAAGAGGCATGTGGTTTATGCCCTAAGTTATGAAATACTGTTATGAGTATAAGATAGAAAGGCTTGAATAAAAATAATGTGATATGAGGATATATCGCCTTGGATATGGGATATATGTATCACCATCAATATGATTTATTTACTGCCATGAGTATGATTGGAAGTTGAATAAGAAATGAGAAAGAAATGTATTTTGAGAAAAACTCTTCACTCTTTCCCCAATAGCATAGGTTCATGTCATTTATACTATATGTATCTCTACCTTCCCTATGACTTGCTGAGTACGTAAGTGCTCACCCTTGCAACTTATCAACAATAGATGGAGTGCTTCATGACCAAGACGAAGGCTTGGGAGATTTCGTGGATCCAGAAGGAAGAGAGCCATTTCTGCCAGAGCCTTGATGTGTGTTGTTCTGCTGTCAACTTCTTACGACTGTGGGGGTTTCGCCTAGCTTCCGCCGAGTAGTTGTCTTTGTTTTAATTAGACCATTTGTGCCGTGAAGGCATGGTATTACTCTTGTTGTATCAGGCCAGCAGGCCATACTGTTTATCAATGATATTTTGTAAGTTACTCTGCTGCAATGAACTCCTGTGCTTGACTTATCCTGGGAAGTCAGTGGTATGTATGTATGAGGCCAGCTGCAGCGAGCTAGGTCTCCACGGGAGTAGTCGTGGTACCCTGTGCGGGGCGCGACACATAAAAAAAAAGTGGTATCAGAGCAGCATGAGAACTTGACTGTAGGACGACACCTTTAGGAATTGGCTCGCCAGGAAGGCGTAGTTTATTTAAAAATCTATTTTCTAAAAACACTATTTTTGAAAACAGGAGCCTTGTAGCTTCTAAAAGTTTTGGATTTCAAAAGTCTTACTTGGCTTTTCTAAAAATTCGGCAAGATGTCGAGAGAGCGTTCTGCTTTTATAGAGTGCCTCAGGAGTTGGGCTACGTTGCTACGGCACATAGCCTAGTTCTTTTGGTAGAACCCTGTTCGAGTAGTTAGTCGACCGTCGTAGAGGATTAGCCTGGAAAGGGTAGTGTAGATAGAGCAGGTGGATGCTCTTGCTAGCTTTTGTGCTCCGCCGTTGCTTTTGCAATGGTTAACTTGTTTACTATGGCTAGAAGCCTAAGTGTTTTGTGCATTAAATAGTTGCATTAATTTCCGCATTAGTGCCCTAGCTCTCTCCTAGTTAGTTAGACCTATCTGCTCTTTCTTCAGAAGATCATTATGGTGTACACGAAGAGAAGATCGCAAGGTAGTTAGGAGGACAGGGAGCAAGCTTCACCCAGGGAAGACCCTGCAAGGAGAGGATCTTCATCTCAACAGAGACCCCTGGAATCAAACCTTTCTCAGGAAGATCAGCCAACCCTCCAAGAAATTCTTCTCTCCATGGAAAAGAGCAGGCAGGAGGCACAAGCTGCCCACACCCAGTTGTTGGCTCAGATCATTCAAAAGATGCCAGGAGGGACATCTGAAGGAACTGCTGTTGGAACCCGACTATCGGATTTTCAGAAGACCCGACCACCAACATTTGCTAGTGCAACTGATCCCATCGTCGCCGATGATTGGCTCAGGGACATCGAGAGGAAGTTGGATACAGTTCGTTGTAACGACCGAGAGAAAGTTTTATTCGGATCACACCAACTTACAGGAGCAGCAGCCGCATGGTGGATAAACTATCAAGAGGCTCACCCTAACAAGGATAACATATCCTGGACGGAATCTAAAGAGCAATTTCGGAAATTTCACGTACCCATCGGTGTCATAGCCGCCAAACGCCGAGAGTTCCGAAACTTGGTACAAGGGAGCCGGACCGTTACGGAATATCTGCACCAATGCAGCCATCTAGCTCGCTACACGCTAGGGGACATCGACACGGAGGGCAAAAAGATGGAGCGCTTCACCGAAGGACTTCAGCACTATCTGCAGTACCAGATTGCCTCCCACGAATTTTCAGAGTTCCAAACCTTAGTCAATCCGGTATTGAAGGTGGAAGAAAAGGGGAGCGTAGGAGAAGAAAGTCTGAAAAGGAAGATGCTACAGCAAGCACGGCCGCCAGCCAACCCAACCACGGGAAAAGCCCCAACATCTCCCAATTTTTGACCAGTCTACCAAGCACCAAGATCACCGGCAACACCGTCATGTCCAAGCTGCAAAGGAGCTCACTACCAAAGGGACTGCCCTCATGCTAGAACTCAGTGTGTTCATTGCGGACAGTATGGACACCACAAAGACAGCTGTCTTTGGACTCAGCTTCCAACGTCGATAGCAATATCACAAGCTGGAACACAGACGATGGCACCCAGAACCATAACTTCACCACCATTGCAGAGCCCCAGAGGAAGTTCGCCCAACAGAGGAAGAACCATAGCAGGCTGAGGACGAGGAAGAGGAAGAGAACAAATGGGAAGCCAAGGAGGCCGATTAAACTTCACCTCTCTTCAAGAAGAAAACAACGCCACCGACATTCTCCTAGGTAGATTCTTGAACCAGTTTGCATCTGCTTTAATACTGTTGATCCTGGAGTTACAAATTCATCCATATCAGAAGATTTTGCATTTAAAGTGGGAATACATATGGTACCTCTAGAGTACTCTATGGATATACAGACCCCAAGAGCTAAGCTGCCTGTATATTCAGCTTGCCATCATATATAACCTTCAGAGTAGAAGGGGAAGAGTTTATTGCTAACCTATTAGTCCTAGAACTGCAAGGCCTAGATATTATATTGGGAATGGATTGGATACCCCAACATAAAAGTCTAGTGGATTGTGAGAGGAAAACTCTGAGCCTTGTTAGTAACCAGGGAAAGAAAGTCTTGTTTCATCTAGAGAAGTCATCAGACGAGAAACCACGAGGGTCTATTCAAGTACTTCAGAAGATATGCTTGGAACAATTGCCCATAGTACAAGAATACTCGGACGTATTCCTAAAAAGAACTCCCAGGGATGCCACCTGATAGGGAGATAAAGTTTACCATTGAGCTTAAACCAGGAGCGGCACCTATAGCTAAGAGACCATATAGGATGCCGGTAGCAGACTTAGAAGAGTTGAAAAGTCAGCTAGAGGAGCTAGAGAGTCAAGGATTTACTGACCTAGTGCTTTACCTTGGGGAGCCCCAATGCTGTTGAAGAAAGATGGAACTCTAAGAATGTGCGTGGATTACCAAGCGCTGAATGAGGTGACCATTAAGGACAAGAATCCACTGCCAAAGAATGATGAACTATTCGACCAACTTCGAGGAGCCAGAATATTCTCCAAGATAGCCCAAAAGCCCGGCTATCACCAACTGGAAATCAGGAAGAAGGACATAACCAAGACTGCTTTCACTACAAGATACGGGCTGTACGAGTTTACTGCAACCTTCATGAACATCTTGAACAACACATTCATGGATCATCTCGATAAGTTGTCATTGTGCTCATAGACGACACCCTCATCTACTCCAGAAGTCCAGAGGAACATAAGCGGCACTTGCACAAAGACTTGAGAAGACCAAGAGAGTGCAAGTTCTATGCCAAATCTGACAAGTGTGAATTTTGGATGACGAAGATTGCATTTCTCGGCCATGTTTTGACAGAAAAAGGAATTTTAGTGGACTCGGCCAAGATCGCTGTGATCAAGGAATGGAAGCAACCTACCAGCGTGTCAGAGATCAGAAGCCTTTTGGGATTAGCAGGTTACTATCAGAGATTTATTGGAGGATCTTCTCAGATTGCTAAATCCCTTACCAATCGGTTTAGGAAAGAAGTCACATTCGAATGGACCGCCAAGTGCGAGGAAAGTTTCCAGAAACTTAAGGAAAAGTTAACAACCACACCAGTCCTCACATTGCCAGATAGTAAGGATGACTTCGAAGTATTCTGTGATGCTTTGAAGCTAAGCATAGGCTGTGTGTTGATACAAAAAGGCCAAGTGGTAGCTTATGCTTCACGACAGCTAAAGCTGCATAAGGAAAACTACCCTATTCATAACTTGGAGTTAGCAGCAGTAGTACATGCCTTGAGGATATGACAACATTACTTGCTTGGGAATAAGTGCAAAATCTATACGGATCATAAGAATCCCGAGTATATTTTCACCAAGACAGAACTCAACAGGCGCCAACACCGTTGGTTAGAGCTAATCAAGGACCATGATCTCAGTATTCCCTACCACCCAAGAAAAGCCAATGTGGTAGCAGACACCTTGAGTAGAAAGGCCTACACCTTACAAGAAGTTGTGTTGAATAAGCCACACTTGCAGCAGGAATTGCAAGGACTAGAGATAGAAGTGGTACTATCAGGGAGGTTAGCCACTCTCACGGTAATATCCCGACTCAAGGAACAAATGGAGAACACTCAAAAGGAAAATAAAGAGGTCTGCAAGATCAAGAGCCGAATTAGGTTAGGTAAGGCTCGAGATTTTTCTGAGGACGAACATGGAATTGTATGGTACCAAGGAAGGATCTGTGTACCTCAAAGCGCAGACCTCAAAGAGCTGATTCTGCATAAAGCTCATCAAACTTCATACTCAATACACCCTGGTAACATCAAGATGTATCAGGACTTGAAAACTCGATTTTGGTAGGTCAATATGAAGAAAGAAATTGCGGCATACATTGGGAGATGTAACACGTGCCAGCGGATCAAGACCGACCCTCTGAAGATAGTCTCAGATCGTGGAAGTCAGTTTACATCAAAGTTTTGGGACCAACTTCATGAAACCTTGGGAACCCAGTTGCAGATCAGCACTGCATATCACCCACAGACCGGTGGGCAGACTGAACGAGTAAATCAGGTCCTGGAAGATTTGCTAAGAGCTTGCATTTTGGATAATGGGATTTCATGGGAAAAATGCTTGCCACTTACAGAATTTACCTATAACAACAGTTATCAGGCTAGTCTGTAAATGGCACCATTTGGAAGCTTTATATGAACATAAGTGCAGAACCCCATTACATTGGAACGAGTCAGGAGGAAGGAACGTATCGGACCATTCAAGATACTCAAGAGAAAGAGGAGAAGTGTCCTATAAACTGGAACTACCATCAGAACTAGGAGGAGTACATGATGTGTTCCATGTCTCTCAACTTTGGAAATGCCTAGAGGAACCTGCGGATCAGGTAGAAACTCTTGGTATTTCATTGCAGAAGAACCTCACCTACCTTGAGCAACCACTCCGGATTGTAGCCAGAGAGGAGCGTCAACTTCAAAGAAAGAAGATCAAGCTGTGCAAAGTTCAATGGAAAAAAAGGAAGATTTACTTCAGACCTATCCCCATCTTTTCTCTTCCCTAGGTAAATCTCGGGGCGAGATTTCTTTAAGGAGGGTAGGCTTGTAACACCCTGGTTTTGGGGGTGAAAAGTTTTTGCATAAAATCCTGCATGCATGTATCCCTGTAGCAGTAGCCAGATCAGCTGAACCCTAATCTCTCCCAAACCCTAAAAATCTCCAAATCTATTCTCTAGATCTAGATCAAGATCTGACCATCCAGATTTAACCTACCAGTTATTCTGAAGATAAAAGTCTTCAGGAACCAGATTGAATTCTAACCATAACTCCCAGTATCTAAACCTCCTTCTGTTTTCGAAAACAGGAAATTCAGATTTACCCTAAGTACCCCAGTTTCCAGATAATTGAGTTATCATGATTTAACCTTATCTAGACTCAAGTAACCCCTGGAATATGTTCCTAGGTTCATCCTCAACTTACTCCAAAAAGTTGGGAACCAGATTGTTTCATCTAAACACTTTTCGCAGTTTAGTCCAAATTTTACTGCGAATAAGTCCTTTTCTGTTTACCTGGAAGCCTAAAAAGGCTAAAATTCACAAATCAACTCCAACCTCATAATTTCTTCAGGTAACACCTCCCAAATGCTATTTGATACATATTTCCCTTCTGTTTAAACTTCAAAATCTCTCCCCAATCACCAGAATTTAAGATCGACAAAATCCAAATCTATTTTACCCTAATTTTACCCTATTTTCGAAAATAGGTGAAATCTCTCAAATCTTATCAAACTTTCTCCAAATTTGAGCTAAATGAGTATTAATAGAAATGTTATACTCAGCCATGAAATCAAATCTCAAATTAAACCTCTCAAAGACCAGATTTGCAGTTTAGTCCAAAGCCAAACCAAAAATCATCGCAAATCAGTCCCTGGTTCAACCAGGCTACTGTGCACGACCAGGCCGTTCAAACGACCACGAGCGCCAGAGTTGGTCGTCGCCATTGCCGCCACTGCGGTTTCGTCGCCGGCGATCTCCAGCGTCGCCACCTCCGCCACTGTTTCCCTGCCGCGTGTGCGCATCGTGTTCGCCACCGTGGAATCACCTCGCCCGCCAGCAGCACCTTTGTTCTCCCGCGCGCGCGCCCGACAACGGCAGCACAGTTGCGCCACGTCGCAAGCATGCCTTGGGGAAGCATCACCTCGCCTTCACCTCCACCAGAGCAGCAGGCTAAAGCCGGCACGGCCGCTGGAGCGCGTCACTTCGCCGAGATGCAGCCGTGTTGTCACCTCCAGCCCGCTTCACTTCCCCGTGCATTTCCAACCGTTGCAAGCCCCATGCTGTGCTTATAAAAGCCACCCTAGCTCAGCTCAAACACACTCACACCCAGAACCACCCAAAATCCCTAACCACGCCGTCGTCTTCGTCTTCTTTGGCGAGCTCGAGAAGAGGCTCACGGTGCCAGGCCAATCCACTGCACCGAACTCCAAATTGAAGCTACCAGTAAGTTGCTCTCAACCACTTACCTGTGTAGTAGCAGCCAATTGAGTTCTATCGCACCTCATCGCCGGGAATTGCTGTTTTTCCCCGACAACTCCGGCGAGCAATTAATCCCTAACTAAGTCAAATTAGCTCTCGAGCCTGTAATCAAACATGATCAGTGGACTGTTTAGAACACATCTAAGCAACCAGAATCACCAATTTCGCTAAAATATGAAAAACCCCAAGTTTACACCTTGCATGCAAACTGGAACTCGCCGTTAAGCTTCTGTGGTGATTTTCCAGTTAAATTGACTTCACACCTAGCTTTTGTATGCCCCAGAGACCCCCCCAAAAGCAAGGGCTCGAGTTCGTTTGCCCTAGAACAGAAATGCCCAATTTTTGTGTCTTCTTCCCTAGCTCCGGTCGCCGAATTTTGTTCCCGGCCGTTTCAACCCCAACCACCTTGTCTAGTAGATGTGCCTCGACCCCATGAGTATTTTTGCCTTCTAGCTCGACACCTGGATCAGCCCAGATGAAGAGGTATCACCATGCCAAAGTTTGGTCCAGAAACTGTTGAGAACAGCTCGGCCACCGTGTTCTTCGCTGGTTTTCATCACTTTCCGGCCATCTCCTGCCCTAGGTCCTGTTGAGACATTTGTTCCTATTACAAATGCCTAACCACCAGACAAAGTGGTGCATCATTTGGAGCCCTAGATCAAAAGTTATGGCAAACCCTAGTTTCTGGCCATGTCAACTCTATGTCAAACTATGCCAGTCAGTGGCATTAGCCCTGTTCACCCACCTCTGGTCATGCAAACCAGAAACTACCTTGTCAAACAGTTGCCCCACTACCTTGTGCACCATATGCTTGAATCAAAATCCATTTTGGCCACTAGAAACTATTCAAACCATGTCAATGCCATTCTTGGGCATTGTCAGCCTATGTCAGCCAATGGCATTGGGCCAGTTTGACCCCTTCTGGGTATGCAAAATGAACATAACTTTGTCTCTTAGACTCCTGATGTTGTGATCTACATTTTATTCTACTGTCACAACTTGAGTTGAGCCCTCTATCATCCATCGACCCTATGTCGATGCCTCGAACCGAATGTCGACCTAAAGGCGTTCGCTGTTTTTGAGCGAACCAGCAGCAGCCTTGATATCATTCTGATATTTTGGAACATTTGGAACCTTGTAAACCCTTGACAACTAATCTTAACCTTCGTTTCCATAGTTTGACCCTAATCGCTCTCAAATCTTGTATCACCTAAGTGTTCCTCCTTGCATTATCGCATATAAGTGAATTAGTAAGAATAGAATGAATTGTAATGCCTGTTTGCTTGTTTGATCTTGTTTAGAGCAAGAATCCGGGGTTGAAGATCTTGTCGCTGAACCATCATCGACTGCTGATACTTACGACGCGGAAGGCAAGTCATACTTTGATCATATTGAAACCCATATTTTATGAATTGCTATGCTATTCCATGAGTAGATATCTCATTAATATTGCATGTGTTGAGATCAATGATATTATGGCAGTGATAGATTGAATACTTGAGGAATGTGAACTTGATAAGATAGTAAGCCACGAACTAATAAAAGTATAAACATGTACATTTATATTCATGAAATAGAACCCCTAGCCGTGACCAGTATTTTGGTATGGAATGGTGGTAGCACTGGAGGTGCTTGGCTGCACTGAATGTGTAGGCACTGAAGGTGCATGGTTTGTGGTATGATCTGGTCACTGGCATGTAAGGACTAGAACCTTGTGTTATGCGTCTAGTGGCATGAAAAACGTACCAACCACTTACCTGGTATGGGACAGGCGCAACCTATTAGCTTTCTTAGTATTATCAGTTCCCTGCATGGCTTGTCGATCCGGTTTCTCGCGTGGAAACTGGTGGGACGCAGTTCATCCATGAGTGATGTGAGATCAGAAAAATTATGAGAGGATAAGGTGTAAAGAAGGAAGACGCCCTCCGCCAGATTAAGTCGTGTGTGACTGTAATCAAAAGAGGTTATGTGTCCTGCGGGAACATAGACCCAGGCTAGGAAGTAAGGCAGTGGGGAGGACCCACAACGGTACTTGGGACGGTATTGTCCATTTACCGGGCAGGGATACTGTTAATACTAGACTGCAAAACGTTGTGTGATCTCGGCCTTGTCACATGCGTATAAGTCGCATGGAGTTGGCCCGACTTGGAAGTCGGGTGAAAAGGTGGATTTAAAAAGAGGTACATCTCTGCAGAGTTTAAAAATGTATTCGAATACTTCGTGCTCCCGAGTTTTAGGAGTATGCCGCGGTGGATTAAATCCACGGGGTGTGACACAAGTATTGTTTTATAAACTAAAATTTGTTAGCTCAAGATTACCCAAGTGGCATGTGTTGTCATGATAAGGGGCGTTGCCGTGGGCTGTCATGTGTTGACGTGTCGCGGTAATACCATAATATAGAGATCATATGATAATTAAGAGGCATGTGGTTTATGCCCTAAGTTATGAAATACTGTTATGAGTATAAGATAGAAAGGCTTGAATAAAAATAATGTGATATGAGGATATATCGCCTTGGATATGGGATATATGTATCACCATCAATATGATTTATTTACTGCCATGAGTATGATTGGAAGTTGAATAAGAAATGAGAAAGAAATGTATTTTGAGAAAAACTCTTCACTCTTTCCCCAATAGCATAGGTTCATGTCATTTATACTATATGTATCTCTACCTTCCCTATGACTTGCTGAGTACGTAAGTGCTCACCCTTGCAACTTATCAACAATAGATGGAGTGCTTCATGACCAAGACGAAGGCTTGGGAGATTTCGTGGATCCAGAAGGAAGAGAGCCATTTCTGCCAGAGCCTTGATGTGTGTTGTTCTGCTGTCAACTTCTTACGACTGTGGGGGTTTCGCCTAGCTTCCGCCGAGTAGTTGTCTTTTGTTTTAATTAGACCATTTGTGCCGTGAAGGCATGGTATTACTCTTGTTGTATCAGGCCAGCAGGCCATACTGTTTATCAATGATATTTTGTAAGTTACTCTGCTGCAATGAACTCCTGTGCTTGACTTATCCTGGGAAGTCAATGGTATGTATGTATGAGGCCAGCTGCAGCGAGCTAGGTCTCCACGGGAGTAGTCGTGGTACCCTGTGCGGGGCGCGACACTATGTTGGCAGAAAAAGAATTGCAGGGAAAACAGCAAAGGCCAAGGAGTAATTTCGGCAACATACCCACACCAAAGACGACGCCGGGGACAACCAAATCAGCTCCACCCCTTTCTGTTCGGTCTGCTGCCCCCTCCATGAGTAGGGCGCGTTCAGCAGCACCATCACCGCCATCACGAGTTCCCGAGGTGAGTAAATCTAATCATGTGCAGGCACCAACAAAGAGTTCTTCATCGGTGGCTTCCACGGGTCGAACAACGGAAATTGTGTGCCACCGATGCAAGGGGATGGGCCATGTCATGAAGGATTGCCCAAGTCGTCGAGCGTACATTGCAACAGAAGAAGGTGGGTACATTAGTGCTAGTGATGTTGAGGATGAATATGCTCTTGTAGCTAACCTTGCAGATAATGAGGATGACCATGAGACGGACGACGATGATGAGGAGATTTTAGGGACCGCTGCCACCAAGAATTATAGGACAATCATTGTGCAACGAGTGTTGAGCGCTCAAATGGAGCAAGCGGACAAGCTACAACGCCATAATTTGTTTCAGATGTACCTCATCGTCCAGGACCGTCGTGTTCGTGTCATAATTGATGGTGGGAGCTGCAATAACTTGGTGAGTTCAGATCTGGTGGAGAAGCTTTGCTTGCCCACACGTGCACACCCTCATCCCTACCATATTCAATGGTTCAATAACAGCGGTAAGGTGAAGGTAACACAAACGGCGAGAGTGCAATTTTCCATTGGAACATACCATGATTTTGCTGATTTTGATGTAGTGCCTATGCAAGCATGTTCCCTTTTGTTAGGCCGTCCATGGGAATTTGATACTGCTGCAATTCATCACGGTAGAAGTAACAAATACAGTCTTATGCACAAGGGGAAGAAAATCACTTTGCTCCCTATGACTCCTACTGAAATTGTGCAATGTGACAAAGAGAGAGCTGAAAATGAGCGAAAAGAGAGTGCGCTTGAATCTGAAAATCAGCAAGTGGCTAAAAATATTTTCCCACCTAAGAAAGACAAGAAAGAACCTAGTTCTAGGTCCGAGGGAATTAAATTGAAGGGTGGTGTTATGCTTGCTACAAAATGTGACCTTGCTGAAATTAATGAGAATGATGCACCGTGCTATGCTTTGATATGCAAAGATGCTTTGTTTTCATTGGATGATATGCCCAGTACTTTGCCTCCTGCTGTCACTAACCTTTTGCAGGAGTATGCAGATGTTTTTCCTGCCGAGATACCTCCAGGACTCCCACCCATACGAGGGATTGAGCACCAAATTGATTTGATACCTAGAGCGAGTTTGCCAAACCGAGCTGCTTATAGGACCAACCCCGAGGAGACTAAGGAGATTCAGCGCCAAGTCCAAGATCTTTTGGACCGCGGGTATGTACGTGAGAGTCTTAGTCCTTGTGCTGTTCCTGTTATTTTGGTTCCTAAGAAAGATGGCAGTTGGCGCATGTGTGTAGATTGTAGAGCCATTAACAATATCACAATAAGGTACCGTCATCCTATTCCTAGGTTAGACGACATGCTTGATGAGTTAAGTGGTTCTATAATTTTTTCTAAGGTTGACTTGCGTAGTGGATACCACCAAATAAGAATGAAATTGGGAGATGAATGGAAAACAGCCTTTAAAACCAAGTTTGGATTGTATGAGTGGTTAGTCATGCCTTTTGGTTTAACTAATGCACCTAGCACTTTCATGCGCTTAATGAACGAGGTTTTACGAGCTTTCATTGGGAAATTTGTGGTGGTTTATTTTGATGATATATTGATTTACAGTAAGTCGTTACATGAACATCTTGATCATCTACGTGCTGTTTTTGATGCTTTGCGTGCTGCACGTTTATTTGGTAACCTCGAGAAGTGCACTTTTTGCACCGAACGAGTATCGTTTCTTGGCTATGTTGTGACTACACAGGGAATTGAGGTGGATGAAGCCAAGGTGCACGCGATTAAGAGTTGGCCAACGCCCACGACAAAAGGTAGAAAGGAAGTAAAACTTGAACCGGGTGATTTAGTATGGTTACACTTGAGAAAGGATCGTTTTCCAGAATTGCGAAAGTCTAAATTAATGCCTAGAGCTGATGGTCCTTTCAAGATACTTGAGAAAATAAATGATAATGCATATAAACTTGAGTTGCCGCCCGAATTTGGGGTTAGTCCCACATTTAACATTGCAGATTTGAAACCGTTCATGGGAGAAGAAGATGAGCTTGAGTCGAGGACGACTCCACTTCAAGAGGGGGAGGATGATGAGGACATCACTCCTATGCATACGCCCGAGACTCCTCCAGTTGTGATGCAAGGACCCATCACAAGAGCACGAGCATGGCAATTGAATCAACAGGTGAGCTCGTTCCTAAGTGCCCGTGTATATACTTGTGAGGATAGTATGCTACCTAATGATATTATTGATTATATTCTACTTAGGAACTTTGGAGAGGATCATGAAGGCCTTGGGAACCAGCAAGGGCCAGGAGGGAGGCAAGGAGGGCGTCCAAGTCAAGTTGGAGTCCCAATTCATCTCGGAGTCGGAGTCCCAATTCATCTCGGAGTCGACTACCTCGGCCACCAGGAGCAGTGTTCACTAAAATCATCTCCCAGGCCACAAACGGACTCCGATTTCAATGATCCACATATGTATCGAAAGCTAAGGAGATAACCTTTCCAATGGCACCGGTTTCAGGTCAATTGGACTGCTGAGTCGACAGGAATTCGCGTTACAAGTTGGCGGACAGAATCTGTCCCAGGGTGCTGCGTCACCAATTTGGGCCTTTGGCCCATGTATCGTGTTGGAGTCCATCACGGACACGTCTAGGGTTTCTAGGACGTCCCTTAGCCCTTATATTCAGTAGCCGCCGCTAGGGTTTGCTTTGGGTTTTGCTTAGATTAATCTGTCAAAGAGCAGTTTCGCCGTGTATCGGTTTGTGGAACCCCAACTCGTGAGATTCAATTTATATTTGCAATATTTCAGATTGCTTCTTTCTCGTTCTTGCTTGTGTTCTCGATTCGCATGCAGGGATAAGCCTTCTTGGCGAGGTCAATCGTGTTTGTGCATGGTTGATAACCAACGGAGCCGTGGTGTAGCGATTGCTGGGTTCGGATCGGTTCTGATCGGAAGCCGGATCGTCAACGTCGAGTCTCCACCAATCGACTTACCTCTACCTGTCGGAAGATCGGGCCACCGTGCGCATCATATCGTACACTGGTCGGAAAAGCTTTTTGACAAGGATTCTACTGGCCTTCGGCACTCGATGATGCCAAGAATATGGTCAAGATGTGTCCTCAGTGTCAGTTTCATGCGAGACAGGTTCACCAACCTGCCTATGCATTGCAAACCATTCCCCTCGCATGGCCTTTTGCGGTCTAGGGAATGGATATTGTCGGTCCTATGCCACAAGCGGTCAATAGATACAAGCTCCTGTTCGTAGCTATTGACACGTTTACGAAGTGGATTGAGGCCGAACCGGTACGCAATATTACCGCTGCTGCAGCACAAAAGTTCTTCCATAAGAACATTGTTGCTCGATTTGGTATTCCAAATCGTCTCATTACGGATAACGGTTCTCAGTTCGCTAGTGGTCTTTTTCTGGATTACTGCGATCAGATTGGAACCAAGGTGTGCTTTGTGACGAGGATTGACACCCGGACCACTTCTATTGGACTTCTGGTTAAAGGCAGGTTCGAGTCAGAAGTGTATCTGGCGATACGAGCTCAAGTTGTTCTGAGGGACGTCGCTATGTGATCGCCAGCTTTACGCGGTCAGACCGTAAGCCTTGCGCGGTCAGAAGTTCATATGCTATACGCGAACTACATATTCGGGATATTGCGCGGTCAGCCAATATCCCGCGGTCAGAACATCTGCCGATCAGGATACTTGGGATCTATCTATTCGGTTGCCCATACAACGGGATATTCTAAGTATCCCGAAGATTCCTACACGTGGAGAATCGACCGTCAGAAGGTTAACACATACAGTTATCCATGAATAACACATGTTTAACCTGCATGGAGGTTAAGAGCAGTTCCAAAAAACCGCATCCAACCGTCCGTGCAACCGTTTGATGCAGTTTCCTCCACATGGCACCCTTTCAAACAGTACAAAAGGATGGCATGGAGCATCAATCAGGAGGGAGATCGATCAAAACATCAACTGAGAGATCGGAAGATTAATCAAGAAATCCAAAATCTCTCAAGTTAGCCAAGTCTACGGCCCACCTTAAATAGTATTTCAGCAAGCCCTCTTTGGCTTATCCTTGTACACTCTTACAGGAAAAATCCTCGCCTGTGAGGACTTTTTCCTCCATTTGTAAACCTTTTACCACACTTAGTGAAATCTCAACAGGACGTAGGGCTATTACTCCCAGCATCGAGGGCCCGAACCTGTCTAAACTCTCTGTGCTCCTGTTCACCATTGTTCAGCATACCTTCCCGGAGGGTCATCTTGAAAGGTCTCACAATTACAAATTCTGCATAAGTTCGACTGAGGACCCTGAGTCCGAATCGTCGACAGCTAGCGCCCACCGTGGGGCCTTTCTCAAGGCGTCCTAATTGAAATTCGGAGGTTCGCCGAAACATGGCTGGAGCATATGATTCCAAGAATGATTTTGATCTCGAGGATTATGCCCATATACCAATGCCTTCTCCAAGCGATCCTGTTCCGATGGAAGAGGTCGAAGGCCAGAATCTTCCACAGGTTGAATCATCTCCCCAAGTCATGTTAATCGACCAGGAGGTAACTGGCACAAGGTCAGAACCCGCAGAGGTTCTTAATGTGCTAGGTGATGAATCCGGCCCGTCATACGATCCCGCTGAGGGAAAATATGATGGTGACCCTGAAATTAGCCCAAGAAGGTTCGACCCTGATAACCTCCACCGTCTCTTTGATTTCGAGTCCGACTCGGAACAAACCGAGATGTTTTCCCCATCGGCGACCTCTCTCCCTAGGAAGTTTGCTGCGTTGTCGAAAGAAACTCCCGATCAATAGGCTGCCAGGGAAGAACAAGATCGCAAACTGATCCGTTTGAGACCTAGCCTTGGTTTTCGCACTAGGCTCGCCCAGATTCTAATATGCGGAATGACGGGATCTTACTCGGAAATACCGAAACCCAAAGTAATTGCACAACTCTTTATTTCAAAGAGGGCTTTATACGTCGAACGTTAGACACACTTGTCTACGTCGAAGGAACTATAAGTGTCTAAAACTCAAATAAGTTCTATGACTCTTCGATTGAGTTCGATGATCTAAACTAGACCTATTACAAGGTATTTATAGTCCAATCGTATGAGTACGTATTA
The DNA here is from genome assembly GCA_019359835.1 of Pharus latifolius. Classification (NCBI taxonomy): domain Eukaryota; kingdom Viridiplantae; phylum Streptophyta; class Magnoliopsida; order Poales; family Poaceae; genus Pharus; species Pharus latifolius. Next base: position 62,327,615 of record CM033324.1, on the reverse strand, counting down.
GACTTAGAGACCTAAACGTATTAGACTCATATAACTAATCCTAAACAGATAAGCTTAGTTATACACATTCGGATCGGATTACAATTCCGAACAGGGAACGAATTCCTTTTCCTGGTCGCGAACCAATCCATGGTCGCGGACTCATCCAGGTCGCGAATCCTTTCCGAACACGGTTAAGGTCGCGAAGCCGTATGCGCTCAGGACTTGGTCGCGAAGCCGTATGCGATCAGGACTTGGTCGCGAAGCCGTATGCGATCAGGACTTGGAGATCCTCCCGAATCATGACTCCCTTGTTGAGAAGGGGCCAACCCCTGTTGCGACCTCTCGATCAAACTAGAGATGTGGAAATTGGGCTTGTCCATCTTCTTTGGTGTACCACTTTGCCGCACGTGCTCGTTGATCTTTCCGACCGATTCGAAAATTCTCCTTGGTGCCACTGCGGGTGGTAGTCACCTTCTTCTCCAGAATCACATCTTCACGTAGAGGTTCGTCTCGTTGATAGACCAAATCTTCAACAGATGGTACTATGGTATCTGGCTCATCATCCAGCATTGAAGGCTCAAACAGTTTGAGGTGCTCAACATTAATAACCGAGTAAATATCCATGTATGGAGGTAACTCAAGCTGACAAGCATTATTACCCACTTTCCGCAAAATCTGAAAAGGACCATAACGAATGGGTTTGAGCTTCTTACCTTCACCTTTAAGTCTCTCCTTACTCAGATGTAACCATACCATATCACCTTCTTGAAATTGTGCATCAACTCGGTGCCGATCATGTCGCGCCTTGTACTTGAGTTGAGCTTTCAGCAAGTTCTGTTCAACCTCACGATGGAGTCGTTGAATACCTTCCAGGAACTTTTGTACTCAATCCTGTTGAGATGCTTCCTTGCTGTTCGGTGCTGAGGTAGGGATCACAAACTCCATGTCGAATGGACTCTGTGGTAGAAATCCTAAACAAACCTCAAACGGTGACTTTCCAGTCGAACCATGCACTGCTCGATTAAAAGCAAACTGCAGGTACGGTATGCTTCCATCCCAGGTCTTCGGGTGCTTCGAGTTATATCCTCTCAAAAGATGAACAACTGTGCGATTAACCACCTCGATTTGACCATCAGTTTACGGATGAAAAGCAGTACTCCTCTTCAGCTTGGTGTCCATCATCGTCCAGAGCGATCGCCAAAAGTGACTAAGGAACCGGGTATCGCGATCAGACACAATAGAAGTTGACAGTCCGAAGTGTGTCCAAACGTGTTGAAAGAATACCCGAGCTGCCTCTTCTCCCGTGATAGTCTTCCGACAAGGTATAAGAATAATCATTTTGGAGAACCGATCAACGACCACGAATAGATAGTCGTTGCCACGTCGGGTCTTAGGCAATCCTCCCAAGAAATCCATAGATATGCTTTCCCATGGTCGCGATGGAACTGGCAAAGGAGTGTACAAACCTATTTTTCGGTTTGCCGGTTTTGAGATGCTGCAGAGACCACAGCCTCGAACAAAGCTAGCCACATCTTGCTGCATACGCATGTCGGTGAAGATTTTGCAACGTCTTTGTAACCCCAAAGTGACCAGCTACCTTCGATGTATGCGCTTCTCGCAACCATTGAATTCGAGGTGCTCCACGAGGTATACAAAGTAAATTGCCCTTGTACAAGAGTCCTTCTCGATGAACGAACTCCGTAGGTTTCCCTGTTTCGAGCTCAGTCAGTACTGTTTGAAAATCAGGGTCTTCACTGTACATAGTGGCATAGTCATCATGACATGAGGGCTCGATCTGCATGAACGCTGATAAACAGAGGGTCGTAACTGGTGGTCGCGACAACATGTCCGCCAATTTGTTGTGTACGCCCTTTTTGTACTTAATCACCAGATTGAACTGCTGCAGATACGACATCCACTTCATGTGTCGAGCTTGCTGTAGCTTGGACTGAGTCTGCAAATATTGCAATGGTTGATGGTCGGTGTGGACAACCGTCTCTTTCCCCAAGAGATAACACCGCCAATGTTTCACGGCCTGATGCAGTGCGCATAACTCCTTATCATAAGTCGGGTAGTTCTTCTGAGCTCCCTGGAATAACTCAGAGTGATATGCCACTGGTCGACCTTCTTGCATGAGCACTGCGCCCATTGCATAACCTGAGGCATCGGTTTCTAGCTCGAACGGTTTCTGGAGATTCGGCAAAGCTAACACAGGCGCCTCGCTGATCTTCCTTTTCAGCAAGAGAAACGTGTCCTCATGTTTCCCTGTCCACTCGAACTTCTGATTGATCCTGGTTAATACATGCAACGGAGAAGCCATAATCGAGAAGTGTCGGATGAACTTCCGAAGGTATTGGCATGCTCCCACAAAACTACGCACATCCGTAACTGTTCGTGGTCGCGGCCACTCGCGAATCACTTTTACCTTATCTGGGTCGATTTGCAACGTACCGTTGCCGACCAGGAATCCAAGGTAAAGTAGAGTTTGCTGGCCGAACTCGCACTTCTTACGGTTGAGGCGAAGTCGATGTTGCCGAAGCTGATCGAACACCTTTTCGACATGAATGAGGTGCTCATCCCATGATTGACTATAAACTAGTATGTCGTCGAGGTAAACGATGACAAAGTCGTCGATGAACGGTCTCAAAACGTCATTCATAAGACGCATGAAAGTTGCAGGGGCGTTGCAGAGACCAAACGGCATGACCAGCCATTCGAACAGACCTTGTCGTGTTTTGAACGCGGTCTTCCACGTATCCTCCTCTCGGATGCTGACTTGATGATATCCTGACTTAAGATCCAATTTGGAGAAGACAATAGCATGCTTCAATTGGTCTAACAGGTCGTCAATACGGGGAAGGGGGTACCGGTTCTTGATGGTGATCTTGTTTAGGGCTCGATAGTCGATGCACATACGCCAAGTCCCATCTTTCTTTGGTACTAACACCACAGGAGATCCATAAGGTGAACTACTTGGTTGAATGACACCATCGTTTAGCAACTCACCAAGTTGTCTTTTGATCTCTTCATTCTCCAATACTGAGTTGCGATACATACTTAGATTGGGCAGTGTCGCATCGGACACAAGCTGAATTTCGTTGTCGACTGGACGTTTTGGTGGACAACCCTGGGTAGTCTCGAATAGATCACTGTATTTCTCCAGTAGTCCCGACAAACGACCAGAATCTTCTTGGCACGCCAACGACAATGCTGGTCGAGTACCCTCACTTTGTCCAATGGGTCGAATCATGACAAGCACATACTTGTGACATGCATTAACAATCCGTTTGGCTTGATTTGCGGTAATCAAGTTCGAAGTGCTGACGTGGACGTCTCTACTGATTACGAACTTAACCCCGTCTTTGGTGAGGTCGTACTCTTGCGCTCGCCGATGGAAATGAGCGTCTCGATCATACAGATACGGACTCCCAAAGATCACCTGACAGATATCGATAGGGACAACATCGCATTGCACCTCATCGATATACCGTGCAGAGATCGCAAACTTCAACACACACTGACTCGTAATCTGTTGGTTCACGTCGGATGTAAACCAACCCAGCGGATATGGTCGCGGGTGTGTGGTTGTCTTCAAACCAAGTCGCCGAACCAGTCCAGCGGAGACCAAATTCTTTTGACTTCCTGGATCGAATATCGCTGCGACCACTTCGTGCTTCACCTGGATGTTGATGGTGAACAAGTCCTCCGTCGGGTGATGGTCGTTCGGTGGATCCGAACCCTTCTCCTTCGGCATTGCCATCAGAGACAAGGTCGTATCCGCCTCATTAACCGAATTCACTCGGACAACTTCTTCGTCGGGTGAAGTCGCAGTAGCCGTGGTTGTTCTTTTCCCTGGTCCGTTTTTCTTTGGTCGAAGCTCAGGATGAAGCTTGTAGCATTTGTCCTTCGTATGTCCCGCAACTTGACAATGTTCGCAGAAAGCACCCGTGCCCGATTTCTTCTTCGGACTCGGCTTTTTCTTTGTCGAGGTCGCACTTTCCTTCGTGCTTTTGTCGCTGCGGGATTTGTTCTTCTTCTCGATCGCCATAGCAGTTGTGCTCGTGGTCGCGATATCTTGGACGCCGAACAGACTTAGCTCAGTACTGATCGATTTCTGAAATCCAGATGTGTACTTCCGAAATACTTGAGGGTCGGATAGTGAGATGCCAATGACCATTGCTTGTCGTCGAAACTCTGTCGTATAGTCTTGGACGGTCTGGTCGCGCCGTTGGTACAATCGGTGCCAACGCTCCCATCTCTCCTCAAGGTAGCCCATCGGATAGAATTCTTGTCGCAGAAGTCGTTTGAATTGACCCCACGCAAGGTCGTCAGCTTCACCGCTGACGACAAGGGCCTTCCACCATGTCTTGGCGTGGTCCTTCATCTTCAAAGGTGCAAATTTGACCTTTTGAGCGCTACTAAACCTTTTCAGGTCAAAGTAGGTCTCAAGTTGGTCGATCCAAGAATCCAGCTTCTCGGCATCGATCACCCCATCATATATGGGTATATCAATCTTAGCGTCGACTTTAAAAGATCCGACAGCTAAGGAGGTGTTGGCGAGGTCATCGGTTTTGTGGTCGCCTTCGTCTTCATCTTCGTCTGCCCTACGCAAGTCTTCACCACTCTTCTCACCCGTAACCTTCCCTACTTCAGGAGGTACAATCATGGCCTGCTGCTTAATCCAAGCAAGCACGGTTTTCATGTCGGTGGAGAGCTTAGCCACTTGTTCGGCTAGGTTAGCTTGAACGGAGGTATCGTCAGACATTGTCGGAGACGCGGCTGTAGGAACCGTCAATTGATCGCCTGGAGTTTCGCCGGAGGTTTTGTAACCCTGGCGAGTCTTCACCATCCACAGGATAGGAAAGTTGCTCTGATACCAACTTGATCCGTTTGAGACCTAGCCTTGGTTTTCGCACTAGGCTCGCCCAGATTCTAATATGCGGAATGACGGGATCTTACTCGGAAATACCAAAACCCAAAGTAATTGCACAACTCTTTATTTCAAAGAGGGCTTTATACGTCGAACGTTAGACACACTTGTCTACGTCGAAGGAACTATAAGTGTCTAAAACTCAAATAAGTTCTATGACTCTTCGATTGAGTTCGATGATCTAAACTAGACCTATTACAAGGTATTTATAGTCCAATCGTATGAGTACGTATCAGACTTAGAGACCTAAACGTATTAGACTCATATAACTAATCATAAACAGATAAGCTTAGTTATACACATTCGGATCGGATTACAATTCCGAACAGGGAACGAATTCCTTTTCCTGGTCGCGAACCAATCCATGGTCGCGGACTCATCCAGGTCGCGAATCCTTTCCGAACACGGTTAAGGTCGCGAAGACGTATGCGCTCAGGACTTGGTCGCGAAGCCGTATGCGATCAGGACTTGGTCGCGAAGCCGTATGTGATCAGGACTTGGAGATCCTCCCGGATCACAAACAGAAGGAGGAGCAAGATCTCGAGCAACAGAACAACGAACTACGCAGAACTGCCCTAGAGGCTCTTCAAGATGCGCAGGCTTGTTACGATGCTGCCCCGAGTTCTTCTCGACGGTCGCGTGGTCGTAGACGTGACCAGACTCCTTCTTTACCACCGGAGCATTTCCTAGTGGACGAAGAAACAATAACACCTGGTGCCCCTAGGAGAAGTACCCATGGTCGACTGCGATCTATCGCGGAAGTCATGCGCAATTTTCCTCCTACGGTCATGGATGCGCAGAGACCGGCCTTTTTCAGGATCCTGGTGGAAAGACTGGACGAGGTCGCATCCGAGGCGACCCCAACAGCCTCTTCCCGCTCAGTAACACATTCCCGTGAACGGGATGGTCCTCATTTTGGCTCTGGCCGGTGGAGTTACCCGCCGCCTGTACCGTCCCGACAGGACAAATACCGGCGAATGCAGGACTCTCGTAGTAGGGATCGAGTTCCCGTTCACTCTCGTTTGGGACCACGAGTAACCTCGCCATTACGTGAGTTTGCTCGAAACCCAACCGAAAGTCACAGGACGGTTCACGGCCCTTACGTTGGTTGCAAAGCTTTCTCGCCTGGCCTACGAGCAGTCGTTTGGCCCGATAAGTTTCGACCAGGGGCCATTGAGAGGTTTGATGGAACTCAGAACCCATCCGAGTTCCTTCAGATCTATATTACTGCCATCCAAGCAGCAGGAGGCGATGACAAGGTCATGGCCAACTACCTGCCAACAGTCCTCGCAGGACCGGCTAGAACCTGGTTGTTTAATCAGCCTGAGGGTTCCATCTACAATTGGGAAATGCTATGCGATGCCATCCTCAGCAATTTCCAAAACTGTTACCAAAAGCCGGGTAAGGAGGACAACCTGCATAGACTGCGGCAAACTTCGACCGAAACACTTCGGCAGTTTGTCAAGAGGTTTGTCGGGGTAAGAAATACCATCCCGAACATATCTGATGGCTCCGTAATCAGGGCATTTAAGCATGCCGTTCGATACCGGAGATTCACTGAAGACTTGCTTATCTACCCTCCTCGATCAGTGGCCGATCTATTCGATATGGCTGATCGATACTCCGATGCAGCCGAGGCAGTCAAATGGAACCAAATGGTTGACAAGGGGGACCTACCGCCCCAACCAGGCTTCAAGGACGCCAGGAAAGAAGATTCAAGCAAAAAGCCGGAGTCTTCACCGGGTGGGAAGTCAAAAAAGTCGAAGAGGAACCGCTCTGGACAGTACCGTGAGGTCGCAGTCGCGGAGAAACCACCTTCGACCAAAGGTAATAAGTCTTCTTTTAAAAGTAAAACTGCCTCTGGTGGCCGGGATTCCGACCAGCCAGAAAAATCAACTAATCCGCAGGAGGGCAAGAGGTGGTGTCCACTCCACAACTCCGCAGGCCACGACCTCAAAAACTGCAGGAGTTGGTTGAAACAGCTGGATGATTTCTACCAAGGAGCTGGGCCAATGCCAACCTTACCGCCTAAAGAGCAGGCGTGCGGGATTAGAGACGTCGACGGAGACGAAGAAATGGCTTACCAGGTACCTCAAAATCATGTTAATGTCATTTTCGGAGGTTCCTCCTCTTTCGCTTCCAAAAGGCAGTTTAAAAACTTTTGCCAAGAGGTTAACCAAATGGAGACATCCCTTGGCGAACCTCAATATCCCCGTTGGTCGGATATGCCTTTGACATTCGATCGCGCTGACTGTCCTGTGGGGCTAACTCGACCATTGAGGCTACCTCTGGTTATTACCCCAATCATCAGTAACGCGAGAGTCGAAAGGGTCCTGATTGATGGGGGAAGTTCTCTTGATCTTTTATTGGTCAAGACACTCGACGAGATGCAAATTCCTCGTTCGAAGATCAAGCCCATAATCCATCCGTTTTATGGGATAATCCCAGGCCCCTCCATGATGCCATTGGGACAAGTGGTCCTCCCGGTCACTCTGGGAGAACCAGACAACTTCCAAACAGAATCGGTTACTTTCGATGTAATCGATTGTGATTCAGCTTATAATGCAATCTTTGGCAGGCCGACTCTTGCTAAGTTCATGATGGCAACGCACTATGCTTATCAGTGCGGGAAATTGCTTGGCCCCAAAGGTGTCATTTCGGTCTGAGGTAGTCGCAACGTGGCGCTCACGTGCGACCGGCTATCTTTGGAGATGGTCGATCAACTTCCCCTCCGGGACGCTCAGGTCGCCACCGTTGCCACCGATGCGATCAGGGCTGCTCCTCGACCAGATGAGAAACTCAAACAAGTTCCTTTGTACCCAGATAACCCATCCAAGACAATTCGGGTTGGGTCAGCCCTGGATGATAAATAGGAACTCGACCTCGTTGCTTTCCTCCGGGCTAACGCAGACGTGTTTGCGTGGAAACCGTCCGACATGCCCGGTGTCCCAAGGGAAGTAATTGAGCACAGGTTAGCAATTCGACCTGGACAACGACCAATAAAGCAAAAGCTCAGGCGTTTTGCCACCGACCGACAGGAAGCCATCCGAGAAGAGTTAGACAAACTCTTACAAGCCGGGTTTATCTGCGAAGTGAATCACCCGGACTGGCTCGCCAATCCGGTCATGGTCCGCAAGTCAAATGGCAAGTGGCGCATGTGCGTCGACTACACTAGCCTCAACAGTGCCTGTCCGAAGGATGACTTTCCCCTTCCCCGCATCGACCAGCTGGTCGACTCCACTGCGGGTTGCGAACTGATGAGTTTTCTGGATGCCTACTCATGATATCATCAAATTAGCATGGCAGAAGACGATGAAGAGAAAACTGCCTTCATCACCCCGTTCGGCACATACTGCTACGTCAGAATGCCGTTCGGTCTCAAGAACGCATGTTCCACGTACCAGCGCTTGATGCAAAAGACCTTTCTTTCCCAGATAGGGCGTAATCTCGAAGCATATGTAGACGACTTGGTTGTAAAGAGCACCAAAAGATTGTCTCATTTGGACGATCTTGCTAAAACCTTCTGTAACTTGAATCGCTTTGGAATAAAATTGAACCCGGAGAAATGTTCTTTCGGGGTTTCTTCAGGAAAGCTTCTTGGTTTCCTTGTGTGTTCCAGGGGCATTGAGGTTAATCCTGAGAAAATTAGAGCTATTGAACAAATGAGGTCGCCCTCGACCATGAAGGATGTTCAACGCCTGGCTGGTCGCATGGCGGCTTTAAGTCGCTTTATATCGCGATTAGGCGAAAGGGGATTACCTTTCTTCAAAGCCTTGTGGAAGCATCATAACTTTACATGGTCGGATGAGGCCGAAAAAGCATTCCAGGAGGTAAAAACATATCTATCCAGTCCGCCAGTATTGGTGTCTCCTGACAAAGGAGAACCGTTGCTTCTTTACCTGGCGGCCACACCACACGCGGTCAGCGCCGTTCTGATCGCGGATAGAGGAGGAATACATAAACCCGTCTACTATGTGAGCGAAGTACTTCATGGCCCTAAGGAGCGCTACCCTGAGGTCCAGAAGATACTTTACGCACTACTGATGGCTTCCCGTAAGCTACGACATTACTTTCAAGCACACAAGATCACAGTACCCTCCTCTTTTCCTTTAGGGGATATTGTCCGAAATCCAGAAAAATCTGGTTGAATTGCCAAATGGGCGGTCGAACTCGGTGCCTTCGAGATCCATTTCACCCCTCGCACGGCGGTTAAGTCTCAGGTTTTGGCCGACTTTGTGGTCGAATGGACCAACCCTGAGCCACCCGTACAGTTGGCAGAGGAACTGGAGTGCCCCGATTATTGGACAATGTACTTTGACGGCTCCCGTAGTTTTCAACACTCGGGGGCTGAAATAGTCTTAGTTACGCCCCAGGGCGAACATCTTAAGTATGTCATTCAACTACACTTTGTTGCAACCAACAACGCAGCAGAGTATGAAGGTCTTCTTGCAGGGCTCCGGGCAACAAAATTCCTCGGAGTCCGTCGATTAGTGGTGAGGGGGGACTCACAGCTAGTCGTAAACCAGGTAAACAAGGAGTACAGTACCTCCGATGAGACAATGGCTCATTACCTAGGGGAAGTGAGGAAATTGGAAAAACACTTCAGTCACTTCGAAGTCCAATACATCCCGCGAAAGGACAATATTCTCACAGACCAATTATCCAAAATTGGATCCTCACGCTTATCCGCTCCGGCAGGAGTGTTCATTGAACACTTGGACCATCCTTCGATCATGACTTCGGTCGAGGATGATCCGGCAATAGCCTTCGTTGCCAACCTCGGTCAGGAACAAGATTGGACTCATCCATTGAGGGTCTATCTTGAACATGGGACCCTACCCGAGGACGAAACCAAAAGCGATCGGTTAATTCGAAAGGCGCGTCTGTACAAACTCATAGATGGGGTTATGTACAGAAAGGGTACTCAAGGAGTATTCATGCGCTGCATATCTCAGGAGGAAGGAAAATCCCTCTTGAAAGAAATACATGACGGTGTATGCGGTGCACACGCGTCATACCGAACACTGGTCGGAAAAGTTTTTCGACAGGGATTCTACTGGCCTTCGGCACTCGATGATGCCAAGCTTATGGTCAAGATGTGTCCACAGTGTCAATTTCATGCAAGACAGGTTCATCAACCTGCTTATGCATTGCAAACTAGTCCTCTCGCATGGCCCTTCGCGATCTGGGGAATGGACATCGTCGGTCCTATGCCACAAGCGGTCAATGGGTACAAGTTTCTGTTGGTAGCCATTGACACGTTCACAAAGTGGATTGAGGCCGAACCAGTACGAAATATTACTGCATCAGCCGCACAGAAGTTCTTTCACAAGAACATTGTGGCACGATTTGGTGTTCCAAACCGTCTCATCACAGACAACGGTTCTCAGTTCGCTAGCGGTCTCTTCCTAGACTACTGCGATCAGATTGGGACCAAGGTGTGCTTTGCTTCTGTGGCACATCCACAAAGCAATGGTGCCGTAGAACGGGCCAATGGGCAAGTATTGCAAGGCATCAAAAAACGTGTTTTTGATCGCCTCAAGACCCGCTCGGGGGCTTGGGCAGACGAGCTTTATACTGTTCTATGGGCACTACGGACTACCTCTAGTTGAGCCACCGGTGAGACACCCTTCCATTTGGTCTATGGGGCCGAGGCTGTGTTGCCTATGGAAGTTAGTATTGGATCTGTTCGCACGAATCAATTCGAACAGGTCAACCAATCCGAACAGCGATCGCAAGATCTCATCCTCCTGGAAGAACGGCGTGATCGCGCCCTGATCAAGTCCGCGGTATACTTGCAGGCTCTACGCAAGTACCACAGTAAAAAGGTGCGACCACGTGATCTCAACATGGGCGACTTGATTTTACGAAAAATTCAAGACCAGTCTAACCACAATAAATTCTCCCCAAAGTGGGAAGGACCATACACTGTCGTCTCAGTGCCGCGGCCAGGATCTGCGCGGTTAGCCATGGAGGATGGTCGGATTTTGTCCAATACTTGGAACATCGATCAACTTCGCAAGTTTTACGTGTAAGTACCACAACCCTTTTCCTGTTCAATTAGCATCTTTTGATAAAAAGCATGTCTTGTTTTCATACAATGAGTGTTTTTCTTTAAGCCCAAATTATACAAATTCGACCTGGGGGCTGATCGCCGGTGGTTAGGTTATTACAGCATTTTTCAACCGGATTCGCTGGTCGATCTCATGATCACTTCCAGATAAGTCACTCCTAAATAAGCCATTTCTCAACGCACACGGGACTATCTGGCTAGTCCTCGGTCATCTGGGTGGCTACCAGTTTGCAATAAGGTTAAAATGTTACTTTAATCTTGACCATCGGCTTGAAGCACATATCCCTGGTCATCATACTTATGTTTTCCCCTCTGCTTAAAATACTAAGGCTTCAGTATTCACAAAACAGAGGCGGGGGCTAGGGGGATATACTTATAGTATGAAACTTATGATGTGAATATGCACTTTCTTTTAAAAAATAGTTTTACATACATGGCATTGTAATTACAATTGTTTGGATACAAAATATAAGGATCATTCGATCCTCATCTCAGCCAAGAGTTTGTCAACGAAGGGCTTGACTTCTTCTATAACGGCGTCAAGCAGTTCTTCACTCTCGACCTCAATCGGTCCCACCAGCGCGCTCAGATTCGCATCTGGGCCATGGTGAAGTCGAACCCGGCTGAGTACGGCAGAAGCGGCTGATCGGACTCTCGTCCTGATTATCTCTTCACGTCGCCGTATATCTCCAGGGAGATATTCAAGCAGTGATTCTGCTTGAGTTGTGAGCAGTGATGACCAATCGCTGACACTTGGGTCGTCCTTCTTCAACTCTACCACGTTGGTATTCAAAAGATTGGCCACGGCCTTCAGTTTTTCGAAGACCAGTAGGCTCAACTCTTTGACCGCTCGGTCGGTGTGGTTGATCGAGGACTCGAGAAGCGTCTTGTCCTGGCCGAGCTGTATAATGCGACCTGCTTGCGCTGTACAGAGAAAAGAGGTTATTAACAAGGCATGGCTTTAAGTCTTCTCAAGTTGAGAATCGACTTACCAGCATTCTCAGACTGAAGTTTATTGATTTCAGTCCGTAGTTTCTTGAACTCTGCAACTGAGTTCAGCCTCATCTTGGCTAACTCTTTCTTCAAGAATGTAACCTCTCTGCAGCAAAATCAAGTCAGTTACAGATAAAGCCTACTTATATTAACAGAAGAGTGACGATCCTCACTTGCGCAAGCCGTCACGATCTCTTTGAACAGCCGCCATGCTAGCCATTGCAGCATGCGACTGGCTCGTCACCCATGACAAGCCCTGTGATACAAAGCAAGAGAGTTAAATATACTCTAAAGGCGGTTCAAGTGCCGAAACAGGGGTGATCATACCTTCATAAACTTGTTTAAAGCGGCATCATCCATGCTAGCAGGAATCCTTGCTAGCGCACCGGAAATGCCTGCGACAGGGATAGTTGGGGGAAGTGCCGTCTGAACACCACCCCCAGAGGCCACTGGTTGTGACCCGGTCCCTGTACTTGTTTCTCCTCCCGCGGTCCGGACGACTTCCTGAACCACGGGAGCGGAGCGCTCTTCATTAGAGGCTCCCTCATCAGCCCTAATTTCAACCTCCCAAGTGGCGGTTGAAGGGTTAGGCGCTGTCTTCTTTTGCCTAACAAGAAGAATGGGTCAGGCAGCTTTCATCTAAGATTACTGTCAAGTAAGAGTTCTTACCTTATTTGAAATCCCATTCGTTCCTGGGACTTTTGGGAAAATTCCCCTTGCGAAGGAGAGCCATCTCCGGTTCTCGCCATCCTTATAGTAAACAAGGCAGCACCTCCCTGGAAATGTTCTGTTACGAGCACATTCCTAGGGAAAAAGATGAAAACACATAGAAAGGTTTTTACCTGAGCCACCGGGCTAACTGGTGGGGCTGCATCCGAAGGCCTTGGAAACTCCAGAGTTGCTGGGACCGTCACAGCCGGCCTTTGTTCATCTACCTCCTCCTCTGTCCGCGGAGGAGGAGGATTTTCCTCCCTGGAACCCCCAGTGGTCCCAGGGGGAAGTTCTCCTCCCTGTATGTACATTAACTTGTCAAATGTGCGGAAAGAGTCATAGAAGGAACGGTCGAAAAGATTCATTACCTTGGTCGTCCCTTCGACCAGGGAAGCAGAGATAATTGACCCTGAAACCTCGGGGGCTTCAGGAATTCGAAGGTCACCTGCAAGGGACTCTTCGGTGGTCGCAGGGTCAGCCACGGCCACCTCTTCGGTAGCTGTGGTCCCTACGGGGCAGCTTGAGGCGTCACCAGCAGGGGACTCCCCGGTCCTCCTCCTCTTGATGACTAGAGGCACATCATCGTCCTCTTCCTCCTCGCTCCCCTCTCCCTGTACGACGAAGAAGTGATTCCATGTCGCGCCTGAAAAGGTAGAAGGAATACGATATCTTACCGCAGTCTTTCTTGCGGGACGAGGAATGCTTCGTGAAGACCCCTCCCCAGGGTTCAGCTTGGTCTTCTTGGGGGCAGGACTCTTTGTCCTGGGTCTCTGAGAGACTTTCTTCACATTCTTCGCCGTCGGCTTCCCCAGAGAGCCGACATTTTCACTTGGGAACGTCGCATCAGCAAACTTCCCTAGGAGCTGGTTCACAGTCCATTACAATGGATTAGCGCTGGACACACACAAGACCTGCAGAACCGAAGCCGGACAAGGAAATTACCTTTCGGCGCTCCTGTCTGAGATCATCGCCGGCATGAATCAAACTCTGCGGGCGAGGTGATCCCTTAGGGCCCTCTACATCGGCATTGTAGGCCCTAAGGAGGGAATTAGTTCGCCTCTCAATTTCGGCTGAAGACAGAACTGTTCCCAAATTCAAGTCAGAAAACATAAATTTCAGAAATGACAAAGCACAGTGCTGAAGGGTTGAGTACCTTCATTGTAGTCCAGGGTTCCATCCGCCATGGACTTGATTTCCCAAGCAGGATGAGCCCTTTCGCGCAGGGGGCTCACTCGGTTCTTCACAAAGTCTCGGATGACATCCCTCGCTGTCAATCCTTGACCCACCAAGTGAAGAATCACCTCGGCGTGCTTCAGGTGCTCCACGCCCAGCGTCGGGGGAGCATCCAACTCGCTTGACTTCCCTGGTCGCGAGTTCTCAAACCATAAACTACTCTCGGACGGCGGAGAGCAGTAAAACCACCTCTGGTGCCATCCGTGCACCGAATCCCGCAGAGGTGGGGAGGGATATTCCTTCTTGTCCCTCAGCCGGAAGTAGATGCATCCGGCGGCATTGGTGCTCTTCGACCATGCCGAGAAGTAGAACCGTCGGAAGAGGTCCACGCTAGGATATACTCCGACGAAGGCCTCGCAAAGATGCTGAAACACCGCCAGGATCAGCATCGCATTTGGGTGGAGGTTGATCAGTTCCCACCCATAATGTTCGAGGATGTCCTTTAGGAACCGACTCTCAGGGAATCGGAACCCGCAGCGCAGATACTCCTCGAAGATTACCAACTCGCCCTCTCGGATGGTTGGAGTTTCTTGGTCCTTCTCCGCAGGCCGCCAATTGATCAGCAGCCGCGATGGAAGGATCTCCTCCTTCTCCAATGCCACCAGAGTCTCCTCAGAATGGTGGTTGGATCTACTCCAAGATGCCATTTTTTGAGCAAGATCGGTCAAAAAAGTCGATGATTTTGTGGAAAATGAAGGCAAGAAGATGAGGGTTTTGTGCGGCGGGAACTCTAAGGGTTTTTTATGGCTGAATAGCTTCCTCAAGAAGCTACCTACTGCTTTTATAGACTCGAGGAGTCACGCCTCTGTGAGTAACGTTCCACTCAAACGTCCTCTTAAATATTTTATTCATTTCCCACAATGGATACTCTCTGATAAACCCTTTAAAGCGTTTCGGGTATCGGATCTGAAATAAAAAGACTTCTTTATTTCGGAAGCTGAAAGGGCTAAAACTCGAGAAGTCTGCTAAGGCTTTTTGAGGGGTATTTACCTTTCTTTTTACTTGAACATTTTTGTAAAAAATATCATGTAACTCAAATTTTGACATACGGGTATATTCTAACTGGGTTATGGTTTGGTTAAAACCATGTTATTTAACTTCGTTTCTGATCGAAGTAATGGTCTAACCGAACGTTCGACTCCAGTCGCAATTCAGTTCCTACCGCGGCCTTAAGTCTGATCGCGGCATCAGGGCAGGTCACGGTGATCTTTTAAAGCGCGATTCTAATCACAGAACTGAAATTTCCTGTGTATGAATGGTCGCGAACTAAGCTTTTGGCCATAATTTCACACAGAAGCTATGAAGAATGTTCATATGAATAAAAGAAACTTTATTTATTACATTCTTTACATACAAAAGGGATACGGTCGATAAAAGCATCGACCTGTTCCGAAAGAAGTTTACAAAGTTCCCCAAGGGACAAGTTGTTGTCAGTTGAATTTACACTGGCAACCCCCAGGGAACTAGCAACTACCCTAAGTCTATCTATATCGTCCCTAACAACAGACGCACTATTGTCCCTAATCAAGTCAGAGAGTTCTCGCTGTTGCTGAGCGAAGTCCCTCTCTCGACGGAAATGGTGCGCCTCTTCTCGGGATCGATCAAGACATTCTGCTAAACGCAGAATCTTCGAGGCCATCTCCTCGGTCTTCTTCTCCAGGGCATTCTTCTCTTCCAGAAGAGTCTGTCCGGAAGGAAGAGATGGAGCAGCAGAAGGCTGATAGCTGGAGCCTCCTACCTCCTGCATTTTGCAAAAGTTAGTCATACTAACTAAAATTATCAGCAAAAAGGGAGAAGAATTGTTACCTGTCCCGGTGCATAACCCGTTAATACACCCATCTTGGGAGGAAGATCATCATATGGTGGAAGAGCAACCTTCCCATCAGAAGATTGCTTCGCCAACCCAATATGGCGATCATTTGATCGAGGGATAGTCACCGCTTGCCGACCAGGATGTTGATCACCCAAAAGAATGGGAGAATTGAATGTGATGGGATCTTTCTCTAAGGATAAAGGCCTAACTTGCCGAGAGGCATGAACGGGGAGGGTCAAAGGAACTGAAGGAAGAAAGAAACTTGCTACATTCTTCACCTTTGTTCCACTAGAAGATCCTTCGTCAACCTTGGGTTTCTTCCTTAAGGGGGAAAAGACTTCAATCGTTTGAGGCCTTTGTTCGACAATTTCCCCTTCATCGCTCTCAATCTCGATGATTTCATGATCTGCCATTGGGAGGAGTATGTGAAAAGGAAGGAGGCAGGATAACAAGAAAAGGACTTTAGGCGTGGGGGGAAATTGTGAAGCTTTACAAATCCAAGAACCTGGCATTTATAGCCGCCTAGATGGCGGTTTGCATTCCAGGCGCCTCGGGTTTCGTCAAAACATTTACAATTTTACCTCGAGATAAAAACATTTCTACGGCGCCATCATTGCCCGTCACGTAATGTCAGAACCCGTCTTGAAAAACCAACCGTTTTCACTTAGTGCGCTACTAAGTGGAGAAGCTAAAGGGCCGGGTTAAAAATCCGATGCATGGTCTTAAAATTCGAAATAAACACGTCACTTCGTTTCTTTCGAATTTGGGGGCTAGCTGACGAGGATTGACACCCGGACCACTTCTATTGGACTTCTGGTTAAAGGCAGGTTCAAGTCAGAAGTGTATCTGGCGATACGAGCTCAAGTTGTTCTGAGGGACGTCGCTATGTGATCGCCAGCTTTACGCGGTCAGACCGTAAGCCTTGCGCGGTCAGAAGTTCGTATGCTATACGCGAACTACATATTCGGGATATTGCGTGGTCAGCCAATATCCCGCGGTCAGAACATCTGCCGATCAGGATACTTGGGATCTATCTATTCGGTTGCCCATACAACGGGATATTCTAAGTATCCCGAAGATTCCTACACGTGGAGAATCGACCGTCAGAAGGTTAACACATACAGTTATCCATGAATAACACGTGTTTAACCTGCGTGGAGGTTAAGAGCAGTTCCAGAAAACCGCATCCAACCGTCCGTGCAACCGTTTGTTGCAGTTTCCTCCACATGGCACCCTTTCAAACAGTACAAAAAGATGGCATGGAGCATCAATCAGGAGGGAGATCGATCAAAACATCAACTGAGAGATCGGAAGATTAATCAAGAAATCCAAAATCTCTCAAGTTAGCCAAATCTACGGCCCACCTTAAATAGTATTTCAGCAAGCCCTCTTTGGCTTATCCTTGTACACTCTTACAGGAAAAATCCTCGCCTGTGAGGACTTTTTCCTCCATTTGTAAACCTTTTACCACACTTAGTGAAATCTCAACAGGACGTAGGGCTATTACTCCCACCATCGAGGGCCCGAACCTGTCTAAACTCTCTGTGCTCCTGTTCACCATTGTTCAGCATACCTTCCCGGAGGGTCATCTTGAAAGGTCTCACAATTACAAATTCTGCATAAGTTCGGCTGAGGACCCTGAGTCCGAATCGTCGACACTTTGCTTCTGTGGCTCATCCACAGAGCAATGGAGCCGTGGAACGTGCCAACGGGCAGATACTGCAAGGCATCAAGAAACATGTTTTTGATCGCCTTAAGACTCGCTAGGGGGTTTTGACAGACGAGCTCTACACCATTCTATGGGCACTACGAACTATTTCTAGTCGAGCCACCGGTGAGACGACCTTCCATCTAGTCTATGGGGCTGAGGCCGTATTGCCTATGGAAGTTAGTATTGGATCTGTCTGGACAGATCAATTCGGACAAGTTGATCAGGTCGAACAGCGATCACAATATCTCATCCTCCTAGAAGAAAAGCGTGATCATGCTTTGATCAAGTCTGCGGTATATTTGCAAGCTTTGCGCAAGTACCATAACAAAAGGGTGCGACCACATAGTCTTCACGTGGGGGATATGGTTTAACGAAAAATACAAGACCAATCCAATCGCAACAAATTCTCTCCGAAGTGGGAAGGCCCTTATACTGTTGTTTCGGTGCAGCGACCAGGATCAGCTCGGTTAGCGATAGAGGATGGTCAAATCTTATCAAATACTTGGAACATCGATCAACTACACAAGTTTTACGTGTAAGTACCCAATCCCTTTTCTTTTTCAATTAGCATGATTTAATAAAACGAGTGCGTTTTTGTTGTTTCGTATGTCGAATATTTCCTTTTATGCCTATGTGTTACGAATTTGGCTCGGGGGCTGGTCGCCGGTGATTATATCGCCACAATGCCCTAATTGGATTCGCTGGCTTTCTGGCATGTCCTTGGTCATCTGAGTGGCTGCCGGTTTGCAATAAAGTTAGGCATTGCATCGAGTATAATTGCTGGCCTGGTCGAATGTCCCTGGTCATTACACCCATATTTTTCCTGTGCTTATAATACTAAGTCTCCAGTATATATAATCACAAGCGGGGGTTAAGGGAATATGGTTATAATATGAAACAATAAAAAGTGCTTTCTTTCAAAACAAAACCAAAAAATGGATGCATTGCATTCTATAAATTGTATCTGTACAGGTACAAGGTTTACATAATCCCGAGCTCGATCAAGAGTTTGTCCATGAGAGGTCTAATTTCCTCTATGATAGCCTCAAGTTGGTCTTCACTCTCGAACTCTACCTCTCCTACCAGTGGATTTAGATCCAGATCTGGGCCATGGTGGAGACGAAACCGGCAAAGAATGGCGGAGGCTGCTGATCGAACTCTTGTTCTGATCGCCTCTTGTAGTCGCCTAGTATCTTCAGGAAGATACTCGAGGAGTGATTCCGCTTGGGCTACGACCAACTTAGACCAGTCACTAGGGCTAAGGTCGTCTGTTGTGGTTTCGACCACATCAGCCCTTAGAAGACAAGCTACCATCTTCAGCTTTTCGAAGATGGATATGCTCAAGTCTTTGTTCTCCCTGCGGACTGAGTCGATGGTCATCTGGAGGTCTACCTTCTCTTGACCAAGCTGGTTTATTTGATCTGCTTGCGCTGCAGTAAGGAGGTCGTTATAAACAATCCAAGCTGCAAAGTTAATTCGTTCTGGTCGGAAGTTGACTTACATGAGAGCTGCGATCGCAGTTCTTTGAGCTCAGCCTCTAGATGAGAAATCGTGGTGGCCGCCCTGAGCACGTCATTTTCCCGATCGACAAGGCTCTTCTTCAGGAAGGTGTTTTCCCTGCAACAAAAAAGACGATTGTCATAACAAGTCTGTATTCAAGCAAACTAAAGCAATTTTTTCTTACTCTTGCAAGCGATTCTTTTCCTCTTGTATGGCCTCGATGCTATTTGCCATAGCCATCGATCTGGTCGCCATACGGGTTAGCTCCTATGGCATAGAGGGAAGTCAGTTGCAAAATCTGAGTGCTCTATGCAAAACTCAGATACCGTGAGGGGTGTTCGACATACCTCAGTATATTCCTGAAGCAACTTGTCCTTTGGGATGGTTGGAGGCCGAGTCGATGGACTCGCCTCATCCCCGGCGAGAGCAGCAGATGAATGTCCCTGCTGAGCCTCGGTCGCAGATTTCAATACCTGCGATTGGGCCTCCGCATCCAACTCATCCCTAATGGCCCGGACGACTTCCTGGACCGGAGGGACAGAGCTTTCTTCACCGGAGGCTTCAGCACCAGAAGGAACTTCAACCCTCGCCGAGGCTGTTGGAGGGTTTGGCGCTGAATCTCTACGCCTAAGCAGGGAAAGAAACCCTCAATTTCACGGATGGTTGCCACGACCTGATCCCATGTAAACAGAAGGGAATTCTTACCTGAACTGAAATCCCATTAGCTTCTGGGACTTCAAAGATGGTTCCCCAAGAGAAAGAGGACAATCATCGTCTGTTCTGGTCTTTCTCTTGGTGAACAAGACCTTCTCCTTTTCTTCCTATGTATATCAGCCTGTAAGCATATACATGAGGAATGATGAAGATCTGAATTGAAAGAACCCTTACCAGGGTAACCTGCTCGGTTGGCAGGGATGCACCTGATGGTCTGGGTGTCTCCTGAACCACCGGTGCTGGCACTTCATCCGCGACCCTGAGGTTGGAAGTGGTCGTGGGGTCTTGCTCCGTTATTTCCACCCCTATCGCCAGGAGCGGAGTACTCGCCCCCCTAGGACTCACAAGAGTCGTAGGAGGAAGTTCTTCTCCCTATACAAGCGTGGATCGGTGAACACATATACAGACAAAATTGTAAATTCAAGACCGTGAGGAACCTTACCGCGGTCGTCCCTTCGACCAGGGAGGGAGAAGTTACAGACCCTGAAGCCTCTCGGGCTTCAGGAGCAGAGATCTCACCCGCGACCACAAGATTCTCGGTGGCTGCGGGGTCTGTGGTAGCTGTCTCTGCGGGCTGAGGCAGCTCTTCGTCGGCTTGAGGAGTGATCACCGTCCTCTTCCGGCGAATCAGAGGAATGTCGTCTTCCTCCTCCTCGCTTCCTTCACCCTGTACGACGGAGAAGTAATTCCAGTTCGCACCTGGGGTAACAGGAGGCACATGATATCTTACCACAGTCTTCTTCGAGGTAGGGGGCGTCCTATGCAAGGAGCCTTCACCGAGAAGTTTCTTGGATTTCTTGGGGGCAGGATCCCTCGCTCCAGGCCTTGAAGAGACTTTCTTCACTCTCTTCATTGTCGGTTTTCCCAGGAAACCGACGCTTTCACCTTGACATGTTGCCTCGGCGAATTTCCCCAAAAGCTACGCCGTCCCGGTGTTCTTGTTAGCACAAAACACACATACGACTAACAGACAGAACTTAACGAGAGATGACATACCTTTTCACATTCCAGTCTAAGGTCGTCGCCGGCATGAATCAAGCTTTGGGGGCGAGGCAATCCCTTGGTTCCCTCCACTTCGGCACTATATGCCCTGAGGAGGTAGTTCGTCCCCTTCTCGACTTTGGACGAAGGCAAAACTGCATCACCAGTAGACCAGTTAGCAAGTTATGACAGAAAAGTGTAAGACTTCGTTGGCTAAATCACGTACCATTGTTATAGTCCAAGGTGCTGTCCGCCATGGACTGTATCTCCTAGGCCGGATGAACCCTTTTGCGCAGGGGGCTCACCCGATTCTTCATGAAGTCGCGAATGACATCGCGAGCTGTCAGTCCCTACTGGACTAAGTGAAGAATCACCTCGGTTTCCTTCTTCTGCTCTGCATTCAGAGCAGGGAGGGAATCCAACTCGCTAGGCTTCTCTGGCCACGAGTTCACAAACCACAACCCGCTCTCAGACGGAGGGGTGCAGTAAAACCATTTCTGGTACCACCCATGCACGGAGTCTCGCAGGGGTAGGAAGGGATACTCTTTCTTCTCCCTTATCCGGAAGTAAATGCATCCGGCAGCATTGGTGCTCTTCGACCACGCCGAATAGTAGAACCGTCGGAAGAGATCCACGCTGGGATACACTCCGACGAAGGCTTCGTACAGGTACTGGAAGATTGCCAGGATCAGGACCGCATTTAGGTGGAGATTCACCAACTCCAACCCATAATGCTCCAAGATCCCCTTCAAGAACCGACTCTCAGGAAATCGAAACCCGCACCTCAAGTATTCTTCAAAAACCACCAACTCACCCTCTTGGACGATTAGGGTTTATTGATCCTTCCCCGCGGGTCACCAATTGATCAGCAATCTTGGGGGAAGAATCTCTTCTTTCTCCAGCGCCATCAGGCTTTCCTCCGTATGGTGAACTGATCGGCTCCAAGACGTCATTTTTGGAAGAGATTGTGAGGGAAAGCTGGCGGCTTTGGGGGCGATGGAAGATGAGGAACGAGGGTTTTGAACGGCGGAAGTTCTAGGGCTAGAGGCTAGATGTGTGGCTTCCTCAAGAAGCTACCTGCTCCTTTTATAGGCCCGAGGAGACGTTCCACTAAGGGTAACGTTCCATTGAATATTCTATTCATTTCCCATAATGGATATTTTCTCTGGTAAACCCGCTATGCGCACCGAATCCGAAACAAAGGGTCTTCTTTGTCTCGAATTTGAGGGTTAAAGATGCGCATAAAATGTGAAGAGTTTTACAAAAGGTTTTCGGAGGACATTTTCCTTCATATTTCTTGTAAACTTTCACGAGTTGATCATAAAGATATTCTATGATTCAACTACTAGGTATACAGTTGCTTGTCGATCAGATTGCTATATTATCGGAACTATGTTTATGATTGGACTACAATTCTAGTCGAAGTGTAGGTCTGATCAAATTTTGATTCTGATCGCGGTAACCTTCTAGATCGAACTTCATTTCTAACCGCGGCTTTAAGTCTGATCGCGGTATCAGCACTAGTCGTGGTATAACATCTTAAAAGTGTTTCTGGTCGTAATACTGGAATTTATCTGTGTATGAGTGGTCATAAAAACACTACTTATGGACGCATTTTCACACAGAAGTTATGAAGAATCTTCATGTTATGTAAGGTTAAAGAAATCTTTATTTCTGACAATCTTTACACACAAAAGGGATGCCGGTGACCAGAGCGTCGACCTGATCCGAGAGGAGTTTACAAAGTTCTCCTAGGGACATGTTATCGTCAGTAGGATCTACACTGACGACCCCTAGGGAACTAGCAACTACTCTAAGTCTATCTACATCATCCCTAACAAGAGACGCACTATTATTCATAATCAAATCGGAGAGTTCTCGCTGTTGCTGAGCGTGCTCCCTCTCCCGACGGAATTGGTGCGCCTCTTCACGGGATCTTTCAAAACATTCTGCCAGATGCAGAATAGCCGAAGACATCTCTTCAGTCTTCTTCTCCAGAGCCTCTTTTCCCCTTAGAGAGTCTGTCCGAGGGGGGGAGGAAGAATCTCAGCAGGATGATCGCTGGGGGCTCCAATCTCCTACATTTGCAAATGTTAGTTGCACTAATTGTAACAACGAGCAAAAGGAGATAGAAACAATTACCTGTCCTCGCAAGTGACAGGTTGATATAGTTCCCCCAGAAAGTAGATCACCCGATAAAGGTCGAGGATCATCATATGGTGGAAGTGCGACCTTCCCACTAGAAGATTGCTTCCCCAACACAAGTTGAGGATCATCTGGTCGCGGAAGTACAGCTTGCCAACCAGAAAGTTGATCACCCGAACAAAAACGGGGATCATTGGGATGAAATGGAGAAAGCTGAGAAGAACGTCCCTCCAAAGGTGGAGATGAAGGTTAGACCTGCCGAGGTGCATGGACAGGAAGAACTATAGGAACTGAAGGAAGAAAGAATAATGACGCGTCTTTCACCTTTGTTCTGCTGGAGGATCCCTTGTCAACCTTGGGTTTCTTCCTTGAAGGAGACAAATCTTTGAACATCTGCAAATCCTACTCGAAAACTTCTTCTTCATCACTCTCTATCTCGATGATGTTGTGGTCTGTCATCGAAAAGTGTATGAAAGGAAGGGAAGATGGCTTTGGAAGAGACTTAGCTAGGAAGATAAATTGTGGAACTTTGAAGTCTAGAGGCTTCGGTATTTATAGCCGCCGGGGTGACGGTTCAGTTCCCGAACGCTTCGAGTTTTTAAAGCATTTACAATTTTACCTCGAGTTAAATAACGTTTCAACGGTGCCATCATTACCCGTCACGTATTACCCAGAGTCCGTCTCGGGGAACCAACCGCCACACTTAGTGCGCCACTAAGTGGAGGATTTGAAGCGTCGGGTTAAGTATTCGATGTAAGTCTTAAAATTTGAAGCAAACACGTCCCTTCGTTCTCTTCAAATTTGGGGGCTAGCTAACGAGGATTAATACCCGAGCTAGATCAAATAAATGCACGGCTGGTTCAGGATAGATTCGAACCAGACAAGCGCCTGGTGATGCGAACTCAAGTTACTCCGAGAAGCACAATCATGTGGTCGCAGGCTTTATGCGATCAGACCGTAGCCAGTGCGCGGTCAGGAGTTCGTATGCCATACGCGAACAGAAGATTGCAGATAGTGCGTGGTCAGGTAACAACGCGCGGTGAGAACACCTTCGACCAGGGAACGCGGGATTATTTTGTCCCTACAACAGGAATATCTTGTGTATCCCGAAGATTCTTCCACGTATGGAGACAACCGTCAGGAGATTAATATGTGCGGTTATCCATGAATAACACGTGTTAAACCTGCGTGGAGGTTAAAGGCAGTTGCCAAAACTGCATCCAAGCAACTGTTCGATGCCGTTATGACTTGGCACCCTTTCGACCAGTATAAAGGGGTAGCCCAAGGCATCAAACAGGGGATCGAATGGAGACAATCGAACAACCAGATAATCAGATCATCGAATCGGATCGAATCAGAAGACAGTAGTTTAAGTTAGATAGCTTTCACAAGCCTTCGAAGCATTGTCTTGTATAAACACATAGGAAAAATCTTCGCCTGTGAAGATCTTTTCCATAACTTTGTAACTCTTTTGGCCACATATAGTGAAATCCCAACAGGACGTAGGGCTATTACTCCCACCATCGAGGGCCCGAACCTGTATAAACCTCTCTGTGCTCCAGTTATCTTTGATTCAACATATCTTCCCGGAGGGACAGTCTGAAAGGTCTCACAACCTACAAATTCTGCATAAGTTCGGCTAAGGACCCCGAGTCCGAATCGTCGACACAATTCGTGTTTCCAACTCCTTGCGCGATATGGGCAAATCGAAGGAAAGAACCATCATGTACAAGGCGTATTGAAAACTGATGGCGCTGACAGATCCAGTTTCGACGATGTACAAAGGGATGAGCATACGGTAGCATTGAAGATGCTCAGAGAGAAGCTCAATGAGAGAGATGATGATGATTAGTTTTTAAATTTTTTAATTAATATAATCGGGTTATTATTGCTTGATGTATCCTTTTAAATAATATATGTCTTTTTAATCAATATATGTATTTTCAAATTAATCTATGTGTCTTTTTAATTAATCTATGATCAATTAAATTTAAAATATTGCTATCTAAAAGTAACCTGGAATATAGCCATTGCAAACTAGCTGTTTTAATATTCAAATTAAATTCTCTAAATATTGTTAGCATAATATTATACAAAATGTCATTAAATTTTATAAATCCATAAGATATTTAGTAGGCCCAAGACATATAACCATGCGAAAGTTAAGTCATTGAAGTGCTTGACTCTTACTTAACTCTTAGAGTGGCTTTATAGAGTGTGGCTCCTATGTACAAAACCTAGCAAGAGCTAAACCTTTAAAGGAGTGGCTCTTATTTGGTTCTTCGAGAGATTCTTCATATATGTGACACAGAATATTCTCTTTAAGAGCTAAGAATGAATCTTTACCCTTGGAGATAGCCTTATTCCTTCTCCTTAATTGCACGTCTCAAAGAAACCGTTCATAAGGGCAACATTGGTATTTTAGTAAAAAAAAACTAATATCGAAAAATATAATAGTTCTAATTTACATGACAGTTCCTAACCGAAGTGAAAAAAATGTTAACGAGCGTTTGCAGTGATATTTTACTAATGTAGTGCTATAATGCTAATTTTTCGTTATTATATCTAAAAGTTATAATTTACTTCCAATTTTTATTTCATAATTCACATCTTACAACAAACTTTTTTTATTCAGAGTCCTGTCATGTAGCCTATCCAATAATTTGTATCCATCACTAACATGGTTTAGAGAAGAGCACATGTCTAGTTAGGACTGTCAACAAGTCGAACATGAATAAACCCAACTAGGCTTAGCTCGAGTTCAATCCAAGCTCAAGCTTTATTTGAATTAGGATTCAAGTTTCCAACATGGCTCGAGCTCGATTAGAGAAAAACTTGAATAGGATTGAGCTTAGCTAAGCTCGGGCAACAGTCAAAACAAATAACAAAGAATGTGTTTGGATGTCTGCATGGATTTGAGTCTGACTTGTATTAGTGGAATAGATTCAGTAAAACATGCTATAGAGATGTAATAAGGTGATGTTTAGTTGGTTACATTAATTATGCAGGCTAAGATAAGATGTTGTTTGGTTGATTGTATGGATGATGTAATTAGAAAATGTGTAGGGTGAAAAATTTTTATCAAAACTAATAATATGTAATATTCTATTATAATAATCATTATTGTGTTTTAATAGTCCTTAATTAATATTAAGCCATGCTAAAAATTATTAATGTGTGTTAATCACTCTATAATTATACAATTAGGGGGACTGACTCAAAAAAAATCTTACATCTCATGAGCCTTACTCATTTTTACATATAGACACCCAAACAACTAGAGTTACATTTCGTGAGCTAGACTAGATGCGACCATTCAAAAACACATCCAAATATAATAGACTTTGGTGGTTTATCAGTGTCATCACTGGAGCAGCCAAACTGGGATAGCCTTACATGGGTAACCACTTATCTGGATTTGAGGGTTGCGTGTGGTTGAGGACATATCGCCGGATTTGAAGCGGTATATTGCCGGGAGGTTAGATCTCGTTGGATCTAAAGCCATGCGTTGGGAGGAGATGGCGCCAGATCTAAAATCGTGCGTTAGGGAGGAGATTGCACCAGATCTGAAGTCATGCATCGTCGGGGAGAAGATATCTCACCGGATTTGATTTCCTTTGTCCCATTGTAGGGAGAGAACGACAGGAACGTTGTGCCTAGTAAGGAGAGGACGATAGGTACTCGGGAGTTTGGGAGAAGTGTTATTTGGGAGAGGAATGTGAAGTGCTATATATGCTCACAGCTCACACGTAGAAGAGAAATGCTGGATTAATGGGTATTAAGCAAGGAGCCGCAATAGACATTCGCGATGTGGGCATCTGGGCATGTGGTGGCTAGGGTATTGAGTAGTGAGGTTTGGTGGAAGGCTTCTTGTTATATCGCTCATCTGTTCTCAGGCTCTGCTCGAATTAATTTTGAGTTTGAGATTAGTCTTAAGTCGGAACAATTTGAGCCTGAATTGAGCTCAAAATCAATCCAATCTCAAATAATTTGCGACTTTTAAGTTTTTTAAACACTCCTAGATGTTGTGATGATGAGAGTTCTAGTTGTACAACAAGAGGCCTAACTATAATGATAGGTGTGTCTAGTTGTGATATTCAAAAGTGTCATTGCATATAGGCGGTCTAATTGTGGGGATCAAATCATCATTTTTGTACTATTAAAATATATTTATTTTTTACAGTGACACTAAAATAATTTGTTGATATTTTCCTCAGTAAACCATCAATATGTGTCAATCAAGGTTCTATACAGATATCTCACCAACCAACACAAAAAAGAAAAAACCAAAGCTACTGTGCGGTAATACAACAACAGAAAATAGGAAAGAAGAGCTAAAGAAACACGCGCAACACTTGACAACAGCACACTACTTTCCCAAGAGACAAACAGAAAAATATAAATATTTTTCTTTTTCTCCCATTGCTTTTCCCGACTGAAGGATAAACCCGGTGTGGGATTGGGCCCCTACCCACCATGGCCAAACAAACCACCACCTCTGCCAGCACCCCAGACACACACACCATCCATCCGCACCACTGCCAGCGCCACCACCAACAAACCCTAATTTATTGCCCCCTCGCATCTAGCTTCACTGCACACAGCATCTACCCCTCTCCTCTTAGTCACAGTTCACACTCCTCTCATAAATAAACCCAAAAAAAAAAAAACCTCACACCTCATGCGCCGGAAGAAGCACTTGGACCGCGGCGGCGGCGGCGGCGGTGGCACGGAGCTCTTCATCTGCTTCACCTCCCGGCCGACGGCCGCGACCGCGGCGTCCGCAGCGGCGGCGGCGACCGCCACGCTGCGCCCTTCGTCCTCGTCCTCGTCCAAGCTCCTCAGCCCCGGCAGGGCCGCGGCTGGCGCCGCCGAGGCGCCTCAGCCGCCCTTGCCTCCGTCACTCAGTCGCCGACTCCGCAGCAGCGGCAGCCTCAAGGGCGGGCAGTCCCCCATGTTCCCGTCCGGCTCCTCGTCCTCGGGCGGCCGCCGTGGACGGGGTGGATTCGAGCCCGCTGAGCCGTCCTCCCCCAAGGTGACCTGCATCGGACAGGTCCGCGTCAAGGGAGGGAAGCGCAAGCCCAAACACGCCGCCGCCGCCGCGCTGCGCTCGCGGTCCAGGCGGGGCGGCAATGCCGAGGCCAGCTTCCGCCGAGGCGGCGAGGCGGACTGCCCCCCGGGCAAGAACCATGGCTGGGTGTACCAGATCCCGGTCAACATCTGCGAGGCGCTCAAGACCTTCGGCTCCTGCGGCGGGCGCTCCCTCTGCTCGCCGTCGCGGGGCAGCGAGAAGGGCGTGGCCGTAGGTGGTGGCGGAGCTTCCGGCGGAGGTCACAAGAGGCGGCGGCGCGCGGCCGGGGGCAGCTGGCTGTGCGGTGCCGCGGTGGCGAGGTGGCTCATGGCGATCCAGGAGGAGGAGGAGGAGGAGCGCGGTAAGGCCAGCGGCGCTGTGGCCGCAGAGGAGTTGAAGGGAGCAGAGGTGGGGCTGGTGATGGAGGGGTGGGAAGTGGAGGATAGAGAGGAGTTGGTGGTGGGGGAGGTGGAGGTGGAGAAGAAAGACGAGATCTTGGTGGTGGGGAAGGAGGAAGAGGGGAGGGTGAGCGTCTGCATCCCGCCGAGGAACGCTCTGCTGCTGATGCGCTGCCGATCGGATCCGGTTCGCATGGCCGCACTCGCCACCCGCTTCTGGGGTTCCCCAGCCGCAGCAACCGTTGGACAGGTGGATGATGAGGTGGATGATGAGGAAGAGGAGGAAGAAGAGGAGGATGGAGAAGTGGAGAAAGAATGTGAAGAGAGGGTTGGTGATGTAACAAGTTCAGTTAAGGTTGTGGAATGCGGGGAGTTGTGTGGTGCTGAAGATGTTGAGGATAAGGCAGTGGAGGTATATCAAGCGGAGGTGGTAGCAGAAGAGAGCTCCAAATGCGGAGATCTTGTGCAAAAAGGGACAGATGGAGATGGTGTTGAGGGAGGGAAGGATGAGATCGAGGAAGCACAGATTGTTCACAAAGATGCTGGCTTGGAGGTTGCTTTGGGAGAAGCCACAGGTGGGGAAACCCAAGTGCGGGAAATGGCGGAAGAGGTGATGGAGGCCAAGGAGGAAGGTAATGCACCAAGAATGGACAAAGAAGAAGAGGCAAAGGGGAGGAGGTCAAGCAGCAGCTGCTCCCCTTCAACAGCGCTGAAGGAAGACCGCAAATTGTGCCGATTAGGTAGTAGGAGGCGTGTCGGAAACAGTGGTAGGGTGTCATTGGGCTGTGATAGGGCTGGGCGGCGGCACAGCTTCTCAGCTGAGACAGATGCAAGGCGATCGAGCTTCTCAAGCTTAAAGGATTCAAGGAGGGCTAGTTTCTCTATTGATAGAGATGGCCGGAGGTGGAGCTTCTCCATTGAGCAAGAGCACCTTGTGGCAGAGCCTAAAGTGCTGATGGGCTCCAGGAAGGGGAAGAAGGTCTCTCCTGAGCCCGAGATAGACAAAGATTGTGCTGTTATTGGAGAACCAAACAGTGTAGAAGAAGTGCAAGAAACCCAAGATGATGAAAAGGAAGAAACAACAAAGGATGGAGAGGAAGAAGGTGACACAAGTGATGCAGAAACAAATGAGAAAGTTGAGAAGGTGGAACCTAGAAAAGAAGAGGAAGAGGAGGAAGAGGAACAGAGGAAAAAGAAGAGCGGTGAATTGCCGGATTGCCTCCTCCTTATGATGTATGAACCCAAGCTCTCCATGGAGGTTTCCAAGGAGACATGGGTCTGTAGCACTGACTTCGTCCATTGGAAATCTTATCAAGGCCAAAACTGCCGTAATCGTCGCCAACCAAAGACTGCAGCAGGTGGTAATTTTGGTGCTGATGAGCAGCCCAGAGATAAGGACAATGTAGAAAGTATTATGATTGCGACGGTTGCTGAAGACAGCAAAGTGCCTACATCCATTAACCAGGTGCCTAAGCCACCTGCAGGCATGCAGCAACCACCATCCAAAGGAGGCATGGAGCAGAAGCTGAAGCTTGAGTTGCCGCTTGTCACCAGTGCAGCGGCATATGCACCATTCGTTCTGAAGCGGTGCAAGTCAGAGCCAATGCGGTCTTCGGCACGGCTGGCGCCAGATGCTTGTTTCTGGAAGGACCGGCATCGGCCCCTCGATGCCACTGGGATCGGTTTTTGATTCCTGCCGCACTGCTGGTTTGCTTATTTTAGCTAGTGAGTGACTGAGTTTGGGTGCTTTCTTGTGTAATACTAGTAGTGAGCTTCTTTCGTGCTTGGATGCTGTTGTGTAATTTGAACAACAAATAATGGCATGTTAAGTTACATCGGATAGATTAGGTGAGCTGATGTATATCTCTTCGATTTGTTTTCCTTTATGTGTTAATTTCTGCTCCTGATAATGTTGTGCAGTAATAGCTTTTATTCGTTGAGATTTGCAGGTTTTTGGTACATTTAAGAAGTTATCTCAACCCTTAATTAGTTGGGGTCCGTTACTATCTTCAATTTGTTGCATGTCTGTATATGGCTTTGTCAGCAAAGGTTTAGGTCATGTGTGGAACACTTCAATTTAGTAAAAAAGAAACATCTATTGATAGATAATGAAAATATTTGTCCAAAATTTCTGTTTCAAATGGGCTTTTCATTATCCTGGTTAATCCAGAAGTTTCACAAGATAGAAGGCTTAACTGATGTCCTCCACTTTAGTTATCCTGTAATAATTGAGTACTAGTTTGTTGTAACTTGTAATACTAAACTTGTGGCTTGTCAGGCTCCCGGTCAATTTCTTTCTTTCCTTCTTCCACGCCACACTGTCTTGCCGTTTAGGCTTTACCTTCCCCTTTAGTCGGAATGGAAGGTAGGTAATAACAAATTGGAGTATGACTGAAAAAAAAGAGCTTTGTTACATCTTTTGCAACCATTTAAGTGGCTATGCATGTGAATGAAATTCTCATAAGCTCAAGTGTAGAGATGTGCAGGTCTAATAAAAAAAACATATAGGACAAAAATAGAAAGAGAAATAGAAAAATACTTATAAAAAAAGAGAATCTTTTATGGGACATGTGGCATATAAGGCTCTCTCCAACGCCGGCGCAAGGACGCGCTGACAGGTGGGCCCCACGCGAAAAAATTAATTAAATAATCGCGAGAGGAGAGAGGAGACGCCTGAGGAAGCAGCAACGGCGAGGCTCTGACAGGTGGGGCCCGCGACGCGTTGATTCGGCGAAGCGCAGCGTTGGAGCACGCGTGCATGCTTCGTGACGCGGTTTGTGGGGCCCACAGCGCGGAAAACGGTGAGTTTGTACCCTCCAGAGAAATAGCGCTGACAGGTGGGTCCAAATCCATCTCGGGGCCACATGACAGTGTCTGTGTGTGCGGTGCAGATGTGTGGGACGAGGCGCGGTGGGCCCCACAAAGCGCGTGGCTGGTGTGAACGCGTTACGCGCGCGTGTGCATGCTGTGTCACTGTCAGGTGGGCCAGCGTTTGTAGAGGGCCCGCATGTCAGTTGCTGTTTGGAGTTAGGGCTGGGAAATTTAGCCGTTTGAGTATTTGCTGCCCTCGGTCCCACATGTCAGTGACTGAAAATTTAGCCGTTTAAATTAAACCGTTTAAAAATAGCCGTTGGAGTTTAATTTATTTATTTCTGAGGTTAAAAATTCATAAAAAATCCAAAAAATTCCAAAAAAATTGCAAAAAAATCCTGAAAATTTGTGTGACCCCCTGGCTATAAATATGCCCAATTTTTAGCTCATTTAGCCTCAAGCAAACCAAAATCACACACTTTGCACTCTCCTGTTCATCCAGTATTTTCCGAAAAAATTTCCAATGGCCAATAATCCCCCCGGCGGTTATGTTAATTGGTTTGGTGAACCAAATTTAGATGAGGAGAACTCCCAAGCGCCAAACAGTCAAAATCCGCCCAGTTTTCAGCCTCCTCCCCCACCATACCCGATGTGTTATCCACCGTACGCTGCACCCCCTCCATACGGCCAACCACATCCATATGCACATCCGTACGCGCAATCCCCCTACGGCCCTTACGGCCAAAATCCTCATTACGTTGGAGCTCCGACCATGTCTGCAGGAATCTCGCCTCCTGAACCACCGAGCAAAAATTCCCAGTCCACGTCCGTATCGGATACCGGGAGTCCGCATAGCTCGGTCCCGGGAGTGATCGAGGCCGAGGACAACGCTGGCAAAGGCGCACGAAGGTCTGGGGCACAGCGTAAACGAATGCTCTGGTCCCAACAGGACGACATGCGACTTGTGAGTGCTCATCTAACTACTAAAATCCGCTATGGTAGACTTTGTTATTAAATTTGGATTTTTCGTGCTCCAGATCAGTGCATGGTTAAATAACTCCCTCGACCCGGTCGATGGGAACAATAAAAAATGTGACGAGTACTGGTCAAAGGTGGTTGCCGAGTACAACGAGAGCAGTCCGCCTGATCGCAGACGAGATCTCAGGCACTGCAAAGACCATTGGCAAAAGAGCAATAAAAAAATTGTTCAGTTCAATGGTATTTACTGCAGGTTGCGCGATGCCTATGCTAGTGGTCGTTCGGATGACCAATTGACGTCGCAAGCACGCGACATGTACAGACAAGAGGTGGGTCAGGCCTTCATCATGGAGCACTGGTGGAGAGCCGTATGTGGTCAACCGAAATGGTGCCGAAGCTACTTGGAATCTTCCAAAAGAGCTCGCCTCAACGAAGAAGGTGCTCACACGTCGTCGTCGAACAACGACGATGACCCCGTCGAGCTTCCACGACCTATAAGGCGAGACGCGGCAAAGCGGAAGGGTAAGAGCAAACTAGGCGGAACATCATCGGCGCGCGAGGAGACCCTAGAGCGCATCGACAAAGCCAACGCCGAGCTTAATACTATGGCCGACAAAGCCCTTGCTGTAGCCGATAAATTGCAGGGGATGGCCAGAAGCAAAGAGAAGGCTTCATTGATGAAGTCGTTGACGAAGCTACTTGGGATGGATACATCCCATTTATCGGACAACCATAAGGCGACGCATGAGGCTGCAATAGAATACATCAACGAGCAGCTTAACAATCTGAAAAACAAATAGTAGACCGAACATTGTACTTTTCATTTAAACATTTGTACTCGCACTATTAATTTAAGTGGTTTTGGATTCACTTGTTTGTACCAGCGTATGTGATCGATACTTTTGGATTATAGCCGTTGGAGCTGACACATCTGTTCGATGCATTTGGATTTTAGCCGTTGGAGCTAACGCATGTGATCGGTACTTTTGGATTTTAGCCGTTGGAGCTGACGCATGTGATCGGTACTTTTGGATTATAGCCGTTGGAGCTGACACATCTGTTCGATGCCTTTGGATTATAGCCGTTGGAGCTGACACATCTGTTCGATGCCTTCGGATTTTAGACCCCTATATATTTGCACCCCTCCATGCCCTCATCTTCACAACTCAGTTATCTCAACTTCACAACCGAGGCCTCCGCTCTTGGTGATATCAACTTCACAACCAATCCCAAAAAAATGTCGTCCAGCTCAACCACAAGTAGTGGTGAGGACGAAGGCATTAACCAAATGGAAGAGTTCGCGGCGGGGTTAGCAAAGACCTGTCTAACGGTCGAACCCCTTATGCGTCACGCTCTTCATGATGTTGAAGCCAGCATTGGTGCTGGTACCTCGCACCGCCGCCGACGAAGTAGCAGAAGGTATATCGAAAGAGCTCGCGAAGACGGTCATAACCGTCTAGTCGCGGACTACTTCGCCGATGTTCCGGTCTACCCCGGCTACTTGTTTCGCAGAAGATTCCGCATGGGGAGACCCCTCTTTCTGCGAATCGTCGAAGCTCTCGGGGAGTGGTCCCCGTACTTCACCCAGAGGAGAGATGCCCTCAACCGAAAGGGGCTATCTCCATTGCAGAAGTGCACTGCAGCTGTGCGCATGTTGTCGTACGGCTCGCCCACTGATGCTGTCGACGAGTACGTACGCATCGGAGAGTCGACGGCCATTCGGTGCCTGGAGAATTTCGCCGAAGGAATCGTTGATCGGTTCGCGGAGGAATATCTCCGTAAACCTACTGTCGAAGACCTCCAGCGTCTGCTCCAGGAAGAAGAGGACCGAGGTTTCCCAGGGATGCTGGGAAGCATCGATTGCATGCACTGGGAATGGCGCAATTGCCCAGTTGCATGGAGGGGCCAATTCACCCGTGGTGATCAAGGAGTCCCTACAATAATACTTGAAGCGGTCGCATCCAGAGACTTGTGGATATGGCATGCCTTCTTTGGTGTCGCCGGATCCAACAACGACATCAACGTGCTTAATCAATCCCCCCTTTTCACTGATGTGTTGCGCGGTCAAGCTCCTACGGTTCAGTACTCTGTTAATGGGACAGAGTACAATATGGGGTACTACCTGGCCGACGGTATTTACCCCGAGTGGGCTGTCTTCATGAAGACCGCACCCTTGCCCCAAACGAACAAACTCAAGTTATTCGCACAACATCAAGAAGGGGCAAGAAAAGATGTGGAGCGAGCGTTTGGGGTGTTGCAAGCTCGATTTGCTATTGTCCGCGGCCCCGCTCGATTTTGGCAACGATCAACTCTTGCCAATATCATGAAAGCGTGTGTCATCCTCCATAACATGATAATCGAGGATGAGCGGCACTCTCATGACCCGATCACTCAATTGTACGATACTGAAGGCACATCAACCGTAACACCGCCTACTATCCACAGCAGTGCTCCGCCAATTTTTGAACATATGCTAGATCGAAATAATGCGATCCGTGCTCGCCCAACACATCGGCAACTGAAACGGGATCTTATCGAGCACATCTGGCAGCGTTTCGGGGCCGGCGGTACCGATGAGTAGTTGTTTGTGCGGTTGTTAAGGGCCGACTGTTGCCGAATTTTAATTTAGTGTATGTCATATTTTTTCCCGTGTGCCATTTAAATAAAAATAATTTTAAATGTTTTTTGTTATTTACAACAATTTTATTTTAATTTGTTGTCTTCGAATTATCTGAATTTTATTTTATCAATTTGTTAATGTGTAATAAATAATGTATGTGCGGGCCCCACGCGAAGCGCCAAGCGAAGCGCCGGTGGGTTGGAGAAGGGTGGTGCTTCAGATGGTGCCTCGCGAAGCGCCAAGCGAAGCGCCGATGGGTTGGAGAAGGGTGGTGCTTCAGATGGTGCTTCGCATACGTGGCACAGAATATACTGGAGAATATTCTGTTGAAACGCCAAGCGAAGCACCGGTGGGTTGGAGACAGCCTAACTAGGATTAAGCACGCATTTTTAAGATGCAGGAATCTGCACTTTCCTTTTTACTTACAGAAGATTGGAGTAATATACTAATAGTCCTGACATGTAGGTCTTGCTGGAATTTATGGGGCCAGTCTGTCGACCAGTACTACCAAATTTCATAAAAAGATTCGACTACAAGCAAAGTCAGTCAATTTGGAAATTATAGCTAAGTAATCAAGCAATTTTTCTTATGCTGGTAGCTTATCCCAAGTCACAACAGCCCAACTGCAAGTTTATTGACACTAGTAATCATGAGATAGGACAGATCAATTAAGCATGCAATTGGATCATGCTAGTCCCTAAATGCTGCTTTCCAGTTTGAGCTTTTGGTTCCCTTGAGCAAGTGAGCTGCCATTATTGTATAATTGTGCTTTCTTCCATGGCCATTTGACTACATAGTTTTGTCTGCCACCTTCACCACATCTGTAGGCAAGAAAAGACCATTGGCTCCTCAGCACTGAACATGTGCAAGAGCTTGGTCCAGCATCTTTGAACAGGCACTACAATTGCAGCCTTTGGAGTGGTGGTTGGCATTTGCTTGTATTATTGGGTGCTAGTCAATGTGACATGTCACTCTGCCACTGTTCATCTCTTGGTACATTACTGTGTGAGTAGTCCCCTAAAGTTATGTGGCTGTTCCGTAAAGCATCTTTATCTTATTTTGTACCTAAATCTCTTTGCTTTTCTGCTTAAGAGGGTAGGGTTGGTCTCTATCCGGTTCCTCTGGAATTGTCACTTCATGGAGTTCGCGAAATTTACTTGATCCAGACTAGAATTTCAAAAATCGGAATTGGAATAGTTTCATCGCCTTCAATTTGTTGGTTACCGTACCGGATCTGGATGGTCTTAGGATTTATTTTTTTAAAAAAAGCCATGAATAAGGTGATATCAGCCTGAATTGATCATAACTTGGCGTAAATGGTACTGACTCGGATTAAACTGCTCATTACTCATAGTTAAACTAGTTAAGATTTAGTATCTAGACCCTAGCTGGTTTGGTTGATAATCAACCAGTTTCCGATGGTTTTTCTTAATCCTAATCTTGACCATCCATTTTTCTATGCAACTCTCAAGATCAAACATTATTTGATGGGGATTCTTTTCAGTTAGTGCTTGAATATTACAGAAACGTTGGATGTAAAACAGATAGTCAGGATTGAGCACCACATCTCTTCGTGAGCTCAAGGTGATTTGCACACGGCTGGTCTTGGTCAAGAACTTGCGGATTTGCGGGCTCTTTTGCGGATTAGATTGCGAAAAGAAAGGGAGGAGGTGAAAGAAACAGCACCTTGTGAGGGTCAGATCATCTTTCAGTCCTTGTAGCTTTCTCGCCAGTGGCCACCAGTCAAGAAAGACGCCACCTAGATTACATCAGTTAATAAACAACTTTGTGTGAACTTGGACGTCTAGGTGAATGCCTCCTTTTTGTTTTTTCTCACTTTTTTATGCTTTGTTTGCTGTCCAGTTTTACCTTTAGGACCACACCATAATTCAGTGGCTAGGACAACTTGTTACCCGAGATGTCAAAGTTTCAATTTATTATGGAGGTCACGACGCAGTTGAGTGTATATTTGATTGAGATTAAATTTATCTGATAAACTAATTTATTAGAGTCCAATTATAATACAATAAGTTTTATTATAATGGCTTCATCTTATGGGACCTTTAGTTCAAAAATAATTTAATTTTATGAAATAAGATTGGTGTTTGTAGATTTAGGGTGGCAACCTATATAAGAGAATGAATGAATGTCTCTTAAAATTGGTTTTGTATTCCTATGGTGACATGCAAGGACAATGAAAACTCAATCTAAACGATATCAAATTATGGTATGTAAGAAATAAAACAAAAGATAGAAAAAAATTTCCCAAGATATCAGAGACTTTGCTGATTTCCCCACTCCTTAATGAAACGCTCTCATGTGAGCTTTCAATTCCACTATGGTTGTTCTTTTTGGATTCTGGATAAGTGAGCATCCAGCCTTCCACAACACTTCTGGGCTTCTCTAACAATTTTCATGAGTGGAGAGAACACCAATCTCTCACGATCGTATAGGCGATGGCAATCACAAAAAATAATAAACTCGAAGTCTTCACTTGACACCAATCAAGTGTTACAAAGATCAAGCACGTAAGTAGAAACTCACACAAGACTCTTGATTCAGTAAATGATGGATGAATGTCAATGAGTTTACAAGAGTTTTCACTATATTGCAACTGATGAGACTTGAATACTCTAGAGTGTATTTGGCGATATGTCAATAAATTCTATGATATATTTGGTTTATACCCTAACTTTACTCCATTTTGTTGCATCTAGGCCTTTATGCCTGACCTAATTTTGATGATTAATGAAAACAAGCGGTTTAGACTAACTGTGCTCCTGAGCTGTTTGATACAGACCTAGTTGGAAAAACGTGCAAGATATTCAGGATGAACCCGACGTGAAATAAATAAAAGCACAAGTCGCAAAGAGCAAAAGACGAGAAGTAAATTGCAAACATGAAGATGTAAAGGACCTAAGGTATATGATTTTATTTTTTACTGGTCTCGGTGTTTGGAGGTTGATCGGTTAAGGATTTTATTTCTTAGTTTTTAACCTACTATAAAGAGGGGTTACCAGTTCTCTCTATATTTCCAGCATAAACTAAGAAAATTATTAGGTCACTGCATTGCATTCATCTTGGTTGGATTTTGTTTTGAAAGATTTGGTTTTTCAGTTGTGTTTTTGACAGAAGAATAGTTTTTGCATTTTCTAGAAAGATCTAGGCAGATTTGGCTTTTCTTTAGTTGACAAAAAGATAACCTTTAAAATTATCTTTCAAATGAGCTATTAAACTCTTAAATCGGATTTCTGGATTAAAAGTTATGGA
Organism: Pharus latifolius; assembly: GCA_019359835.1. Classification (NCBI taxonomy): domain Eukaryota; kingdom Viridiplantae; phylum Streptophyta; class Magnoliopsida; order Poales; family Poaceae; genus Pharus; species Pharus latifolius. Next base: position 62,289,681 of record CM033324.1, on the reverse strand, counting down.
TATTTTTATTCATACTGACTATCAGTTTGCTATACTGACTGTCAGATTGAATGTCAGTTTGGATAATTGACTATCAGTTTGTATTTCGATCGCAAGCTGATTGTTTTGAGTTTCTGTTTTAACTGATCGATTTTGTGGTCAATACTGACTGTCAGTATGTGGTGTCAGTTTCCATATACGACCAGTAAAGTTTTATCCGTGATTTTTGTCAGCCGTTGAGATAGAAACTGACTGTCAGTTTGTGCTATTTTATTTCCACATGCGACCTCAAACGGCTAGCTGAGTTTTCTCCGGATTTTACTTCTTTCTGGTCGTGACCCAAATTGACTGTCAGTTTTGCATACTGATTGTCAGTTTGTACTGTTGATTTTCAACTCGAGCTCCAACGGCTCTTTTGATTGTTGAGGCTATAAATAGAGGTTTTGAGCTATTGTTTCATACACCAAACAGCCTCATACTCTCTTATACACTTGAGCATTCTTTTAGAGTTTAAAATCTTGATCTGTTGATCAAGTCGTGAGTTCTGAGATCCACCGAGTTTTTAGTTCGCATCATCTTTGCATACTTAGAGTTTCTCGGTGCATGTTGGAGGTCTAGAAGAGACCTTGCTGCTCATTACTCTTGGTGAACACCCTCACCTAGACGGTTTGGTGGCGTGGCCGTTGACCTCTTCCGTTCGGAGATTGTCGAAGAGGCTTGGCGTGTTTGTAAAAGGCATCGGTGCTCGTCTTTCCAGAGTGGACAAGGAGTAACCACTAGTGAGAAATATCCTTCGTGGATATTGAAGTGAGACTCATTCATTTGAGTGCTTCAACGAGGAGTAGGGGAGACCGGATGAGTCTCCGAGACCTTGGGAAAAATCTATGTGTTTGTTCTCTCTATATTTTCATTTCAATATATTTGGTTCTTCTCTTTGCCAAAATTGTTTTATTTGAAAAGTTTTTCAGCCTCCTATTCATCCCCCTCTAGTTGGCATCCTTGATCCTACACGTGGTATCAGAGCGTGGTCTCTCAATTAAATAGGCTTTACCGCCTAGAGAGAGGATGACGTCAAATGAGGGATTTCATCTCGGTTATACCGGCCGTGCGTTTATCTTTGATGGGACTAACTATCCTTATTGGAAAGTGCGCATGTCGGTATTTCTAGAGGCCATGGGGCTTGATGTATGGGACATTGTTAAACTTGGGTTCACTCCTCCGGATGATCCGGCAAGTCACTCTGATGACAACAGGAGAAAACTATATTTAAATGCCCAGGCCAAAAATGCACTCTTTGCCAGTTTATCTTTAAACGAGTTCAACCGTGTGAGCAATCTCACAATAGCTCACAAGGTTTGAACCATCCTCGAAGAAATTTATGAGGGAAAAACTAAAGTTAAAGAGGCAAAGTTGCTCATGATAATGCAACGATACGAGACATTCACCATGTCGTCAACCGAGTCCGTGGACTCCATGTTTACTTGATTGAACAACATTGTAAATGAACTCAAGGGGCTAGGAGTTGTTTTTTACTAACATTGAAATTGTGAGAAAAATGCTCAGGGCTCTTCTGGAGAGTTTCGACACTCTCGTAACGATCCTCACCAACTCCGACCTCTCATCAACCTCATCTACTGATCTCTATGGGAACCTCATCACTCATGAGATGCATCATAAGGAGAAGAAGGAAGCGGCTGAACCTTTAGAAACGAAGAAGAAGGCGTTGGCTTTCAAAGCCGGCTCCAAAGAAGACTCAAGCGATGGATCCACCAACGAAGATCTAGCCCTAATGGTAAAGAACACTCAAAAACTTTGACACAAGACCTAAAGGGCCAAAACAGTCGAACTTCAAGGATATCATATGCTATGGATGTCACGAAAAAGGACACATAGCATCAAGATGCCCGAACAAGAACAAGACTTGGGAAAAAAAGAAGAAATTTTTCAAGAAGAACAATGGTGCATCCAAAGAGGCCTGTTTCGGAGAATGGATGTCCAGAGGAGAAAGCTCGGACTCCGACTCCGACAACGAAGAAGGATGTTCAAAGAAGCTAGCCGGACTAGCTCTCAACAACAACACATCAACGAATTCATTCCTTTGTCTTATGGCTAAAGGCGATGAAAAGGTACAGTCTAATGATCTTTCATATGATGAATTAGTTGATATGATTACTGAACTAAATGAAGTTTTTGGAATCACTAAAAAGAAGTATCGAGCACTTAAGGAAGAACATTCTTCTTTACACACTCAATACTCAGATTTAAAAGATTCATATGAAATCGCACTAGTACAGAAAAGCTTTCTTCTATCGATAAAAAACAGCCTTCTACTATCGGTTTTTGTACCGTTAGAGATAGACATGATAGAACAAGGCAGGTCATTTTCTAACGGTAAGCTATTCTAACGGCATTTTAGGTGAAAACCGGTAGAAAAACCATTCTAGCCTGACGGTAGTGAAAGAGTTTACCGATAGAAAAAGGATAGTACTCTCTCGGTTGTGTATGAGTTTACCGGCAGGAAAAGTTACACTCTTCTAACGGTTAATTAAGAGTGTACCGATAGAAAAAACCTTAGTACTCTCTCGGTTGTGTATGAGTTTACTGACAGGAAAAATTACACTCTTCTAACGGTTAATTAAGAGTGTACCGATAGAAAAAATCTTAGTACTCTCTCGGTTGTGTATGAGTTTACCGGTAAGAAAAGTTACACTCTTCTAATGGTGAATTACGAGTGTACCGATAGAAGAAAGGATAGTACTCTCTCGGTTGTGGATGAGTTTACCGGCAGGAAAAGTTACACTCTTCTAACGGTGAATTATGAGTGTACCGATAGAAGAAAGGAGTACTCTCTTGGTTGTGGATGAGTTTATCGATAGAAATACAGTATATATGCAATACAATACATTCACAAATACAGTACATTCTTTACATTCACAATACAGTACAGATGCAATACAGTATAGATTGGATACACAATACAGTACAAATGCAAAGAAGGGTAAATTCACATATACATTGAACAGATTGACACATTAGACAGTTATTCACATTTATTCACATATATATGAACCAATACAAATTGCAATCCAATATGGACAAATACTTACCAATAAGACTATATATAAACAATCTATGCACAGAGTACACGAAAAAGAGAAAATTGACAACAAGTGAGCGAAAAGCTTGTCATGGCGGTTGGCTGGGCGCAACTTCCTCCATAACATATTGAGCCCAGTTTATCGGAGATCTCTAATCTTTGCATTTTCGTATTGGTCTTTGGACATGGCGATCTACAAGCATGTGTGAATACTGAGTAACTAACTTCCTAATTTTGAATGTGACACCCAATTTTCAAATTTGAGTTAGCTATCGAAGCTTACCTGGGGGAATTGGGCAAAGTTTGTCCGCACTAAGTCTTACATGTAGCGCAGCACATAAAACCCGCATTCCCACGATTGCGGCTGCTAATGGCACTGAGATAATTGCATATGCGAAGACATGTTAGCTATTGTTTCCATAAACTAATTAAGCATAAACAAAAAGTCTCGTGAGTACCTCATATTCTTTCCAAGCTAGTAGGGAGCCCTGCGGTGCAGCATGCCTTCCTCCAGCGGACACATATTTTTCAAAAGCCCTGCATTTCAGTTAGCATTGCCGGTTAATGTATTATCATTAGCTAGTGAGGTCAAAATTTAAATCAAACATATATGTTACTTATGCCTCCATATTCCCCTTGACCACATATTTATTGGATAATATGTCACGCATCGAATCGAGGTAGTACACCTCGTTCCTCCACAGATAGATCACGATGAGGATCTAGTGGCCCCTACATTGTACATAAAAGAGGACCGTTAGCTCAAAGTATATCTGAGGTATAGCATACAAGATTGAGTTAAATTAGTACGAGATGCACTAACCTTTGGTGGTACGGCACCAGAATGAACTCCATGTCCAACTGCACGAACAGCGCCTTGGATATGTAGTGCTCAGCGTGCGCGGCGTCGTGCTTTAGCATCGTGAGGCTTATTTTCTCTGGGTCGAGGAAACCCACCTTATCACACGCAGCCTCCGATGCTAGCCTATACATGCACCTGCATGCAAAGGACAACATTAGTATTGCACAGAAAGTTACGACATTTCAAATGAACTACAACAATACAGAGTTAGCAAACAGAGTTAAAAAACAGCAATATATAGGATCAGTAAACTCACAGGACTCCAGTTCGTATGATGGACATATCGAGCTCCCGCCAGTTGTAGAGGTCGAACAGATCATCGTGTGCCACGGATATACTCCTGGGCTCACGGTGGAACTGCCCAGGCCTGTAGGGAACTAAGAAGTTCAGATTGCGCCGAGCTCGGTGTAGGTACCACTCGTGGAGGTCTCTGGTTGATCGATCCAATTTGCGCAAAGCTGCCTCCGACACGAGTGGGAACCCGTTCTTGAACCTCTCCGGCTCTCCCTTTCGCCTTTGCCCTTGCCTTTTGCCGGGGACTGAGCGCGTACCTTCAAAGGCAAGGGCAAGGTGAAGGCGTGGATGTGCTGGCTGGGATCGAGGCCGTCTTTGCTGTGTTCAAGTTCGCACGAGATCCGGCCTCATGCCCCGAGCTGGGGGCGCAGTCCCCTGGTAGCACGCCGGCAGGCCACTTCAATTAATGAGCACGTTTGTTAGATTTTGCAAGTTGAGTATACTGAGTAGGATGTAATCTAAAATGTGTAGGATTTGCCTGTTGTATTAGATCACACTTCTTGGGCCACTGTACGTAGGAGCCCACTACCTCAGCAAGTGTCTCTGCATTTCCTCTGTTGGGACTGGCAATGGAGAATCGTTGTAGCCCAGCATGGCCATGTCCACCTGTACCTTTGTGAACCCCAACCGCAGAGGTACGCAGTGGATCCAGACATCCTCCCCAGACAGATATACGAACCCGTGTGCAACCACTTTCTTCCCGTCGCCTAGGTGAGTCAGTAGGCTGCAGCTCTCCGGCTTCTGCAAATTTGTAACAATTAAAACAGGTTAGCGAAACAACTCTAAAAGAATGGGAGTGACATCAACTTAAGTGCACAGATGAAGGCTTGCAATACCTCAAGTAGATCCACTGGATCCGCGAGGACCTTCAAAGAGCAACTACTTATCTGACCCCGCGAGGTACCATCGTCCTGGGGATCCGCATCTGCACTCTTGGCCAGCAATGCTTTTTTCAACTGTGCAAACTCTTCCCTCATATTTGCGACCTCAGACTGCACCTCAGCTCGTATCTCCGCCCGTACCTCAGCCCGTATCTTCTCGGAGAGGTCCACTTCCTTTTCCTTCCAGGAGCTGGCCTTCTTCCTCGGTGGAGCCGGATCTACGAAACCATCCTTGCACGACACAATGGCTCCCACGGTCCGTGTCCGCCCGGGATGCTCGTTATTTCCTAGAGCCCGGGTGAGGATGTCGTTCTCCCTCTGCGGGGTAAACAATCCCTCCATTGCCTCCTTCTCAAAAGAGATCTGTTACATTTAAAGGTACCTTGTGAGACAAATACATATATACACTTGTGCGCACACAGTTTACAAGGTTAGCCAACTTACCATTCGCTTCACAACGTCGGCATCCCTAGGGTTTGCGAACTGTACAGACCCCGTGGACGACACGGACCCTCTCCCCCTCCACCATCGCTTGCACCACACATCCCGGATCTCAGAGAGTGGCAACTCAAGGGAGTCGATGACAGAATTTTGCTTGTCTTCCTTCTTCCACTGCTCCTCCTTCCTCGCATAGCCCCGGGATCCGAGCCGATGCGGGTGGTCGTTCCTCTTTTGGATCGCCTTATTCTTCTCGCTAAGGGCCTTGAACTCCTCTGTCCCCTTCTGCTTGGTGAATTCCTCCCATACCTCCGATATGAAGGGGTACTTCTCGTAAGGAGATTTCCCCGCAGCGAGGAAGTTACTGACGAGCCAGTTCTTAAAGGTTTTTTATGTTTCGTTCATGTCCTTCAAGCATGCCTTCCTAGGTTTATCGTTGGGGATGTTCCACTTAGCCTGTTTTCAAACAATGTATACAATTAATCATGAGTTAGTTAAACTTTAGTATAAGCCAAGAGAACATGATTACGAAAGAGTTCAGCGATTTCAGTTAATTTAACCTTCACTTCCGCCCACAACCTATCCCTCTCGTCCGCCGTCATGTCCTTCCAGCTCTCGACGGTGATCTTCACCCTTTCGCCAACAGCCCAACGTAGGCCGCGTACTTCCTAGCATTCTTTCTGATTGGCCTCCCAAATTGGTTGAACTCACAAGAAAGATCCGTGTGTTTGGCCAAACGGCCCAACGTCGTCACGTGTCGCCCCACCCTCTTGCGCTGGGATGAACCAACTGCATCTTCAGTTACGTTGGCCCTAGTCCAACCACTACTACCATCCGATGAAGACGACGACATGTCTTTACATACAAAACCATCAACAAACCATCAAAAATTTAATGGAAACACAAACCAAATCATTTTACAAAGCAAAAGGACCTATTTTAAATATTTTTTCTATCGGTAAACACAGAAACTACCAATAGAAGATAAGATTCTATTTCTGAGCATTTTCATCTACAAATTTTCATATAGGAAGCAGGCAACATATGGTAATTAATTCTTCTTGGAGTTCCATAACTCAGTTCTTGATTGGAGACTAATTAGGGCTGCTAAAGGGATGTCCGAAGAAAATAGTACTAAAAGACATGCAAAAATTAATTGCTGAAGTGTTCAGTAATTTTTTCTATCGGTAAACACATGATATACCGATAGAACATAACAATGTTCTCTATGTGTATATGGAATATTGTTGATAAGCTGCCATTCACTGGCATCACATAATCTTGGTTTATGTCAACATTCTCCATGATTTGCTATACTAATATTCATGGGCCAGTATTATTATTTCACACATAAATATGCACACAAGCATCTAAGTGCCACTGTGCATAATCTGACAAACCTAATGCTAATGGAATATAAAGATATTGAAGTAGCACAGAAAGTAGGTCACAACCAAAAAAGGAATAACATGGTTTATAGCACCCTCTCTTTGTTATCTTTAGCATTACCTGAATGCAAATCATTAGGACTTCACATCTATTAGGTTGGGAAAAGTCATGTATAAGCATTTGAAACATATACATCGAAGACCCATCCACATTGCCATATATTCATACCAAGTGAGTCAAAATTCCCAACCAAACTAGTACATTGCATGGCTCATGTCCTTCCAGATCCAAAGTTTTAATACTTGTTCAGAAATCTTTTCTATCGGTAAACACATGAGCTGCCGATAGAACATAACAATTTTTTCTATCGGCAAATACAGGAGATACTGATAGAAAATGTGTAAGAACACCTCCAACATATAAAGTGCATTACATGGCAGTTGGATACAATTGATCACACATACAGCAGTATAGATAATTTAAAATCTGAAAATAGGTTCATTATAGCACTGGAACATATTATGTCAACCATAATTTAAATCAACATTGCCTGCTGAATTTACATAATCCAACACAATAGGGAACCCTAGTTTAATTCCAAAACTTGAAGAATTAGTATGTACAAAACACTAAGATTAAATAAGGAAGATGCTAGAAAAAGAACAACGAATTAGGGTATTTTATGGTGATCAGTTATGGTGATGGAGAGGCAGTGTAGAACGCAGCGGCGGCCAGCGAAGGACGAAATATGGACCGGTGGCAGTGGCGAACCAGTATCCAGGCGGCGATCGTCGTGTGGGAGTGAGGAAGTAAGTGGTCACTGCGGAGGTTGTGGTTTTTGCGCTCGAAGAGACGCAGTGCTATAAGTTGGAACGGTCCGATTGGAGGGAAACTCAAGGGCCATGTTTAATAAAGTAGTGGATGCCCTTTTCTATCGGTACAAACAACAAAATACCGTCAGACTAATGGTTTTATTCTAACGGTACAACAAAATAATACCGATAGAACAAGTAAATTTTTCCCAGAGTAATTTTTGAAGTGGGCAGGGCATTGGAAAATGATGTTTCAGGGAATGGGATTTTTGGAGAGCTTAATTTTTGAAGAAGCAAGAGGCTGCAATGAGATTTTGGCAAGAAAATTTGAAGGGAAGAATTAAGTTCTTATAGGATAAAGGTACTGTACATGTTAGAACTCATACTGTGGAGTAAAATTGAGATATATTAATGCTGTGAACTAGCATATCATTAAGTTCTAAAGAAAAATATATTACCTGATGTATTTCGCACTCGAAGAGACGCAGTGCTATAAGTTGGAACAGTTCGACTGGAGGGAAACTCAAGGGCCATGTTTAATAAAGTAGTGGATGCCCTTTTCTATCGGTACAAACAACAAAATACCGTCAAAAGAATGGTTTTATTCTAACGATACAACAAAATAATAACGATAGAACAAGTAAATTTTTCCTAGAGTAATTTTTGAAGTGGGCAGGGCATTGGAAAATGATGTTTCAAGGAATGGGATTTTTGGAGAGCTTAATTTTTGAAGAAGCAAGAGGCTACAATGAGATTTTGGCAAGAAAATTTGAAGGGAAGAATTAAGTTCTTACAGGATAAAGGTACTGTACATGTTAGAACTCATGCTGTGGAGTAAAATTGAGATATATTAATGCTGTGAACTAGCTTATCATTAAGTTCTAAAGAAAAATGTACTGCCTGATGTATTAATGATAAGTTCCTCACCTTGATGCACAACTTGTAGGCTGTTTTCTTGGCATTTTTCCCTGAAATAGAAAATAATCATCAATGGTTCTCAACCCATAATCCTTCTTAGTGATCATCTCGCAGATACGTTGTTTCGTCGATATCTTCAGTAGGGATAGATTGAATGTCCTCTAAAAACGGAGGTATTTCATCGAATTGGTTATACTCCTCTTCGTCGACAACGTCTTCGACCCCAACAATACGTCTCTTGCTGTGGAGGACAACGTGCAAGTTTGGATTGGCCGGGTCAACGATGTAGAATACCTATGTGGCTTACTTTGCAAGTATGAATGGATCGTGTTGGTGTCCGACTCTATCAAGATCGACGAGAGTAAACCCGTAACTATCAACTTTAACACCTCGAGGGATTTCGACCCATTGCCATCGAAACAAGGGAATCTTAAATAATCTGTAATCAAGCTCCCATATTTCATCAATAGCACTGTAATATGAGTTCAGCGCCCTTACTGACCTGGCATCCATGGAAATAGCAAACAGTGTGACTCCGCTACATTGCGTGCTACTCTTAGCGTCTTGAGCTCTTGTGTAAAATGAATACCCATTGATGTCGTACCCCTGCCAAGTCTCTACAGTGAATCTTGGGCCTCTAGCCAACCATGTCATAGTTTCACTTATGGAGCCCTCGGCAGCTCGCGTGACTCTTCTTGGATCCACCCCGCAAATTTCCTGTTATGTTATCTGGTGACCCAAATCTCTGACTTTGAAGGATTCTGTGACCGTAACATTACCTTGTGCTCGTGTATGTATGACTCGACCTCCGGCATGTGTTGTAAGACCCAAAAATGTGATTTTCCGTACACATCACGGGCGGGGATGATAGCTTTGAATCCAATCGTTCCGATGCCCTGAAGCCTACCCTCGTGTCGGGACTTAGGAACGCCAATTGGGTCAACCCCGGCCATATAATATGTTCAAAATTCAATCACCTCCTCGGCGGCATAACCTTCCATGATACTCCCCTCGGGTCGACGACGAGTCCTTACGTATCCCTTCAATACACCCATAAATCTCTCAAATGGATACATGTAGCGCAGGCACACGGGCCCACAAAACTTAATTTCTCTGATAAGGTGAACAATCAGATGGACCATAACATCAAAAAAGGATGGAGGGAAATACATCTCGAGCTGACATAGAGTTGTAACCACGTCGCGTTGCAAAGCGTCCAGTCCATCTGGATCAATTACCTATGAGGACACATTGCGCCAAATATTCATATCAGAAAAATCTTCTAATTAAGCTCCACAAATGGAGCTAATTAACTTATAGTACGAGTGCACGTACTTACCTTGCAAGATATTGCGTTGAAGAAATAACATAGGTTTGTGATTGTCTCTTTGACTTTAACTGGGAGAATACCTTTGATAGCAATGGGAAGCATTTGTGACATCAGCACATGACAGTCGTGGGACTTCGTGCCAACCAGTTTTAGGTCCTTCATGGACACAAGTTTTTTCAAGTTCGCGGAACACCCACATGGAAATTTTTTCTAAACATTTTTTTGTCGAGGTTTAGAATACTTACCGAACTCAGCTTTGATGTCCTTCACGCGCGAGTAAATCTCCTTACTGGTCAGAAACACTGGAGCTGATCCCTTTTTAGGCTTCCCGTTAAATGATTTCCTCTTCTTACGGTACGTGTGATGCACCGGAAGAAACCTGCGGTGACCCATGTACACTGTTTTCTGGCATTTTTGCAACCACATGCTCTCAGTTTCATCTCGGCAAATAGGGCAAGCCTTGGCTCCTTTCGTACTATACCCCGACAAATTGCCGTAGGCCAGAAAATTATTTATGGTGCAAAATATCAAGGCCCGCAAGATGAAATTATCTTTCTTGTATGCATCCCAGACCTGCACCCTCTCGCTCCACAATTTCTGTAAGTCCTCGATTAAAGGCGCTAGAAACGCGTCAATATCATTTTCGGGTTGTCTGGGTCCGGAGATTAGTAATGCCATCATGATGTACTTGCGCTTCATGCATAGCCAAGGAGGAAGATTGTAGATGCATAAAAGAACCGGCCAAGTGCTATGCCGACTGCTCATATTACCATGTGGGTTCAAACCATCTGTACTCATCCCGAACCTTATATTCGTAACTTCGCCGCCGAACTCAGCAAATGTTCTGTTGATGTTTCTCTATTGAATAGAATCAGCTGGGTGTCTCAGTTTTCCGTCTTGTTTCCGGCCTTCAGCATGCCAACGCAAGTACTTCGCGACTTTCGGATTTGCAAACAGCCGCTTCAATCTAGGTATCACAGGAAAGTACCACATAGTTTTCACCGGAGGTCCTTTCTTTCCCTCATGACGTTCACTGTCAATCCGGTCCCTACGCGTATACCTCGATGCACCGCATCTTGGACAAACATGCAAACTGGAGTACTCGTTACGGTACAACACATAATCATTTGGGCATGCGTGTAGTCTTTCGATTTCCATTCCCAACAGATACAACAGTTTTTTGGCTTGGTAAGTAGATCTTGGCAACTCATTTCCCTCTGGAAACATGTCTGCAAGAAGATCTAATAGTGCCATGAAACTCTTATCGCTCCAACCGTTGCCTGACTTCAAGTTATATAATCTCAGCATAGAAGACAGTTTTGTAAATTTTGCACATCCAGGGAACAGAGGCTTCTCAGAGTCAGCAATCAGTTTCTCAAATTCACAGAAGTCGTTTTCGTTGTAATCTTCCTCTACATCACGTAACATCACATCTAGATTGTCATCATCATCTACGTGCACATCGGAATGAACATTATCCAAATTCGGATGATCATCGATATTATTGCAATGCACATCCGAGTCCTGTTGATTGGTAGTAGTGGTGCTTGTTTCCTCAAGATCTTCGCCATGCCATATCCAGTGGGTGTATCTCACGTTAAAACCACTACGAATCAAATGACTCTTAATTTGATCAGAGTTTCTAAACCTCTTCAAGTTCATATAATCTGTACAAGGACAAAGCATATCTTTCTCTCCCTTCCTCACCTTTTGTTGCTCAGCAAATTTAATAAACTTATTCACACCATCCAAATATTCAAGAGTAGTACGTTTTATTCCATACATCCAATATTTCCTGTCCATCTACAATTAACAAAATTTAACGAGTCGGCCATGCATGAAACCTGCCCGATTAAGTTATGTATATGTACATGTACAGCCTCTTACAACTGATGTGTTAAACCCTAGCCTGATGAAATTAACACTAATTAACCTAGCTAACTACACAATACAAGTTAGTGAGCTCCTATAACATGAGGCATTTCCAGCTAGCTCCCAAGCTTGGAGCTACAAGCTTGGAACTACACAATACAGCTAGCTTGCAAGTAGAGAGGGAGGGAGATCTAGAGGGAAAGAGAGATAAGTGATGACAATTAAGCTTACATTAAAGAGAGGGGTCCAATCAATTTCCTTCCAGCTTGCCCTGATCACCCCAGTAGTGTAGCTGTGAGCGTGGAACTCTCATAACAAACAGAGGGACACAGAGTGCAACAGTACAAAACAGCAGCTCAGCAATGGTCGAGTGGGGTTTTACTTATACTGGACCTATTTCTATCAGTACAAACACACATATACTATTAGAACAGGTACTGATAAGCTGGGTAATGCATGACACAGCAATCTTAAGTGCACACATGCACACCAGTTCTCACATTCAAGTGTATGCCTGAGGCACATAATTAAGCAAATACAGGTGTTGTTCTATCGGTAAATATGTATATTTACTGTTACAACAGGTACTGGTACATGGCTGAAACAAAAGCAAGCTGGGTAATGCATGACACACATGACACCAATTCTCACATTCAAAGAATCATATCTAAACACAATGTAACATCAAACAGATCTTAACTAGAAGATCAAGAAACAACAATACAAATACACACCTACCTACCAATACAATTAAATACACAAATACTCCCATGTACACATTCAAGTTCATGTCCCAAATAGCAATACATGATACACAAATATACAACAATATACAAATACAATCATTCACACATTCGATGTATATTAGAAAAGTCACGTCTGAAATTAACAACATATCATCATGAGGACCCAGTGGCCCATACATTTTACATAAAAGAGAACCTTTGCAAGTTGCAACAATGCAACTACCAACTACAAGTTAGACCTGATACATCACAAATCCATTCATCAAAAATAGCAAATGTCTGAACCACATTGGACTTAACCATAGGAGTTCAGTTCAAAGACGCCCGAGGAGCTGGAACTGCTGTCGAGTTACATTTGTATTGGTGATTTCCTCGGACTCAGACTCGATCAACTCAACTCAACTCCATTAACAAAAAGAACCTACTTTGCAATATGTTGTTCTGTGTAATGATGGTGTAGAATGGCTGAGCAAATGACAACAATTCTTCTTCTCCAAGCAGGTAAGCATCTGGCCACAAGCTGGTGCATGCAAAAAATGGCTGAAACACCGATACAAATGTAAGATGCTTTCTATAGGTCTTGATTTGAGAAACACGCCGGGCTTAAGGATCTTCTCGACCGAGCCAACCAAGATCTCGCCCTTCACGTCCTTCCAGCTCTCGACGGTGATTTTCACCGTTTCTTTCCAGCTCTCGATGGTGATCTTCACCATTTCTTTCCAGCTCTCGATGGTGATCTTCACCGTTTCTTTCGTCAACAAGCCAACGTAGGAAGCGTACTGCGATGAAGAACCGTGAAATACGTTGCCCCTCATGAGCATCATCCAAGGACCTGCACAGATCATAAATAGGCATTCTAGAGCAAATTAAGATTGTTTACTGTTTCCTACATGACTCCCTATCTGAGAAAGACTACCAATTGAAGGTTAGGTTGTGCTTCATCATAGTAACATCAACTTGCAACTGGAGATCAAGATATTTGTGTATCTCATGATATTTGTAAATATCTTGATATTAATGATCTTTCAATTTCATGATCTTTCAATTTCAATTTTAATTTCAATTTCATGATCTTTCAATTTCAATTGTTACTCAGTCAAAGTTGGCATTGAGAAACCTACTGAGAGATGAAGATATTACATTTATACTCTTATTGGCATTTGACTATGTTAGCTAGCGTTTGTCTTGCAAATATATCTTGATAATTTTCTTCATTTGATAGGATCAGCAAGCAATTGAACATTATCTGTCCCACAGTGATATTATTTAGTTGTTTTAATAAAAAAACAGGAACAAGACACCGTACATAATCATATTGAAAAGAAGACACATCAAAATGAAGGATACAAAAATTACAGGATAATTGCCATAATTGGATTAGAATAATCTAACAATATTGCCGAAATTTTACATGCCTTGCTTGCCATGCCAAAATCTAGTGGGCGTCAATGGAGGTGTGGAGGTGCAGCGGTCGCCGGTGGAGGTGCACCGGCCGTCCATGGAGCTTACAGGTTAGGGCTACGAGCGCCCGATGAACTTTACAAATGAAAGAGACACACCCGGGTATTTATAGTACTAGATCAGTTCTATCGTTACACAACCGCCTATCGTTAGTAATTTGCGATCTCTTCTAACGGTATAAACATACCTTATCGATAGAATAAAACTATTTTGTAGCAGGCGAACGGTTCTATCGGCACACTACATCCTACTGATAGGAATTTTTGGCAATATTCTGTCGGTATAAACATACAGTACCGATAGAATAAAGCAATTTGTAGAAGGCGAAGAGTTCTAAGATATTTGTGCTATCTTCTAACGGTATAGACATACATTACCGATAGAATAAAACTATTTTGAAAGCGAACAGTTCTAAAGAATTTGTGATATATTCTAATGGTATAAACATACAGTACCGGTAGAATAAAACTATTTGTAGCAGGCGAATGTTTCTATCGGCACACAATAGGCTACCGACAAGAATTTGTGATATGTTCTAACGGTATTTATTTGTGATATGTTCTAACGGTATATAAATACTGTACCAATAGAATAAAACTATTTGTAGAAGTCGATCAGTTCTAATGGTACACAACATCCTCCCGTCAGTATTTATGCATATCTTCTAACGGTAAATATGTTCATCACCACTAGAGTAAATCATTCTGCTTCTTCTAACGGTAAGTTTCTCACAAACCGATAGTAAAAATACCATCCTTATACCTTTTATGTCCGTGAGGCACCTTTTCTAACAGTTTTCTTCTAAATCACTAAAAACTGTTAGAAGATGGGGGTTAGTAGACTGCATTTCTGTACTAGTGTCTGCTCATTAAAGATATTACTAATGCTTCATCTAAGATAGATGTAGCCACTTCATGTGATCTAGAAAATATTTCCTCTAATGCTATTTCTACTAGTCCTCTCAATATTCCATGTGCTTTAAAAGAAACAATTTTAAATCAAAATAATGAACTTAAAGCACAAATTGAGAAACTTGGGAAAGGACTAGAAAACTGTTATAAAAGAAAAGCTGACGAGGATTGACACCCGGGTCACTTCTAATAAACTTTTGGTTCAAGACAGGTTCGAACCAGACATGTATTTGGTTCAATGCGAACTCAAGCTATTTCTGAGGGGCATCACCATGAGGTCGCAAGCTTTACGCGATCAGATCGCGGGTTTCGTGCGATCAGGCCGACAACTGTGTGCGGTCAGAAGTTCGTATGCTATACGCGGACTGGACTGAATATCTGGGATGTTGCGCGGTCAGCCCATATTCCGCGGTCAGCGCATTCTCAACCAAGGTGCTTGGAGTTTGTTCGGTTATCTTCATACCAGGATATTCCAGGCATCCCGGGGATTCCTCCATGTTGAAGACCAACCGTCAGAGGTTACTATATGCGGTTATTCACGATTAACACATGTTAATAACCTCCGTGGAAGTTAATAGCGGTTCTTCAACAACTGCATCCAACCGTTTGATACAGTTTTCTTCATATGGCACCCTTTCGACCAATATAAAAAGGTGACAATGTACATCAAACGGGAAGATGGAAGACATTTTTGGGAAGAACCAGACTCAAAAGAATAATCAAGATACAAGATATCTCGATCATTCAAACAGCCAAGTCTACGGCTTAGATTAAACAACACTTACTAGTCTCCTATAGCTTTTCCTTGTACACCCTTACAGGAAAAATCCTCGCCTGTGAGGACTTTTTCCTCTATCTGTAAACCTTTTACCACACTTAGTGAAATCTCAACAGGACGTAGGGCTATTACTCCCACCATCGAGGGCCCGAACCTGTCTAAACTCTCTGTGCTCCTGTTCACCATTGTTCAGCATACCTTCCCGGAGGGTCATCTTGAAAGGTCTCACAATTACAAATTCTGCAAAAGTTCGGCTGAGGACCCTGAGTCCGAATCGTCGACAGCTGGCGCCCACCGTGGGGCCTTTCTCAAGGCGTCCTAATTGAAATTCGGAGGTTCGCCGAAACATGGCTGGAGCATATGATTCCGAGAATGATTTCGATCTCGAGGATTATGCCCATATACCAATGCCTTCTCCAAGCGATCCTGTTCCGATGGAAGAGGTCGAAGGCCAGAATCTTCCACAGGTTGAATCATCTCCCCAAGTCATGTTAATCGACCAGGAGGTAACTGGCACAAGGTCAGAACCGACAGAGGTTCCTAATGTGCTAGGTGATGAATCCGGCCCGTCATACGATCCCGCTGAGGGAAAATATGATGGTGACCCTGAAGTTAGCCCAGGAAGGTTCGACCCTGATAACCTCCACCGTCTCTTTGATTTCAAGTCCGACTCGGAACAAACCGAGATGTTCTCCCCATCGGCGACCTCTCTCCCTAGGCAGTTTGCTGCGTTGTCGGAAGAAACTCCCGATCAACAGGCAGCTAGGGAAGAACAAGATCGCAAACAGAAGGAGGAGCAAGATCTCGAGCAACAGAACAACGAACTACGCAGAACTGCCCTAGAGGCTCTTCAAGATGCGCAGGCTCGTTACGATGCTGCCCCGAGTTCTTCTCGACGGTCGCGTGGTCGTAGACGTGACCAGACTCCTTCGTTACCACCGGAGCATTTCCCAGTGGACGAAGAAACAATAACGCCTGGTGCCCCTAGGAGAAGTACCCATGGTCGACTGCGATCTATCGCGGAAGTCATGCGCAATTTTCCTCCTACGGTCACGGATGCGCAGAGACCGGCCTTTTTCAGGATCCTGGCGGAAAGACTGGACGAGGTCGCATCCGAGGCGACCCCAACAGCCTCTTCCCGCTCAGTGACACATTCCCGTGAACGAGATGGTCCTCATTTTGGCTCTGGCCGGCGGAGTTACCCGCCGCCTGTACCGTCCCAACAGGACAAATACCGGCGAATGCAGGACTCTCGTAGTAGGGATCGAGTTCCCGTTCACTCTCGTTTGGGACCACGAGTAACCTCGCCATTACGTGAGTTTGCTCGAAACCCAACCGAAAGTCGCAGGACGGTTCACGGTCCTTACGTTGGTTGCAAAGCTTTCTCGCCTGGCCTACGAGCAGTCGTTTGGCCCGATAAGTTTCGACCAGGGGCCATTGAGAGGTTTGATGGAACTCAGAACCCATCCGAGTTCCTTCAGATCTATATTACTGCCATCCAAGCAGCAGGAGGCGATAAAAAGGTCATGGCCAACTACCTGCCAACAGTCCTCGCAGGACCGGCTAGAACCTAGTTGTTTAATCAGCCTGAGGGTTCCATCTACAATTGGGAAATGCTATGCGATGCCATCCTCAGCAATTTCCAAAACTGTTACCAAAAGCCGGGTAAGGAGGACGACCTGCATAGATTGCGGCAAACTTCGACCGAAACACTTCGGCAGTTTGTCAAGAGGTTTGTCGGGGTAAGAAATACCATTCCGAACATATCTGATGGCTCCGTAATCAGGGCATTTAAACATGCCGTTCGATACCGGAGATTCACTGAAGACTTGCTTATCCACCCTCCTCGATCAGTGGCCGATCCGTTCAATATGGCTGATCGATACTCCGATGCAGCCGAGGCAGTCGAATGGAACCGAATGGTTGACAAGGGGGACCTACCGCCCCAACCAGGCTTCAAGGACGCCAGGAAAGAAGATTCAAGCAAAAAGCCGGAGTCTTTGCCGGGTGGGAAGTCAAAAAAGTCGAAGAGGAACCGCTCTGGACAGTACCGTGAGGTCGCAGTCGCGGAGAAACCACCTCCGACCAAAGGTAATAAGTCTTCTTTTAAAAGTAAAATTGCTTCTGGTGGCCGGGATTCCGACCAGCCAGAAAAATCAACTAATCCGCAGAAGGGCAAGAGGTGGTGTCCACTCCACAACTCCGCAGGCCACGACCTCAAAAACTTCAGGAGTTGGTTGAAACAGCTAGATGATTTCTACCAAGGAGCTGGGCCAATGCCAACCTTACCGCCTAAAGAGCAGGCGTGCGGGATTAGAGACGTCGACGGAGACGAAGAAATGGCTTACCAGGTACCTCAAAATCATGTTAATATCATTTTCGGAGGTTCCTCCTCTTTCGTTTCCAAAAGGCAGTTTAAAACTTTTTGCCGAGAGGTTAATCAAATGGAGACATCCCTTGGCGAACCTCAATATCCCCGTTGGTCGGATATGCCTTTGACGTTCGATCGCGCTGACTGTCCTGTGGGGCTAACTCGACCATTGAGGCTACCTCTGGTTATTACCCCAATCATCAGTAACGCGAGAGTCGAAAGGGTCCTGATTGATGGGGGAAGTTCCCTTGATCTTTTATTGGTCAAGACACTCGACGAGATGCAAATTCCTCGTTCGAAGATCAAGCCCATAATCCATCCGTTTTATGGGATAATCCCAGGCCCCTCCATGAAGCCATTGGGACAAGTGGTCCTCCCGGTCACTCTGGGAGAACCAGATAACTTCCGAACAGAATTGGTTACTTTCGATGTAATCGATTGTGATTCAGCTTATAATGCAATCTTTGGCAGGCCGACTCTTGCTAAGTTCATGATGGCAACGCACTATGCTTATCAGTGCGGGAAATTGCCTGGCCCCAAAGGTGTCATTTCGGTCCGAGGTAGTCGCAACGTGGCGCTCACGTGCGACCGGCTATCTTTGGAGATGGTCGATCAACTTCCCCTCCGGGACGCTCAGGTCACCACCGTTGCCACCGATGCGATCAGGGCTACTCCTCGACCAGATGAGAAACTCAAACAAGTTCCTTTGTACCCAGATGACCCATCCAAGACAATTCGGGTTGGGTCAGCCCAGGATGATAAATAGGAACTCGACCTCGTTGCTTTCCTCCGGGCTAACGCAGACGTGTTTGCGTGGAAACCGTCCGACATGCCCGGTGTCCAAAGGGAAGTAATTGAGCACAGGTTAGCAATTCGACTTGGACAACGACCAATAAAGCAAAAGCTCAGGCGTTTTGCCATCGACCGACAGGAAGCCATCCGAGAAGAGTTAGACAAACTCTTACAAGCCGGGTTTATCCGCGAAGTGAATCACCCGGACTGGCTCGCCAATCCGGTCATGGTCCGCAAGTCAAATGGCAAGTGGCACATGTGCGTCGACTACACTAGCCTCAACAGTGCCTGTCCGAAGGATGACTTTCCCCTTCCCCGCATCGACCAGCTGGTTGACTCCACTGCGGGTTGCGAACTGATGAGTTTTCTGGATGCCTACTTAGGATATCATCAAATCAGCATGGCAGAAGACGATGAAGAGAAAACTGCCTTCATCACCCCGTTCGGCACATACTGCTACGTCAGAATGCCGTTCGGTCTCAAGAACGCAGGTTCCACGTACCAGCGCTTGATGCAAAAGACCTTTCTTTCCCAGATAGGGCGTAATCTCGAAGCATATGTAGACGACTTGGTTGTAAAGAGCACCAAAAGATTGTCTCATTTGGACGATCTTGCTGAAACCTTCTGTAACTTGAATCGCTTTGGAATAAAATTGAACCCGGAGAAATGTTCTTTCGGGGTTTCTTCAGGAAAGCTTCTTGGTTTCCTTGTGTGTTCCAGGGGCATTGAGGTTAATCCTGAGAAAATCAGAGCTATTGAACAAATGAGGTCACCCTCGACCATGAAGGATGTTCAACGCCTGGCTGGTCGCATGGCGGCTTTAAGTCGCTTTATGTCGCGATTAGGCGAAAGGGGACTACCTTTCTTTAAAGCCTTGCGGAAACATCATATCTTCACGTGGTCCGACGAGGCCGAAAAAGCGTTTCAGGAGGTAAAAACATATCTGTCCAGTCCGCCAGTATTGGTGTCTCCTGAAAAGGAAGAACCATTACTTCTGTATTTGGCGGCCACCCCACACGCGGTCAGCGCTGTTCTGATCGCGGAAAGGGAAGGAGTACACAGACCCGTCTACTATGTGAGCGAAGTACTTCATGGTCCTAAGGAGCGCTACCCTGAGGTCCAGAAGATACTTTACGCGCTACTGATGGCTTCCCGTAAGCTACAACATTACTTTCAAGCACACAAGATCACAGTACCCTCCTCTTTTCCTTTAGGGGATATTGTCCGAAATCCAGAAAAATCTGGTCGAATCGCCAAATGGGCGGTCGAATTCGGTGCCTTCGAGATCCATTTCACCCCTCGCACGGCGGTTAAGTCTCAGGTTTTGGCCGACTTTGTGGTCGAATGGACCAACCCTGAGCCACCCGTGCGGTTGGCAGAGGAACTGGAGTGCCCCGATTATTGGACAATGTACTTTGACGGCTCCCGTAGTTTTCAACACTCGGGGGCTGGAATAGTCTTAGTTACGCCCCAGGGCGAACAGCTTAAGTATGTCATTCAACTACACTTTGTTGCAACCAACAACGCAGCAGAGTATGAAGGTCTTCTTGCAGGGCTCCGGGCAGCAAAATTCCTCGGAGTCCGTCGATTAGTGGTGAGGGGGGACTCACAGCTAGTCGTAAACCAGGTAAACAAGGAGTACAGCACCTCCGATGAGACAATGGCTCATTACCTGGGGGAAGTGAGGAAATTGGAAAAACACTTCAGTTACTTCGAAGTCCAATACATCCCGCGAAAGGACAATATTCTCGCAGACCAATTATCCAAAATTGGATCCTCACGCTCATCCGCTCCGGCAGGAGTGTTCATTGAACACTTGGACCATCCTTCGATCATGACTTCAGTCGAGGATGATCCGGCAATAGCCTTCGTTGCCAACCTCGGTCAGGAACAAGATTGGACTCATCCATTGAGGGTCTATCTTGAACATGGGACCCTACCCGAGGACGAAACCAAAAGCGATCGGTTAATTCGAAAGGCGCATCTGTACAAACTCATAGATGGGGTTATGTACAGAAAGGGTACTCAAGGAGTATTCATGCGCTGCATATCTCAGGAGGAAGGAAAATCCCTCTTGAAAGAAATACATGACGGTGTATGCGGTGCACACGCGTCATACCGAACACTGGTCGGAAAAGTTTTTCGACAGGGATTCTACTGGCCTTCGGCACTCGATGATGCCAAGCTTATGGTCAAGATGTGTCCACAGTGTCAATTTCATGCAAGACAGGTTCATCAACCTGCTGATGCATTGCAAACTATTCCTCTCGCATGGCCCTTCGCGATTTGGGGAATGGACATCGTCGGTCCTATGCCACAAGCGGTCAATGGGTACAAGTTTCTGTTCATAGCCATTGACACGTTCACGAAGTGGATTGAGGCCGAACCAATACGAAATATTACTGCATCAGCCGCACAAAAGTTCTTTCACAAGAACATTGTGGCACGATTTGGTGTTCCAAACCGTCTCATCACCGACAACGGTTCTCAGTTCGCTAGCGGTCTCTTCCTAGACTACTGCGATCAGATTGGGACCAAGGTGTGCTTTGCTTCTGTGGCACATCCACAAAGCAATGGAGCCGTAGAACGGGCCAATGGGCAAATATTGCAAGGCATCAAAAAACGTGTTTTTGATCGCCTCAAGACCCACTCGGGGGCTTGGGCAGACGAGCTTTATACTGTTCTATGGGCACTACGGACTACCTCTAGTCGAGCCACCGGTGAGACACCCTTCCATTTGGTCTATGGGGCCGAGACTGTGTTGCCTATGGAAGTTAGTATTGGATCTGTTCGCACGAATCAATTCGAACAGGTCAACCAATCCGAACAGCGATCGCAAGATCTCATCCTCCTGGAAGAACGGCGTGATCGCGCCTTGATCAAGTCCGCGGTATACTTGCAGGCTCTACGCAAGTATCACAGTAAAAAGGTGCGACCACGTGATCTCAACGTTGGCGACTTGGTTTTACGAAAAATTCAAGACCAGTCTAACCGCAATAAATTCTCCCCAAAGTGGGAAGGACCATACACTGTCGTCTCAGTGCCGCGACCAGGATCTGCGCGGTTAGCCATGGAGGATGGTCGGATTTTGTCCAATACTTGGAACATCGATCAACTTCGCAAGTTTTACGTGTAAGTATTCCAATCACTTTTTTCCTGTTCAATTAGCATCTTTTGCCGAAACAAAAAATGTTTTGCTTTCATACAATGAGTTTTTCTCTTTAAGCCCGTATCATATGCATTCGACCTGGGGGCTGATCGCCGACGGTCAGATCATTACAACAATCTAATTGGATTCGCTGGTCGATCTCATGATCACTTACAGATAAGTGTCGCGCTCCGAGACTGGGACTACGACTACTCCTGTAGAGACCTAGGTCGCTGCAGCTAGTCCCATATATGCATAGCATACACATACCCTTGACGTCCCAGGATAAGTCAAGCACAGGAGTATATCACATTGCAACAGAGTAACTTACAAAATAGTTAAGCAGTGTGGCCTGCTGGCCTTGATATTACATAAGGAGATTACAATGCCTTCACGGCATACATGGTTTAGCAAAATAACATCTACACAGCAGAAGATAGGTGACCCACCCACAAAAGAGAAGTGGACAGCAGAACAACACACATCAGGGAAATGACGGGACTGACGCTCCTCCTTCTGGATCCACGACGTACTCCATGCCTTCATCTTGATTGTTGATCGCTCCGTCTATTGATTTGTAGGTTGCAAGAGTGAGCACTTACGTACTCAGCAAGTCATAGGTAACAGTAGATACATATAGTAGTGATGACATGAACATAGACTAGTCAAGAATTATGGATGTTTATAAAATAATCTTTTTCCTTCATACCTCATTTCAGGGCAGCACTTTTCATAATATAACATCATCATTCATGTTCACTAGATTATAGCACTACCGCGACACGTCGACACACGACAGCCCACGGCAGCACTCCTTATCATGACAACACATGTCATTTGGGTAATCTTGATTAAACATATTTTATTTAGAAAATAGTACTTGTGTCACACCCCGTGGATTTAATCCACCGCAGCAGACTCCTATAAACTCGGGAGCTCGGAGTATTCGAATACGTTGTTAACTCTGCAGAGAGGTACCAATTTACCCGCAAGATATTCCACTTTCAAGCCCATCCTATCAAAATGATTAGACCCCTCCTCACAACCATGTGTGAGTGGCAAGGTGGAGATAACAAGAACTTTTGTTATGCATCACTTACAATTCACCCCCGACCCTGTGGATCTCTCGCGAAACACAGTTGTGGCGGGCTATACCCCCACCCTACCTCATTTTCCCATTACTGGGTCAAATATCAGATCACCTTCAGTGATAGTGGGAGTCAGCCTCCAAGTCAATCATCACAACACATCTCATGCAGGGGTTTCATGTGCGATCCACATAAGTACTTGTTCAGGCCTGTCCCATACCAGGCTTGCGGTTAGCACGTTGTTCATGCCACTAGACGCACAACACAAGGTTCTAGTCCTTATATGCCAGTGACCAGACCATCCACAACCCTGCACCTTCAGTGCCTGCATTCCCTTGCAGTCTAGCACCTCCAGTGCTACAGCCATCCATACCATTTTTCTGGTCACGGCTAGGGGTTTTATTTCATGAATATAAGTATTTATATACATATAATAGTTCATGGCTCAAAACTTGTTTATTTCACATTTCACAGGTAACCAGTCTAGTACTGCCAATTCATAAATCAACAATTCTCAATGTTTCACATGCAATATTGCCTATATTCAAGGTTATGTTTTAGCAACATTTAAAATATAGGTTCAAGATGACCAAGGATATGACTTGCCTTCCGCGTCGTAAGAAACAGCAGTTGATGACGGGTCAATAGCGAAGTCCTCGATCTCGGCTTCTAGATCTGCTCGACGACAAACCAAACAATACACACAAATATTACTTATATATTAAGATGTTTTAGGATTTATATGCAGATATGCTTAACAAGAGTGACTAAACGATACTGGAGATAATTGAGATTACAAGCTGAACTGAGTTGAGATCTAGGGTTTCAAGGAATTGGCTAAGGATGGGTGTTAGGTGCTCTTAGGATCTCAAGGTTACAATAAGAACATCAGTTTTGTGGCTGGTTTGATCAAGAACAGCAAATGTCAGCAGATTGACATTCAGATCAAGATTCTGACATAATTTCAAGGAAAACTAGAGAGCTTATCTCAAGTTATGACAGTAGAAGAAAATGTAGATCATAACTCTACAAATTCAGTGGACAAAGTGGCTTTCAAAATGCACAATCAGAAGTGGGTAAACAAGGCCAATGCCATTGGCTGGCATGCACTGAGACAGTGTCAAAAATTAGGGTTTAGCGGCAAATATAATTCAAGGGCTCAAATCAAGTTGTGATAGAAGAAGAAAATGTTGATCACAACCTCAGGAATCTAAGGGACAAAGTTATGCCCAAAATGCACATCTGGAAGGAAGTGAAAAGGGCTAATGCCACTGACTGACATAGCCTGGCATTGATCTTGACATGGCCAGAAACTAGGGCTTGGCATAACTTTTGATCTAGAGCTCCAAATGATGCACCACTTTGTCTGGGAGGTAGGCATTGATAACAGGAACAAATCATTCAACAGGATCTAGGGCAGAAGATGGCCAGAAAGTGATGAAATTCAGTGATGAACTGAGGTGAACTAGTTGCACTGGAGCAGTTCTGGACAAGATTTTGGCATGGCTATAACTTGAATTCTGTGCAGTTTCAGAGATCGAGCTAGAAGGCAAAAATGTTTAGGAGGTTGAGGCACACATGAATGACAAAGTGGATGAAGCTGAAACGGCCAGGAATAGGTTTTCCGGTGATCGACGCCGGAGAAGAACACTGCCATTTGGGGGTTTTTGTTTTAGGCCGAATGAACTCGATTCCAAGCTTGGAGAGTGAAAGAGAGATAAGAGGAAACTACCTGCACGATCAATTTGGCCGGAGGATGGCCGGAGAAGCCTGGCGACGATCGCCGGTTTCTGGAGAAGTTCAAAATTGGGGAAAACTTCGATTGTAGCTCAATCGGGAGATCTTGATGCATAGGCTTGCTGGAAATGAGTCACTGATCATTTTCTTCCACAGGATCGAGAGCTAAATCGAGTTAATTTGGCCTGCATTGCCGGAACAGGGCAATCTTCGAGTTTCAGTAAATTCCGGTGATCGCCGGCGATAAGGTGCAAGGTAATCCAATTAAGTGGTACAGCACGATGAGTGAGATGAGAGGAACTCACTGGTACTGTTAATTTGGCAAGAGATGCTGCGGTTGAGGCTGCCACCGTGGAGCTTCTTGCTGGACTCGCCGGAGAAGACGACGACGGCGAGAGAATTTGCAAAATTGGCTAAGTCCTGGTGAAGAGGAGATGATACAAGGCACTGGTGGTTTAAATAGAGCAGTGGCATAGCTTGCAAGGATTTACAGCATTGAATCGGTGTCAGTTGACAAGATTTGCCGGGCGCAGATGCAACAACGGCGAGCGGCGACGCGACTGTGCACTGGCAAGGCGAAGCTGTGCTACATCAGGTCTCATCAATGTCGGGCGGTGCAAGGCGGTGGCGACAAAGGCTGGTGAAGCAAGTAACGTGGCAAGAAGACACTGACAATGGCTGCTGCTGGTTGCGCACAGGAGCAGATGTTGTTCAACGGCGCTGCCACGGCGATGGCTGGGGCGTGGACGCGTGTGCACATGCAGATTCAAGTGAGCACGAGCTCAGGCGAGGCGAGGCGTGGCCGGCGGCGAGCAAGCGCGGCGCAAATGCACGGCGATCTCTGGTCGTGCACAGCAGCTGCTGTCCTGGTCGAATTTGGGCTTGATTGCAATTTCCAATTCTTGATTTGGACTGAACTGTAAATCTGGAGATTTGGAAGGTTTGATCTGATTTTGATTCTGCTGTTTTGGTATACTTAATTCCACAAATGATTTGGCACAGATTGAAGATAAAATTTGAGACATTTGGATGACTTTTGATATGAACTGAAAACAGAGTAGATTAGGGTAAAATAAGTCTGAAACTTATTGATCTCGAATTCTGGGATTTAGGGTTTGATTTTGAGATACTCATAAAAGAAGAATTTGTATTGAAAAGCATTTGGGAGGTGTTCCCTGAATCAGATTTGAATTTGGAGATGATTTGCAACATTTTGCCTTTTCTGGCTTTTAGAAAATCTGGAAAAAGGACTGATCTGCGATACTCTTGGACTGATTTGCGAAAAAGGTTCAGATGGTGAAATCTGGCTGCCAACTTTTTGGATTAAGGTATTGGCATACCCTTGATCATAATCCAGGAATAATCTGGTCTGAACTTGGCTAAGATTTTGATTAAATCTGAATTTCTGAAACTTAGGGTAAAAAGGTAATAACAGATATTCTGTTTTCGAAAACAGAAAAGAGTTGATAATTCTGGAAGTTAGAGATAGAATTGAATCTGGGTTCTGAAGGCTTTTAGGTTTAGGATAACTGATAGATCAAATCTGGCAAGTCAGATCTTGACTTGGGGTCACAGGATAGATTTGAAGATTTTAGGCTAGAACAGTATAAAGCTGAGGCTGATTTGGTTGATCTAGAAGAGACATATGCATGCATGATTTTTAAGAAAGAAACTTTTCACCCCAAAACTCAGGATGTTACAGATCTACCCTCCTTAAAGAAATCTCGCCCCGAGATTTACCTAAAGCAAGGAAAGATAAGAATAGAGATAGGTTTGCTGAAAATTCTCTTCCTTCTTCCAAGTAGTTCCTTGTTCTGAAAGATTTCCCAATGAACTTTTATAATCTGACATGGAATATTCTAAAGATACTTGCTTTATATGCATTTCAACTTCAGATGAATTTGCAGTACTGAGATCAAATAGTATTAAGGCAGATACAAACTGAGTCAAAATCTACCTCGAAGGGTGTCAGTGGTGTTTCCTGCTTCTTGGGTGGAAGTGTAGTTTAGCTTTCCTCCTGGCATTGCTGTTGGTGTTCCATCTCTTCCTCTTCCTTGGTTGGGCATGCTTCCTCCTCTACCTGGTGGAGTTCCTCTAGAATTCTGTGGTTGTGGTACTGGTACTTTAGATGCTTCTGGTTGTGTTTTTGCCTATATCCTGGCAATGGATGATGGAAGTCGAATCAAAGGACAAAATTCCCTATGATGTCCACGCTGCCAACAGTGATAACATTGAATGTTCATGTAAGGGTTTCCTTTGCTTCTGGTAAACATGGCTCCTCTTCTTTGTAAATTTCTCTTGGGTTTCTGCAGTGGTGATGATCTAGGTACTATTGACTGCATCTTTGCTTGAGATATGGCTATGGGTCTAAGGAATTGAATCCAGGGACAGAATTCTTTGCGATGCCCATGCTGTTTGCAATGAAAACATTTGACACACGCGTGAGGACAGTTCTTTTGAAAGTGATTTCCTTTGCAATTGGGGCACGTCATTCTTATTGGTCTGGGAGTTTGGTATGATGGTTGAAAACTAGAGTTGGTAGGGATTCTCCTTCTAGTTGAGTTTAGTTGTGGTTGCATTTGCTGAGGCATTCTTCTCTTCCGATCTTCTCTCTCTATATTTTCCTTCTGTGGAGGATTGGAACTCTGAGGTTCTTGCTGAAACAAAGGGTTTCTTGTCATAATATCTTCTTCCTGAGGAGTCTGTTCCCTGTCTTCTCCACTGCTTCGAGATCTTCCTCTTGTATCAACCATGGTAGCTCTGAAAAAGAAGTTTGGTCTGATCTAACTATCTAGGGCCAACTAAGACTACAATGCAGAAAATAATGCAAACTACTTTAGTGCATGAAATACTTAGGCTACTAGCCATAATACACAAGTTAACCATTGCAAAAGCAACAGCGAATCAAAAAGCTATCAAGAGCATCACTAGCTCTATCTACACCAACCCCTAAGACACTCTGAAACAACAGAACGCACTCTCACAATCTTACCGATTTTTAGAAAATCCAAATAAAATTTTGAAATGAAAGTTTTTCAAGAGCTACAAAGCTCATTGTTTTTATCAAAATACAATTTTCAACAAGTAGTTTTATAAATAAATTACGTCTTCCTGGCACGGCCAATCCCTAAAGGTGTCGTCCTACAGTCAAGTTCTCATGTTGCTCTGATACCATCTTTTCTGTCGCGCCCCGAGACTGGGACTACGACTACTCCTGTAGAGACCTAGCTCGCTGCAGCTAGTCCCATATATGCATAGCATACACATACCCTTGACGTCCCAGGATAAGTCAAGCACAGGAGTATATCACATTGCAACAGAGTAACTTACAAAATAGTTAAGCAGTGTGGCCTGCTGGCCTTGATATTACATAAGGAGATTACAATGCCTTCACGGCATACATGGTTTAGCAAAATAACATCTACACAGCAGAAGATAGGTGACCCACCCACAAAAGAGAAGTGGACAGCAGAACAACACACATCAGGGAAATGACGGGACTGACGCTCCTCCTTCTGGATCCACGACGTACTCCATGCCTTCATCTTGATTGTTGATCGCTCCGTCTATTGATTTGTAGGTTGCAAGAGTGAGCACTTACGTACTCAGCAAGTCATAGGTAAGAGTAGATACATATAGTAGTGATGACATGAACCTAGACTAGTCAAGAATTATGGATGTTTATAAAATAATCTTTTTCTTTCATACCTCATTTCAGGGCAGCACTTTTCATAATATAACATCATCATTCATGTTCACTAGATTATAGCACTACCGCGACACGTCGACACACGACAGCCCACGGCAGCACTCCTTATCATGACAACACATGTCATTTGGGTAATCTTGATTAAACATATTTTATTTAGAAAATAGTACTTGTGTCACACCCCGTGGATTTAATCCACCGCAGCAGACTCCTATAAACCCGGGAGCTCGGAGTATTCGAATACGTTTTTAACTCTGTAGAGAGGTACCAATTTACCCGCAAGATATTCCACTTTCAAGCCCATCCTATCAAAATGATTAGACCCCTCCTCACAACCATGTGTGAGTGGCAAGGTGGAGATAACAAGAACTTTTGTTATGCATCACTTACAATTCACCCCCGACCCTGTGGATCTCTCGCGAAACACAGTTGTGGCGGGCTATACCCCCACCCTACCTCATTTTCCCATTACTGGGTCAAATATCAGATCACCTTCAGTGATAGTGGGAGTCAGCCTCCAAGTCAATCATCACAACACATCTCATGCAGGGGTTTCATGTGCGATCCACATAAGTACTTGTTCAGGCCTGTCCCATACCAGGCTTGCGGTTAGCACGTTGTTCATGCCACTAGACGCACAACACAAGGTTCTAGTCCTTATATGCCAGTGACCAGACCATCCACAACCCTGCACCTTCAGTGCCTGCATTCCCTTGCAGTCTAGCACCTCCAGTGCTACAGCCATCCATACCATTTTTCTGGTCACGGCTAGGGGTTTTATTTCATGAATATAAGTATTTATATACATATAATAGTTCATGGCTCAAAACTTGTTTATTTCACATTTCACAGGTAACCAGTCTAGTACTGCCAATTCATAAATCAACAATTCTCAATCTTTCACATGCAATATTGCCTATATTCAAGGTTATGTTTTAGCAACATTTAAAATATAGGTTCAAGATGACCAAGGATATGACTTGCCTTCCGCGTCGTAAGAAACAGCAGTTGATGACGGGTCAACAGCGAAGTCCTCGATCTCGGCTTCTAGATCTGCTCGACGACAAACCAAACAATACACACAAATATTACTTATATATTAAGATGTTTTAGGATTTATATGCAGATATGCTTAACAAGAGTGACTAAACGATACTGGAGATAATTGAGATTACAAGCTGAACTGAGTTGAGATCTAGGGTTTCAAGGAATTGGCTAAGGATGGGTGTTAGGTGCTCTTAGGATCTCAAGGTTACAATAAGAACATCAGTTTTGTGGCTGGTTTGATCAAGAACAGCAAATGTCAGCAGATTGACATTCAGATCAAGATTCTGACATAACTTCAAGGAAAACTAGAGAGCTTATCTCAAGTTATGACAGTAGAAGAAAATGTAGATCATAACTCTACAAATTCAGTGGACAAAGTGGCTTCCAAAATGCACAATCAGAAGTGGGTAAACAAGGCCAATGCCATTGGCTGGCATGCACTGAGACAGTGTCAAAAATTAGGGTTTAGCGGCAAATATAATTCAAGGGCTCAAATCAAGTTGTGATAGAAGAAGAAAATGTTGATCACAACCTCAGGAATCTAAGGGACAAAGTTATGCACAAAATGCACATCTGGAAGGAAGTGAAAAGGGCTAATGCCACTGACTGACATAGCCTGGCATTGATCTTGACATGGCCAGAAACTAGGGCTTGGCATAACTTTTGATCTAGAGCTCCAAATGATGCACCACTTTGTCTGGGAGGTAGGCATTGATAACAGGAACAAATCATTCAACAGGATCTAGGGCAGAAGATGGCCAGAAGGTGATGAAATTCAGTGATGAACTGAGGTGAACTAGTTGCACTGGAGCAGTTCTGGACAAGATTTTGGCATGGCTATAACTTGAATTCTGGGCAGTTTCAGAGATCGAGCTAGAAGGAAAAAATGTTTAGGAGGTTGAGGCACACATGAATGACAAAGTGGATGAAGCTGAAACGGCCAGGAATAGGTTTTCTGGTGATCGACGCCGGAGAAGAACACTGCCATTTGGGGGTTTTTGTTTTAGGCCGAATGAACTCGATTCCAAGCTTGGAGAGTGAAAGAGAGATAAGAGGAAACTACCTGCACGATCAATTTGGCCGGAGGATGGCCGGAGAAGCCTGGCGACGATCGCCGGTTTCTGGAGAAGTTCAAAATTGGGGAAAACTTCGATTGTAGCTCAATCGGGAGATCTTGATGCATAGGCTTGCTGGAAATGAGTCACTGATCATTTTCTTCCACAGGATCGAGAGCTAAATCGAGTTAATTTGGCCTGCATTGCCGGAACAGGGCAATCTTCGAGTTTCAGTAAATTCCGGTGATCGCCGGCGATAAGGTGCAAGGTAATCCAATTAAGTGGTACAGCACGATGAGTGAGATGAGAGGAACTCACTGGTACTGTTAATTTGGCAAGAGATGCTGCGGTTGAGGCTGCCACCGTGGAGCTTCTTGCTGGACTCGCCGGAGAAGACGACGACGGCGAGAGAATTTGCAAAATTGGCTAAGTCCTGGTGAAGAGGAGATGATACAAGGCACTGGTGGTTTAAATAGAGCAGTGGCATAGCTTGCAAGGATTTACAGCATTGAATCGGTGTCAGTTGACAAGATTTGCCGGGCGCAGATGCAACAACGGCGAGCGGCGACGCGACTGTGCACTGGCAAGGCGAAGCTGTGCTACATCAGGTCTCATCAATGTCGGGCGGTGCAAGGCGGTGGCGACAAAGGCTGGTGAAGCAAGTAACGTGGCAAGAAGACACTGACAATGGCTGCTGCTGGTTGCGCACAGGAGCAGATGTTGTTCAACGGCGCTGCCACGGCGATGGCTGGGGCGTGGACGCGTGTGCACATGCAGATTCAAGTGAGCACGAGCTCAGGCGAGGCGAGGCGTGGCCGGCGGCGAGCAAGCGCGGCGCAAATGCACGGCGATCTCTGGTCGTGCACAGCAGCTGCTGTCCTGGTCGAATTTGGGCTTGATTGCAATTTCCAATTCTTGATTTGGACTGAACTGTAAATCTGGAGATTTGGAAGGTTTGATCTGATTTTGATTCTGCTGTTTTGGTATACTTAATTCCACAAATGATTTGGCACAGATTGAAGATAAAATTTGAGACATTTGGATGACTTTTGATATGAACTGAAAACAGAGTAGATTAGGGTAAAATAAGTCTGAAACTTATTGATCTCGAATTCTGGGATTTAGGGTTTGATTTTGAGATACTCATAAAAGAAGAATTTGTATTGAAAAGCATTTGGGAGGTGTTCCCTGAATCAGATTTGAATTTGGAGATGATTTGCAACATTTTGCCTTTTCTGGCTTTTAGAAAATCTGGAAAAAGGACTGATCTGCGATACTCTTGGACTGATTTGCGAAAAAGGTTCAGATGGTGAAATCTGGCTGCCAACTTTTTGGATTAAGGTATTGGCATACCCTTGATCATAATCCAGGAATAATCTGGTCTGAACTTGGCTAAGATTTTGATTAAATCTGAATTTCTGAAACTTAGGGTAAAAAGGTAATAACAGATATTCTGTTTTCGAAAACAGAAAAGAGTTGATAATTCTGGAAGTTAGAGATAGAATTGAATCTGGGTTCTGAAGGCTTTTAGGTTTAGGATAACTGATAGATCAAATCTGGCAAGTCAGATCTTGACTTGGGGTCACAGGATAGATTTGAAGATTTTAGGCTAGAACAGTATAAAGCTGAGGCTGATTTGGTTGATCTAGAAGAGACATATGCATGCATGATTTTTAAGAAAGAAACTTTTCACCCCAAAACTCAGGATGTTACAATAAGTCATTCCTAAATAAGCCGTTTCTCAACGCATACGGGATTATCTGATAAGTCCTTGGTCATCCGAGTGGCTACCAGTTCGCAATAAGATTAGATGTTATATTGATCCTGGTCGTTGGTTTAATATGCATATCCCTGGTCGTTACGCTTATATTTTCTCCTCTTCTTATAACACCAAGGCTTTAGTGTTCATAAGCAGAGGTGGGGGCTGGGGGGGATATGCTCATAATATAGAATTCATGTTACGAAAACATGAAATATATATTTTCTTTTCAAAAATAATTTTTTACATACATTTGCATTATGCACAAGTTTCTAAGTACAAAAATAAGGATCATTCGATCCACAGCTCAGTCAGGAGTCTATCTACTAGGGGCTTGACTTCCTCTATGACTGCATTGAGCAGCTCTTCACTCTCGACCTCAACCGGACCCACCAATGCGTTTAGATCTGCATCTGGGCCATGGTGAAGTCGAACCCGGCTGAGTACGGTTGCTGCGACTGATCGAACCCTGGTTCTGATCACCTCTTCGCGTCGCCGTGTATCTCCAGGGAGATACTCAAGCAGTGAATCCGCCTGGGCAGTAAGCAACGATGTCCAGTCACTTATGCTGAGGTTGTCTTGCTTCGGTTCTACCACATCGGTCTTCAAAAGATCAGCCACGACCATTAGTTTTTCGAAGATCCGGAGGCTCAGTTCTTTGATTGCCCAATCGGTGTGGCGAATCGAGGATTCAAGAATCTCCTTGTCTCGACTGAGCTGCGTAATCCGACCTGCTTGCGCTGTACAGAGAGAGGAGATTATTTGCATATTATGGATTCAAGTCTTCCTAATCAGGAATCGGCTTACCAGCATTCTCTGATCGAAGTTTGTTGAGTTCAGTTTCTTGTTTCTTAAACATTGAGACTGAACCGGCCACCTCTTTCTTCAAAAATGTAACCTCTCTGCAGCAAAATCAAGGCAGTCACAACCAAGATGCACCCATGCTAACCAAAGGGTAATGGTACTCACCTGCGCAAGCTGTCGCGTTCTTTTTGAATGGCTTCTGTACTGGCCATCACAACATGCGAATGGCTTATTAGCCAGGATAATCCCTGTGGTGCCAAAGAAGAAGATCAAAGCTGTCCTAAGTACAATTTAGGCACGAGAGTGGAGGTTTATTATACCTTCATAAACTTTTTTAAGACAGCATCATTCATTTCAGCGGGAATCCTCGCTAGAGCCTCCGACGCGCTCACTACAGGGACAGTTGGTGGGAGTGCCAGCTGGACGCCACCCCCAGTAGTCATCAGTGGTGACTGGGTCCCTACATTTATTCTTTCCCCTGCGGTCTGGACGACTTCCTGGACCACAGGGGTGGAGTGTTCTTCGTTGGAAGCTCCTGCACCAGCTGCGACTTCAACCTCTCCGGAGGCGATTGAAGAGCTGGGCGCTGTCTTTCTTTGCCTGACATGAAGGACAATTTGAGCAGTTTTTATTTAAGATTATTGCCAAATTTAAGGTTCTTACTTTATTTGAAATCCCATTCGCTCCTGGGATTTCTGGGAAGGTTCCCCTTGGGAAGAAGAACCATCATTGGTTCTTGCCTTCCTTATGGAAAATAAGGCAGCACCCCCCTGGAAATGTCATGTTATAAGCATATTCTTAGGGAACAGGTAAAAACACATAGAAAGGTCTTTACCTGGGCCACCGGACTAATTGGTGGGGCTACATCCGAAGGCCTTGGAAACTCCAGAGTTGCTGGGACCATCACAGCCGGCCTTTGTTCATCTACCTCCTCCTCTGTCCGCGGAGGAGGAGGATTTTCCTTCCTGGAACCCCCAGTGGTCCCAGGGGGAAGTTCTCCTCCCTGTATGTACATTAACTTGTCAAATGTGCAGAAAGAGTCATAGAAGGAACGGTCGAAAAGATTCCTTACCTTGGTTGTCCCTTCAACCAGGGAAGCAGAGATAATTGACCCTGAAACCTCGGGGACTTCAGGAATTGGAAGGTCACCTGCGACCACAATATCTCCGGTGGTCGCAGGGTCAGCCACGGCTACCTCTTCGGTAGCTGTGGTCCCTACGGGACAGCTTGGGGCGTCACCAGCAGGGGACTCCCCGGTCCTCTTCCTTTTGATGACTAGAGGCACATCATCGTCCTCTTCCTCCTCGCTCCCCTCTCCCTGTACGACGAAGAAGTGATTCCATGTCGCGCCTGAAAAAGTAGAAGGAATGCGATATCTTACCGCAGTCTTTCTTGCGGGACAAGGAATGCTTCGTGAAGACCCCTCCCCAGGGTTCAGCTTGGTCTTCTTGGGGGCAGGACTCTTTGTCCTGGGTCTCTGAGAGACCTTCTTCACATTCTTCACCGTCGGCTTCCCCAGAGAGCCGACATTTTCGCTTGGGAACGTCGCATCAGCAAACTTCCCTAGGAGCTGGTTCACAGTCCATTACAATGGATTAGCGCTGGACACACACAAGACCTGCAGAACCAAAGCCGGACAAGGAAATTACCTTTCGGCGCTCCTGTCTGAGGTCATCACCGGCATGAATCAAGCTCTGCGGGCGAGGTGATCCCTTAGGGCCCTCTACATCAGCATTGTAGGCCCTAAGGAGGGAATTAGTTCGCCTCTCAATTTCAGCTGAGGGCAGAACTGTTCCCAAATTCAAGTCAGAAAACATAAATTTCAGAAATGACAAAGCACAGTGCTAAAAGGTTGAGTACCTTCATTGTAGTCCAGGGTTCCATCCGCCATGGACTTGATTTCCCAAGCAGGATGAGCCCTTTCGCGCAGGGGGCTCACTCGGTTCTTCACAAAGTCTCGGATGACATCCCTCGCTGTCAATCCTTGACCCACCAAGTGAAGAATCACCTCGGCGTGCTTCAGGTGCTCCACGCCCAGCGTCGGGGGAGCATCCAACTCGCTTGACTTCCCTGGTCGCGAGTTCTCAAACCATAAACTACTCTCGGACGGCGGAGAGCAGTAAAACCACCTCTGGTGCCATCCGTGCACCGAATCCCGCAGAGGTGGGGAGGGATATTCCTTCTTGTCCCTCAGCCAGAAGTAGATGCATCCGGCGGCATTGGTGCTCTTCGACCATGCCGAGAAGTAGAACCGCCGGAAGAGGTCCACGCTAGGATATACTCCGACGAAGGCCTCGCAAAGATGCTGAAACACCGCCAGGATCAGCATCGCATTTGGGTGGAGGTTGATCAGTTCCCACCCATAATGTTCGAGGATGTCCTTTAGGAACCGACTCTCAGGGAATCGGAACCCGCAACGCAGATACTCCTCGAAGATCACCAACTCGCCCTCTCTGACGGTTGGGGTTTCTTGGTCCTTCTCCGCAGGCCGCCAATTGATCAGCAGCCGCGATGGAAGGATCTCCTCCTTCTCCAACGCCACCAGAGTCTCCTCAGAATGGTGGTTGGATTTACTCCAAGATGCCATTTTTTGAGGAAGATTGGTCAAAAAAGTCGATGATTTTGTGGAAGATGAAGGCAAGAAGATGAGGGTTTTGTGCGGCGGGAACTCTAAAGGTT
Source organism: Pharus latifolius (assembly GCA_019359835.1). Classification (NCBI taxonomy): domain Eukaryota; kingdom Viridiplantae; phylum Streptophyta; class Magnoliopsida; order Poales; family Poaceae; genus Pharus; species Pharus latifolius. Next base: position 62,253,724 of record CM033324.1, on the reverse strand, counting down.
TTTCGCGGCTGAATAGCTTCCTCAAGAAGCTACCTACTGCTTTTATAGACTCGAGGAGTCACGCCTCTGTGAGTAACGTTCCACTCAAGCGTCCTCTTAAATATTTTATTCATTTCCCATAATGGATATTCTCTGATAAACCCTTTAAAGCGTTTCGGGTATCGGATCTGGAATAAAAGACTTCTTTATTTCGGAAGCTGAAAGGGTTAAAACTCGAAAAGTCTGCTAAGGCTTTTTGAGGGTTATTTACCTTTCTTTTTACTTGAACATTTTTGTAAAAAATGTCATGTAACTCAAATTTTGACGTACGGATATATTCTAACTGGGTTATGGTTTGGTTAAAATCATGTTATTTAACTTCGTTTCTGATCGAAGTAATGGTCTAACCAAACGTTCAACTCTAGTCGCAATTCAGTTCTAACCGCGGCCTTAAGTCTGATCGCGGCATCAGGGCAGGTCACGGTGATCTTTTAAAGCGCGATTCTAATCGCAGAATTGAAATTTCCTGTGTATGAATGGTCGCGAACTAAGCTTTTGGCCATAATTTCACACAGAAGGTATGAAGAATGTTCATATGAATAAAAGAAACTTTATTTATTACATTCTTTACATACAAAAGGGATACGGTCGATAAAAGCATCGACCTGTTCCGAAAGACGTTTACAAAGTTCCCCTAGGGACATGTTGTTGTCAGTAGGATCTACACTGACAACCCCCAGGGAACTAGCAACTACCCTAAGTCTATCTATATCGTCCCTAACAACAGACGCACTATTGTCCCTAATCAAGTCAGAAAATTCTTGCTGTTGCTGAGCGAAGTCCCTCTCTCGACGGAAATGGAGCGCCTCTTCTCGGGATTGATCAAGACATTCTGCTAAACGCAGAATCTTCGAGGCCATCTCCTCGGTCTTCTTCTCCAGGGCATTCTTCTCTTCCAGAAGGGTCTGTCCGGAAGGAAGAGATGGAGCAGTAGAAGGCTGATCGCTGGAGCCTCCTACCTCCTGCATTTTGCAAAAGTTAGTCATGTTTACTAAAATTATCAGCAAAAAGGGGAGAAGAATTGTTACCTGTCCCGGTGCATAACCGTTGATACACCCATCTTGGGAGGAAGATCATCATATGGTGGAAGAACAACCTTCCCATCAGATGATTGCTTCACCAACCCAATACGGGGATCATCTGGTCGAGGGATAGTCACCGCTTGCCGACCAGGATGTTGATCACCCAAAAGGATGGGAGAATTGGATGTGATGGGATCTTTCTCTAAGGATAAAGGCCTAACTTGCCGAGAGGCATGAACGGGGAGGGTCAAAGGAACTGAAGGAAGAAAGAAACTTGCTACATTCTTCACTTTTGTTCCACTGGAAGATCCTTCGTCAACCTTGGGTTTCTTCCTTAAGGGAGACAGGACATCATTCGTTTGAGACCCTTGTTCGACAACTTCCTCTTCATCACTCTCAATCTCGATGATATCGTGATCTGCCATTGGGAGGAGTATGTGAAAAGGAAGAAGGCAGGATAACAAGAAAAGGACTTAGGCGTGGAGGGAAATTGTGAAATTTTACAAATCCAGCAGCCTGGTATTTATAGCCGCTTGGGTGACGGTTTGCATTCCAAGCGCCTCGGTTTTCGTCAAAGCATTTACAATTTTACCTCGAGATAAAAAAAATTCTACGGCGCTATCATTGCCCGTCACGAAATGTCAGAACCCGTCTTGGAAAACCAACCGTTTTCACTTAGTGCGCCACTAAGTGGAAAAATTGAAGAGTCGGGTTAAAGATCCAATGCATGGTTTTAAAATTCGAAATAAACACGTCTCTTCGTTTTTTTCGAATTTGGGGGCTAGCTGACGAGGATTGACACCCGTGTCACTTGTAATAAACTTTTGGTTCAAGACAGGTTCGAACCAGACATGTATTTGGTTCAATGCGAACTCAAGCTATTTCTGAGGGGCATCACCATGAGGTCGCAAGCTTTACGCGATTAGATCGCGGGTTTCGTGCGATCAGGCCGACAACTGTGTGCGGTCAGAAGTTCGTATGCTATACGCGGACTGGACTGAATATCTGGGATGTTGCGCGGTCAGCCCATATTCCGCGGTCAGCGCATTCTCAACCAAGGTGCTTGGAGTTTGTTCGGTTATCTTCATACCAGGATATTCCAGGCATCCCGGGGATTCCTCCATGTTGAAGACCAACCGTCAGAGGTTACTATATGCGGTTATTCATGATTAACACGTGTTAATAACCTCCGTGGAAGTTAATAGTGGTTCTTCAACAACTGCATCCAACCGTTTGATACAGTTTTCTTCATATGGCACCCTTTCGACCAATATAAAAAGGTGACAATGTACATCAAACGGGAAGATGGAAGACATTTTTGGGAAGAACCAGACTCAAAAGAATAATCAAGATACAAGATATCTCGATCATTCAAACAGCCAAGTCTACGGCTTAGATTAAACAACACTTACTAGTCTCCTATAGCTTTTCCTTGTACACCCTTACAGGAAAAATCCTCGCCTGTGAGGACTTTTTCCTCTATCTGTAAACCTTTTACCACACTTAGTGAAATCTCAACAGGACGTAGGGCTATTACTCCCACCATCGAGGGCCCGAACCTGTCTAAACTCTCTGTGCTCATGTTCACCATTGTTCAGCATACCTTCCCGGAGGGTCATCTTGAAAGGTCTCACAATTACAAATTCTGCATAAGTTCGGCTGAGAACCCTGAGTCCGAATCGTCGACAAAAGTATCTCTTGATCTTATTCTAAGTAAACAAAAATGTTATTTTAGAAAAGAGGGTCTTGGATACTTTCTGAAGAAAGGAAAGAAGTTAAATACAAAAACCATTTTTTGTAAAAACATGCAACACATTTTGTTATAAATGCCATGAAACTGGTCATTCACATGAAGCTTGTCCTTTAATGACTTCAAACTACTTTGATACTTGCTACATGCTTCAAAGGTCAAAGAAAGGATATGCTATAGCAAAATTTTAATGGTGCACCCATGCTAAATAAAAAGAAGAAATCAATCTGGGTGCCCAAAGCTTTGATTGCTAACATCGAAGGACCCAAACGGGTTTGGGTACCTAAAAAGACTTGATTCTTTTGTTTTGCAGGTGAACTACAAGATCGGTGGAAAACATTGGGTGCTAGACATCGGATGCTCTGAGCACATGACCAGTAACAAGAAGTTGTTCACCTCATTAGAAGACAACTCAAGTGAAAATCAAAAGATCACCTTTGGCGACAATCATCAAGGAAATGTGGTAGGCTTGGGTAAAATTGCAATATCAAATGATCTCTCAATCTCAAATGTCTTGTTGAATCTCTGAATTTCAATTTGCTTTCCGTTGCACAAATTTGCGATTTTGGATTTCGTTGCACTTTTTATCCTAAAGAAGTTTTAGTTGAAAGTTTGAAGGATAATTCTTTGATCTTCAAAGGTTTTTGTTTTGGAGCATGATCCAATTACTTGTTAAATGTCTTGTTGAAGCACTTTTTCTCTGGTTGATTTTCACTCTAAAGATGCATGTCTCTCAACATGTCTTGTCTCTCAAACCTCAAGAGGTTGGCTATGGCATAGAAGACTTGCACATGTTGGAATGCATCAATTTAAAAGCTTTTAAAACATGATTTGGTTATTGGCTTAAAAGATGTGAATTTTGAAAAGAATAAACCCTGTAGCGCTTGTCAAGCTGACAAGCAAGTAGCTACTTCACATCAAATTAAGCATGTTCTTTCAACTTGCAAACCTTTGAAACTGCTGCATATGGATTTATTTGGACCTTCTGAGTTCCAAAGTATTGGGGGCAACAACTATGGTTTTGTTATTGTTGATGATTTTACTCGCTATACTTGGGTTTTCTTTATTTCTCAAAAATCTGAAACCCAATCACCGGGACAGCGAGGCCTCGTGCCTGAGCCTCCGCAGCAGCCGGGATCAGGGGAACCTGCGCGCCATGGAAGTGCGCGGCCTCCCCGACCGATGCTGGAGCTGGATCGGGGCCTGCTCCCCGCCCGAGCTCGATCCCGAGCTCCTCTAAGGCAAAGCGGATCGCCCTACCTCACGAGACTACGGCCTGGACGCCTGAAGCCGCAGCCTCCCGCTCCATCTGCAGCTCCCTCCGGAGCCGAGAGGCCGTGTCCTCGACGGCAGCAAGCCGAGCCTGCACTGCGGCGAGCTCCCCGAGCGCCTGCTCCTTCTCGGAGCGCTCCGAGGCCGCGTCCCTGAGCGCCTTCTCCTTCCCGGCGCGCTCGAAACCCACTATGTCCTCGGTGGCCCGGAGATGCGTGGTGAGCCGAGTCCTGAAGCCCTGGGCCAATGCAACCGTCTGCAGGGAAACAATAATCAGAATACAAAAGTCGGATGAGCGTAAGATTCAAGTAACTCACCCGAAGTCCGGAAGTGATCACCGCGTCAACGTCACCCTCGTCGTCCCCCGGGTTGCTCCCTCGGGAGGCCTCCCCACAGAGCAGAGCACCCTCCTCCGGAGTCCCACCATCGGAGGAGCCGGAAGCCTGATCCATCGGCAGGGCCGGAACCCTGGGGTGGACAAACAGACCCTTACCCCTCCCGGGTACAGGGAGCGCCGCCGTCGTGGGCCAAACCGCCGAGGAGCCCGTCTCTTGGGCTAGGATCTAGGCCATCGGCAGGCCGCCCGGTATCTGAAACCAGACGGAGACCTCGCTGGACGAGGGCTGCGGCCGGACCCCTGCAGGAGCAGGAGGCGGAGAGGGACTCGGGGCGTACATCTCCGAGTCTGAGCCCTGGCCCTCCCCAGCCGGAACGCCGCCCGCGGGATCCGGCCCGCCAGGGGTGTCTGGGGCTGCACCCGACGCCCCAGCAAGGGTCGCCGCGGAGTCCTTCGCGGGAGAAGCCCAAGGCGAAAGACCTGGGCCTCGCGGGACTCCTCCGGGCACAGGATCCCGCAGGGCTGCCCGACGGACGAGACTGCTTCCAGGGTCCGCCGGCAACCTCCTTCCCCCGCTTGCGTGAAGCAGGAGTGGGAAGAGGCACCCAGGACGGGAGCCTCAGCCCGAACGCCTCCGCGACGACGTTCCGGGGAGGACCCTCCCTGATGACGCACACCACCCGCTCGTGCTCGTCCTCGTAATATCGCCCAAGGAGGGTCACCGCGACCTCCTTGGCTCGACTGTAAGACCTAACTGCAAAAAGGAAAGGAAGCAAGAGTTAGGAAAAATCTCCCAGCAGGGAGAAGGGGTCTGAGTACTTACGATCCGCCACCGCCATCCGGGGTGGCCTGTGCGCCGCCGACATCCCCCTCCCCCGGCGGGTGTGGAACGGTGCCACTCAGAGGAGAGCCATCTCCTCCGCCAGATCCCTCATGGACCGCCGAAATCGGGCCTCCACCATCGCAGTAAGGAGGTCCATCTCCGCCACGGTCCACTCTGGAGCCACCGGGCCACCGGACCGCGAATACGTGGAGGGCTCCATTTAATACGTCACCCCCGGGTCTCCTACCCGGAGGTAGAACCAGTGCCGGAGCCAGTCTCCCCAGTGGTCCCGGGAGGCTAGCACCGGGTACTCGTCGGCGCGGCCCGGCGTCAACTGGATCATGATGGAGCCGAAAGCCGACCTAGGGCCGCCCCTCCTCACCACCGGGCCCCTCGCCGATGGCTCGTAGAAGCACCGCAGGAGCTGCAGAGTGGGCTCTGTCACGGCAGCCGTCTCACAAAACCAAAAGAACAAACCCATCCGAACGAGAGTGTTCGGGGTGAGATGGTTGAGCGAGAGGCCGTACACCTGTAGGAACTCGCGCAGCAGCGGGTGGACCGGGAGTCGGAGGCCCGCCTCCAAGAAGGCCTCGAAGGCCACCACCTCCTCGTCCCGGGGGCTCGGCACCTACTCCACTCGTCCAGGGATCCTGATGTCTCCAGCGCGGAAATAACCACGCTCTAGGAAGGCCTCAAGGGGCCCCAAAGAAAACTCGGTGGCCCCGAGGAAGTCAGAGGTCACCTCCTCCGGGGGCAACTCGGAGACCTTGGCGCGGCTCTTCAGCGCCATCACGAGCGGACTCGATGAAGGTCACCAGAAATTGCCGGGCACAACCGGGACGTCACCGGGGCTCACCGGGCGAGACTCACCGGAAGCTATCAGGAAGTCACCGGACGCTACCGGATCCTATCGGAAAGTGTTACCGAAAATCACCGGGACAGATCACCGGAAGCTACCGGAAACTACTATCGAAGGCTACCGGGACGAATAACCGGAAGAAGTCGCTGAGAGGAGCTTTGTGGTCTAGGGGCTGGTGGATGTACTCAAACTAAAGGGTCCCCTCCTATTTATAGGCGGTGGAGGCGGACCTGGATGCTCGCCACGTGTCCACAAGCCAATCAAGGCCGCAAAGCTGAACCGTCATGCGCAAGACGAGGCGACCCGAAGGCGGACGCCTCGAAACGGCGCGTTGGTTCACGGACAGGCGCGTCCCGCGAAAAAATGGCTCGGGAGCCGAAACGCCGTTACGGCACAAGGCACTTTGTGGGAGACGAGTCGTCATCATCGGGAGTTTTCGCATACCCATCGGGGGCACTTAGTGCCTGCGAGGGCCTGGGGGGCTGCTGTTGGGGAACTGCCAGGGGCTCCACGAAGTCCTGAAAAACCCCCCCGTGAGACCCAGAGCATCACTGGGCCCCCGGTGAGTCCCGAAGAATCACCGGGCCCCCGGTGAGTCCCGAAGAGTCACCGGGCCCCCGGTGAGATCCAGAGGGTCACTGTCGCGCCCCGAAACTGGGACTACGACCACTCCTGTAGAGATCTAGCTCGCTGCAGCTAGTCCCATATATGCATAGCATACACATACCCTTGACTTCCCAGGATAAGTCAAGCACAGGAGTATATCACATTGCAACAGAGTAACTTACAAAATAGTTAAGCAGTGTGGCCTGCTGGCCTTGATAATACATAAGAAGATTACAATGCCTTCACGACATACATGGTTTAGCAAAATAACATCTACACAGCAGAAGATAGGTGACCCACCCACAAAGAGAAGTGGACGGCAGAACAACACATTAGGGCAATGACGGGACTGACGCTCCCCCTTCTGGATCCACGAAGTACTCCATGCCCTCATCTTGATCAAGGTAGGCTCCATCTATTGAGTTGAATGTTGCAAGGGTGAGCACTTACGTACTCAGCAAGTTATAGGTAAGAGTAGATACATATAGTAGTGATGATATGAACCTAGACTAGTCAAGAATTATGGATGTTTATAAAATAACCTTTTTCTTTCATACTTCATCTCATGGCAGCACCTTTCATAATATAACATCATCAATCATGTTCACTAGATTATAGCACTACCACGACACGTCGACACACGACAGCCCACGGCAGCACTCCTTATCATGACAACACATGTCATTTGGGTAATCTTGATTTAACACATTTTATTTAGAAAATAGTACTTGTGTCACACCCCGTGGATTTAATCCACCGCAGTAGACTCCTATAAAACCTGGGAGCTCGGAGTATTCGAATACGTTTTTAACTCTGCAGAGAGGTACTAATTTACCCGCAAGATATTCCACTTTCAAGCCTTTCCTATCATAACAAAATGATTGGACCCCTGACTCACTTCATATTGTGAGCGGCAAGGTGGAAATAACAAGAACTTTTGTTATGTCTCACTCACAATTCACCCCTGACCCTGTGGATCTCTCGCGAAACACAGTTGTGGCGGGCTATACCCCCACCCTTACTCATTTCCCCATTGCTGGGTCTAATGTTAGATCACCTTCAGTGATAGTGGGAGTCAGCCTCCATATCAATCATCACAACACATCTCATGCAGGGGTTTCATGTGCGATCCACATAAGTACTTGTTCAGGCCTGTCCCATACCAGGCTTGCGGTTAGCACGTTGTTCATGCCACTAGACGCACAACACAAGGTTTTAGTGCTTATATGCCAGTGACCAGACCATCCACAACCCTGCACCTTCAGTGCCTGCATTCCTTTGCAGTCTAGCACCTCCAGTGCTACCACCATTCCATACCATTTTTCTGGTCACGGCTAGGGGTTTTATTTCATGAATATAAGTATATAAATACATATAATAGTTCATGGCTCAAAACTTGTTTATTTCACATTTCACAGATAACTAGTCTAGTACTGCCAATTCATAAATCAACCATTCTCAATCTTTCTCATGCAATATTATCTATATTCAAGGTTATGTTTTAACAACATTTAAAATATAGGTTCAAAATGACCAAGGATATGACTTGCCTTCCGCGTCGTAAGATACAGCAGTTGATGACGGGTCAACAGCAAAATCTTCAAAGTCAGCTTCTGAATCTGCTCGATGACAAACAAACACACAATGATTACTTATAATATTAAAATGATTTAGGATCTATATGCAGATATGCTTTACAAGAGTGACTGAACAATACTGGAGATAATTGAGATTGCAAGCTGAATTGAGTCAAGATTCTAGGGTTTCAAGGAATTGGCTAAGAATGGATGTTAGATGCTCTTAGGATCTCAAGGTTACAATAAGAATATCAGTTTTGTGGCTGGTTTGATCAAGAACAGCGAATGTCAGCAGATTGACATTCGGATCAAAGCTCTGACATAACTTCAAGGAAAGCTAGAGAGCTTATCTCAAGTTATGACAGTAGAAGAAAGTGTAGATCATAACTCTACAAATTCAGTGGACAAAGTGGTTTTCAAATTGCACAATCAGAAATGGGTAAACAAGGCCAATGCCATTGGCTGGCATGCACTGAGACAGTGTCAAAATTTAGGGTTTAGCGGAAAATATAATTCAAGGGCTCAAATCAAGTTGTGATAGAAGAAGAAAATGTTGATCACAACCTCAGGAATCTAAGGGACAAAGTTATGCCCAAAATGCACATCTGGAAGGAAGTGAAAAGGGCTGATGCCACTGACTGACATAGTCTGGCATTGATCTTGACATGGCCAGAAACTAGGGCTTGGCATAACTTTTGATCTAGAGCTCCAAATGATGCACCACTTTGTCTGGGAGGTAGGCAAGGATAACAGGAACAATTAAGTCAACAGAATCTAGGGCAAGAAATGGCTGGAAAGTGATGAAATTCAGTGATGAACTGAGGTGAACTGGTTGCACTGGAGCAGTTCTGGACAAGATCTTGGCATGGCTATTTCTTTTGATCTAGGCTGATTTAGGAGTCGGGCCAGAAGACAAAAATACTCAGGGGGTTAAGGCACACATGATGGACAAAGTGATTTGAGCTGAAACGGCACGGAAAACTTTTCCGGTGAAATGTGCCGGAGAAGAAGACATAGGATTTGGGGGTTTTTGCTGTAGGGGGTTTGAACTTAATTCCAAGCTCCGGGAGTATCTGTGGAGTATAATGGAGCTACTAGGATGGTCAATTTTGTTAGAGGATGGCTGGAGAAACCTGGTGACGATCGCCGGTTTCTGGAGAAGCTCAAAATTGGGGAAAACTTCGATTGAAGCTCAATCTGGAGATCTTGATGCACAGGCTTGCTGGAAATGGCTCACTGATCATTTTCTTCCACAGAATCGAAAGCTAATTCGAAGTAATTTGGCCTGCATTGCCGGAACAGGGCATTCTTCGAATTTCAGCCATTTCCGGCGATCACCGGCGATAAGGTGTAAGAGAGTTAAATTAGTTGGTACAGCACGATAAGGGAGATGAGCGAAACTCACTGATGCTGTTAATTTGGTGAGAGATGCAGCGGGTGAAGCTGGCACCGTGAGGCCTCGAGCTGGTCTCGCCGGAGAAGACGACGACAGTGAAGAAGTTTGAGAATTTGGTTAAGTCCTGGTGAAGAGGAGATGATAGAAGGCACTGGTGGCTTAAATAGAGTAGTGGGCGTATCTTGCAAGGAGGTAATAGCATTGAATTTGGTGTCAGTTGATATGAGTTGCCGGGCGCAGATGTAACAACGGCGAACGGTGATGCGACGGCGCACTGGCGAGGCAAAGCTGTTGCTACATTGGGACTCAATCATGTCGGGCGGTGCAAAGCGGTGGCGACAACGGCTGGAAAGGGAAGCGACGTGGCGAGGAGTTGCTGACAAAAAGCCGTTGATCGCGCGCGGGAGCAGGCGCTGGTCGTCGACGTAGCAGTGGTGCTGCCACGACACGGCTGGAGCGAGGACACGTGCGCAACAGCATGCACGATGAAGTTGCAGGCGAAGCTTGGCCGGCGGCGAACGTGCACGGCGCAAGGAAGCAAAACACGGCGAGTATTGGTCGTGTGAACAGTTGCTGCTGCTCTGGTCGAAATAGGGCTGATTTGCAGTTTTAGATTCTTGATTTGGGCTGAATTGTAAATCTGGAGATTAGAGTGGAATTTGACTTTGCTGATTTGGCACACTTAATTCAACAGATGATTTGGCAAAGATTGAAAATAAGGCTTGAGATGTTTGAATGATTTTTGATATAGATTGAAAATAGGGTAGATTAGGGTAAAATAAGATTTGAGTTTTGTTGATTTTGAATTCTGGCATTTAGGGTTTGATTTTGATATCTGCACAGGAGAGAAACTTGTGACAAATAGCATTTTGAGAAGATTTGCCGAAGAAATTCTGAATTCGGAGTTAATCTGGAGATTTTAGCCTTTTTGGGTTTTTAGATATCAGATAAGGACTAATTTGTAATAACTCTTGGACTGATTTGTGAAAAGAGTCTAGATGATAAAATTTGGCTGCCAACTTTCTGGTTTATGGTATTGGCATACCCATGATCATATTTCAAGAATAATCTGATCTGAACTTGGTCAAGATTTTGATTAAATTTGAATTCAGAGTATTTAGGGTAATATAAGGTATTTCTGTTTTCGAAAACAAATGGAGTTGATAAATCTGGGATTTAGAGATAGAATTGGATCTAGGTTCTGAAGGCTTTTAGATTTAGGATAACTGATAGATCAAATCTGGAAAGTCAGATCTTGACTTGGGGTCACAGGATAGATTTTGGAGATTTTAGGGCTAGAACAGAATAAAGCTGAGGCTGATTTGGCTGATCTAGAAGAGACATATGCATGCATGATTTTTAAGAAAGAACTTTTCACCTCAAAACTCAGGATGTTACAGTCACCGGGCCCCCGGTGAGATCCAGAGGGTCACCGGGCCCCCGGTGAGACCCGGAGCCTCACTGGACACCCGGTATGATCCGGAGCATCATCGGGCCCCCGATGAGATCCGAAGAGTCACCGGGCCCTCGGTGAGTTCCGGAGCATCACTGGGCCCCCGGTGAGACCCGGTGAGTCACCGGGCCCCCGGTGAGACCCGGAGCCTCACTGGACCCCTGGTGAGATCTGGAGCATCACCGGACCCCCGGTGAGTCCCGAAGAATCACCAGACCCCCGGTGAGTCCCGAAGAGTCACCGGGCCCCCGGTGAGATCCGGAGGGTCACCGGCCCCCGGTGAGTTCTGGAGAGTCACAGGGCCCCCGGTGTCGCCCGGGGCCTCGGGAGAATGGCTGTTGACCAGGGACGCCTCTGGGAAGCTGACGAGGACACGTGTCAAGCATTCAAGCCATTTCCCCAGCCAAATGACTTCAGTGCCCTTCGATCCAGCGGTCGTAGTTAGGGCCTTTTGGTCTTTTGTATTTCTTAGGGGCTATATATAGCCTTCCTGTACCTCTTTCCAGGGGATTGGAATTCATTTGAACTAGCACAAAATATCAGGCTCTCTTGGAGACCTCTCCCCGAGAGCATACCTCCCCAGCGGACTTGCGTCCGGAGAGAGCCAACAAGACTAGGGCCCCCACTGGGACCCGAACCTGTATAAAAACCATTGTGTCAATTTCTGAGTTGCCCGGCGGGAGAAGACCGGTAGCTCGGTCAGCTCGCACCACTGTACACGTGCTGCGCACGTCCGAAGAAACTTTCTGGGGTATTCGTAATACCGCGACACTATACTTCTTACTTATGCATCAAGATTTGATGTTAAGTTATTTCAAATGGATGTAAAAAGTGCCTTTTTAAATGGTGAGATATCTGAACTAGTTTTTGTTGAACAACCCCCCAGTTTTGAAGATTCTAAATTTTCAAACCACGTGTTTAAACTGTCTAAAGTTCTCTATGGTCTCAAGCAAGCTCCTTGAGCTTGGTATGAACGACTTAGAGACTTTCTTTTATCAAAAGGTTTTAAAATTGGGAAAGTTGATACAACTCTCTTTACAAAAATGATTGAAAAAGATTTGTTCATATGTCAGATTTATGTTGATGATATTATCTTTGGATCTACTAATGAACATTTATGTCATGAGTTTGGAGAAATGATATCTAGAGAATTTGTGATGTCAATGATTGGCGAGCTAAGCTTTTTCCTCGGACTTCAAATCAAGCAACTCACGAACGGAACGTTTGTGAGTCAAACAAAGCACGTGAAGGACCTGCTCAAGCGCTTTGGGATGGAAGATGCGAAAGCAGTCAAAACTCCCATGGCCACAAATGAACATCTGGATATGGACAACAACAGAAAAGCGGTCGATTCTATACTTTATCAGTCTATGATTGCTAGTTTGATATATCTCTCTGCATCTAGGCCTGATATCATGTGTAGCGTCTGCTTGTGTGCTAGATTTCAATTAGCCCCTAAGGAATGTCATTTAATTGCTATTAAAAGAATCCTTAGGTACTTGAAATGCTACCCCAACCTAGGTCTTTGGTATCTGAAAAATGTAAACTTTGAATTAATTGGATATTCGGATTCTGATTATGCGGGTTGCAAAATTGATAGAAAAAGCACATCTGGTAGTTGTCAATTATTGGGGAGATTATTAGTGTCGTGGGCATCTAAAAAGCAAAATTATGTAGCTCTCTCCACCGTTGAAGCAGAATATGTGTCTGCAGGAAGCTGTTGATCTCAAATTTTGTGGATGAAGCAGACATTTTTGGATTATGGAATTAAATTTGAAAAAGTGCCACTCTTGTGTGATAATGAAAGTGCCATTAAAATTGCTAATAATCCAGTTCAACACTCTAGAACTAAGCATATTGAAATACGGCACCATTTTATAAGAGATCATGTGGCAAAAGGAAATATTGATGTGACTTATTTCAGAACTGAATTGCAACTAGTAGATATTTTCACCAAACCCCTAGATGAAACTAGATTTTGCTTTCTAAGAGGTGAATTAAACATTATTGATATATCAAATGCTAGTTGATGTGCTATTTTTTATATTAAATATATGCTATTCTCTTTCTGGTTGAAATTGTCGAAACTGCCAGTCAGTATGACAAACTGACTGTCAGTTACTAGCATAGGAGCCTGCTCGTAGCCTCTGGTCAAAGTCGTTGACCATGCTGACAGTCAGTTTCACAAACTGACTGTCAGTTATATGCTTCAACTTTGGTCGTTACCTTCAGTCAAAGCTGGTGACCCAAATTGACTGTCAGTTACATAAACTGACTATCAGTCTCAAAACTCAGTTCTATGAACTAACTGCCAGTGTTGTACACTGATTGTCAGTTCCATGTTTCTGGTTTTGGAACTGACTGTCAGTATATTATACTAACTGTTAGTTTGGGCCCCCGAACCCTAAAACCCTGTTTTCCTTCTTTGTCTCTTCCCCTCCATTTTCGCTGCCGTTGCCTCCACTCACTGCGCCGCCGTTTTTTAGCCTCGCCGTGTCATACCACTACCTCGCCGTACCTCACCGCTGCTGAGCCGTGCGCCGCCGCATCACATCTCACCGGTGCCTCGCTGCATTTGGCCGCCACCGCACCCCGCTCCACCGCACCGTGACTCACAGTTTCATCGCTCCTCGCCAGTGATTTTGCTGCACTTTGCCGTGTCTTGGCGTCCGTGCCATGCTTCCTCGTCATTGCGGCCTCACCGTTGACGTGTCTCTCTGTTCATGACCGTCGGCATCTCTTCTTCGTCCATCCTCTGTTCGTTCATCTAATCAGGTCTCTGTTTTTCTTCATCTCCCTGTTTTTTTTTCTTTTCTCCATTAAATCCATGTCTGATCAGCCATCCTCGTCTCATCGCGTTGCCTGACGGAAGAATGCTGCAAACAGCAGTCGTTCATTGGGTCAGCCGACTGAGCCCCGCTCCTCGCCTCCACGTGTCCCCGTAGATTACTCCCGGTGGCACACGAGTCGCCCCCGTACGCTCCGCTCCACAAACCCATACATTTCCCCTCGTCCCACAAGTTGCGATTCTTGCAGCGTCCTGACTTTTTACACGAACTTGCAGCTTGACCTGTTAACCAGCTTCTACAACCGCGTCCCCATTTTCGTGCATTGATCTCTGTCTTGGCAGACTATTGCCTCTCGCACAGGCATAGTCTCCTTGGCAGATTCCTTCGCTTCTGTAGGGATCAGAGATCTTGTTTCTAATTCCTCCCTTCATTGGGCTGATGATCCCATCCGATAGTTCTATGCCACCGTCTTTATCTCTCCCCAGCGCGACTCACTGACCTTCATGACAGGCCTCCAAGTCCACACTGTCACGAAGGAGCAGCTTGAGGCCGCTCTTGGACTGGTTCGCCCTGCTTCTGGGCGCCAGCTCCACAGAAGCTGATTGTCAGTTTGGGCCCCCAAACCCTAAAACCCTGTTTTCCTTCTTTGTCTTTTCACCTCCTCCATTTTCGCCGCCGTTGCCTCCACTCACTGCGCCGCCGTTTTTGAGCCTCGCCGTGTCGTGCCACCACCTCGCCGTACCTCACCGCCGATGAGCCGTGCACCACTACATCACATCTCGCCGGTGCCTCGCCGCATTTGGCCGCCGCCGCACCCCGCTCCACTGGGCTGTGACTCACGGTTTCACCGCTCCTCGCCGGTGTTTTTGCTACACTTTGCTATGTCTTGGCATCCGTGCCATGTTTCCTCGTCGTTGCAGCCTCGCTGGTGCCGTGTCTCTCTGTTCATGACCGTCGGCATCTCTTCTTCGTCCATCCTCTGTTCGTTCATCTGATCAGGTCTCTGTTTTTCTTCATCTCCGTGTTTTTTTCTTTTCTCTGTTAAAGCCATGTCTGATCAGCCATCCTCATCTCGTCGCGTTGCTCGATGGAAGAATGCTGCAAACAACAGTCGTTCATTGGATCAGCCGATTGAGTCCCGCTCCTCGCCTCCACCTGAGCGTGTCCCCGTGGATTACTCCCGGTGGCACGCGATTCACCTTCGTACGCTCCGCTCCACAAACCCGTACATTTCCCCTCGTCCCACAGGTCGTGATTGTTGCAGCGTCCTGACTTTTTACACGAACCTGTAGCTTGACCTGTTCACCAGCTTCTACAACCGCGTCCCCATTTTCGCGCATCGCTCTCTGTCTTGGCAGACTATTGCCTCTCGCACAGGCATAGTCTCCCTGGCAGATTCCTTCACTTCTGTAGGGATCAGAGATCTCGTCTCTGATTCCTCCCTTCACTGGGCTGATGAGCCCATCCGACAGTTCTATGCTACTGTCTTTATCTCTCCCCAGCGCGACTCACTAACCTTCATAACAGGCCTCCAGGTCCACACTGTCACGAAGGAGAAGCTTGAGGACGCTCTCGGACTGGTTCACCCCACTTCTGGGCGCCAGCTCCACACTCTCCCCGACCTTGAGCATCGGGAGGTGGCCATGCTGTATTCTGGCCCCTTCCAGCTTCGTCACATCGCCGGCCTACGCCGTGATGTTGATCTGGCCCTACGGATACTTGGTCTCACTTTGGTCCCCATGACTGGAGATAGGGCCAAAGTCACCTATCTTGGGCTCCACGTCCTGATTTCTATCTTCTAGGAGGAGCCCTTCGACGTTCCTGACCTCATCATTAGTGAGAATCAGCACGTTATTCTTTCTTCACATCGCCACTTGTTGTATCCTCCATACATCATGGTGATGCTTCTGCATATCCGGGCCGTAGACTCTGAGCTCCCTCGGCCCCACCATCCTCTTCAGTTCTACCCTCCTGGCCAGGCCTATAGGAGTCTTGGTGCACGCCCTGCAGCTGCAGCAGGCCCTGCCTCTTCCGCATCTGATGATGATGCTGCGGATGACTCAAGAAATGAGGCTGCAGATCAGGCACCAGACTCTGCACCGACTGGAGACAGGAGCCCCGGATCTTCCTCCTCTTCTCAGCTCCAGCAGATCATCCAGACCCAGCAGCAGATCTTGCGCACTCAGCAGGAGCACCATCAGATGCTGCTTCGTCTGCTTGCTCAGTAGGAAGAGATTCTGCACCAGCTACCTTCTTCGGCTTCTCCAGCCCCTCACAAGAGGGCCCGCCCAGCGTCGTCGTCTCCAGGATCAGCTTCAGGTCCAGTTGCTCTAGCTCCCGCGGCACCAGCTTCTCCTGCCGTCGACCGACTGGATCTCCTGCAGGCTTCGGAGATACAGCCGTCTTGTGGCTTTCGTCTGATGATGAGCCTTAGGCTCTCTTGTATCAGCTCCCACCTTTTTGTGCTTGATTCCAAAGGGGGAGAAGTTTTTGTATGACCTTATATTTTCCTTATATTTTTGTGATGGATGACTTTTTATATTTTATTGATGGATGTTTCCTCATATGGATATGATATATGGATTTAGATATACTTCTTTTATGTTATGGATGATATGGATATATGATGTGTTGGTTTATGATTGGTTTATGAGTATGATGTGATATATATATGTATGATATTTTGGCTCTTACTGTATGCTCTGGACTTATATTTGTGATTATTCATGTCATATGTTATTTGAGATATCATGCATACACTCAGGGGGAGTTATTTATTTTTTATTATTGAACACTTGTTGTCATCAATCATCAAAAAGGGGGAGATTGTTGCATCTAGGCCTTTATGCCTGACCTAATTTTGATGATTAATGAAAACAAGCGTTTCAGACTAACTGTGCTCCTGAGCTGTTTGATACAGACCTAGCTGGAAAAACATGCAAGATGTTTTGGATGAACTCGACGTGAAATAAATAAAAGCACAAGTCACAAAGAGCAAAAGACGAGAAGTAAATTGCAAACATGAAGATGCAAAGGACCTAAGGTAATATGATTTTATTTTTTATCGATCTCAGTGTTTGGAGGTTGATCGGTTAAGGATTTTATTTCTTAGTTTTTAACCGTACTATAAAGAGGGGTTGCAAGTCATCTCTATATTTTCAGCATAAACCGAGAAAACTATTAGGTCACTGCATTGCATTCATCTTGGTTGGATTTGGTTTTGAAAGATTTGGTTTTTCAGTTACATTTTTTACAGCAAAAGATTTTTTGCATTTTCTAGAAAGATCTAGGCAGATCTGGCTTTTGGTTCTGTTGAAAAAAAGATAGCCCTTAAAATTATCTTTCAAACGAGCTATTAAACTCTTAAATTGAATTTCTTGATTAAAAGTTATGGATGTTTTATTCGTACTGACTGTCAGTTTGAATGTCAGTTTGGATAACTGATTGTCAGTTTGTATTTTGACCACAAGCTGATTGTTTTGAGTTTCTATTTTATCTGGTCAATTTTGTGGATATTTAAGCGAGACCCATTCATTTGAGTGCTTCAACGAGGAGTAGGGAAGACCGGGCGAGTCTTCGAGATCTCGGGAAAAATCTCTGTATTTGTTCTCTCTATTTTTTCATTTCAATATATTTGGTTCTTCTCTTTTCCAAAATTGTTGTATTTGAAAAGTTTTTAAGCCTCCTATTCACCCCCCTCTAGTCGGCATCCTTGATCCTACACATTTTGCCTTGCCAAAAGTTGGCTAGAGCCAAATTGGTCATCAACTTCTTAGCCTCAACATTGGCCAACTTGCGCAACTTTCATTGTCAAACCAAAATTTTAGCAAAAAATTAAAAATAGCCAAATATGGTTAACATGACCAATTTTTTATGGGGCAAGTTCGAACTACAAACCAAACATACCACTAGTGCCCAAGTTTACAAATGGAAGCCTCAAATCGACTATATTTAGAGTCCATATAAAGAAAACTTGTAGTTGGAAATCAAGGACTGAAATTTTCAACGGTTAGACATATGGTTGAGCGTGTTTGGCCAGATGTCCAATATGGATGTAATAGCTAGTTTCTAATGGTTATAAAACTAGTTGTTACAAGGGTCGGACATCCTGCCTTGTTCTAGATGTTCGATAGTCTAGGTTTTATTGTGCAGACTATGCTGGACGTGTGACTAAATTTAGAGGTTTGGGCTGGACGTCTGATGTTTGTATCACATGGATGTCCGATAATGTCTGACAGATTATGCAGATTTCAAAAAATGGGCATAACTTTTGATTCCGCTATCGGATTTAGGTTCTTCTCAACTTATATAGGAAAACTAACTCGAAGGGCTACAACTTTTTCAATGTAAACAATGATGAGGACATCCCTAGCACTAGCGCTCGACCAGAAGAACAGACAGGACCAATCACTAGAGCAAAAGCCAGACAATTAAATTAACATGTGACTTTGTTCCTCAAAGAATTAAATTATGATGAGAATATGCTGCTACCTAATAACTCTTGTTTAATATTGATTAGAAATGAAGAGGGCGAGCGTAACCAGAAGGACATAGCCACATATGAGCTAAAGGACTTCATCAAATTTGGCCATGCACCTACTGAGTGGAAAGAGGATTTCTTAAGTTTTCCAGCGAGCCCAATATCACTCAATTCCGTCAAGGATTGCACTCACTACAACCAAAAGGACTCTACTCAACATGCAGTCTGCTGATCAAGTGATAGTCCGACGTTCGACCAGTAACTTCGACCAAGAGCCATTATCAGCACAGATGTCCAAGTTGGTCGTGTGAGTACTTGTTGGAAAGAAATTCAAAAGATCTTCTAACAAATCAAGAATCATTAAATTTTGACGTCGCATGCAACCAGGAGACCCAAAAGAGTAACGACTACACGAAAGGAAAAGTCCAGTCTGAATCCGAGAAGATTGATTCCAGATTTCTTTCATCTCTTATAGTATGTTAGTTTTTTATTCCATTTTGAATTAGATTAAGATTGACTTGTGTAGTGGTTACCATCAAATTTGCATAAAACATGGAGATGAATGGAAAACAGCCTTTAAAACAAAATTTGGTTTATATGAGTGGCTAGTTATGCCTTTTGGATTAACTAATGCACCTAGCACATTCATGAGATTAATGAATCATGTTTTAAAGGAATTCATTGGCAAATTTGTGGTCGTATACTTTGATGATATTTTGATATATAACAAGTCACTCGATGAACATGTTTCTCATATCAAACATATACTTTCTGTCCTTTGGAAAGAACAGTTGTATGCTAATCTTGAAAAGTGCACTTTTGGCACCGATCGAGTTGTGTTTCTTGGCTTTGTTGTTTTTGGATAAGGTGTGGCCGTTGATGAATCAAAGGTGCAAGAAATCAAGGATTGGTCAACTCCTGTTAATGTGAGCCAAGTTCGGAGCTTTCATAGACTTGCAGGTTTTCACCATAGGTAAGTGAGTGACTTCAGTACCATTGTCGCCCCGATCAATGAGTTGACAAAGAAGGAAGTACCTTTCAAGTGGGGTGAAGCACAAGAACATGCTTTCCAAACATTGAAAACAGGCTAACTGAGGCACCATTAGTAGCATTACCTGACTTCGGTAAGACATTTGAGATTGAATGTGATGCTAGTGGTATCAGAATTGGAGGTGTGTTGATGCAAGAAGGTAAGCCAGTAGCATACTTTAGTGAGAAGCTAAGTGGACCTACATTGAATTATTCTATTTATGATAAAGAATTATATGCTTTAGTTCGTGTACTCAAAACATGGCAACATTATCTCTGGCCGAAAGAATTTGTCATACACTCTGACCATGAATCCTTAAAACATTTAAAAAGTCAGAGTAAGTTGAATCGTAGACATGCTAAGTGGGTTGAATTAGTCGAAACCTTTCCATATGTTGTCAAATACAAGAAGGGTAAAGATCATGTCGTAGCTGATGCACTGTCTAGAAGTTATGTTTTACTTTCTCAACTTGATGTTCAAGTACCTGGTATTGAGAGCTTAAAGGAATTATATGTCACTGATCATGATTTTCTTGACCCATATTCTAAGTGTGGCGACGGGAAAGGTTGGGAGAAATATTATGTACATGATGGATATTTGTTTCAAGCTAACAAATTGTGTGTGCTTGAGTCCTTTGTTCGTCTTTTGTTGTTGTAGGAGGCGCATTCAGGTGGGATGATGGGTCACTTTGGCATAAAGAAAACCATGACGTGCTGAACGACCACTTTTACTAGCCTAGGATGCGACGGCATGACGAACGCATGGTAGGTCATTGTGTCACATGTCACAAAGCTAAGTCAAAACTCCACTCTCGTGGTTTATATACTCCTTTACCTATACCTAGTGCTCCTTGGGAAGACATTAGTATGGATTTTGTTTTAGGATTGCCTAGAACTAAGAGGGGAAGCGACTCAATGTTTATGGTCGTTGATCATTTTTCTAAAATGGTGCACTTTATTCCATGTCATAAGAGTGACGATGGTTCAAATATTGCTAACCTATTTTTTTGAGAAATTGTTCGCTTGCATGGTATGCCACGCACTATTGTTTCAGATCGAGAAACCAAATACTTGAGCTACTTTTGGAAAACACTATGGGGTAAGCTAGGTACGAAACTCTTATTTTCTACTACTTTCCATCCCTAAACTGATGGACAGACCAAGGTCGTCAACCGTACATTGTCGACCATGCTGCGGATGATGATCAAGAACAACTTGAAACAGTGGGAAGATTGTTTGCCACACGTGGAGTTTGTGTACAATAGGGCACTACATTAGACCACAAATATGTGTCCTTTTGAAATAGTTTATGGCTTTAAACCTATTGCTCCTATTGATTTGTTGCCTTTGTCTGTGCTAGAATGAATAAATATGGATGCATCTAAGCGTGCTGAATATGTGAAGAACCTCCATGCAAAGACGAAGGAACATATTGAGAAGATGACACAGCAATATGCGACCAGGGCGAACAAAAAGAAGAGGAAGATGGTGTTTTCACAAGGTGAACTTTAATGGCTACACTTGCGGAAGGATAAATTTCCCGAACAGCACAAATCAAAACTCATGCCACGTGAAGATGGACCTTTCAAAGTTTTGGAGAAGATCAATGACAATGCCTACAAGATAAAGCTACCAGGGGAATATGGAGTCAGTGCCACATTCAACATTTTGGAACTTTCTTCATTCTTTGGTTCTACACTGTCAGACTTGAGGACGAGTCCTTTTCAAGAGGGGGAGAATGATGAGGACATCCCTAGCACTAGAGCTCGACCAGAAGAACATACAGGACCAATTACTCGAGTGAAAGCCAAACAATTAAATTAACACGTGACTTTGTTCCTCAAAGAATTAAATTATGATGAGAATATGCTGCTACATAATAGCTCTTGTTTAATATTGATTAGGAATGAAGAGGGCGAGCATAACTGGAAGGACATAGCCATGTATGAGCTCAAGGACTTCATTGAATTTGGTCATGCACCTACTAAGTGGAAAGACTATTTCTTAAGTTTTCCAGTGAGCCCAAGATCACTCAATTCCGTCAAGGATTGCACCCGCTATAACCAAAAAAACTCTGCTCGACATGCAATCTGCCGATCAAGTGATAGTCCAACATTTGACCAAGAACTTTGACCAAGCGCCATTATCAGCGCAGATGTCCAAATTGGTCGTGTGAGTACTTGCTGGAAAGGAATTCAAAAGAGCTTTCCAAAAAATCAAGACTCATTAAATTCCGATGTTGCATGCAAGCAGGAGACCCAAAAGAGTAATGACTGCACGGAAGGAAAGAGTCCAGTCCGAATCTGAGAAGATTGATTCTGGATTTCTTTCATATTTTATAGTATGTTAGGATTTTATTCCGTTTTGAATTAGATTAAGATTGAATTTTTAAGTTTAAATCTTCTATATTTTGTAAATACCACCCTCTATAAAAGAGAGGCATGGTCAAAGTTTTAGGAACCCAACATTGATATTGATATTTTTCAAATTGAATACAGAAACCCTAGTTTTAGTTGAGAATTGAATCTCTTAATCCTTTGTTTTTGTGATTTCCTTTGGAATTGCTTGAACGATCTTCATGATCACCCTATCTGTGCACCAACTCCATGCGTGGCCGTGTGGATAAGTAATTCAGAGTGTGGTTGGACGAATTCATTGATACGCTGGTCTTTGTTCTACAAGTGGTTGGCTATCTCGTTTCGTCAGGTCATGCTAGTTAAGTAGGTATCTTCAAATACTAGTTATCTAGATTCTACGTTGTGAAGTGATTTGATTACGGGCTGGACCGGGTTTTGATCTAGCCTCGACCAGATGCTACTTTGCTCTGATTGAAGTATAGACGGGTTTCGACTATACTCGATCAAATGCAAATATGCAGAATAATGGGATCTTATTTGGAATTACCGAAGCCCAGGTTGATCGAAAATACAATTCAAAAGATAGCACAACTCTTAATTGAAAAGAGGGATCTTGTACACATCGAATGTTATGATGCACTCGCCTACGTCGATGAACTATGTGTCTAAGAATTAAATAAGTTCAATGACTCTTCAATGATCTAAACTAGAGCTATTACATGGTATTTATAGTCCAATCGTATGAGTACGTATCAGACTCAATAACCTAAATGTATTAGACCGAGACACTAACTAAACCTAACAGATGAGACTTAGTTATATGTATATGAATCGGAATACAATCCAACCAGAGATCGAATCCTTCCCGAGGTCGCGAACCCTTTCCAAGGTCGCGAAACCTTTCCGAACTCGATTAAGGTGCGAAGTCTTCCTGAACTCGATTAAGGTTGCGAAGCCTTTTCAAACTTGACCCGAGAGACCCGAAGATCCTCCTGGATCATGACTCTCCTTTTGAGGAGCCAACCCCTGTTGGCGACCATGCGATCAAAATTGGAGATGTGGAAATCGAGCTTGGCCATCTTCTCAGGTGTACCACTTTGCCGCATGTGCTCGTTGATATTTTCGGCCGATTCGGAAAGACTCTTGTTTGCCGCTGCAGGTGGTTGTCACCTTCTTCTCTAAGATCATGTCGTTGGGTAGAGGTTCTTCTCGTTGATAGACCAAGTCTTCAATAGATGGTACTATGGTATCAGGCTCATCATCCAGCATAGAAGGCTCAAAGAGTTTGAGGTATTCAATATTGACAACTGAGTAAATATCCATGTACGGAGGTAACTCGAGCTAACAAGCATTAGTACCAATTTTTCCACAAAATCTGACAAGGACCATAACGGATCGGTTTAAACTTTTTACCTTCACTCAGATGTACCCATACCATATCACCTTCATGGAATTGAGCATCAACTCGGTACCGATCATGTCGTGCCTTGTACTTGAGTTGAGCTTTCAGCAAGTTCTTCTCAACCTCACGGTTGAGCCATTGAATACCTTCCAGGAATATTTGTGCTCGATCCTGATCAGAGGCTTCCTTGTTGTTCTGTGTTGAGGCACAAACTCCATGTTGAATGGACTCTGTGGTAGAAATCCCAAATAGACCTCAAAGGGTGACTTCCCAGTTGAACAATGCATTGATCGATTAATAGCAAACTGCAGGTATGGTATGCTTTCATCCTAGGTTTTCAGATGCTTAGAGTTAAAGCCCCTCAAGAGATGAATGACTATTCAATTTACCACCTCGGTTTGACCATCAGTTTGAGGATGGAAAGCTGTACTCCTCTTTAGCTTTGTGTTCATCATCGTCTACAGCAATCGCCAGAAGTGACTAAGGAACCAGGTATCATGATCAAATACAATAGAAGTCGGCAATATGAAATGTATCCAAACGTGCTGAAAGAATACCTGAGCTCCTCTTCTCCCGTGATAGTCTTTCGACAAGGTATGAGAATTATCATTTTGGAGAACCAATCAATGACCACAAAGAGATAGTCATTGCTATGTCGGATTTTAGGCAATCCTCTCAAGAAATCCGTGGATATGCTTTCCCATGGTCGTGACGGAACAAGCAAAGGAGTGTACAAACCCAATTTTCGGTTTGCTGGTTTTGAGATGCTGCAAAGACCACAACCTCAAACAAAACTAGCCACATCCTGCTGCATTTGTGGCCAGAACACAAGTCGATGAAGATTTTGCAAAGTCTTCGTAACCCCAAAGTGACCAACAACATTCGATGTATGCGCTTCTCGCAACCATTGAATTTGAGGTGGTCTACGAGGTATGCAAAGTAAATTACCCTTGTACAAGAGTCATTCTCGCTGAACAAATTCTGTAGGTTTCCCTGTTTCGAGCTCAGCAAGTGTTAATAAAAAATTAGGATCTTCATTGTACATTGTGGCATAGTCATCATGACATGAGGGCTCGATCTGCATAAACACTGATAAGCAGAGAGTTTTAACTGGTGGTTGCGACAACATGTCAGTGAGTTTATTGTGTACGCCCTTCTTGTACTTAATCGCCAGATTGAACTATTGCAGATACGACATCCACTTCATATGTCGAGCTTACTGTAGCTTCGATTGAGTTTGCAAATATTGCAAAGGTTGGTGGTCAGTGTGGACAACAGTCTCTTTATCCAAAAGGTAACACCACCAATGATTTACAGCTTGATGTAGTGCACATAACTCCTTGTCATAAGTCGGGTAGTTCTTCTGAGCTCCTTGTAATAACTCGAAGTGATATGCTACTGGTTGACCTTCTTGTATGAGCACAACGCCCATTGCATAACCTGAGGCATCGGTTTCTAGCTCGAATGGTTTCTGTAGATTCGCCAAAGCTAACACAGGAGCTTCACTGATCTTCTTTTTCAGTAAGAGAAACGTGTCCTCATGTTTCCCTATCCACTCAAACTTCTGATCGATCCTGGTTAATGCATGCAACAGAGAAGCCACTATAGAGAAGTGTCGTATGAATTTCCGAAGGTATTGGCATGCTCCCACAAAACTACGCACTTTCGTAACTGTTCGTGGTCGTGGACACTCGCGAATCACTTTTACCTTATCCAGGTAGATTTGCAACGTACTGTTGCCGACCACGGATCCCAGGTAAAGTAGAGTTTGCTGGCGAAACTCGCACTTCTTACGGTTGAGGCAAAGTCGATGTTGCCGAAGCTGCGTGAACATCTTTTCAACATGAATTAGGTGCTCGTCCCATGAACGACTATAGACCAGTATGTCATCGAGGTAAACGATCACAGAGTCATCGATGAACTGTCGCAATACGTCATTCATGAGACGCATGAAAGTAGTCGGGGCATTACAGAGGCCAAACGGCATGACCAGCCATTCGAACATACCTTATTGCATTTTGAACATGGTTTTTCAAGTATCCGCCTCTCGAATGCTGACTTGATATATCCTGATTTTAGATCTAAATTTGAGAAAACAGCAGCATGCTTCAATTGATCTAGCAGGTCATCAATACGAGGAAGGGGTACCGATTATTGATGGTGCTCTTGTTCAGTGCTCGGTAGTCGATGCACATACGCCAAGTCCCATCTTTCTTTGGCACTAACACCACAGGAGATCAACAAGGTGAACCACTTGGTTGAATGACACCATCATTCAGCAATTCACCAAGTTTTCTTTGAATCTCTTCATTCTCCAATACAGATTTGCGATACATACTCAGATTGGGATGTGTCGCATCATACATGAGTTGAATTTCGTGCTCTACTGGAAGTTTCGGTGGACGACCCTGGATACTTCCGAACAAATCACTGTATTTCTCCAGCAGTCTCAAAAAATGACCAAAATCTTCTCAGTAGGGCAAAGACAACGCTACTTGAGTACTATCACTCTGACCAACTGGTTGAATCATGGGAAGCACGTATTTATGACATGCATTGACGATCCTTTTGGCCTGGTTTGCGGTAATTAAGCTTGAGGTGTTGACGTGGACGTCTCTACCGATTTTAAGCTCTTCACAACCAGATCATCAATGTAAGCCTCCAAATTGCGCGCTAATTGAGAGAGAAAGGTCTTCTGCATCAAGCACTGATACATGGAACCAGCATTCTTGAGCCCAAATGGTATTCTGACATAGCAATATGTGCCAAATGGTGTGATGACGATAGTTTTTTCTTCATCTACTTCTACCATGCTAATTTGATGGTACCCTAAGTAAGCATCTAGAAAGCTCATCAGTTTGCAACCCATTGTTGAATTGACCAACTGATCGATGCGAGGAAGGGAAAGTGGTCCTTCGGGCAGGCATCATTAAGACTGGTGTAATCAACGCACATGCGCCATTTACCATTAGATTTCATGACCATGACCGGATTTGTGAGCCATTCGAGATGGTTAACCTCACGAATGAAATCAGCCTCCTGGAGTTTATCTAACTCCGAACGGATGGCTTCTTGTCGATCAGGAGCAGAGCGTCGGAGCTTTTGCTATATTGGTCGTTGTCCAGGCCAAATTGCTAGCCTGTGCTCGATCACTTCCCTTGGGACTCCGGGCATGTCTGATGGTTTCCACGCAAACACATCTGCCTTAGCTCAGAGGAAAGTAATGAGTGCGGGTTCCTATTTGTCTTCTAGTGCTGACCCAATCTGAGTGGTCTTAGATGGGTTATCTGGGAATAAAGGAACCTGCTTGAGTTTTTCTTCTGGTCGTGAAGTGTCCTGGACCGCATCGGGGTCCTTGGTTCCTAGCTTGACATCCTGTAGGGGAAGCTGATTGACCAGTTCAAGGATATGCGATAACAAGTGTGAGCAGTATTTCTACTGCCTCGAACTGTGATTACGCCTTTTGGTCCTGGTACCTTGACGCACTGATAAGCATAGTACGTTGCTGCCATGAACTTGGCGAGTGAAGGCCTATCAAAAATGGCATTATAAGCTGAATCAAAATCAATTACATCAAACGTGAGGTGGGTCTCTAGTGTAGTTGATGAGGACATCACTGCTGTCAATCCTACAACTTCTATTGCTTCTCACCGATCAATAGGACCGATCACTAGAGCACGCATACATCAACTTAATTGTCAGGTAAATTCGTTTATTGGAATACATTCATATACTTTGAACTCAATGCTGCCTGATGTGTGTGATCTTATTCTTATCAGGAACCTCGGTGTTACTTTGGAGGACCGAACGGATTGATGGAGTTGCTGTTCGACCAACTAATTGGGATAACGGTGCTGCCGCCTGACCATCTATCATACCATAATTATCTAGGTTAATTTTAGTTATGTTATGATGCTGCGTCACCTTTTGGTTGGGTCAAGGCCCATATATCGAGTTAGAGTCCGAGTAGGGAAACAATCCATGTCGGTTTCAGGTTTCCTTATCTAGCCACCAACCTCTTTTACCTTCTCTTTATAATCTAGCTGAACCATTAGGGTTCTGTGGGTTTTGTTTAGTCGTAGTCTTTCCTTCGTGAAGCTATTGAGATATTCTTCTTGGTCGGCTAGATCAACATCAATATCTGTATTCGGAACCCCAACTCTTTTTCGTGTTTCAATCTATATTTGCAATTTCGGATTGCTTGTTTATCTTGTTCTTGCTTGTTCTTCGATTGCTTGTAGGAATAGATCTTCGTGATTAGGTCGATTGTGCTTCTAGTTCGGTCGATAACAATCCGAAATTGGTTCAGCGATTGCCAGTGTGTATCAGTCGTGTATGGTTGGTAGCCGGATCGTGAGAGTCGTCTTCACAAATTGACAGTTGTTGTTCTCATCAAAAGCTCGGACCACCCCACGTCCCATCATTTGGTATCAGAGCGAGGTTGCTCGGTGAGAATATCCTACCTTTTTTTTAGTGCTGTGTTATACCGAAAAGTCCACAAAATAATTAGGGTTAGATCATCCTTGTCCAAACCAATTTGCGCCTGCAATATCTTTTTGGTTTTTGCTTGGTTGAATCTTTGCTGCATCGTCGTGTCGAGTTGCTGGTTTTAGCACGTAACCTTTAGAGTTTCGAGTTGAGATCATGCCTTCGCTTACACCGCTGCAACACCTGCCCACCTGCCACTGCATCCATATACCTTGCATCTGGGTGTGTCAGAAAAGAAAGGGGAATCCGATTCCTAGTTGGTTTCGGATTGGTAAGAAGAAGGAAACCAATCTCGTATCTGCTTCGGAAAACCAGCCACCGATTTCTTGTTGGTTCCAAAAAAAAAAGTTGTTAACTCGGAAAGAAAAAGAATAAAAAAAAATCCGTGAAGAATCAAATTTTACAATTGTGACCAAAGTGTTGAGAGAGAGAGAGAGATTTACCCCTGCAATTCTCCACTTTTTTGACCTTTGTGCCATATCGTCGCCACAGCCTCCCCACAGTTATTCGTGAACTTTGCTAACTTGCGGCTACTGGCGTCAAAAAAAAATTTAGCTTTTTACCTTTTTGCCCTCAGTCGCGTCTCTAGTTTGGTTTAGCCTAGGCCAGCATACTAGTGACTAGTACTTTGAGCAACTTTTCAACTTTGCATTCTTTGAACTGATCACTGCTAACCTTTGCTACATACTGGAGCCTGTCCAAGCTACACTTTCTATCGATGTACAGGTACCGATCGCTTGCAATCGCTTTATCCAATCTTTGGAGCGTTTGACACCGTTACTAGCGGTTGATCACCACCTGCTGCTTGGTAAGAATCGGTAAGAGCTTGATAAGAAGCTTGACTGTGAGAGAGTTTGAGCCACCTACACCTAGTAGTTGATAGGGATATATCACTGTGATTTTGTTTTCTTGTTTGCTACTAACCATGTTAGGTTCAGATCATCAAAACGAGGAGGATGAAGGCCCACTTACACCTCGTATGAAGGGCATTGTACAACACTTCAACCACTTGTTGAATACGCACACTGAGCGTATCGAGGGGATTCTAGACTGCAATAACGAAGCAGTTGCTACACTCACCACTCAAGTGGAGCAAGTGGAGAAGAAAGGAGCACCGGTTGCCCCGGCTACTGCCCCTATTGCTGCTGCTACCAATGATGTACCTCGACGCCAACCATGGGCTGATGAGGTCGAAGATGATTTCAATGCCGAAGGAAATCAATATGCTGCTGATACAGAGTCCGATGGAGGATTCAATACCAACAATAATCATGACCATCGGCATCTTCGTTTCAATCACCACGGTATGAGAAGAATTCCACCACGAGAGGTGCGTGGTCATGATGACTCATTCAGTAAGTTTAAATTGACTAAACCTTCATTCACTGGAAAGTATGACCCTGATGCCTATCTCACTTGGGAATTAGCTATAGAACAAAAATTTGCTTTCTTTGAAGTTTCTGAAGATAAGAAAGTTAGGGCTGCTACTAGCGAGTTTACTGAATTTGCATCTGTTTGGTTGAGTGAATATTGTCGTAATAACCAGAACATACCTAGAACTTGGAATGCTTTGAAGAGAGTCATGAGACATAGATTTGTGCCTTCATATTATGCTCGTGATTTGTTGAATAAATTGCAACGTCTGAACCAAGGTAGTAATTCTGTAGAGGATTATTATCAAGAGCTGCAAACTGGTATGTTACGTTGTGGTTTAGAAGAAACCGATGAAGCTAAAATGGCTAGATTTTTGGGAGGTTTGAACCAAGATATTCAGGACATTCTTGACTATAAAGAATACAACTCTTTCACTCGTTTGTTTCATCTTGCTTGTAAGGCAGAGAGAGAAGTACAGGGATATAAGTTGAGGCCGAGAGGGAGTTTCGAAGGTGCCCAACCGAAAGCTCCATACAACACATCGAGCTGAGCACCTGCACCAAGTTTCTCCAGCAGCAACCGATGTCCTAGTTCTTCCACAATACCTTCACGAGTGAGTGAGACGGGTAAGAGTACAGTCCAAGCCCCCGCACAAAGTTCGTCATCGATTGCTTCTTACCGAAGAGCACGAGAAACACAACGCCACCGTTGTAAGGGATTCGGTCATATCATGCGTGACTGCCCCAGCCAGCGAGCCCTACTCATAAAGGATGATGGTGAGTACACTTCATCGAAGAAGAATATGCTAGGCTTGCAACTGACCATGCAGGTGAAGGGCAACAAGCTGAACATGAACAATATGGTGCTGAAATTAATGATCGATATTTGGGCATCATTGTGAAGAGTGTGCTTAGTGCAGAAATGAAGCGTGCTGAACAGAATCAACATCACAACTTGTTCCAAACAAAGTTCGTTGTCAAGGACCGATCATGCCGTACGATCATCGGTGGAGGAAGTTGCAACAACTTAGCAAGCATAGGCATGGTCGAGAAGCTTGGCTTGACTACGAATCAGCACCCTTGACCTTACTACATTCAATGGTTCAACAACTATGGTAAGCTGAAGGTAACTCGCATTGTGAGAGTACACTTTTCTATTGGTTCCTATCATGATTATGCTGATTGCGATGTCGTACCTATGCAAGCATGTTCATTATTGTTAGGTAGACCGTGGCAATATGATAGTGATGTTTTGCATCATGGTAGAACTAATCAATAAACTCTCATGTTTAAAGGAAAACAGATCACTTTGCTACCCATGTATCCTGAAGAAATTTTAAAAGATGAATTGGAGAGAGCTAATAGAGAAAAGGAGAGTAGCAAAAGTGAAAATCAGATTGTAGCTAAACAACTTGTTCAACTGAAAAAGAACGAACCTAGTTCTAACCATGCTGAAATTAAGTTGAAAGGTTCTGTTTTTCTTGCTACCAAATCTGAAATTACTGAGATAAAAACTAATGCATCTGATTGCTATGCTTTAGTTTGCAAAGAAGCTTTGTTTTCACCTGAGGACATGCCTTCTTCTTTGCCTCCTGCTGCTGCTAACATTTTGCAGGAGTTTGCTGATGTATTTTCGAAGGAAGTACCACCGGGTTGCCTCCAATTTGACGGATTGAGCATCAAATCGATCTAATTCCAGGAGCCTCGTTGCCCAACCGTGCGCCATATAGAACCAATGCACAAGAGACTAAGGAGATTCAGCATCAAGTGCAAGACTTACTTGACAAAGTGTACGTACGTTAAAGCCTTAGTCCATGTGCTGTCCTTGTTCTTTTGGTTCCAAAGAAAGATGGATCATGGCGTATGTGTGTTGATTGAAGAGATATCAATAACATAACAATTCGATATCGTCATCCTATTCCTAGGTTAGATGATATGCTTGATGAATTGAGTGGCTCTGTTGTGTTCTCTAAAATTGATTTGCGCAGTGGATATCACCAAATTCGCATAAAATTAGGAGATGAATGGAAAATCAACGTTTAAAACTAACTTCGGATTATATGAGTGGTTAGTGATGCCTTTCGGTTTAACTAATGCACCAAGCACTTTCATGAGATTAATGAATGAGGTTTTGCGTCCTTTCATCAACAAATTTGTGGTGGTATACTTTGATGACATTTTGATCTATAGAAAATCATTGGATGAACATCTTGAACATTTACGTGCTGTTTTTAAGGTTTTATGTGAAGCACATTTGTTCGGTAACCTTGAGAAGTGCTCCTTTTGCACCGATCGAGTTTCATTTCTTGGTTATGTTGTTACTCCACAGGGCACTGAAGTTGATGAAGCCAAGATCGAAGCTATTCAAAGTTGGCCGATTCCAACAACGGTCACCCAAGTGCAAAGCTTTCTTGGACTTGCTGGATTTTGTAGGCATTTTGTCAAGGATTTCAGTACCATTGCTGCACCGCTACATGAGCTCACGAAGAAAGGAGTTCCGTTTGTTTGGGGTCATGCACAAGAACAATCATTCAACATCTTGAAAGAGAAGCTTATGAACGCACCATTGCTCCAACTTCCTGATTTTGGTAAGACATTTGAATTTGAATGTGATGCCAGTGGAATTGGACTTGGAGGTGTGTTAATCCAAGAAGGTAAACCTGTTGCTTATTTCAGTGAAAAGTTAAGTGGTTCTAGTCTGAATTATTCAACTTATGATAAAGAATTATATGCTTTAGTTTGGACTTTGGAGACATTGCAACAGTACCTTTGGCCGAAAGAGTTTGTTATCCATTCTGACCATGAATCTTTGAAGCATATTAGAAGTCAAAGCAAATTGAATCATAGACTTGCAAAATGGGTAGAACTCAATGAATCTTTTCCTTATGTTATCAAACACAAGAAAGGGAAGGAGAATGTTATTGCTGATGCTTTGTCTAGACATTACACTATGTTATCTCAACTTGACTTCAAGATTTTCGGATTAGAAACCATCAAACACAATATGCGCATGATGCTGATTTTAAAGATGTATTGTTGAATTGTAAAGAAGGAAGAAGTTGGAATAAATTTTTAATAAATGATGACTTTGTTTATCGAGCTAACAAGCTATGCATTCCTGCTAGCTCCATTCGTCTTTTGTTGTTATAGGAGGCGCATGGAGGAGGTCTAATGGGACACTTTGGTGTCAAGAAGACGGAAGACATCTTGGCCGTTCATTTCTATTGGCCGAAGATGAGGCATGACGTCGAGCGCTACGTTGCACGCTGCACTACATGTCAAAAAGCTATGTCACGACTTAATCCACATGGTTTATATATGCCTCTGCCTGTTCTTAGCACACCTTGGGAGGATATTTCTATAGACTTTGTTTTAGGACTACCTAGAACAAAGAAGGGGAGGGATAGTATCTTTGTTGTCGTGGATAGATTTTCTAAAATGGCACATTTTATACCTTGTCAAAAGAGCGATGATGCTACAAATGTTGCTGATTTGTTTTTCAAGGAAATCGTTCGACTACATGGAGTGCCGAATACGATTGTTTCAGATCGTAATGCGAAGTTCTTAAGTCATTTTTGGAGATCTCTATGGATGAAATTGGGAACCAAGTTGCTGCTTTCTACTACATGTCACCCCCAAACCGATGGCCAAACCGAAGTTATCAACCGCACATTAACCACCATGTTGTGGGCTGTTTTGAAGAAGAACTTGGAGACGTGGGAAGAATGTTTGCCTCACATGGAGTTTGCTTACAACCGATCGCTGCATTCAACCACAAAGATGTGTCCCTTTCAGGTAGTATATGAGTTTGTTCCTCGCGCTCCTATTGATTTATTACCTTTACCATCTTCGGAAAGGGTAAACATTGATGCTAGATGACGTGCTGAATTGATTCTTAAACTGCATGAAATCACTAAGGAGAATATAGAACGTATGAATGAAAAGTACAAGATTTCTGCTAGTCTGGGTAGAAAAGAAATAATTTTTGAATCGGGTGATCTTGTTTGGTACTTGCAAAAAGAAAGGTTTCCATACTTAAGAAAATCAAAGTTGCTACCTAGAGCTGATGGTCCTTTTAGAGTGTTAGAGAGGATTAACAATAATGCATACAAGCTTGACTTGCCTGCAGAGTTTGGGGTTAGCCCCATCTTTAACATTGCAGATTTGAAGCCATATTTGGGAGAGGAAGATGAGCTTGAGTCGAGGGTGACTCAAATGCAAGAAGGGGAGGATGATGAGGACATCACTGCTATCGGTCCTACCACTTCTATTGCTCCACACCGATCAATAGGACCGATCACTAGAGCACGCGCACGTCAACTTAATTGTCAGGTAAATTCGTTTATTGGAATATATTCATATACTTTGAACTTGATGCTGCCTGATGTGTGTGATCTTATTCTTATCAGGAACCTCAGTGTTGCTTTGGAGGACCGAACGGATCGATGGAGTTGTTGTTCGACCAACTGATTGGGATAACGGTGCTGTCGCCTGACCGTCGATCATACCATAATTATCTAGGTTAATTTTAGTTATGTTATGGTGTTGCGTCACCTTTTGGTTGGGTCAAGGCCCATATATCGAGTTAGAGTCTGAGTAGGGAAAGAGTCCATGTCGGTTTCAGGTTTCCTTATCTGGCCACCGACCTCTTATACCTCCTCTTTATAATCTGACCGAACCATTAGGGTTCCGTGGGTTTTGTTTAGTCATAGTCTTTCCTTCGTGAAGCTATTGAGATATTCTTCTTGGTCAGCTATATCAAGATCAATATCTATATTCGGAACCCCAACTCTTTTTCGTGATTCAATCTATATTTGCAATTTCAGATTGCTTGTTTATCTTGTTCTTGCTTGTTCTTCAATTGCTTGTTGGAATAGATCTTCGTGATCAGGTGGATCGTGCTTCTAGTTTGGTCGATAACAATCCGAAGTTTGTTCAACGATTGTCAGGTCATATCAGTCGTGTACGGTTGGTAGCCAGATCGTGAGAATCGTCTTCACAAATCGATAGTTGTTATTCTCATCGAAAGATCGGACCACCCCACGTCCCATCAGTAGTGGTAAAGTCACTAGGTGGCAAGCTAGAAGTCTTAAGTTCAACTCCCCACCTCTACCAATTATTCCTGTAGGGCCGAATCTGCGGTATGCTACAATCTCTCTCAAAAAATAGGTGAGCCATTGGTTTAATCTTTGAACGAGGTATTTGCATCTCGTCAAGAGCTTTGGCAAATAATAGATCGAGAGAACTTCCACCATCGACTAATACTAGCCCCACTTTAGCATTGCTATTAATGGGGGAAATTACCAAAGGAAGCCGTTGTGGCTGCGATAATCCTTTTGGACAATCTTCCAGGCTAAAGGTCAAGGAAGTTTCCGACCAACGGGGAAATTGAGGCTCCCTAAGAGGATCTTCAATACTTTTTACCTCTCAGTAAACAAATTTAAATTGATGCTTAGAAAAATAAGATGAAAACCCACCACAAATAATATTAACATGTCGGGGGAAATCTCCGCAGGACTAAGTCCAGGTAAGATGTGTCACGATTGCCCGGGGACTTGGCCTCCGGCCCCTCCCCGGGCGCCGCCTTTTGGCTCCCGGGACGTGGCCTCCGGTGCCGTCCCGGGCGCCGCCGCTTGCCCGGGGACGCGGCCTACGGGGCCTCCCCGGGCGCCGCCTTTTGGCTCCCGGGACGCAGCCTCCGGTGCCCTCCGGGGCGCCGCCACTTGCCCGGGGACGCGGCCTCCGGGGCCTCCTCGGGCGCCGCCTTTTGGCTCCCGGGACGTGGCCTCCGGTGCCGTCCCGGGCGCCGCCACTTGCCCGGGGACGCGGCCTCCGGGGCCTCCCCAGGTGCCGCCTTTTGGCTCCCGGGACGCCGCCTCCGGTGCCCTCCCGGGCGCCGCCACTTGCCCGGGGACGCGGCCTCCGGGGCCTCCCCGGGCGCCGCCTTTTGGCTCCCGGGACGTGGCCTCCGGGGCCTCCCCGGGCGCCGCCTTTTGGCTCCCGGGACGCAGCCTCCGGTGCCCTCCCGGGCGCCGCCACTTGCCTGGGGACGCGGCCTCCGGGGCCTCCCCGGGCGCCGCCTTTTGGCTCCCGGGACGCAGCCTCCAGTGCCCTCCCGGACGCCGCCACTTGCCCTCGACGCGGCCTCCGGGGCCTCCCCAGGCGCCGCCTTTTGCCTCCTGGGACGTGGCCTCCGGGGCCTCCCCGGGCGCCGCCTTTTGGCTCCCAGGACGTGGCCTCCGGTGCCGTCCCGGGCCTCATCGCCCTCCTAAAGGTAAAGTCTTGAACTGTTTATCACGTGCAGGTCACGCGAGGAGCGCCTCGGGAACTAGCGACCATCTGTCAAACATCCAAGGCGTTTGACCGGGAGAAAGACGGTCCTACCCTTCAATCCGACGGTGGCTTCCGGGGTAGTTTAGGTTTTTTGCTGCTTTTTGGGGCTATAAATAGCCCTTGTACCCCTCTGTTGTAAAGATCGGTTCTTTGATTGGAATAGCTAAACTCACAGACGTGCTCCGGAAGCCTCTCCCCCGGAGAGAGCCTCCCCAGCCGACTCCGGTCGGGAGCGCGTCGACAGGACTAGGGCCCCCACCGGGACACGAACCTTTATAAACCCATGTGTCATTTTTTGTGCTTGTCCGGCGGGGGAGGACCGGTCATTCGGTCAACCCGCGCCGCGTAATCTTCGCTAGGAACATTCTCAAAACCTGCCGGGGTATTCGCAATACCACGACAGTTGGCGCCGTCCGTGGGGACTCGTGACAAGACGCCATGGCTCCCCCAAGAACAAGGGCTCGCACCCTTCCCGGTGATCCGGGTCTCGGAGACCCGGCGCCGTCCGCCCGGGACACTGCTGTCCCGGCGGTCCCTTCCGGAGGCGACCTGGCCCAGGTACCGCCTCCCTCCTCTCCTCTTAACTTAGGTGCTTCCACCTCCAGGTCGTTCCCGGTGACCGCGGGGACCTCGGCCGGGACAAGCGTACCCCGACGGCTCCCCCGGCTCCCCGGGACGCCCTGCTCGAAGCTCTCGTGGAAGGTCAGCTCTGCGCCCAGCGCTCTATGGACGAGCTCCTTAGCGTGTTGGCACGGCCTCCGGCCCCCACATTTGCGTCGCACCCGTATCTGGGGAACATGCCCCCTTTTATGGGTTACCCGGCGGCCCCTCCGGCCTCGGGGGTGTTGTCCGCCCCGTATGATCCTACCGGGGGGTTCCCTCCCCCTGCGGGATATACGTCCGGACCCTTCCAGGCACCCGGGCCCGTCCCAGTACCGGGAGGTTACTTCATGCCGGGGCCCTTCGCGGCACCAGGGGGGTACCCCATTCCCGGCCTATTCCTGGGGCCGGGAGCCCACTTCTTGCCAGGGGTTTACCCTGCGCCGGGAGCCAGTCCCGCCCCCCGCGTCGCGTTTACCGCACCGGGGGCGGTCGACAGAGCAGCCCCCGTCCTGCAGCAGACTTCCCCCCGCATGGGCTCCCCGGTTCCGGACGCCGCCACGGGGGCTCCCCCCTCGCCGGTTCCGGGTGTTACAGGGCCTGCCCCCTTCCCGGTTCCGGTCGTGCCAACTGGGGCCCCCTCCACTTCGATTCCAGGCGTCGCCGCGGGCGCCCCCTCCCCGGTTCTGGATGATACAGGGGCTTGCCCCTCTCTGGTCCCGGGGGTCGTCGCAGGGGGCTCGCCCCAACCGGCTCCGGAAGCTACAGCGCACGAGCTCCCTCCCTCGGCTGGACATGTCCGTTCCGCCCCGGGGGAGGTCGAGCGAATGCGTTCATCAGAGCGCGGGGAAGAACTTCCCCCCGGCCGCGGGCGCGGGGAGACTCGCTCTCGCATCGGCCGGGGGAAGAGACCCGCTGAAGAACCAATCTCTCCGGCGGAGAGCCCGGACGCCCGGGAACTCAGTCCCGGTCCGGAGGAAAAGCGTCGCCACCGCCATTCTGGCAGACCTCTTGGACTGCTTCCAGACTCAGACAACAAAGGTCTCGTGAAAGAAGACAGCGACCGGGGCTCTCCCCGGGAAGTGCAGGGGGCCAACCAGCCCCTGTGCCGAAGACTTCGCAGCATCCGGTGGCCGCGGCCCTACCGCCCGCCACACATCGAACACTATAACGGTGAGGCGGACCCTTACGAGTTCGTGCAGGTCTACTCCACTGCCATCTCCGCGGCCGGGGGGGACGAGACAGTACAGTGCAACGTCTTCCCCCTCTACCTCTCCGGCATTGCCCGCTCCTGGTTCTACAACCTGAAGGCCGGCTCCATCAAGTCTTTCTCGCAGCTCAAGCGGGAGTTCTGTGCCAACTTTCAGGGGAACTATGTGCGTCCCCTGGACTCCTCGTAGCTGTACACTGTCCGGCAGAGGACTGGGGAAACCATCAGAAGCTTCTTCAAGCGCTTTGCTCAGGTGAAGAGAAAAGTGGCCCACGTCCCCGACTCTACGGTCATCGAAGCCTGCAAAAGCGGCATCCTCCCGGGGGAGCTCCACCGCAGGCTCTCCCGGAGCTGCCCCTCTTCCGCCGACGAGCTCTTCAACGTGCTCGAAAAGTACGCCCGGGCGGAGGAAGACGATATCTGGAAGAAGACCCAGGGGGCTCCCGCCCTCGTTGACCGGGGGGCCAGGGATCCCCCCAAACGCTCCAGGCAGGGGGGGCCTAGCGAGCCACGGCCTCGGGACACCTTTGTCCTCGAGGGCGGAGGCGGCTCGCGCGACCCCCCGAGGGCCAACCGCCCCTTCCCCAAACCGAAGGGCCATGGGGGAGGACAGTCTTCGCGCGGCCGGGAAGGCCCCGCGGGAAGAAGGCGGGAAGGGCCGTGGTGCAGCCTCCACAGGTCCAATACCCACGCTACCCGAGATTGTAGCCAGCTGCTGCAGCACTTCGCGGACTTCCTCGACCAGCGCGGGCGGGGGGGGGGGGGGGGGGGACTCCGGCCTCCTTGCCCCCTCGGCCAGCTGTTCCGGCCCTTCCCGCTCCCCCGGGGGGTCAGCAGACGCAGGAGGGGGAGCCTTCAGAAGCTCTCCCCTTTCAAACTTCGCAGCGGCACATCAACGTCATCGTGGGAGGATCTGCTTCCGGGCGGGACTCTAAGCGTCAGCGTAAGGAGTACGCGTGCCAGGTCAAGGTTGTGGGGGTGCTACACGCGTCCCCGCCATCGAAGTGGTCGGACGTCCCCCTCACCTTCACGGCAGAAGACGCGGGAGGGGTTCACTTCCCCCACGACGACGCACTCATTGTCTCCGCGACCATCTACAACTGCCATCTGGCTCGGATCCTGGTGGACGGCGGGAGCTCCGCCGATGTCCTATTCCTGAAGGCCTTCAAAGAAATGCAGGTGGATGAGAAGCTCGTACAGCCCGCTGCCGGGCCCCTGCAAGGTTTTGTCCCGGGGAAGGCAATTCACCCCGTGGGCAAGGTAGATCTTCCAATGACCTTCGGCACCCCCGAGAACTACCAGACCGAGCTGGTCCGCTTCGATGTAGTGGACCTCCCCTCCTCCTACAACGCGATTATGGGGAGGACGACAATCAACCGGCTGGGTGCTGCCACCCACCAAAACTATCTCTGCATGAAAATCCCCGGGCCGCATGGTGTGATCAACGTCCGGGGAGACCAAGACATGGCCCGTGCTCTATATGAGCGCGCTGCGGCCACAATCGGAAGCGTCAATTTCATAAAAACGCCCGGGGGGGAGGCTTCTGCCCCGGAACTAGATGCTGCTGCGCCACCGCCCGGGAGGCCCCTCCTCAAGCCGCGTCCAGAAGGGTGCCTCCGGAAGGTCCTGCTGTCCCCAGGTCATGAAGACAAAACCGTCCGGATCGGGGCGGAGCTCCCCGAGGAGCACGCAGCGCAACTCGCGGCTTTTCTGCGCGAAAACTCCGATGTTTTTGCATGGTAGCCGTCAGACATGCGGGGCGTCGCCCGGGAGGTCATTGAGCACAAGCTTGCAGTGGCCCCCGGTCACCCCCCGGTCAAACAGAAGCTGCGGAAACTCTCCCTCGAGCGCCAAGAGGCAATCAAGGCGGAGATCACCCGGCTCCGAGAGGCGGGGTTCATTCGGGAGGTCCTGCACCCCGAGTGGCTTGCGAACCCCGTCCTCGTCAAGAAATCAACAGGCAGGTGGCGGATGTGCGTGGACTTCACCGACCTTAACCGCGCCTGCCCCAAAGACAACTTCCCGCTCCCGCGGATTGATCAGCTCGTCGACTCCACTGCGGGGTGCGAGCTCATGAGCTTCCTAGACGCCTACTCGGGCTACCATCAAGTCCGGATGGCGGAAGGGGACGAGGAAAAGACGAGTTTTATTACTCCCCTCGGAACCTTCTGCTACGTCCATATGCCCTTCGGGCTCAAAAACACGGGGGCAACCTTCCAGCGCCTCATGACATTGGTTTTCAAAGAGCAAGTCGGCCGCAACGTTGAAGTCTACGTAGACGACGCGGTTGTCAAGAGTCCCCGCGCAGTCTCCCAGATCGACGACCTGGCTGAAACCTTCCGCAACCTCCGCGCGTTCGGGCTCAAACTCAACCCGGAGAAGTGCGCCTTCGGAGTGCGCGGGGGGAAGCTCCTAGGTTTCCTCGTGTCCCGGCGGGGCATTGAGGCAAACCCCGAGAAGATCCGGGCGTTCCTAGATATGCCCCCGCCGCGCTCCGCCAAGGATGTCCAGCGGCTCTCCAGCCGCCTAGCCGCACTCGGCCGCTTTGTCTCCCGGTCGGGGGAGCGGGGCCTCCAGTTCTTCAAGATCCTCCGAGGGCTCGAGGGGTTCCGCTGGACCCCCGAGGCCCAGGAGGTGTTCGACGGCCTCAAGAAATACCTCACGAGCCCTCCAATGCTCGTGAGTCCATCCCCGGAAGAACCCTTGCTCCTCTACCTCGCCGCGACCCCAGTCACCGTCAGCGCGGTCTTGGTGAAGGAGCAAGGGGGGCAGCAGCGTCCGGTGTACTACGTGAGTGAGGCCCTCCAAGGGGCCAAAACTCGGTACACGGAAATGGAGAAAATCTGCTACGCCCTCCTCATGGCGTCCTGGAAGCTTCGGCATTACTTCCTGGGGCACCCCATCACCATCCCGTCGTCCCTTCCCCTTGGGGAGGTACTGTGGAACAAGGAAGCCACCGGCCGGATTGGGAAGTGGGGGGCCGAGCTCGCCCCCTTCTCCCTGTCCCTTACCGGCCGCTCCGCCATCAAGTCGCAGGTCCTCACCAACTTCGTCGCAGAGTGGACTCCCGCCTCTGGGTCCGGGGACGAAGATCTCCCTGTGCCGCCCCGACGCAGTGATCATTGGACCCTCATGTTCGATGGGTCGCTGTGTCTCACCGGGGCTGGTGCGGGAGTAGTCCTCCGGAGCCCCGAGCGGAAGGAACTCGAGTACGCCGCACGGCTCGAGTTCCCCGCAACCAACAACGTCGCTGAATACGAGGCCTTGCTCCTCGGGATGCGCCTCGCGCGCTCCCTGGGGATCCGGCGCCTCCTAGTCAAGGGAGATTCTCAGCTCGTAGTTTGCCAAATGGACAAGTCTTACCTGTGCCATGACGCAAACTTAAGTCTTTATTTGCAGGAAGTGAGAAAGATGGAGAGGCATTTGGACGGCCTCGAGGCCCGGCGTATCCCACGTAGGGACAATGACCGGGCCGACGCCTTGGCCTGGGCAGCAAGCGCCCGTGAATCGCTCCCCAAGGGGGCTTTCCTGGAGATCATCGCGAAGCCCTCGGTGGCCTCCCCGGGCACGGGCAACGAGCCTCATGTCCCGGAGGTCGCCGAGATCGCCCAGACTCCGTCTTGGATGGACCCCCTCATCTCCTTCATCAAGGGGGAGGGGGACCCTCCTAGTGAGACCGAGGCTAAACGCCTCCGGGCTAAAGCCCGGGCATATCTCCTGCTGGAGGGGAGGCTCTACAAGCGGGGGGATTCCGCCCTCCGGCGCTGCCTCCCCCTGCCGGAGGGACTTCAACTTCTTGAAGACATCCACGAGGGGAGCTGTGGTTCTCACCTAGCCCCGCGTGCCATCGCAGCCAAGGCCCTCCGGCAGGGCTTCTACTTGCCCACGGTCATGCGCGACGCGCAAGACCTCGTCTCTGCGTGCGAGGCATGCCAGAAGATGGCCAAGGGCTCGAACCTCCCCCGTATAGCGCTGCAGACGATCCCCATCACTTGGCCTTTTGTGCACTGGGGGATGGACCTCTTAGGGCCCTTCCCCCCAGCGCCCGGGGGGTACAAGTATGCGGTAGTCGCAGTCGACTATTTTACAAAGTGGGTTGAGGCGGAGCCTTTGGCTAGCATCACGTCCCGGGCCGTTCAGCGGTTTTTCTGGAAAAACGTCATATGTCGTTTTGGTGTCCCCCGGGAAATCACCGTGGACAACGGGACCCAATTCGACTCGGCTTATTTCTGGGAATTCTGCGAAGGCCTGGGGCTCGTCATCCACTTCGCCTCGGTGGTCCATCCCCGGAGCAACGGGGCTGTCGAGGGGGTCAACGGCGTGATCCTACAGGGGTTACGCCAGAGACTCGAGCAAACCGCTTCTAAGTGGGGTGCATGGGTGGAGGAGCTCCCTAGCATCCTCTGCTCCATGCGCACGACCCCATCCCGGGCGACGGGGCGTACTCCCTTCTCCCTGGTCTACGGGGCGGAGGCAGTCCTCCCCCCGAAGATTGGCTTCCGGTCACTGCGGGTTGAGCTCCTGGAGGGAGCTACGCCCTCGGCGTACCAGGCCAAGGAGGCCAACCAGCGTCTGCAGATCGACCTCGTGGAGGAGGAACGCGATCGAGCGCTCCTCCGCCACGCCATCTACGAGCAAGAAATGGCGCGCACGTACAATCAGCGCGTGCGGGAGAAAACTTTCCGCCTTGGGGACCTTGTCCTCAAGCGCGTGACGGACCCCCAGGCCCAGGGTAAGCTCTCCCCCAAGTGGGAGGGCCCCTACAGGATCTCCGCGGTCCTGGGCTCGGGGGCCTACAAGCTCTCCAACCTTCAAGAGCAGGAGCTGAAGCACACGTGGAACTTGCGTTTACTTCGCAAGTTCTATGTTTAGCCTTACGGGCCTGTCCCCTCCCGCGGAGCGTTCACGCCGGAGGGGGAGGAGGGACGCTTTATTTTCCTCCCCTTTCGTGGCTTCGTAGGGGGAGGCCCTGTACTTCATTCCATTAGCAATACATAGGTCTTGCTTTTCAAACTCTCTCATTGCAGGTCTCTCTCATTGCCGCCCCTAGCGGCGATGCCCTCCCAGCGAGGATGCCCTCCCCGCGAGGAAGTGGGCCAGCCCCAACAAGTCCCTACAACGGGAGTCCTCACTCCAGTAGGGCGGCTTACGATCAGCCCTCGTGGACTGAGGGTGTAAGCGGCAACCCGGTCACAGTGGCCGTGGTAACGAGTCACTTTGGGAGACTAGTCCCCTGCCCAAACACTCAAGCCCCGTCTTCGGGCACTTCCTCCTCCAGGAGTCGATGTTATCCCCGGCTCCCCGTTTTCACGGCGACCGGAAGATCGGCCCCTTGTGGCTTGATTGGATCTATCTTCCTCCTCCGGGAGTCGACGTTATTCCCGGCTCCCCGTTTTCACAGCGACCGGAAGATCGGCCCCTTGTGGCTTGATTGGATCTATCTTCCTCCTCCGGGAGTCGACGTTATTCCCGGCTCCCCGTTTTCACAGCGACCGGAAGATCGGCCCCTTGTGGCTTGATTGGATCTATCTTCCTCCTCTGGGAGTCGACGTTATTCCCGGCTCCCCGTTTTCACGGCGACCGGAAGATCGGCCCCTTGCGGCTTGATTGGATCTATCTTCCTCCTCTGGGAGTCGACGTTATTCCCGGCTCCCCGTTCTCACGGGAACCGGATGAATGCCTCCCGGAGACCCTATTCCCGGCTCCCCGTTCTCACGGTGACCGGATGATTGTCTCTCGGAGAAGTCACGGGTTTCTCGGGCATTTTCTTCCCCAAAGACCCTATTCTCGGCTCCGCGACCGGACGAATGTCCTCTAAGAAGCTCACCTCCGGAAATCTCACCGGGTTTTCTTGGATGTTTCTTCCACATGAGGCCTCCTTCCCGGCTCCCCGTTCTCACGGCGACCGGATGATTGTTTCCCGGAAGGTCTTCTCCTTGAAAACCTCGTTTTAAAGTTTTCTAACTTAGAAAATTTCCTATCGTACAGGTGGCCTCTTCCCGGGGGCCTTGTTACCCCCACAGCGCGCGGAGCTATTCTCCGGCCCACTGTGGGCGGGGGGGGATAAGGAACCCCCGGGTGTCGACCGCACCGCCCACGAGGAAACTTAGCTCATCCTTGTTAAGATGAGTCGTCCAGACCATCCAAGAAGAAGAAAATAAAGAGGCAATGAAAGGAAACAACAACACAGCGCTTTATTGATTAGCAAACCCGGAGGACATCTTCCCCCTCCGGTGGGCTTCGGAAACGATACAACCCGGGTTCTAACCCGGGGGATTCTCTAAGCCCTAAGGCTCCTATGCCTAATACTCCCGGAGGCTCTCCGCTAGCTCCCGGGTCAAGTCCCAGTACAACGCCCGCACGTGGCGCTGAGCGTCCCGGAGCACATCCTCAGGCCAGAACTCGTATCCCGCCGGTGGAAGTATCCGGAGGGGAGGGATCATCCGGAGCCCCGGTCGCGGAGGGGACAATTCGGCACGATGATTATCAAAGTTGTCCAAGTGCCACTCCGGACGCCACCTCAACCGGATCGGCTCCCGGACACTATCCTCGCCGCGATTCCCGGAGATAAGGCTTAGCAAAATTAAAGCCGCTTGGGCGTCCCCCGGGGAGCCCCTCCCGGACCTTCGCCCGGGAGCAACCTCCCGGGAACCCTGGTAACAGTAAGTTCAATTTAAAGACTTAGAAAAAATTCTAACTTCATTGCATTCAAAATGTTTATGTACAAGTGCCCGGGGCTTCTTCTAAGAAGCTACCGGAATCAAAAAGCTCTAAAACAAAAAAGGGCCCTAACTAAGACCCGGGGGGAGGCTCATACATGTTCATTGGCGTCCTCCCCCCGGGGGGCTTCCTCCAAGGCCGGGGCTGGGGTGTCTCCCGCCGGAGGCGCCGGGGCCGGGAACCACG
The DNA here is from genome assembly GCA_019359835.1 of Pharus latifolius. Classification (NCBI taxonomy): domain Eukaryota; kingdom Viridiplantae; phylum Streptophyta; class Magnoliopsida; order Poales; family Poaceae; genus Pharus; species Pharus latifolius. The sequence goes on along the minus strand of CM033324.1, from coordinate 62,209,623 downwards.
CCCGGATGATCCGGTCGTAGAACCCTCTGGCCAGCTGCTCGACCTCCCGGCGCGAAGGCTCGAAGGAGTCCGGAAAGCTTCGGGGGATGCGGCCCCCGATCGCCCGGGCGCCGACCCCCCGGAACGCTACGAGCCCCGCAGCGGCCGCGACGACGGGGATCGCCCGACCCCGCGCCCGAACATCGGCAGCCTCCAGGATGGCGGAGACCTGTGCGTTGAGGAAACGCATAGCCTCCGCGAGGGTCGCCGGCGGCACCTCCCTGCTCTCGGAGCCGAGGCTTACGCCAAGGCCCTCGAGGGCCGTCCAGACGGAGCGGCCCACGTCCGCCACCGCCCGGACGCTTGAGCTCTCGAGCTCACGGAGCGCCTCCTCCCTCGCCTTGGCCTCCTCCCGGAGGCGGGCATTGACGACCTCGGAGAGATGGACCTGGGCCCGTACCTGGGTCAATTCCGCGAGGGCTTCGTTGCGTTCCCGGAGGGCCTCCTCGCGCTGCCCTACGGAGGCCGCGGCCCGGCCCTCCGCCTCCTTAAGCAGCCGGACGACCTGCTGCTCAAGGCCCCAGGTAACAGCTGCCACCTACAAAATACGTAAGAGTTAGAAAAATTTCAAAGTGCAGGGGATGAGCGAAGGCGTCATCGACTCGGGTTACCTGGGCTCCGAGGGACTGAAGCCCCTCGAAACGCTCATGGAGCGTCCCTCCCGCGACGAAGGCTTGTACCTTCCGGGTATGCAGGCCCTCCGAGTAGCGGGCGACCTCCCTTGCGGGGAGCAAAGGGGTCTCCCGCCCGGCGCCGCCGGCATGGCCGGCGGGGGGTCCCCGGACCTCAAGGTCCGGTAACGCGGCCGGCGTCTTCGTCGACGAGGTAGTGCCCCCCGAAGACGTGGCTGAGGAGCTCTCGGCGGGAGCCTCCGCCCGGGGGGGAACCATCAGGCCTTTCCCTGCCCCGGGCCGGAAGGTCCTCGGGGCCCCCTCCTCTGGAGGAACCTCGTAGACCGAGGGGCTCCCCCCTCATCCACCGGCCAAACCCGTGGGGGCGAGGCCGCCGCGAATCTCACCTCCAGCCTCTCCGGCTCCAAAGAAGCCGGAGGGGCGGGAGGAGCTCCACCGGGAGCGGTGACGGGGCGTAGTTTGCCGAGTCGGACGCCGCCCCACCCGCGGTCGCCTCCTTCCCCCGCCCCTCGACGGGGCCCTTCGGGGGAGGAGGTGTTGCTTCCTTCCGGGACAGTGCCCGGGCACGTTCGCTCCCGGGGGTCTCGTCCCGGGGCTTCGCCGGTGTCGCCGCCGGCGTCGTCGATGGGCCGGGGGTCTTTTGAACCCGGGCCTTCTTGGGCTCCGAGCCGCCGGGTAGTCGATTACCCAGGCCGACAACATCTGGACCATCACCGAACCAAAGGGGGACTTGGGGCCCCCCTTCACCAGGTGGGAGGTCCGCGCCGTCGGTTCGTAGAAGTACCGGAAGGCGCGAAGGTCGGGCTCCCGCCGGTCGCTGTCTCGTAGAGCCAAATGAAGAGGCCCATCCGGACAAGCGCGTTCGGGGTGAGGTGGTTGATAGCCACCCCGTACTCCTTGAGAAACTCCCGGAGCATGGGATGCACCGGGAGCCGGAGCCCCGCCTCCAGGAAGGCCTCGAAGGCCACGACCTCTCCGGGCTTGGGGCGGGGGGCTCCGTCCTTATTCACGGGGAGTCGAATGTCCCCGTCCGCGACAATGCCTCTTTCGGCCAAGGACTCGGCGTCCTCGGCCGTGAACTCCGATGCCCAGAGGAAATCCGAGGGGATCTCCTCCGGGGGCACTTCCGTGGTCTTCGCTCGACCCTTGGGTGCCATGAGGTTAGTTTCCTTTTTTCGGTGGCTAACTTTGCAGGACGCTACTACTAGAAACTCCCGGATGCCTGCTACCGGAAAAGGCTACCGGAAAGGGCTACCGGAAAAAGCTATCGGGAGAGGGCTACCGGGAGAGCAAAAATCGTTGAGGCTGAAAATTTGGAATGAGCTTCCGGGCCCCCCAAGGTCCTATTTATAGCGGCGGGCCGTGGTCCAGATGCACGCCACGTGGCACCCGCGGATCAATCTAGACCGTAGAAGTTCAAACCGTGTGCGGGAAACGAAGGGACGGGCGCGTGAATCGAGGCGCCGGTTCGAATCGCGTGTGCATTTATGGTGAAACGGCGCGGATTTAAGCGTGGGGCACGGAAACCGAAGCGTCGCGGCTTCGGTGACTTGGCCCGGAGATCTTTCTGGTGACCTGAACCATACCCACCGGGGACTCGAGCATCGTCCCCGGTGGGCATGGGGGGCTGCTGTCGGGGGAAATCTCCGCGGGACTAAGTCCAGGTAAGATGTGTCACGATTGCCCGGGGACCTGGCCTCCGGCCCCTCCCCAGGCGTCGCCTTTTGGCTCCCGGGACGTGGCCTCCTGTGCCGTCCCGGGCGCCGCCGCTTGCCCGGGGACGCGGCCTCCGGGGCCTCCCCGGGTGCCGCCTTTTGGCTCCCGGGACGCAGCCTTCGGTGCCCTCCGGGGCGCCACCACTTGCCCGGGGACGCGGCCTCTGGGGCCTCCCCGGGCACCGCCTTTTGGCTCTCGGGACGTGGCCTACGGGGCCTCCCCGGGCGCCGCCTTTTGGCTCCCGGGACGTGGCCTCCGGTGTCGTCCCGGGCGCCGCCACTTGCCCGGGGACGCGGCCTCCGGGGCCTCCCCAGGCGCCGCCTTTTGGCTCCCGGGACGCCGCCTCCAGTGCCCTCCCGGGCGCCGCCACTTGCCCGGGGACGCGGCCTCCAGGGCCTCTCCGGGCGCGGCCTTTTGGCTCCCGGGACGTGCCCTCCAGGGCCTCCCTGGGCGCTGCCTTTTGGCTCCCGGGACGCAGCCTCCGGTGCCCTCCCGGGCGCCGCCACTTGCCCGAGGACGCGGCCTCCGGGGCCTCCCCGGGCGCCGCCTTTTGGCTCCCGGGACGTGGCCTCCGGGGCCTCCCCGGGCGCCGCCTTTTGGCTCCCGGGACGCAGCCTCTGGTGCCCTCCCGGGCGCCGCCACTTGCCCGGGGACGCGGCCTCTGGGGCCTCCCCGGGCGCCGCCTTTTGGCTCCCGGGACGTGGCCTCCGGGGCCTCCCCGTGCGCCGCCTTTTGGCTCCCGGGACGTGGCCTCCGGGGCCTCCCCGGGCGCCGCCTTTTGGCTCCCGGGACGTGGCCTCCGGTGCCGTCCCGGGACTCATCGCCCTCCTAAAGGTAAAGTCTTGAACTGTTTATCACGTGCAGGTCACGCGAGGAGTGCCTCGGGAACTAGCGACCATCTGTCAAACATCCAAGGCGTTTGACCGGGAGAAAGATGGTCCTACCCTTCAATCCGACGGTGGCTTCCGGGGTAGTTTAGGTTTTTTGCTGCTTTTTGGGGCTATAAATAGCCCTTGTACCCCTCTGTTGTAAAGATCGGTTCTTTGATTGGAATAGCTAAACTCACAGACGTGCTCCGGAAGCCTGTCCCCCGGAGAGAGCCTCCCCAGCCGACTCCGGTCGAGAGCGCGTCGACAGGACTAGGGCCCCCACCGGGACCCGAACCTGTATAAACCCGTGTGTCATTTTTTGTGCTTGTCCGGCGGGGGAGGACCGGTCATCTGGTCAACCCGCGCCGCGTAATCTTCGCTAGGAACATTCTCAAAACCTGCCGGGGTATTCGCAATACCACGACATAACATGATTACTAGGTACTTGGTATGGAATTTCTTCATCTCCATCGGCGTCTTTAATCCCACAAGATTGTCCCTATTCTGGTATAGTTGATATTGGTGCACTACCTTGATAGAAATCTTGCATGCGCTTCAACTAGGTGCGACAATTCTTGAGGTCGTGTCCAGAAATGTTGTGTAATGAGCACTATCTCTTGTTTCCTTGCGGGTTAGTCTGTTTTTCTGTATGGTTGCTATTGTGACCATCAAAAGGAGGTCTATTAACTTTGAATGGAACTTTTTTACCTTTCTCTTATGGTTTCTTGTCCATGACTACGACCTCATGGAATTGGCTTGCTCCATTCTTCTTGGGCTTCTTGAGCTTTCCACTTGCAAATGATTAAGACTTCTTGTTGCATTCTTCTTTTTTTTGGTTTTGGGACCGGGTTGGGAGGTAAGTTGCTCTTATCCACCATTACATTCCACTCTATAGCCTCAGCTACATCAGAATATCGATCAGCCATGTCGAAAAACTCTAACACTGATCGTAGGGGATGGATACTTAAATCCTCCGTGAACCTTCGGTATCAAACACCGTGTTTAGAGGCCCTAATAACCGAAGTATCAGAGATGTTAGGATTGGTATTCCTCACTCCTACAAATCTCTTAACAAACTACTGAAGAGTCTCAGTCGAAGTTTAGCGTAGACGATGAAGATCATCTTCTTTGCCAGGCTTCTCAAAGCAGTTTTGGAAGTTGTTGAGGATGGCATCACACAACATCTCCCAATTGTAGATCAATCCTTCTGGTTGATTGAACAACCAAGTCCATGCCGGACCCTCAAGGACTGTTGGCAAATAATTTGACATAACCCATTCGTTTCCTCTGGCCACTTGAATGGCAGTGACAGAAATCTAGAGAAATTAAGTTGGATTTTGAGTCCCATTGAATCTCTCGATCGTACTGAGTTTAAACTTATTAGGCCAGACCATGTTTCGTAGTCTTGGCGAGAAAGTCTTACAACCCACGTACGAACTGTGCGGCTGTCGATCGTCGTGAGGAAACTCGTGACGTGGTACCAAATGAGAGTGCACTAGTACACAATTAGGGTCGTAAGAAGTACTGGTTCGCCTGGATTTACCATGTTAGGTATGGCGAAATTACGTCTCTTCTGGCTTTGATGGGAACCTTCTCATCCTCGAGAATGAGTGGTTGAATGAGATGAGGCTGTGAGGGTTATATCCGAAGCGACCCCATCAAGATTATCCGCAAGCACCCTTGCGAAGTCACCCCATCATCGTTCGCGAAACCAGAGGGAGGATTGCGAAGCGCCTCTGCAATCACCTAGAGGGAGGATCTGCGTACTCCTCCTAGGCACCATAGGAGTTTTTAACACTGTCGCCTCAGCAGTCGGAGAATACTCCAGAGCCAAGAGCGGTGTGTTTTCACGTCTGTGACCATCTTGATGTCGTTGATGAGAAGTTCCCGGTCCGAAGTCACGAATAGCGGTATCATGGAGAGTTGGCGCAAGTCGTAGGAAATCCTCTACGACCTTGTGGACCTCGGCCTCTCGCTGTTCACGCGCTTCGTCTTTCGTCCGTTTGCACTCTTTTTCTTCCCTAGCAACACGTTGCTTAGGGGTTTCCTCAGAAAGTGCGACAACTTCCCTTGGAATTGAATTCACGAATGGAGAAAGCATCTCATCTTTGTCTGAGTCAGACTCGAAATCAAAGAGAGACTTTTAACTGTCTGGAGAGAAGTTATCCAGATAGAACTCGAGATTATCATCTCCCGTATTGTCTGGGACAATGGGTTGTAGCACATACTCACCCTCGGATGTGGTAAAACTCACAAAGGGTAAACGAATTGCCTTTTCCTATGTTGATGCTTTCTCGGGAGAAATCTCGAAGGTAGTGCCGTCACCATTGATGGGGATGCTATCTTCATCCATGGCATCTACATGATCCTCGAGGTCGAATTCGTTATCAGAATCGTGTAGGCATGGGAAAGGATCCATGAATACAATGAATCTTGGTGAAAATGTCTTGAAGGCCCCACGGTGGGCGCCAGCTGTCGATGATTGGGACCCGGGGGTCCTTCTGTTGAACTTATGCAAAATTGAGATGGGTTATGAAAAGAGGCAATATAGACAAGTACCAAGGAATTCAAGGTATCTATGAATCTAATGACACAAGAAATTATCCAGGTTCAGGCTCTCGTAGCTGAGTAATAACTCTACTCCTGTGTATTTATCACTGTGAATAAAGAGGATTACAAAGAGACTGTATTGTCTATTCCTATCACTATCTCTAGTTAGTCATCATCTCGATCAGTCATCCAACCCTCCCCCTAATCCTTCCCTTGAAGGTCTTTTTATACATGCCGAAGAGATCGTCGATTGTTCTCCTGAAGACATGCCTCACGATTGCATATGACTGCTTCAGGGCGGTTGCTGTGAGTCATGGTTACGTGGTGGTTGCCGAAGGTTGTGGTTACGTGGCAGTTAAGAAGTTTTGACCTGGCGTTGTGGAAACTGCCTCACCATCCATCTTCTTCGACGGTTACCTTGTCAGAGACTTATGATTATTTGAAAAATAATCATAATGATGAAGGGATGGTTATTGTGAATGGTGACTTATAATAACATAATCTTCGAATTGTAGTACAAGTCTTCAATATCGTGATTGCGCACCTCCCGCGATCACGCATTGATATTAGGTTGTGTCTCTGCGATAGTGTATGGTACTTGTGGGACCCTCATTTGAGGAATCCCGTGGCAACCGCCCAGGTGGATTGCGCACAGATAGGTTCATCACAAGCTCACAACAAGCGGAAAGCAGTAATTGCATAAAATATAAATAAACAAGTACGAGGTCACAGGGACCAATATTACATTAACATAGCGCCTAGAATGACGCTATTTAGAGTTGCTATGAAAATAAAAATTTAATCCATACAAGAGTCGGTATCAAGATACCGAACACAAAAAACAATGCAGATAGCAACAACGAAGATCTTCACTTCTGGCGACAACGGTTCTGGTAGGGCTTTCTCCACATCGGACTCAACTCGGCGCGAGACCCTCCTAGAACTCCGAATCATCTGGGGCGTTCCCATCTTCTACTTCATACTCATAACCAAACAAATCGAGATCGGCGAATCCCTCTTCTGAATTGTTTGCAAAGGCAAGGGTGAGCATGCTTTTACACAATGCTCTGCAAGTCTTTTACTTAGAAATACAATTATATAGATGAGGAGTGATCAAGAAAAGGGGTTAAGTCTTATAATCATAAATAGTGTAGATTTCAATTCTTTAATCTCTTAAGTAAGGATTTTATTTTCAACAGCAGGGTTTTGGAAATCTTATGATAGACTTTAAGAAACATTGTGGATGGCAATCCTCCATGATCCACCATTTTGAATTAACCATATTATGAAAGCTTTTCCCAAATCTTAGTTGTGTTGAACCACATGGATAAATCCACCGTGAACATACTCCATGACCTGGGAGTACGGAGTATCTAATACTTTTCTTACACTTTGCAAAGGTGTACCTCTTTTTAAATCCACTTCTTCACTCGACTTTCAAGTCGGGCCAACTCCATGCGACTTATACGCATGTGACAAGGCCGAGATCACACAACGCTTTTGCAGTCTAGTATTAACAGTATCTCCGCCCGGTAAATAGACAATTAAGTCTCAAGTACCGTTGTGGGTCCTCCCCACTGCCTTACTTCCTAGCGTTGGTCTATGTCCTCGCAAGACATATGACCTTATGATTACAGCCGCACACGACTTAATCAGGAGTAGGGCGACTTCCTTCTTTCCACCTTTTCCTCTCATAATTTTTCTGATCTCACATCACTCATGGACGAACTGTGCCCCACCAGTTTCCATGCGAGAAACCGGAACGACATACCATGCAGGGAACTGTTAATACCAAAAAAAAAGCTACTAAGTTGTGCCTGTCCCATACCAGGCAAGTGGTTGGTACATTTTTCATGCCTCATAGAGGCACAACACAAGGTTCTTGTCCTTATGAATTAATAGTGAGGAGACATTCACATACCCAATGCGCACACAGCAGCCAACCAATCAAACCATCCTCACTATCAATCCTTAATTTCACATTTTATTTCATAAAAGGGGTTTCAAATTCATTTCTCACATATTAGCCATTTCACACCCAACATGCACATTTAAATAAGAGTAGAGTTTAAGCATAGCATCCTAGGGTGACAAGGTTGCATAATGATTCAATCTCAAAAGGGGGTTTCCACATGAGACTTGGGTCATATCTATTCACATGTTTCTAAACATAGTTCTTATCAAATACTCAGCATGCATATATCTTAAAAACAGTTAATCTACTTTATATCAAACTACTAGGTGAGACATGATCAAGGGTGGCTCTTGCCTTGCCAAGCTGGGTCTAAGAAATCTGCTAGGTCTTTGAATGTTCCTTCCAAATCTTTCGCTCCTTGTTCTGCATTCGCACGAAAGCACACACAACACATACAAGACATAAGCATCCAGAAAATAGGCTTTATACGAAAATATATGTAAAATATAAACATGTATGCAAACGAGGGGATTTGGTTAGAGACAGAACATCGGAGAAAAGGATATTAGGGTTAGGTTCACTGGACAAGACTCGAATGCAACGAAAGTCAAAGGCTTGGCATTCAGTTCGCGAACAAACAATGTCCGAAAAGGACACAAGAATGATTGGGGCTTCTGGATGATCAAAACTGGTGCAAGAGGTGGCATTGAGTGCCAAATACTGTGAGGGACCTAAATGACAAAGTGGATTTTTCAGAAAGGCCCTAGAATTAACAGAAAATCACAGCAAGGCTCAGGACACAGGAAATCGAATGCCACTGTACAGCAGTGAGCTGGGGCACATGCGTCTGGAGGAACCACGCATGTGTTGCTTGTCTAAGTTTGTCAAACATGCAGGCGAGATCAGAAAACTGCTTCTGGTGAAAGGAATTTGACTGAGGTGGCTTATTGGTGATGAACGACGAGGTCGAATTCTTCGGCTGCCTGAGGCATGGATGAGCCACGGTGACAGAGAGCTGGAGTTAGCTGAACTCGAAACTGATTGAGGGGAAATACTCCTGGGGTGGTGCTGATCGTTCTGGAGAAGGGAATTGAACATAGGTTAAGTGTGCGAGCTCGTCGGCGTTGTCGCCGGACTTGGAGAAGACGGTGAACAACGAACTGGGGCTACACAACAATGCAGGTTAAAAGCTCTGGGCTACACCATTGAGGGGTTACAGGGAAGGTTTAGGTGGCTTCAATTTGGGGAGAGCTGTAGCCAGGCACGCCGGCGACGTGCGACGTCCACGGTGGCGCGTGAAAATTGGGAAATCACGCGGCACTGCACCAATTTGAAAACTGGCTAAGCAGGCTTGCTGAGAAGTGGCTAAGGATCATTTCATTCTACAGAAAGGGGTGCTGAAAAGGACTGGAGTGGGTTTTATTTCAAAAACAGGGATTTTTGGTTTTCCGGCGATCACCGGCGATGGAGATCACCTGAATGCAATTGGTTGCTTGGACAGTGTGGGGAGTGATGAGGATTGATACCCGAGCTAGATCAAATAAATTCACGGATGGTTCAGGACAGATTCGAACCAGACAAGCGCCTAGTGATGCGAACTCAAGTTATTTCGAGAAGCACAATCATGTGGTCGCAGGCTTTACGCGATCAGACCGTAGCTAGTGCGCGGTCAGGAGTTCATATGCCTTACGCGAACAGAAGATTGCAGATAGTGCGTGGTCAGGTAACAACGCGCGGTCAGAACACCTTCGACCAGGGAACGCGGGATTATTTTGTCCCTACAACAGGAATATCCCGTGTATCCCGAAGATTCTTCCACGTATGGAGACAACCGTCAGGAGGTTAATACGTGCGGTTATCCATGAATAACACGTGTTAAACCAGCGTGGAGGTTAAAGGCAGTTGGCAAAATTGCATCCAAGCAACTGTTCGATGCCGTTATGACTTGGCACCCTTTCGACCAGTATAAAGGGGTAGCCCAAGGCATCAAACAGGGGAGGGAATGGAGACAATCGAACAACTAGATGATTAGATCATCGAATCGGATCGAATCAGCAGACAATAGTTTAAGTTAGATAGCTTTCACAAGCCTTCCAGGCATTGTCTTGTATAAACACATAGGAAAAATCTTCGCCTGTGAAGATCTTTTTCATAACTTTGTGACTCTTTTGGCCACACATAGTGAAATCCCAACAGGACGTAGGGCTATTACTCCCACCATCGAGGGCCCGAACCTGTATAAACCTCTATGTGCTCCAGTTATCTTTGATTCAACATACCTTCCTGGAGGGACACCCTGAAAGGTTTCACAACCTACAAATTCTGCATAAGTTCGGCTAAGAACCCCGAGTCCGAATCATCGACAGCTGGCGTCCACTGTGGGGCCTTTCTCAAGGCATCCTAATTTTCATCCGGAGGTTCACTGAATCATGGCTGGAGCATATGATTCTGAGAATGATTTCGATCTCGAGGATTATGCTCACATTCCGATCCCTTCTCCGAGCAATCCTGTCTCGATGGAGGAGACCGGAGGCGAGGACCTCCCGGAGGTCGAATCAACCCTCCAGATCATGTCTATCTACCAGGAGGCGACTAACACAAGGTCAGAACCTTCTGAGGTTCTTAATGCGTTAGAATACGAATCCGGTCCGTCATGTGACCCTGCTGAGGGGAAGGATGATGTCGACCAGGAAATCAGCCCGGGGAGATTTGACCCTAATAACCTCCATCATCTCTTTGATTTCGAGTCTGACTCGGAACAAACCGAGATGTTTTCTCCCTCGGCGACCTTTCTCCCTAGATAGTTTGCTGCCTTATCAGAGGAAATTCCTGATCAACAGGCTGCTAGGGAAGAACAGGAACACAAACAAAAAGAGGATCAAGATCTCGAGCAACAAGACAACGAACTGCACAGAACTGCCCTAGAGGCTCTTCAAGATGCGCAGGCTCGTTACGATGTTGCTTCGAGTTCTTCCCGACGATCACGTGGTCACAAACGTGACCAGACACCTTCTTTGCCTCCGAAGTGTTTCCCGGTGGACGAAGTAACGGTAACACCTGGTGTTCCTAGGAGAAGTACGCATGGCCGGCTTCGATCTATCGCGGAGGTCATGTGTAATTTTCCTCCTACGGTCACGGATGCGCAGAAACCGGCCTTCTCCAGAATCCTGGTGGAGAGGTTGGATGAGGTCGCATCTGAGGCAACCCCTACGGCCTCTTCCCGGTCAGTGACACGTTCCCACAACCGAGAGCATTCTCACTCTAGTTCTGGTCGACGGAGTCACCCCCCACTTGTACCATCCCTCCAGGAGAAGTCCCGGTGGGCACTGGATTCTCGTGATAGGGATCGAGTCCCTGTCCACTCTCGTTTAGGACCACGAGTGGCTTCTCCATTGCGTGAGGTCGCCGACGATCCGATCGAAAGCCACAGGACAGTTCACGGTCCCAACGTTGGTTGTAAAGCTTTCTCGCCCGGCCTTCGTGCGGTCGTTTGGCCAGACAAGTTTAGACCAGGGGCCATAGAGCGGTTCGATGGAACTCAGAACCCTTCCGAGTTCCTTCAAATCTACATTACTGCCATCCAAGTGGCAGGTGTCAATGACCGGGTCATGGCTAACTACCTGCCAATAGTCCTCGAAGGATCGGCAAGAACCTAGTTGTTTAACCAACCCGAAGGTTCGATCTATAACTGGGAAATGCTGTGTGATGCTATCCTCAGCAATTTCCAAAATTGTTATCAGAAGCCGGGTAAAGAGGACGACCTCCATCGACTATGGCAAACTTCGATCGAAGCCCTTCGTCAGTTTGTCAAGAGATTTCTCGGGGTGAGCAATACCATCCTGAACATATCTGATAGCTCCATTATTAGGGCATTTAAACATGCCATTCGATATCAGAGATTCACCGAAGACTTGCTCATCTATCCTCCTCGATCAGTAGTCGATCTCTTTGATATGGCAGATCGATACTCCGACGCAGCCGAGGCTGTCGAATGGAACCGGATGGTTGATAAAGGTAACCTACCGCCTCAACCAGGTCTCAAGGACGCTAGGAAGGAAAATTCAAGCAGGAAGCCTGAATCTTCATCAGGCGGGAAGTCGAAGAAGTCGAAAAGGAATCACTCTGGACAGTACCGCGAGGTCGCAGTTGCAGAGAAGCCTCCTTCGACCAAAGGTAACAAGCCTTCATTTAAAAATAAAACTGCTTCTGGTGGTCGTAGTGCCGACCAGCCAGAGAAGTCTACTAACCGGCAGGAAGGCAAGAAATGGTGTCCACTCCACAACTCCGCAGGCCACGACCTCAAGAACTGCAGGAGTTGGTTGAAGCAGTTAGACGACTTCTACCAGGGGGTTGGACCGATGCCGACCTTACCGACTAAGGAACAAGCATGCGGGCTAAGAGACGCCGACGGGGATGAAGAGATGTCTTACCAGGTACCTCACAATCATGTTAATGTTATTTTCAGAGGTTCCTCCTCTTTTGTTTCCAAAAGGCAATTTAAAGCCTTTTATCGAGAGGTTAACCAAACGGAGACATCCCTTAGTGAACCTTAGTACCCCAGTTGGTCGGATACACCTTTGACGTTTGATCGCTCTGACTGTCCTGCGGGGCTTACTCGACCATTGAGGCGTCCTCTGGTCATTACCCCATCATCAGTAATGCGAGAGTCGAAAGGGTCTTGATCGACGGAGGAAGCTCCTTGGACATTCTATTGGTCAAGGCGCTCGACGAGATGCAAATTCCTCGTTCAAAAATTAAGCCCATAATCCATCCGTTTTATGGGATAATTCCTGGCCCCTCCATGATGCCGTTGGGACAGGTGGTCCTCCCAGTCACACTGGGAGAACCGGATAACTTCCGAACAAAATTGGTTACTTTTGATGTAATTGATTGTGATTCGGCTTACAATACAATCTTTGGTAGACCAACTCTTGCTAAGTTCATGATGGCAACGCACAATGCTTATCAGTGCGGCAAGTTGCCTGGCCCCAAAGGTGTCATCTCGATTTGAGGCAGTCGCAACGTGGCACTGACGTGTGACCGGTTATCTTTGGAGATGGTGGACCAACTTCCCCTCCAGGACGCTCAGGTCGCCACAGTGACCGCTGACGCGATCAAGGCTGCTCCTCGACCAGATGAGAAGCTCAAACTAGTTCCTTTATACCCAGATGATCCATCCAAGACAATTCGGGTCGGATCAGGCCTAGATGACAAATAGGAACTCGAGCTCATTACTTTCCTCTGGGCTAACGCAGATGTGTTTGCGTGGAAACCATCCGACATGCCCGGTGTTCCAAGGGAGGTAATCGAGCACAGGTTCGCAATTCGACATGGAAAGCGAGCAATAAAGCAAAAGCTCAGGCGTTTTGCTGTTGGCCGGCAGGAAGCCATCTGAGAGGAGTTGGACAAGCTCCTAAAGGCCGGGTTTATTCGAGAGGTCGATCAGCCGGAATGACTTGCATATCCGGTCATGGTCCGCAAGTCAAATGGTAAGTGGCGCATGTGCGTCGACTACACCAGCCTCAACAGTGCCTGTCTGAAAGCCGACTTCCCCCTTCCCCGCATCGACCAGCTGGTCGACTCAACCACGGGCTGCGAACTGATGAGTTTCCTGGATGCTTACTTGGGATATCAGCAAATTAGCATGGCAGAAGAAGATGAAGAGAAGACTACCTTCATCACCCCGTTCGGCACCTACTGCTACGTCAGAATTCCATTCGGTCTCAAGAATGCAGGTTCCACGTACCAGCGCTTGATGCAAAAGACTTTTGTTTCCCAAATAGGGCGTAATCTCAAAGCATATGTAGACGACTTGGTTGTAAAAAGCACTAAAAGATTGTCTCATTTGGACGATCTCGTTGAAACCTTCTGTAATTTGAATCTCTTTGGAATAAAATTGAACCTGGAGAGATGTTCTTTCGGGGTTTCTTCAGGAAAACTTCTGGGTTTTCTTGTTTGTTCCAGAGGCATTGAAGTTAATCCTGAAAAAATCAGGGCTATCGAACAGATGAGGTCTCCCTCTACCATGAAAGATGTTCAACGCCTGGCAGGTCGCATGGCGGCCTTAAGTCGGTTCATATCGCGACTAGGTGAGAGGGGACTACCTTTCTTCCAAGCCCTGCGAAAACACCACAATTTTGCATGGTCCGATGAGGCTGAAAAAGTGTTTCAGGAGGTGAAGGCATATTTATTTAGTCCACCAGTCTTGGTGTCTCCCGACAAAGGAGAACCATTACTTCTCTATTTGGCGGCCACATCGCACGCGGTCAGCGCTGTCCTGATCGCGGATAGAGAGGGAATACACAGACCCGTCTACTATGTAAGCGAGGTACTTCATGGTCCTAAGGAGCGATACCCTGAGGTCTAGAAGATACTTTACGCACTACTGATAGCTTCCCGTAAGCTACGAAATTACTTTCAAGCACATAAGATCACAGTACCCTCCTCTTTTCCATTGGGGGATATTGTCCGCAATCCGAAGAAATCTGGTCGGATCGCAAAATGGGCTGTCGAGCTCGGTGCCTTCAATATCCATTTCACGCCCCGCATTACGGTTAAGTCTCAGGTCTTGACCGACTTTGTGGTCGAATGGACCAATCTGAGCCACCCGTGCGGGTACCCGAGGAATTGGAATGCCCCGATCACTGGACATTGTACTTCGATGGATCTCGTAGTTTTCGACACTCGGGGGCTGGAGTGGTCTTAGTTACGCCTCAAGGCGAACAGCTTAAGTTTTTCTTTCAACTATACTTTGTTGCGACCAATAACGCAGCAGAGTATGAAGGTCTTCTTGCAGGGCTCTGGGCAGCAAAATTCCTCGGAGTCCGTCGATTACTGGTGAGGGGAGACTCACAGCTGGTCGTAAACCAGGTAAACAAGGAGTACATTACCTCCAATGAGACAATGGCTCATTACCTGGGGGAAGTGAGGAGGTTGGAAAAACACTTCAGTCATTTCGAAGTCCAATACATCCCGCAAAAGGACAACATTCTCACAGACCAATTATCCAAAATTGGGTCCTCACGCACATCCGCTACGGCAGGAGTGTTCGTCAAACACTTGGAACATACTTCGATTATGACTTCGGTCGAGGATGATCCGGTAACAGTCTGCGTTACCAACGTCGGTCAGGAACAGGATTGGACTTATCCATGGAGAGCTATCTTGAGCTTGGGACCTTGCCCGAGGACGAAACCGAAAGTGACCGGTTAATTCGAAAAGCGTGTCTATACAAACTTATAGAAGGGATTTTGTATAGAAAAGGTACTCAAGGAGTATTCATGCGCTGCGTATCTCAGGAGGAAGGTAAATCCCTCTTGAAAGAAATACATGACGGTGTATGCGGAGGACACGTGTCATTTCGTACATTGGTCGGAAAAGCTTTTCGACAAGGATTCTACTGGCGTTCGGCACTCGATGATGCCAAGAATATGGTCAAGATGTGTCCTCAGTGTCAGTTTCACGCGAGTCAGGTTCACCAACCTGCCTATGCATTGCAAACCATTCCCCTCACATGGCCTTTTGCGGTCTGAGGAATGGATATTGTCGGTCCTATGCCACAAGCGGTCAATGGATACAAGTTCCTGTTCGTAGCTATTGACATGTTTACGAAGTGGATTGAGGCCGAACCGGTACGCAATATTACCACTGCTGCAGCACAAAAGTTCTTCCATAAGAACATTGTTGCTCGATTTGGTGTTCCGAATCGTCTCATTACAGATAACGGTTCTCAGTTCGCTAGTGGTCTTTTTCTGGATTACTGCGATCAGATTGGAACCAAGGTGTGCTTCGATTCTGTGGCTCATCCACAGAGCAACGGAGCCGTGGAACGTGCCAACGGGCAGCTACTACAAGGCATCAAGAAACGTGTTTTTGATCTCCTTAAGACTCGCTCGGGGGCTTGGGCAGACAAGCTCTACACCATTCTATGGGCACTACAAACTACTTCTAGTCGAGCTACCGGTGAGATGCCCTTCCATCTGGTCTATGGGGTTGAGGCCGTATTTCCTATGGAAGTTAGTATTGGATCTGTCCGTACAGATCAATTCGAACGAGTTGATCAGGCCGAACAGCGATCACAAGATCTCATCCTCCTAGAAGAAAAGCGTGATCGTGCTTTGATCAAGTCTACGGTATATTTGCAAGCTTTGCGCAAGTATCATAACAAAAGGGTGCGACCACGTAGTCTTCACGTGGGGGATCTGGTTTTACGAAAAATACAAGACCAATCCAATCGCAACAAATTCTCCCTGAAGTGGGAAGGCCCTTATACTGTTGTTTCGGTGCCGCAACCAGGATCAGCTCGGTTAGCGATGGAGGATGGTCGAATCTTATCCAATACTTGGAACATCGATCAACTACGCAAGTTTTACGTGTAAGTACCCAATCCCTTTTCCTTTTCAATTAGCATGATTTAATAAAACGAGTGCGTTTTTGTTGTTTCGCATGTCGAATATTTCCTTTTATGCCCATATGTTATGAATTTGGCTCGAGGGCTGGTCGCCGGTGATTATATCGCCACAATGCCCTAATCGGATTCGCTGGCCGATCTCCTTCCAGACAAGACACTCCTCAATAAGCCATTTCTCAACGCACACGGGGCTTGCTGGCATGTCCTTGGTCATCTGAGTGGCTGCCGGTTTGCAATAAGGTTAGGCATTGCATCGAGTATAATTGCTGGCCTGGTCGAATGTCCCTAGTCGTTACACCGATATTTTTCCTGTGCTTATAATACTAAGTCTCTAGTATATATAATCACATGCGGGGGCTAGGGGAATATGGTTATAATATGAAACAACAAAAAGTGCTTTCTTTTGAAACAAAACCAAAAAATGCATGCATTGCATTCTATAAATTGTATCTGTACAGGTACAAGGTTTACATAATCCCGAACTCGATCAAGAGTTTGTCTACCAGAGGTCTAATTTCCTCCATGATAGCCTCAAGTTGGTCTTCACTCTCGATCTCTACCTCTCCTACCAGTGGATTTAGATCCAAATCTGGGCCATGGTGGAGACGAAACTGGCAGAGAATGGCGGAGGCTGCTGATCGGACTCTTATTCTGATCGCCTCTTGTTGTCGCCTAATATCTTCAGGAAGATACTCGAGGAGTGATTCCGCTTGAGCTACGACCAACTTAGACCAGTCACTAGGGCTAAGGTTGTCTGTTGTGGTTTCGACCACATCAGCCCTTAGAAGACCGGCTACCATCTTCAGCTTTTCGAAGATGGATATGCTCAAGTCTTTGTTCTCCCTGCGGACTGAGTCGATGGTCATCTGGAGGTCTACCTTCTCTTGACCAAGCTGGTTTATTTGATCTGCTTGCGCTGCAGTAAGTAGGTCGTTATAAACAGTCCAAGCGGCAAAGTTAATTCGTTCTGGTCAGAAGTTGACTTACATGAGAGCTGCAATCGCAGTTCTTTGAGCTCAGCCTCTAGGTGAGAAATCGTGGTGGCCGCCCTGAGCTCGTCATTTTCCCGATCGACAAGGCTTTTCTTCAGGAAGGCATTTTTCCTGCAACAAAAAAGACGATTGTCATAACAAGTTTGTATTCAAGCAAACTAAAGCACTTTTTCCTTACTCCTGCAAGCGATTCTTTTCCTCTTGTATGGCCTCGATGCTATTTGCCATAGCCATCGATCTGGTCACCATATGGGTTTGCTCCTATGGCATAGAGGGAAGTCAGTTGCAAAATTTGAGTGCTCTATGCAAAACTCAGATACCGTGAGGGGTGTTCGACATACCTCAGTATATTCCCGAAGCAACTTGTCCTTCAGGATGGTTGGAGGCCGAGTCGATGGACTCGCCTCATCCCCGGCAGGAGTAGCAGATGAATGTCCCTGCTGAGCCCCTGCGATTGGGCCTCCGCATCCAACTCGTCCCTAACGGCTCGGACGACTTCCTGGACCGGAGGGACAGAGCTTTCTTCACCGGAGGCTTCAGCACCAGAAGGAACTTCAACCCTCGCCAAGGTTGTTGGAGGGTTTAGCACTGAATCTCTACGCCTAACACTACTACAGAAGTGCATTCCACTAACCCATATCTTCTAACGGTTATAAGCAATCTGGGAAAAATCCGATAGAATAGGACGACAGCGGCGGGAAAGAGGATTTTACTATCGGTTACACACTAGTCCAACGTTAGTGAAATGCAAATATTTTTTACTATCGGTCATTATGTACAAACCGATATAATATATTAAATAGTACTATCGGTTTTCCATTTTTAACTGATAGTAAAATTACGCACTTTATACTATCGGTTATAACTGTACCAACCGATATAATATATTCAAATAGTACTATCGGTTTTTTATTCGTAACTGATAGTAAAATTACACACTTTATACTATCGGTTCATACTGTACCAACCAATATAATATATTAAATAGTACTATCGGTTTTTCTCACGTAACTGATAGTGAAATTACTGACTTTTTACTATCGGTTCTTACTGTACTAACCGATATAATAGAATACAGTTTACTATCGGTTATATAAAACAAACCGATAGTAAAATGACTTCATATAAACTAATGGTTATGACAGTGGGGACCTTATTTTTACTATCGGTTTGTGTTTTTGAACCGATAGTAAAATTGTACAACTTAATTAGGTCGACCCCTGCTCTGCGCTCTGCATGTTGGAATCATTTCAGCCGCGCACGACTCCAAGCTAGAGTGATCTGGAGAAGCTAGCTGAGATTGATCATAATTCCATCCCCCTAGCTCGGTATTGTCATCTTCTCATCACCTCTCTCTCTCTCGATCATTCTTTCACACTCTCCCTCTCTCTCTCTACTTGCAATTCATTAAACTAGATACATGTAGCTCCAAACTAGCTAGAAGGCTAGGTTGGCTAGCTAGCTATAGCTTGCTGAATTTAAGCAACTAGCTAGCTGGCTCTTCCAATTAATGCATGCATCAAGTTAATTAGGGTTTCATATATGCAAATCCATGTAATGTAATTAAGCAGCTCATGTACACACATATGGCCTAGCTAATTATGTTTCATGCATATATGCATGCCCTGAGTCATTAATTATTTATTTGAATTTGTCAATTTTGTGAAATAATTGTAGATGGACTGAGAATATTGGATATATGGAATAAAACGTACTACTGTTGAATATTTGGAGGGTTTGAATGGGTTTATTAAATTTGCTGACCAAGAAAAGGCGAAGAAGGGAGAGAAAGATATGCATTGTCCTTGTATAGATTGTATGAACTTAAAAAGGTTCGGCAACTCTGATCAGATTAGGAGTCATTTGATTCGTCGTGGTTTTAACGCACGCTATACCCGTTGGATATGGCATGGTGAAGATCTTGAGGAAACGAGCACCGATACCACTCAGCAGCACCTGGAAGTGGATTGCAGTAATGATGATCATGATCAGAACATTGGTAATGTTCATTCGGAAGTCTATGTAGATGACGACAATTTAGATGAAATGTTACGTGATGTAGAAGAAGACTACAGCGAAAATGATTTAGCTAAATTTGAGAAATTAATTGTTGATTCTGAGAAGCCTTTGTTCCCCGGATGTGCAAAATTTACAAAGTTGTCTTCTGTGTTGAGATTATATAACTTGAAGGCAAGCAACGGTTGGAGCGATAAGAGTTTCACGGCGCTATTGGATCTGTTAGCGGACATTCTTCCAGAGGGAAATGAGTTGCCAAGATCGGTTTACCAGGCCAAAAAACTATTGTGTCTGTTGGGAATGGAAATCGAAAGAATACATGCATGCCCAAATGATTGTGTTCTGTACCGTAACGAGTATGAGGATTTGCATGTTTGTCCAAGATGCGGTGCATCGTGGTATAAGCATGGGGACAGAATTTATCACAATGGATGTGATGAGGTAAAGAAAGGGCCTCCGGCCAAAACTGTGTGGTATTTGCATGTGATTCCCAGATTGAAACGGCTGTTTGCAAATCCGAAAGATGCGAAGTACTTGCGTTGGCATGTTGAAGGTCGGAAACAAGACGGAAAACTAAGACATCCAGCTGATTCCATTCATGGAGAAACATTAACAGAACATTCGGTGAGTTTGGCGGCGAAGTGAGGAATATAAGGTTTGGGCTGAGTACGGATGGTATGAATCCACAAGGAAATATGAGCAGTTGACATAGCACTTGGCTGGTTCTTTTATGCATCTACAATCTTCCACCTTGGTTATGTATGAAGCGCAAGTACATCATGATGTCGTTACTAATTTCAGGACCCAGACAACCCGGGAATGATATTGACGTGTTTCTATCACCGTTAGTCGAGGACTTACATAAATTGTGGGGTGAAGGGGTGCGGGTGTGGGATGCACATAAGCGAGAGAATTTCATGTTGCGGGCCATGATATTTTGCACCATAAATGATTTCCCGGCCTATGGAAATTTGTCGGGGTATAGTACGAAAGGAGGCAAGGCTTGTCCTATTTGCCTAGATGAAACTGAAAGCATGTGGTTATCGAACTGCAGAAAAACAGTGTACATGGGTCACCGCAGATTCCTTCCGATGGATCACGCCTACCGTAAGAAGAGGAAGTCATTCAATGGGAAGCCTGAGAAAGGATCAGCCCCAGTGTTTGTGACTGGTAAGGAGCTTCACTTGCGCGTGAAGGACATCAAAGTTGAGTTCGGTAAATGTTCTAAACCTCCAGGAAAAATGTTTGGAAGAAGAGATCGATTCTTTGGGATCTGCCATATTGAGAGCACTTACAAGTTCGACATTGCATTGATGTCATGCACGTAGAGAAAAATGTTTGTGACAGTTTGACTGGTTTGTTGTTGAACATTCCAGGAAAGACGAAAGATGGCGTCAACGTTCGCCGTGACATGCTCGACATGGGCATAAGGACTGAGCTTGCACCGTTGGAGAAGGGAAAGCGGACATACCTCCCCCCGGCCTGCTATACTTTGTCAAAAAGAGAAAAAACAGAACTCTGTCAGTGCCTACATGGTGTCAAAGTTCCATGCGGGTATTCTGCGAACTTGAAAAAACTTCTGTCCATGAAAGACTTGAAACTGGTTGGTATGAAGTCCCATGATTGTCATGTACTAATGTCACAAATGCTTCCCATTGCTATCAGAGGCATTCTCCCAGTCAAAGTCAGAGAGACAATTACAAAGCTATGTTATTTCTTCAACACAATATCTGGCAAGGTACGTAAGCGTGTACTCCTAGCAAGTTAATTAGCTCCATTCGTGGAACTTGTCAGATTTTTTGGATCTGAATATTTGCTGCAACTGTGTCCTTGCAGGTAATTGATCTGGATGGACTGGACGATTTGCAACGCGATGTGACTATAACTCTTTGTCGGCTAGAGATGTATTTCCCTCCATCTTTTTTTGATGTTATGGTCCATCTAATTGTTCACCTTGTCAGAGAAATTAAGTTTTGTGGACCTGCGTTCCTACGCTACATGTATCCATTTGAGAGATTTATGGGTATCTTGAAGGGATATGTAAGGAATCGACATTGGCCTGAGGGCAGTATCATTAAAGGTTATGCCACCAAGGAGGTGATCGAATTTTGCACCAACTATATGGCCGGGGTTGACCCAATTGGCGTTCCTACGTCCCGGCATGAGGGCAGGATTCAGGGCATTGGAACGATTGGATTTAAAGCAGTCGTCCCCTCTAGTGATCTATATGCAAAAGCCCATTTTTGGGTCTTATAGCACATGACGGGGGTGGAGCCATACATACACGAGCACATGGAAATGTTACGGAAATAGAATCCCTCGAAGCCAGAGATTTGGGTCACCAGAAAACATAATAGGAAGTTTGCTGGGTGGATCGAAAATAGAGTCCTGCAAGCTTCTGAGGGCGACGTAGATGAAGTTGTTACATGGTTGCCCAGAGGGCCTAGATTTACTGTAGGGACTTGGCAGGGGTATGAAATCAACGGCTATTCATTTTACACAAGAACTCAGGATGAGAAGAGTACTATGCAATGTAGTGGAGTGACACTACTTGCTATTTCGGAGGATGCCAGGGCAGTAAGGGCACTCGACTCATATTACGGTGTTATTGAGGAAATATGGGAGCTCAAATATGTATTACTTAAGATTCCTCTGTTTCGATGCCAATGGGTCGAAATCCCTCGAGGTATTAAAGTCGACAATTATGGGTTTACTCTCGTCGATCTCAGTAGAGTCGTACACCAAGATGATCCATTTATACTTGCTGAGCAAGCCACACAGGTGTTCTACATCGTTGACCCGGCCAACCCAAAGTTGCACGTTGTCCTTCACAGTAAGAGACGTATTGTTGGGGTCGAAGACGTTGTGGATGAAGAAGAGTATAATCAGTTCGACGAACTACCTCCATTTTTAGATGGAATTCTTCAATCTGTCCCTACCGAAGATATTGACGAAACAAGTTACCTGCGAGACGACCACGAAGAAGGATTATGGGTGGACAACCATTCTTGACTAATTTGCAATATGTAAGTGACATATATTACTTGGATCTTTAATCGAAGAATTCTTCAAATCATTTTTCAAAAATTCTTTGGGAAAACATACGTGATGCATTGAGAATCATTTATGCAAATTTTTATTTCAATTGGAGTATATACTTGATTTGAGCAATAATTGATTCTTTTGACAAATCAATATGAAAACTGCAAATTTTCATTCCATGATTGGTCTTTACTGTTCATTTATTTCAAAATTATTGCAAGTCATTTGCATGGGGTTTCAGGTGTCTCTACAAATGCAAAATGATGTACTGAGACCCATCTGTAATTGTTCTCAGGAAATCCCTGTAAGTCAATAACACAGTATTCTACTATCGGTTTCAACTTCTCAACCGATATGAAATTAACATATACTATCGGTTTATTGTTAATAACAGATAGTGAAATACAATGCAAAAATGATGTGCTGAGATCATATGTAATTGTTCTATGGAAAATCCTTTAGGATCAATAACATTGTAGTTTACTATCAGTTTCAACTGCCAAACCGATATGAAATTAAACTTTACTATCGGTTTATTGTTCATAACCGACAGTGATTTGTACTGTGTTATGAGCCCCTGTTCTTAATTTACTATCGGTTAGTAATAATAAAACTGATAGTGAACAATCCCACACTCTAAACCCTAACATACATGTATTTACTATCGGTTTGCTAGTTATTAACCGATAGTAAATATTCATATATTAGGGTATAACCTTGCAGTCTCGCACGATTTTCCCTCCAGTGCAACTGATCACATTCCAAATACTCACGCGTGGAAAACCCTAGCTTCCCCGACGTTCATTTCTTCGCTCCTCTGCGCCACCATTGCCGATCGCAAGCCGGAAAACCCTAGCTTCTCGACCGCCTCCGGCCACTGTATCGTGCCACCGGCTCCGGCAACTCCACGAACGACTGTAAGTGTTCTTGACCAAACCTCTCGCGTCAATTGCTTAAATTTATATGCAATGGTTCATATGTGGTTCAATGGTTTACAAATATAAAACTAGAGTAAAATTCATGAACTACAAACTTGATAGCTATGAGAATGACAGACTTGATGATAATCACTAGGAATTTGCCCTACAGTGTAGTCCACTATCGGTTTATTATGTAGAACCGATAGTAAATACCGTAAACTGAATTTTCTGTTAATTATTTCCCATTTTCTAATTTTCATTTGAAATTTTTGATCATTTAAATTTTAACAGACTTTATGTTCCTGCAGAGAGACTAGCATAGTTTGCACTGCTACTTTTATATATTTTACAGAATACAAACTTGATTACTATCGGTTTGACTTAGAAAACCGATAGGAAATAGACTAACCTGAAGTTTTTGTTAATTATTTCCCATTTTCTAATTTTCATTTGAAATTTTTGATCATTTAAATTTTAACAGACTTTATGTTCCTGCAGAGAGACTAGCATAGTTTGCACTACTACTTTTATATATTTTACAGAATACAAACTTGATTACTATCGGTTTGACTTGAAAAACAGATAGGAAATAGACTAATCTGAATTTTCTGTTAATTATTTCCCATTTTCTAATTTTCATCTGAAATTTTTGATCATTTAAATTTTAACAGACTTTATGTTCCTACAGAGAGACCAGCATAGTTTGCACTGCTAATTTTATATATTTTACTGAACACAAACTTGATTACTATCGGTTTGACTTGGAAAACAGATAGGAAATAGACTAATCTGAATTTTCTGTTAATTACTTCCCATTTTCTAATTTTCATCTGAAATTTTAGTTCATTTAAATTTTAACAGACTTTATGTTCCTGCAGAGAGACTAGCATAGTTTGCACTGCTAATCTTATAAATTTTCCTGAATATAAACTTAAGTACTATCGGTTTTACTTGGAAAACCGATAGGAAATAGAGTATGTCATAGTTTGCACTGCTAATCTGAATTTTCTGTTAATTACTTCCCATTTTCTAATTTTTTTCTGAAATTTTAGTTCACTTAAATTTTAACATACTTTATGTTCCTGCAGAGAGACTAGCATAGTTTGCACTGCTAATCTTATAAATTTTCCTGAATATAAACTTGAGTACTATCGGTTTTACATGGAAAACCGATAGGAAATAGAGTATGTCATAGTTTTCACTGCTAATCTGAATTTTCTGTTAATTACTTCCCATTTTCTAATTTTCATCTGAAATTTTGGTTCATTTAAATTTTAAAAGACTTTATGTTCCTGCAGAGAGACTAGCATAGTTTGCACTGCTAATCTTCATATCAATTGATGGTCTGTTCATGGAATTTTAGGTAAAGCCATGTCGGCATCTTCCTCGGCTGATAGTAGTGATTCGGGGAGGGCGAACGTAGATGGCGCTGCCTCGTCCCAACGCAAGAGGAAGGCGCGAGGCGCGACGATGTTGGGTCGTTTGGCCAAACGTGCGGATCTTTCATGTGAGTTCAACCAGTTCGGGAGACCGATCGGGAAGAACGCCGGCCACTATGCTGCCTATGTTGCCTTGTTGGCGAAGGGAAGGGTGAAGATCACCGTCCAGAGCTGGAAGGACGTCAAGGCCGACGAGAGGGATAGGCTGTGGGTGGAATTGAAGGTAAAATTAATCAAAATCACTGAACTCTTGAGTAATCACATTCCCTTGGTTTATCCCAGAGATTAGGTAAGTCCTGCTTATATGCACCATTTGAAACAGGCCAAGTGGAACATCCCCGACGATGGTCCCAAGATAGCTTGCTTGAAGGACATGAACAACACGTGGAAAACCTTCAAGAGCGTCCTCGTCAGTACCTTCCTCGCTAAAGGAAAATCTCCATGCGAGAAGTACCCCTTCATAACGGAGGAGGTATGGGAGCAATTCGCCCAACAGAAGGGGACTCCTGAGTTCAAGGTATATATGGTTCCTTTGCTTGGTTACACCATTATATACAGTAAGCAGCGGTGCATTAATTTTCTTGTTTCTAGTACGAAGGCCCTCAGCGAGAAGAACAAGGCAATCCAGAGGAGGAACGACCACCCACACCGGCTCAGCTCTCGTGGCTATGTGGGGAAGGAGGAGCAGTGGAAGAAGGCTGAAGACGAGGCGTCGAATTTCGTCGACTCCCCTGACCTACCACTCTCTGAGATCCGCAATCAGCGATGCAAGCGCTGGTGGCTGGCCAGAGGGACCGTGTCGACCACGGGGACTGTGGCGTTCCCAAACCCCAGGGACGTCGAGGTCATGCAGCGACTCGTAAGTTGGCTAACTTCCTGGTTGGAATCATAGAGTGTGGTAGAAAAAACTATGATCACTAGTGTGCGCACAAGTTTGTATATATTTCTTCCTCACAATGGAGAGCTTTCAATGTAACAGATCTCTTGCTCGAAGGAGGCGACCGAGGGATTGTTCACTCCCCATAGGGAGAACGACATCCTTACCCGGGCTCTAGGGAACAAGGAGCATCCAGGGCGGACACGAACCGTGGGTGGTGTGGTGCCATGGAAGGAAGGCTTCTCGGAGCCCGGGCAAAAGGCGAAGAAGGCTGGCAGCTGGAAGGAAAGGGAAGTGGAGCTATCTCAGAAGATACGGGCAGATGTGACTGCACAATTCACGGAAATGTTCGCTCAAATGAACGAGAAGTATGAACGCCTCAGCCGAGTTGTGCAGTCCAAGGGTTTAGATCTAGCTGCCGAGGTCGAGGCTGCCAGGCCGAGTAGTTGCGGCTCAAAGGTTCACGTGGATCCGGTGGACCTGATCGAGGTATTGCAACTCTTGAGCTATATATGCAGTTTGGTTGATGCCACTCCCATTACGTTAGAATTGTTTAGCTAACCTGTTATAATTGTTGCAAATTGCAAAAGCCGGAGAGCTGTAGCCTATTGATCAACATAGGTGACAAACCTGTAGTGGTTGCAAACGGGGTCGTATACCAGTCTTGGGAGGATGTCCGGATCCACTGCGTACCTCTGGAGCCTGGATTCGCAAAGGTATAGGTGGACATGGCCCTCCCGGGCTACAGCTCTTTTCCGTTGCCCGTCCCAACGGACGAAATGAGGACAATTAGTGAGGCATTGGGCTCGTACATACAGTGGCCCAAGAAGGGTGTTAGACTACAGGAGGTAAACCCTAGCCATTCTAGCTTACAACTCAGTTAATATACTCAATTTGCAAAATCTAACTTATGCATTTGTACTTAAAGTGGACGATGGATACCAGCTCACTTCCTGAGGACACCACCCCCGCCACAACGCATGAGCGAGCTCCTTTGGCCCCCATGCATCCTCTGACGGCCTCAAACCCTTCGCCATCAAATGAGGCCGGCGGCACCACACCCCAACCTTCGAAGGTATACACTCGCTCCCCGCCCAAAGGCAAGGGCAAGGCCAAAGGCAAGGCCAAACAAAGCCAGCCGGGTACGTTCAAGAACAGGTCCCCACTCGTGTCGGAGTACCTTCTGCGCAATATGGATCAAATAACCAGAAGTCTCCACGAGTGGTACCTGACCCGGTCTAGGCACCACATCAACTTCTTGGTTCACTTCAGGCCAGCCCATTTTCACCGTGAGCCCGAGAGCATATCGGTGGCCCACGAGGATTTGTTCCACCTCCTCAACTGGCGGGAGCTTGATATGTCCATCATACGGACTGGAGTCCTGTGAGTTTGCTGTTGTCTGAAGTTATCATAGTTCGTTTCATAAATCTAATCACTTTGTATGCACTACTTACTAATGTCTACTTTGCATCCAGGTGCATGTATAGGTTGGCGTCGATGAGGGCATGTGACATGGTGGGTTTCCTCGACCCAGAGAAAATAAGCCTCACGATGCTAGAGCACGACCAAGCACATGCGGAGGAATACATATCAAAGGCACTACTAGCGCAACAGGACCAAGAGTTCATCCTTGCACCGTACCACCAAAGGTTAGTGCATTTCCTACTAATTTAACTCATTCTTGTATGTTACGCCTAACATATGTATGAAACGGTTCGCTTATATATGCAATGTAGGGGCCACTGGGTCCTCGCCGTCATTTGCCCATGGATGAATGAGGTCTATTACCTCGATTCAATGAGCGACAAGGTGGCACATGTTTTCACCCTCACATGTCACATAGACGCGTAAGTAACATAGTTGTTTTAAAATTTTCTCTGACTAGCTAATTAATGATAACATATTAACCTGCAATGCTAAATTAAATACAGGGCTTTCAAAAATTATGCTAGTGCTGGAGGGAGGCATGACGCGTCGAAGGGCACAACAGTTTCTTGGAAAGAATATGAGGTAAGTAATACGGATGGAAGTACTCATGATGAGTCTTTTAATTTAAGCTTAATTAGTTCTTTCGAGTTAATGTGGGTTTATGTCTTTGCATATGCAATTTTCCCAGTGCCATCAGCAGCCACCATAGTGGGAATGTGGCTTCTATGTCATGAGATTCATGTATGACCTAATCAGGAGAAACATTGCCCAATTCCCTAAGGTAACCATTTTTCCTGACTCAAAGTCAAACTTTAATTGGATGTGACGTACGATACTAACTTCATACACGCATATATGCAGAGCGCCATGTTGAAAGAGCAATATGAGTTGGGTCAATTGAGGGAGCTGCAAACAATTTGGGCTCAATATGTCATGGAAGAAGTGGCTATCAACGATCGATTGTAACTGACTTGTGTAATATATATTGAATGTGTTGATTGCTGTATTTGTGAATAAACTCAATATGTGAATAAATTCATTGATGTATTTGTGAATAAACTCTATCAATATGTGAATAAATTCAATTTGTCCAATGCATGTGTATATTACTGTATTAGTGTATCTGTGAACAAATTCAATATGTGAATATTGCTGTATATTTGTAAATATTGGTGTATTTGTGAATGATCCAATGTATCTCTGTATTGCTGTATGTATAGGTGCAAGATTCCAGTACTAACCGTGTTGAGTACATAACCGATAGGAAAAACTACATAGTACTATCGGTTATATACTACAACCGATAGAATAAATATTACTGTACTATCAGTTCATATACAACAACCGATAGAATAAAGTTTCCCGTACTAAACGTGTCTACACAATACTATCGGTTTAGATCCCAGCCGATAGTAAAAAACATACATATTACTATCGGTTTAGGTCCTAGCCGATAGAAAAAACCTACACAATACTATCGGTTTATATCCGAGCCGATAGAAAAAATATACACAATACTATCGGTTTAGATCCGAGCCGATAGAAGAAATAGTCGATAGCGATTAGTGAACGTTGGGAATGTAGATGTTTTACTAATGGTTTTTAACCGATAGTAGTGTGCTACGTTTCTACTATCGTGCCGATCACTATCGGTAAGAGAACCGATAGTAGAGTGAATTTTTAGCCGATAGTGAAAAGCATTTCCGTAGTAGTGTAAGCAAGAAAAAAAACCCTCAATTTCACGGATGGTTGCCACGACCTGATCCCATGTAAACAGAAGGGAATTTTTACCTTAACTGAAATCCCATTAGCTTCTGGGACTTCAAAGATGGTTCCTCAAGAGAAAGAGGACAATCATCGTCTGTTCTGGTCTTTCTCTTTGTGAACAAGACCTTCTCCTTTTCTCCCTATGTATATCATCCTGTAAGCATATACATAAGGAATGATGAAGATCTGAATGGAAAGAACCATTACCGGGGTAACCTACCCGGTTGGCAGGGATGCACCTGATGGTCTGGGTGTCTCCTGAACCACCGGTGCTGGCACTTCGTCCGCGACCCTGAGGTTGGAAGTGGTCGCGGGGTCTTGCTCCGTTATTTCCGCCCCTGTTTCCAGGAGCGGAGTACTCGCCCCCCCCCAGGACTCACAAGAGTCATAGGAGGAAGTTCTTCTCCCTGTACAAGCGTGGATCAGTGAACATGTATACAGATGAAATTGTAAATTCAAGATTG
This sequence comes from Pharus latifolius, assembly GCA_019359835.1. NCBI lineage: Eukaryota > Viridiplantae > Streptophyta > Magnoliopsida > Poales > Poaceae > Pharus > Pharus latifolius. The sequence goes on along the minus strand of CM033324.1, from coordinate 62,180,547 downwards.
CGAGGAACCTTACCGCAGTCGTCCCTTCGACCAGGGAGGGAGAAGTTACAGACCTTGAAGCCTCTTGGGCTTCAGGAGCAGAGACCTCACCCGCGACCACAAGATTCTCGGTGGCCGCGGGGTTTGCGGTAGCTGTCTTTCCGGGCTGAGGCAGCTCTTCGCCAGCTTGAGGACTGATCGCCATCCTCTTCTGGTGAATCAGAGGAATGTCGTCTTCCTCCTCCTCGCTTCCTTCACCCTGTACGACGGAGAAGTAATTCCAGTTTGCACCTGGGGTAACAGGAGGCACATGATATCTTACCGCAGTCTTCTTCGTGGTAAGGGGCGTCTTATGCGAGGAGCCTTCCCCGAGAAGTTTCTTGGATTTCTTGGGGGCAAGATCCCTCGCTCCAGGCCTTGAAGAGACTTTCTTCACTCTCTTCATTGTCGGTTTTCCTAGGAAACCGACGCTTTCACCTGGACATGTTGCCTCGGTGAATTTCCCCAAAAGCTACGCCATCCCGGTGTTCTTGTTAGCACAAAACACACATACGACAAACAGACAGAACATAACGAGAGATGACATACCTTTCGACGTTCCTGTCTAAGGTCGTTGCTGGCATGAATCAAGCTTTGGGGGCGAGGCGATCCCTTGGTTCCCTCCACTTCGGCACTATATGCCCTGAGAAGGTAGTTCGTCTGCTTCCCGACATCGGACGAAGGCAAAACTGCGTCACCAGCAGACCAGTTAGCAAGTTATGACAGAAAAGTGTAAGACTTCATTGGCTAAGTCACATACCATTGTTATAGTCCAAGGTGCCATCCGCCATGGACTGTATCTCCCAGGCCGGATGAGCCCTTTCGCATAGGGGGCTCACCCGATTCTTCACGAAGTCGCGAATGACATCACGAGCTATCAGTCCCTGCTGGACTAAGTGAAGAATCACCTCGGCTTGCTTCTTCTACTCTGCATTCAGAGCAGGGAGGGAATCCAGCTTGCTAGGCTTCTCTGGCCGCAAGTTCACAAACCATAGCCCGCTCTCAGACGGAGGGGTGCAGTAAAACCATTTTTGGTACCACCCGTGCACGGAGTCTCGCCGGGGTGGGAAGGGATACTCTTTCTTCTCCCTTATCTGGAAGTAAATGCATCCGGCGGCATTGGTGCTCTTCGACCACGCCGAATAGTAGAACCTTCGGAAGATCGCCAGGATCAGGACCGCATTTGGGTGGAGATTCACCAACTCCAACCCATAATGCTCCAAGATCCCCTTCAAGAACCGACTCTCAGGAAATCGGAACCCGCACCTCAAGTATTCTTCAAAAACCACCAACTCACCCTCTTGGACGATTGGGGTTTCTTGATCCTTCCCCGCGGGTCGCCAATTGATCAGCAATCTTGCGGGAGAAATCTCTTCTTTCTCCAGCGCCATCAGGCTCTCCTCCGTATGGTAAACTGATCAGCTCCAAGACGTCATTTTTGGAAGAGATTGTGAGGGAAAGCTGGCGGCTTTGGGGGCGATGGAAGGTGAGGAACAAGGGGTTTGAGCGGCAGAAGTTCTAGGGCTGGAGGCTGGATGTGTGGCTTCCTCAAGAATCTACCTTCTCCTTTTATAGACCCGAGGAGACGCTCCACTAAGGGTAACGTTCCATTGAATATTCTATTCATTTCCCATAATGGATGTTTTCTCTGGTAAACCCGCTATGCGCACCGAATCCGAAACAAAGGGTCTTCTTTGTCTCGAATTTGAGGGTTAAAGATGCGCATAAAAACGTGAAGAGTTTTACAAAAGGTTTTCGGAGGACATTTTCCTTCATATTTCTTGTAAACTTTCACGAGTTGATCATAAAGATATTCTATGATTCAACTGCTGGGTATACAGTTGCTTGTCGATCAGATTGCTGTATTATCGGAACTATGTTTATGATTGTGCTACAATTCTAGTCGAAGTGTAGGTCTGATCAAATTTCGGTTCTGATCGCGGTAACCTTCTAGATCGAACTTCATTTCTAACCGCGGCTTTAATTCTGATCGCGGTATCAGCACTAGTCGCGGTATAACATCTTAAAAATGTTTCTGGTCATAATACCGGAATTTATCTGTGTTTGAGTGGTCGTAAAAACACTACTTATGGACACATTTTCACACAGAAGTTATGAAGAATCTTCATGTTATGTAAGGTTAAAGAAATCTTCATTTCTGACAATCTTTACATACAAAAGGGATGCCGGCGACCAAAGCGTCGACCTGATCTGAGAGGAGTTTACAAAGTTCTCCTAGGGACATGTTGTCATCAGTAGGATCTACACTGACGACCCCTAGGGAACTAGCATCTACTCTAAACCTATCTACATCATCCCTAACAAGAGACGCACTATTATTCCTAATCAAATGGAATTGGCGCGCCTCTTCACGGGATCTTTCAAAACATTCTGCCAGATGCAGAATCGCCGAAGACATCTCTTCGGTCTTCTTCTCCAGAGCCTCTTTTTCCCCTTGGAGAGTCTGTCCGAGGGGGGGAGGCAGGATGTCAGCAGGATGATCGCTGGGGGCTCCAATCTCCTACATTTGCAAATGTTAGTTGCACTAATTGTAACAACGAGCAAAAGGAGATAGAAATAATTACCTGTCCTCGCAAGTGACAGGTTGATATAGTTCCCCCAGAAAGTAGATCACCCGATAAAGGTCGAGGATCATCATATGGTGGAAGTGCGACCTTCCCACCAGAAGATTGCTTCCCCTACACAAGTTGAGGATCATCTGGTCGTGGAAGTACAGCTTGCCAACCAGAAAGTTGATCACCCGAACAAAAATGGGGATCATTGGGATGAAATGGAGAAAGCTGAGAAGAACGTCCCTCCAAAGGTGGAGATGAAGGTTCGACCTGCCAAGGTGCATGGACAGGAAGAAAGAACAATGACGCGTCTTTCACCTTTGTTCTGCTGGAGGATCCCTCGTCAACCTTGGGTTTCTTCCTTGAAGGAGACAAATGTTTGGACATCTGCAAATCCTGCTCGAAAACTTCTTCTTCATCACTCTCTATCTCGATGATGTTGTGGTCTGCCATCGAGAAGTGTATGAAAGGAAGGGAAGATGGCTTTGGAAGACACTTAGCCAAGAAGATAAATTGTGGAACTTTGAAGTCTAGAGGCTTCGGTATTTATAGCCACCGGGGTGACGGTTCAGTTTCCGAACGCTTCGAGTTTTTAAAGCATTTACAATTTTAGCTCGAGTTAAATAACGTTTCAACAGTGCCATCATTACCCATCACGTATTACCCAGAGTCCGTCTGGGGGAACCAACCGCCACACTTAGTGCACCACTAAGTGGAGGATTTGAATCGTCGGGTTAAGTATTCGATGTAAGTCTTAAAATTTGAGGCAAACACGTCCCTTCGTTCTCTTCAAATTTGGGGGCTAGCTGAAAAGGATTGATACCCGAGCTAGATCAAATAAATGCACGGCTGGTTCAGGACAGATTTGAACTAGACAAGCGCCTGGTGATGCAAACTCAAGTTACTCCGAGAAGCACAATCATGTGGTCGCAGGCTTTACGCTATCAGACCGTAGCCAGTGCGCGGTTAGGAGTTCGTATGCCATACGCGAACAGAAGATTGCAGATAGTGCGTGGTCAGGTAACAATGCGCGGTCAGAACACCTTCGACAAGGGAACGCGGGATTATTTTGTCCCTACAACAGGAATATCCCCTGTATCCCGAAGATTCTTCCACGTATGGAGACAACCATCAGGATGTTAATACGTGCGGTTATCCATGAATAACACGTGTTAAACCTGCGTGGAGGTTAAAGGCAGTTGCCAAAACTGCATCCAAGCAACTGTTCGATGCCGTTATGACTTGGCACCCTTTCGACCAGTATAAAGGGGAAGCCCGAGGCATCAAACAGGGGAGGGAATGGAGACAATCGAACAACCAGATGATCAGATCATCAAATCGGATCGAATCAGAAGACAGTAGTTTAAGTTAGATAGCTCTCACAACCTTCCAGGCATTGTCTTGTATAAACATATAGGAAACAAATCTTCGCGTGTGAAAATCTTTTCCATAATTTTGTAACTCTTTTGTCACACATAGTGAAATCCCAACAGGACGTAGGGCTATTAATCTCACCATCGAGGGCCCGAACCTGTATAAACCTCTCTGTGCTCCAGTTATCTTTGATTCAACATACCTTCCCGGAGGGACACCCTGAAAGGTCTCACAACCTACAAATTCTGCATAAGTTCGGCTAAGGACCCCGAGTCTGAATCGTCAACAGGGAGCTTACTGGTGAGCTTAGATTGGAGAGAGGAGCTACGGTTTGCTCTGGCGACGGTGGCCTCAAAATTGGCTCGCCGTGGAAGAAGAAGAAACGGCGAGAAACTGGAAATTTGGCTAAGTCCTGGAGTTGTGGTTTCTTCACAGTGCTGGAGGGTTTAAATAGGCACATGGATGGAGACAACGAGGGAAAACAACTAGGGAATTTGCGCCGGCGACGAGACCGGCCGGGTGCAGCCGCAACAGCGGCGAACGGCGATGTGATGCCGCACAGGCGGTGCGGCAGTTTTGCCAGCTTTGTTGGGTGCATTGGGACTGTGCTTGGGACGGCACAGATGCGGAGGCAATAGCACAACTCCAGCAATGACATGTAACTGCATGCAAGTGCCACGGCCACAGGCGTGCGCGCGCGAAAATGGTGCTGGAGCGCAGGCGTTTATCCGCTGGTTTCAATGGGGCTCTGGTTACTGGCACATGCGCGCGGGGTGGCTCAGTTGATCACTAGCACAAGCGACAAGAGGCGATGGCCAGCGGCGAGGAAACGCGGCGAGAAGACACGGCGTGGCTTCGGTCGAATGGTGAAACAACACTGGTCGAAGCAACGACCACCCCTGGTCGAAAATGGGCTGAAAGGAATAGAAGGGTTGATTTGTAATTACAGAATTTGATTCCAGGGACTAATCTGTGAATTTGGTGAATGGCTTAGATGAAAAGGGTTTTGACTTTGCCAAATTAATCCACAAAGTCCAAGAGATTGATTAGCAGCTAGGGATGATAGAATTTGGAGATTTAGACATGTTTTGGGATGAACTGAAAACAGGGTTGACGAGGATTGACACCCGGGTCACTTCTAATAAACTTTTGGTTGAAGACAGGTTCGAACCAGACATGTATTTGGTTCAATGCGAACTCAAGCTATTTCTGAGGGGCATCACCATGAGGTCGCAAGCTTTACGCGATCAGGTCGCGGGTTTCGTGCGATGTCGCGCACCGCACAGGGTACCATGACTACTCCCATGGAGACCTAGCTCGCTGCAGCTGGCCTCGTACATACATACCACTGACTTCCCAGGATAAGTCAGGCACAGGAGTTCATTCCAGCAGAGTAACTTATAAAATATCATTGATAAACAGTATGGCCTGCTGGCCTGATACAACAAGAGTAATACAATGCCTTCACGGCACAAATGGTCTAATTAAAACAAAAGACAACTACTCGGCGGAAGCTAGGCGAAACCCCCACAATCGTAAGAAGTTGACAGCAGAACAGCACACTTCAGGGTTCTGGCAGAACTGGCTCTCTTCCTTCTGGATCAATGAAATCTTCCAAGCCTTCGTCTTGGTATTGTAGCACTCCATCTATTGTTGATAAGTTGCAAGGGTGAGCACTTACGTACTCAGCAAGTCATAGGTAAGAGTAGAGATACGTACAGTAGAGATGACATGATCCTATGCTATTGACGGAAAGAGGTGAGAGGGTTTTTCCATAAATACTTTTCTTCCAAGCTTTTCAAATCTCATGCTCATGGCAGCATTTCATATACTTAGGGCACAATCCACATGCCTCTTAGATTTCACATGATCACTAAATTATGGTACTACCGCGACACGTCAACACATGACAGCCCACGGCAGCACCCCTTATCATGACAACACATGTCACTTGGGTAATCTTGAACTAACAAATTTTAATTTATGAAACAATACTTGTGTCACACCCCGTGGATTTAATCCACCGCGGCATACTCCTAAAACTCGGGAGCACGAAGTATTCGAATACATTTTTAACTCTGCAGAGGGGTACCAATTTACCCGCAAGATATATCCACTTTCATGCCCTTCCTATCACAAGGATTGGACCCCTGACTCACTTTATACTGTGAGTGGCAAGGTGGAGATAACAAGAACTTTTGCCATGTTTCACACACAATTCACCCCAGACCCCGTGGTTTTCTTCACGCAAACCACAGTTGTGGCAGGGTTTCACAACCCCCACTAATTGGCGTCTTCCCCTCAGGGTCAGCGTGCATGATCACATCCTGTGATATGTGTTGGAGCGCACCCCGTGTTAATCGTGAGTTTGTCATATAGGGGTTTCATGTGTGATCCACATACTACTTGTTCAGGCCTGTCCCATACCAGGCTTGCGGTCGGCACGTTAATCATGCCACTAGACGCACAACACAAGGTTCTAGGTCCTTATATGCCAGTGACCAGCTCATACCACAATCCATGCACTTCCAGTGCTGGCACATCCTGTGCGACCAAGCACCTCCAGTGCTTTCACCATTCCATATCAAAATACTGGTCACGGCTAGGGGTTTTATTTCATGAATATAAATATACATAATATATTAGTTCATGGCTCATTATTTGATCAATTCACATTTCACAGGCATCAGCCTGATGCTGCCATTTCATAATTCAACCATTCTCAATCTTTCTCATGCAATATTATTATTTTATAATCAAGGTATACTCTAGCAATTCATAAAATATAGGTTCAAGATGTCCAAGAATATGACTTGCCTTCCGCGTCGTAAGAAACAGCAGTTGATGTCGGGTCTGCGACGAAGTCTTCGAACTCGGACTCTTGCTCTGAACAAGGATCAAACAAGCAAACAGGTATTACAATCAATCCTACTCTTACTATTCCACTATATGCGATAATGCAAGGAGAAACACTTAGGCGATACAAGATTTGGAAGCGATTAGGGTTAAACTATGGAAACCAAGGTTAAGATTAGTTGTCAAGGGTTTACAAGGTTCCAAATGTTCCAAAATATCAGAATGATATCAAGGCTGCTGCTGGTTCGCTCAAAAACAGCGAACGCCTTTAGGTCGACATTCGGTTCAAGGCATCGACATAGGGTCGATGGATGATAGAGGGCTCAACTCAAGTTGTGACAGTAGAATAAAATGTAGATCACAACATCAGGAGTCTAAGGGACAAAGTTATGTTCAGTTTGCATACCCAGATGGGGTCAAAATGGCCTAATGCCATTGGCTGACATAGGCTGATAATGCCCAAGAATGGCATTGACATGGTTTGAACAGTTTCTAGTAGCCAAAATGGGTTTTTATTCAAGCATATGATGCACAAGGTAGTGAAGCAACTGTTTGACAAGGTAATTTTTAGTTTGCATGACCAGAGGTGGGTGAACAGGGCTAATGCCACTGACTGGCATAGTTTGACATAGAGTTGACATGGCCAGAAACTAGGGTTTGCCATAACTTTTGATCTAGGGAAGGAGATGGCCGGAAAGTGATGAAAACCGGCAAAGAAGTTGACTGGCCTGGAGCACATGCAACATAAACAGTGCAGTAACTAGGGCATGGCTATATCTCACAATCTAAGCCGAATTAGAAGTCGTGATAGAAGACAAAGTTTCTCAAAATGGTCCAAAACATCTAAATGGGAAAGTGGCTAAGGCTGGATTGGCTGGATTTGGAAGATACTGGCTGGAGAAAAGATGAACTCAAATCTGTTTTGGGCATTTCTGATTTAAAGTGATTGAACTCAATTCCTTGCTTGAGTATGGTCCTCAGGGTACTAGAAATGCATTGGTGAAGTTAGATTAACAGATTTCTCAACAGAGAAGCTAAATCAGTAAGTACAAGTTCATGTTCATGGCTGGAAATTGGGGGTTTTTGTTTTACAACGAATTTGTTCAAACCAATAGCTCAGGGGTCTTAAGTGAGCTATTCTAAGCATATTTCACTACTGGCTCGAAGATCAATTCATTCTGGAATGAAATTAATTGCTCGCCGGAGCTACTGGAGTAAAACTGAAATTGCCGGCGACTGAGGGTATTTAGACTAAATTCCAAGCTCGAGAAGCATGAGGGAGACGAGGGAAACTCACTGGGGGTGTTGGATTGAAGAAGGAAGCAGTGGAGAAGCTTGGCACCGTGCTCCGTCTTTGCTGCTCACCGAAGAAGAAGAAGACACAGTGCTGCTGCTGGTTTTCTGGTGTTTTGGAGTGTGGTGAAGTTGGCTAAGTCCCAGGGGAGTATAAATAGGCAAAGCTGGAGGTTCTCAACGGTTGGAGAAGCTCGGGGAGTTGTAGCCGGCAAGATGTGACTGGATGGCGACTTCACGGTGAGCTGGCGATGGAGGTGACCTGTTCAGCGGCCGTGAGAGCTTTTGCAGCTGGAGCTGCTGCGAAGTGAAGGCGACACGATGGCTGGCCGCGGCAAGAACTCCACGTGGCTAAGCTTTCCTGCTGGAGCCGTTGCCGGTGGCGTGCAAACGGGAGAACTAGCTGGTCGCGATCCTCGCTGGAGAAGATCCACAGTGGCCAACGCCGAGCACACACGTGGCAGCAGGCGAAGCAACAGCAGTGGCGCGCTCGAGGTCGAAGGCTCCCGTGCTCGTGCGCTTGTTCCAGGTCGTGGTCGATTTGGCTGAGGAGCTGCGGTCGAAAATAGTAGAGCTGGTCGAAGACAGCTTCTGGTCGTTTGCGCTGGTTGGTCGTGAACTGAGGGGCTGGTCGATCCAGGGGCATAATTGTGATGATTTTGGTTGAAGAGTGGACTGATTTGTAAATCTGGTTTTAAAGAGGTTAAATTTGGAATTTGATTTCATGGATGAGTATAATATTTCTATTAATACTCATTTAGCTCAAATCTGGAGAAAATTTGATAAGGTTTGAGGGATTTCACCTATTTTCGAAAATAGGGTAAAATTAGGGTAAAATAGATTTGGATTTTGTCGATCTCGAATTCTGGTAATTGGAATGAGATTTTGAAGTCTAAACAAAAGGGAAATCTGTATCAAATAGTATTTGGGAGGTGTTCCCTGAAGAAATTCTGAGGTTGGAGTTGATTTGTGAATTTTAGCCTTTTCAGGCTTCCAGGTAACAGAAAAGGACTTATTCGCAGTAAAATTTGGACTAAACTGCGAAAAGTGTTTAGATCAAACAATCTGGTTCCCAACTTTTTGAAGTAAGTTGAGGATATACCTAGGAACATATTCCAAAAGTTACTTGAGACTGGATGGGGTTAAATCATGATAACTCAGTTATCTGGGATCTGGGGTACTTAGGGTAATCTGAATTTCCTGTTTTCGAAAACAGAAAGAGACTTAGATACTGTGAGTTAGGGTTAGAATTCAATCTGGCTCCTGAAGACTTTTATCTACAGAATAACTGGTAGGTTAAATCTGGATGATCTGATCTTGATCTGGATCTAGAGAATAGATTTGGAGATTTTTAGGGTTTGGAAGAGATTAGGGTTCAGCTGATCTGGCTACTGCTACAAGGATACATGCATGCAGGATTTTATGCGAAAACTTTTCACCCCCAAAACCAGGGTGTTACATGCGATCAGGCCGACAGCTGTGTGCGGTCAGAAGTTCGTATGCTATACGCGGACTGGACTGAATATCTGGGATGTTGCGCGGTCAGCCCATATTCCGCGGTCAGAACATTCTCGACCAAGGTGATTGGAGTTTGTTCGGTCATCTTCATACCAGGATATTCCAGGCATCCCGGAGATTCCTCCACGTTGAAGACCAACCGTCAGAGGTTATTATATGCGGTTATTCATGATTAACACGTGTTAATAACCTCCGTGGAAGTTAATAGCGGTTCTTCAACAACTGCATCCAACCGTTTGATGCAGTTTTCTTCATATGGCACCCTTTCAACCAATATAAAAAGGTGGCAAAGTACATCAAACGGGGGATCAAAGACATTTTGGAAGAACCAGACTCAAAAGATAATCAAGATACAAGATATCTCGATCACTCAAATAGCCAAGTCTACGGCTTAGATTAGACAACACTTACAAGTCTCCTATAGCTTCTTTTTGTACACTTATATAGGGGAAACTTTCACCTGTGAGGTTTTCTCCTGGCTAGTTTGTAAAGCTTTATCTCATATACTGAAATCCCAACAGGACGTAGGGCTTTTACTCCCACCATCGAGGGCCCGAACCTGTATAAATTTCTCTGTGCTCTTGTTCACCATTGTTCGGCATACCTTCCCGGAGGGTCATCTTGAAAGGTCTCACAATTACAAATTCTGCATAAGTTCGGCTGAGGACCCTGAGTCCGAATCGTCGACAGCTGGCGCCCACCGTGGGGCCTTTCTCAAGGCGTCCTAATTGAAATTCGGAGGTTCGCCGAAACATGGCTGGAGCATATGATTCCGAGAATGATTTCGATCTCGAGGATTATGCCCATATACCAATGCCTTCTCCAAGCGATCCTGTTCCGATGGAAGAGGTCGAAGGCCAGAATCTTCCACAGGTTGAATCATCTCTCCAAGTCATGTCAATCGACCAGGAGGTAACTGGCACAAGGTCAGAACCCACAGAGGTTCTTAATGTGCTAGGTGATGAATCCGGCCCGTCATACGACCCCGCTGAGGGAAAATATGATGGTGACCCTGAAATTAGCCCAGGAAGGTTCGACCCTGATAACCTCCACCGTCTCTTCGATTTCGAGTCCGACTCGGAACAAACCAAGATGGTTTCCCCATCGGCGACCTCACTCCCTAGGCAGTTTGCTGCGTTCTCGGAAGAAACTCCCGATCAACAGGCTGCCAGGGAAGAACAAGATGGCAAACAGAAGGAGGAGCAAGATCTCGAGCAACAAAACAACGAACTACGCAGAACTGCCCTAGAGGCTCTTCAAGATGCGCAGGCTCGTTACGATGCTGCCCCGAGTTCTTCTCGACGGTCGCGTGGTCGTAGACGTGACCAGACTCCTTCTTTACCACCGGAGCATTTCCCAGTGGACGAAGAAACAATAACACCTAGTGCCCCTAGGAGAAGTACCCATGGTCGACTGCGATCTATCGCGGAAGTCATGCGCAATTTTCCTCCTACGGTCACAGATGCGCAGAGACCGGCCTTTTTCAGGATCCTGGCGGAAAGACTGGACGAGGTCGCATCCGAGGCGACCCCAACAGCCTCTTCCCGCTCAGTAACACATTCCCGTGAACGGGATGGTCCTCATTTTGGCTCTGGCCGGCGGAGTTACCCGCCGCCTGTACCGTCCCAACAGGACAAATATCGGCGAATGCAGGACTCTCGTAGTAGGGATCGAGTTCCCGTTCACTCTCGTTTGGGACCACGAGTAACCTCGCCATTACGTGAGTTTGCTCGAAACCCAACCAAAAGTCATAGGACGGTTCACGGTCCTTACGTTGGTTGCAAAGCTTTCTCGCCTGGCCTGCGAGCAGTCGTTTGGCCCGATAAGTTTCAACCAGGGGCCATTGAGAGGTTTGATGGAACTCAGAACCCATCCGAGTTCCTTCAGATCTATATTACTGCCATCCAAGCAGCAGGAGGCGACGACAAGGTCATGGCTAACTACCTGCCAACAGTCCACGCAGGACCGGCTAGAACCTGGTTGTTTAATCAGCCTGAGGGTTCCATCTATAATTGGGAAATGCTATGCGATGCCATTCTCAGCAATTTCCAAAACTGTTACCAAAAGCCGGGTAAGGAGGACGACCTGCATAGACTGCGGCAAACTTCGACCGAAACACTTCGGCAGTTTGTCAAGAGGTTTGTCGGGGTAAGAAATACCATCCCGAACATATCTGATGGCTCCGTAATCAGGGCATTTAAGCATGCCGTTCGATACCGGAGATTCACTGAAGACTTGCTTATCCACCCTCCTCGATCAATGGCCGATCTGTTCGATATGGCTGATCGATATTCTGATGCAGCCGAGGCAGTCGAATGGAACCGAATGGTTGACAAGGGGGACCTACCGCCCCAACCAGGCTTCAAGGACGCCAGGAAAGAAGATTCAAGCAAAAAGCCGGAGTCTTCACCGGGTGGGAAGTCAAAAAAGTCGAAGAGGAACCGCTCCGGACAGTACCGTGAGGTCGCAGTCGCGGAGAAACCACCTTCGACCAAAGGTAATAAGTCTTCTTTTAAAAGTAAAACTGCCTCTGGTGGCCGGGATTCCGACCAGCCAGAAAAATCAACTAATCCACAGGAGGGCAAGAGGTGGTGTCCACTCCACAACTCCGCAGGCCACGACCTCAAAAACTGCAGGAGTTGGTTGAAACAGCTGGATGATTTCTACCAAGGAGCTGGGACAATGCCAACCTTACCGCCTAAAGAGCAGGCGTGCGGGATTAGAGACGTCGACGGAGACGAAGAAATGGCTTACCAGGTACCTCAAAATCATGTTAATGTCATTTTCGGAGGTTCCTCCTCTTTCGCTTCCAAAAGGCAGTTTAAAACCTTTTGCCGAGAGGTTAACCAAACGGAGACATCCCTTGGCGAACCTCAATATCCCCGTTGGTCGGATATGCCTTTGACGTTCGATCGCGCTGACTGTCCTGTGGGGCTAACTCGACCATTGAGGCTACCTCTGGTTATAACTCCAATCATCAGTAACGCGAGAGTCGAAAGGGTCCTGATTGATGGGGGAAGTTCCCTTGATCTTTTATTGGTCAAGACACTCGACGAGATGCAAATTCCTCGTTCGAAGATCAAGCCCATAATCCATCCGTTTTATGGGATAATCCCAGGCCCCTCCATGATGCCATTGGGACAAGTGGTCCTCCCTGTCACTCTGGGAGAACCAGATAACTTCCGAATAGAATTGGTTACTTTCGATGTAATTGATTGTGCTTCAGCTTATAATGCAATCTTTGGCAGGCCGACTCTTGCTAAGTTCATGATGGCAACGCACTATGCTTATCAGTGCGGGAAATTGCCTGGCCCCAAAGGTGTCATTTCTGTCCGAGGTAGTCGCAACGTGGCGCTCACGTGCGACCGGCTATCTTTGGAGATGGTCGATCAACTTCCCCTCCGGGACGCTCAGGTCGCCACCGTTGCCACCGATGCGATCAGGGCTGCTCCTCGACCAGATGAGAGACTCAAACAAGTTCCTTTGTACCCAGATGACCCATCCAAGACAATTCGGGTTGGGTCAGCCCTGGATGACAAATAGGAACTCGACCTCGTTGCTTTCCTCCGGGCTAACGCAGACGTGTTTGCGTGGAAACCGTCCGACATGCCCGGTGTCCCAAGGGAAGTAATTGAGCACAGGTTAGCAATTCGACCTGGACAACGACCAATAAAGCAAAAGCTCAGGCGTTTTGCCACCGACCGACAGGAAGCCATCCGAGAGGAGTTAGACAAACTCTTACAAGCCGGGTTTATCCGCGAAGTGGATCACCCGGACTGGCTCGCCAATCCGGTCATGGTCCGCAAGTCAAATGGCAAGTGGCGCATGTGCGTCGACTACACTAGCCTCAACAGTGCCTGTCCGAAGGATGACTTTCCCCTTCCCCGCATCGATCAGCTGGTCGACTCTACTGCGGGTTGCGAACTGATGAGTTTTCTGGATGCCTACTCAGGATATCATCAAATTAGCATGGCAGAAGACGATGAAGAGAAAACTGCCTTCATCACCCCGTTCGGCACATACTGCTACGTCAGAATGCCGTTCGGTCTCAAGAACGCAGGTTCCACGTAACAGCGCTTGATGCAAAAGACCTTTCTTTCCCAGATAGGGCGTAATCTTGAAGCATATGTAGACGATTTGGTCGTAAAAAGTGCCAAGAGATTGTCTCATTTGGACGATCTCGCTGAAACCTTCTGTAATTTGAATCGCTTTGGAATAAAATTAAACCCGGAGAAATGCTCTTTCGGGGTTTCTTCAGGAAAACTCTTTGGTTTCCTTGTGTGTTCTAGGGGCATTGAAGTTAATCCTGAGAAAATCAGGGCTATTGAACAAATGAGGTCGCCCTCGACCATGAAGGATGTTCAACGCCTGACTGGTCGCATGGCGGCTTTAAGTCGCTTTATATCGCGATTAGGCGAAAGGGGATTACCTTTCTTCAAAGCCCTGCGGAAGCATCACAACTTTACATGGTCGGATGAGGCCGAAAAAGCATTCCAGGAGGTAAAAACATATCTTTCCAGTCCGCCAATATTGGTGTCTCCTGACAAAGGAGAACCGTTGCTTCTTTACCTAGCGGCCACACCACACGCGGTCAGCGCCGTTCTGATCGCGGATAGAGGAGGAATACATAGACCCGTCTACTATGTGAGCGAAGTACTTCATGGTCCTAAGGAGCGCTACCCTGAGGTCCAGAAGATACTTTACGCGCTACTGATGGCTTCCTGTAAGCTACGACATTACTTTCAAGCACACAAGATCACAGTACCCTCCTCTTTTCCTTTAGGGGATATTGTCCGAAATCCAGAAAAATCTGGTCGAATCGCCAAATGGGCGGTCGAATTCGGTGCCTTCGAGATCCATTTCACCCCTCGCACGGTGGTTAAGTCTCAGGTTTTGGCCGACTTTGTGGTCGAATGGACCAACCCTGAGCCACCCGTGCAGTTGGCAGAGGAACTGGAGTGCCCCGATTATTGGACAATGTACTTTGACGGCTTCCGTAGTTTTCAACACTCGGGGGCTGGAATAGTCTTAGTTACGCCCCAGGGCGAACAGCTTAACTATGTCATTCAAATACACTTTGTTGCAACCGACAACGCAGCAGAGTATGAAGGTCTTCTTGCAGGGCTCCGGGCAGCAAAATCCCTCGGAGTCCGTCGATTAGTGGTGAGGGGAGACTCACAACTGGTTGTAAACCAGGTAAACAAGGAGTACAACACCTCCGATGAGACAATGGCTCATTACCTGGGGGAAGTGAGGAGATTGGAAAAACACTTCAGTCATTTCGAAGTCCAATACATCCCGTGAAAGGACAACATTCTCGCAGACCAATTATCCAAAATTGGGTCCTCACGCTCATCCGCTCCGGCAGGAGTGTTCATTGAACACTTGGACCATCCTTCGATCATGACTTCGGTCGAGGATGATCCGGTAATAGCCTTCGTTACCAACCTCGGTCAGGAACAAGATTGGGCTCATCCATTGAGAGTCTATCTTGAACATGGGACCCTACCCGAGGACGAAACCGAAAGTGATCGGTTAATTCGAAAAGCGCGTCTATACAAACTCATAGATGGGATTTTGTACAGAAAGGGTACTCAAGGAGTATTCATGCGTTGTATATCTCAGGAGGAAAGAAAGTCCCTCTTGAGAGAAATACATGACGGTGTATGCGGTCCGCACTCGTCATATCGTACACTGGTCGGAAAGGCTTTTCGACAAGGATTCTACTGGCCTTCGGCACTTGATGATGCCAAACATATGGTCAAGAAGTGTCCCCAGTGTCAGTTCCACGCAAGGCAAGTTCATCAACCTGCCTATACGTTGCAAACCATTCCTCTTGCATGGCCATTCGCGATCTGGGGAATGGATATCGTCGGTCCTATGCCACAAGCGGTCAATGGGTACAAGTTTCTGTTCGTAGCCATTGACACATTTACAAAGTGGATTGAGGCCGAACCGGTACGAAATATTACTGCATCAGCCGCGCAAAAGTTCTTCCATAAGAACATTGTGGCACGATTTGGTGTTCCAAACCGTCTCATCACAGACAATGGTTCTCCGTTCGCCAGCGGTCTTTTTCTGGACTACTGCGATCAGATTGGGACCAATGTGTGCTTTGCTTCTGTGGCCCATCCACAAAGCAATGCTGCCGTAGAACGAGGCAATGGGCAAATACTGCAAGGCATTAAAAAGCGCGTTTTTGATCGCCTTAGGACCCGCTCGGGGGCTTGGGCAGATGAGCTCTATACTGTTCTATGGGCATTACGAACTACTTCTAGTCGCACCACTGGTGAGACGCCCTTCCATTTGGTCTATGGGGCCGAGGCGGTATTGCCCATGGAAGTAAGTATTGGTTCTATTCGGACAGATCAGTTCGAACAGATTAATCAGTCCGAACAACGGGCACAAGATCTCATCCTCTTAGAAGAACGACGTGATCGCACCCTGGTTAAGTCCACGGCATACTTGCAAGCTTTACGCAGGTATCACAGTAAAAAGGTGCGACCACGCGATCTCAACGTGGGCGACTTGGTTTTACGGAAAATTCAAGACCAGTCTAATCGCAACAAATTCTCCCCAAAATGGGAAGGTCCTTATACTGTTGTCTCAGTGCCGCGGACAGGATCGGCGCGGTTAGCTATGGAGGATGGTCGGATTTTGTCCAATACTTGGAACATCGATCAACTTCGCAAGTTTTACGTGTAAGTATTCCAATCACTTTTTTCCTGTTCAATTAGCATCTTTTGCCAAAACAAAAAATGTTTTGCTTTCATACAAATAAGTTTTTCTCTTTAAGCCCGTATCATATGCATTCGACCTGGGGGCTGATCGCCGACGGTCAGATCATTACAACAATCTAATCGAATTCGCTGGTCGATCTCATGATCACTTACTGATAAGTCATTCCTAAATAAGCTGTTTCTCAACGCATACGGGGTTATCTGATAATTCCTTGGTCATCTGAGTGGCTACCAGTTCGCAATAAGATTAGATGTTATATTGATCCTGGTCGTTGGTTTAATTTGCATATCCCTGGTCGTTACGCTTATATTTTCTCCTCTGCTTATAACACTAAGGCTTTAGTGTTCATAAGCAGAGGCGGGGGCTAGGGGAGATGTGCTCATAATATGGAATTCATATTACGAAAATACGAAATATATATTTTCTTGTCAAAAATAATTTTTTACATACATTTGCATTATACACAAGTTTCTAAGTACAAAAATAAGGATCATTCGATCCCCAGCTCAGTCAAGAGTCTATCTATTAGGGGCTTGACTTCCTCTATGACTGCATCGAGCAGCTCTTCACTCTCGACCTCAACCGGACCCACCAATGCGCTCAGATCTGCATCTGGGCCATGGTGAAGTCGAACCCGGCTGAGTATGGCTGCTGCGGCTGATCGAACCCTGGTTCTGATCACCTCTTCGCGTCGCCGTACATCTCCAGGGAGATACTCAAGCAGTGATTCTGCCTGGGCAGTGAGCAGCGATGTCCAGTCGCTTACGCTGAGGTTGTCTGTCTTTGGTTCCACCACATCGGTTTTCAGAAGATCAGCTACGGCCTTCAGTTTTTCGAAGACCAGGAGGCTCAGCTCTTTGATCGCCCGATCGGTGTGGCGAATCGAGGATTCAAGAATCCCCTTGTCCCGACTAAGCTGAGTAATTCGACCTGCTTGCGCTGTACAGAGAGAGGAGATTATTTGCATGTTATGGATTCAAGTCTTCTTAATCAGGAATTGGCTTACCAGCATTTTCTGATCGAAGTTTGTTGATTTCGGTCTCTTGTTTCTTAAACATCGAGACTGAATTGAGCCTCATTTTGGCCACCTCTCTCTTCAAAAATGTAACCTCTCTGCAGCGAAATCAAGGCAGTCACAACCAAAAAGCACCCATACTAACCAAAGGGTAATGATCCTCACCTGCGCAAGCTGTCGCGTTCTTTCTGAATGGCTTCTGTACTGGCCATCACAGCATGCGACTGGCCTGTTAGCCAGGATAACCCCTGTGATGCAAAGGAAGAGGATCAAAGGTGTCCTAAGTACAATTCAGGCACAAGAGCAGAGTTTTATTATACATTCATAAACTTTTGTAAGACAGCATTATTCAGTTCAGCGGGAATCCTCGCTAGAGCCTCCGACGCGCTCACTACAGGGACAGTTGGTGGGAGTGCCGGCTGGGCGCCACCCCCAGTAGTCATTGGTGGTGACTGGGTCCCTACATTTATTCTTTCCCCTGCGGTTTGGACGACTTCCTGGACCACAGGGGTGGAGCATTCTTCGTTGGAAGCTCCTGCACCAGCTGCGGCTTCAACCTCTCCGGAGGCGATTGAAGAGCTGGGCGCCGTCTTTCTTTGCCTGACATGAAGGACAATTTGAGCAGTTTTTATTTAAGATTATTGCCAAATTTAAGGTTCTTACCTTATTTGAAATCCCATTCGCTCCTGGGATTTCTGGGAAGGTTCCCCTTGGGAAGAAGAACCATCATCGGTTCTTGCCTTCCTCATGACAAACAAGGTAGCTCCCCCCTGGATATGTTTAGCTATGAGCATATTTCTAAAGAACAGATAGAGACAAAAAGCAAGGTCTTTACCTGGGCTACCGTACTGGCTGGTGAGGCTACATCCAAAGGCCTTGGCGACTCTTGGGTCGATGGAGCCACCGCAGCCGGCCTTTGCTCAACTACCTCCCCCTCTGTCCGCGGAGGAGGAGGATTTTCCTCCCTAGGACTCACGGTAGTCGCAGGGAGAAGCTCTTCTCTCTGTATAAACATTTGACTTGTCAAAATGTACGGAAGGAATTGAAGAAAGAATGATAGAGAGGAATCCTTACCATGGTCGTCCTTTCAACCAGAGGGACGGAAACAACTAGTCCTGAAGACTCGGGGGCTTCAGGAATTGGAGGGTCATCCGCGACCACAAGGTTTTCGGTGGTCGCAGGATCTTCCACGACCACCTCTTCGGTAGTAGTGGTCTCTGCAGGGCAGCTTGGGGCATTGCTGGATGGGAAATCCGCGATCTTCCTCCTCCGAAGGACCAGAGGAATATCATCCTCTTCCTCCTCGCTCCCCTCTCCCTGTACGACGAAGAAGTGATTCCAATCTGTGCTTGGTAAAACAGAAGGGATGCGATATCTTATCGCTGTCTTTCTTGTGGTAGAAGGAATGCTCCGTGAAGACCCTTCCCCAGGATTCAGTCTGGCTTTCTTGGAGGCAGGACTCTTTGTCCTGGGTCTTTGGGAGAACTTCTTCACGTTTTTTACCGTCGGCTTCCCGTGAGAACCTACGTTCTCACTTGGGAAAGTCGTCTCGGCAAACCTTCCTAGGAGCTGATTCACATTTTCGATGAAAATGTTTAACGCAGGACGTGCATAAGATCTTGAATAGAGGCCAGATAGAGAATGTACCTTTCGACGCTCCTGTTTAAGGTCGTCGCCGGCGTGAATCAGACTTTGGGGACGAGGTGATCCCTTAGGGCCCTCTACATCGGAGTTGTAGGCCCTAAGGAGGGAGTTGGTCCGCCTTTCAAACTCGGATGAAGGCAGGACTGTTCCCAAACTCAAGTCAGAATTTGTACAATTCAAAAAGAAGAAAGTTCAGTTCCAAAGAAATAAATACCTTGGCTGTAGTCCAGGGTGCTACCAGCCATGGACCTAATCTCCCACGCTGGATGAGCCCTTTCACGCAGAGGACTCACCCGGTTCTTCACGAAGTCTCGAATGATATCTCGAGCCGTCAATCCTTGATTGACCAAGTGAAGAATCACCTCGGCATGCTTCGAAAGCTCCGAGTTCATCGCCGGGGGAATGTCTAACTCGCTCGACTTCTCTGGTCGCGAGTTTTCAAACCATAAACTGCTTTCGGATGGTGGAGAGCAGTAAAACCACCTTTGGTGCCACCCATGCACAGAATCTCGCAGGGGTGGGGAGGGATACTCCTTTTTATCCCTCAGCCGGAAGTAGATGCATCTGGCAGCGTTGGTGCTCTTCGACCACGCCGAAAAGTAGAATCATCGGAAAAGATCCACGCTGGGATATATTTCGACGAAGGCTTCACAAAGATGCTGGAATACTGCAAGGATCAGCATCGCATTGGGGTGGAGGTTGATCAGTTCCCACCCGTAATGCTCAAGGACATCCTTGAGGAACCGACTCTCAGGGAATCGGAACCCGCAACGCAGATACTCCTCAAAAACCACCAACTCGCCTTCTTGGACAGTTGGGGTTTCTTGGTCCTTCTCCACAGGTCGCCAGTTAATGAGCAGCCGCGGAAAAAGGATCTCCTCCTTCTCTAACGCCATCAGGCTCTCCTCAGAATGGTGGATGGATCTGCTCCAGGACGCCATCTTTGGTGTAGAATCAAAGGGGAAGCTGGCGATTTGGGGAAGATGAAGGCTGAAGAAAATGAGGGTTTTGAGCGGCGGGAATAATGAGGGTTTTAGCTGTGTGGCTTCTCTGAGAAGACATCTGCTCTTTTTATAGACCCAAGGCGACGCATTAATGAGTAAACGGCTCATTTCAAACGTTCCATTGAATGCTTTATTCATTTCCCATAATGGATACTGTCTCTGATGGACCCGATAAAGTACTCAGGCGTCGGATCTGAAACAAAAAGGCTTCTTTGTTTTGGAAACTGAAAGTGCAAAAGGACTGAAAAATTTTCAGTACTTTTCAGAAGGCGTTTTTCCTTTTTATACTTTGAACATTTTTTTTCGAAAAAATCATGTAACTCAATTTTTGATGTACTGGAATGTTTCTAATTGGGTTATGGTTTTATCGAAATCGTGTTTTAGGCTGAAACTTCGATTCTAATCGGAGTGACGGCCTGACAGAGTCCCAACTCTGGTCGCACTTTAGTTCTGACCGCGGCTCTGAAACTGATCGCGGAATCAGGGCAGGTCGTGGTGCTTTTTTCTTAAAAGCGATTCTGATCGCAGAACTAAAGTTTCCTGTGTATGAATGGTCGCGAACGTAAAGTTTATGGCTATATTTTCGCACAGAAGATGTGAAGAATATTCATGAGAAATAAGAAACTTTTATTTCTTACATTCTTTACATACAAAAGGAATGCAGTCGATCAAAACATCGACTTGCTCCGAAAGAAGTTTACAAAGTTCCCCAAGGGACATGTTGTTGTCAGTAGAATTTACACTGGCAACCCCCAGGGAACTAGCAACTACCCTAAGTCTATCTATATCGTCCCTAACAACAGACGCACTATTGTCCCTAATCAAGTCAGAGAGTTCTCGCTGTTGCTGAGCGAAGTCCCTCTCTCGACGGAAATGGTGCGCCTCTTCTCGGGATCGATCAAGACATTCTGCTAAACACAGAATCTTCGAGGCCATCTCCTCGGTCTTCTTCTCCAGGGCATTCTTCTCTTCCAGAAGAGTCTGTCTGGAAGGAAGAGATGGAGCAGCAGAAGGCTGATCGCTGGAGCCTCCTACCTCCTGCATTTTGCAAAAGTTAGTCATACTAACTAAAATTATCAGCAAAAAGGGAGAAGAATTGTTACCTGTCCTGGTGCATAACCCGTTAATACACCCATCTTGGGAGGAAGATCATTATATGGTGGAAGAGCAACCTTCCCATCAGAAGATTGCTTCGCCAACCCAATATAGCGATCATTTGATCGAGGGATAGTCACCGCTTGCCGACCAGGATGTTGATCACCCAAAAGAATGGGAGAATTGAATGTGATGGGATCTTTCTCTAAGGATAAAGGCCTAACTTGCCGAGAGGCATGAACGGGGAGGGTCAAAGGAACTGAAGGAAGAAAGAAACTTGCTACATTCTTCACCTTTGTTCCACTAGAAGATCCTTCGTCGACCTTGGGATTCTTCCTTAAGGGAGACAGGACTTCAATCGTTTGAGGCCTTTGTTCGACAATTTCCCCTTCATCGCTCTCAATCTCGATGATTTCATGATCTGCCATTGGGAGGAGTATGTGAAAAGGAAGGAGGCAGGATAACAAGAAAAGGACTTAGACGTGGAGGGAAATTGTGGAGTTTTACAAATCCAAGAGCCTAGTATTTATAGCCGCCTGGGTGATGGTTTGCATTCCAGGCGCCTCGAGTTTCGTCAAAGCATTTACAATTTTACCTCGAGATAAAAACAATTCTACGGCACTATCATTGCCTGTCACGTAATGTCAGAACCTGTCTCGGGAAACCAACCGTTTTCACTTAGTGCGCCACTAAGTGGAAAAATTGAAGAGTCGGGTTAAAAAGATCCAATGCATGGTTTTAAAATTCGAAATAAACACGTCTGTTCGTTTTCTTCGAATTTGGGGGCTAGCTGATGAGGATTGACACCCGGGTCACTTCTAATAAACTTTTGGTTCAAGACAGGTTCGAACCAGACATGTATTTGGTTCAATGCGAACTCAAGCTATTTCTGAGGGGCATCACCATGAGGTCGCAAGCTTTACGCGATCAGGTCGCAGGTTTCGTGCGATCAGGCCGACAGCTGTGTGCGGTCAGAAGTTCGTATGCTATACGCGGACTGGACTGAATATCTGGGATGTTGCGCGGTCAGCCCATATTCCGCGGTCAGAACATTCTCGACCAAGGTGCTTGGAGTTTGTTCGGTTATCTTCATACCAGGATATTCCAGGCATCCCGGAGATTCCTCCACGTTGAAGACCAACCGTCAGAGGTTATTATATGCGGTTATTCATGATTAATACGTGTTAATAACCTCCGTGGAAGTTAATAGCGGTTCTTCAACAACTGCATCCAACCGTTTGATGCAGTTTTCTTCATATGGCACCCTTTCGACCAATATAAAAAGGTGGCAAAGTACATCAAACGGGGGATCAAAGACATTTTGGAAGAACCAGACTCAAAAGATAATCAAGATACAAGATATCTCGATCACTCAAACAGCCAAGTCTACGGCTTAGATTAGACAACACTTACAAGTCTCCTATAGCTTCTTTTTGTACACTTATATAGGGGAAACTTTCACCTGTGAGGTTTTCTCCCGGCTAGTTTGTAAAGTTTTATCTCATATACTGAAATCCCAACAGGACGTAGGGCTTTTACTCCCACCATCGAGGGCCCGAACCTGTATAAATTTCTCTGTGCTCTTGTTCACCATTGTTCGGCATACCTTCCTGGAGGGTCATCTTGAAAGGTCTCACAATTACAAATTCTGCATAAGTTCGGCTGAGGACCCTGAGTCCGAATCGTCGACAAGGGTAATCTGGGTAATTGGAACTTTGAAATTTTGATAAGGGTGAAACTAGGGTTTCGAGCGAGATTTGGAAATTCCTCCAAAAGAGAAAAATGTTCAGAAAAGTGAAGGGGAGATGTTCACCGAATCAAATTAGAATTTGGAGATGATCTGCGACTTTTAGCCTTTTTGGGCTTCTCAGAAATCTGAAAGGACTGATTTGTGAAACTTTTGGGCTGACCTGCGAAAATGACCTGAATGAAGGAGTTTGGCTGCAAACTTTTCAGGGTAACACTCTGGCATAACCAAGATCTCATCCTGAAATGTAGATAGACAAGGCAAGCTAGGGTTGGGAAAAATAGTGGTGTTACAGTCCTAGGCAGATGTCTCTGCGACCATAGCACTCGCAGGTATAACATGAGACCATGGAACTTGTAATGCTAAGTGTTGAGACTTATAGAGTTCCATAGCTAGAATTATGGGAATTAAATATTTTTGATGGGCTATGTCCAGAAGATCCTTAGACCGTCCCCATTATCTCTTTCCCTAGCCTTCTACGACCATAGAAAGGAATATGCGACCATAGAGTGTTGTTCGCGACCATAGAAAGATATGTGCGACCTTAACTCGGGTAATATCCCTCGTCACAACCCAATTCCTTCTTTGTCATAGGTCACATGTCGGAGGGACGGAGAACACAATGATGCACCCATGATAGGAGGGTGGTGTGATTGCGACGATGATGACAACACGATGTACTTGCGACAGTGTGATAATGGCAATTTGTGATGGTGTGATGACACAAGTGAGATGACAACGAATTGGAATGACGATTACACGATGCACTTGTGACGTGACAAGGAGGCGGATTTGTGGGGCCATAAGCCGGAGAAACCAAGGAAGAGTGGCTATAGCTTATAGGGGTAAATAAGCTTAAATCGGTCGAGAAGCCATTTCAAGAAGCAACATGGTTAGCTGGATCTTTAGTTTATTTGAATAATAAGTCAGAGTTGAAACTCAACCAAATATATTCTAAAAACAATCCCTGTAAATCAATGTAGTTAGGTTCCAAACTTATCATAGTAGTTGAAAGACATAAACCAAGTATTACAACAATGACGACCATAACAGCAACATAATTGTTTTAAAAAAAGATATGATACAGTGTTATTTATATAAAAAGTGAACTACACAGTTTGTACAAGAAATTTAGAATGTGATTTACAACAACCTACAATTAGTTTCTTAAAATATATCCACCGGTTAAAAAACGTTCCTATGCATTAATACATGTGTGATGAATACTTGTAAGTCATAACTAGTGTCGCTTTACTCCCTTGTCTGTGATGTGATTTTCACCGCGATCATCGGGCCACTCATGTGCTGATTGTGGATGATGAGAGCCCTCAGAACATCTAAAAATATGTAGCCCAAGGGTCATCTTTTTCATAATTCATAGGGTCCATACATGTGACCATAATTACACCTGTTCTACACTGTATCAGATAGCCCCAAAGACTGTCAAATTCCAGCATCATCCTGGGATCACCAGAGCCATCTTGATTGTTCTGAAGATTACCACCGGGAGTAGTAAGGAAAAAGCCTTATATGAGGTGACCATGTTGTTCTACAACTTTTTATTAGTGTAATTTGTACTGATGTAATAGTGGAAGAGTGGGTTTATGCAAAAATTATCATTACCATAGCGGTCTTTAAGTAGGAAGGAAAATAAAATGCTATTTTAGAGCTCTTGGTTGATGACCTCACTGCCATGAGATATATCTCAAATTCGTATTTTGATAAAATTTTGATCAAATTAGCACCAATTTTCATCATGACCAGGAATTTTTTACATGAGAATTTTTCATAATGGTTCTACTACTTCCTCAAATTTTTAATTAAGTCTCACATTTTTCAATTTTAAAAATTAAACCCAACTTCTTTTAAATTGTTTCAATTAGGTCCAATTTGTCATTATTATTACTTGTGCTCATTAAATGCTAATGTGTATGATAACTGCAACTAATTTTGTAAAAAAACTGACAAAATTGGAAAAACGTCATATAATTGTTAAGAGCCCACTAACAAGTTGTTAAATTTTACAATCTTCTAATCTTAAAAGATTATAATTTGAAAAGAAGTAGAGCTCAACTAAAAAAATTATAAAAAAGGAAGGCCTAATTTTTAAAAGAGAAAATATCATTTTGGTTCTCAACTTTTGGATCAAATCAATTTGGGACCTTTTGTTTTTATGGCACCATTTTGGCCCCCAACTTTGGTGTATGTCCAAGTCAATCCTTCTAGTCAGAATTTTTTTTTGAAATAACTCATTAAAAAAGCAATTTCAAAATTAACTCAAAATTTTAAAAATATCAAAAATAGCCTTCAGTCACTGGACCCAAACAGTGACTGGGCTTCAGTTCTTATTGGGTCAACGACTAAAGAGCTGGCACAGCTCAGTTGTCTCGTTGGCCTAGTAGCAAGCCACTGAACCTTCAGTCGCTTAACGGGTGAGCAACTGAAATTTGTAAATCCGTTAAGTGACTGAATGTTAAGTTTTGTGTTGGGTCAACGAGCCAATTGGGCTGCACCAGCTCTTAAGTCGTCGGTCTAATAAGCAAATGAAACCTAATCGCTGTTTGGGTTTAGCGACTTAAACTATTTTTGATATTTTTTAGAGTTTTGGGTTACTTTTGAAATTGATTTTTTAATGATTTATTTCAAAAATATATTCTTCTAGTCACTAACATGTGGGGCCACAGCTTGTAAGTGATCTAGAATCTTAATAGACATGCAGTTTTTCAATAACTATTTTCATAGTTGTGTGATCAAAACAATACCCCCAGAAACTTTGTGGGCTAAAAAGATCAAATTGAGGGACTAAAACAGGACTTTCGCTTTTCAAAATTTAAAGAAGTGAGACTCAATTGAACTATTAAGAAAGAAATAGGGTTGTTTGTAAAAAGAATTTTTTAACACTTCAAGACCTATTTTGAGGAAAATTTTAAGACATACTAAAAATCTAAGGTCATTGTCTAAACACTATCTCAGCACAGTAGACGTCGGCCAATTTTTACAAGACTTCTAACCAAATGCCCATATCTCCCGTCAAACTCATTGTTTCATCAATTCTATCACGCCCTACAAACACATAAGACCCATTAACAAAAGCTTGAAGCATGCATGATTGCAACATTGCAACAAATACTGGACAAACAACGCTCATTAGGTCCATGCTAGTGTGGTCACTAGGGGGGAGGTAATGATGAACCACAAATGATGCAATTATGCTATGCTATGCTTAGTCCCACCCTAAAAAGAAAAGCAAAATCAAGCCTTCTTGAGAGTTTTTTTAAATAATTCAATTAAAAGATAATTACAAAAGTAATTAATAGTCTCAAATTTTTACAAAAATAACTCACCATACCAACACGTAGTAGTTCTGAACTATAACAAGTGCCATGTCAACTTATCGTGTCTTCATTGTGTGACATATCAGTAAGGAAACTAGTTTTACTGTCTCAGAATAATTGTTTTGTTGCGGTTTAGAGCCACTATACACTGGTGTGATCCATCATTTTTTGTAAAAGTTTAAGATTATGAATTACTTTTGTAATTAATTTTTAATTGGGTTATTTTTTTTAAAAAAAAAACCTCGACTTCTTGTTTGGCTGGAAGGATGTGACTTTTAGGCCATGAAAGGCTCCTCTCTCTCGTGCCTTGCCGGCCACTTCAGCTTATTTGGTTTTGTGGGACTTGTAATTAATGAGTACCAGTGCTGTTCTTTGGGGGCCATTGATTGGGATTTAGGAGCAGATATGGGGACCTTTATGGTTGGGATCAAAGGAGAGATTTATTTTAGAAGAAGGTATATTAAATTACAAAGACATCAATTTTTATATAAATTTAAATTTAAACTGGAATTAATCAAGATTCTAATTAAAGTTCGATTCAACTCTTACAAATAAAGTACGGGATAATCTAATAATTTTCTATTTGATTTAAACTTCTAATAATGAGATGAGAGACAACTCTAACAAACTACTCCTTGACTCGAAATCTCATCCAATAAAAAAAATCAAAATATGCCAACACGGTATAATTGTTGATGAAAATACCTATAACTCTTCATGTTCCTTGTTTCTTAGCACAAATAGCAAATTGAAGGAACTCTGAAAACCGCAAAACCAAAATATTGTCAAGTTAACTCTTTGATTAGACAAAATAGCCATAATATGCACATGTCACAGTGCAAAATATGAAGTACTAAACTTTGTTGACGTTGCAAGATTTGAAAACCTGATGACCTTGCTCAAAGCGAAGTAAAAAGAGCTCTCGGTCCAAATGCAACAAAACTCCAGTGGTGAATCAAAACATATCAAATACAGGTTGTTCCTCTCAACATGGCAAAAAACAAATATCCAAACAGGTGTGAAAGAAATAGTCCCAACTGGCCAAAACCACAAGTACAAAAACTTTGAATGGCTGACAACAACATAACTGAAGTAAAAATCTCACATTTAACAAACCTCCTTAAAATCAAAAATCTAATCAAGAGAAATCCAAGCAATAAAAAATACTCCACCGTACAGAAACAACCCCAAAAAAATAGAAGTTCTTGATCAATGAAATAGGTCAGGAGCCTGTGGCATCTTAATGTAGGAATTGCGAATTAGAAAATTGGTGGAGTAAAAGTTTGACGAGGATTGATACCCGAGCTAGATCAAATAAATATACGACTGGTTCAGGACAGATTCGAACCAAACAAGTGTGATCGCAAGCTTTATGCGATCATACCGTAGACAGTGCGCGGTCAGAAGCTTGTTTGCGATACGCGAACAGAGGGCTGCAGATGGTCCGCGGTCAGATGATAACGCGCGGCCAGAACACCTTCGACCAGGGGATGCGGGATTTCTCTGTCCTTATAACAGGGATATCCCGAGTATCCCGAAGATCCTTCCACGTATGGAGACAACCGTCGGGAGGTTGATACGTGCAGTTATCCTTAAATAACACGTGTTAAACCTGTGTGGAGGTTAGGGGCAGTTACCAAAACTGCACCCGAGCAACTGTTTGATGCCGTTATGCCTTGACACCCTTTTGACCAGTTTAAAAGTGTAAGCCAGTGGATCAGACAGGGGCATCGAGGGATCAAGTGTTCGAGCAATCAAAACACCCAGAGAATCAGAAGATAGTAGTCTAAGTTAGCTAGCTTTCACAGGCCTTCCAGGCATTGTCTTCTACAAACATATAGGAAAAATCTTCGCCTGTGAAGATCTTTTCCATAGCTTTGTAACTCTTTCTTCCCACATATAGTGAAATCCTAACAGGACGTAGGGCTATTACTCCCACCATCGAGAGCACGAACCTGTATAAATCTCTCTGTGTTCTAGTTATCTTTGATTCATCATATCTTCCCGGAGGGGCACCCTGAAAGGTCTCACAACCTACAAATTCTACATAAGTTCGACTAAGGACCCCGAGTCTGAATCGTCGACAGCTGGCACCCACCGTGGGGCCTTTCTCAAGGCGTCCTAATTTTTTTCATCCGGAGGTTCGCTGAATCATGGCTGGGGCATATGATTCCGAGAATGATTTTGATCTCAAGGATTATGCCCACATTCTGATGCCCTCTCCTAGCAATCCTGTCCCGATGGAGGAAACCGGAGGCGGGGATGTCCCAGAGGTCGATTCGACCACTCAGGTCATGTCTATCGACCAGGAGGCGACCAACGCAGAATCAGAACCTACTGAGGTTCTTAATGCGCTAGAGGTTGGATCCGATACATCATACGACCCTGCTGATGGGAAGAATGATGTCGACCAGGAAATTAGCCCGGGGAGATTTGACCCTGATAATCTCCACCGTCTTTTTGATTTTGAGTCTAACTCGGAACAGACGGAGATGTTCTCTCCCTAGGCGACCTCTCTCCCTAGACATTTCGCTGCCTTATCGGAAGAAACTCCCGATCAACGAGCTGCTAGGGAAGAACAAGAACAAAAACAAAAGGAAGATCAAGATCGTGAGCAACAAAACAATGAACTTCGCAGAACAGCCCTAGAGGCTCTTCAAGATGCGCAGGCTCGTTACGATGCTGCTCCAAGTTCTTCCCGACGGTCACGTGCTCGCAGACGCGACCAGACACTGTCTTTGCCCCCGGAGCGTTTCCCGGCGGACGAAGAAACGGTAACACCCGGTGCCCCTAGGAGAAGTACGCATGGATGGCTTTGATCTATCGTGGAGGTCATGCGAAATTTTCCCCCTACGGTCACGGAAGCGACTCCGACGGCTTCTTCCCTGTCAGTGACACGCTCCCATAACCGAGGCTACTCTAACTCTGGTTCTAGTAGGCGGAGCCACCCACCACCTATACCGTCTCGACAGGACAAGTCCAGATGGGCGCAGGATTCACGTGATAGGGATCGAATTCCTGGCCACTCTCGTTTGGGGCCACGAGTAGCTTCTCCATTGCGCGAGGTTGCCCGTGAATAGATCGAGAGCTACAGGACAGTCCACAGTCCCTACGTGGGTTGTAAAGCTTTCTCGTCCAGCCTTCGCGCGGTCATTTGGCCAGACAAGTTCAGACCAGGGGCCATAGAGAGATTTGATAGAACTCAGAACCCATCTGAGTTCCTCCAAATCTACATTACTGCCATCCAAGCGGCAGGCGGCGATGACCGGGTCATGGCCAACTACCTGCCAATAGTCCTCGAAGGACCGGCAAGAACCTGGTTGTTTGACCAACCCGAAGGTTCAATCTATAACTGGGAAATGCTGTGCAATGCCATCCTCAGCAATTTCCAAAATTGTTATCAGAAGCCTGGTAGAGAGGACGATCTTCATCGACTACGGCAAACTTCGACCGAAACCCTTCGTCAGTTTGTCAAGAGATTTGTCGAGGTGAGGAATACCATCCCGAACATATCTGATAGCTCCGTTATCAGGGCATTTAAACATGACGTCCGTTATCGGAGATTCACCAAAGACTTGCTCATCCACCCTCCTCGATCAGTAGCCGATCTCTTTGATATGGCTGATCGATATTCGGACGCAGCTGAGGGTGTCGAATGGAACCGGATGGTTGATAAAGGTAACCTACCGCCTCAACCAGGTCTCAAGGATGCTAGAAAGGAGGATTCAAGCAAGAAGCCAGAATCTTCATCAGGCCGGAAGTCAAAGAAGTCGAAAATGTGTCGGTCTGGACAATACCGAGAGGTCGCGGTCACAGAGAAGCCTCCTTCGACTAATGGTAACAAGCCATCGTTTAAAAATAAAACTGCCTCTGGTGGTCATAGCGCCGACCAGCCAGAAAAGTCTACTAACCCGCAGGAAGGCAAGAAATAGTGTCCGCTCCACAACTCCGCAGGCCATGACCTCAAGAACTGCAGGAGTTGGTTGAAGCAGTTAGATGACTTCTACAAGGGGATTGGACCAATGCCAACCTGACCAACTAAGGAACAAGCATGCGGACTAAGAGACGCCGACGGGGATGAAGAGATGTCTTACCAGGTACCTCGTAATCATGTTAATGTTATTTTCGGAGGTTCCTCCTCTTTTGTTTCCAAGAGGTAGTTGAACGCCTTTTATCGAGAAGTTAACCAAATGGAGACTTCCCTTGGTGAACCTCAGTACCCCCGTTGGTCAGATACACCTTTAACGTTCGATCGCTCTGATTGTCCTACGGGGCTTACTCAACCGTTGAGGCTTCCTCTGGTCATTACCCCTATTATCAGTAATGCGAGAGTCGAAAGGGTCCTGATCGACGAAGGTAGCTCCTTGGACATCTTATTGGTCAAGGCACTCGACGAGATGCAAATTCCTCGTTCGAAAATTAAGCCCATAATCCATCCATTTTATGGGATAATTCCTGGTCCCTCCATGATGCCGTTGGGACAGGTGGTCCTCCCAGTCACGCTGGGAGAACCAGATGACTTCCGAACAAAATTAGTTACTTTTGATGTAATTGATTGTGATTCGGCTTACAATGCAATCTTTGGCAGGCCAACTCTTGCTAAATTCATGATGGCAACACATTATGCTTACCAGTGCGGCAAGTTGCCTGGCCCCAAAGGTGTCATCTCGATCCGAGGCAGTCGCAACGTGGCATTGACGTGTGACCGGCTATCTTTGGAGATGGTGGACCAACTTCCCCTCCGGGACGCTCAGGTCGCCATAGTCGCCGCTGACGTGATCAAGGCTGCTCCTCGACCAGATGAAAAACTTAAATTGGTTCCATTGTACCTAGATGATCCATCGAAGACAATTTGGGTCGGATCAGGCTTGGACGACAAATAGGAACTCGAGCTCATTACTTTCCTCCGGGCTAACGCAGATGTGTTTGCGTGGAAACCAGTCGACATGCCCGGTGTCCCAAGGGAGGTAATCGAGCACAGGTTAGCAATTCGACCTGGACAGTGACCTATAAAGCAAAAGCTCAGGCACTTTACTGTTGATCGGCAGGAAGCCATCCGAGAGGAGTTAGATAAACTCCTAAAAGCCGAGTTTATTCGTGAGGTCGATCACCCGGAATGGCTTGCAAATGCGCCATGGTCCGCAAGTCAAATGGTAAGTGGTGCATGTGCTTCGACTACACCAGCCTCAACAATGCCTGTCCGAAGGACGACTTTCCCCTTCCCCGCATCGATCAGCTGGTCGATTCTACCACGGGTTGCAGACTGATGAGTTTCCCGGACGCTTACTCAGGATATCATCAAATTAGCATGGCAGAAGAAGATGAAGAGAAGACTGCCTTCATCACCCCGTTCGGCACCTACTGCTACGTCAGAATGCCGTTCGATCTTAATAACGCAGGTTCCACGTACCAGCGCTTGACGCAAAAGACCTTTCTTTCCCAGATGGGGGGTAATCCTGAAGCTTACGTAGACGACTTGGTTGTAAAAAGCACCAAAAGATTGTCTCATTTAGATGATCTCGCTGAAACCTTCTGTAATTTAAATCGGTTTGGAATAAAATTAAACCTGAAGAAATGTTCTTTTGGGGTTTCTTCAGGAAAACTTCTTGGTTTCCTTGTTATTCAAGAGACATTGAAGTCAATCTTGAAAAAATCAGAGCTATCGAACAGATGAGGTCCCCTTCGACCATGAAGGGTGTTCAGCGCCTAGCAGGTCACATGACGGCCTTAAGTCAGTTCATATCGCGACTAGGCGAAAGGGGACTACCTTTCTTCAAAGCCTTGCGAAAACATCACAATTTTGCATGGTCCAATGAGGCCGAAAAGGCATTTCAGGAGGTGAAAGCGTATTTATCCAGTCCGCCGGTCTTGGTGTCTCCCGACAAAGGAGAACCATTACTTCTCTACTTGGCGGCCACGCGACACGTGGTCAGCGTTGTCCTGATCGCGGACAGAGAAGGAATACACAGACCCGTCTACTATGTAAGCGAGGTTCTTCACGGCCCTAAGGAGCGATACTCTGAGGTCCAGAAGATACTTTACGCACTACTGATGACTTCCCGTAAGCTACGACATTACTTTGAAGCACATAAGATCACAGTATCCTCATCTTTTCCATTGGGGGATATTGTCCGTAATCCGGAGAAATCTGGTCGGATCGCCTAATGGGCTGTCGAACTCGGTGCTTTCGATATCCATTTCACACCCCGCAGTCGAATGGTCCTGGCTGACTTCGTGGTTGAATGGACTAATCATGAGCCACCCGTGCGGGTACCCGAAGAACTGGAATGCCCCGATTACTGGAAATGTATTTCGATGGCTCTCATAGTTTTCAACACTCGGGGGTTGGAGTGGTCTTAGTTATGCCTCAGGGCGAACAGCTAAAGTTTGTCTTTCAACTACACTTTGTTGCGACCATCAACGTAGCAGAGTATGAAGGTCTTCTTGCAGGGCTCCGGGCAGCAAAATTCCTCGGAGTCCATCGATTACTGGTGAGGGGAGACTCACAGCTGGTCGTGAACCAGGTAAACAAGGAGTACAACACCTCCAATGAGACAATGGCTCATTACCTGGGGGAAGTGAGGAGGTTGGAAAAACACTTCAGTCATTTCGAAGTCCAATACATCCCGCGAAAGGACAACATTCTCGCAGACCAATTATCCAAAATTGGGTCCTCACGCACATCCGCTACGGCAGGAGTGTTCGTCGAACACTTGGAACATCCTTCGATTATGACTTCGGTCGAGGATGATCCGGTAACAGTCTGCGTTACCAACCGAAAGTGATCAGTTAATTCGAAGAGCGTGTCTATACAAACTTATAGAAGGAATTTTGTACAGAAAAGGTACTCAAGGAGTATGCATGCACTGTGTATCTCAGGAGGAAGGTAACTCCCTCTAGAAAGGAGTATGCATGCACTGCGTATCTTAGCCTTAGTGACTGGTCGGAAAAGCTTTTCGACAAGGATTCTACTGGCCCTCGGCACTTGATGATGCCAAGGATATGGTCAAAATTTGTCCTCAGTGTCAATTTCATGCGAGATAGGTTCACCAACCTGCCTATGCGTTGCAAACCATTCCCCTTGCATGGCCTTTTGTGGTCTAGGGGATGGACATTGTCGGTCCTATGCCACAAGTGGTCAATGGATACAAGTTCTTGTTCGTAGCCATTGACACGTTTACAAAGTGGATTGAGGCCGAACCGGCACGCAATATTACCGCTGCTGCAGCACAGAACTTCTTCCATAAGAACATTGTTGCTCGATTCGGTGTTCCAAATCGTCTTATTACGGATAATGATTCTCAGTTCGCTAGTGGTCTTTTTTTGGATTACTGCGACCAGATTGGAACTAAGGTGTGCTTTGCTTCTGTAGCTCATCCACAGAGCAATGGTGCCATAGAACGTGCCAACGGGAAAATATTGGAAGGCATCAAGAAATGTGTTTTCGATCGCCTTAAGAATTGCTCGGGGGCTTGGGCAGACGAGCTCTACACCGTTCTGTGGGCACTACGCACTACTTGTAGTCGAGCCACTGGTGAGACACCTTTTCGTCTGCTCTACGGGGCTGAGATTATGTTACCTATGGAAATTAGTATTGGATCTGTTCGGACGGATCAATTTGAACAAGTTGATCAGAGCGAACAGCGATCGCAAGATCTCATCCTCCTAGAAGAAAAATGTGATAGTGCTTTGATCAAATCTGCGGTATACTTGCAAGCTTTGCGCAAGTACCATAACAAAAGGGTGCGGCCACGTAATCTTCACGTGGGCGATCTGGTTTTACGTAAAATACAAGACCAATCCAATGGCAACAAATTCTCCCCGAAGTGGGAAGGCCCTTATACTGTTGTTTCGGTGCCGCGACCAGGATCAGCTCGATTAGCAATGGAGGATGGTCGTATCTTATCCAATACTTGGAACATCGATCAACTACACAAGTTTTACGTGTAAGTATCCAATCCTTTTTCTTTTTCAATTAGCATGGTTTAATAAATCAAATGCTTTTCGTTGTTTCGTTGTTTCATATGTAGAGTATTTCCCTTGGTGCCCATGTGTTGTGAATTTGGCTCGGGAGCTGGTCGCCGGTGGTTGTATCGCCACAATGCCCTAATCGGATTCGCCGGCCGATCTCATGACCACTTCCAGACATGACACACCTCAATAACCCATTTCTCAGCTCACACGGGACTTGCTGGTATGTCCTTGGTCATCAGAGTGGTTGTCGGTTTGCAACAAGGTTAGGCATTGCATCGAACATAATTGCTGGCCTGGTCGAGTATCCTTGGTCATCGTTACACCTATATCTTTCCTGTGCTTATAATACTAAGTCTTCTGTATGTATAACCACAGGCGGGGGCTAGGGGAATATGGTTACAATATGAAACAAAAGGAAGTGTTGTCTTTCGAAACAAAACCAAAAAATGCATGCATTGCATTCTATAAACTGTATCTGTACTGGTATAAAGATTTACATAATGCCAAGCTCGTTCAAAAGTTTATCTACAAGAGGTTTAACTTCCTCCATGATAACCTTAAGTTGGTCTTCACTCTCGATCTCTGCCTCTCCTACCAATGGATTTAGATCCAGGTCTGGGCCATGGTGAAGACGGAACCGACAGAGAATGGTAGAGGCTGCTGATTGCACTCTCGTTTTGATCGCCTCTTGTTGTCGCTTAGTATCTTCAGGAAGATACTCGAGAAGTGATTCCGCTTGGGCTGTGACCAATTTGGACCAGTCACTAAGGCTAAGGTCATCTACCGTGGTTTCGACCACTCATCCCTTAGTAGACCGGCCACTATCTTTAGTTTTTCAAAGATGTCTTGTTGAGCCCTGTCGCAGGTCGAGAGGTGTTGGGGGAAATCTCCGTGAGACTAACTCCAGGTAAGTTGCACCGCCTTTAGCCCGGGGACATGGCCCCCGATGCCTGTCCCGGGCGCCGCCATTTGCCCGAGGACATGGCCCCCCGTGCTTGTCCCGGGCGCCGCCGTTTGCCCAGGAACCAGGCCCCGGTGCCTGCCCAGGCGCCGCCCTTTGCCCGGGGACCAGGCCCCCGATGCCTGTCCCGGGTGCCGCCATTTGCCCAGGGACCAAGCTCCCGGTGCCTGTCCCGGGCGTCGACATTTGCCCGGGGACCAGGCCCCCAGTGCCTGTCCCGGGCGCCGCCATTTGCCCGGGGACATGGCCCCTGGTGCCTGTCCCGGCCGCCGCCATTTGCTTGGGAACCAGGCCCCCGGTGCCAGTCCTTTAGCCCAGGGAGATGGCCCCCAGTGCCTGTCCCGGGCGTCGCCTTTAGCCCGGGGACAAGGACCCCGGTGCCTGTCCCGGGCGCCGCCATTTGCCCGGGGACATGGCCCCCAGTGCCTGTCCCGGGCGCCACCTTTACCCCGGGGACAAGGCCCCCGGTGCCTATCCTGGGAGCCGCCATTTGCCTAGGGACATGGCCGTCGGTGCCTGTCCCGGGTGCCGCCTTTAGCCTGGGGACATGGCCCCCAGTGCCTGTCCCGGGCGCCGCCTTTAGCTCGGGGACAAGGCCCCCGGTGCCTGCCCCATGCGCCGCCATTTGCCCAGGGACAAGGCCCCCGGTGCCTGTCCCGGGCAACGCCTTTAGCCCTGGGACAAGGCCCCTGGTGCCTGTCCCGGGCGCCGCCTTTAGCCTGGGGACATGGCCCCCTGGGGCCGCCTTTAGCCCGAGGACATAGCCCCCGGTGCTTGTCGTGAGCGCCGCCTTTAGCCCGGGGACATGGCCCCCGGTGCCTGTCCTGGGCGCCACCGTTTGCCCGGGGACACATGGCCTCCGGTGCCTGTCCCGGGCGCCGTTGTCCTTCCAGGGACAGGAGCCCTTGGTTCCGTGTCACGTGCGAGTCGCGTGGCAAGTGCCCTGGTCACGTATGGGTCGCGTGACAAGCGCCTCGGGAATCAGCGGCCACCGGTCAAGCATCCGAGGCACCTGGCCGGGGAGAAGGACGTTGTTGCCCCTCGATCCGACGGTAGCGTCCCTGGTAGTTTAGTTTTTTTGCTTCTTTTGGGGCTATAAATAGCCGTTGTACCCCCTGTTGTAAGAACAAGTTGCTCATTATTGTTAGAATAGCCAAACTCACAGGTTTGCTCCGGAAGCCTCTCCCCGAGAGAGCCTCCCCAATCGACTCCGGTCGAGAGCACGCCGATAGGACTAGGGCCCCCACTGGGACACGAACATTTATAAACCCTCGTGTCACTTGTTGTTTGTCCGGCGGGGGAGGACCGTTCTCCTGGTCAACCCGCGTCGCGTTTTCTTCGCTAGGATCGTCCACAAAAACATGCCAGGGTATTCGCAATACCACGACAGTTGGCGCCGTCCGTGGGGACTCGTGACGAGGCGCCATGGCTCCCCCAAGAACAAGGGCCCGCGCCCTTCCCGGTGACGCCGGTCCCGGTGACCGAGTGCCACCCGTCCGGGACACGAATGTCCCGGAGCTTCCGCCCGGAGGCGGCCAGACCCAGGTACCGCCTCCCACCTTCCCTGTTAACTTAGGTGGTTCGACCTCCTGGTCGGTCCCGGTGAATGCGGGAGCCTCGGCTGGGATTGGTCTTCCCCCGACAGCTCCCCCGGCTCCCCGGGACGCCCTGCTCGTGGCTTTAGTGGAGGGCCAGCTCCGCGCCCAGTGCTCTATGGATGAGCCGCTCCGCTTGTTGGCGCGGCCACCGGCCCCCACATATGCGCCGTACCCATACCCTCGGGACCTTCTGCTACGTCCACATGCCCTTCGGGCAGAAGAATGCGGGAGCGACCTTTCAGCGCCTCATGACGCTGGTCTTCAAAGACCAAGTCAGCTGCAACGTCGAAGTCTACGTAGACGACACAGTCTTCAAAAGTCCCCGTGCAGCCGCCCATGTCGACGACCTAGCGGAGACCTTCCACAACCTCCGCGCGTATGGGTTGAAGCTCAACCCAGAGAACTGCGCCTTCAGCGTGCGCGGGGGGAAGCTCCAGGGTTTCCTCGTGTCCCAACGGGGCATAGAGGCAAACCCTGAGAAGATCCAGATGTTCCTGGACATGCCCCCGCCGCGCTCCGTCAAGGACGTTCAGCGACTCGCTGGCTGCTTAGCCCGCTGAGCCGCTTCGTCTCGCGGTCGGGGGAACGAGGCCTCCAATTCTTCAACAACCTCCGGGGTGTCGAGGGGTTCAGATGGACCCCCGAGGCCCAGGAGGCCTTCGACGACCTCAAGAAGTACCTCACGAGCCCTCCAATGCTCGTGAGCCCATCCCCCGAAGAGTCCTTGCTCCTCTACCTTGCCGCCACCTCGGTCGCCGTGAGTGCGGTATTGGTGAAGGAGCAAGGGGGGCAGCAGCGTCCCGTGTACTACGTGAGTGAGGCCCTCCAAGGGGCCAAAACTCGGTACACGGAGATGGAGAAGATCTGCTACGCCCTCCTGATGGCATCCCGGAAGCTTCGCCACTACTTCCTGGGGCACCCCATCACCGTCCCGTCGTCCCTCCCCCTGGGGGAGGTGCTGCGGAACAAAGAGGCCACCGGCTGGAATGGGAAGTGGGGGGGCGAGCTCGCCCCCTTCTCCCTTTCCCTCACAGGCCGCTCTGCCATCAAGTCACAGGTCCTCGTCGACTTCATGGCGGAGTGGACTCCAGCCTCCGGGCCCTGGGACGAAGACCTCCCCGCGCCGCCCCGACGCAGTGACCATTGGACGCTTATGTTTGATGGGTCGCTGTGTCTCGCGGGGGCCGGTGCGGGAGTAGTCCTCCGGAGCCCCGAGGGGAAGGAACTCGAGTACGCGGCGCAGCTCGAGTTCCCCGCAACCAACAACGTCGCCGAGTACGAGGCCTTGCTCCTCGGGTTGTGTCTTGCATGCTCCCTGGGGATCCAGCGCCTCCTAGTGAAGGGAGACTCTCAGCTCGTAGTTTGCCAAATGGACAAGTCTTACCTGTGCCATGACGCAAACTTGAGTCTTTATTTGCAGGAGGCACTTCGATGGCCTCGAGGCCCGGCATATCCCGAGAAGGGACAATGACCGGGCCGACGCCTTGGCCCGGGCAGCCAGCGCCCGAAAATCACTCCCCAAAGGGGCCTTCCTGGAGATCATCGCGGAGCCCTCGGTGGCCTCCCCGGACATGGGCGACGAGCCTCGCGTCCCGGAGGTCGCCGAGATCACCCAGTCTCTGTCATGGATGGACCCCCTCATCTCCTTCATCAAGGGGGAGGGGGATGCTCCCAACGAGACCGAGGCTAAGCGCCTCGGGGCCAAAGCCCGGGCATACCTCCTGCTGGAGGGGAAGCTCTACAAGCAGGGGGCTTCCGCCCTCCTCCGTTGCCTCCCACGGCCGGAGGGACTCCAGCTTCTCGAAGACATCCACGCGGGGAGCTGTGGCTCCACATAGCCCCGCGTGCCATCGCAGCCAAGGCTCTCCGGCAGGGCTTTTACTGGCCCACGGTGATGCACGACATGCGAGACCTTGTCTCCGCGCGCGAGGCTTGTCAGAAGATGGCCAAGGGTTCGACCCTCCCCCCGTAGCGCTGCAGATTATCCCCATCACTTGGCCCTTCGTGCGCTGGGGATGGACCTCTTAGGACCCTTTCCCCCAGCGCCCGGAGGATACAAGTATGCAGTGGTCGCGGTCGACTACTTTACAAAGTGGGTAGAGGCGGAACCCTTGGCTAGCATCACCTCCCGGGCTGTTCAGCGGTTTTTCTGGAAAAATGTCGTATGTCGTTTTGGTGTCCCCCAGGAAATCACTGTTGATAACGGGACCCAATTCGACTTGGCTTATTTCCGGGAATTCTGTGAAGACCTGGGGCTCGTCATCCACTTCGCCTCAGTGGCCCATCCCCAGAGCAATGGGGCTGTTGAGAGGGTCAACGGTGTGATCCTACAGGGGTTACGCCGGCGACTCGAGCAGGCCGCTTCTAAGTGGGGTGCATGGGCAGAGGAGCTCCCTAGCATCCTCTGCTCCATGCGCACGACCCCGAGCCGGGCGACGGGACGTACTCCCTTCTCCCTAATCTAGGGGGCTGAGGCAGTCCTCCCCCTAGAGATTGGCTTTCGGTCGATGCGAGTCGAGCTCCTAGACGGAGCTACGACCGTAGCGTACCAAGCCAATGAGGCCAACCAGCGACTCGAGATCGATCTCATGGAGGAGGAACGCGACCGAGCGCTCCTCTGCCACGCCATCTATGAGCGCGAGATGGCGCGTGCATACAACCAGTGTGTGCGCGAGAGGGCTTTTCGCCTCGGGGACCTTGTCCTCAAGCGCGTCACGGACCCCCAAGCCCAGGGTAAGCTCTCCCCCAAATGGGAGGGCCCCTGCAGGATCTCCGCGGTCCTGGGCTCGGGGGCTTACAAGCTCTCCAACCTCCAAGAGCCGGAGCTGAAGCACACGTGGAACTTGCGTTTACTTCGCAAGTTTTACGTCTATCCTACACAGGCCCATCCCCTCCCCTGGAGCGATTACGCCGGAGGGGGAAGGGGGACCTTGTACTTACTGTCCCCTCCCCCGGAGTGATTGCGCTGGAGGGGGAGGGAGGACATTGTAATCACCGTTCCCTCCCCTTTCGCAATTTCGCAGGGGGAGGCGTTGTATTTTGTTCCATTATCAATACAACTAGATTTTTTCTTCAACTCTGTCTCATTGCAGGTTCTTTACATTACCACCTCTACCGGCGATGCCCTCCCCGTGAGGAAGTGGGCTCTCATGACCCAACAAGTCCCTCCCGTAGGGCGGCTTACGATCACCCCTCGTGGACTGAGGGTGTAAGCGGCAACCCGGTCCTCAAGGACCGTGGTAATGAGTCACTTTGGGAGACTAGTCCCCTACCCAAATACTCAGACCCGTCATCGGGCACATCCTTCTTCGGGAGTTGATAGTCTCCCCAGCGGGACGGATTTCTTGGATATTTCTTTCTCAGAGACCTTATTCCCGGCTCCCCGTTTTCATGTCGATCGGATGATTGTCTACCGGAAAAATTACGGATTTCTTGGATATTTCCTTCCCGGAGACCTTATTCCTGGCTCCCCGTTTTCACGGCGACCGGACGATTGTCTCCCGAAAAAATTACCACCAGACATCTCACCTCAAGTTTTCCTTGGACATTCTTTCCGGAGACATTATTCCCAGCTCCCCGTTTTCACGGCGACCGGACGATTGTCTCCCAGAAAAATTCCCCCAGGAAACTTCGTCTTGGAATTTTCAAACTTGGAAAAATTCTTAAGTCACGGGCCTTCATTCCGGGGGCTTTCTCACCCCCACAGCGCGCGGAGGTACGCTCCGACCCGCTATGGGCGGGGGGGATAAGGAGCCCCCGGGAGTCGTCCGGACCATCCAAGAAAAACGAGCAAACTTAGCTCTATCCTATCAAAAGAAGTCGTCCAGATCATGCAAGAAAAACGAGCAAAATTAGCTCTATCTTATCAAAAGAAGATTCTCAAAGCAACAACAAGCGAACAGCTTTATTGATCGTTCAACCGAAGGACATCTTCCCACTCCGCTGGGCATTGGAAACTGTACAACCCGGGCCATAACCAGGAAATTCTCTACATCCTAAGGCTCCTACGCCTAATAGTCCCGGAGGCCCTCTGATAGCTCCCGAGTCAGGTCCCGCTACAACCCGCGTATGCGGCGTTGATCTTCCCGGAGCAGGTCCTCGGGCCAATACTCGTAGCCCGCTGGTGGAAGTGTTCGAAGAGGGGGAACCATCCGGGACCTTGGCCGCGGAGGGGGTAACTCGGCACAATGATTATCGAAGTTATCCAAGTGCCACTCTGGATGCCATCTCAACCAGATCGGCTCCCGGACAATGTCCCCACTGCGTTCCCCGGAGGTGAGACTTAGCAAGATCAAAGCAGCTTGGGCATCCCCCGGGAGGCACCTACCGGGGCTCAAAGGCCTCGTCCACGGGGAACCTCTTCCGGACCTTCGCCCGGGAGTAACCTCCCGGGAAACCTGGTAACATTGTATTCATTCAAGACTTAGAAAAATTTCCAACTTCCATTGCATTTCAAAATGTCTTTTTACAAGCGTCCGGGGCTTCTTCTAAGAAGCTACCGGGAACAAAATTCTAAGAAAGCAAAAAAGGGTCCTATCTAAGACCCGCGGGGAGGCTCATACTTTGTCAATGGCGTCCTCCCCCCGGGGGGCTTCCGCCGGGGCCGGGGCATCCGCTCTCGGAGGCACCGGAGCCGGGAACCTCACCCGAATGATCCGGTCGTAGAAGCCCCCGGCGAGCTGCTCCACCTCCCGGCGAGAGGGCTCGAAAAGCTTAGGGAAGCTCCGGGGGATGCGGCCCCCGATCGCCCGGGCACCCACCGCCCGGTGCTCCACGAGCCCGGCTGCGGCCGCCACCACGGGGATTGCCCAGCCTCGCGCCCGGGCATCTGCGGCCTTCGGGATCATGGAGACTTGTGCGTTAAGAAAACGCACAGCCTCCGTGAGTGTGGCCGGGGGCACCTCGGAGCTGCTCCCGGGGCCTCGGCTCACGCCAAGGCCCTCGAGGGCCGAGCGGACGGAGTAGCCTGCGTCCATCACCGCCCAGACGCTCGAGCCCTCGAGCTCCAGGAGGGCTTCATCCTTCGCCTTGGCCTCCCGCCGGAGACGGTCGTTGACGGTCTCGGAGACGTGGACTTGGGCCCGGACCCGGGCCAACTCCCGAAGGGCTTCATCCCGCTACTCCAGGAAGGCGGCGGCCCTCTCCTCCGCATCCTTCAGCAGCCGGCCGATGTGCTGCTCAAGCCCCGAGGTAATGGCCGCCCCCTACAGACCCAAGAGTTAGAAAAAATTCGAGTTTAGGGGGCCGAAAGGAAGCACCCACCGGTTCGGGTAAGTACCTGGATTTGGAGAGATTGAAGCTCCCCAAAACACTCACGGAGCGTCCCCTCCGAGACGTAGGCCTGGACCTTCCGGGTCTGCATGCCCTCCGCATAGTGGTTGACCTCCCCTGAGGAAAGCAGGGGGGTCTCCCTCCCGGTGCTGGTCCCGTCACGGCCGATGACGGGCCCCCGGACCTGAGCGCCCGGCATAATGTGGGCTAGGGTGGCGGTGGTTGGCGTCTTCGTCGCCGAGGAGGTGGCCTCCAAGGAGGTAGCCGAGGAGCTCTCGGAGGGGGTCCCTACCCGGGGAGGAAACATGAGGCCTTTTCCCTTCCCGGGCTGCGGACCCTCATAGACCGAGGGGCTCCCCCCCTCGTCTATCGGCCATTCCACCCGCGGGGGCGAGGCCTTCGCGAACCTCACCTCCGGTCTCTCAGGCTCCAAAGGCGCCGAGGCCGCCGGGAGGGCCATCGCCGAAGGCGGCGAGTGTAACATTCCAAATTTTGCCATCTCTTTAGCTTTCCAGTCAGCGTATCTTCATTGAATTCTCGGACGTCTCAACCCCATTTTTGATCTTTATCTCAGAATTATAATCTTAGGTGTGCTACTACCTTAATTTAAAAAGTTCCAGCTAGACTTCACTTTCAGACCATTTTCGCTTTTAGTCCAAAAGTATCGCATATCAGTTCTTTTCAGATTTGTCAGAAGCTCAAAAAGACTAAAAGTCTCAGACCATCTCCAAACTTTGATCTGATTCAGTGAATATCTCCCATTCACTATTCTGAACATTTTTCCCTTCTGGAAGAATTCCAAAAGCTCAACCGAAACCCTAGTTTCAGCCTCGCCAAAGTTTTAAACCCTAATTACCCTGTTTTACCCTAATTACCCTGTTTTCGATTTTTCTCAAAACCACCAGATCTTATCGGATTTTACCATTTTTCCTGCTGAATGAGTCCAAGTGAACTAGTAACACTCATCTGCAAAACCAGAACTCAGATCAGCCCTTTAGATCTCCAGATTTGCAAATAGGCCCAAATTCCCGAATCAAATTCCTTACTGATTGGTCCAAATCCTTGCAGAACAGTCCCTGGTGAAGGTTTCTGAAATTACAAATCAGCCCTAGCTTTCTTTTTCAGCCCTTTTCGACCAGCCCCTGGTCGTTGCTCTTGACCAGAGCTCCAGCATTGTTTGACCAGAACCCCGCCACCTCACATCGCCGCAGGAACTTTTCCCGCGCAGCCACCATCACCGCCACGTAGCACCACCTGTGCGCAACCGTGCCGCCACCGTGGAGCAACCTCAGCCTGCGTTGTGCCGTGATTTCCTCACGCGCGCGCGTGCTCCAGCAGCAGCAAAGCAGCGCCATGTTGCAGCCATGCCGAAGCCAGTGATCCCGTCGCCCTGCTCCAGCTGATTTGCTGTGATTTCCCCCTCGCCTGGCACAGTCGTTGCCGCGTCCCAACGTCGTCTCGGTCCCGCCTCCGGTGTCAGTCACGCGCATCTGTTGGATATGCTTCAACTCCCAAGAGCCCAGCCCTTCGCCTATATAATCTCCCCCTCAACCGCAGCATTACTTCGCACCACTCCCTCAGCTGCATTGCTTTAGCTTCTAGCACCATAGAGCAGCAAATTCCCCAGCGCCGTCGTGCAGACCTTCTTCTCCGGCGAGCTGCTTTTGAGGCCACCGTCACCAGCTTCGCCCGCAGCTTCTCTCTCCAAACCAAGGCCACCAGTGAGTTACCCTCATCCCCCTCTCCGTATCACAGCATCCAATTGGCCCCCAGCGAACCTCAACGCCGGCGATCACTGGAAAAGCCCAAATCCCCTGTTTCCTCAATGCTGCCCGATTCAATCCAAATCAACCCTCGTGCCAGTGGAAGAAATTGATCAGTGCACTCCCTTTAGCAAGCCTACCAATCAGGATTTTGAAATTGAGCCAAGATTGTAGCTCTCCCCAATTTGCGCGCCACCAGCGAACTGGCCCTCGTCGCTAGGCCACTCCGACCACCCCCCGACCAAATTAACCTCACCAATAGTTCCCTCACCTCACCCTCTCACCCTCTGAGCAAGCAATCAAGTTCAAACTCTCTGAATCGAAAACACCCAATTTAGGAGTCGTCTTCTCCAGCGCTGGTCGCCGGAATCCTTCCCCAGCCGATCTAGCTCCGGTCACTTTGTCCCTTAGATAGACTCCAGTACCCTGAACAATATTGTCTACTAGCCCAACTTCTGAATCGACCTGAATCAAGAGATATTCCAATGCCAAGATCACTGTCCAGTAGTTCAGGCCACCGTGTTTCCTCGCCTGATTTGGCCACCCTCCGGCCACTTTCTGCCCTTGAGACTGTTGAGTGTTTTGTAGCTGTTATCAAGGCCTAACCCCCAGACAAAGTAGTGCATCAATTGGAGCCCTGAGTCAAAAGTTATGCCTTGCCCTAGTTTTTGGCCATGTCCAGCACTATGTCAGTGCATGTCCACCAGTGGCATTGAATGATTTAGACCTGTTACACTTGAGCAATTGAGATGCCAACTTGTCCATTAGATTCCTGGAGTTGTGCTCTACAACTTTCTCTTCTGTCACTTCTCCAGAAAACCTACCTAAGACCAATTTAAGGCTATGTCTAGCCGTGGACCGAATGTCAGCCTTTCGACATTCAACTCCTTTTGAGCCCATCTCTTCAATCAGCACCCAAGTGACTTTGTGCAAACCTTTCCCCTGCATGCATGATATATTTTAGTATCATTTCCCATAAAGACTATCTTTTGTATGCTTATGTAGTGTATGTGTGTATTATTTGTA
Source organism: Pharus latifolius (assembly GCA_019359835.1). Lineage (NCBI taxonomy): Eukaryota > Viridiplantae > Streptophyta > Magnoliopsida > Poales > Poaceae > Pharus > Pharus latifolius. Next base: position 62,135,741 of record CM033324.1, on the reverse strand, counting down.
TCTGCCGTGGAACCAGAGGTTGAAGGAGCGGAAGGAATCTTCGAAGAATCGTCTAAGTAACTAGACCCAACATTGCAAGGCAAGTCTCAATCCCTTGATCATGTCTTGCCTATTATTTTGAAATGAAGTATGTTAACTATTTTCAAGTATATGCATGCCTTATATTTAAATAAGAACTATATTCAAATAAAGTGAATAGATATGACCTAAATGATTGTAAAGCCCCTTTTGACATTGAATATCCCTGCACCCTTGTCACCCTAGAATATCATGCTTATATGAGAAAAGCATATTCAAAACCCCTTTTTGTGAAATAAAATGTGATTGGAATCGATAGTGAGGATGGTTTGATTGGATCGTGCTGTGTGCACACTGGGAATGTGAAAGACTTCTCACTAAAGATTCATAAGGACTAGAACCTTATGTTGTGCTTCTATGCGGCATGAAAAACGTACCAACCACTTGCCCGGTTATGGGATGGGCGCAACTTAGTAGCTTTCTTTAGTATTAGCTTTTCCCTGCAATGGTTGTCGATCTGGTTTCTTGCGAGAACTGGTGGGCCACTGAGGGCCATGAGTGATGTGAGTTCAAAAAAATTATGAGAGGAAAAGATGGAAAGAAGGAAGACGCCCTATGCCAGATTAAGTCGTGCGCGGCTGTAATCAAGAGAGGCTATGTGTCTTGCGAGAACATAGACCCAGGCTAGGAAGTAAGGCAATGGGGAGGACCCACAACGGTACTTGAGACTTAACTTTCTATTTACCGGGCAGGGAATTGTTAATGCTAGGACTGTAAACTGTTGTGTCATTTTCAGCCTTGTCACATGCGTAAAAGTTGCGTGGAGCTGGCCTGACTTGAAAGCTGAGTGATCGGTGGATTAAAGTGGTACACCTTTGCAAAGTTTAAAAAGTATCGAATACTCTGAGCTCCCTGGTTATGGAGTCTGTGCGTTGTGGATTCTATCCACGTCGATGCAGCGCAAGTAGCTTTTGGAAAGTTTTTCACAAAATCTGAGTAAAGTGGTGATTCATGGAAGACCGCCACACATAACATTTTCTGAAAATCTAGCTTAGGATTTTAAAAGCCTCGCTTTTGAAAACAAAAACCTTTTCTTCAAAATTGAGTGTGAAAATCTATTCTATTCCTATATATATATAAAACCAAGACCTCTTTCCTCGAAAACCCCTCATCTATATAACTGCATTCTCATAACAGGACATGCTGAGCATTGTGTAAAAACATGCTCACCCTTGCCTTTTCACACAAATTCAGAAGAAAGGATTCAAGGATCCTGATTCCCTTGACTGTAAGCACCGAGAAGAGGAAGGAACCTTTCCAGACGATTTAAGCTTCTAGGAGGGTCATGCGCCAAGTTGAGTTCGATGTGGTGAAGGCCCGAGCCAAACCTCTGCAGAAGGAAATGAAGACCTTTGTTATTGCTTTTGTGTTATTGTTTTTGATTCTTGATTTACGAAAAACTCTCTACTTTGTATCAACTTGAATTAATGCCATTCTTGGCATTATGATAATGTAATAGTGGTCCTCGTGACCTTACTTGTTTTATCTATTGCTTTATTGTTTAAAGTAAATCCTGTTGTTGTGAGCTTGTGATGTACCTTTCTGTGTGCAATCCACCTGGGCGGTTGCCACCGGATTCCTCAAATAAGGGTCCCACAGCGAGGGGGTGTAGTTCGCCGAATCGGACGCCTCCCCGCCCCTGGCCGGTCCTTCCCCCGAGCCTCAACGGGGCTCTCTCGGGGAGGGGGCGTTGCTTCCTTCCGGGCCGGCGCCCGAGCGCGCCCGGTCCCGGGGGTCTCGTCCCGGGCCTTCACCGGCGTCGAGGCCGGCATCATCGATGTACCGGGGCTTTTTGAACCCTGGCCTTCTTTGGCTCAGAGCCCTCGGCAGGATCCTTCCCCCTCTTGTGTGACCCGGGGGTAGGGAGGGGCTTCCTCTCCAGTAGCTTTAGCCCGAAGGCCTCGGCTACCAAGTTCCGAGGAGGGCCCTCCCCCACAACGCGCACGATGCGCTCGTGCTCATCGGCGAAGTACCTCCCCAGGAGGTTCTCCGCCTTCTCCCGGGCCGCTGGGTACGGCTGGACTGCAAAAGGTAAGAGTTAGAAAAATTTAGAAAAATTTGTAAATCAAATGAACCAGGTCACCGGGGACTTACGTCGGGTCACCGGTTTCACCGGGGGCCGCTGGTCCGGGCACATCCCGATCCCCCTCCTCCCGCTTAAGAAGGGGGAGATCCTCAAAAGCATCATCTCCTCGGCGGCGTCCCACATAGAGCGGACGCCCCGGGTGGCGATGACCTTTCCGAGGAGGTCCAGCTCCTCCTCTGTCCACACCGGGGGCTTCGGGGCGGACGACCGACTGTAGGTGGGGGCCTCGGGGGAATACACCACCTCGTCGTCCCGAACCCGGAGGTAGAACCACCTCCGGATCCAGTCGCCCTAGTGGTCCCGGGAGGCCGGCACCGGGTAGTCGGCTACCCGGGACGGTAGCATCTGCACCTTCACCGAGCCGAAGGGGGACTTGGGTCCGCCCTTCACCATGTGGGAGCTCCTCGCCGCCGGCTCATAGAAGTACCGGAAGGCTCGCAGGGTGGGCTCACGTCCGGTTGCCGTCTCGAAGAGCCATATGAATAGCCCCATCCGGACAATGGCGTTCGGCGTGAGGTGGCTCAGAGCCACCCCATACTCCTTCAAGAACTCCCGGAGCAATGGGCGCACCGGGAGCCGGAGCCTCGCCTCGAGGAAGGCCTCGAAGGCCACAACCTCTCCGGGCCTAGGGCGGGGGCCTCCGTCCTTCTTCAGGGGGATCCGGACGTCCCCATCCTCGACAACTCCCCGGTCGACCAGGGACTCTAAGTCCCCGGTCGTGAATTCGGAGGCCCAGAGGAAGTCCGCAGTGACTTCCTCCGGGGGCACCTCCGTGGCTTTCGCCCGGCCCTTAGGCACCATCAAGTTTTTTCCGGTGGCTAAGGCTTCGAGAACGGAAGGGACCTAAAGGTTCCGGAGGCAAAGCTTCCGGGAGCTAACTACCGGGAGGCGGCTACCAGGAGAGCTAAGGGCGCTGGAGTTTGAAAAATTTGGAATGAGCTCTCCGGGCCCCCAAGGCCCTATTTACAGAGGCGAAGCGTGGCCCAGATGGGTGCCATGTCGCACTTCGCGGTACATCTGTGCCGTTGAAATTCAAACCATGCGAGGGAAACGAAGGGACGGGCGCGCGAACCGAGGCATCGGTACGAACCGCGAGCGCACTTATGGCCAAACGGTATGGTCATAATCGCGCGGCACGGGAATCGAAACTTCGCGGCTCCGGTAGCTTCGCCCGGAGATTTTCCCGATGACATGTACCATACCCTCCGGGGACTCGAGCATCGTCCCCGGAGGGCATGGGGGGCTGCTGTTGGGGGAAATCTACGCGAGACCAAGTCCAGGTAAGTTGCGCCGCCTTTAGCCCGGGGACAAGGCCCCCGGTGCCTGTCCCGGGCGCCGCCGTTTGCCCGGGGACAAGGCCCCCGGTGCCTGTCCCGGGCGCCGCCATTTGCCCGGGGACATCGCCCCCGGTCCCTGTCCCAGTCCCCCATGCCTGTCCTGGGCGCTGCCATTTGCCCGGGGACATGGCCCCCTGTGCCTGTCCTGGGCGCTGCCATTTGCCCGGGGACATGGCTCGCCGTGCCTGTCCCGGGCGCCGCCATTTGCCCTGCTGCCAGGCCCCCGGTGCCAGTCCCGGGCGCTGCCATTTGCCCGGGGACATAGCCCCCGGTGCCTGTCCTGTGAACCGCCTTTAGCCCGTGTACTAGACCCTAGGTGCCTATCCCGGACGCCGCCTTTAGCCCGGGGAGAAGGCCCCCGGTGCCTGTCCCGGGAGCCGCCATTTGCCCGGGGAGCAGGCCCCCGGTGCCTGTCCTGGGCGCCGCCGTTTGTCTGGGGACCGGGCCCCCCGTGCCTGTCCCGGGGGCCGCCATTTGCCCGGGGACATGGCCCCCGGTGCCTGTCCCGTGCCGCCTTTAGCCTGGGGACAAGGCCGCCGGTGCCTGTCCCAGGCGCCGCCTTCAGCCCAAGTACATGGGCCCCACTACCTGTGCCGGGCGCCGTCTTTAGCACGGGGACAAGGCCCACGGTGCCTGTCCCGGGCGCCGGCATTTGCCCGAGAACATGGCCTCCAGTGCCTGTTGCGGGCGCCGCCTTTAGCCCGGGGACAAGGCCCCCGGTGCCTGTCCCGGGCGCCGCCATTTGCTCGGGTAGATGGCCACCGGTGCTTGTCCCGGGTGCCGCCTTTAGCCCGGGGACATGGTCCCCGGTGCCTGTCCCGCTCCGCCTTTAGCCCGGGGACATGGCCGCCGGTGCCTGTCCCGGGCGCCGCCTTTAGCCCGGGGACATGGCCCCCATTGCCTGTCCCGGGCGCTGCCTTTAGCCCGGGGACATGAATGCCGGTGCCTGTCCCGGGCGCCGCCTTTAGCCCGGGGACATGGCCCCCAGTGCCTGTCCCGGGCGCGGCCTTTAGCTCGGGGAGAAGGCCCCCGGTGTCTGTCCCGGGCGCCGCCTTTAGCCAGGGGAGAAGGCCCCCGGTGCCTGTCCCGGGCGCCGCCTTTGTCCCGGGGACATGTCCCCCGGTGCATGTCTCGAGCACCGCCGTTTGCCCAGGGACCAGGCCCCAGTGCCTGTCCCGGGCACCGCCATTTGCACTGGGACATGGCCCTCAGTGCCTGTCCCGGGCGCCGCCTTTAGCCCGGGGAGAAGGCCCCCGGTGCCTGTCCCGGGCGCCGACTTTAATCCGGGGACATGGCCCCCGGTACCTGTCCCGGGCGCCGCCATTTGCCCGGGGACATGGCCCCCGGTGCCTGCCCCCGGTGCCGCCGTTTGCCCAGGTAACTGGCCCCCGGTGCCTGTCCCGGGCGCCGCCATTTGCCCGTGGACATGGCGCCAGGTGCCTGTCCCGGGTGCCGCCATTTGCCCGGAGACCAGGCCCCCGGTGCCTGTCCCTGGCGCCGCCGTTTGCCAGGGGACGTGGCCCCAGTGCCTCTCCTGTGCGCCGCCTTTAGCCCGGGGACCAGGCCCCCCGTGCCTGTCTCGGGCGCCACCATTTACCCCGGGACGCGTCCCCTAATGCCTGTCCTAGGCGCCGCCATTTGCCCGGGGACATGGCCCCCTGTCCCTGTCCCACACCGACTTTAGCCCGGGGACATGGCCGCCGGTGCCTGTCCCGGGCGCCGCCTTTAACCCGGGGACATGGCCCCCAGTGCCTGTCCCGAGCGCGCCTTTAGCCCGGGGACAAGGCCCTCGGTGCCTGTCCTGGGTGCCGCCATTTGCCCGGGGCATTGGCCACCGGTGCCTGTCCCGGGCGCCGCCGTTAGCCCGGCGGCAAAGTCCCCGGTGCATGTCCCGAGTGCTGCAGTTTGCCCGGGGACCAAGCCCCCGATGCCTGTCCCGGGCGCCGCCTTTAGCCCGGGGGCAAGGTCCCTAGTGCCTGTCCCGGGCACCGCCATTTGCACGGGGACACGGCCCCCAGTGCCAATCCCGCGCGCCGCCTTTAGCCCGGGGAGAAAGCCCCCGGTGCTTGTCCCGGGCGCCGACTTTAGCTCGGGGACATGGCCCCCGGTGCCTGTCCCAAGCGCCGCCGTTTGCCCGTGGACAAGGTCCCCGGTGCCTGTCCCGGGCGCCGCCATTTGCCCGGGGACATGGCCACCGTGCCTGTCCCGGGCGCCGCCCTTTGCCAGGGGACCAGGCCCCCGTTGCCTATCCCAGGCGCCGCCCGTTGCCCCAGGACATGGCCCCCGGTGCCTCTCTCGTGCACCGCCTTTAGCCCGGGGACCATCCCCGCGGTGCCTGTTGTTGGATCAAGGATGCCGACTAGAGGGGGGGTGAATAGGAGGCTTTAAAAACTTCAAATAAAAAACAAGTCTTTATACCAAGAAGAACCAAATGCAATTTAATATATTTAAAGAGAAAGAATAGAGAACGAACACAGTTGTTTTTACCGAGGTATCGGAGACTCACCCAGTCTCCACTAATCCTCGTTGAAGCACTCCAATCACTTGAGTTTTGGCTCAATATCCACAAAGAATATTATCACTAGTGGTTGCTCCTTGTCCACTCTGGAAAGGCGAGCACCGATGCCTTGTAGAAACTTGCCGAGCCTCTCCAACAATCTCCGTTCTGGAGAGGTCAACGGCCATGCCTCCGAGCTGTCTAGGTGAGGGCGCTCACCAAGAGTAACAGGAAGCGAGGTCTTCTCTAGACCTCCAAACACGCACCGAGAAGCTAGGTGAATGCAAATGCAAAAGAACTGAAACTCTCGGTGGATCGGAAAGCACTCGACTTGATCAAAAGACCAAGATTTTAAGTGGAAAACTAAAGCTCAAGAGTGTATAAGAAATGCTACTGCTTGTTATATAAAACTTATGCCCAAAGCCCCTTTTTATAGCCTCAAGAATCAAATGAACCGTTGGAGCTAGGGCTGAAAATCAGCAACCCAAACTGACAGTCAGTTTAGTGCACAACGGCCGACAAAATTTACGGAATAAACTTTGCTAGCCGTTCGTGGTCGTTTATGGAAAGCTGAAACCCACAACTGACAGTCAGTTATGCAAACTGACAGTCAGTTCGACCACAGTCTCGACCAAAAACAAATAGAAACTCAGTTAAAATCTCTGTGGTCGAAACCCCAACTGACAGTCAGTATGGACAAACTGACAGTCAGTTTAGTACAAAAAATTTGAGCTCAAAATACACCCTCTCTGGACAATTGTCAGTTTAATCAAATTGACATTCAAACTGACAGTCAGTTTAGCAAACTGACAGTCAGCATGAACAAAAACAGAGATAACTTTAAATCCAGAAATCCAAAAGAGGTGTTTAATAGCTCGTTTGAAAGATAATTTCAAGGGATACATTTTTGTCAACAGAAAAAAAACCAGATCTGCCTAGATCTTTCTAGAAAATAGAAAAACTCTTCTGCTGTCAAAACTGAACTGAAAAACCAGATTTTCAAATTAAGTTCAAGCCAAATCCAACTCAAAAAAAGATGCAATGCAATGACCTAAGATTCTCGGTTTGTGTTGGAGATAAAGAGAGGACTTTCACCACCCCTCTTTATAGTACGGTTAAAACTAAAAAATAATTTCCCTAACCGATCATCTCCAAACGCCGAGATCGGTAAAAAATGAAAACTCATAATACCTTAGGTCTTTCGCATCTTCATGATTTGCGTCTCGTTCCGGCTCTTTGCGACTTGTGCTTTTATTTTACGTCGGGTTCGTCTTGTATTCCGTCCATATCTTCCCAACGCAACTCTGTATCAAATAAACTCAATAGCACAGTTAGTCCTAAACACTCTGTTTTCATTAATCATCAGAATTAGGGTTAGGCATGAAGGCCTAGATGCAACACCTGTCCCGTGGGCCGCCTTTAGCCCGAAGACAAGGCCCCCGGTGCCTGTCCCAGGCGCCGCCATTTGCCCGGGGACATGGCTCCCTGTGCCTGTCCTGGGCGCCGCCATTTACCCAGGGACAGGGCCCCCAGTGCCTGTCTGTAACACCCTGGTTTTGGGGGTGAAAAGTTTTTGCATAAAATCCTGCATGCATGTATCTCTGTAGTTGTAGCCAGATCAGCTGAACCCTAATTTCTCTCAAACCCTAAAAATCTCCAAATCTATTCTCTAGATCCAGATCAAGATCGGACCATCCAGATTTAACCTACCAGTTATTCTGAAGATAAAAGTCTTTAGAAGCCAAATTGAATTCTAACCCTAACTCCCAGTATCTAAGTCTCTTTCTGTTTTCGAAAACAGGAAATTCAGATTTACCCTAAGTACCCCAGATTTCAGATAACTGAGTTATCATGATCCAACCCTATCCAGACTCAAGTATCCTTTTGGAATATGTTCCTAGGTATATCATCAACTTACTTCAAAAAGTTGGGAACCAGATTGTTTCATTTAAACACTTTTCGCAGTTTAGTCCAAATTTTACTGCCAATAAGTCCTTTTCTGTTTACCTAGAAGCCTGAAAAGGCTAAAATTCACAAATCAACTCCAACCTCAGAATTTCTTCAGGGAACACCTCCCAAATGCTTTTTGATACAAATTTCCCTTCTGTTTAAACTTCAAAATCTTACTCCAATTTCCAGAATTCGAGATCGACAAAATCCAGATCTATTTTACCTAATTTTACCCTATTTTCCAAAATAGGTGAAATCCCTCAAACCTTATCAAAATTTCCCCAAATTTGAGCTAAATGAGTATTAATAGAAATATTATACTCAGCCATGAAATTAAATCCCAAATTAAACCTCTCTAAGACCAGAATTACAAATCAGTCCAGACTTCAACCAAAATCATCACAATTATGCCCCTGGATCGACCAGCCCCTCCGTTCACGACCAAAAGCTATCTTTGACCAGCGCCTGGGACTTCGACCACGACCAGGATCCAGCGCACAAGACTGTTGCTTCGACCTCGAGCACGCGGCGTTGTTTCAAGCTTCGATCACCTCACCTCGCCAGCTGCTACAGTAGCCCGTAGTCGTTGAAGCCAGCCCGTGGTCGCCATCTTCGCCAACTGAACAGTGCCACGTGTGTGCTCGGCGTTGGCTACTGTGGATCTTCCCCGGTGCGAGTCACAGCCAGTTGTTTCTCCCGTTTGCACGCCACCGGCAACGGCTCCAGCAGGAAAGCTTAGCCACGTGGAGTCCTTGCCGTGGCCAGCCATCAACTCGCCTTCACTTAGCAGCAGCTCCAGCTGCAAAAGCCCTCACGGCCGCTGAACCAAGTCACCTCGACGCCAGCTCGCCGTGAAGTCGCCATCCAGTCACATCTTGCCGGCTTCAACTCCCCGAGCTTTTCCAACCGTTGAGAACCTCCAGCTTTGCCTATTTATACCCCCTGGGACTTAGCCAACTCCACCACACAGCAAAACGCCAGAAAACCAGCAGTTCACTGTGTCTTCTTCTTCCCCGGTGAGCAGCAAAGAGGGAGCACGGTGCTAGCTTCAACCACTTCTTCCTTCTTTGATCCAGCACCCCCAGTGAGCATCTCTCATCTCCCTCATGCTTATCAAGCTTGGAATTTAGTTCAAATGCTTTCTGTCACCGGCAATCGCCGTGTTTCATCTAGAACTCCGGTGAGCAATTAACCCTCACCTAAACCGATTTAGCTCTTGAGCCAGTGATCAAATATGCTCAGTAGACCTTGCTTAACATCCCTAAGCAACTAGAATCATCAATTTTGCTGAAACCTAGAAAACCCCAAATTGGAACTTTGCTTGTGAACTGAGGTTACTTTTTAAGCTTTTCTGGTGCATCTCTAGCCAATCCAACTTCACCAGTGCATTTCTAGCACCCTGAGTACCATATGAAAGCAAGGAATTAAGCTCAATCACTTTAAATCAGAAATGCCCAAATCAGATTTGAGTTCATCTTTTCTCCAGCCAGTATCTTCCAAATCCAGCCAGTATCTTCGAAATCCAGCCGATCTAGCCCTAGCCCCTTTGCCATTTGGATGTTATGGACCATTCTGAGCAACTTTTTCTTCTATCAAGACTTCCAATTCGGCCTAGATTGTGAGATATAGCTATGCCCTAGTTGCTGTACTGTTTATGTTGCATGTGCTCCAGACCAGTCAACTTCTTTGCCGGTTTTCATCACTTCCCGGCCATCTCCTGCCCTAGATCCTGTTGAGACATTTGTTCCTGATACAAATGCCTAATTATCAGACAAAGTAGTACATCATTTGGAGCCCTAGATCAAAAGTTATGGAAAACCCTAGTTTCTGGCCATGTCAACTCTATGTCAAACTATGCCAGCCAGTGGCATTAGCCCTGTTCACCCACCTCTGGTCATGAAAAACAGAAACTACTTTGTCAAATAGTTGCTTCACTACCTTGTGCATCATATGCTTGAATCAAAACCCATTTTGGCCACTAGAAACTGTTCAAACCATGTCAATGCCATTCTTGGGCATTGTCAGCCTATGTTAGCCAATGGCATTGGGCCAGTTTGACCCCTTCTGGGTATGCAAAATGAACATAACCTTGTCCCTTAGATTCCTGATGTTGTGATCTACATTTTATTCTACTGTCACAACTTGAGTTAAGCCCTCTATCATCCATCGACCCTATGTCGATGCCTTGAACCGAATGTCGACCTAAAGACGTTCGCTGTTTTTGGGTGAACCAGCCGCAGCCTTAGTATTATTCTGATATTTTGGAACCTTTGGAACCTTGTAAACCTTTGATGACTAATCCTAACCCTAGTTTCCATAGTTTAACCCTAATCGCTTCCCAGAATCCAAATCTTGTGTCGCCGAGACACTTTCACCTTGCATTATCGCATATAGTGGAATAGCAAGAGTAGGATTGATTGTAATGCCTGTTTGCTTGTTTGATCCTTGTTCGGAGCAAGAGTCCGAGTTTGAAGATTTCGTCACTGACCCGACATCAACTGCTGTTTCTTACGACGCGGAAGGCAAGTCATATTCTTGAACATCTTGAACCTATATGTTATGAATTGCTAGAATATACCTTGATTATAAAATAATATTGCATGAGAAAGATTGAGAATAGTTGAATTATGAAATGGCAGCATCAGGGTGATGCTTGTGAAATGTGAATTGATCAAATAATGAGCCATGAACTAATATATTATATATATTTATATTCATGAAATAAAACCCCTAGCCGTGACCAGTATTTTGGTATGGAATGGTGAAAGCACTGGAGGTGCTTGGTCGCACAGGATCTGCCAGCACTGGAAGTGCATGGATTGTGGTATGATCTGGTCACTGGCATATAAGGACCTAGAACCTTGTGTTGTGCGTCTAATGGCATGATTAACGTGCCGACCGCAAGCCTGGTATGGGACAAGCCTAAACAAGTAGTATGTGGATCACACATGGAACCCCTATATGACAAACTCACGATTTACACGGGGTGCGCTCCAACACATATCACAGTATGTGATCATGCACGCTGACCCTGAGGGGAAGATGCCAATTTAGTGGGGGTTGTGTAACCCTGCCACAACTATGGTTTGCGTGAAGAAAACCACGGGGTCTGGGGTGAACTGTGTGTGAAACATGGCAAAAGTTCTTGTTATCTCCACTTTGCCACTCACAGTATGAAGTGAGTCAGGGGTCCAATCCTTGTGATAGGAAGGGCATGAAAGTGGATATATCTTGCGGGTAAATTGGTACCCCTCTGCAGAGTTAAAAATGTATTCGAATACTTCGTGCTCCCGAGTTTTAGGAGTATGCCGCGGTGGATTGAATCCACGGGGTGTGACACAAGTATTGTTTTATAAATTAAAATTTGTTACTTCAAGATTACCCAAATGACATGTGTTGTCATGATAAGGGGTGCTGCCGTGGGCTGTCATGTGTTGATGTGTCGCGGTAGTACCATAATTTAGTGATCATATAATAGCTAAGAGGCACGTGGATTGTGCCCTAAGTGCATGAAATGTTGCCATGAGCATGAGATTTGAAAGCTTGGAAGAAAAGTATTTTTGGAAAAACCCTCTCACCTCTTTTCCCTCAATAGTATAGGATCATGTCATCTCTACTATACGTATCTCTACTCTTACCTATGACTTGCTGAGTACGTAAGTGCTCACCCTTGCAACTTATCAACAATAGATGGAGTGCTACAAGACCAAGACGAAGGCTTGGAAGATTTCATGGATCCAGAACGAGAGCCAATTCTGCCAGAGCCTTGAAGTGCGCTGTTCAGCTGTCAACTTCTTACGACTGCGGGGGTTTCGCCTAGCTTCCGCCAAGTAGTTGTCCTTTTGTTTTAATTAGACCATTTGTGCCGTGAAGGCATTGTATTACTCTTTTATTGTACCAGGCCAGCAGGCCATACTGTTTATGAATGATATTTTATAAGTTACTCTGCTGCAATGAACTCCTGTGCTTGACTTATCTTGGGAAGTCAGTGGTATGCATGTATGAGGACAGCTGCAGTGAGTTAGGTCTCCACAGGAGTAGTCGTGGTACCCTGCTCGGGGTGCGACACTGTCCCGGGCACCACCATTTGCCTGGGGACATGGCCCCTGGTGCCTGTCCTGCGCCGCCTTTAGCCCAGGGACATGGCCCCCGGTGCCTGTCCCGGGCGCCGACTTTAGCCCGGGGACATGGCCCCTGGTCCGCCTTTAGCCCGGGGACATGGCCCCCAGTGCCAATCCCGGACGCCGCCTTTAGCCCGGGGGCAAGGCCCCCGGGGCCTGTCCCGGGCGCCGCCATTTGGATGGGGCCATCGCCCCCAGTGCCTGTTCCGGGGAGAAGGCCCCCAGTGCCTGTCCCGGGCGCCGACTTTAGCCCGGGGACATGGCCCCCAGTGCCTGTGCTGGGCGCCGCCGTTTGCCCGTGGACAAGGCCACCGGTGCCTGTCCTGGGCCCCGCCGTTTGCCCGGGGACCAGGCCCCCGGTGCCTGTCCTCGGCGCCGGCGTTTGCTCGGGGACGTGGCCCCCCGTGCCTATGTCGGGCGCCGCCGTTTGCCCGGTGACCAGGCCCCCGGTCCCTGTCTTGGGTGCCGCGATTTGCCCGGGGACATGGCCCCCAGTGCCTCTCCCGTGCGCCACCTTTAACCCAGGGACCAGGCCCTCAGTGCCTGTCCTGGGCGCCGCCTTTAGCCTAGGGACAAGGCCCCTGGTGCCTGTCCCAGGCGCCCCATTTGCCCGGGCACATGGCCCCCTGTGCCTCTCCCGCACCGCCTTTAGCCCGGGGACATGGCCGCCGGTGCCTGTCCCGGGAGCCGCATTTAGCCCGGGGACATGGCCCCCAGTGCCTGTCCCGGGCGCCGCCTTTAGCCCGGGGAGAAGGCCCCCGGTGCCTGTCCCGGGCGTCGACTTTAGCCCGGGGACATGGCCCCTCGTGCCTGTCCCGGGCGCCGCCGTTTGCTCGTGGACAAGGCCCCCGATGCCTGTCCCGGGCGCCGCCATTTGCCCGGGGACATGGCCCCGGTGCCTGTCCCCGGTGACGTCGTTTGCCCGGGAACCAAGCCCCCGGTGCCTATCCCGGGCGCCGCCATTTGCCCGGGGACATGGCCCCCGGTGCCTGTCCCAGGCGCCGCCGTCTGCCAGGGGACAAGCCCCCAGTGCCTGTCCTGGGCGCCGCCGTTTGCCCGGGGACATGGCCACCCATGCCTATCCTGGGTGCCGCCATTTGCCCGGGGACCAGACCCCCGTTGCCTGTCCCGGGCGCCACCATTTGCCCGGGGACATGGCCCCCGGTGCGTATCCCGTGCGCTGCCTTTAGCCCGGGGACCAGGCCCCCGGTGCCTGTCCCGGGCGCCGCCTTTAGCCCGGGAACAAGGCCCCCGGTGCCTGTCCCAGGCGCCACCATTTGCCCGGGGACATGGCCCCCTGTGCCTGTCCCGGGCGCCGCCATTTACCCGGGGACATGGCCCAGGCGCCGCCATTTGCCCTGGGACATGGCCCTCGGTGCCTGTCCCACACCGCCTTTAGCCCGGGGACATGGCCGCCGGTGCCTGTCCGAGCCGCCGCCTTTAGCCCGGGGACATGGCCCCCAGTGCCTGTCCCGAGTGCCGCCTTTAGCCCGGGGACAAGGCCCCCAGTGCATGTCCCGGGCGCCGCCTTTAGTCCAGGGACAAGGCCCTCGGTCCCTGTCCCGGGCGCCGCCATTTGCCCGGGGACATGGCCACTGGTGCCGTTCCCGGGCGCCATCGTTAGCCCGGGGACAAGGCCCCCGGTCCCTGTCCCGGGCGCCGTCATTTGCCCGGCGACATGGCCTCCAGTGCGTGTCCCGGGCGCCGCCGTTTGCCCGGGGACATGGCCGCCGGTGCCTGTCCTGGGCACCGCCTTTCGTCCGGGGACATGGCCCCTGGTGCCTGTCCTGGGCGCCATCATCCTTCCGGGGACTGGAGCCCTTGGTTCTGTGTCACGTGCGGGTCGTGTCGCAAGCACACTGGTCACGTGCCGGACGCGTGTTAAGTGCCTTGGGAATCATCGGCCACATGTCAAGCATCCGAGGCACCTGGCCGGGAGAAGGACGTTGTTACCCCTCTATCCGACGGTTGCGTCCGGGGTAATTTAGTCTTTTTGCGTCTTTTGGGGATATAAATAGCCCTTGTACCCCCTGTTGTAAGAACAAGTTGGTCAATATTGTTAGAATAGCCAAACTCACAGGTGTGCTCCGGAAGCCTCTCCCCGAGAGAGCCTCCCCAGCCGACTCCGGTCGCGAGCACGCCGACAGGACTAGGGCCCCCACCAGGACCCGAACCTGTATAAACCCTCGTGTCACTTGTTGTGTTTGTCCGGCGGGGGAGGACCGATCTCCCGGTCAACCCGTCTCGCGTTTTCTTCGCTAGGATCGTCCACAAAACCTGCCAGGGTATTCGCAATACCACGACAAGAGGGATGTGCTTAAGTCTTTGTTCTCCCTGCGGACAAAATCGATGGTCGCCTGGAGGTCTTCTTTCTCTTGACCAAGCTGGCTTATTTGATTGACTTGCGCTGCAGTAAGAAGGTCGTTACAAGCAATCCGAGCGACAAAATTAATTCGTTCTGGTCGGAAGTTGACTTACATGAGAGCTGCGACCGCAGTTTGCTTAGTTCGGCCTCTAGATATGAAATTGTGGTGGCCACCCTGAGATCATGGTTTTCCCGATCAACAAGACTCTTCGTCAGAAAGGCATTCTCTCTGTAACAAAAGAGATAGTTGTCATGACAGATCTGTATTCAGGCAAACCAAAGAACATCTTCCTTAGTACTGCAAGCGATCCTTTTCCTCTTGCATGGCCTTGATGCTATCCGCCATAGCAATCGATCTGGTCGCCATGTGGGTCAGTTCCTATGACATGGAGGGAAATCAGTTGCAAAATCTAAATGATCCCATACAAAGCTTAGATACCATGAGGGGTGTTCGACATACCTCAGCATATTCCCGGAACGACCTATTCTTCGGGACGATTGGAGGCCGAGTTGATGGACTCGCCTTATCCCCGACTGGAGCAGTAGATGAATGTTCCTGCTGAGCCTCATTTCTTGCCGTGATCACAGATTTTAATACTTACGATTGGGCCTCCGTGTCCAACTCATCCACAACGGCCCGGATGACTTCCTGGACCAGAGGGATAGAACTCTCTTCACCAGAGACTTCAGCGCCAGAGGGAACTTCGACCCTCGCCAAGGCTATTGGGGGGTTCCGCGCTGAATCTCTACGCCTAAGCAAGAAAAGAAACTGCCAGTTTCACAGTTGATCGCCACAGTCCAATCCTGTATAAACAGGAAAGAATTCTTACCTTAGTTGAAATCCCATCAGCTTTTGGGATTTTGAAGACGGTTCCCCAAGGAAAAGAGGACAATCTTCGTCCGTTCTGGTCTTCCTCTTTGTGAACAAGACCTTGTCTTTTCCTCCTTGTGTGTACCAACCTGTAAGCACACACATGAAGAATAATGAAGATCTAAGTGGTAAGAATTCTTACCGGGGTAACTTGCTCGGTTGGCAGGGATGGATCCGATGGTCTGGGTGTCTTGTGAGCCACCGGTGCTGGCATTTCATCCGCGACCATGAGATTGGAAATGATCGCGGGGTCTTGTTTTCCCGCTCCTGTCGTCAGGAGCGGAGTACTCACCGCCCCAGGACTAACAGGAGTCATAGGGGGAATTTCTTCTTCCTGTACAAACGTGGCTTGATGAAAACGCACACAGATAAATTGTAACGCTCAAGATTGCGAGAAATCTTACCACAGTCGCCCCTTCCACCAAGGGGGGAGATGTTACGGATCTTGAAGCCTCCAGGGCTTCAGGAGTGGAGGTCTCACCCGCAACCATGGGGTTCTCGGTGGTCGCGGGGCCCGCCGTAGCCGTCTCTGTCCCTGCGGGCTGAGACAGTACCTCGCTGATTTGAGGAGTTGTCACCTTCTTCTTTCGGCGAACCAGAAGAATATTGTCTTCCTCCTCCTCGCTCCCTTCGCCCTGTACGACGAAGAAGTGATTCCAGTTCGTACCTGGGGGAACAGGAGGTACATGATATCTTACCGCAGTTTTCTTCACGGTAAGGGGGTTCTATACGAGGAGCCTTCCCCAAGAATTTTCTTGGATTTTTTGGGGGTGGATTCCCTCACTCTGGACTTTGAAGAGATTTTCTTTACTCTCTTCATCATCGGTTTGCCCAGAAGACCGACGCTTTCACTTGGATACGTTGCCTCGACAAACTTCCTCAGAAGCTATGCCATCCCAGTGCCCTTGTTAGTACAAGATGCACAGGTAACCTATAGACAAAACATAACGAAAGATGACATACCTTTCGACGTTCTTGTTTGAGGTCATTGTTGGCATTGACCAAGCTTTGGGGGCGAGGCAATCCCTTGGTTCCCTCCACCACGGCGCTATATTCCTTAAGGAGGTAATTTGTCCATTTCCCGATCTCGGACGAAGGCAAAACTATGTCACCAGAAGACAAGTTAGCAAACACGATTTTCTTTCAGGAGAAATGTATGTTTTTGTTGGCTAAGTGACATACCATTGTTGTAGTCCAGGGTGCTGTCCGCCATGGAGTGAATCTCCCAAGCCGGATGAGCCCTTTCGCGCAGGGGGCTCACCCGATTCTTCACAAAGTCACGAATGATATCGCGAGCCATTAGTCCTTGCTGGACTAAGTGGAGGATCACTTGGGCTTGCTTCGTCTGCTTTGCATTCAAAGCAGGGCGAGAATCCAACTCGCCGGATTTCTCCGGTCGTGAGTTCTCAAACCATAACCCTCTCTTGGACGGAGGGGTACAGTAGAACGACTTCTGGTACCACCCATGCACGAAGTCTCGCAGGGGTGGGAAGGGATACTCTTTCTTCTCCCTAATCCGGAAGTAGATACATCTGGCGGCGTTGGCGCTCTTCGAACAAGCTGAGTAATAGAAGCATCGGAATAGATCCACATTTGGAACCACTCCGACGAAAGCTTCACATAGGTGCTGGAAAAACACCAGGATCAGCACAGCGTTTGGGCGGAGATTGACCAATTCGAACCCATAGTGCTCCAGGATTCCCTTCAAGAATTGGCTTTCGGGGAATTGGAACCCGCAACGCAGATACTCCTCAAAAACCACCAACTCGCTCTCTTGGACGATTGGGGTTTCTTGATCTTTCTCCGCAGGTCGCCAGTTGATCAGCAACCTCAGAGGAAGGATTTCCTCTTTCTCTAGAGCCACTAAACTCTCCTCTGTGTTGTGAACACATCGGCTCCAGGATGCCATTTCTTTCGAAAGATCGGAGGAAAAGGTAGCGACTTTGGAGGCGATGGAGAATGGGGAGTGAGGGTTTTGTGCGGCGGAGGCTCTAGGGCAAGTTTCTGGCTATATGGCTTCCTCAGGAAGCTACTTGCTCCTTTTATAAGCCCGAGGCGACGTTCCACTGAGGGTAACGTTCCATTGAAATATTTTATTCATTTCCCATAATGGATTTTTTCTCCGGTAAACACGTTATGTGTTCCCCGTACCGAATCCGAAACGAAAGGTTTTCTTTGTTTCGAATTTAAGAATTAGGGTGAACACAAAAAATGTGAAAAGTCTTACAAAGATTTTCCGATTATCCTTCATGTTTCTTGTAAACTTTCATGTTTTGATCATAAAGATATTCTATGGTCACACTATTGTGTATACAGTTGTTATTCGGTCGAGTTGCTATCGGAATTGTGTTTCTGATCGGACTTCAACTCTAGTCACAGTTGTAGATCTGATCGAACTTTGGCTTTGATCGCCATAACAGTTCAGATCAAATTTTAGTTCTGACCGCAGCTTTGGGTCTGATCGTAGTATCAGTACTGGTTGCGGTATAACGTATTAATGCATTTCTGGTCGTGGTTCTGGAATTTACCTGTGTATGAGTGGTCGTAAAGACATTACTTATGGCCATATTTTCACACAGAGGTTGTAAAGAATTTCCATATTATATGAAGTAATGGAAATCTTTATTTTTGGCAATCTTTACATACAAAGGGGATGCAGGCGACCAGAGCGTCACCTGATCTGAGAAGAGTTTACAAAGTTCTCCTAGGGACATATTGTCGTCAATAGGATCTACACTGATGACCCCAAAGGAACTAGCAACTACTCTAAGTCTATCTACATCTTCCCTAATAAGAGACGCGCTACCATTCCTGATCGAATCAGAGAGTTCTCGCTGCTGTCGAGCATAGTCCCTCTCCAGGCGGAATCGGTGCGCCTCTTCGCGGGATCTTTCAAAACAATCTGCCAGGTGCAGAATTGCCGAAGACATCTCTTCGGTCTTCTTCTCCAGGCCTTCTTTTTCCCCTTGGAGAGTCTGTTCGAGGGGAGGAGGTTGAATTTCAGCAGGCTGGTCGCTGGGGGCTCCAACAATTTTCGTCTCCAACATTTACAGATGTTAGTTGTACTAACTATAACAACAAGCAAAGGAAGATGGAAATAATTACCAATCCTCGCAAGTGACAGGTTGAGGTATTTCCCCCAGAAAGTAGATCACCCGATAAAAACCGAGGACCTTCAGATGGTGGAAGTGCAACTTTCCCACCAGGAGATTGTTTCCCCAACACAAGTTGAGGATTATTTGGTCGCGGAGATACAGCTTGCCAACCAGAAAATTGATCACCCGAAAAAGGGTGGGGATCACTGGGATGAAATGGAGAAAGCCGAGAAGAATCCCCTAAGGGATCATCACGAGCCTCCAAAGGTGGAGATGAAGGTTCGACCTGCCGAGGTGCATGAACAGGAATAACTACGGGAACCAAAGGAAGAGAGAGCAATGATGCATCTTTCACCTTTGTCCTGCTGGAGGATCCCTTGTCAACCTTAGGTTTCTTCCTTGAAGGAGACAGGGTGTGGATCCTGCTCAAACTCGGGTGACATTTCTTCTTCGTCACTTTCAACCTCGATGATGTTTTGGTCTACCATCGAGAGGTGCATAGAAGAGAAGGGAAAATAGCTTTGGAAAAAACTTAACCAGGAGAAGAGTTGTGAAGTTTTGAAGTTAAGAGGCTTCGATGTTTATAGCCACCAGGGTGACGGTTCAGTTTCCAAACGCCTCAAGCTTTTAAGACATTTGCAATTTTACCTTGGGTTGAAAAACATTTCTACGGCGCCATCATTACCCATCACATTTTACCCAGAGTCCATCTCGAGGAACCAACCGCCACACTTAGTGCGCTACTAAGTGGAGGATTTGAAGCGTCGGGTTAAGTATCCGATGTAAGTCTTGAAATTTGAAGTAAACATGTCTCTTCGTTCTCTTCAAATTTGGGGGCTAGCTGACGAGGATTGATACCCGAGCTAGATCAAATAAATACACGACTGGTTCAGGACAGATTCGAACTAGACAACTGTGATCGCAAGCTTTACGCGATCAGACCGTAGACAGTGCACGGTCAGAAGCTTGTAAGCGATACGCGAACAGAGGGTTGCAGATGGTGCACGGTCAGATGATAATGCACGGTTAGAACACCTTTGACCAGGGGATGCAGGATTTCTCTATCCTTATAACAGGGATATCCCGAGTATCCCGAAGATCATTCCACGGATGGAGATAATCGTCGGGAGGTTGATATGTGCAGTTATCCTTAAATAACACGTGTTAAACCTGTGTGGAGGTTAGGGGCAGTTACCAAAACTGCACCCGAGCAACTGTTTGATGCTGTTATGCCTTGACACCCTTTCGACCAGTTTAAAAGGGTAAGCCAGTGGATCAGACAGGGGAATCGAGGGATCAAGTGATCGAGCAATCAAAACACCCAGAGAATCAGAAGACAGTAGTCTAAGTTAGCTAGCTTTCTCAAGCCTTCTAGGCATTGTCTTGTACAAACATATAGGAAAAATCTTCGCCTGTGAAGATCTTTTTCATAGCTTTGTAACTCTTTCTTCCCACATATAGTGAAATCCTAATAGGACGTAGGGCTATTACTCCCACCATCGAGGGCTCGAACCTGTATAAATCTCTCTGTGTTCTAGTTATCTTTGATTCATCATACCTTCCCGGAGGGGCACCCTGAAAGGTCTCACAACCTACAAATTCTGCATAAGTTCGACTAAGGACCCCGAGTCCGAATCGTCGACAAAGTTGCTCAAGAATAACTTCAAAAAAACACATGAGGCAGTGATAGTCGATGCTTAAAAATTAAAAGCTGCAGGCATGTAGTAGTAGATCCAATATTCTTGGCTTAACAGACAAGTAGGGCATCTCAACCAAAGAACTGGTGCGGCAAACAAGTTGTAATAGTACCGAAAACAGATCAGTAGCAACAAGTTGGAGATGAAGGAGGCAAGAGTAGAAACTTGATGCATAGGTGACAACAGAAAATAATAAAAATTTTGCTTGGTACTTCCAAAGATGACTAACGACAAAGAAAAGGATTGGCATTGCTCTACCCCCAGGATATACACGTTCTATGGGTGATGACTAGATCTAGAATTTGAGAAACTTGGCTTCGATATCACTTGTTAGAGACAAAAAAGAGAGGATTAATTTCAAGAGAAGGCACACCAAATTATAAAAACATCAACCCATATATGTAGACTTAAAGTTAAATTGGAATTAATCAGGACTCTAACTAAATTTTGACTCAAATTCTTATAGATAAGATAAAAAGTAATCTAACAATTTCCTATTTGATTTAAATTCTTATAATGAGATGATAGACAACTCTAACAAGGTGCTCCTACCAAATCAAAATATTTTATATAAATAACCTTTTAAAAAAAGAAAATCTCAAATTTGACCCAATGTTTCAAAAATTGCAAAAATAACTCTTTTTAGAAGTGCAGCTGTATCTGGACACGACACGTGGCAGTAGATGTGCGACAAACCTCTCTACCATAAACCTAGTGTGCAGTAGAGAAAAACTAGCAAAAAAGAGTAAGTGGCACTCCTAGTGTGCGGTAGTACAATTTTTGATTTTTTTATTAATTCAAATTCAAAGTTTCCTCCAGAAAGTGGCACTCCCAGAGTGTGTTAGTGACTTTTTTTCTGGCTTTTCTCTACCACACACTGGTTGTGCGGCAGAGATGTTTGCTGTACTCCTACTGCCACATGTCACGTCCAAATTCAACTACACTTCTAAAAAAGGTTATTTTTGCAAGTTTTTAAAATGTTGAGTCAGATTAGTAATGTTCTTTTTTTAAAAAGTTATTTATATAAAAGAGTCTACCAAACCATCTTTACCTAAATTTTTTAACAAGGAGTGAATGGTTAGGTATATACATACAATTATCTGCTAGTTTCAGCTCCCTCCAAGCCACTCATCTGATAACCAGCAGTGTAGGTGGTTATGTGAAACCAAGAGTAGTGCAAACTTTTCCTTTAAGAATATTGTTGTTCACGCCATGTTAATAATTTTAAGAAAAATTTGCTCCATACAACTGGATATTTGACAATATAAATAATTCTGAATATGCCACTACTATCACATTTAGCTTGTCATTTTTGAATTTACTGAGCTATTAAATAATTGAGCATGGCCTGGGGAAAAATGGATGTGGAAACTGATATCGATATCCAACAAACGCGAATATGGTAAGTAAATATCCATTTGAATAGCAATTCAAATCCAAATCCGAATACTATTCAAATTTTTTTTGCCGAATACGAATACAAATGTGGTATGTGAAAATGCAATCGAATTGAATACGAATACACATAATATCCAGATTCATATTACTATTGGGCTTGTACCTTAACCTAACACTTCGTCCAAGTAGAGACTCTTAGTATGTTAAGTGATGAAGGTATGGTCCAAAATAATGTAGACCTTGCATTATGAGTTGCTATTTGCTTTCATATTATATCATCTTTAATATTTGAAGTTCATTTGAATTAATTACAATAATTATTTTAATTTATCATTAAATATGTTGGATATTCTAATCGACCTAATTAAGTAACTAGTCAATTTGAATTTGTATTTATTATGATATTCGATTGTATTTGAATCCAACATATTCAGATTTGTATTTGTCGAGGGTTTTTTCCTGTGGGGGTCCTCCTGCAGCAGACGCGCTCGAGCTACCTCATGCGGATGGTTGCGAGGTGTCTGGAAGGAGGGTGAGGGTGAAACGAGCTGAGGCCTAAAGCGATCGTTGTGTGAATCGTGCGAAACCTAAGGTGAAGAAAATAATAAGGTTTTTATAGGTTTAGGACCCTTGGGTGTCCCTACTTTTGTCGATATGCCCTCGACTGGGTGTTGGTTAGGATCGAATTTTAGGGAAAGGTCGATCCAAGGCGGACCAGTTTTCTCTTATAGTAGAAAATAAAGATGATTACAAGCGACACTGCCTCAGATGTTGGCAGTGACTAAATTATGTGGCGATGCTAAGTGTAGATCGAAGTGTAAGCAATCCTAAGAGCAATGCTTACAAGTGATCGTACGTGGTCATGAAGAGGATTCTCGGTTGAGTGTATGGATCTGAGTGTGTCTTCCCCCTTGCGAATGAGGGCATGAGGGGGCTATTTATAGCCTCCAAACACCGGCAAAAGACCAAAATACCCCTTACCAAATCAAATTAGTAAGGGAAAAGTTGTCCTCTATATCAATGAAGTGTGGGCCCAGGGATCCAGAGGGCTCCGGTGGCGTGCTTTTGGGATTGTCTCCGAGAGACACTTGGTTTGGGTGTGGTCGTCTAGGAGCTTGGACGGTCTTGTCCAGTTCATGTAGTCCCCTGATAGATATATTCTTTATAGTTGTTTAAGTCTTCTGATGGGCTTGTGAATCTACCAGAAGTGTCTTGAGGTCTCGGAGGAGCCCAGAGAGATCTGAGAGTTACTTACCTATTCTCTTCTTGCGTTGTGGCCCCCAAGAACCGGGGAAGTTCTGGTGATGTGACGCAGACCCTCTACTCTGGGTACCTGAGGGTTGTTCAAGTAGGACTCATTCGGGGAGAGCTCTGGAGCTCTCTTGGAGGGTCCCTCCGAGAGGGACCTGGACTATATGCTTGGGCCGGAGTCTCTAGGCCCTAATGGTTCCTGGAGAGCTCCTCTCTGAACGATAGCTCGTGCCCTGTTACTTTTGTCATTATTCGGGATTTCCCAATGTTACAATAGTAGCCCCCCGTTCCCAGCATTTTTGACCTTCGGGGGCGAAATTGTCTGGGAGCGGTCCGTTGTAACTCCAAAGTGATATCGAAAACAAGGTTCCAGAAAAAGTGCTAACGGAAACAATGACGTATAACACCCCCCTAGAGAGCAAAAACCATGTGGCATGGGCAGCCGATCTGAGGCACTTGCTCCTGGCCTGAAACCATGTGATGATTACACTCAAAATTCAAGCAGGCGCCTCAAAACATCCATCCGTTGTGACCGCTCAAATCCGGAATCCAGGATGGACGGTCTAGATCATCCCAGATGAACACGTGGCACTCATCTAGGCTTCCTCAACTTCTATAAATAGATGGCCTACGCGCATCAAAGAGTTCAGAATTATCCTCTCAATCTTTCTTACTCCGGAGCTCAAATCTTCTAACTCTAGGCCACTAGATTTCCCAGAGAACTTTCACTCCCGAAGCCACCAACCTTCGGGAAAGAATGTCTTGGGTCATTAGGATTATGCAAGCCCAGGGAAAAGTCTTTCTTTGCCCTCGGAGGAGGTAACCTCAGATTACCTCCGGGCTTCAACTGTCACCAAGGAGAACTTGGATGACTGGTTCAGGTGCCACTAGGTTTGAGTGCTGGTGGGCTCGCCTACTATTGGAGAACGGGCTCTCTACTCTAGCACAATTTCAATAATTTTACCCGAAATCCCAGGAAGCTTGCAAGAAATAAATCATAGATCAAGAGATTTACCACTAGACGCGCGGATGCGACAATGAAGCAGTAGAAGAAGAGTCGATGTCGCAACCGGATCATGACCAGCAGTGCAGCAATAACAGCCGCACCTATATGGAAGTCCACATGTCTGGGGAAGGAGCACCGCGTGTTCGTGTGCTAGCACTAGAGCACGCGACTAGGGTTTTACGAGATCTATCTCGTGGATGGTGGTGGCAGCCAGAATAGATTAGATGATTAATACATGACCACCGCACCTCCTTTTATAGAGCCTTGAAGATAAGTCCCACTCAAATGCGAACCCTAATCCTATTGGTAAACCTATTACCAACAGGGGACCCATTTCGGATCCATCCGAATTAATACTCCAACCTGTTAAGTGTATGACCCTGTAGGTTCGTATATATTTGGACGCAACCAGAAACAAGTTCCCAAATCACAAGTCATAAGCGGTCCCTAGCAAGACATTATGACTACCCGCATGCACACGAAGATCATATCCGACGAACCTATACAGCTTATCATGGATTATCTCTTTGCCTCACGATACCAGATCGAACTGAAGGTGAGAAACGTGTCATTCTTGAACAGCTCGGTCCTTTCTTGATCGTGTAATGGACTAACCTTAACATAGCTGCTCTCAACTATATTCGGCATGGCCATTCACTTTCTTAGTCCAATTACATCAAAGGGCCCAGAGATATCTCTCTCAAGATATAAGAGGGGCAAATTCTATCTCGATCATTCACTTTCAACCACATGGTTCATAACATATATGTATGTCACCTTTATGACTACTCGGTAAAAATTAGCAGTTGATGATACCAAATATGCTACTATGCTTGTATGAAACCGTGATGATCTCAGGTATAAAGATAAACCAAAATAACTGTTAGAAACGAACTGATGACACATAAAAACTCAACAATGTCTCAAGATGGGTCAATCCAACCAACATGTTCTCCAACATGTGTCCACAACATTGACTTGATATCTCATATCTATGGTCCGTGAAACTTGACTATCAATCAATGATCGTGCTGACTTATCTTGCATTATTATTCCATTTAATACTGAAAGTCAGGGATGTTTAGAATAAATATCACTGATAATGCCGATAATACATATATATATCATAAAAAAGAGTTCCACGAACAAGTCACATATTTGTTTGATCAATAAAAATGATACTTTATTCAAGGAATGCAATAACATTTTATTTGTAATAATTTATAAACATATCATGATACAATCATGATGAGGACATCTATAGCTCACATGAGGTCATCACATATGTCAACATCAACGCTGATGTCATCACTTAGATATCTTCTTTCTTGGACAAGAAGTAATAGTAGTAAAATTGAATTTTACAACCACTTTCTTTGTAAAAAAGAAATGAGTTGTAAAGTTCAAATTTAGAACCTTTGTTGAGTTGTAAACTAGTTGTAAAGTACACCACAACAACTCATGATGAGTTAGCACGGAGCTTTCGTAGCCTATAAATAGGCAAGTGCTATATTGTAATGAATAGAATTGAGAATTTTCAGATTTAAACACTTCTTTGTTTAAGGGTTTGAGTGAAGAATTTCCACCCCCTTAGAATTGGGAATTATCTGAGATTCTTGTCTCCGTCGTTCTTGTGATTACCTCGGTGATTGTAAGAACGCGTTTACTCCACGTGAGCGAGTAGACAAAGGGATCGAAGCATGTGGTTGGGTGAATCGAGTGTCGCAGGTTGCTGTAATAGAGACAGTGGTTGGTGGTGTCATTCATCAGGTTGCATGGATCCAGTTATCTCCGATCCTACGCCGTGAAGATCGGGCCAAACTGCAGATCGATCCGTATCAAATCATCTCCATGATTGCCTCTAGGGCATACCTCTATTAATCTCTCACTTGCACTAGAGTCAATCATATAGGTATCGAATACCCATTGCTCTAGGGCATATCTCTATCAATCTCCCATTTGCACTAGATTCAATCATATAGGTATCAAATACCCATTGCTCTAGTGTGAACCTCATGCTTTGGTTGCGGGAGAGGCTTCTCCAAAGGATCTGCCACATTGAAGTCTGTATTTACTTTGCATATTTTCACATGACCTCTACTAATAAACTCTTGTATAAGGTGATATTGCCGAAGTATATGCTTGGACTTTTGATGTGACCTTGGTTCCTTAGTTTGAGTGATGGCTCCATTATTATCACAATAGAGATCCATCGGACTAACAATGCTAGGTACCACACCAAGTTCAGAGATGAACTTTCTTATCCAAACAGCTTCCTTTGCTGCTTCAAAAGCAGCTATGTACTTGGCTTCTGTTGTAGAATCAGCAACCATCTCTTGCTTAGAACTCTTCCAGCTTACAGCTCCTCCATTGAGGCAAAACACAAACCCAGATTGTGATCAGTAATCATCTTTGTCGGTTTGGAATCTAGCATTAGTGTAACCATTTACAATGAGCTCTTCCTCACCTCCAAAAACCAGGAACACATCCTTAGTTCTTCTCAAGTACTTCAGGATGTTTTTAACAGCTATCCAGTGACTCTCACCCGGATTTGATTGGTATCGGTTCATAGAACTTAGAGCATAAGAAACATTTGGGCATGTACAAAGCATGGAATACATGACAGAACCAATAGCCGAAGCGTATGGAATCTTTCTCAGTTGGTCTTCCTCATGAGATGTCATAGGACATTAACTCTTGCTAAGACTAAAGCCATGTGACATAGGTAAGAAACCTCTCTTGGAGTCTTGCATGTTGAATCGATTCAACACCTTGTCTATGTATGTACTTTGGCTTAATCCAATTTGCCGTTTAGATATATCTCTATAAATCTTAATACCCAGTATGTATACTACTTCTCGAAGAAGACTTGATAGATTGAAGGATAGGAATGTCATTTCCGATTAATAGTATGTCATCTACATACAAAAACAAAAATGCATGTGCGCTCCCACTAACCTTCTTGTAAACACAAGGTTCATCTTCATTTTTTATGAAGCCAAATTGCTTGACTGTTCATCAAAATGAATATTCCAACTCTGAGATGCTTGCTTCAATCCATAAATGGATTTCTAAAGCTTGCACACTTTCCCAGCATTTTGTGGATGAGTAAAACCTTTGTGCTGTGTCATGTACACATCCTCACTCAGATTTCCGTTTAGGAAAGCTGTTTTAACATCCATTTGCCATATCTCATAATCATGGTAGGCTGCAATTGCTAGGATGATCTGAATTGACTTTAGCCTGGCAACAGGGAAGAAAGTTTCATCATAATCAATTCCTTGAATGTGTTTGAAACCTTTCGCAAGCAATCGTGCTTTATGAGTGTGAATATTTCCATTCATGCCAATCTTTTTCTTAAAGACCCATTTACACTCGATGGGTTTTACACCATCGGGTAAATCAATCAAGTTCCAAACTTGATGAGTATACATGGAGTCTATTGCGGATCTCGTGGTGTGAAGGCATTTCTCAGAGTCTGGGCTCATCATTGCTTCCTCATAAGTCGTGGGTTCATCATTGTCTAACAATAATATATCCCGTCGTTCCGTGGTAAGGAACATGTATCTCTTAGGTACATTACGGACCCTTTCAGACATATGCAGGGCTTGTTGTCCCACAACTTTTTCTTGAATAGTTTGTGGTTCTTCTTGGAACTCAGCGGGAGCTAAAATATTTTTCAATGGTTTTTGACTTTCTTCAAGTCGCACTATACTCCCACTAATTTCTTTTGTGAGAAACTCTTTCTCAAGAAATACACCATTACGAGCAACAAACACTTTGTTCTCGTCCTTCTTATAGAAGTAATATCCCTTCGTTTCCTTAGGATACCCCATGAAGAAGCACTTGTCTGATTTGGGTGAGTTTGTCAGACATCAAACATTTCATGTATGCCTCACAGCCCCAAATCTTGAGAAAAGACAAATTAGGTCGCTTCCCAATCCATATTTCATATGGTGTCGACTCTACCACTTTTGACGGAGCCCTATTTAAGCTAAAAGCAACAGTTTCTAGAGCATATCCCCAAAAAGATAATGGAAGATCGACTTGGCTCATCATTGACCGAACCATGTCCAACAAGGTTTGATTCTGTCGTTCAGACACACCATTCCATTGAGGTGTCCCTGGCGGTGTTAGCTGTCGAACAATTCCACATTGCTTTAAATGATTGCTAAATTCTTGGCTCAAATATTCTCCTCCACATCTGATCGTAGGAATTTAATTGCCTTGCCAAGATGATTTTGTACTTCATTCTGATATTCTTTGAACTTTTCAAAAGATTCAGACTTATGCCTCAGTAAGTAGATATAACCATATCTACTAAAATCATCAGTGAAAGTTATGAAGTATTGGAATCCACCACTGGCCATAGTGCTTAATGGTCCACATACATCAGAATGTACAAGGGACAATAAATCACTTGCTCTTTCACCTAAACCGGGAAAAGGTGTCTTTGTCATTTTGCCAAGTAAACTGTTGGGGGAAATCTCCATGAGACTAAGTCCAGGTAAGTTGCATCACATTTGCCCGGGGACATGGCCTCCGGTGCCGGTCCCGGGTGCCGCCTTTTGGCTCCCGGGACTTGGCCTCCGGTGCCTGCCCCGGGCGACGCCTTTTGGCTCCCGGGACCTGGCCTCCGGTGCCGGTCCTGGGCGCCGCCATTTGCCCGGGGACGTGGCCTCCGGTGCCTGCCCCGGGCGTCGCCTTTTGGCTCCCGGGACCTGGTCTCTGGTGCCGGTCCCGGGCGCCACCATTTGCCCGGGGACGTGGCCTCCGGTGCCTACCCCAGGCACCGCCTTCTGGCTCCTGGGACCTGGCCTCCGGTGCTGGTCCCGGGCGCCGCCATTTGCCCGGGGACGTGACCTCCGGTGCCTGCCCGGGGCGCCACCATTTGCCCGGGGACGTGGCCTCCGGTGCCTGCCCCGGGCGTCGCCTTTTGGCTCCCGGGACTTGGCTTCCAGTGCCGGTCCCGGGCGCCACCATTTGCCCGGGGACGTGACCTCCGGTGCCTGCCCCGGGCGCCACCTTCTGGCTCCCAGGACGTGGCCTCCGGTGCCGGTCCTGGGTGTCGCCATTTGCCCGGGGACGTGGCCTCTGGTGCCTGCCCCGGGCGCCGCCTTTTGGCTCCCGGGACTTGGCCTCCGGTGCCTCCCCCGGGCGCCGCCTTTTGGCTCCCGGGCCTGGCCTCCGGTGCCGGTCCCGGGCGCTGCCATTTGCCCGGGGACGTGGCCTCCGGTGCCTGCCCCAAGCGCCGCCTTTTGGCTCCCGGGACTTGGCCTCCGGTGCCGGTCCCGGGCGCCGCCATTTGCCCGTGGACGTGGCCTCCGGTGCCTGCCCCAGGCGCCGCCTTCTGGCTCCCGGGACCTGGCCTCCGGTGCCAGTCCCGGGAGCCGCCATTTGCCCGGGGACGTAGCCTTCGGTGCCTGCCCCGGGCGCCGCCTTTGGGCTCCCGGGACCTGGTCTCCGGTGCCGGTGCCGGGCGCCGCCATTTGCCCGGGGACGTGGCCTCCGGTGCCTGCCCTGGGTGCCGCCTTTGGCCCAGGGACCTCGCCTCCGGTGCATGTCCCGGGCTTCGTCGCCCTTCTAAAGGTAAAGTCTTTGGTTCTTGATCACGTGTAGGTCACGTGAGGAGCGCCTCGGGAACCAGCGACCACCTATCAACCATCCAAGGCACCTGACCGGGAGAAGGACGTTGCTACCCCTCAATCTGACGGTAGCGTCCGGGGTAGTTTAGTCTTTCTGCTTCTTTTTGGGGCTATAAATAGCCCTTGTACCCCCTGTTGTAAAGACAAGTGATTCATTATTTCTAGAATAGCCAAACTCACAGGTGTGCTCTGGAAGCCTCTCCCCGAGAGAGCCTCCCCAGCCGACTCCGGTCGGGAGCACACCGACAGGACTAGGGCCCCCACCGGGACCCGAACCTGTATAAATCCTCGTGTCAATTCTTGTGTTTGTCCAGCGGTGGAGGACCGGTCACCCGGTCAGCCTGTGTCACATTTTCTTTGCTAGGATCGACCACGAAATGTACCGGGGTATTCGCAATACCACGACATAAACAAGATTCGCATGTGTCATACGATTCAAAATCAAATGAGTCTAGAAGTCCATCTTTATAGAGCTTCATGATGCGTTTCTCATTTATATGACCTAAACGACAATGCCATATAAAGGTTGGATTCAAATCATTTGTTTTGAGGCTTTTAGTATTTATGTTGTAAACAGGAACTTCGAGAGTTAAAACATAAGGCCCATACGTCAATTGGGCTGATCCATAAAGCATATCATTCAAATAAAATGAACAACAATTGTTCTTTATGCTGAATTCAAAACCTTTCCTGTCGAAACATGAAACTGAAATAATGTTTTTGCTTATGGCAGGAACATAATAACAATTATTAAGCTCCAAAATCAATCCTAAAGGTAAAGCCAATATAAAAGTCCCAACGGCTAAAGTGGCAACTCTTGCTCTCTTGCCTACGAGAAGCTGAACTTCACCCTTTGTCTAACTTCTACTCCTTTTAAGCTCCTGCATCGAAGTGCAAATATGAGCTCCTGAATCGGTATCAAATACCCAAGAATCAGAAGGAGAAGTACCCATATTGACTTCTATAACATAAATACCTGAAGTGGAAGTCTTACTTTCCTTCTTCATTTTCAGATCTTCCAGATAATTCTTGCCATTCTTCTTCCAATGGCTAGATTCCTTGCAATAGAAGCACTCAGAAGTAGCGGTAGGGCCAGGCTTGGACTTTCCTTTGGGCTTATGCTGGCTGCTTGAGCTCTCATCACGAGCCTTGGCATTGCCCTTAGTCTTTCCCTTAACCTTCTTGTTGAAATTCTTTCCCTTTTGAACCATCAACACATTGTCAGGATTCTTTTTGATGTTCTGCTCTGCTGTCTTTAACATCCCATGCAATTCAGGCAAAGTCTTCTCTAGATTATTCATATTGAAGTTCAATATGGAAGGATCGTAGCTCAGAGGGAACGATTGGAGAATCACATCAGTAGCCAACTCTCGGCTAAGGGGTAACCAAGTTTACCCAAGCTCTCAATGTAACCAATCATCTTGATTACATGAGAGCTAGCTGTGCTTGCTTCTGCCAGTCTACAGGCATGCAGTTTCTTGGTGGTCTCATATCTTTCCACCCTTGCCTGGTCTTCGAACAAGTTTCGAAAAGCCACACTCATGTCATAAGCATTGGCGTTCTCGAATTGCTTTTGCAATTCAGAAACCATTGTTGCTAACATAAGGCAACTGACATTGGGATCGTCATCAACATGCTTCTTGTAAGCATCTCGTTGAGATCGTGGAGCGCTAGTCAAAGGTTCATCAGAAACTGGGGACTTTAGAACATAGCCCTTTTTCTCTTGCTTGAGAATAATTCTCAAGTTATGAATCCAATCAATGAAATTTGTTCCATTCTATTTTTCTTTATTGAGTAAGATCACAAATTAAAGTTGGTTGAAGAGTTATCGGCCATTATCTACAACTGAAAAACATGCAAAAGACATCATGTTTATGAACAATCTTTTATTAACATTTAATAAAAGTATCTTCCTCTATATGTTTAAAAATATAGTCCCTAGAATGATATATAGTGGGTCAAGATCCATATTTCTCTAAGTCCTAGTGAGTTTTGGCATCACTGCTAGAAACCTAGTTATTTAGGTAAGCAACTTTTGCTAATCATATCATATATGATACTTGTTTGTTGGGTGACATCAATATGTCCCGGCTCCCAACACCATGCCCCAAGGCCCAAAACCGTGTTGATGGTCTTGTTAAGTAAAACCAATTCTATGCGTATAAGTGTCCAACACTTATCCTGCCTTACCAAGATAATTAATGGCACCTTGATTTGTCAAGCCTACCAAATAACGATTGAGGCTTTGACAGTTGCAGCAATTGAAAAAGGGCATCAAAACAACTTAATTTTAGGAACTTAACAATGTTCAAAACTTTCAAGCAACAATCAAAATAATCATCAGCTAGACGATCTAATAGGTACAACTATGACTATATTTAACTTCTGTTGGCAGTAACCTTGGCTAGAAAAGACCGCGACTTTTTTCGCTCACACCATGAAGGAAAGCATTCCACTGAGCGGGGCTTATTAAGAAAAATCTTATGATGTGTTCTTTCCTTACACACCACAGTTAATAGCTTCTGATTGTCAAGTATAATCTTTATGTTTTATGAGGGGTGAAAACATGGCAAATCATCCATATGCATGAAAATAACCATCAGTTAGATGATCTAATAAATCTATGAGATAGTATAGCCCTTTAATATGGTGATCTTCATCTCCATCTTCATGGGTCCAGTCCACCATGCTTGAAAAATCCTAGAGTGAATTCCAAGCTACTACACTAATATCTAGATATGAATTTACATGAGAGTGCCAATCATCACACATGTCGGCACGCAGGCCGTTATACAAAAAGAGACGACCATCTCAACCATGGTTGAAATAAACTATTTGCAGATCGTGATGATTACATGATCACATCACATAAACATGCATAAGGGCCATACTTCTCATACAAATTCTTGCAAAAACAAGTTAGGAAAAGAATCCCATCTCATCAAGCACCTTAGTGGCCTAAAACAATAAAAGCCTGACAGTGACCTTCGGCGGTCCCCCCTAAGGAAATTTTTGAGCATTTTCAGTATGAATCGGCATTTCCGTCCATAGAAAATCTCGTCGGATTGATCATATCAGCCCAACTTCTGAACCAATCTAATTATTTAAGATTTCCATTAATCCTCGAGATGATATTTTTAAAGATGTACCAAGTCTTTTATATCCAATCTAACAGAAATCCTAGTCTCTGATCCTATCACTACAATGCTAGCCTTTACACCACCTCCCATTGGCTCGTACAAGGATTCATAGTAGCAATCGGATTAGATATGGACTCACGTAAAAGTGATCACATCAATTTACCAAATCCACGTTATGAGATATCATCTTCTACGATTCTGCTGAAAGTGATAGATCACATCTATCATAGGTCAGAATATGTGTCATCACATGAAACACTAACAGATCTAATTCTATTAATTCTGATCTAACATGTTATCAACAATTATTAATAGATCTAATCTATCAAACCAGATCTCACGTGTTGTTAACAATAATTAATAGATCTAATCTATTAAACATATGCATATGACACATATATGTTAACAATCTAGATCTATGCTATACAAGGAGACTTTGATACCACTGTTGGAGAACGGGCTCGCTACTCTAGCACAATTTCAACAATTTTACCCAAAATCCCAAGAAGTTTGCAAGCAATAGATCATAGATCAAGAGATTTACCACTAGACGTGCATATGCGACAACACAGTTGCAGAAGAAGAGTCGATGTCGCAACTGGATCATGACCATCAATGCAGCAATAATAGTCGCATCTCTATGGAAGTCCACACGTTCGGGGAAGGAGCACGCCGTGTTCGTGTGCTAGCACTAACGCACGCGGCTAGGGTTTTATGAGATCTATCTCGTGGATGGTGATGGTAGCCAGAATAGATCAGGTGATTAATGCATGCCCACCACACCTCCTTGTATAGGGCATTGCAAATAAATCCTACTCAAATGCGAACCCTAATCCTAATGGTAAACCCATTACCAATAGGGGACCCATTTCAGATCCTATCCGAATTAATACTCCAACCCGTTAAGTGTGTGACCCTGTAGGTTCGTGTTGGACTATCACATGATCTCTCTTTGTGGCCGTGCATGACCATGAAAAGGCACAAGCAGATAACTTGGGTAATAATCTCCGTCATGCATTATTCTTTGATGATTTCAATCATATTATTCTCGGACCTCTCTACCCAGATGTCCAGATATATCACTCCCGGATGTCTCTCCCAGGCATATAACTCCCGGACGTAAATTCTTCTCAACTACACCCACACCCCAGAATAAACCTAGTTTACTCCTGGGTCCATGCACGCGGGGGTGGGGGGGTCAATCATGGATAATCTTAGATCACTTTCCGAAAGGAAAGTCCCGAGTTGCATCATTAGCTATGGCTCCCATATTTCTACATACGTCGGTAAGAAACTTAAAAAGGTGCAAAAATGTTAGTTTTATTGCAAAACAGATTTGTACAAGCTAACCCCAGGGACTTTCACTTGGGAAGTACATGCAGAAGTTCGGGTGATAGATCCCCCAGTGACTGCCCTCATTCTACCCAGAGACACATTTTTCGTCTGGGAATAACTCTAATTGAACTATAACTAGAGAAGATACAAGGTTTTTCAGAGACACTGGAGAGCTCGGGAAGAAGGTGCTTAGACCCTTGAAGTGCTCAGTCCTAAGGATGCCCCATTCCAGAGAAGCCCTATTCATGACTAGGGAAACCTCTTGGTTGAACCCCTGATGAACATTAACTGTAACTATTGCATTATTTGATCAGGAATTGGAACCTCACCTGGAACCACACTTTGAAGGCCACCTCTTCTCTGGGGTGAGGCTCTGGGCCCAATCCTTCAGGATTCTTCATGATTGTTCATACCTTTAGGTAATCTAAAGTTACCTCCTCTAGTGGCGAAGCGGAACTTTTTTCCTGGGCCTTCATTGTCTTGATTACTCGGGCATTTCTTCTGGAGAGGTTGGAAGCTGCTGAACTAAATTCTCTGGGGAAGTTCTTGGGGAGCTCTAGAGCAATGAGTCTTGAGATCTGGAATCAAGAAATTTTCAGAAGGAATTGTGAGTTCTCCAGTGCGCGCAAGCCCCCTATTTATAGAGTTCGAGGAGGCCTGGACGTGTGCCAAGTGTCACTCTGGGATAATCTGGGCCATTCGTTCTGGACACCAAATTCGAGGATCCACAAATGGTTCATTTACTGGAAGCGCCCTTTTTAATTATGTTCGTAATTATCACACACTGATTTGTAACTCAGAGCGAACGCCTCGGAACCAGTGCAACGGTGCATATTTCTCTATCTAGGAAAATGGTTGCATCATGTCTTACATCATCTTTTCCGGAGCCCTAATCAAGGGTCCTTCGGGACTTCGGGAGTTGAGTCTGAACAGCATTGCTCAGATCCCCCAGGATCCCAGGGCTTAAACCCCAGGAAGAAGACACAGGTAAGTTAACTCTCGATCCTGTTCGGGACCCTCTGGAACTAGTGCACCTGGAGACTCCTGCAGGACCAAAATCTAGGATCATTCAGAGTTGAGCCTGCAAAAGTCCTGGAGAGTATCACAGAATATGAATTCCAAAATACATTTACTCTGATAAAACACTAAGGTACAACAAATGTTGCTTTATTTCAACGTACATTATTACAAGCTAACATCGGGGACATAGTCCCGGTAAAAGTTACATATAGGCATGTCCCAGGGACATGTCCCCCGGTGACATTACATTTATTCTACTACCCGGTCGACATCGTAATTCGTGTACAACTCAAGTTGAATCATAATTGGTGAAGCAATGAGATTTTCTATAACGAGTTGGAGAAACCCAGGAAGAAGGGCTCAGACCCAAACCACATCCTCCAGAAAAGCATCGATCTTTTATCGTCACTTGCCTCATGCCATTCTGAGCGCCAACGGAACAGTAATAGATCCAAAATTATCCTGCTCTCTGGAGTAGGCAGATACTCTGGGACAGCCGCAACAGCATCAAGAAAATCTTTAAGGTGCCCAAGGCACCTGGGAGTAACTTGCTCCAAGAGCCTCGAAGTCATCTCTGCCAAATCGGGGAGAGTTGTTAGCAGAGCTCTGCATCAAGACCAAGAAATAACGAAAGGCCAACGAAAGTAAGACTTCAAAGTTTTTCTTTCATTAAACAAAAACTTTTTTACAAGGAGCTCTAGGCGTTCTGCTTGAGGGTCCAGGAGAGCTCATGCCTGGTCTCCAGAGCCTCCCCCGAATGCGCATTGTGTTGACTCCTGGAAGGCCTTGGTGGTTCAGAGCCGCAGCGGCCAGAGAAATTCCCGGAAAACTGGAGATAGCTCCACCCACTTCCTCTGGACAATGTCGCCGAAGTCTCGAGGAGGAGCATAAGCAAGGCTTCGCCCTCCATCCTAGCGGAAGTCCAGAATGGTTGCCACTGCAAGCAAAAGTAGCTCCAGGATGGCCTCTGCCCAAGCATCAGCAATCACTGTGATCTGGGCAATCTGGGCTTCAAGCTGAGCCCGGGCCCCTCGGAGAGATCAGGGCTCTTGGTTGGCACCAAGGAACATGACGCCAAGTTGCTCCAACACCTATTGAGTTTGCTTCTCAACGGTAGTAAGACCGTCAAAGCCATGTTAGCCCCTTTTTGGAACTGGCTTCGGAGACCTTGAGCTCCCAGACATGGGCCTCAAACGCCCAGAGTAGCTCATCATTCTCCTAGATTTGCACCTCTTTGTGTTCCAACTCGCCCTGAACCCAGTCTAGCTTGACCTCGAGGCTTTAGCTCCAGTCAACCTCCTTTTATAGGGCGTCAGCCAAGCTCTGGGAGGCCTCTGGAGCCTTTTGCCCTTTCTCTAGTGACAGCAACGACCAACAATCCAAAGGTAAAATCAATCCCATGTCTTTTAAGATTAACCAGGAAAAATTGCACTGCAGAGATAGAACTTACGGCAACAAGGAGTCCAGAGAGCTCCTCGAACGACTCCTCCACCAGGTGACCAGAGACATTTTCCCGCAACGCCGAAGTCCCAAGCGATTGTAGGATGCCCTCAACCTTCCCAGGGGAAAAGATCTCGAGAGGGGTAGAGGTACCTCAGGGGCTTGCACCCCGAGTGGGGCTGCTTTTCCCTGCTCCGAAGCCTAGGGCATGGGTAGGTGAACACTCCATAGCCACAGGTGGAGTCGGGGTGCTCAAAGGCATCATTCGATGACCACCATCCGGGGCCTTGAATCGGGACCTTATAAAAAGAAATGTGAGATAAAGAAAAAAGGTATGAATAATTCTTATAGCCTAACAAGTGCTTACCTTGAACTGGAGTCACCTCAAAGGCTTCTTCCTTCGGTTGCTCCTCGGCGGCCTCGAAGGCCAATCGAACACCGTCGACAAAAGTTCCCACCAAAAGCGAAGTCTCCTCATCGTGGTCGACATCCACAGCTTGGGCTCCTGTGTCGGGGTTGCTGGGGTGTGGTGAGCACCGGGAGTGCCTCCTCGGGGGTTGGATCTAGAGGCACCACCCCGAAATCTTCCTCGAATAACCCAACATCCTTGGAGGAAGAACTATACTCAAAGCTAGAGCTAGACCCCAGGGTAGATCGTATGGGCTCCCAGAGGGTACCCAGAACTGAGGGTCATGGAATCTCTGGGTTTGAGTCTGGAGACTGTCTTGCCGAAGGCACACTTTTCCCTGTCGACGCCGTGAATACGACACCGTTCTTTGCCCTCTTCACCGGGGGAGTGGACTTATGCTAGGAGGCCCCCTTCTTCGGGGGCATGTACTGGTTTGACCACACGACCTCCCGATTCACCCGAAACACTAGGAACTTGAGAACCTGGATCTCTTTGTCAATATCCCGCATGCTCATGGTGGCTTGGAGCTCGAAGATGGCCTAGACCGTCTCCTCCCGGGCGGAGAATCCCGGTGGTTGCCTGTGGTCGCCAGTGGGGAAAGCAAGGGGCTCCCCGGAGTACGTGATCTCCTGGTCCTAGGACTTGTAGATCCACCGAGAGGCCCAGTCCTCCCAGTTGTCTCGGCTCGCCATTATCGGGTAGTCTACCACTCGGTTTTGCCGGAGCTGGAGGAAGACGCTCCTCATTGTGGATGTTGCATAGAACCATTGGAGAAAGCTGAGGGTCGCGGCGCCGTCAGATATGGACTCACAAAGCCAGATGAAGATGCTAAACCGGATGATAAAATTGGGGTTGAGATGTCCGAGACTCATCCTGTAGTGCTGGAGCACTTCTTTCATAAGGGGGTGGGTAGAGAACCTGAACCCCGCTTGTTACCAGACCTCAAAGGCCACAACTTCTCTGGGCGAGGCCTTGGAATGACATCGTGTTGGGTAGGTGATAGAGATATGCTTTAGAGGCAATCACGAAGATGATTGTATCATGATATGTTTATAAATTGTTACGAATAAAATGTTATGCATTCCTTGAGTAAAGTATCACTTTTATTGATCAAATAAGTATGTGACTTGTTCGTGGAACTCTTTATTGTGATATATGTATTATCGGCATTATCAGTGATACTTATTCTAAATATCTCTAACTTTCAGCATTAATGGAATAATAATAAAGATAAGTCAGCACGATCATTGATTAATAGCCAAGTTTCATAGACCATAGATATGAGATATCAAGTCAATGTCGTGGACACATGTTGGTTGGATTGACTCATCTTGAGACATTATTGAGTTTTTATGTGTCATCAATTGGTTTCTAATAGTTATTTTGATTTATCTTTGGACCTGAGATCATCACGGTTTTATACATGTGTAGTAGCATACTTGGTATCATCAAGCGCTATTTTTAACCGAGTAGTCATAAAGGTGACATAGAGATATGTTATGAACCGTGTGGTTGAAAGTGAATGGTCGAGATGGAATTTACCCCTCTCATATCTTGAGAGAGATATCTTTAGGCCTCTTGATATAATTGGACTAAGAAGGTGCATGGCCATGCCGAATATAGTTGAGAGTCAACTATGGAAAGATTAGTCTATTAGAAGATCAAGAAAGGACCAAGCTATTCAAGGATTACACGTTTCTCACCTTGAGTTCGATCTGGTATCGTGAGGAAAAAAGTTAATCCATGATTTTATAGGTTCGTCGGATATGATCTTCGTGTATATGCGGATAGTCATAATGTCTTGCTTAGAACCGCTTATGACTTGTGATTCGGGAAGTTGTTTCTGGTCACATCCAAATAAACAAACACGAAGGCCCATCACAGATGATAATTACACTAGCGCAGTATCTGTGATTTCAAGGTATGTGGCTACGACCACTGTGATCGCAATAATTAAGGTCGCAGAGTCCGTGGTCACTACTCGTGGTCACTATGGTCATTGAGACATGGTATCCCCAATACATGGTCGCAGCCAGTACACGACCAAACAATAAGCGAGTTATCTTTAAACTTCTTTACGAGGAGATCAATAGGTTTCTTTATCTTTACCATGATAGTGAATTAAGAAAAATATTAAGCCTAGAAGTACCTTTGAATCAAGAAAGAAGGGTTTGGTCGAGATTTATTTTATTGACTATGGTCTAAAGGTGATGCAGTTATGCTATCATGTTTGATAGACCATAATCACTTTCTAACCAATACGTTCTATTATTGCTAGGGTAATATGAGTCTCTCTTGATGGGAAGTGGGGTGGTCCGATCTTTCGATGAGAATGACAACTATCGATTTGTGAAGATGACTCTCACGATCCGGCTACTAGCCGTACACGACTGATATGCTCTAGCAATCGCTGAACCAACTTCGGATTGTTATCGACCGAACTAGAAGCACGATCGACCTGATCACGAAGATCTATTCCTGCAAGCGATCGAAGAACAAGCAAGAACAAAATAAACGAGCAATCTGAAATTGCAAATATAGATTGAATCATGATAGAGTTGGGGTTCCGAATACAGATATTGATGTTGATCTAGTCGACCAAGAAGAATATCTCAATAACTTTACGAAGGAAAGACTACGACTAAACAAAACCCACGGAACCATAATGGTTCGGCCAGATTATAAAGCGGAGGTAAAAGAGGTCGGTGGCTAGATAAGGAAACCTGAAACCGAAATGGACTCCCTATTTGAACTCTAACTCGATAAATGGGCCTTGACCAAACCAAAAGGTGACGCAGCACCATAACATAACTAAAATAAACCTAGATAATTATGGTATGATCGACGGTCAGGCGGCAGCACTGTTATCCCAATCAGTTGGTCGAACAGCAACTCCATCGATCCGTTCGGTCCTCCAAAGCAACACCGAGGTTCCTGATAAGAATAAGATCACATGCATCAGGCAGCATCGAGTTCAAAGTATATGAATGTATTCCAATAAACAAATTTATCTGACATTTAAGTTGACGTGCGCGTGCTCTAGTGATCGGTCCTATTGATCGGTGAGGAGCAATAGAAGTTCTAGGACCAATAGCAGTGATTTCCTCATCATCTCTCTTCACTGTTTAGAAGGATGAACGTGCAGTTATCTATAACTGTCACATCATAACTGTCGGACAAGAACCACTTGCAACCGCCAAGCATCCCTTTGATGAAGCAACCGACACCTTTTGACGATTATAAAAAAGGCTTAGAACTTGTAGAGGGGAGAGGAAAAAAGTTAGACAATACAGAGATGGTAAAATTCTATGCACTTTGTAATCCATGATTTTGATAGTGAAAATCCAATGGGGGTAGGGCTATTACTCAGACTACGAGGGCCTGAACTTGTATAACCCAAGTTTGTCTGGTTTCATGTTGACGGTGATGTTCTTTGGTGATTGACAGACGCAGTCCCCCTTCTAAATAAAACAAATCTTTGTAAGTTCGGCTTGGGACATTGTCCCAATCATCGACGTTGGCACCGACCATGGGGAGGAAAGACAGTATATTTTCTTCACCATGGCTTTCCGTATCTATTGATCCTATGACCTGTGCATACGACTCCGAGAACAACTTTGATCTAGCCGACTACACCGATATCATGGATGAAGATGCCATTCTCATGGAAGAGATCGATGCCGCCCTCGAGCCCTATGCCAAGGAGAACTCTTCTCCGGCTCCGGTCACATCCATCAACCGAGAACCTGAAAGAGCAGTTCACTTGCCCTCTGTAAATGCGGGTGCTGAAGATCCCGACGCTTTCATGTTAGATATAGGTGATCCCGGTGATTACCGATCATTGGGTATGGAAGAATCTGCTCCAGAAAATTTTCATTCTCTCCTTGACTTTGAGTATGACTCAGAAAAGGGGTAGATGTTCTCCCTGTCTGCAGTTGTGGCTCCACCGGAAGTAGTTGGTCTTTCCGAGGAGACCCTAGAGCAACGGCTTGCTGGGGAAGAAGAGGATCGCAAACGACAAGAAGATGAAGCTTGCGTGCGGCGAGAAGAAGTTCGGAAGACTAGAGAAGAAACTCTACACCTTGCACAACTTTGCCATGACACCACAAACCTCGGCCCTAGAATGTCTCGCCAACGGCATCCTGGTGGACATAGGCGCGACCAATCACCGCTCATAGATTCGGAGCGTTCCCCAATGGCTGAAGCGATAATGGCTAAGACCCCTCTAGCTCCCAGAAGGAGTACACAAGAGTGCATTTGTGTGATTGCAGAAGCACTCCGGAACCCCCCCCCCCCCGCTGGCCTCACAAATGACGACGGGGTAATGTTCGCAGGAGTCATTGTAGAAAATCTCGATGGAGTAGCATCAGATGGAACTCCAACCACCTCGTTGCGATCAGTAACTAATTCCTAGGAAGGAGATAGTTCTTACCATTGCCAGAGACGACGTGACCATGTTCGAGTCACACCAACTCGTCGTGGTCATGACAAAGTCTGAAGGACTGATCGTTCCCACAATCACGACTGCGAACCGATACGCTCACGCTTGTGTCCACGCTGTGAGGTTCCTCATGCCAACCCTTCCCGCAACCATGGAGATAATCGTGCTGATCGATAGCCGCAGATTACATATGTTGGATGCAAGGCTTTTTTGCCAGGACTACGCACAGTGGTCTGGTCTGATAAATTTAAGTCGGACATGATCGAGCGGTTCGATGGGACACAGAACCCATCCGAATTCCTTCAGATCTATGTCACGGCCATCCAGGCAACAGGTGGAAATGAAAGGGTGATGGCCAATTATTTGCCAACGGTCCTTGAGGGTCCGGCACAAACCTGACTTTTCAACCAGCCAGAGGGATCGATCTACAACTAGGAAATACTATGTGATGCTATTCTTAGCAATTTATAGAATTGCCATGAAAAACCTGGCAAGGTGGATGATCTTCATCAGTTACACCAGACTTCTAATGAAATCCTCCGGTAGTTTGTGAAGAGGTTCGTGGGAGTAAGAAACACTATCCCTAACATTTCTGACAGTTCAGTAATCAGAGCCTTCAAACATGGCGTTCGATACCGAAGATTTATAGTGGACCTCAGCATCCATCGGACAAGATCAGTGTCAGAACTCTTCGACATGGTTGATCGTTACTCCGAAAAGAAAGAGAGCATTAACAGGAAGTCCGGATCATCTACGGGTGGAAAGATCAAAATGACGAAGAAGGATGGAACAAATCGCCTCTGAGAGGTCGCAAACATGGAAAAGCGACCATAGGACAAAGGTAACAAAGCTCCATACAACACTAACAAACCTCATTCTGGTGGACGCTACAATGACCACGTAAAAAAATAGACTAACCCACAGGGAAGCAAGAGGTGGTGTCCGTTGCATGAGGTCCTGGGACACGATCTCAAGAATTGTCAAACATGGTTAAAGTGCATAGAAGAATTCTACCAAGTTAATGCACCTATGCTGCCTATACCAAAAAAAAGGCAACCTAGTGGGAAAAAGGTCGCTGATGGAGACGAGGACATGCCGTATCAGTACCAAATAATCATATTAATGTTATTTTTGGTGGTTCATTGTCCTATATCTCCAAGCGCCATTTTAAATTTGTTCACCGAGAGGTTAATAATATTGAAGCTCCTCCAGGAGTGCCTCAATAGCCCCGCTAGTCGGAAACATCCCTAACCTTTAGTCGGGAAGACTACCCTAGGGGGTCGTTCGAACAACGGCGATTCCCTCTGGTCATATCTGATGGGACGTGGGCTGGTGCAATCTTTCGATGAGAACAACAACTATCGATTTGTGAAGACGACACTCACGATCTAGCTACCAACTGTACACGACTAAAACACCCTGGGAATCACTAAACCAACTTCGGATTGTTATCGACCGAACTAGAAGCACGATCAACCTAATCACGAAGATCTATTCCTACAAGTGATCGAAGAACAAGCAAGAATAAGATAAACAAGCAATCTGAAATTGCAAATATAGATTCAATCATGAAAAAGAGTTGGGGTTTTGAATACAGATATTGATCTTGATCTAGCTGACCAAGAAGAATATTTTAATAGCTTCACGAAGGAAAGACTATGACTAAGGAAAACCCACGGAACCCTAATGGTTCGGTCAAATTATAAAGAGGAGGTAAAAGAGGTTGGTGGGTAGATAAGGAAACCTGAAACCGACATGGACTCTTTCCCTACACGGACTCTAACTCGATATATGGGCCTTGACCCAACCAAAAGGTGACGCAGCACCATAACATAACTAAAATAAACCTAGATAATTATGGTATAATCGACGGTCAGGCAGCAGCGCCGTTATCCCAATCAGTTGGTTGAACAGCAACTCCATTGATCTGTTTGGTTCTCCAAAGCAGCACCAAGGTTCCTAATAAGAATAAGGTCACACGCATCAGGCAGCATCGAGTTCAAAGTACATGAATGTATTCCAATAAATGAATTTACCTGACAATTAAGTTGACGTGCGCGTGCTCTAGTGATCGGCCCTATTGATCGGTGAGGAGCAATAGAAGTTGTAGGACCGATAGCGGTGATTTCCTCATCATCCTCCCCTTCTTTCATTTGAGTTGTCCTCGACTCAAGCTCATCTTCCTCTCTCAAATATGGCTTCAAATCTGCAATGATAAAGGTGGGGTTAACCCCAAAATCTGCAGGCAACTCAAGTTTGTATGCATTATTGTTAATCCTCTCGGACACTCTAAAAGGACCATCAGCTCTAGGCAGCAACTTTGATTTTCTTAAGTCTGGAAACCTTTCTTTTTGGAAGTGTAACCAAACAAGATTGCCCGGTTCAAAAATTATTTCTTTTCTACCCTGACTAGTAGCAATCTTGTACTTTTCATTCATACGTTCTATATTCTGCTTAGTGATTTCATGCAGTTTAAGAATCAATTCAGCACGTCCTTTAGCATCAATGTTTATCCTTTCCGAAGATGGTAAAGGTAATAAATCAATAGGAGCGTGAGGAACAAACCCATATACTACCTGAAAGGGACACATTTTTGTGGTTGAATGCAGCGATTGGTTGTAAGCAAACTCCACGTGAGGCAAACATTCTTCCCACATCTTCAAGTTCTTCTTCAAAACAACCCGCAACATGGTGGATAATGTGCGGTTGACAACTTCGGTTTGGCCATCGGTTTGGGGGTGACATGAAGTAGAAAACAGCAACTTGGTCCCCAATTTCATCCATAGAGATCTCCAAAAATGACTTAAGAACTTCGCGTCACGATCTGAAACAATCGTATTCGGCACTCCATGTAGTCGAACGATTTTCTTGAAAAACAAATTAGCAACATTTGTAGCATCATCGCTCTTTTGACAAGGTATAAAATGTGCCATTTTAGAAAAATCTATCCACGACAACAAAGATACTATCCCTCCCCTTCTTTGTTCTAGGCAGTCCTAAAACAAAGTCCATATAAATATGCTCCCACTAGTACATAAATGCAGTCTACTAACCCCTATCTTCTATCGGTTATTAGCAATTTAGTAGAAAACTGTTAGAAAATGTGCCTCACGGCTATAAAAGGCATATGGGATGTATTTTTCCTATCGGTTTGTAAGAAACTTACCGTTAGAAGAAGAGGTATGATTTACTCTAGCGGTGATGAACATATTTACCATTAGAAGAAATGCATAAGTACTGACGGGAGAATGTTGTGCGCCGATAGGACTGGTCGACTCCTACAACTAGTCTTATTCTATCGGTAATGTATGTATATGCCGATAGAATATGTACAAAAATTCCTATCGGTAAAATGTAATGTGCCGATAGAACTATTCTCCATGTACAAATAATTTTATTCTATTGGTTAAGTATGTTTATACCGACAGAATATCTCAAAAATTCCTATCGGGAATATGTAGTGTGCCGATAGAACCGTTCGCCTTCTAAAAATA
This sequence comes from Pharus latifolius, assembly GCA_019359835.1. NCBI lineage: Eukaryota > Viridiplantae > Streptophyta > Magnoliopsida > Poales > Poaceae > Pharus > Pharus latifolius. Next base: position 62,091,065 of record CM033324.1, on the reverse strand, counting down.
TTTTTATTCTATCGGTAATGGATGTTTGTACCATTAGAAGATATCAAAAATTGCTTAGAACTGTTCATCTTCAAATAGTTTTATTCTATCGGTAATATATGTTTATACCGTTAGAAGATAGCGCAAATATCTTAGAACGGTTCGCGTTCTACAACTAGTCTTATTCTATCGGTAATGTATGTCTATACCGACAGAATATGTCAAAAAATGCCTATCGGTAGGATGTAGTGTTCCGATAGAACTGTTCTCCTTCTACAAATAGTTTTATTCTATCGGTAATGTATGATTATACTGTTAGAATAGATAGAAAATTACTAACGATAGGCTGTTGTGTACCGTAGAACTGATCTAGTACTATAAATACCCGGTGTGTCTCTTGCATTCTCACAGTTCATTGGGTGCTCGTAGCCCTAAGTCGTAAGCTCCATGGACGGCCGGCGCACCTCTACCGGCGACCGCTGCACCTCCGCACCTCCATCAACGCCCACTAGATTTCGGCATCGCAAGCAAGGTACGTAAAATTTCGGCAATATTGTTAGATTATTCTAATCTGATTATGGCAATTATTCTGCAACTTTTGTATCCTTCATTTTGATGTGTCTTGTTCTTGTTTTTTATTAAAACAACTACATAATATCACTGTGGGACTTATAATGTTCAATTGTTTGCTGATCTTATCAAATAAAGAAAATTATCAGGATATATTTGCAATACAAACTCTATCTAACATAGTGAAATGCAATATCTTCATCTCTCAGTAGGTTGCTCAATGCCAACTTGGACTTAGTAATAATTGAAATTGAAAGATCACGAAATTGAAAATGAAATTGAAAGATCATGAAATTGAAATTGAAATTGAAAGATATTTTTAATTGAAATTTAAATTGAAGTTGAAATTGAAAGATCATGAAATTGAAAGATCATTAATGTCAAGATATTTACAAATATCATGAGATACACAAATATCTTGATCTTCTCTGGAGGTTGTTCAATGCCAATAACATAGTCAAATGCCAACTAGCTTGCTCAATGATCAAGTGCATGTAAAAAGTTCATTAAATAATTAATATATGTATATTGGCAAGGTAATTTCTTCTGATGAAATAGAGTAGAAATGTAATATCTTGATCTCCAGTTGCAAGTTGATGTTACTATGACGAAGCACAACCTAACCTTCAGTTGGTAGACTTTCTCGGATAGGGAGTCATGTAGGAAACAGTAAACAATCTTAATTTGCTCTAGAATGCCTATTTATGATCTATGCAGGTCCTTGGATGATGCTCATGAGGGGCAACATATTTCACGGTTCTTCATCGCAATACGCTGCCTACGTTGGCTTGTTGGCGAAAGAAACGATGAAGATCACCATCGAGAGCTGGAAAGAAAAGGTGAAGATCACCGTCGAGAGCTGGAAAGAAACGGTGAAGATCACCGTCGAGAGTTGGAAGGATGTGAAGGGCGAGATCTTGGTTGGCTCGGTCAATAAGATCCTTAAGCTCGGCGTGTTTCTCAAATCAGGACCTATCGAAAGCATCTTACATTTGTATCGGTGTTTCAGCCATTTTTTTGCAAGCACCAGCTTGTGGCCAGATGCTTACCTGCTTGGAGAAGAAGAATTGTTGTCATTTGCACAGCCATTCTACACCATCATTAGATAGAACAACATCTTGGAAGGTAGGTTCCTTTTGTTAATGGAGTTGAGTTGAGTTGAGTTGATCGAGTTTGAGTCCAAGGAAATCACCAATACAAATGTAACTCGACGACAGTTCCAGCTACTCGGGCATTTTCGAACTAAACTCCTATGGTTAAGTTCAATGTGGTTTAGACATTTGCTGTTTTGGATGAATGGAATTGTGATGTATCAGGTCTAACTTGTAGTTGGTAGTTGCATTGTCGCAACTTGCAAAGGTTCTCTTTTATGTAAAATGTATGGGTCACTGGGTCCTCGTCGTGATCTGTTGTTAATTTCAGACATGGCTTTTCTAATATACATTGAATGTGTGAATTGTTGTATTTGTATATTGTTGTATATTTGTGTATCATGTATTGCTATTTGGGACATGAACTTCAATGTGTAGGGAGTATTTGTGTACTTAATTGTATTGGTAGGTAGGTGTGTATTTGTACTGTTGTTTCAGACATGCACTTGAATTTGTGAACTGGCATGTGTATGTTTGTACCTAAATTGCTGTGTCATACATGACTCAGCTTGCTTTTGTTTTCAGCCATTAACTAGAATGAGTTTAAATAGTACTCATTTTTTATGTTTTCTCTTGCATTTTCTTAAAGGAATGGAGGCAAACCAAGATCTCATGTAAGTAGAGATTTTTAATTTCTTTGGCAAGATGAAGTACCAAGTACCTAAGAAAAGTATTTTTGTGTCTCCAAGTTAATCTACAAATTAGCATTTCTTGAAATATTTCTTTATTTTCTAGTTAAGATCTGTTTGATGTAAGATTTGTTTGATGTTACATTGTGTTTAGATATGATTCTTTGGATGTGAGAACTAGTGTCATGTGTTTCATGCATTACCTAGTTTGGTACCAGTACCTCCTCTAACGGTAAATACAGATATTTACTGATAGCACAACACATGTCACTACCATAGAAACAGACATCCAGGACGGCACATCACAGACGGTTATGAACTGTTCAATGGAAAACCGTCTGCGAAGGCCTGTCGGGAGAATATGTTCAGTTATCACAGTCGGTTCTGATGTCAAAAACAACTGTGATAGTAAACCAGATGGTTCTGAACACAAAACCGTCTGTAATAGTCTACTTATCACACACGGTTCTAACCTAAAACCTGACTGTGATAGATACAATCGGTTCTCAGCTGAGAACCTTCTGTGATAACTAGAATATCACAGACGGTTCGGAACTCAGAACCGACTGTGATATATACAGTTGGTTGTGAACTGAGAACCGACTATGATAGTGTAGTTATCACAGACGGTTTTGAGGTCTGAACCGACTGAAAAAGTGCCGACGCTTTGCATTCTCAACTGTGATCATTTCTGTCTCTGATCTTCGCGTGCGGCGCCTAGGAGAACACGAAGCATCACTTTGGAAGTTCTATAAATTGACAGTGGAAAAATTATCATTTACTTTACAAGTTTTTATAATTCTCGGACTGTTTGACTCCTTAGCTTCTCTACGCCAATGGCATCCTCGATGGCATCGTCAGCCTCGCCCTCCCCGGTAAGAACTCTCAATCTTTTGGATTTACCCCTGTATTGTTAATCCCTGTTCAGTATATTCTTGACCTGTTGATTTGCACAGGGAAGGGGAGCCGTGGAAGACTCGGGCAAGGTGAAAGCCAAGCTGAGGGCCCTCCAGGAGGAGCATAAGCTCCTTACGGACAAGCACACTCGGCTACGGCTTGACCTGGACGATCTCTTCCAGCGCATTCAGCGCATGAAGACGGATGGTGAAAATGCTAGGGCGACGACGAGGCGTCTTCGCGAGGAGAAGAAAGCTGCGGATATGACCATCGCTGGCTGCGGTTTGACTATGAAGGATATCATCGCGAAGCTGACGGAGGTCGCAGGCCTTCTCGACGCGGTAGTAGTTGATCCTAAGAAGGACAGCTTGTTGCTGGAGGAGTCCTGCGTCCTGGCTGCAAGTCAAACTGACTTTATTCTAGATGCAGCCAGGGCTAAGACCACTCCTTGACTTAGCATTCTGTATTTTTACTTTTTTTTGTAAGTGATGAAAAAAATTATTGAAAACTTTGTTCTTATGTCAACTTTCCAATTTTTCAGCACATTCTTGGACTGCATGCTATCTTCCCTCTTTCTTTATCTTTCTTTAGCTTTTGGCGAACATTCGACCATACAAAGGTATGTGCACTGTGTGCGATCAAGGAACGACTATCGCGATCTTTGGCTTGTGAGGGCAGTACATCGGAGCCTTCAAATAATATAGAAACAATATAGAAGTCGCAGGTCCCACGCAAATAATATAAAAAGAATATAGAAGTTGGGCTTATTTGGCTGGATGGCATTGTGGCATGCCAAACGCCTCGAGTTATCAACATGCTTTGAATATCACAAATGGTTATGAGGTAAAAAACGTCTATGATAGTCACATTACAGACGGTTTTTATGTAAGGCCCGACTGTGATAGTCCCAACAGTGTCTGACGCTTCAAATTCTCAACTTCTTTCAATATCATAGACGGTTTTTAATTCCAAACCGTCTATGATAGTAACATTACAGACGGTTTTTATGTAAGGACCGACTGTGATAGTCCCAACAGTGATCGACGCTTCAAATTCTCAACTTCTTTCAAATTCTCAATGGTTCAACTGGAAGCAAAACTCCAGGGAGGGAACAAGTATTTGTAGAAGTCGAATAGTTCAATATTCCACAGGCATATTAAAGACAGTTCGGACATCAGAAACATTTGTAATAGTCATATTACAGACGGTTTGGACATCAAAATCGTCTGTAATATTAAAGCAGACAGTTTTGATCTCCCAGCCGTCTGTGATAGTCCCAATAGTGCCTACGTATCGAATTCTCTACATGCAATTGTTGATAACCGCACATAATAACTGTGCAGATGAAGAGACTTAATTATTTACTTCAAATTTAATTTGCATCGAATTATGTAATCTGACGCTTCAACTTCCTAAGTGGGCACTACTGTTTTGCCGTGCTGCAGTTTATCTCCCGTGAAGTTATCATGAATTTATTAATCTTGAAAACAAGTAGTGCGCTCCACTTCAAATTCTCAACAGTGTGTTGTGTCTTTTCCGTTTCTGATGTTTGCGCGGCGCACTAGCCTGGGAACACGAAGCGTCGACTTGGAAATTCTATAAATAGCTTGTTTTTCATTAATGATGAAAAAATTAACTCAAAATTTGTTCTTATGTAAATTTTACAATTTTCCCGCACGTTCTTGGAGAAAGAGAAGTGGAGCGGTTCGACTGGAAGCAAAACTCCAGGGAGGGAACAAGTATTTGTAGAAGTCGAACAGTTCAATATTCCAGGCATATTAAAGACGGTTCGGACATCAGAACCGTCTGTAATAGTCATATTACAGACTGTTTGGACATGAGAACCGTTTGTAATATTAAAGCAGACGGTTTGATATCCCAACCGTCTGTGATAGTCCCAACAGTGCCCACGCATCGAATTCTCCACATGCAATTGTTGATAACCGCACATAATAACTGCGCAGATGAAGAGACTTAATTATTTACTTCAAATTTAATTTGCATCGAATTATGTAATCTGACTCTTCAACTTCCTTTGCCGTGTTGCAGTTTATCTCCCGAGAAGTTATCACGAATTTATTGACCTTGAAAACCAATAGTGCACTTTTTAAAACTCGAGGCACCCACGCATATGAACCATCACCTTCTGGTTCTATAAATAGAGAGACTCCTAAATCCGTGTCTTTATTCCCACCTCAACTCCCACCTTGATGGCGAGCCGAGATTCCAATGAGGTTATTGAAATTGAGAGTGATGAGGAAGAGATAAGTAATGAACTCGATCTGGATCTTCAGAAAGTAAGTCGATCCTCTCTGAAACTCTAATGTAGATCTTTTTTTTATGACTTGATTACCTCCAAACAAATGCATTTCAAAATCCATAGGTGCCTGAGGAAATGCTCCCTCCAAAGAAGAGACTCAGAAATGATGAAATATCCTCTAGTGGAGCTGCAGCGAAGACTCTAGAGGGTGATGAGGCCTGTGTTGCCACATTGCCCCTTGCAACCCCTCCAGTTGCAGCTTCATCTCCACCTTTGGAGATCCACAACAATCCTTCCAATATCCCCTCTTCAACACCTTTGTATCATCAGCTTTAATTTCTTGGATGATCCTACTGATGCCAAATCCACTCCTTTGCTGAGAGATGATGTAGATAGTCTTAGAGCCATTGGTAGTTCTCCTGGGGCGGCCAGTGTAGATCCTGCTGATGCCAATACGTCCCTAGGAGAACTTTATAAATTACTTTCGGAACAGGTCGACGCTAATTTGGTTGCTTGTATCACTTATGTATGCAAAGATTGTAAGAAATAAGAAATTTCTTTTCCTTATATATCTGGCTTTTCGATTGATTATGTAACTGATAATCACCAAATGTTGTTCTGTGTAAAAATGTTAACAACAAATACTGCTGCAATCAAGACGGTTTTTAACTCAAAACCGTCTCTGATAGTAACATTACTGACGGTTTTAATTTCAGGACCGACTGTAATAGTCTCAAAATTCTTTGAACATCCACAGCCATATATATAAAACAAATATGAAAAACAAGATAAAACCAAATAGTCTCAACGTTCATTTTTTTAAATACTAACATTGAAAATAAGATAGAACCAAATATGAAAAAACAAGTGGAACAACTGAGAACTAGTCGAACGGTTCGACTGCAAACAATCCAAGATATTATAGACGGTTCGGACCTTATCACCGTCTGTGATAGTAGAGCAGAGTGTTGATTTTATTATTATCACAGACGGTTCTGAGGTAAAAACCGACTGTGATAGTAAAGCGGATGGTTTTGAGCTCAGAACTGTCTCTGATATTGTAATTATCACAGACGGTTCTTAATTAAAAACCGATTGTGATATTAAAGTGGACGGTTTTGAGCTCATAACCGTCTGTGATATTTCTGTCATAGTTCTACACAAAATGCACCGATATTACCGACGGTTTAATAAGGTGAAACCTGTCAATGATATTCTGTTCTTCAAAAAAGCACCGATATTACCGACGGTATTATATAGAACCGTCTGTATTGAACCTGGTATAAAAGGTCTTTTGGCGGATGTTTTGAGCTAGTCGTGCACTCTTGCTCGACATACACTGTCCAGTTCGAAGAGATGTGGGGCAAGGAAGAGCAAAATCTCGAAAGGCCGGGGGAGCATTTGGGGGCAAAAATTTTAGGATCCAAGGTTGGTACTTGCTCCCAAGGCATACACATTACTTGATTTCATCATCAATATCGATCTCCATTGATTGATCAAATTAGAGTGAGAGGGAGGGGAAGCTACAGTAGCAAATCCTGGTTGTAACTCATTTTCGACCTGTACTGTAGCTATTTAATTGCTTTATGATGTGTGTTATCCACGCCCCCAACTAATTGCTTGCAGTTCAAGTAGTAGTTAACTATTTATACCGCGAACTCCGCATCAAACACTAGCTAGCTAGATTTATATAATTTATTGCATGTCGACCGTACATAGAGTATTACTAATTAGCATGTGTATGAATTTGATTAATTGCAGATGGTCTGAGACTGGATGTATAATGACAACCGAGTGGGTGAGGAATATATGAAAGGTGTTTTTGATTTCCAAAAGGTTACTGAGCAAGACATGGCGAAGAAGGGTTTACCATATATCTACTGTCCTTGTGTAGACTGCCAGAATCTTGAGATGTTCACCAACTCATCTCAAATTATTGCCCACTTGATCCGACGTGGTTTCAAAAAGGGGTACACATGTTGGGTCCACCATGGAGAAGAGCCAACTGCAGAAACAAGAGCCACTCAGGTTGAGGAACAGGGCATGTCGGATCCGAACAACGACTTCGACGAGGATATGCCAGAGGATGACAATTTAGATGACATGTTGCGTAATGTGGAAGGAAATTACAGTGAAAGGGAGTTTGGCAAATTCAAGAGCTTGATTGAGGACTCAGCAAAGCCGTTGTTCCTTGGTTGCAAGTCGAAGTACACAAAGTTGGCCTCTGTGCTTGAACTGTCAAAACTGAAGGCAAGTAACAGTTGGACCGACAAGAGTTTCACGGCACTATTATATCTTTTGGCGGACATGCTCCCGGAAGGAAACGAGTTGCCAAAAAACACCTACCAAGCGAAAAAGCTATTGTGTCCTTTGGGAATGGAAATAGAAAGGATACACGCATGCCCTAATGATTGCATCCTTTACCGTAATGACTACAAGGATATGCATGTTTGTCCGGTGTGCGGCGCGTCCCGCTATAAGCGTAAGGACCGAACCGACGACGGCGACTGTGCTGAGATAAAGCAAGGACCTCCTGCTAAGGTGTTGTGGTATTTGCCCGTCATTCCCCGCTTGTAGTGTTTGTTTGCAAACCGTAAAGAGGCAAAATTACTGCATTGGCACTCGGAAGACCGGAAGAAGGATGGAAAGCTGAGACATCCCGCTGATTCTTCGCAGTGGAGAAACATTGACAGGAAATTTGTTAATTTTGGAGCGGAATTGATGAATATAAGGTTCGGGTTGAGTACCGATGGAATTAATCCTTTTGGTAACATGAGCAGTTGGCATAGCACTTGGCCGGTTCTTTTGTGTATCTACAACTTTCCTCCTTGGTTGTGTATGAAGCGCAAGTACATCATAATGTCTCTACTTATCTCAGGACCAAAACAACCCAGAAACGATATTGATGTGTACCTAGCACCATTGATAGAGGATCTCCTAACAATGTGGAATGAAGGGGTGCAAGTATGGGACGCATACAAACGAGAGACCTTCATCCTACGTGCTATGATATTCTGCACCATCAACGATTTCCCTGCCTTTGGAAATTTGTCGGGCCGTAGTACGAAAGGAGCCAAAGCCTGCCCCCACTGCGAAGAGGAGACTGAGAGCGTGTGGCTAAAGAATTGCAGGAAAACAGTGTACATGCCTCACCATAGGTTTCTTCCGAAGAATGACGCGTATCGTAAGAGGAAGAGCGAATTTGACGGCCACAAGGAAGATGGTTCAGCCCCGAAGCCTACGTGCGGGAAAGATGTTTACTCACGGGTGAAGGACATAGACTTTGTGTTTGGAAAGGGTCATAAATTGAAACCCCGCACGAAGAACTCTTGGAAGAAGAGATCGATATTTTGGGACTTACCGTATTGGGGGCATTTAGAGGTTCGTCATTGCATTGATGTCATGCATGTAGTGAAGAATGTTTGCGACAGTTTAATCAGCCTATTGCTGAACATTCCGGGGAAGACAAAGGATGGCGTCAATGTGCGGCGTGACATGATCGAAATGAGAATCAGGCCCGAGCTAGCACCGAGATAAATTTCAACTGGCATCTGTTTTACTTTATAACGTGTCCCCAGCTAACTCTCGGTCTATAAATTGGCAGTGCCATCAGCAGCCAGATGACAATACATGTGGGCTCTACGTGATGCGCCACATGTATGATCTGATCATCACTCCTCACCGCCCAGATTTCCCCGAGGTATACAACTGCTCCCCTTTGTATTGATTTGGCAGAATTTACAACTGCATTGTGCTAATTTTTTCTGTACCAGCTCTTACTGTAGGGGGTCGACTTCCCTTCAGAAAGCTTTGACCCTCGGGAGATTGGTATTGTCCGAGGGATGCTCGATGAGTTTTTCCTTGCGGAGGTCATATCAACCAAGGGGAAGTTTAGGGACCCGCAAGGTTCGTATTAGTGCGGCCTTACATTTATTTATACATCTAACATACCAGACCTCCCGGGTCGTCTAGGTGACGGAAATCACCAAGAGTAACAAGCCTAGCACCTTGCTTGATCAACCTCAAGGCTTGAAGAACAACTATGCAAATGCAAATGGCTTGAAATCAACTTCACTCAACTAGCACTCAAGGTTTGCTCAAGTTTTGACTTCAATTGCTAGTGAATTAGTGTGAGAGGGTTTGCACACTGTTGCACAAGAGTTTAGACATGTATTTGGTGTGTATTCAACATCTACAAACAGTGGGGTTTATATACTCTCAGCAAAATGGTCGTTTTCAAGAAAATTGGGCGAAAGTTGTACTGGCCGGACATTGTCCGGTCACTTCGGACAATGTCCGGTCAGTACAAAAAACTTGACCGTTGTTCATGAGAGTTTCAACTGTCAGTAGCCGTTTGAAGATTTTTGTGAAGGTCGGACAAATGGATTTGTCCCGACAAAACGTCCAGACAAATGTATATGTCTCTGTTAACACTCCTGTTTATCAGTACATGTACACGCCGGACAAAACGTCCGGACAAATGTATATGTCTCTGTTGACACTTGATTTAAAACAACACATCAAATATGTAGGACGGACATATGTGATTTGTCCGGACAAAATGTCCGGACAAATACATATGTCTCTGTTAACACATGTATTTTCAACTTCTCAGAAAATGTATTGGCCGGACATTGTCCGGTCACTTCGGACAATGTCCGGTGCGTTTCAGACAAATGGTTCCGGAGAAATACATTTGTCTCAATTAAACTTGCCATGAGAATTTGTATTGGCCGGACATTGTCCTGTCACTTCGGACAATGTCCGGCCTATATCGGACAGATGCACTGGACAAGTTCATTTGTCTTTGGTTAACGTTTTGCAATTTTTCAGAAGATATTTGTATTGGCTGGACATTGTCCGGTCACTTCAGACACTGTCCGGCCAGTACAAAACGAAAACAGAATTGCTGAATTTTACTTAATTTCGATTTGAGGCTAAATGCATATGCAAATGAGTTTCTAAAGACCTCAAGGTTGATCAAGAGACTTGTGCTTAGACCCCTCTTAATAGTACGACCATCTAACCTAGAAATTTTCAAAACATAAAAGTGCTGGGTTTAGATATTTTTTGCTCTTGTCAAGGTTTTCGTCATTTTTGCTTCATGGAGTCTTGATAATCTTGAGTTTCATTCTCGTGATGCTTTCTCCTCTGATTAACCTGAGTCTCACATACATAGGTTAGTCGCAAATCTTACGAATGTCATTAATCACCAAAACCCTAATTAGGGCTCAAGATTCAACAATCTCCCCCTTTTTGGTGATTGATGACAACCGTTATGCATAAAACACATGGATATCAAGAATGAACATAAGCATATAGTGCTCCCCCTGAATCTTACATCCAAGCTCATGAGTGTCGACGATTCGGACTCAGTGTCCTCAGCCGAACTTATGCAGAATTTGTAATTGTGAGACCTTTCAAGATGACCCTCCGGGAAGGTATGCTGAACAATGGTGAACAGGAGCACAGAGAGATTTATACAGGTTCGGGCCCTCGATGGTGGGAGTAAAAGCCCTACGTCCTATTAGGATTTCACTATATGAGATAAAGTTTTACAAACTAGTCAGGAGAAAACTTTCACAGACGAAAGTTTTCCCTATATAGTGTACAGAAAGAAGCTATAGGAGATTTGTAAGTGTTGTCTAAATTAAGCCGTAGTCTTGGCTATTTGAGTGATCGAGATCTCTCGTATCTCGCTTATCTTAGGAGTTTTTTCTTCTTCCAAATGGATTGGATCCCCGTTTGATGTACTTTGCCCCCTTTTTATATTGGTCAAAAGGGTGTCATATGAAGAAAACTGCATCAAACGGTTGGATGCAGTTGTTGAAGAACCGCTATTAACTTCCACGGAGGTTATTAACACGTGTTAATCATGAATAACCGCATATAATAACCTCTGACGGTTGGTCTTCAACGTGGAGGAATCTCCGGGATACCTGGAATATCCTGGTATGAAGATAACCGAACAAACTCCAAGCACCTTGGTCGAGAATGTTCTGACTGCGGAATATGGGCTGACCGCGCAACATCCCAGATATTCAGTCCAGTCCGCGTATAGCATATGAACTTCTGACCGCACACAGCTGTCGGCCTGATCGCACGAAACACGCGACCTGATCGCGTAAAGCTTGCGACCTCATGGTGATGCCCCTCAGAAATAGTTTGAGTTCGCATTGAACCAAATACATGTCTGGTTCGAACCTGTCTTGAACCAAAAGTTTATTAGAAGTGACCCGGGTGTCAATCCTCGTCAGCTAGCCCCCAAATTCGAAGAAAACGAAGAGACGTGTTTATTTTGAATTTTAAAACCATGCATTGGATCTTTAACCCGACTCTTCAATTTTTCCACTTAGTGGCGCACTAAGTGAAAACGGTTGGTTTTCCAAGACGGGTTCTGACATTACATGACGGGCAATGATAGCGCCGTAGAATTGTTTTTATCTCGAGGTAAAATTGTAAATGCTTTGACGAAACCCGAGGCGTCTGGAATGCAAACCGTCACCCAGGCGGCTATAAATACGAGGCTCTTGGATTTGTAAAACTCCACAATTTCCCTCCACGTCTAAGTCCTTTTCTTGTTATCCTGCCTCCTTCCTTTTCACATACTCCTCCCAATGGCAGATCATGAAATCATCGAGATTGAGAGCGATGAAGGGGAAATTGTCGAACAAAGGCCTCAAACGATTGAAGTCTTGTCTCCCTTAAGGAAGAAACCCAAGGTTGATGAAGAATCTTCTAGTGGAGCAAAGGTGAAGAATGTAGCAAGTTTCTTTCTTCCTTCAGTTCCTTTGACCCTCCCCGTTCATGCCTCTCGGCACGTTAGGTCTTTATCTTTAGAGAAAGATCCCATCACATTCAATTCTCCCATTCTTTTGGGTGATCAACATCCTGGTCGGCAAGCGGTGACTATCCCTCGATCAAATGATCGTCATATTGGGTTGGCGAAGCAATCTTCTGATGGGAAGGTTGCTCTTCCACCATATGATGATCTTCCTCCCAAGATGGGTGTATTAACGGGTTATGCACCGGGACAGGTAACAATTCTTCTCCCCTTTTGCGGATAATTTTTTGTTAGTATGACTAACTTTTGCAAAAATGCAGGAGGTAGGAGGCTCTCGCGGTCAGCCTTCTGCTGCTCCATCTCTTCCTTCCGGACAGACTCTTCTGGAAGAGAAGAATGCCCTGGAGAAGAAGACCGAGGAGATGGCCTCGAAGATTCTGCGTTTAGCAGAATGTTTTGATCGATCCCGAGAAGAGGCGCACCATTTCCGTCGAGAGAGGGACTTCGCTCAGCAACAGCGAGAACTCTCTGACTTGATTAGGGACAATAGTGCGTCTGTGGTTAGGGATGATATAGATAGACTTAGGGTAGTTGCTAGTTCCCTGGGAGTTGCCAGTGTAAATCCTACTGACAACAACATGTCCCTTGGGGAACTTTGTAAACTTCTTTCGGAGCAAGTCGATGTTTTGATCGACTGCATCCCTTTTGTATGTAAAGAATGTAAGAAATAAAAGTTCTTTATTTCTCATGAAATATTCTCCACATCTTCTGTGCTAAAATATAGCCATGAACTTTATGTTTGCGACCATTCATACACAGGAAACTTTAGTTCTGCAATCAAAATTACTTTTAAGAAAAAAGCACCGCGACCTGCCCTGATTCCGCGATCAGTTTCAAAGCCGCGGTCAGAACTAAAGTTCGACCAGAGTTGGGACTCGGTCAGGTTGTCACTTCGATTAGAATTGAAGTTTCAGCCTAAAACACGATTTCGATAAAACCATAACCCAATTAGAAACATTCCAGTACGTCAAAAATTGAGTTACACGATTTTTTCGAAAAAAATGTTCAAAGTATAAAAAGGAAAAACGTCCTCTGAAAAGTACTGAAAATTTTTCAGTCCTTTTACACTTTCAGTTTCCAAAACAAAGAAGTCTTTTTGTTTCAGATCCGACGCCTGAGTACTTTATCGGGTCCATCAGAGACAGTATCCATTATGGGAAATGAATAAAGCATTCAATGGAACGTTTGAAATGAGCCGTTTACTCATTAATGCGTCTCCTTGGGTCTATAAAAAGAGCAGATGTCTTCTCAAAGAAGCCACACAGCTAAAACCCTCATTATTCCCGCCGCTCAAAACCCTCATTTTCTTCAGCCTTCATCTTCCCCAAATCGCCAGCTTCCCTTTTGATTCTACACCAAAGATGGCGTCCTGGAGCAGATCCATCCACCATTCTGAGGAGAGCCTGATGGCGTTAGAGAAGGAGGAGATCCTTTTTCCGCGGCTGCTCATTAACTGGCGACCTGCGGAGAAGGACCAAGAAACCCCAACTGTCCAAGAAGGCGAGTTGGTGGTTTTTGAGGAGTATCTGCGTTGCGGGTTCCGATTCCCTGAGAGTCGGTTCCTCAAGGATGTCCTTGAGCATTACGGGTGGGAACTGATCAACCTCCACCCCAACGCGATGCTGATCCTTGCAGTATTCCAGCATCTTTGTGAAGCCTTCGTCGGAATATATCCCAGCGTGGATCTTTTTCGGCGATTCTACTTTTCAGCGTGGTCGAAGAGCACCAACGCTGCCGGATGCATCTACTTCCGGCTGAGGGATAAAAAGGAGTATCCCTCCCCACTCCTGCGAGATTCTGTGCATGGGTGGCACCAAAGGTGGTTTTACTGCTCTCCACCATCCGAAAACAGTTTATGGTTTGAAAACTCGCGACCAGAGAAGTCGAGCGAGTTAGACATTCCCCCGGTGATGAACTTGGAGCTTTCGAAGCATGCCGAGGTGATTCTTCACTTGGTCAATCAAGGATTGACGGCTCGAGATATCATTCGAGACTTCGTGAAGAACCGGGTGAGTCCTCTGCGTGAAAGGGCTCATACAGCGTGGGAGATTAGGTCCATGGCTGATAGCACGCTGGACTACAGCCAAGGTATTTATTTTTTTGGTGCTGAACTTTCTTCTTTTTGAATTGTACAAATTCTGACTTGAGTTTGGGAACAGTCCTGCCTTCATCCGAGATTGAAAGGCGGACCAACTCCCTCCTTAGGGCCTACAACTCCGATGTAGAGGGCCCTAAGGGATCACCTCGTCCCCAAAGTCTGATTCACGCCGGCGACGACCTTAAACAGGAGCGTCGAAAGGTACATTCTCTATCTGGCCTCTATTCAAGATCTTATGCACGTCCTGCGTTAAACATTTTCATCGAAAATGTGAATCAGCTCCTAGGAAGGTTTGCCGAGACGACTGTCCCAAGTGAGAACGTAGGTTCTCACGGGAAGCCGACCGTAAAAAACGTGAAGAAGGTCTCCCGAAGACCCAGGACAAAGAGTCCTGCCTCCAAGAAAGCCAGACTGAATCCTGGGGAAGGGTCTTCACGGAGCATTCCTTCTACCACAAGAAAGACAGCGGTAAGATATCTCATCCCTTCTGTTTTACCAAGCACAGATTGGAATCACTTCTTCGTCGTACAGGGAGAGGGGAGCGAGGAGGAAGAGGATGATATTCCTCTGGTCCTTCGGAGGAGGAAGATCGCGGATTTCCCATCCAGCGATGCTCCAAGCTGCCCGGCAGAGACCACTACTACCGAAGAGGTGGTCGTGGAAGATCCTGTGACCACCGAAAATCTTGTTGTCGCGGATGACCCTCCAATTCCTGAAGCCCCCGAGTCTTCAGTACTAGTTGTTTCCGTCCCT
Source organism: Pharus latifolius (assembly GCA_019359835.1). Taxonomy (NCBI): domain Eukaryota; kingdom Viridiplantae; phylum Streptophyta; class Magnoliopsida; order Poales; family Poaceae; genus Pharus; species Pharus latifolius. Next base: position 62,075,884 of record CM033324.1, on the reverse strand, counting down.
CTGGTCGAAAGGACGACCATGGTAAGGATTCCTCTCTATCATTCTTTCTTCAATTCCTTCCGTACATTTTGACAAGTCAATGTTTATACAGAGAGAAGAGCTTCTCCCTGGGACTACCGTGAGTCCTAGGGAGGAAAATCCTCCTCCTCCGCGGACAGAGGGGGAGGTAGTTGAGCAAAGGCCGGCTGCGGTGGCTCCATCGACCCAAGAGTCGCCAAGACCTTTGGATGTATCCTCACCAGCCAGTACGGTAGCCCAGGTAATGACCTTGCTTTTTGTCTCTATCTGTTCTTTAGAAATATGCTCATAGCTAAACATATTCAGGGGGGAGCTACCTTGTTTGTCATGAGGAAGGCAAGAACCGATGATGGTTCTTCTTCCCAAGGGGAACCTTCCCAGAAATCCCAGGAGCGAATGGGATTTCAAATAAGGTAAGAACCTTAAATTTGGCAATAATCTTAAATAAAAACTGCTCAAATTGTCCTTCATGTCAGGCAAAGAAAGACGACGCCCAGCTCTTCAATCGCCTCCAGAGAGGTTGAAGCCGCAGCTGGTGCAGGAGCTTCCAACGAAGAACGCTCCACCCCTGTGGTCCAGGAAGTCGCCCAGACCGCAGGGGAAAGAATAAATGTAGGGACCCAGTCACCACCGATAAATACTGGGGGTGGCGCCCAGCCGGCACTCCCACCAACTGTCCCTGTAGTGAGCGCGTCGGAGGCTCTAGCGAGGATTCCCGCTGAACTGAATGATGCTGTATTACAAAAGTTTATGAAGGTATAATAAAACTCTGCTTTCGTGCCTGAATTGTACTTAGGACACCTTTGATCCTCTTCCTTTGCATCACAGGGGTTATCCTGGCTAACAGGCCAGTCGCATGCTGTGATGGCCAGTACAGAAGCCATTCAGAAAGAACGCGACAGCTTGCGCAGGTGAGGATCATTACCCTTGGGTTAGTATGGGTGCTTTTTGGTTGTGACTGCCTTGATTTCGCTGCAGAGAGGTTACATTTTTGAAGAGAGAGGTGGCCAAAATGAGGCTCAATTCAGTCTCGATGTTTAAGAAACAAGAGACCGAAATCAACAAACTTCGATCAGAAAATGCTGGTAAGCCAATTCCTGATTAAGAAGACTTGAATCCATAACATGCAAATAATCTCCTCTCTCTGTACAGCGCAAGCAGGTCGAATTACACAGCTTAGTCGGGACAAGGGGACTCTTGAATCCTCGATTCGCCACACCGACCGGGCGATCAAAGAGCTGAGCCTCCTGGTCTTCAAAAAACTGAAGGCCGTGGCTGATCTTCTGAAAACCGATGTGGTGGAACCAAAGAAAGACAACCTCAGCGTAAGCGACGGGACATCGCTGCTCACTGCCCAGGCAGAATCACTGCTTGAGTATCTCCCTGGAGATGTAGGGCGACGCGAAGAGGTGATCAGAACCAGGGTTCGGTCAGCCGCAGCAGCCGTACTCAGCCGGGTTCGACTTCACCATGGCCCAGATGCAGATCTGAGCGCATTGGTGGGTCCGGTTGAGGTCGAGAGTGAAGAGCTGCTCGATGCAGTTATAGAGGAAGTCAAGCCCCTAGTAGATAGACTCCTGACTGAGCTGGGGATTGAATGATCCTTATTTTTGTACTTAGAAATTTGTGTATAATGCAATGTATGTAAAAAATTATTTTTGACAAGAAAATATATATTTCGTATTTTCGTAATATGAATTCCATATTATGAGCACATCCCCCCTAGCCCCCGCCTCTGCTTATGAACACTAAAGCCTTAGTGTTATAAGCAGAGGAGAAAATATAAGCGTAACGACCAGGGATATGCATATTAAACCAACGACCAGGATCAATATAACATCTAATATTATTGCGAACTGGCAGCCACTCGGATGACCAAGGACTTATCAGATAACCCCGTATGCGTTGAGAAACGGCTTATTTAGGAATGACTTATCTGTAAGTGATCATGAGATCGACCAGCGAATCCGATTAGATTGTTGTAATGATCTGACCGCCGGCGATCAGCCCCCAGGTCGAATGCATATGATACGGGCTTAAAGAGAAAAACTCATTGTATGAAAGCAAAACATTTTTTGTTTTAGCGAAAGATGCTAATTGAACAGGAAAAAAGTGATTGGAATACTTACACGTAAAACTTGCGAAGTTGATCGATGTTCCAAGTATTGGACAAAATCCGACCATCCTCCATAGCTAACCGCGCCGATCCTGTCCGCGGCACTGAGACAACAGTATAAGGACCTTCCCATTTTGGGGAGAATTTGTTGCGATTAGACTAGTCTTGAATTTTTCGTAAAACCAAGTCGCCCACGTTGAGATCGCGTGGTCGCACCTTTTTACTGTGATACCTGCGTAAAGCTTGCAAGTATGCCGCGGACTTAACCAGGGTGCGATTACGTCGTTCTTCTAAGAGGATGAGATCTTGTGCCCGTTGTTCGGACTGATTAATCTGTTCGAACTGATCTGTCCGAATAGAACCAATACTTACCTCCATGGGCAATACCGCCTCGGCCCCATAGACCAAATGGAAGGGCGTCTCACCGGTGGCGCGACTAGAAGTAGTTCGTAATGCCCATAGAACAGTATAGAGCTCATCTGCCCAAGCCCCCGAGCGGGTCCTAAGGCGATCAAAAACGCGCTTTTTAATGCCTTGCAGTATTTGCCCATTGGCTCGTTCTACGGCACCATTGCTTTGTGGATGGGCCACAGAAGCAAAGCACACCTTGGTCCCAACCTGATCGCAGTAGTCCAGAAAAAGACCGCTGGCGAACTGAGAACCATTGTCTGTGATGAGACGGTTTGGAACACCAAATCGTGCCACAATGTTCTTATGGAAGAACCTTTGTGCAGCTGATGCAGTAATATTTCGTACCGGTTCGGCCTCAATCCACTTTGTAAATGTGTCAATGGCTACGAACAGAAACTTGTACCCATTGACCGCTTATGGCATAGGATCGACGATATCCATTCCCCAGATCGCGAATGGCCATGCAAGAGGAATGGTTTGCAACGTATAGGCAGGTTGATGAACTTGCCTTGCGTGGAACTGACACTGGGGACATTTCTTGACCATATGTTTGGCATCATCAAGTGCCGAAGGCCAGTAGAACCCTTGTCGAAAAGCCTTTCCGACCAGTGTACGATATGACGAGTGCGCACCGCATACACCGTCATGTATTTCTCTCAAGAGGGACTTTCCTTCCTCCTGAGATATACAACGCATGAATACTCCTTGAGTACCCTTTCTGTACAAAATCCCATCTATGAGTTTGTACAGACGCGCTTTTCGAATTAACCGATCACTTTCGGTTTCGTCCTCGGGTAGGGTCCCATGTTCAAGATAGACTCTCAATGGATGAGCCCAATCTTGTTCCTGACCGAGGTTGGTAACGAAGGCTATTACCGGATCATCCTCGACCGAAGTCATGATCGAAGGATGGTCCAAGTGTTCAATGAACACTCCTGCCGGAGCGGATGAGCGTGAGGACCCAATTTTGGATAATTGGTCTGCGAGAATGTTGTCCTTTCGCGGGATGTATTGGACTTCGAAATGACTGAAGTGTTTTTCCAATCTCCTCACTTCCCCCAGGTAATGAGCCATTGTCTCATCGGAGGTGCTGTACTCCTTGTTTACCTGGTTTACGACCAGTTGTGAGTCTCCCCTCACCACTAATCGACGGACTCCGAGGGATTTTGCTACCTGGAGCCCTGCAAGAAGACCTTCATACTCTGCTGCGTTGTTGGTTGCAACAAAGTGTAGTTGAATGACATACTTAAGCTGTTCGCCCTGGGGCGTAACTAAGACTATTCCAGCCCCCGAGTGTTGAAAACTACGGGAGCCGTCAAAGTACACTGTCCAATAATCGGGGCACTCCAGTTCTTCTGCCAACTGCACGGGTGGCTCAGGGTTGGTCCATTCGACCACAAAGTCAGCCAAAACCTGAGACTTAACCGCCGTGCGAGGGGTGAAATGGATCTCGAAGGCACCGAGTTCGACCGCCCATTTGGCGATTCGACCAGATTTTTCTGGATTTCGGACAATATCCCCTAAAGGAAAAGAGGAGGGTACTGTGATCTTGTGTGCTTGAAAGTAATGTCGTAGCTTACGGGAAGCCATCAGTAGCGCGTAAAGTATCTTCTGGACCTCAGGGTAGCGCTCCTTAGGACCATGAAATACTTCACTCACATAGTAGACGGGTCTATGTATTCCTCCTCTATCCGCGATCAGAACGGTGCTGACCGCGTGTGGTGTGGCTGCCAGGTAAAGAAGCAACGGTTCTCCTTTGTCAGGAGACACCAATACTGGCAGACTGGATAGATATCTTTTTACCTCCTGGAATGCTTTTTCGGCCTCATCCGACCATGTAAAGTTATGATGCTTCCGCAAGGCTTTGAAGAAAGGTAATCCCCTTTCGCCTAATCGCAATATAAAGCGACTTAAAGCCGCCATGCGACCAGCCAGGCGTTGAACATCCTTCATGGTCGAGGGCGACCTCATTTGTTCAATAGCCCTGATTTTCTCAGGATTAACTTCAATGCCTCTAGAACACACAAGGAAACCAAGGAGTTTTCCTGAAGAAACCCCGAAAGAGCATTTCTCTGGGTTTAACTTTATTCCAAAGCGATTCAAATTACAGAAGGTTTCAGCGAGATCGTCCAAATGAGACAATCTCTTGGCGCTTTTTACAACCAAATCATCTACATATGCTTCAAGATTACGCCCTATCTGGGAAAGAAAGGTCTTTTGCATCAAGCGCTGGTACGTGGAACCTGCGTTCTTGAGACCGAACGGCATTCTGACGTAGCAGTATGTGCCGAACGGGGTGATGAAGGCAGTTTTCTCTTCATCATCTTCTGCCATGCTAATTTGATGATATCCTGAGTAGTCATCCAGAAAACTCATCAGTTCGCAACCCGCAGTAGAGTCGACCAGCTGATCGATGCGGGGAAGGGGAAAGTCATCCTTCGGATAGGCAGAGTTGAGGCTAGTGTAGTCAACACACATGCGCCACTTGCCATTTGACTTGCGGACCATGACCGGATTGGCGAGCCAGTCCGGGTGATTTACTTCGCGGATAAACCCGGCTTGTAAGAGTTTGTCTAACTCTTCTCGGATGGCTTCCTGTCGGTCGGTGGCAAAACGCCTGAGCTTTTGCTTTATTGGTCGTTGTCCAGGTTGAATTGCTAACCTGTGCTCAATTACTTCCCTTGGGACACCGGGCATGTCGGACGGTTTCCACGCAAACACGTCTGCGTTAGCCCGGAGGAAAGCAACGAGGTCGAGTTCCTATTTGTCATCCAGGGCTGACCCAACCTGAATTGTCTTGGATGGGTCATCTGGGTACAAAGGAACTTGTTTGAGTTTCTCATCTGGTCGAGGAGCAGCCCTGATCGCATCGGTGGCAACGATGGCGACCTGAGCGTCCCGGAGGGGAAGTTGATCGACCATCTCCAAAGATAGCCGGTCGCACGTGAGCGCCACGTTGTGACTACCTCGGACCGAAATGACACCTTTGGGGCCAGGCAATTTCCCGCACTGATAAGCATAGTGCGTTGCCATCATAACTTAGCAAGAGTCGGCCTGCCAAAGATTGCATTATAAGCTGAATCACAATCGATTACATCGAAAGTAATCAATTCTGTTCGGAAGTTGTCTGGTTCTCCCAGAGTGACCGGGAGGACCACTTGTCCCAACGGCATCATGGAGGGGCCTGGGATTATCCCATAAAACGGATGGATTATGGGCTTGATCTTCGAACGAGGAATTTGTATCTCATCGAGTGTCTTGACCAATAAAAGATCAAGGGAACTTCCCCATCAATCAGGACCCTTTCGACTCTCGCGTTACTGATGATTGGGGTTATAACCAGAGGTAGCCTCAATGGTCGAGTTAGCCCCACAGGACAGTCAGCGCGATCGAACGTCAAAGGCATATCCGACCAACGGGGATATTGAGGTTCGCCAAGGGATGTCTCCGTTTGGTTAACCTCTCGGCAAAAGGTTTTAAACTGCCTTTTGGAAGCGAAAGAGGAGGAACCTCCGAAAATGACATTAACATGATTTTGAGGTACCTGGTAAGCCATTTCTTCGTCTCCGTCGACGTCTCTAATCCCGCACGCCTGCTCTTTAGGCAGTAAGGCTGGCATTGGCCCAGCTCCTTGGTAGAAATCATCCAGCTGTTTCAACCAACTCCTGCAGTTTTTGAGGTCGTGGCCTGCGGAGTTGTGGAGTGGACACCACCTCTTGCCCTCCTGCGGATTAGTTGATTTTTCTGGCTGGTCGGAATCCCGGCCGCCAGAGGCAGTTTTACTTTTAAAAGAAGACTTATTACCTTTGGTCGAAGGTGGTTTCTCCGCGACTGCGACCTCACGGTACTGTCCAGAGCGGTTCCTCTTCGACTTTTTTGACTTCCCACCTGGTGAAGACTCCGGCTTTTTTCTTGAATCTTCTTTCCTGGCGTCCTTGAAGCCTGGTTGGGGCGGTAGGTCCCCCTTGTCAACCATTCGGTTCCATTCGACTGCCTCGGCTGCATCGAAATATCGATCAGCCATATCGAACAGATCGGCCACTGATCGAGGAGGGTAGATAAGCAAGTCTTCAGTGAATCTCCGGTATCGAACGGCATGCTTAAATGCCCTGATTACGGTGCCATCAGATATGTTCGGGATGGTATTTCTTACCCCGACAAACCTCTTGACAAACTGCCGAAGTGTTTCGGTCGAAGTTTGCCGCAGTCTATGCAAGTCGTCCTCCTTACCCGGCTTTTGGTAACAGTTTTGGAAATTGCTGAGGATGGCATCGCATAGCATTTCCCAATTGTAGATGGAACCCTCAGGCTGATTAAACAACCAGGTTCTAGCCGGTCCTGCGAGGATTGTCGGCAGGTAGTTGGCCATGACCTTGTCATCGCCTCCTGCTGCTTGGATGGCAGTAATATAGATCTGAAGGAACTCGGATGGATTCTGAGTTCCATCAAACCTCTCAATGGCCCCTGGTCGAAACTTATCGGGCCAAACGACTGCTCGTAGACCAGGCGAGAAAGCTTTGCAACCAACGTAAGGACCGTGAACCGTCCTGTGACTTTCGGTTGGGTTTCGAGCAAACTCACGTAATGGCGAGGTTACTCGTGGTCCCAAACGAGAGTGAACGGGAACTCGATCCCTACTACGAGAGTCCTGCATTCGCCGGTATTTGTCCTGTCGGGACGGTACAGGTGGCGGGTAACTCCGCTGGCCAGAGCCAAAATGAGGACCATCCCGTTCACGGGAATGTGTTACTGAGCGGGAAGAGGCTGTTGGAGTCGCCTCAGATGCGACCTCGTCCAGTCTTTCCGCCAGGATCCTGAAAAAGGCCGGTCTCTGCGCATCTGTGACCGTAGGAGGAAAATTGCACATGACCTCCGCGATAGATCGCAGTCGACCATGGGTACTTCTCCTAGGGGCACCAGGTGTTATTGTTTCTTCGTCCACTGGGAAATGCTCCGGTGGTAAAGAAGGAGTCTGGTCACGTCTACGACCATGCGACCGTCGAGAAGAACTCGGGGCAGCATCGTAACGAGCCTGCGCATCTTGAAGAGCCTCTAGGGCAGTTCTGCGTAGTTCGTTGTTCTGTTGCTCGAGATCTTGATCCTCCTTCTGTTTGCGATCTTGTTCTTCCCTAGCAGCCTGTTGATCGGGAGTTTCTTCCGACAACGCAGCAAACTGCCTAGGGAGTGAGGTCGCTGATGGGGAAAACATCTCGGTTTGTTCCGAGTCGGACTCGAAATCAAAGAGACGGTGGAGGTTATCAGGGTCGAACCTTCCTGGGCTAATTTCAGGGTCACCATCATATTTTCCCTCAGCGGGGTCGTATGACGGGCCGGATCCATCACCTAGCACATTAAGAACCTCTGTGGGTTCTGACCTTGTGCCAGTTATCTCCTGGTCGATTGACATGACTTGGAGAGATGATTCAACCTGTGGAAGATTCTGGCCTTCGACCTCTTCCATCGGAACAGGATCGCTTGGAGAAGGCATTGGTATATGGGCATAATCCTCGAGATCAAAATCATTCTCGGAATCATATGCTCCAGCCATGTTTCGGCGAACCTCCGAATTTCAATTAGGACGCCTTGAGAAAGGCCCCACGGTGGGCGCCAGCTGTCGACGATTCGGACTCAGGGTCCTCAGCCGAACTTATGCAGAATTTGTAATTGTGAGACCTTTCAAGATGACCCTCCGGGAAGGTATGCTGAACAATGGTGAACAGGAGAATAGAGAGATTTATACAAGTTCGAGCCCTCGATGGTGGGAGTAAAAGCCCTATGTCCTGTTAGGATTTCACTATATGAGATAAAGTTTTACAAACTAGTCGGGAGAAAACTTTCACAGACGAAAGTTTTCCCTATATAAGTGTACAGAAAGAAGCTATAGGAGATTTGTAAGTGTTGTCTAAATTAAGCCGTAGTCTTGGCTGTTTGAGTGATCGAGATCTCTCGTATCTCGCTTATCTTAGGTGTTTTTTCTTCTTCCAAATGGATTGGATCCCCGTTTGATGTACTTTGCCCCATTTTTATATTGGTCGAAAGGGTGTCATATGAAGAAAACTGCATCAAACGGTTGGATGCAGTTGTTGAAGAACCGCTATTAACTTCCACGGAGGTTATTAACACGTGTTAATCATGAATAACCGCATATAATAACCTCTGACGGTTGGTCTTCAACGTGGAGGAATCTCCGGGATGCCTGGAATATCCTGGTATGAAGATAACCGAACAAACTCCAAGCACCTTGGTCGAGAATGTTCTGACCGCTGAATATGGGCTGACCGCGCAACATCCCAGATATTCAGTCCAGTCCGCGTATAGCATACGAACTTCTGACCGCACACAGCTGTCGGCCTGATCGCACGAAACCCGCGACCTGATCGCATAAAGCTTGCGACCTCATGGTGATGCCCCTCAGAAATAGCTTGAGTTCGCATTGAACCAAATACATGTCTGGTTCGAACCTGTCTTGAACCAAAAGTTTATTAGAAGTGACCCGGGTGTCAATCCTCGTCAATGAGCATGTCCATAACAAGATATATGATACCACATATACATATCCAAATAACATAGACATATCCAAATAACAATTCCATACCATACATATCCAATTCATAATGGCATGTTCAATTCATAATAGCATGTTCAATTCCTAATAGCATGTCCATACACATAGCCAAACAACATGACATAACAACATATATCAACACGACATAACACACAACGACATACATAACACTCTCTCCCCCTTTGTCATCAAACATCCATAAAGGGAGACAATATACACACAAGTAGCATAGATACATAAGAATAAAATGATCTAAGACTGCAGAGGATGATCGGAAGAAGAATCGCCGCGATGATGACGCTGATACTGGCCTGCGTCAAAGCGTCCCCGCAGCTCAGAGATGTCCTGCCTCATAGAATCGATGTGAGGCTCGATGACGTTGAGGCGATGGTCGATGGAGCTCAATCTGGAGTTGACCTCATCAAAGCGAGTCTCGAAGCACATGGACATCTGGTCAAGACACTCCATGATCATCATGTAGGGAGCCGATACATCAGGACTCTGAGATATGGAGTAGGACTGCAGTGGAGAAGGAGCTTCCGCGACCGGAGACATGTGCTCATCTTCATGAGCTGGTGATCCAACTTGGTTCTCGTAGCGAATAAGGATCCCCAAGCTCTTCATCTGGTAGTACTCCATCGAAGTGGGGCGAGATGCTTGATGCAGCCCAAAGGAGGTCAAGGTATGAGCTATGAAGGGTGTGAAGGGCAAGAGCCTCTTCGAGTCCATCTGAACCTCCTGCATCTCATGGAACATGAACTCAACGATGTCGAAAGGAGTCTCGTCAACTTGAGCCTTCAACAGACGTAGCATAGTAGATGTGACGGCCCCGCGATCTCTGATTTTGGGCAGGATGGTCATGCGGTTGAGCTTTTCCAAAATAGCAACCAGAGGGATCAATTGAGAGACTTTACCGATATTTGGATCTGGATTGTCGAAGAGGTGGACAACATCTTCAACTCGAACTTCATCGAAGGCGAAGAGGCTGTTGTCGACGTGCTCAATCTGTAGAGCCTCTTCGAACTGTGCCTTCATGAGAGTTCTCTTCGAGTTGTTGTTCATGAATACAATGTGGGATCGATCCGATGCAACATGGAGAGATGCAAAGAAAGATCAGATAATGTCCACATTCCACTTCCAGTCTTCCTTCATCTCGGTGAAGGAGTACATGCTGATCGCCAGAAACTTGCTCCGTAGTGGATAGTTCACCTTGCTCTCAATCAAGTTCCAGTCGATGGCCTGATGCTCAAAGACTTTGGCGGAGGAGAACTGGGTGTAGTACTGGGACATCTGAAAGGCATTCCAGAAATTCCTTTCAATGCAGGTCCTTGGATGCTCATAGGGGTTCTTTCGACGAAGTCGCCGAATCGCACTAGTAGTGAATATCTTATGACCCCTAGGTTGCTGATCACCGCTACTGCTGCTACTATCATCTGAGTCAGAATCAGCAATGGGAGAGCCTATGGGAGATGCTGGAGCGGCATCGTCCTCGTCGACTGCCAGAGAATCCCAATCAATAGGTTGAGCCTGTTGGGAAGATCCATCACCATGGCGATGACTAGTCTGTTTCACTCTTCCTGACATGATGACTCTGGTAGAAAGAGAGATAGATGTAGAATCAGATCAAGATATGACTCGATGAGAATGCTATGAGATGGATGAACTAGTCTTCATGTGTATATGAAAGCATGACCTAATCCTCATGTGACTCAATTTTAACTAAAATTCACTCATGCATTCACTAATAGAGGCTTGTTAAGACTTCATATGATCTCTTGGCTCTACACTCAATTTTAGCAATTTGATTCAATTTGGCTCTACTCAATTTGCTTTGTTCATAGTTAAGTATCTAATGCAATCAAAAGAAATCATCTTCGATATACTCATCTATACATTCATCTTGTGCATGTTATAACCTTGTACAAATTTGATGTGAAACTATGTTTTAACAGTTGATCTAACTAGATTATTTCATTTCCATAAGATCCATACTACTTTTTGTCACCAATGCTAACCCTAGAAGTCATCTTGATACACATGTCATGCATGTCTAGGAAATGTTCCAATTTTGCAAAAATGGAATGAGATGAGACCACTCCTAGATGTCAATTCCATGAATATCTAAACAATTTAGGCATGCAAAATCATTTGGACTATTTCAAACCCTAGAATGACAATGAAGTGCAATTGCATGAATCAGAGAGGAGAAGAGGAAAACTAACCCAAACCAAGGAAAGAGGAGATGCACAGGAGCCCAAATCCGAGGCCGGACGAGAGATGATCGGACGAGACCTTGTGTCCGGACGAGAGGTGAGAGAAGTGGTGAGAAGAATGAACAGTAGGGCAAAGAGAATAGATCTGTCGATTTGGGGAAGAAAGTGACTTCGGAATCTTTAATAACCAAACAGGTATGCACATACCGGACAATGTCCGATCTGATCGGACAGAGTCCAAACTGGGCGGACAATGTCCAGTCAGTTAAGATAAGTTCCTGGAACTTCTGAATTTTTGCATTTTTCACAAATTTGTCTCAATCAGGGGTTTAATTCCAGTATGACTTCAAGTACCATGTTGGGAATAGATATAGGTAGCCGTGAGTAGGATATGAGAGAAGAAAATCTTGATATGAGCCTCCAAAGGATGTTTTCGGGTAAAACGAGTAAAGCAGAACGGATTTTCACCAAATCTTCAAATCTCAACGAAACTTGGATTTTTCTGAGATGTTTGGACTTGTATGAATTTGAAATACTATTTCAAGCCAAACATGGAAGAGATTTTGGCTCAATCAGCGAAATTCACAAAATGCATGTTTTGGGTATTTTCGTGTCAAAGCTCGTTTTCGGGCGACTTGAAAAATATGATAACTTGCAAACCATTGGTCTTTTGAGAAAAAGTTCAACATGAACTATCTTCGAATGATTGATCTCTAAGTGTTTCATGTAGAAAATTTTTGTCAAAACTCAACCGATTTTAATTTATGGAAATAAGTCATTTTAGACCAAAACAAGATCCCTAGATCTTCAATTTTGCCAAAATTCTACAGTTTAGCTCGAAATCCTTTCTTTTCTCTTTCAAAACCTTTGAGAATATATTTGAAAGGTATTTTTGAAGGTTTTGTGTTATTTTTACATATTTTGAATATGTTAGCACTTTTTTACCTTGTTGAATTAAAAATGACTCTTTTAATGAAAGACATGCATATTTTTCATTTTTGTACACAATGTTGGGTATACAAGCATTCAATGAGCTTGAAGTTGCTCCCCCTTAATGTGTTATCCAAGTTTTGTTGAGAAACGACAAAGTGGTGAACTTTGGTCTTTTTCTTCACAATAGGAAGTGATTGGCATAGGTGCCTACATTGATTCGAAGTATGTATGTATATATAAGTAATAGTATACATTCTAGACACAATCATACTAAGAGCCAGTCCAAGACAAGCAAGAGATCAAATAACATTTGAAATGTCAATAACATTCAATTCATTTCTTAACTTGCTAAATCTTGACTCATCCAAGGGTTTAGTGAATAAGTCCGCTAATTGATTTTCGGTTGAAACATGACTAATCACTATATCCCTTTTTGATACATGATCCCTTAGAAAGTGATGTCTAATGTCAATGTGCTTTGTTCGAGAGTGTTGAACGGGATTGTTAGCAATTTTAACGGCACTCTCATTATCACATAAAAGTGGAACACAATTGACTCTTATGCCATAATCTAACAAAGTTTGCTTCATCCATAGAAGTTGTGCACAACAACTACCGGCTGAAACATATTCCGCCTCGGTGGTTGAGAGTGCAACCGAATTTTGTTTCTTTGAAGTCCATGAGACTAATGATCTTCCTAGAAGTTGACATCCACCGGAAGTACTTTTTCTATCAATTTTACACCCGGCATAATCAGAATCCGAATATCCTAGGAGATCAAAGCTAGCATTCTTAGGATACCAAAGGCCTATGTTTGGTGTATGTTTGAAGTATCTAAAGATTCTTTTTACTGCAGTTAAGTGACATTCTCTAGGAGCAGCTTGAAACCTAGCACACATGCATACACTAAACATAATTGCCAGTCTAGAAGCAGTAAGATATAATAAACTACCAATCATAGAACGATATAATTTGAGTTCTACCAGTTTACCTCCCTCGTCCAAGTCCAAATGACCATTTGTAGCCATGGGAGTCTTGATTGGCTTTGCATCATTCATGCCGAATCTTTTGAGCAAATCCTTCACGTATTTGCTTTGACTCACGAATATACCTTCTTTGATTTGCTTAATTTGAAGTCCGAGAAAAAAACTCAATTCTCCTTTCATAGACATCTCAAATTCCTTGGACATGGTTTCACCAAAAGCTTGACAAAGAGATTCATTAGTGGAACCAAAAATTATATCATCGACATAGATTTGGCAAACAAAGAAGTCATCATTTATGATTTTGGTAAAGAGAGTTGTATCAATTTTCCCAACTTTAAAACCTTGTGAAATTAGGAAATTTCGCAATCGTTCATACCAAGCCCTAGGGGCTTGCTTAAGACCATAAAGGGCTCTTGAGAGTTTATAGACATGATTTGGATATTTTGGATCTTCAAAGCCCGGTGGTTGCTTTACAAATACAAGTTCCGAAATTTCACCATTTAAGAAGGCACTTTTAACATCCATTTGAAATAGTTTGATTTCAAAACATGATGCGAATGCAAGTAAGATACGAATGGCTTCTAGTTTAGCTACGAGAGCAAAAGTTTCATCAAAATCAAATCCCTCAATTTGAGAATAACCTTGTGCTACCAATCTATTTTTATTTCTTACAACTATGCCATTCTCATCTTGCTTATTTCGCAAAACCCATTTTGTACCAATTATATTGTGATCAAGAGGTTTTTCTACAAGTTCCCAAACATTATTTCTAGTAAAGTTATTCAATTCATCATGCATGGCATTTACCAAATCCGGGTCCGCTAGTGCTTCATCAATGCATTTAGGCTCAATACTAGAAATGAAAGATGCATGTTCACAAAAAGATGTGATTCTAGAGCGAGTTTGAACACCTTTACCAACATCACCTATTATTTGGATGACAGGATGATCCTTAGTGATGGTTTGATGAAGTCTTGGATTTTGCAATGCTTGATCTTCATTTTCCTTCATCTCCGGATCAAGATAAACTTGAGTAGTAGCCTTCGGAACCATAGAAGCTATTTCATTTTCTTGATCGGATGACTTTGAATCTTCATCTTTGGGCTTGATGTCCCCAATCATCATGTTCTTCATAGCTTCTCGTAGTTCCTCATTTCCTACATTCTCAAAATCTTCATACTCTTCTTGAGAGACATTAGATTCATCAAACACAACATTGCACATTTCTTCAATGCATTCGGTTATGATGTTAAAAACACGATAAGCTTTGCTAGTTGATGAATATCCAACAAGAAAACACTCATCAACATGTCTTTGAAATTTTCCAAGATGCATGCGCTTTTTAAGAATGTAACATTTGCAACCAAAAACTCGAAAATATGAAATATTTGGTTTTCTTCCAACAATTAGCTCGTAGGGAGTTTTTTTTAACAATGATGAGTATAAAGCCGGTTTATGGCATAACAAGCAGTATTGACTGCCTCGGCCCAATACCTAGTGGGGGTTTTATATTCATCCAACAAAGTTCGAGTCATTTCGATTAATGTTCGATTTTTTCTTTCCACAACACCATTTTGTTGAGGAGCATATGGTACGGAAAATTTGTGTTTAATTCCAGATTCATCACAAAGCTCAATAAAATCCGAATTTTGAAACTCTCCACCATGATCACTTCGAAGTTTCTTGATGGAGAATTCAAACTCATTTTCAACACATTTTGCAAATCTTTTAAACACACTTGGAGCATCGGATTTATGATTTAAGAAGAAAATCCAAGTAAATCGGGAGAAATCATCAACAATGACAAAACAATAATTACTACCACCAATACTTTGAGTTTCCGATGGACCAAACAAATCCATATGCAAAAGCTCAGGTGGTCTAGATGTTGACAAAACGTTTTTAGCGGGATGAGTACTAGCAACTTGTTTTCCCGCTTGACAAACACTACAAAGTTTAATCTTTTCAAACATTACATTTTTCATACCTAAGACCAAATCTCTTTTTAAAAGTTTGTTTAATTGATGCATCCCAACATGAGCCAAACGACGATGCCAAAGCCATCCCAAAGAATTTTTGGCAACCAAACAAGTTGAAATGCAAGAATCTTTTGAACCGAAATCCACCTAATACAAATCTCCATATCGAAAACCTTTGAAAATTAGAGATTTGTCTTCTAAGCTTTCAATGATGACGCTATTTGGTTCGAAAATGCATCTAAGACCCAGATCACAAATTTTTGCAACCGAAAGCAAATTGAAATCCAAGGATTCAACAAGTAATACATTTGAGATGGAAAGGTTGTTTGTGTTTGCCACTTTACCTAAACCAATTATCTTTCCTTTGCTATTATCACCAAATGTGATTTTATCAATGTCATTGCAACCATTCTCAAATGAGGAGAAACGACTTCCATCACCGGTCATGTAGTTCACCTAAAAGAAAGGTTAGACGCATTTAGGTACCCAAACTTGTTTGGGTCCTTGGAAGTTAGCAACAAGGGTTTTTGGAACTCAAATACTCTTTTTGTGTTTATTTTGATAAGGTAAACCAGTGAATTTAGCAACTACTTTTCCATACTTGGTTTTCTTAAGCATATAATGCGAATGATACTCATTTTCTTTAGCTCTAGAAGTTGAGGGACAATTATTCGGTAAATGATCTACATTATGGCATTTGTGACAAAACATATTTTTAGCCTTAACGAAAGTTGCTTTAGGACTCAACTTCTTTCTTTTGTTCAGTTCATATCCTAAACCTTCCTTCCTAAATGAACATCGTTGCTCACTAAGAAGTTTGTCTAAGATTTCTTTTCCTTTAAAACATTTTGCTAATCCTAGATTTAGCTTTTCCACTTGTGCCTTGAGTTCTAAATTTTCTAAAATCAAATTTGAGTTGTTACCAACAATTTCATCACAAACATTTTCATGATTAATATCTAAATCATCACAAGTGACTAATTTTGAATGAGAGACAATATGGGATGATTCATCTAGAATATCACAAGTAATTCCTATATCACTGGTTTGTTTAGAATCAATAATATCTTTAACTAGGAGTGCCTCATGCGAGTCATTTAGTTCAGCAAATAAATCGCTAAGTGTTGAATATTCCTTTTTAAGCACTTTATTTTCCTTAGTTAACCTACCTAGTGCCTCATTTAATTCCATAACCATATCGACAAGTTTCTCATAAGAAGGTTCGAGATCCGATACCTTAGCATCATCACTCGCCATAAGACACAATGATGACTTGTTTTCAAGCGAAGAGGCCTCTCCAATAGCAATTCCCGCCACTTCTTAGAAGTTGATGGTACTTCATCATCCGATACGGATTCCTCCGATCCGGAGTACCATTCACCAATATAGGCTTGGTCCTTGCTCCTATTGTTGTAGAACTTCTTGAAGAGCTTCTTTTACCTTTTGAGCCTTCACCGTCATCTTTTCTCTCATGTGATCTTTGATGATCACCCTTCTTATTTGGACATCTTGAGGCAAAGTGTCCCTTCTCATTACACTCATAGCATGTAATGTTCTTGAATCTGGTCTTCTTGTGCGGTCCTCGCCTTTTGTCAGACTCAAACCCCTTTTTGTTGATTTTGTTTAGGAGCTTCCGGGTCTTTCTCACAAGAAGAGCTAGATCACCATCGGAGCTCTCATCCGAACTATCCTCCTTGGCCTCCTCGACATTTGCTTTAAATGCCAAGTTTTTCTTCTTTGATCTAGATGCTTTCGCAATCCATTTCTTCTCCTCTTTTTGCCTTTCATGGGTAATAAGAGTACCCAAGAGCTCGGTAGGAGTTGTGGATGTGAGATCATCATTGATAAGCACTGTCACAATTGTATCAAAGCTCGATGGTAAAATCATAAGCATTTTACGCACAATATCAATATCTTCAAATTTTGTTCCTAAACCTTTGAGATCATTGATTAAAAGATTGAGTCGAGTATACATATCACTAACATTTTCAGATTCAAGCATGAAGAAGGAGTTGTATTCTCTAGTTAATTTAATTAGTATAGCTTCTTTGACCTTAGATGTGCCTTCATGAATTACTTCTAAGGTTTTCCACATTTCATAAGATGTATGAAGATTACTAATGCGGTTGAACTCACTTAAGTCAAGACCATTAAATACGGCATTTTTTGCTTGAGCATTTGCTTGGAGGTTTTTTGCTTCTAGAGGTGTGAAATTTTCTAAATCAATGGGTGCTCTAAAACCATCTCTAGTGACCCTCCAAACGTCAAGACTAATGAATTCTAGGTAAACCGCCATCCTAATTTTCCAATAGCAATAGTTATCACCCTTGAAGAAGGGGACCTTTCAATTATAGTTTTCTTTGATCAACGACATCCTCTCTCTAGACAGTTAAGCCTAAAATGAGAGACCTAGAGCTCTGATACCACGTGTTGATCGAAGGATGCCGACTAGAGGGGGGTGAATAGGCGGTTTTAAAATTTTTACTTTTAATCTAGTGATTAACAACCTAAATTGCAGTAGCAATCCTCAAAAGATATGAATGACAACACAAGACAAGTTTTGCAATTTCTAAAGAATTAAGAGCAGCAAGTCAATCTCTAGAAATACAAAGCAAGTAATAGAAGTAACCGAAGAGATGGAATTTCTCCCGAGGTCTCGGAAATTTGCCGATTTCCACTAATCCTCGTTGAAGCGCTCTTCGCTAGAGCTTATGCTTCGATTTCACTAGGGGTAGCCCTTCTCCTCTCCGGATAGGCGAGCTCCAAGCCTTTACAACCAATCACCGGGCCTCTCCGACACACACCGTCGATGGAGAAATCACCGGACCTCCCGGGTCGTCTAGGTGCCGGCAATCACCAAGAGTAACAAGCCTAGCACCTTGCTTGATCAACCTCAAGGCATGAAGAACAACTATGCAAATGCAAATGGCTTGAAATCAACTTCACTCAACTAGCACTCAAGGTTTGCTCAAGTTTTGACTTCAATTGCTAGTAAATGTGTGTGAGAGGGTTTGCACATTATTGCACAAGAGTTTAGACATGTATTTGGTGTGTATTCAACATCTACAAACAGTGGGGTTTATATACTCTCAGCAAAATGGTCGTTTTCAAGAAAATTGGGCGAAAGTTGTACTGGCCGGACATTGTCCAGTCACTTCGGACAATGTCCGGTCAGTACAAAAAACTTGACCGTTGTTCATGAGAGTTTCAACTGTCAGTAGCCGTTTGAAGATTTTTGTGAAGGTCGGACAAATGGATTTGTCCGGACAAAACGTCCGGACAAATGTATATGTCTCTGTGAACACTCCTGTTTATCAGTACATGTAGACGCCGGACAAATCTATTTGTCCGGACAAAACGTCCGGACAAATGTATATGTCTCTGTTGACACTTGATTTTAAACAACACATCAAATGTATAGGCTGAACATATGTGATTTGTCCAGACAAAACGTCCGGACAAATGTATATGTCTCTGTTGACACTTGATTTTAAACAACACATCAAATGTATAGGCCGAACATATGTGATTTGTCCAGACAAAATGTCCGGACAAATACATATGTCTCTGTTAACACATGTATTTTCAACTTCTCAGAAAATGTATTGTCTGGTCACTTCAGACACTGTCCGGCCAGTACAAAACGAAAACAGAATTGCTGAATTTTACTTAATTTCGATTTGAGGCTAAATGCATATGCAAATGAGTTTCTAAAGACCTCAACGTTGATCAAGAGACTTGTGCTTAGACCCCTCTTAATAGTACGACCATCTAACCTAGAAATTTTCAAAACATAAAAGCGCTAGGTTTAGATATTTTTACTCTTGTCGAGGTTTTCGTCATTTTTGCTTCATGGAGTCATGATAATCTTGAGTTTCATTCTCGTGATGCTTTCTCCTCTGATTAACCTGAGTCTCACATACATAGGTTAGTCGCAAATCTTACGAATGTCATTAATCACCAAAACCCTAATTAGGGCTCAAGATTCAACAGTTCTGAGATTATAACACTATCACAGATGGTTTTGACCTAAAAACCGTCTGTGATATCTCACTATTACAGACGGTTCTGAGATTATAAACCGTCTGTGAAAAGGAAACAATCACAGACGGTTCCAAGATTACCACCGTCGCTGATAATGACAATATCGCAGATGGTTTTGACCGCAAAGCTGTCTGTGATACTCTAAATACACAGACGGTTCTGAAGCAACCGTCTGTGATAAGGACGCTATCACAGATGGCTCCTAGGTCATAACCGTCTCTGATAATATGAGTATCATAGATGGTTTTGATCTCAGAACCGTCAGTAATAATGTGAGTATCGCAGACGGTTCTGAGGTTATAACCGTCTCTGATAATTTGAGTATCACAAATGGTTCTGAGGTTATAACCGTCTCTAATAATGTGATTATCGCAGATGGTTCTGATTTCATAACCGTCTGTGATAATATGAGTATCCCAGATGGTTTTGACATCAGAATCGTCTGCGATACTCATATTATTACTGACGGTTCTGAGACCAAAACCGTCTGTGGTAGTATGAGTATCTCAGATGGCATTGATGTTATAACAGTCTGTGTATTAGGAGTATCACAGACGGTTCTGATGTTATAACAGTCTGTGTAGTATGAGTATCATAGACGGTTTTGATCTTATAACAGTCTGTGGAGGGAAAGATCACAGACGGTTCAAAACCATCAGTGATAGTACTCGATTATCACTGACGGGTAAGAACCGTCTGTGATGATTGTTTTGACCCGACTGTGAAATGAAGGTTTTCAAGAGCTACAAAGCTCATTATTTTTACCAAAATAAAGTTTTCAACAAATAGTTTTCTGATTAAATTACGTTTTCCTGGCACGGCCAATTTCCTAAAGGTGTCGTCCTATAGTCAAGTTCTCATGTTGCTCTGATACCAACTTTTCTTTGTCGCGCCCCGAGACTGGGACAACGACTACTCCTATAGAGACCTAGCTCGCTGCAGCTGTCCCAAACCACAAACCTTTGACTTCCCAGGATGAGTCAAACACAGGAGTATATTACATTGCAACAGAGTACTCACAAAATATTAAGCAGTGTGGCCTGCTGGCCTTAATATTACATAAAGAGCATTACAATGCCTACAAGGCATTCAGGGTTTAGCAAAATATTTAACTACACAGCAGAAGATAGGTGACCCTCCCACAAAAGAAGTTGACGGCAGAACAACACACTTCAGGGTTCTGGCGGAACTGATTCTCCTCCTTCTGGATCCATGTAGTACACCGTGCCATCATCTTGATCAAAATAGGCTCCATCTATTGAGTTGAATGTTGCAAGGGTGAGCACTTACGTACTCAGCAAGTCATAGGTAAGAGTAGATACATATAGTAGTGATGATATGAACCTAGACTAGTCAAGAATTATGGATATTTGTAAAATAATCTTTTCCTTTCTCATCTCATCTTATGGCAGCACTTTTTATAATATAACATCATCATTCATGTTTACTAGATTATAGCACTACCGCGACACGTCGACACACGACAGCCCACGGCAGCACTCCTTATCATGACAACACATGTCATTTGGGTAATCTTGATTAAACATATTTTATTTAGAAAATAGTACTTGTGTCACACCCCGTGGATTTAATCCACCGCAGCAGACTCCTATAAAACCCGGGAGCTCGGAGTATTCGAATACGTTTTTAACTCTGCAGAGAGGTACCAATTTACCCGCAAGATATTCCACTTTCAAGCCCATCCTATCAAAATGATTAGACCCCTCCTCACAACCATGTGTGAGTGGCAAGGTGGAGATAACAAGAACTTTTGTTATGCATCACTTACAATTCACCCCCGACCCTGTGGCTCTCAGCGAGGCACAGTTGTGGCAGGTTGTATCCAAACCTCCACCCCTTTGCTTATTCCCATTACTGGGTCAGCGTGCTTGATCACCTTCAGTGATATGTGTGGGAGCCGCGCTCCGTGTTTATCGTCCATCACTACACATCTCATGCAGGGGTTTCATGTGCGATCCACATAATTACTTGTTCAGGCCTGTCCCATACCAGGCTTGCGGTTAGCACGTTGTTCATGCCACTAGACGCACAACACAAGGTTCTAGTCCTTATATGCCAATGACCAGACCATCCACAACCCTGCACCTTCAGTGCCTGCATTCCTTTGCAGTCTGGCACCTCCAGTGCTACAGCCATCCATACCATTTTTCTGGTCACGGCTAGGGGTTTTATTTCATGAATATAACTATATCGATACATATAATAGTTCATGGCTCAAAACTTGTTTATTTCACATTTCACAGATAACCAGTCTAGTTCTGCCAATTCATAAATCAACCATTCTCAATCTTTCACATGCAATATTGCCTATATTCAAGGTTATGTTTTAGCAACATTTAAAATATAGGTTCAAGATGACCAAGGATATGACTTGCCTTCCGCGTCGTAAAATACAGCAGTCGATGACGGGTCAACAGCAAAATCTTCAAAGTCAGCTTCTGAATCTGCTCGACGACAAACAAACACACAGTAATTACTTATAATATTTAAAATGTTTTATGACTTATATGCAGAATGATTGAACTAAACTGGAGAAAAGTTGAACTGCAAATTGAACTGAGTCGAGATTCTAGGGTTTCAAGGAATTTGGGCTAAGGATGGTGATTAGATAATCTTAGGGTTTCAGGTTTGCAATAGGGATAACAATTTTGTGACTGGTTTAATCAAAACAGCGAATGTCAACAGATCGACATTCGGATCAAAGCTTGGACATAGCTTTAAGAAAAGCTAGGGTGCTTATCTCAAGTTGTGGTAGTAGAAGAAAATGTAGATCACAACTCTACAAATTCAGTGGACAAAGTGGTTTTCAAATTGCACAACCAGAAGTGGGTAAACAAGGTCAATGCCACTGGCTGGCAAGCTCTGGCATAGAGCTGACAATGCCAAAAACTAGGGCTTAGCATAACTTTTGATCTGGAGCTCCAAATGATGCACCACTTTGTCTGGGAGGTAGGCTTGAGTAACTAGAACAATTAAGTCAACAGGATCTAGGGCAAGAAATGGCTTGAAAGCAAGAAATTTGATGATGAACAGAGATGAACTGGCTGCACTAGAGCAATTCTGGACAGAAACTTGGCAAAGCTATATCTTCCAATCTAGGCCGATCTGGGTGTCGAGCTAGAAGACAAAAATACTCAGGAGGCTAAGGCACATCTAAAAGACAAGGTTTCGAGGGTTGAAATGGCTGGAACAAGCTTTTCCGGTCATCGGCGCCGGAGAAGAATCACTGGATTTGGGCATTTCCAACACAGGCCGTTTGAACTCGATTCCTTGCTCTAGGAGTGATATATGGGTAAGAGGAAGCTACCTGCACGATCACTTTGGCCGGAGGATGGCCGGAGAAGCCTGGCGACGAGAGCCAGCAACTGATAAATTGCAAAATCGGGGATAGCTTCAAATTGGGATCAATTGATTGTTCTAAGTTCACAGGCATGCTTGATTTAGCTTACTCATCAAATTTGATTACAGATACGAGAGCTAATTTGGAGTAATTCGAGCTACATTGCCGGAACAGGGCATTCTTCGACTTTCAGCCATTTCCGGCGATCACCGGCGTTAGGGTCCACCGGAGAGCAATTAGATGCTACAGTACAATCAGGAGGATGAGAGGTACTCACTGCTAGCTTCAATTTGGCAGGAGATGCAGTGAAGTGAGCTGGCACCGTGAGCTTCCTCGACGGCTCGCCGGAGAAGATGACTGGAACAGCGAGAGTTGGAATTTAGTTGGTTTCTGGTGAAGTATGGAGAAGCTGCTGCACACAGTAGGGTTTAAATAGACCAGGCGAAGATTGCGAAGAGGGGACTGTGAAGTAATTGGCAGCCGGTGACTTGACTGGTTGCGTGCAGGAGCAATAGCGGCGAAGAAACAGTAAGGGCGGTGATGCGACGGCGACAAGCTTTCAGCTGATCGCAATGTCGCCTCATCGGGACCTGGCAAAGCTTGTAGCAAGCGGTGGCGATAGGTACTGGCGCGGCGAGGCTACGTGGCGATGGATTGCTGACAAAAGCCGCTGATCGCGCACGGGAGCAAGCGCTGGTCGTCGACGTAGCAGCGGCCTTGCCACGGCATCAGCTGGAGCGAGGACACGTGCGCACTGGCATGCACTGTCACAAGTGCGGCGAAGCTTCACCGGCGGCGAGCAACCACGGCGCAAAGAAACCACGGCGAGCCCTGGTCGTGTACAGCAGTTGACCTGGTGGAATGCTTGCTGCTGTCCTGGTCGAATTAGGGACCTGATTGCAATACTTGATTTCTTGATTTGGACTGAAATGTAAATCTGGAGATTTGGAAGGTTTAAACTGAAATTGATTTCACTAATCTGGTAGATTATATTCAACAAGGTATTTGGCAAAGATGGTTGATAAAATTTGACACATTTGAATAGTTTTTGATACAAACTGAAAATAGGGTAATTTAGGGTAAAATAAGGTTTAAGTTTTGTCGATCTCGAGTTCTGGCATTTAGGCTTCCATTTTGATATCTGCACAGAAGAGAAACTTGTGGCAAATAGCATTTTGAGAAGATTTGCCAAAGAGATTTTGAGTTTGGAGTTAATCTGGAGATTTTAGCCTTTTATTTTTGGTTTTCAGATATCAGATAAGGACTAATTTGCGATAACTCTTGGACTTATTTGTGAAAAGAGTCTAGATGATAGAATCTGGCTGTCAACTTTTTAGATTAAGGTATTGACATACCCATGATCATATTCCAGGAATAATCTGGTCTGAACTTGGTCAAGATTTTGATTAAATCTGTATTTCTGAAACTTAGAGTATTTGGGTTGTCGACGATTCGGACTCGGAGTCCTCAGCCGAACTTATGCAGAATTTATAACGGTGAGACCTTTCAAGATGACCCTTCGGGAAGGTATGCTGAACAACAGTGAACAGGAGCACAGAGAGTTTAGACAGGTTCGGGCCCTCGATGGTGGGAGTAAAAGCCCTACGTCCTGTTGAGATTTCACTAAGTGTGGTAAAAGGTTTACAAATGGAGGAAAAATCCTCACATGCGAGGATTTTTTCTGTAAGAGTGTATAAAGATAAGCCAAAGAAGGCTTATTAAAATGCTATATGAGGTGTGTCGTAGACTTGGCTAACTTGGATGATTTTCTTCCTTCTCCCATTGATGTCCCATGCCATCCTTTTGTACTGTTTGAAAGGGTGCCATGTAGAGGAAACTGCATCAAATGGTTGCATGGACGGTTGGATGCGGTTTTTTTTGGAACTGCTCTTAACCTCCACGCAGGTGAAACACGTGTTATTCACGGATAACTGTATGTGTTAACCTTCTGACGGTTGATTCTCCACGTGTAGGAATCTTCGGGATACTTAGAATATCCTGTTGTACGGGCAACCGAAATAGATAGATCCCAAGTATCCTGCTCGACAAATGTTCTGACCGCGGGATATTGGTTGACCGCGCAATATCCCGAATGTGTAGTTCGCGTATAGCATACGAATTTCTGACCGCGGAACGCTTACGGATTTCTGACCGCTCAAGGCTTACGGTCTTCTGACCGCGCAAGGCTTACGGTCTGACCGCGTAAAGCTGCGACCTCATGGTGATGCCCCTCAGAATAGCTTGAGTTCGCATCACCAGGTACATGTCTGGTTCGAACTTGTCTTGAACCAAAAGTTTATTAGAAATGACCCGGGTGTCAATCTTCGTCAGCTAGCCCCCAAATTCAAAGAAAACGAAGAGACATGTTTATTTCAAATTTAAAAACCGTGCATTGGATTTTTAACCCGGCCCTTTAACTTCTCCACTTAGTGGCGCACTAAGTGAAAACGGTTGGTTTTTCGAGACGAGTTCTGACATTACGTGACGGGCAATGATAGCGCCGTAGAGTTGTTTTTATCTTGAGGTAAAATTGTAAATGTTTTAGCAAAACCCGAGGCGTCTGGAATGCAAACCGTCACCCAGGCGGCTATAAATACCAGACCCCTGGACATGTAAAGATCTACAATTTCCCTCTCATGTCTAAGTCTTTTTCTTGTTATCCTGCCTCCTTCCTTTTCACATACCCCTCCCAATGGCAGATCATGAAATCATCGAGATTGAGAGCGATGAAGGGGAAATTGTCGAACAAGGGTCTCAAACGAATGAAGTCCTGTCTCCCTTAAGGAAGAAACCCAAGGTTGACGAAGGATCTTCTAGTGGAACAAAGGTAAAGAACGTAGCGAGTTTCTTTCTTCCTTCAGTTCCTTTGACCCTCCCCGTTCATGCCTTTCGGCAAGTTAGGCCTTTATCCTTAGGAAAAGATCCCTTCACATCCAATTCCCCCATCCTTTTGGGTGATCAACATCCTGGTCGGCAAGTGGTGACTATCCCTCGATCAGATGATTGCCATATTGGGTTGGCGAAGCAATCTTCTTCTGGGGAGGTTGCTCTTCCACCATATGATGATCTTCCTCCCAAGATGGGTGTATCAACGGGTTATGCACCGGGACAGGTAACAATTCTTCTCCCTTTTTTGCTGATAATTTTAGTTAGTATGACTAACTTTTGCAAAAATGTAGGAGGTAGGAGGCCCCAGCGATCAGCCTTCTGCTGCTCCATCTCTTCCTTCCGGACAGACCCTTCTGGAAGAGAAGAATGCCCTGGAGAAGAAGACCGAGGAGATGGCCTCGAAGATTCTGCGTTTAGCAGAATGTCTTGATCGATCCCGAGAAGAGGCGCACCATTTCCGTCGAGAGAGGGACTTCGCTCAGCAACAGCGAGAACTCTCTGACTTGATTAGGGACAATAGTGCGTCTGTTGTTAGGGACGATATAGATAGACTTAGGGTAGTTGCTAGTTCCCTGGGGGTTGTCAGTGTAGATCCTACTGACAACAACATGTCCCTTGGGGAACTTTGTAAACTTCTTTCGGAGCAAGTCGATGTTTTGATCGACTGCATCCCTTTTGTATGTAAAGAATGTAAGAAATAAAAGTTCTTTATTTCTCATGAAATGTTCTCCACATCTTCTGTGTGAAAATATAGTCATGAACTTTACGTTCGCGACCATTCATACACAGGAAAAATCACTTTTAAGAAAAAAGCACCGCGACCTGCCCTGATTCCGCGATTAGTTTCAAAGCCGCGGTCAGAACTAAGGTTCGACCAGAGTTGGGACTCGGTCAGGATGTTACTTCGATTAGAATCGAAGTTTTAGCCTAAAACACGATTTCGATAAAACCATAACCCAATTAGAAACACTTCAGTTCGTTGAAAATTGGGTTACGTGATTTTTTCAAATAAAATGTTCAAAGCATAAAAAGGAAAAACGTCCTCTGAAAAGTACTGAAAATTTTTTAGTCCTTTTACACTTTCAGTTTCCAAAACAAAGAAGTCTTTTTGTTTCAGATCCGACGCCTGAGTACTTTATCGGGTCCATCAGAGACAATATCCATTATGGGAAATGAATAAAGCATTCAATGGAACGTTTGAAATGAGCCGTTTACTCATTAATGCATCGCCTTGGGTCTATAAAAAGAGCAGATGTCTTCTCAAAGAAGCCACACAGCTAAAAACCCTTATTATTTCCGCCGCTCAAAACCTTCATCTTTTTCAGCCTTCATCTTCCCCAAATCGCCAGCTTCCCCTTTGATTCTACACCAAAGATGGCGTCCTGGAGCAGATCCATTCACCATTCTGAGGAGAGCCTGATGGCATTAGAGAAGGAGGAGATCCTTTCTCCGCGGCTGCTCATTAACTAGCGACCTGCGGAGAAGGACCAAGAAACCCAACTATCCAAGAAGGCGAGTTGGTGGTTTTTGAGGAGTATTTGCGTTGCGGGTTCCAATTCCCTGAGAGTCGGTTCCTTAAGGATGTCCTTGAACATTACGGGTGGGAACTGATCAACCTCCACCCCAACGCGATGCTGATCCTTGCAGTATTCCAGCACCTTTGTGAAGCCTTCGTCGGAATATATCCCAGCGTGGATCTTTTCCGACGATTTTACTTTTCGGCGTGGTCGAAGAGTACCAACGCCGCCGGATGCATCTACTTCCGGCTGAGGGATAAAAAGGAGTATCCTTCCCCACCCTTACGAGATTCTGTGCATGGGTGGCACCAAAGGTGGTTCTACTGCTCTCCACCATCCGAAAGCAGTTTATGGTTTGAAAACTCGCGACCGGAGAAGTCGAGCGAGTTAGACATTCCTCCGACGATGAACTCGGAGCTTTCGAAGCATGCCGAGGTGATTCTTCACTTGGTCAATGAAGGATTGACGGCTCGAGATATCATTCGAGACTTCGTGAAGAACCGGGTGAGTCCTCTGCGTGAAAGGGCTCATCCGGCGTGGGAGATTAAGTCCATGGGTGATAGCACACTGGACTATAGTCAAGGTTTTTATTTCTTTGGTGCTGAACTTTCTCCTTTTTGAATTGTACAAATTCTAACTTGAGTTTGGGAACAGTCCTGCCTTCATCCGAGATTGAAAGGCGGACCAACTCCCTCCTTAGGACCTACAATTCCGATGCAGAGGGTCCTAAGGAATCACCTCGCCCGCAGAGCTTGATTCACGCGGGTGATGACCTCAGACAGGAGCGCCGAAAGGTAATTTCCTTGTTCAGCTTTGGCTTGGCAGGTCTTGTGTGTGTCCAGTGCTAATCCCTTGTAATGGACTGCGAACCAGCTCCTAGGGAGGTTTGCGGATGCGACGTTCCCAAGTGAAAATGTCGGCTCTCCGAAGAAGCCGACGGCGAGGAATGTGAAGAAGGTCTCTCAGAGACCCAGGACAAAGAGTCCTGCCCCTAAGAAGACCAAGCTAAACCCTGGGGAGGGGTCTTCACGAAGCATTCCTCGTCCCGCAAGAAAGACTGCGGTAAGATATCGCATTCCTGCTACTTTTTCAGGCGCGACATGGAATCACTTCTTCGTCGTACAGGGAGAGGGGAGCGAGGAGGAAGAAGATGATGTTCCTCTGATCCTTCGAAGGAGGAAGATCGCTGATCTTCCATCCAGCGGTGCCCCAAGCCGCCCCGCAGAGACCACTACTACTGAGGAGGTGGTCGTGGAAGATCCTGCGACCACCGAAAATCTTGTGGTCGCGGGTAACCCTCCAATTCCTGAAGCCCCCGAGGTTTCAGGGTCAATTATCTCTGCTTCCCTGGTCGAAGGGACGACCAAGGTAAGGAATCTTTTTCGGCCGTTCCTTCTATGACTCTTTCCGTACATTTGTCAAGTTAATGTATATACAGGGAGGAGAGCTTCCCCCTGGGACCACTGGGGGTTCCAGGGAGGAAAATCCTCCTCCTCTGCGAACAGAGGAGGAGGTGAATGAACAAAGGCCAGTTATGATGGTTCCAGCAACTCTGGAATCGCCAAGGCCTTCAGATGCAGCCCCACCAGTTAGCCCGGTGGCCCAGGTAAAGATCTTTTCATGTGTTTTTACCTGTTCCCTAAGAATATGCCTATAACATGACATTTCCAGGGGGGTGCTGCCTTGTTTACCATAAGGAAGGCGAGAACCGGAGACGGCTCTTCTTCGCAAGGGGAATTTTCCCAGAAGTCCCAGGAACGAATGGGATTTCAAATAAGGTAAAAACTCTTACTTGACAGTAATCTTAAATAAAAGTTGCTTGACCCATTCTTCCTGTTAGGCAAAAGAAAACAGCGCCTAACCCTTCAACCGCGATTGGGGAGGTTGAAAATAGGGCTGATGAGGGAGCCTCTAATGAAGAGCGCTCTGCTCCCGCGGTTCAGGAAGTCGTCCGGACCGCGGGAGGTGAAACAAGTACGGGGATCGGGTCACAACCAGTAGTCTCTGGGGGTGGCGTCCGGCCGGCATTCCCGCCAACTATCCTCGTAGTGAGCACGTCGGAGGCTCTAGCGAGGATTCCCGCTGAACTGAATGATTCCGTTTTACAGAAGTTTATGAAGGTATAATAAGACTTTGCTTCCGTGCCTGAATTATACTTAGGACACCTTTGACCTTCTTCTTTGGCGTCACAGGGATTGTCCTGGCTAACAAGCCATTCGCGTGTTGTGATGGCTAGTACAGAAGCCATTCAAAAAGAACGCGATAGCTTGCGCAGGTGAGTACCATTACCCTCTGGTTAACATGGGTATATCTTGGTTATGACTGCCTTGATTTTGTTGCAGAGAGGTTGTATTCTTGAAGAAGGAGGTGGCCGGTTCAGTCTCAATGCTTAAGAAACAAGAAACTGAACTCAACAGACTTCGATCAGAGAATGCTGGTAAGCCGATTCCTGACTAGGAAAACTTGAATCCATAATATGCGAATAATCTTCTCTCTCTGTACAGCGCAAGCAGGTCGAATTACGCAGCTCAGTCGAGACAAGGAGATTCTTGAATCCTCGATTCGCCACACCGATCAGGCAATCAAAGAACTGAGCCTCCGGATCTTTGAAAAACTAAAGGCCGTGGCTGATCTTTTGAAGACCGATGTGGTAGAACTGAGGCAAGACAACCTCAGTATAAATGACTGGACATCGCTGCTTACCGCCCAGGCGGATTCACTGCTTGAGTATCTCCCTGGAGATACACGGCGACGCGAAGAGGCGATCAGAACCAGGGTTCGATCAGCCGCAGCAGCCGTACTCAGCCGGGTTCGACTTCACCATGGCCCAGATGCAGATCTGAACGCACTGGTGGGTCCGGTTGAGGTCGAGAGTGAAGAGCTACTCGATGCAGTCATAGAGGAAGTCCAGCCCCTAGTAGATAAACTCCTGACTGAGCTGGGGATCGAATGATCCTTATTTTTGTAATCAAACAATTGTAATTACAATGCAATATATGTAAAACTATATTTTCAAAAGAAAGTGCATATTCACATCATAAGTTTCATACTATAAGTATATTCCTCTAGCCCCCGCCTCTGTTTTGTGAATACTGGAGCCTTAGTATTTTTAGCAGAGGGAAAACATAAGTATGATGACCAGGGATATGCGCTTCAAGCCGATGGTCAAGATTAAAGTAACATTTTAACCTTATTGCAAACTGGTAGCCACCCAGATGACCGAAGACTTGCCAGATAGTCCCGTGTGCGTTGAGAAACGGCTTATTTAGGAGCGACTTATCTGGAAGTGATCATGAGATCGACCAGCGAATCTGGTTAAAAAATGCTGTAGTAACCTAACCGCCGGCGATCAGCCCCAGGTCGAATTTGTATAATTTGGGCTTAAAGAAAACACTCATTGTATGAAAACAAGACATGCTTTTTATGAAAAGATGCTAATTGAACAGGGAAAAAGTGATTGGAATACTTACACGTAAAACTTGCGAAGTTGATCGATGTTCCAAGTATTGGACAAAATCCGACCATCCTCCATGGCTAACCGCGCAGACCCTGGCCGCGGCACTGAGACGACAGTGTATGGCCCTTCCCACTTTGGGGAGAATTTATTGCGGTTAGACTGGTCTTGAATTTTTCGTAAAACCAAGTCGCCCACGTTGAGATCACGTGGTCGCACCTTTTTACTGTGATACTTGCGTAGAGCCTGCAAGTATACCGCGGACTTGATCAGGGCGCGATCACGCCGTTCTTCCAGGAGGATGAGATCTTGCGATCGCTGTTCGGATTGGTTGACCTGTTCGAATTGATTCGTGCGAACAGATCCAATACTGACTTCCATAGGCAACACAGCCTCGGCCCCATAGACCAAATGGAAGGGTGTATCACCGGTGGCTCGACTAGAGGTAGTCCGTAGTGCCCATAGAACAGTATAGAGCTCGTCTGCCCAAGCCCCCGAGCGGGTCTTGAGGCGATCAAAAACACGTTTTTTGATGCCTTGCAACACTTGCCCATTGGCCCGTTCTACGGCACCATTGCTTTGTGGATGTGCCACGGAAGCAAAGCACACCTTAGTCCCAATCTGATCGCAGTAGTCTAGGAAGAGACCGCTAGCGAACTGAGAACCGTTGTCTGTGATGAGACGGTTTGGAACACCAAATCGTGCCACAATGTTCTTGTGAAAGAACTTTTGTGCAGCTGATGCAGTAATATTTCGTACTGGTTTGGCCTCAATCCACTTTGTGAACGTGTCAATGGCTACGAACAGAAACTTGTACCCATTGACCGCTTGTGGCATAGGACCGACGATGTCCATTCCCCAGATCGCGAAGGGCCATGCGAGAGGAATAGTTTGCAATGCATAAGCAGGTTGATGAACCTGTCTTGCATGAAACTGACACTGTGGACACATCTTGACCATGAACTTGGCATCATCGAGTGCCGAACGCCAGTAGAATCCCTGTCGAAAAATTTTTCCGACCAGTGTTCGGTATGACGCGTGTGCACCGCATATACCGTCATGTATTTCTTTCAAGAGGGATTTTCCTTCCTCCTGAGATACGCAGCGCATGAATACTCCTTGAGTACCCTTTCTGTACATAACCCCATCTATGAGTTTGTACAGACGCGCCTTTCGAATTAATCGATGGCTTTTGGTTTCGTCCTCGGGTAGGGTCCCATGTTCAAGATAGACCCTCAATGGATGAGTCCAATCTTGTTCCTGACCGAGGTTGGCAACGAAGGCTATTGCCGGATCATCCTCGACCGAAGTCATGATCGAAGGATGGTCCAAGTGTTCAATGAACACTCCTGCCGGAGCGGATGAGCGTGAGGATCCAATTTTGGATAATTGGTCTGCGAGAATATTGTCCTTTCGCGGGACGTATTGGACTTCGAAGTGACTGAAGTGTTTTTCCAATCTCCTCACTTCCCCCAGGTAATGAGCCATTGTCTCATCGGAGGTGCTGTACTCCTTGTTTACCTGGTTTACGACTAGCTGTGAGTCCCCCCTCACCACTAATCGACGGACTCCGAGGAATTTTGCTGCCCGGAGCCCTGCAAGAAGACCTTCATACTCTGCTGCATTGTTGGTGGCAACAAAGTGTAGTTGAATAACATACTTAAGCTGTTCGCCCTGAGGCGTAACTAAGACCACTCCAGCCCCCGAGTGTTGAAAACTACGGGAGCCGTCAAAGTACATTGTCCAATAATCGGGATACTCCAGTTCCTTTGCCAACTGCACGGGTGGCTCAGGGTTGGTCCATTTGACCACAAAGTCGGCCAAAACCTGAGACTTAACCGCCGTGCGGGGGGTGAAATGGATCTCGAAGGCACCGAATTCGACCGCCCATTTGGCGATTCGACCAGATTTTTCTGGATTTCGGACAATATCCCCTAAAGGAAAAGAGGAGGGTACTGTGATCTTGTGTGCTTGAAAGTAATGTCGTAGCTTACGGGAAGCCATCAGTAGCGCGTAAAGTATCTTCTGGACCTCAGGGTAGCGCTCCTTAGGACCATGAAGTACTTCGCTCACATAGTAGATGGGTCTGTGTACTCCTTCCCTTTCCGCGATCAGAACTGCGCTGACCGTGTGTGGGGTGGCCGCCAAATATAGAAGTAATGGTTCTTCCTTTTCAGGAGACACCAATACCGGTGGACTGGAAAGATATGTTTTTACCTCCTGAAACGCTTTTTCGGCCTCGTCAGACCACGTGAAGTTATGATGTTTCCGCAAGGCTTTAAAGAAAGGTAGTCCCCTTTCGCCTAATCGCGATATGAAGCGACTTAAAGCCGCCATACAACCAGCCAGGCGTTGAACATCCTTCATGGTCGAGGGCGACCTCATTTGTTCAATAGCTCTGATTTTCTCAGGATTAACCTCAATACCCCTGGAACACACAAGAAAACCAAGAAGCTTTCCTGAAGAAACCCCGAAAGAACATTTCTTCGGGTTCAATTTTATTCCAAAGCGATTCAAGTTACAGAAGGTTTCAGCAAGATTGTCCAAATGAGACAATCTTTTGGTGCTCTTTACAACCAAGTCGTCTACATATGCTTCGAGATTACGCCCTATCTGGGAAAGAAAGGTCTTTTGCATCAAGCGCTGGTACGTGGAACCAGCGTTCTTGAGACCGAACGGCATTCTGACGTAGCAGTATGTGCCGAACGGGGTGATGAAGGCAGTTTTCTCTTCATCGTCTTCTGCCATGCTAATTTGATGATATCCTGAGTAAGCATCCAGAAAACTCATCAGTTCGCAACCCGCAGTGGAGTCAACCAGCTGGTCAATGCGAGGAAGGGGAAAGTCGTCCTTCGGACAGGCACTGTTGAGGCTAGTATAGTCGACGCACATGCGCCACTTGCCATTTGACTTGCGGACCATGACCGGATTGGCGAGCCAGTCCGGGTGATTCACTTCGCGGATAAACCCGGCTTGTAAGAGTTTGTCTAACTCTTCTCGGATGGCTTCCTGTCGGTCGGTGGCAAAACGCCTGAGCTTTTGCTTTATTGGTCGTTGTCCAGGTCGAATTGCTAACCTGTGCTCAATTACTTCCCTTGGGACACCGGGCATGTCGGACGGTTTCCACGCAAACACGTCTGCGTTAGCCCGGAGGAAAGCAACAAGGTCGAGTTCCTATTTGTCATCCAGGGCTGACCCAACCCGAATTGTCTTGGATGGGTCATCTGGGTACAAGGGAACTTGTTTGAGTTTCTCATCTGGTCGAGGAGCAGCCCTGATCGCATCGGTGGCGACAGTGGCGACCTGAGCGTCCCGGAGGGGAAGTTGATCGACCATCTCCAAAGATAGCCGGTCTCACGTGAGCGCCACGTTGCGACTACCTCGGACCGAAATGACACCTTTGGGGCCAGGCAATTTCCCGCACTGATAAGCATAGTGCGTTGCCATCATGAACTTAGCAAGAGTCGGCCTGCCAAAGATTGCATTATAAGCTGAATCGCAATCGATTACATGGAAAGTAACCAATTCTGTTCGGAAATTATCTGGTTCTCCCAGAGTGACCGGGAGGACCACTTGTCCCAATGGCATCATCGAGGGCCCTGGGATTATCCCATAAAACGGATGGATTATGGGCTTGATCTTCGAACGAGGAATTTGCATCTCGTCGAGTGTCTTGACCAATAAAAGGTCAAGGGAACTTCCCCCGTCAATCAGGACCCTTTCGACTCTCGCGTTACTGATGATTGGGGTAATAACCAGAGGTAGCCTCAATGGTCGAGTTAGCCCCACAGGACTGTCAGCGCGATCGAACGTCAAAGGTATATCCGACCAACGGGGATATTGAGGTTCACCAAGGGATGTCTCCATTTGATTAACCTCTCGGCAAAAATTTTTAAACTGCCTTTTGGAAACGAAAGAGGAGGAACCTCCGAAAATGACATTAACATGATTTTGAGGTACCTGGTAAGCCATTTCTTCGTCTCCATCGACGTCTCTAACCCCGCACGCCTGCTCTTTAGGCGGTAAGGTTGGCATTGGCCCAGCTCCTTGGTAGAAATCATCCAGCTGTTTCAACCAACTCCTGCAGTTTTTGAGATCGTGGCCTGCGGAATTGTGGAGTGGACACCACCTTTTGCCCTCCTGCGGATTAGTTGATTTTTCTGGCTGGTCGGAATCCCGGCCACCAGAAGCAGTTTTACTTTTAAAAGAACACTTATTACCTTTGGTCGAAGGTGGTTTCTCCGCGACCGCGACCTCACGGTACTGTCCAGAGCGGTTCCTCTTCGACTTTTTTGACTTCCCACCCGGTGAAGACTCCGACTTTTTGCTCGAATCTTCTTTCTTGGCGCCCTTGAAGCCTGGTTGGGGCGGTAGGTCCCCCTTATCAACCATTCGGTTCCATTCGACTGCCTCGGCTGCCTCGGAGTATCGATCAGCCATATCGAACAGATCGGCCACTGATCGAGGAGGGTGGATGAGCAAGTCTTCAGTGAATCTCCGGTATCGAACGGCATGCTTAAATGCCCTGATTACGGAGCCATCAGATATGTTCGGGATGGTATTTCTTACCCCGACAAACCTCTTGACAAACTGCCGAAGCGTTTCGGTCGAAGTTTGCCGCAGTCTATGCAAGTCGTCCTCCTTACCCGGCTTTTGGTAACAGTTTTGGAAATTGCTGAGGATGGCATCGCATAGCATTTCCCAATTATAGATAGAGCCCTCAGGCTGATTGAACAACCAGGTTCTAGCCGGTCCTACGAGGACTGTTGGCAGGTAGTTGGCCATGACCTTGTCATCGCCTCCTGCTGCTTGGATGGCAGTGATATAGATCTGAAGGAACTCAGATGTGTTTTGAGTTCCATCAAACCTCTCAATGGCCCCTGGTCGAAACTTATCGGGCCAAATGACTGCTCGTTGGCCAGGCGAGAAAGCTTTGCAACCAACGTAAGGACCGTGAACCGTCCTGCGACTTTCGGTCGGGTTTCGAGCAAACTCACTTAATGGCGAGGTTACTCGGGGTCCCAAACGAGAGTGAACGGGAACTCGATCCCTACTACGAGAGTCCTGCATTCGCCGATATTTGTCCTGTCGGGACGGTAAAGGTGGCGGGTAACTCCGTCGGCCAGAGCCAAAATGAGGACCATCTCGTTCACGGGGATGTGTCACTGAGCGGGAAGAAGCTGTTGGGGTCGCCTCAGATGCGACCTCGTCTAGTTTTTCCGCCAGGATCCTGAAAAAGGCCGGTCTCTGCGCATCCGTGACCGTAGGAGGGAAATTACGCATGACCTCCGCGATAGATCGCAGTCGACCATGGGTACTTCTCCTAGGGGCACCAGGTGTTACTGTTTCTTCGTCCACTGGGAACTGCTCCGGTGGTAAGGAAGGAGTCTGGTCACGTCTACGACCACGTGACCGTCGAGAAGAGCTCGGGGCAGCATCGTAACGAGCCTGCGCATCTTGAAGAGCCTCTAGGGTAGTTCTGCGTAGTTTGTTGTTCTGTTGCTCGAGATCTTGCTCCTCCTTCTGTTTGCGATCTTGTTCTTCCCTGGCAGCCTATTGATCGGGAGTTTCCTCTGACAACGCAGCAAACTGCCTAGGGAGAGAGGTCGTCGATGGGGAGAACATCTCGGTTTGTTCCGAGTCAGATTCGAAATCAAAGAGACGGTGGAGGTTATCAGGGTCGACCCTTCCTGGGCTAACTTCAGGGTCACCATCATATTTTCCCTCAGCGGGATCGTATGACGGGCCGGATTCATCACCTAGCACATTAAGAACCTCTGCGGGTTCTGACCTTGTGCCAGTTACCTCCTGGTTGATTAACATGACTTGGGGAGATGATTCAACCTGTGGAAGATTCTGGCCTTCGACATCTTCCATCGGAACAGGATCGCTTGGAGAAGGCATGGGTATATGGGCATAATCCTCGAGATCGAAATCGTTCTCGGAATCATATGCTCCAGCCATGTTTCGGCGAACCTCCGAATTTTAATTAGGACGCCTTGAGAAAGGCCCCACGGTGGGCGCCAGCTGTCGACGATTCGGACTCGGAGTCCTCAGCCGAACTTATGCAGAATTTATAACGGTGAGACCTTTCAAGATGACCCTTCGGGAAGGTATGCTGAACAACAGTGAACAGGAGCACAGAGAGTTTAGACAGGTTCGGGCCCACGATGGTGGGAGTAAAAGCCCTACGTCCTGTTGAGATTTCACTAAGTGTGGTAAAAGGTTTACAAATGGAGGAAAAATCCTCACAGGCGAGGATTTTTTCTGTAAGAGTGTACAAAGATAAGCCAAAGAAGGCTTATTAAAATGCTATATGAGGTGTGCCGTAGACTTGGCTAACTTGGATGATTTTCTTCCTTCTCCCATTGATGTTCCATGCCATCCTTTTGTACTGTTTGAAAGGGTGCCATGTAGAGGAAACTGCATCAAATGGTTGCATGGACGGTTGGATGCGGTTTTTTTTGGAACTGCTCTTAACCTCCACGCAGGTTAAACACGTGTTATTCACTGATAACTGTATGTGTTAACCTTCTGATGGTTGATTCTCCACGTGTAGGAATCTTCGGGATACTTAGAATATCCTGTTGTACGGGCAACCGAAATAGATAGATCCCAAGTATCCTGATCGACAAATGTTCTGACCGCGGGATATTGGCTGACCGCGCAATATCCCGAATGTGTAGTTCGCGTATAGCATACGAATTTCTGACCGCGGAAGGCTTAAGGATTTCTGACCGCTCAAGGCTTACGGTCTTCTGACCGCGCAAGGCTTACGGTCTGACCGCGTAAAGCTGCGACCTCATGGTGATGCCCCTCAGAATAGCTTGAGTTCGCATCACCAGGTACATGTCTGGTTCAAACTTGTCTTGAACCAAAAGTTTATTAGAAATGACCCGGGTGTCAATCTTCGTCATGGGTAATATAAGGTATTTCTATTTTCGAAAACAGAAGAAGTTGATAATTCTGGGAGTTAGAGATAGAATTAGATCTAGATTCTAAAGACTTTTAAGTTCAAAGTAACTGATAGATCATATCTGAATAATCTGATCTTGATTTGAGATCACAGGATAGATTTTGGAGATTTTAGGGCTTGAGATAGAAACTGATCTGGCTATTACTACAGATACATGCATGCATGCTATTTATGAAAAAGGAAATTTTCACCCCTAACTCAGGGCGTTACATTTACCGATATAAAAACATCTGTACCTGCTCAGCAATGCACCAGTACATTCTATAAAGGTATATGTGTGTTTTTACTGATAGAATATGTGAGTACAAAATTACCCGCACTTAATCTAACGGGCATTTTATGAATTTCCCATTAGAAACAGGTCTAGTATAAGTAAAACCCCACTCGACCATTGATGAGATGCTGTTTTGTTCTGTTGCACTCTGTGTCCCTCTGTTTGTGATGAAAGTTCCACGCTCGCAGCTACACTGCTAGGGTGATCAGGGCAAGCTGGAAGGAAGTTGATTGCACCCCTCTCTTTAAGGTAAGCTTAATTGTCATCACTTATCTCTCTCTCCCTCTAGATCTCGCTCCCTCTCTACTTGCAAGCTAGTTGTATTGTGTAGTTCCAAGCTTGTAGCTCCAAGGTTGGGAGCTAGCTAGCTGGAAATGCTTCATGTTTTAGGAGCTCACTAGCTTGTATTGTGTAGTTAGCTAGGTTAATTAGTGTTAATTTCGTCAGGCTAGGGTTTAACACATCAGTTGTAAGACGCTGTAGATGTACATATACATAACTTAATCGGGCAGGTTTCATGCATGGCTGACTCGTTAAATTTTGTTAATTGTAGATGGACAGGAAATATTGGATGTATAGAATAAAACGTACTACTCTTGAATATTTGGATGGTGTGAATGAGTTTATTAAATTTGCTGAGCAACAAAAGGAGAGGAAGGGAGAGAAAAATATGCTTTGTCCTTGTACAGATTGTATGAACTTGAAGAGGTTTAGCAACTCTGATCAAATTAAGAGTCATTTGATCCGTCGTGGTTTTAATGCGCGATACACCTGTTGGATATGGCATGGCGAAGATCTTGAGGAAACAAGCACCACTACTACCAATCAGCAGGACTCAGATGTGGATTGCAATAATATCGATGATCATCCGAATTTTGATAATGTTCATTCCAATGTGCATGTAGATGATGATGATGACAATCTAGATGAGATGTTACGTGATGTAGAGGAAGATTACAACGAAAACGACTTCTGTGAATTTGAGAAACTGATTGCTGACTTTGAGAAGCCTCTGTTCACTGGATGTGCAACATTTACAAAACTATCTTCTGTGCTGAGATTATATAACTTGAAGGCAGGCAATGGTTGGAGCGATAAGAGTTTCACGGCACTATTATATCTTCTAGCGGACATGCTTCCAGAGGGAAATGAGTTGCCAAGATCTACTTACCAAGATCTACTTACCAAGCCAAAAAACTGTTGTGTCCGTTGGGAATGGAAATCAAAAGAATACACGCATGCCCAAATGATTGTGTGTTGTAACGTAACGAGTACTCCAGTTTGCATGTTTGTCCAAGATGCGACGCATCGAGGTATACGCGTAGGGACCGGATTGACAGTGAACGTCACGAGGTAAAGAAAGGACCTCCGGTGAAAACTGGGTGGTACTTGCCTGTGATACCTAGATTGAAGCAGCTGTTTGCAAATCTGAAAGTCACGAAGCACTTGCGTTGGCATCCTGAAGCCCGGAAACAAGATGGAAAACTGAGACACCCAGCTGATTCTATTCAATGGAGAAACATCAACAGAACATTTGCTGAGTTCGGCGGTGAACTTAGGAATATAAGGTTCGGGCTGAGTACAGATGGTATGAACCCACATGGTAATATGAGCAGTCGGCATAGCACATGGCCGGTTCTTTTATGCATCTACAATCTTCCTCCTTGGTTATGCATGAAGCGCAAGTATATCATGATGGCGTTACTAATCTTAGGACCCAGACAACCCGGAAATGATATTGACGTGTTTCTAGTGCCTTTAATTGAGGACTTACAGATATTATGGAGCGAGGGGGTGCAGGTGTGGGATGCATACAAGAAAGAGAATTTCAACTTGCGGGCCCTGATATTTTGCACCATAAATGATTTTTCGGCCTACGGCAATTTGTCGGGGTATAGTATGAAAGGAGCCAAGGCTTGCCCTATTTTCCTAGATGAAATTGAGAGCATGTGGCTGCGAAACTACCGGAAAACAGTGTACATGGTCACCGCAGGTTTCTTCTGGTGCATCACACGTACCGTAAGAAGAGCAAATCATTTAACCGGAAGCCTAAGAAGGGATCAGCTCCAGTGTTTCTGACCGGTAAGGAGATTTACTCGCGCGTGAAGGACATCAAAGCTGAGTTCGATAAGTATTCTAAACCTCAAGAAAAAATGTTTGGAAGAAGAGATTGATTCTTTGCGATCTACCATACAGGGAGCACTTACAAGTTCGACATTGCATTGACGTCATGCATGTAGAGAAAAATGTCTGTGACAGTTTGATTGGTTTGTTGTTGAACATTCCGGGAAAGACAAAGGATGGTGTGAAAGCTCGTCGTGACATGGTGGAAATGGGGATAAGGACTGAGCTTGCACCTTTGGAGAAGGGAAAGCATACATACCTCCCCCCGGCCTGCTATACGTTGTCCAAGATCAAAAAAATAGAACTCTATCGGTGCCTGCATGGTGTTAAAGTTCCATGTGGGTATTCCGCAAACTTGAAAAAACTTGTGTCCATGAGGGACCTATGACTGGTTGGCACGAAGTCCCACAACTGTCATGTGCTGATGTCACAAATGCTTCCCATTGCTATCAGACGCATTCTCCCAGTTAAAGTCAGAGAGACAATCACAAACCTATGTTATTTCTTCAACGCAATATCTTGCAAGGTAAGTACGTGCACTCGTACTATAAGTTAATTAGCTCCATTTGTGGAGCTTAATTAGAAGATTTTTCTGATATGAATATTTGGCACAACTGTGTCTTCGTAGGTAATTGATCCGGATGGACTGGACGCTTTGCAATGCGACGT
This sequence comes from Pharus latifolius, assembly GCA_019359835.1. Lineage (NCBI taxonomy): Eukaryota > Viridiplantae > Streptophyta > Magnoliopsida > Poales > Poaceae > Pharus > Pharus latifolius. The sequence goes on along the minus strand of CM033324.1, from coordinate 62,035,355 downwards.
GGTTACAACTCTTTGTCAGCTCGAGATGTATTTCCGTCCATCCTTTTTTGATGTTATGGTCCATCTGATTGTTCACCTTATCAGAGAAATTAAGTTATGTGGACCCGTGTGCCTACGCTACATGTATCCATTTGAGAGATTTATGGGTGCATTGAAGGGATATGTAAGGACTCGTCATCGACCCGAGGGGAGTATCATGGAAGGCTATGCCGCTGAGGAGGTGATTGAATTTTGCACATATTATATGGCCGGGGTTGACCCAATTAGCGTTCCTAGGTCCCGACATGAGGGTAGGCTTCAGGGCATCGGAACGATTGGATTCAAAACTATCGTCCCCGCTCGTGATGTGTAGGCAAAATCACATTTTTGGGTCTTACAACACATGACGGAGGTCGAGCCATACATACACGAGCACAAGGTAATGTTACGGTCACAGAATCCTTTGAAGTCAGAGATTTGGGTCACCAGAGAACATAACACGAAATTTGTTGGGTGGATCCAAGAAAGAGTCACGCGAGCTGCCGAGGGCTCCATAAGTGAAACTGTGACATGGCTGGCTAGAGGCCCAAGATTCACTGTAGGAACTTGGCAGGGGTACGACATCAATGGGTATTCATTTTACACAAGAGCTCAAGATGCCAAGAGTAGCACGCAATGTAGCGGAGTGACACTGTTCGCTATTTAAGAGGATGCCAGGTCAGTAAGGGCGCTGAACTCATATTACGGTGCTATTGACGAAATATGGGAGCTCGATTACAGATTACTTAAGATTCCCCTGTTTCGATGCCAATGGGTGGAAATCCCTTGAGGTGTTCAAGTTGACAGTTACGGGTTTGCTCTCGTCGATCTTGATAGAGTTGGACACCAAGATGATCCATTCATACTTGCAAAGCAAGCCACACAGGTATTCTACATCGTTGACCCGGCCAATCCAAACTTGCATGTTGTCCTCCACAACAAGAGACGTAATGTTGGGGTCGAAGACGTTGTCGACGAAGAGGAGTATAACCAATTCGACAAAATACCTCCATTTTTAGAGGACATTCAATCTATCGCTACTGAAGATATCGACAAAACAACGTATCTGCGAGATTATCACGAAGAAGGATTATGGGTTGAGAACCATTGATGATTATTTTCTATTTCAGGGAAAATGCCAAGCAAACAGCCCACAGTTCTACATCAAGGTGAGGAACTTATCATTAATACATCAGGCAGTACATTTTTCTTTAGAACTTAATGATAAGTTAGTTGATTCACATGTACAGTACCTTTATCCTGTAAGTACATAATTATTCCGTTCAAATTTTCTTGCCAAAATCTCATTGCAGCCTCTTGCTTCTTCAAAAATTAAGCTCTCCAAAAATCCCATTCTCTGAAAGATCATTTTCCAATGCCCTGCCCACTTCAAAAATTACTTTGGGAAAAATTTACTTATTCTATCGGTATTATTATGTTCTACCGTTAGAATAAATTCATTAGTCTGACGGTATTTTGTTGTTTGTACCGATAGCAAAGAGCATCCACTACTTTAATGTGTCTCAGGCACTTCAAAAATTACTCTGGAAAAAATTTACTTATTCTATCAGTATTATTATGTTCTACCGTTAGAATAAATTCATTAGTCTGACGGTATTTTGTTGTCTGTACCGATAGCAAAGGACATCCACTACTTTAATGTGTCTTAGGCACTTCAAAAATTACTTTGGGAAAAATTTACTTATTCTATCGGTATTATTATGTTCTACCATTAGAATAAATTCATTGGTCCAACGGTATTTTGTTGTCTGTACCGATAGCAAAGGGCAGCCACTACTTTAATGTGTCTCAACCCCTTCAAAAATTTCTCTGTGAAAAATTTACTTATTCTACCAGCATTATTATGTTATACCGTTCGAACAAATTAATTAGTCTGACGGTATTTTGTTGTTTGTACCGATAGAAAAGGGCTGTAACACCCTGAGTTTAGGGGTGAAAACTTCCTTTTTCATAAATAGCATGCATGCATGTATCAGTAGTAGTAGCCAGATCAGTATATATCTTAAGCCCTAAAATCTCCAAATCTAACCTGTGATCTCAAATCAAGATCAGATTGTTCTGATGTCATCTATCAGTTACTCTGAACTTAGAAGTCTTCAGAAGCCAGATTCAATTCCATCTCTAACTGCCAGATTTATCAACTCCATTCTGTTTTCGAAAACAGAAATATTTTATATTACCCTAAATACTCTGAATTCAAATTTAATCAAAATCTTGACCAAGTTCAGACCAGATTATTTTTGGAATATGATCATGGGTATGCCAATACCTTAAACCAGAAAGTTGGCAGCCAGATTTTATCATCTAGACTCTTTTCGCAAATCAGTCCAAGAGTTATTACAATTAGCCCTTTATCTGATATCTGGAAACCCAAAAAGGCTAAAATCTCCAGATTAACTCCAAACACAAAATTTCTTCAGCAAATCTTTTCTAAATACTATTTGACACAAGTTCCTCTTCTGTTCAAATTTCAGAATCTCATCCTAAATGCCAGAATTCGAAATCAATTGAAATTCAGATTTCAATTACCCTAAAATACCCTATTTTCAATTTGTATCAAAAACTATTCAGATGTGCCAGATTTTATCAAACATCCTTGCCAAATATTTTGTTGAATATAATCTGCCAGGTTAGTGAAATCAATTTTCGTTTAAACCCTCTAAACCATCAGATTTACAGGTCGGCCCAAACTCAAAGATTTGAAATTGCAACTCAGTCCAATTCGACCAGAGGACTTAGCTGTGCACGACCAGAGCTCGCCGTGGTTTCCTTGCGCCGTGCACGCTCGCCGCCGGCCAAGTTTCGCCGCGCTCGTGACCGTGCATGTTGTGTGTACGTGTCCTCGCTTCAGCCCATGCTGTGGCAACGTCGTTGCAACGTCGACGACCAGCGCCTGCTCCCGCGCGCGACCAGCAGCCTTTTGTAGCAACTCCTCGCCACATCGCCTTGCCGCGCCAGTTGTTGTCGCCACCGCTTGCTACAGCTTTGCCAAGTCTCGATGAGACGACACTGTGATCAGCTGCAAACTTGTCGCCGTCGCATCACCGTTCTTCGTTGTGTCTTCGTCGTTGATGTCCAGCACGCAATCAATCTCATCACAGCTGCCAAATTACTTCGTTCTCCCCACTTTGCAGCTTCGCCTGGCCTATTTAAGCACTCCTGTGCTCAGCAGCTCCTTCACACCTCACTGGAATCAGCTAAGTCTCGAAATTCTCCTGTCTTCGTCTTCTTCTCCGGCGAGCCGTCGAGGAGGCTAACGGTGCCAGCTTCATCCACTGCATCAACCTTTGAATTAAAGCCATCAGTGAGTTTCCCTACTCATACTCTCTGTGCAGTATCATCTAATTGCTCTCCGGTGGACTCTAACGCCGGCGATCACCGGAATTGCCGATTGCCCTGTTCCTGCAATGTAGCTTAATTCAGCCCGAATTAGCTTTCGAAATTGTAATCTAAAATGATCAGTGAGTTATTTCAAGCATGCCTGTGAACTTAGAACAATCAATTGATCCCAATTTGAAGCTATTCCCGATTTTGCAATTTAACAGTCGCTGGCTCTTGTCGCCAGGCCATACCGGCGATCCTCCGGTCAAATTGATGCTACCAGTAGATTTCTCATACCCTACTATCACTCCTAGAGCAAGGAATCGAGTTCAATCGGCTTGTATGGAAAATACCCAATTCCAGTACTTCTTCTCCGGCGCCGATCACCGGAAAACTTTTCCCAGCCGTTTCAGCCCTAACCACCTTGTCAAGTGTGTATGCTTTGATCTCCTGAACATTTTTGTCTTCTAGCCCGACACCTAGATCGGCCTAGATTAGAAGTTACAGCTTTGCCATGTTTGGTGTCCAGAACTGTTCCAGTGCAGTGAGTTCACCTCAGTTCATCACCTAATATCTTGCTTTTCAGCCATTTCCTGCCCTAGATCCTGTTGACTTATTTGTTTCTGTTATCATTTCCTACCTCCCAGACAAACTGGTGCATCATTTGGAGCTCTAGATCAAAAGTTATGCCAAGCCCTAGTTTTTGGCATTATCAGCTCTATGCCAGAGCTTGTCAGCCAGTGGCATTGGCCTTGTTTACCCACTTTTGGTTGTACAATTTGAAAACCACTTTGTCCACTGAATTTGTAGAGTTGTAATCTACATTTTCTTCTACTACCACAACTTGAGATAAGCACTCTAGCTTTTCTTGAAGCTAGGTCAAAGCCTTGATCCGAATGACGATCTGTTGAAATTCGATGTTTTGATTAAACCAGCCACAAAATTATTATCCATGTTGTCATCCTGAACCCTAAGATTATCTAATCACCATCCTTAGCCCAGATTCCTTGAAACCCTAGAATCTCGACTCAGTTCAGCTTACAGTTCAAATTATCTCCAATATAGTTCAATCATTCTTGTTGAGCATCTCTGCATATAAGTCATAAAACATTTTAATATTATAAGTAATCATGGTGTGTTTGTTTGACGTCGAGCAGATCCTGAAGCTGACTTTGAAGATTTTGCTGTTGACCCGTCATCAATTGCTGTATCTTACGACGTGGAAGGAAGTCATATCCTTGGTCATCTTGAACCTATATTTTAAATGTTGCTAAAACATAACCTTGAATATAGATAATATTGCATGTGAAAGATTGAGAATGGTTGATTTATGAATTGGCAGTACTTGACTGGTTATCTGTGAAATGTGAAATAAACAAGTTTTGAGCCATGAACTATATATATATGTATTCATATACTTATATGCATGAAATAAAATCCCTAGCCGTGACCAGAAAATGGTATGGATGGTGGTAGCACTGGAGGTGCTAAACTGCGAAGGAATGCAGGCATTGAAGGTGCAGGATTGTGGATGGTCTGGTCACTGGCATATAAGGACTAGAACCTTGTGTTGTGCGTCTAGTGGCATGAACAACGTGCTAACCGCAAGCCTGGTATGGGATAGGCCTGAACAAATAATTATGTGGATCGCACATGAAACCCCTGCATGAGATGTGTAGTGATGCACGATAAGCACGGAGAATGGCTCCCACACATATCACTGAAGGTGATCAAGCACGCTGACCCAGTAATGGGAATAAGAAAAGGGGTGGAGGTTAGGATACAACCTACCACAACTGTGGTTCGCGGAGAGCCACAGGGTCGGGTGCGAATTGTACGTGAAACATAACAAAAGTTCTTGTTATCTCCACCTTGCCACTCACACATGGTTGTGAGGAAGGGTCTAATCATTTTGATAGGATGGGCTTGAAAGTGGAATATCTTGCGGGTAAATTGGTACCTCTCCGCAGAGTTAAAAAAACGTATTCGAATACTCCGAGCTCCCGGGTTTATAGGAGTCTGCTGCGGTGGATCAAATCCACGGGGTGTGACACAAGTATATTTTTCTAAATAAAATGTATTAAATCAAGATTACCCAAATGACATGTGTTGTCATGATAAGGAGTGCTGCCGTGGGCTGTCGTGTGTCGACGTGTCGCGGTAGTGCTATAATTTAGTGAACATGAATGATGATGTTATATTATGAAAAGTGCAGCCATGAAATAAGGTGAGATGAGGTATGAAAGAAAAAGATTATTTTATAAACATCCATAATTCTTGACTAGTCTAGGTTCATATCATCACTACTATATGTATCTACTCTTACCTATGACTTGCTGAGTACGTAAGTGCTCACCCTTGCAACATTCAACTCAATAGATGGAGTGTTCTTTGATCAAGATGATGGCATGGAGAACTTCGTGGATCCAGAAGGAGGAGAATCAGTTCCGCCAGAGCCCTGATGTGTGTTGTTCTATCGTCAACTTCTTTTGTGGGAGGGTCACCTATCTTCTGCTGTGTAGTTAATATTTTGCTAAACCTTGAATGCCGTGAAGGCATTGTAATCCTTTATGTAATATTAAGGCCAGCAGGCCACACTGCTTAAATATTTTGTAAGTTACTCTGTTGTAATGTGAATATACTCCTGTGCTTGACTTATCCTGGGAAGTCAAAGGTATGTGTATGCTATGCATATATGGGACTAGCTGCAGCGAGCTAGGTCTCTTCAGGAGTAGTCGTAGTCCCAGTTTCGGGGCGCAACAAGGGCATCCACTACTTTATTACACGTACATGGCCTTTGAGTTTCACTCCAGTCGAATAGTTCCAACTTATAGCACTGCGTCTCTTCGAGAGCGAAGAAAACCAGAACCTCCCCAGTGACCACTAACTCCCACTCTCCCACACGACGATTGCCAGCTGGATACTGGTTCGCCACTGCCACCGGTTCATATTTTCGTCCTTCGCCGGCCGCCGCTGTGTTCTATACCTTCCTCTCCATCACCACAACTGATCGCCGTAAATACCCTAATTCGTCGTTCTTTTTCTAGCATCTTCCTTATTTGATCTTAGTGTTTTGTACGTACCAATTCTTCGAGTTTTGCAATTACACTAGGGTTCCCTTTTGTGTTGAATTATGTACATTCCGCAGGCAATGTTGATTTAAATTAGGGTTGACATAATATGTTCCAGTGCTGTAATGAACCTATTTTGAGATTTTCACTTATATATACTACTGTATGTGTGACCAATTATATCCAACTGCCATGTAATACACATTATATGTTGGAGGTGTTTTACACATCTTCTATCGGTATCTCCTGTATTTGCCGATAGGAAAAATTGTTCTGTTCTATCGGCAGCTCATGTGTTTACCGATAGGAAATATTTCTATCGCGCCCCGAATAGGGTACCACGACTACTCCCGTGGAGACCTACCTCGCTGCAGCTGGCCTCATACATACATTCCACTGACTTCCCAGGATAAGTCAAGCACAGGAGTTTATTGCAGCAGAGTAACTTTCAAATTATCATTCATAAACAGTATGGCCTGCTGGCCTGATACAATAAAAGGGTGATACAATGCCTTCACAGCACAAATGGTCTAAATAAAACAAATAACAACTACGTGGTGGAAGCTAGGCGAAACCCCCACAGTCGTAAGAAGTTGACAGCAAAACAACACACATCAAGGCTCTGGCAGAATTGGCTCTCCTCCTTCTGGATCCACGAAATCTTCCATGCCTTCGTCTTGGTCATGAAGCACTCCATCTATTGTTGAAAGGTTGCAAGGGTGAGCACTTACGTACTCAGCAAGTCATAGGTAAGAGTAGAGATACGTATAGTAGAGATGGCATGATCCTATGCTATTGAGGGAAAAGAGGTGAGAAGGTTTTTCAAAATACTTTTCCTTCAAGCTTTTCAAATCTCATGCTCATGGCAGCATTTCATATACTTAGGGCACAATCCACGTGCCTCTTAGCTATCATATGATCACTAGATTATGGTACTACTGCGACACGTCAACACCTGATAGCCCACAGCAGCACCCCTTATCATGACAACACATGTCATTTGGGTAATCTTGACTTATCAAATTTTAATTATAAAACAATACTTGTGTCACACCCCGTGGATTTAATCCACCGCAGCATACTCCTAAAACTCGGGAGCACAAAGTATTCGAATACATTTTTAACTCTACAGAGGGGTACCAATTTACCCGCAAGATATATCCACTTTCATGCCCTACCTATCACAAGGATTGGACCCCTGACTCACTTCATACTGTGAGTGGCAAGGTGGAGATAATAAGAACTTTTACCATGTTTCACACACAATTCACCCTAGACCTCGTGGTTTTTTTCATGCAAACCACAGTTGTGGCGGGGTTACACAACCCCCACTAAATTGGCATCTTCCCCTCAGGGTCAGCGTGCATTATCACATCATGTGATATGTGTTGGAGCGCACCCCGTCTAAATCGTGAATATGTCATATAGGGGTTCCATGTGTGATCCACATACTACTTGTTCAGGCCTGTCCCATACCAGGCTTGCGGTCGGCACGTTAATCATGCCACTAGACACACAACACAAGGTTCTAGGTCCTTATATGCCAGTGACCAGATCATACCACAAACCATGCACCTTCAGTGCCTGCACATCCTTTGCAGTTAAGCACCTCCAGTGCTACCGTCATCCCATACCAAAATTCTGGTCACGGCTAAGGGTTTTATTTCATGAATATAAATTTATATACATATACTAGTTATGGCTCTCTACCATATTTCACATTTTCTCAGGCATCCAGCCTAGTACTGCCAAATCATTCTTTTCTCAACACATGCAATACTACTTTATAAATCAAGGTAATATCTTAACAATTCTTAAAATATAGGTTCAAGATGTTCAAGAAAATGACTTGCCTTCCGCGTCGTAAGAAACAACAGTTGATGTCGGGTCTACGACGAAGTCTTCGAACTCGGACTCTTGCTCTGAACAAGGATCAAACAAGCAAACAGGCATTACAATCAATCCTACTCTTACTAATCCACTATATGCGATAATGCAAGGTGAAAGCGTCTTGGTGATACAAGATTTGGGGTTATGGGAAGCGATTAGGGTTAACTATGGAATCCAGGGTCAAGATTAGTTGTCAAAGGTTTACAAGGTTCCAGATATTCCAAAATATCAGAATAATATCAAGGCTGCGACTGGTTCGACCAAAAACAGCGAACGTCTTTAGGTCGACATTCGGTTCAAGGCATCGACATAGGGTCGATGGATGATAGAGGGCTCAACTGAAGTTGTGACAGTAGAAGGAAATGTAGATCACAAAATCAAGAGTCTAAGGGACAAAGTTATGTTCAAAATGCATGGCTGGAAGTAGGTGAAAAGGCTCAATGCCACTGGCTGACATAGGCCGACAAGGGCTGACAATGCCCAAGAATGGCATTGACATGGTTTGAATAGGTCCCAGTGGCCAAAATGGGTTTTCATTCAAGCATATGGTGCACAAAGTAGTGAGGTAACTATTTGACAAGGTAGTTTTTGGTTCCCATGACCAGTGGTGGGTGAACAGGGCTAATGCCACTGGCTGGCATAGTGTGGCATAGAGTTGACACAGTTAGGAACTAGGGTTTGCCATAACTTTTGATCTAGGGCTCCAAATGATGCACCACTTTGTCTGGTAAGTAGACCTTGCTAACAGGAACAAATATCTCAACAGGATCTAGGGCAGGAGATGGCCGGAAAGTGATGAAAATCGGCGAAGAAGTTGATTGGCCTGGAGCACATGCAACATAAACAGTACAGCAACTAGGGCATAGCTATAACTTCTGTTCTAGGCCGAATTAGAAGTCGTGATAGTAGACAAAAATGTTCAGGAGGGTGAAAACCATCTAGATGGCAAAGTTTCTGGAGCTGGATTGGATGGATTTGGAAGATACTGGCTGGAGAAAAGATGAACTCAAATTTGATTTGGGCATTTCTGATTTAAAGTGATTGAGCTTAATTCCTTGCTTGCATATGGTCCTCAGGGTACTAGAAATGCACTGGTGAATTTGGATTAACAGACTACCCAATAGAGAAGCTTAATCAGCAAGCACAGTGAACATGCAAATTTGCAAATTGGGGTTTTTCATATTTCAGCAGATTTGTCGATTTTGGTTGCTTAGGGATGTTAAGCAAGGTCTAGTGAGCATATTTGATTACTAGCTCGAAGGTTGAATCGATCTGGTTGAGGATTCATTGCTCGCTGGAGCTACTGGAGTAAAACTGAAATCGCCGATGACTGAAGACATTTAAACTAAATTCCAAGCTTGAGAAGTATGAGGGAGATGAGAGAAGCTCACTGGGGGTGTTGGATTGAAGAAGTAGGCAGTGGAGAAGCATGGCACCGTGCTCCCTCTTTGCTGCTCACCGGAGAAGAAGAAGGCACAGTGAAGTGTGGCGATTTCTAGTGCTCTGGAGTGTAAGAAGTCAGGCTAAGCTCTGGTGGGTTTATATAGGCGTGGATGGAGGCTCTCAACGGTTGAAAATGCTCGGGGAGTTGAAGCCGGCAAGGAAGTGTAACACCCTGGGTTTGGAGTGAAAATTTCTTTCTTAAAAAGTCATGCATGCATATGTCTCTTCTAGATCAGCCAAATCAGCCCCAGCTTTATTCTGTTCTAAGCCCAAAATCTTAAAATCTATCCAGTAGACCCAAATCAAGATCTGACTTTTCAGATTTGATCTATTATCTATCTTGAGTATAAAAGCCTTCAGAACCCAGATTCAATTCTATCTCTAACTTTCAAATTTATCAATTCCTTTCTATTTTCGAAAATAGAAATATCTTATCTTACCCAAATACCCTAAGTTTCAGAAATTCAGACCAGATTATTCTTGGATTATGATCAAGAGTATGCCAATACCTTAATCCAAAAAGTTGGCAGTCAGATTTCATCATGTAAACCTTTTTGTAAATCAGTCCAAGAGTATCGCAGATCAGTCCTTTTCCAGATTTTCTAGAAGCCCGAAAAGGCGAAATATTACAAATCATCTCCAAATCCAAATCTGATTCAGGGAACACCTCCCAAATGCCATTCAACACAAAATCTTCTTATATGAGTATCTCAAAATCAAATCCTAAATCTCAGAATTCGAGATCAACAATATTCAGATCTATTTTACCCTAATTTATCTATTTTTAGTTTATATCAAAAACCATTCAAGTGTTTCAAATTTTATCTTTTATCTGTGCCAAATTATCTGTTGAATCAAGTTTGCCAAATCAGCAGAATCAATTTCAGATTAAATCTTCTAAATCCCCAGAATTACAGATCAGTCCAAGCCAATCAAAAATCATCACAATCAGGCCCCTAATTCGACCACGGGCTGTGGTTCACGACCAAAATCGTATTCATTTGATTTTGCCGTTTTCGACCGCAATCAGCTGCGCCGCGCCACCGCGTTCTTCGTCACCGATGAAGCTTCGCCTGCAATTGTGGCTGTGCATGTTTGTGTGTACGTGTCCTTGCTTCAGCCATTGCCGTGGCAGCGCCATTGAACAGCTACCGCCCCCGTGCGCGACCAGCAGCAGCAACGGCAGCCTTTTGTCAGTAACTCCACACCACGTTGCCTTGCCTTGCCAGCCATTGTCGCCACCGCTTTGCACCGCCCAACATCGTTGAGTCCCGATGAAGCGACAATTTGATCAACAGTTGCACCGCCTGTGCGCCATCGCATTACCGTTCACCATTGTCGCACCTGGGCCCGGCCAGTCAAGTCACTGGCGCCAATTTCTTTACTGCTACCTCCTTGCCAACTCTGTCCCTGGTCTATTTAAGCAGCCAACACTCTGTATCATCTTCTCTTCACCAGAAGTTAGCCAATTCGAAATCTTCTCCACCTTCATCATCTTCTCTGGCGAGTCCAGCTCAGAGGCTCACGGTGACAGCCTCAACCGCAATCTCAACCTCCAAATTGACAGCATCAGCGAGTTTCTCTCATCACACTTATCGTGCTGTAGCTTTTAATTGGACTTCCATGCATCTCATCGCCGGTGATCGCCGGAAATGCCAAAATGCCCTGTTCCAGCTTTGCAGTTCAAATTAATCCAAGTGAGCTTCCGATTCCTTAGAACAAAATGATCAGTGAGCTATTTTAAGCAAGCCTATGCATCCAGATTTCCAAATTGAACTTGAATCGAAGCATTCCCCAAATTTGAATTTCACCGGAAACCGGCGATTGTCGCCAGGCTTCTCCGGTGATGTTCCGGCCAAATTAATCATTCCAATAGCTTACTTATACTTCTCAGATACTCTCCAAGCAAGGAATCGAGTTTAAACCTCGTGTAGCTAAAACCCCCAATTTCAGTATCATCTTCTTTGGCGCCAGCCACCGGAAATCTATTCCCGGCCATTCAGCTTCAGCCACCTTGTCCACCATATGTGCCTTGAACTCCTCACCATTTTTGCCTTCTAGCCCGATTTTTGAAACTGTCCAGATTGCAAGATATAGCTATGCCAAAGATCTTGCCCAGTGGCTTCACTATGCTGTGTCGCCACCACACTTCTTCACTGATTTTCATCACCATCCAGCCATCTTCAACCTTGGAACCTATTGAATCATTTTTTCCTGTTACCAAGACCTACCTCCCAGACAAAGTGGTGCATCAATTGGAGCCCTAGATCAAAAGTTATGGCAAGCCCTAGTTTCTGGCCATGTCAGTCCAATGTCAGTCTATGCCAGTCAGTGGTATTAGCCCTTTTCACTTCCTTCCATATGTGCATTTTGAGCATGACTTTGTCCCTTAGATTCCTGAGGTTGTGATCTACAATTTCTTCTTCTATCACAACTTGATTTGAGCCCTTGAACAGCATTTTATGCTTAGCCCTAGATTTTGACATTGTCAGCCCTATGCGAGAGCATGTCAGCCAATGGCATTAGCTCTTTTCACATCTTTCTAGTTGTGCAAATTGAAAATAACCTTGTCCTTTAGACTTGTGGAATTGTAACCTACATTTTATTCTACTGCCACAAGTTGAGATAATCCTTCTATCATCCATCGACCCTCTGTGGACGCCTTGAACTGAATGTCGACCTAAAGACGTTCGCTATTTTTGAGCGAACCAGTCGCAACCTTGATATCATTCTGATACTTTGAGACATTTGAAACCTTGTAAACCTTTGACAGCTAATCTTAACCTTGGTTTCCATAACTTAACCCTAATCAGCTTCTAAACCCAATAATTTCAGAATAATCCAATCATTTCAGAATCATCGAGACATTCATCTTTGCATTATTGCATATAGTATAATAATGTATTGAAAAGATTATGATTCTTGGTTGCTTGTTTGATTGGAGAGTAGATCAAGAGCCCGAGTTCGAGGACTTCACTGCTGATCCGACATCAACTGCTATATTTTACGACGCGGAAGGCATGTCATATCCTTGGTCATCTTTAACCTATATTTTAAGAGTTGCTATAACATAACCTTGAATATAGATAATATTGCATGCGAAAGATTGAGATTGGTTGAATTATGAATTGGCAGTACTAGACTGGTTATCTGTGAATTGTGAAATAAACAAGTTTTGAGCCATGAACTAATATATATTTATGTATTTATATATATTCATGAAATAAAACCCCTAGCCGTGACCAGAATTTTGATATGGAATGGTGGCAGCACTGGAGGTGCTAAACTGCATAGGATAGCAGGCACTGAAGGTGCAAGGGTTGTGGATGGTCTGGTCATTGGCATATAAGGACTAGAACCTTGTGTTGTGCGTCTAGTGGCATGAAACACGTGCTAACCGCAAGCCTGGTATGGGACAGGTCTGAACAAGTACTTATGTGGATCGCACATGAAACCCCTGCATGAGATGGAAAGCAATACACCAATTTCACGGGGTTCAGTTCCTCCACGTATTATAATCATGCACGTTGACTCAGTAATGAGAAGAGGCTTGGGGTGTGGGGTTATATCCCGCCACAACTGCGGTTTGTGTGACGAAAACTGCAGGGTCAGGGGTGAATTGTAAGTGAAACATAACAAAGTTCTTGTTATCTAAACCTTGACACTCACACATGGTTGTGAGGAAGGGTCTAATCATTTTGATAGGATGGGCCTGAAAGTGGAATATCTTGCAGGTAAATTGGTACCTCTCTGCAGAGTTAAAAACGTATTCGAATACTCCGAGATCCCGGGTTTATAGGAGTCTGCTGCGGTGGATTAAATCCACAGGGTGTGACACAAGTATATTTTCTAAATAAAATTTATTTAATCAAGATTACCCAAATGACATGTGTTGTCATGATATGGAGTGCTGCCATGGGCTGTCATGTGTCGACGTGTCGCGGTAGTGCTATAATCTAGTGAACATGAATAGTGATGCTATATTATGAAAAGTGCTTCCATGAGATACGATGAGATGAGGTATGAAACAAAAAGGTTATTTACAAACATCCATAATTCTTGACTAGTCTAGGTTCATATCATCACTACTATATGTATCTACTCTTACCTATGACTTGCTGAGTACGTAAGTGCTCACCCTTGCAACCTACAAATCAGTAGATGGAGCGTTCAATAATCAAGATGAAGGCGTGGAGATCTTTGTGGATCCAAAAGGAGGAGAGTCAGTTCCATTAGTGCCCTGATGTGTGTTGTTCTGCCATCCACTTCTCATTGTGGGAGGGTCACCTATCTTCTGCTGTGTAGTTAATATTTTGCTAAACCTTGAATGCCGTGAAGGCATTGTAATGTCTTTATGTAGTATTAAGGCCAGTAGGCCACACTGCTTAAATATTTTGTAAGTTACTCTGATGCATTGTAATATACTCCTGTACTTGACTTATCCTGGGAAGTGAAGGGTATGCATATATGGGACTAGCTGCAGCGAGCTAGGTCTCTACAGGAGTAGTCGTAGTCCCAGTTTCGGGGCGCGACAGGAAGTGACTGGATTGCGACTTCACGGCGTGCCGGCGATGGAATGACAGGATGCTAGCAGCCGGGAGGGCTTTTGCAGCTGGAGTTGCAGCGAATTGACTGTTGGGTTCGGCATGGCCTCCACGTGGCTACGCTTTGCTGATGGAGCCGTTGCTGGTGGCGTGCAAACGGGAGGAAATCAGCTGGCTATGATTCACGCTGGAGAAGATCCACAGTGGCATATGGCGAGCACACATGCGGCGTCGAGGCACTGGCGAAGATGGCGACCACGGGCTGGCTTCAACGACGACGTGGCTACTGCAGTAGTGCAGCAGGTCGAAGCAAACACGAGCACAGCAGTGCCGAGGTCGAAGCTCCCGTGCTCGTGTGTTGGATCCAGGTCGTGGTCGATTGTAATAGGTGCGGTCGAAAACAGCAAAGCTGGTCGATTGCGCTGGCTCTGGTCGGTTGCACTAGTTGTGGTCGTGAACAAAAGGTGTGGTCGAACCAGGGACTGAATTGTGATGGTTTCAGTTGAAATCTGGACTGATTTGTAATTATGATCTTAGAGATGATTAATTTGGGATTTAATTGCATGGTTGAGTATAATATTTCTATTAATACTCATTTAACACAAATTTGGAGAAAGTTTGATAAGATCTGAGGGATTTCACCTATTTTTGAAAATAGGGTAAAATTAGGGTAAAATAGATCTGGATTTTGTCGATCTCGAATTCTGGTAATTGGAGTGAGATTTAGAAGTCTGATCAGAAGGGAAATCTGTATCAAATAGCATTTGGGAGGCATTCCCTGAAGAAATTCTGGATTTGGAGTTGATTTGTGGATTTTAGCCTTTTTAGGTTTCCAGGTAAACAGAAAAGGACTTATTCACAGTAAAATTTGGACTAACCTGCAAAAAGTGCTTAGATGAAACAATCTGGTTCCCAACTTTTTGGAGTAAGTTGAGGATATACCTAGGAACATATTCCAAAAGTCACTTGAGTCTGGATAGGGTTAAATCATGATAACTCAGTTATCTGGAAACTGGGGTACTTAGAGTAAATCTGAATTTCCTATTTTTGAAAACAGAAAGAGACTTAGATACTGGGAGTTAGGGTTAGAATTCAATCTGTCTCTTGAAGACTTTTATCTTCAGGGTAACTGGTAGGTCAAATCTGGATGGGCAGATCATAATCTGGATCTAGAGAATAGATTTGGAGATTTTTAGGGTTTGAGAGAGATTAGGGTTCAGCTGATCTGGCTACAACTACAGAGATACATGCATGCAGGATTTTTATGCAAAACTTTTCACCCCCAAAACCAGGGTGTCACAATTTGTGAAAAAGTATTAAAACTTTGGATCTAGAAGGACATGAGCCATGCAATGTACTAGTTTGGTTGGGAATTTTTACTCACTTGGTATGAATATATGGCAATGTGGATGGGTCTTCGATGTATATGTTTCAAATGCTTATACATGACTTTTCCCAACCTAATAGATGTGAAGTCCTGATGACTTCCATATAGGTAATGCTAAAGATAACCAAGAGAGGGTGCTATAAACCATATTATTCCTTTTTTGGTTGTGACCTACTTTTTGTGGTACTTCAATATCTTTATATTCCATTAGCATTAGGTTTGTCAGATTATGCACAGTGGCACTTAGATGCTTGTGTGCATATTTAAGTGTGAAATAATAATGCTGGTCCATGAATATTAGTATAGCAAATCATGGAGAATGTTATATGATGACAGTGAATGGCGGCTTATCAACAAAATTCCATATATAGAAAACATTGTTATGTTCTATCGGTATCTCACGTGTTTGCCGATAGAAAAATTGTTATGTTCTATAGGCAGCTCATGTGTTTACCGATAGAAAACATTGTTATGTGTGAAATAATAATGCTGGCCCATGAATACTAGTATAGCAAATCATGCAGAATGTTGACTAAAACCAAGATTATGTGATGCCAGTGAATGGCGGCTTATCAACAATATTCCATAACACAGGGAACAGTGTTATGTTCTATCGGTATCCCATATCTTTGCCGATAGAAAACATTGTTATGGTCTATCGGCAGCTCATGTGTTTACCGATAGAAAAGATTTCTGAACAGTTCAGCAATTAATTTTTGAATGTCTTTTAGTATTATTTTCTTTGGACATCCCTTTTGCAGCCCTAGTTAGTCTCCAGTACTGAACTGAGTTATGGAACTCTAAGAAGAATTAATTGCCATATGTTTCCTTCTTCCTATATGAAAATGTGTAGATTAAAATGCTCAGAAATAGAATCTTATCTTCTATTGGTAGTTTCTATGTTTACCGATAGAAAAAATATTTAAAATAGGTCCTTTTGCTTTGTAAAATGATTTGGTTTGTGTTTCCATTAAATTTTTGATGGTTTGTTGATGGTTTTGTAGGGAAAGACATGTCATCGTCTTCATCGGATTGTACTAGTGTTTCGACTAGGGCCAACCCCAACGTAACTGAAGAGGGTGGGGCAAGGCGCGACGACGTTGGGCCGTTTGGCCAAACGCACGGATCTTTGTTGTGAGTTCAACCAATTTGGGAGGCCGATCGGAAAGAATGATGGGAAGTACGCGGCCTACGTTGGGCTGTTGGCAAAAGAAAGGGTGAAGATCACCGTCCAGAGCTGGAAGGACGTGAAGGTTAAATTAACTAAATTGATGAACTCTGTCATTATCATGTTCTCTTGGCTTATACTAAAGTTTAACTAACTCGTGATTAATTGTATGCATTGTTTGAAAACAGGCTAAGTGGAACATCCCCAACGATACACCTAGGACGGCTTGCTTGAAGGACATGAACGGAACAAGGAAAACCTTTAAGAGCTGGCTCGTCAGTAACTTCCTCGCTGCAGGGAAATCTCCTTGCGAGAAGTACCCCTTCATATCGGAGGAGGTATGGGAGGAATTCACCAAGCAGAAGGGGACCGAGGAGTTCAAGGCCCTTAGCGAGAAGAATAAGGCGATCAAGAAGAGGAACGACCACCTGCATCGGCTCGGATCCTGGGGCTATGCAGGGAAGGAGGAGCAGTGGAAGAAGGAAGACGAGCAAAATTCTGTCATCGAATCCCTTGAGTTGCCGCTCTCCGAGATCTGGGATGAGAGGTGCAAGCGATGGTGGAGGGGGAGAGGGTCCGTGTCGTCCATGGGGTATGTGCAGTTCGCAAACCATGGGGACGCCGACGTTGTGAGGCGAATGGTAAGTTGGCTAACCTCGTAAACTGTGTGCGCACAAGTGTCTATATGTATTTGTCTCACAAGGTACCTTCAAATGTAACAGATCTCTTTTGAGAAGGAGGCAATGGAGGGATTGTTGACCCCACAGAGGGAGAACGACATCCTTACCCAGGCTCTAGGAAATAAGGAGCATCCCGGGAGGACACGGGCCGTGGGAGACATTGTGTCATGGAAGGCCGGTTTCGTAGATCCGGCTCCACCGAGGAAGAAGGCCCGCTGGTGGAAGGACAAGGAAGCGGAGCTCTCCGATAAGATACGGGCTGAGGTACGGGCGGAGATACGGGTTGAGGTGTAGTCTGAGGTCGCACAAATGAGGGAAGAGTTTGCACAGTTGAGAGATGCATTGCTGGCCACGAGTGCAGATGCGGATCCCCAGGGCAATGGTACCCCGCGGGGTCGGATAGGCAGTTGCTCTTCGAAGGTCCTCGCGGATCCAGTGGATCTACTTAAGTGCAAGCCTTCATCTGTGCACATAAGTTGATTCCACTCCCATTCTGTTAGAGTTGTTTCGCTAACCTATTTTAATTGTTACAAATTTGCAAAAGCCAGAAAGCTGCATCCTACTGACTCACCTAGGCGACGGGCAGGAAGTGGTTGCACATGGCTTCGTATGTCCGTCTAGGGCGGATGTCCGGATCCACTGCGTACCTCTGCGGTTGGGGTTCGCAAAGGTACAGGTGGACATGGCCATGTCGGGCTACAACAATTCTCCATTGCCAGTTCCAACAGAGGAAATGCAGACACTTGCTGAGACAGTGGGCTCCTACATACAGTGGCCCAAGAAGTGTGTTCTAATACAAGAGGTAAATCCTACACATTTTAGATTACTTCTTACTCAGTACACTCAACTTGCAAAATCTAACATACGTGCTCATTAATTGAAGTGGCCTGCCGGCGGGATACCAGGGGACTGCGCCCCCAGCTCTGGGCATGAGCCCGGATCTTGTGCGAACCTGAACACCCCAAAGACGGCCTCGACCCCAGCCAGCGCATCCACGCCTTCACCTCGGAAGAAAGCCGCCATCACCTCGCCCTTGCCTTCGAAGGTACGCGCTCAGTCCTTGGCAAAAGGCAAGGGCAAAGGCAAGGCAAAGGGCGAAAGGGACAGCCGGAGAGGTTCAAGAAAGGGTTCCCACTCATGTCGGAGGCAGCTTTGCGCAAATTGGATCAATCAACCAGAGACCTCCACGAGTGGTACCTACACCGAGCTCGGCGCAATCTGAACTTCTTAGTTCCCTATAGCCCTGGGCAGTTCCACCGTGAGCCCGGGAGTATATCCGTAGCACACAAGGATCTGTTCGACCTCTACAACTGGCGGGAGATCGATATGTCCATCATACGGACTGGAGTCCTGTGAGTTTGCTGATGCTATGTATTGCTGTTTCTAACTCTGCATTGTTGTAGTTCATTTGAAATGTAGTAACTTTCTGTGAAATACTAATGTCATCCTTTGCATGCAGGTGCATGTACAGGCTAGCATCGGAGGCTGCGTGTGACAAGGTGGGTTTCATCGACCCAGAGAAAATAAGCCTCATGATGCTAAAGCACGACGCCGCGCACGCTGAGCAGTACATTTCCAAGGCGCTGATGGTGCAGCAGGACTGGGAGTTCATTTTGGTGCCGTACCACCAAAGATTAGTGCATTTCGTACTAATTTAACTCAATCTTGTATGTTACACCTGAGATATACTTTGAGCTAGCGGTCCTCTTTTACGTACAATGTAGGGGCCACTGAATCCTCATCGTGATCTGTCCGTGGAGCAACGAGGTGTACTACCTTGATTCGATGCATGACAGATTACCGAACGAATATGTGGTCAAGGGGAATATGGAGGCGTAAGTAACATATATGTTTGATTTAAATTTTGACCTTACTAGCTAATGATAATACATTAACCGGCAATGCTAACTGAAATGCAGGGCTTTTGAGAAATATGTGTCCGCTGGAGGGAGACATGCCGCACCGCAGGGCTCCCTAGCTTGGAAAGAATATGAGGTACTCACGAGACTTTTTGTTTATGCTTAATTAGTTTATGGAAACAATAGCTAACATGTCTTCGCATATGCAATTATCTCAGTGCCATCCACAGCCGCAATCGTGGGAATGCGGGTTTTATGTGTTGCGCTACATGTACGACCTAGTGGGGACAAACTTTGCCCAATTCCCCAGGTAAGCATCGATAGCTAACTCAAATTTGAAAATTGGGTGTCACGTTCAAAATTAGAGAGACAAATACATCTGTCCGGATCTTTTGTCCGGACAAATCCATTTGTCCGGCCCTCACAAATTTGCTCAAACGGCTACTGACACTTGAAATACACGTGAGCAACGGTCAAGTTTTTTGTGCTGACCGGACGATGTCCGAAGTGACCGGACAATGTCCGGCCAGTACAACTTTCGCCCAATTTTCTTGAAAATGACTGTTTTGCTGAGAGTATATATACCCCACTGTTTGTAGATGTTGTTGACACACGAGTTTCAGCTCTCAACACTTGTGTAGCAACTTGCAAAGCCTCTCACACTCATACTCCTGCATTTCAAGTCAAAACCCTAGCAAACAATTGAGTGCTAGTTGAGAGGAGTTGAATTCAAGCCAATTGCATTTGCATATTTGTTGTTCAAGCTTTGAGGTTGATCAAGCAAGGTGCTAAGCTTGTTAGTCTTGGTGATTGCCATCACCTAGACGACCCGGGAGGTCCGGCGATCTCTCCATCGACGGTGTGTGTCGGAGAGGCTCGGCGATTGATTGTAAAGGCTCGGAGCTCACCTATCCGGAGACGAGAAGGGCTACCCCTAGTGAAATCGAAGCATAAGCTCTAGCGAAGAGCACTTCAACGAGGATTAGTGGAAATCGGCAAATTTCCAAGACCTCGGGAAAAATTTGATCTCTTTGGTTATTTCTATTACTTGCTTTATATTCCTAGAGATTGAATTGTTGTTCTGAATCCTTTAGAAATTGTAAAACTTGTCTTGAATTGTCATTCATATCTTTTGAGCATTGTTATTGCAATTTAGGTTGTTAATCACTAGATTAAAAGTAAAAATTTAAAAACCGCCTATTCACCCCCCTCTAGTCGGCATCCTTTGATCAACACGTGGTATCAGAGTACTAGGTCTCTCATTTTAGGCTTATCCGTCTAGAGAGAGGATGTCGTCGATCAAAGAAAACTATAATGAAAAGGTCCCCTTCTTCAAGGGTGATAACAATTGCTATTGGAAAATTAGGATGGCGGTTTACCTTGAATCCATTAGTCTTGACGTTCGGAGGGTCACTAGAGATGGTTTTAGAGCTCCAATTGATTTAGAAAATCTCACACCTCTAGAAGCAAAAAACCTCCAAGAAAATGCTCAAGCAAAAAATGCCATATTTAATGGTCTTGACTTAAGTGAGTTCAACCGCATTAGTAATCTTGATACATCTTATGAAATGTGGAAAACCATAGAAGTAATTCATGAAGGCACATCTAAGATCAAAGAAGCTAAACTAATTAAATTAACTTGAGAATACAACTCCTTTTTCATGCTTGAATCTGAAAATGTTAGTGATATGTATACCCGACTCAATCTATTCATCAATGATCTCAAAGGCTTAGGAACAAAATTTGAAGATATTGATCTTGTGCGTAAAATGCTTATGATTTTACCATCGAGCTTTGATACAATTGTGACAGTGCTTATCAATGGTGATCTCACATCCACAACTCCTACTGAGCTCTTGGGTACTCTTATTACCCATGAAATGCAAAAAGAGGAGAAGAAAGGGATTGTCGAAGCATCCGGATCAAAGAACAAAAACTTGGCATTTAAAGCATGTTGAGGAGGCCAAGGAGGATAGTTCGGATGAAAGCTCCAATGGTGATGTAGCTCTTCTTGTGAGAAAGACCCAGAAACTCCTAAACGAGATCAACAAAAAGGGGTTTGAGTTTGAAAAAAGAAGAGGATCGCACAAGAAGACCGGATTCAAGAACATTACATGCTATGAGTGTAATGAGAAGGGACACTTCGCCTCAAGATGTCCAAATAAGAAGGGTGATCATCAAAGATCACATGAGAGGAAAGATGACGGTGAAGGGTCAAAAGGTAAAAAGAAGCTCTTCAAAAAGTTCTATAACAATAGGAGCAAGGGCCAAGCCTATATTGGTGAATGGTACTCCGGATCGGAGGAATCCGAATCGGATGATGAAGTACCATTACCTTCTAAGAAGATGTGGGAATTGCTATTGGAGAGGCCTCTTCGCTTGAAGACAACTCATCATTGTGTCTTATGGCGAGTGATTGACGAGGATTGACACCTGAGTCAGTTCAAATAAATGCACTGTTGGTTCAGGACAGATTCGAGCCAGACATGTGCCCGGCGGTGCGACCTCAAGTCATTTCTAGGAAGCATCAGCCCGAGGTCGCAGGCTTTGCGCGATCAGATCACAACTAGTGCGCCGTCAGAAGTTCGTGTGCTGTGCGCGGACAGAAGGTTGAAGATGTTGCGCGGTCAGCCAACATCGCGCGGTCAGAGCACTTTCGACCAGGGAACGTGGGAGTATTCTTTTCTTATAATAGGAATATCCCAAGTATCCCGAAGATTCTTCCACGTGGGGACCAACCGTCAGGAGGTTAATACGTGCAGTTATCCACAAATAACACGTGTTAAACCTGCGTAGGAGTTAATAGCGGTTCTCCAAACCGCATCCAAGCAACTGTTTGGTGCAGTTACGACGTGGCGCCCTTTCGACCAGTATAAAAGGGTGGCATGATGTATCAAACGGAGGCGATCGATCAAGAGATCAAGACACGACTCAAATAGCCAAGGCTACGGCTTAGACTAGATAGTTTCCATAAGCCTTCTAGACTTTATTTTCTACATTCGTATAGGGAAAATCTTCGCCTGTGAAGGTCTTTTCCCACCACTTTGTAACTCTTACTACACATAGTGCAACCCCAACAGGACGTAGGGCTTTTACTTCCACCATCGAGGGCCCGAACCTGTATAAATTTCTCTGTGCTCCAGTTCTCCATAGTTGTACATACCTTCCCGGAGGGTCACCCTGAAAGGTCTCACTATTATAAATTTTGCATAAGTTCGGCTGAGGACCCCGAGTCCGAATCGTCGACAGTGATGATGCTAAGGTATCGGATCTCGAACCTTCTTATGAGGAACTTGTTGATATGGTTATGGAATTAAATGAAGCACTAGGTAGAATAACTAAGGAGAATAAAATGCTTACGAAGGAATATTCAACACTTAACGATTTATATGCCGAACTAAATGACTCTCATGAGGCACTTCTAGTTAATGAAATTATCGATTCTAAACAAACTAGTGATATAGGAATTACGTGTGATATCCTAGATGAACCAACTCAAATTGTCTCTCATTCAAAATCAGTCACTTGCAATGATTTAGAAATTAATCATGAAAATGTTTGTGATGAAAATGTTGGTAACAACTCAAACTTGATTTTAGAAAATTTAGAACTCAAGGCACAAGTGGAAAAGCTAAATCTAGGATTAGCGAAATGTTTTAAAGGAAAAGAAATCTTAGACAAACTTCTTAGTGAGCAACGGTGTTCATTTAGAAAGGAAGGTTTAGGATATGAACCGAACAAAAGAAAGAAGTTGAGTACTAAAGTGACTTTTGTTAAGGCCACCAATATGTTTTGTCACAAATGCCATGATGTAGATCATTTGCCAGATATTTGCCCCTCAACTTCTAGAGCTAAAGAAAATGAGTTTCACTCCCATTACATGCTTAAGAAAATCAAGTACAGAAAAGTAATTGCTAAATTCATTGGTTTACCTTATCAAAATAAACATGAAAAGAGAATTTGGGTTCCAAAAACTCTTGTTGCTAACTTCCAAGGACCCAAACAAGTTTGGGTACCTAAAAGCGTCTAACCTTTCTTTTAGGTGAACTACAAAACCGGTGGGAGGCATTGGGTGCTTGATAGCGGGTGCACTCAACACATGACCGGTGATGGAAGTCGTTTCTCCTCATTTGAGAATGGTTGCAATGACATTGATAAAATCACATTTGGAGATAATAGCAAAGGAAAGGTAATTGGGTTAGGTAAAGTTGCAGTCACAAACAACCTTTCCATCTCAAATGTATTACTTGTTGAATCTTTCAATTTCAATTTGCTTTCGGTTGCAAAAATTTGTGATTTGGGTCTTAGATGGATTTTCGAACCAAATGGCGTTATCATTGAAAGCTTAAAAGACAAATCTTTAATTTTCAAAGGTTTTCGATATGGAGATTTGTATTTGGTGGATTTCGGTTCAAAAGATTCTTGCATTTCAACTTGTTTGGTTGCTAAAAATTCCTTGGGATGGCTTTGGCATCGTCGTTTGGCTCATGTTGGGATGCATCAATTAAACAAACTTTTAAAAAGAGATTTGGTCTTAGGTATGAAAAATGTAAAGTTTGAAAAGAATAAACTTTGTAGTGCTTGTCAAGCGGGAAAACAAGTTGCTAGTACTCATCCCGCTAAAAACGTTTTGTCAACATCTAGACCACTTGAACTTTTGTATATGGATTTGTTTGGTCCATCGGAAACTCAAAGTATTAGTGGTAGTAATTATTGTTTTGTCATTGTTGATGATTTCTCCCGATTTACTTGGATCTTCTTCTTAAATCATAAGTCCGATGCTCCAAGTGTGTTTAAAAGATTTGTAAAACGTGTTGAAAATGAATTTGAATTCCCCATCAAGAAACTTCGAAGTGATCATGGTGGAGAGTTTCAAAATTCGGATTTTATTGAGCTTTGTGATGAATCTGGAATTAAACACGAATTTTCCGTACCATATACTCCTCAACAAAACGGTGCTGTGGAAAGGAAAAATCGAATATTAATTGAAATGGCTCGAACTTTGTTGGATGAATATAAAACCCTCACTAGGTTTTGGGCCGAGGCAGTCAATACTGCTTGTTATGCCATAAACCGGCTTTATACTCATCCATTGTTAAACAAAACTCCCAACGAGCTAATTGTTGGAAGAAAACCAAATATTTCATATTTTTGAGTGTTTGGTTGCAAATGTTACATTCTTAAAAAACGCATGCATCTTGGAAAATTTCATAGACGTGTTGATGAGGGCTTTCTTGTTGGATATTCATCAATTAGTAAAGCTTATCGTGTTTGTAACATCATAACCGAATGCATGGAAGAAACATGCAATGTTGAGTTTGATGAATCTAACGGCTCTCAAGAAGAGTATGAAGATTTTGAGAATGTAGGAAATGAGGAACTACCAGAAGCTATGAAGAACATGACAATTGGGGACATCAAGCCCAAAGATGAAGATTCAAAGTCACCCAATCAAGAAAATGAAATAGCTTCTATAGTTCCGGAGGCTACTACTCAAGTTGATCTTGATCCGGAGATGAAGGAAAATGAAGATCAAGCATTGCAAAATCCAAGACTTCATCAAACCATCACTAAGGATCATCCCGTCAACCAAATAATAGGTGATGTTGGTAAAGGTGTTCAAACTCGCTCTAGAATCGCATCTTTTTGTGAACATGCATCTTTCATTTCTAGTATTGAGCCTAAATGCATTGATGAAGCATTAGCGGACTCGGATTGGGTAAATGCTATGCATGACGAATTGAATAACTTTACTAGAAATAATGTTTAGGAACTTGTAGAACAACCTCTTGATCACAATATAATTGGTACAAAATGGGTTTTTCGAAATAAGCAAGATGAGAATGGCATAGTTGTAAGAAATAAAGCTAAATTGTTAGCACAAGGTTATTCTCAAATTGAGGGATTAGATTTTGATGAAACTTTTGCTCCCGTAGCTAGACTAGAAGCTATTTGTATCTTACTTGCATTTGCATCATGTTTTGAAATCAAATTATTTCAAATGGATGTTAAAAGTGCTTTCTTAAATGGTGAAATTTCGGAACTTGTATTTGTAAAGCAACCACCGGGCTTTGAAGATCCAAAATATCCTAATCATGTCTATAAACTCTCAAAATCTCTTTATGGTCTTAAGCAAGCCCCTAGGGGTTGGTATGAACGACTATGGAACTTCCTAATTTCACAAGGATTTAAGGTTGGAAAAATTGACACAACTCTTTTTACCAAAATCATAAACGATGACTTCTTTGTTTGCCAAATCTATGTCGATGATATAATTTTTGGTTCCACTAACGAATCTCTTTGTCAAGCTTTTGGTGAAACCATGTCCAAGGAATTTGAGATGTCTATGATAGGAGAATTGAGCTTTTTCCTCGGACTCCAAATTAAGCAAATCAAAGAAGCTATATTCGTGAGTCAAAGCAAATACGTGAAGGATTTGCCCAAAAGATTCGGCATGGATGATGCAAAGCCAATCAAGACTCCCATGGCTACAAATGGTCATTTGGACTTGGACGAGGGAGGTAAACCGGTAGAACTCAAATTATATCGTTCTATGATTGGTAGTTTATTATATCTTACTACTTCTAGACCGGACATTATGTTTAGTGTATGCATGTGTGCTAGGTTTCAAGCTGCTCCTAGAGAGTGTCACCTAACTGCAGTAAAAAGAATCTTTAGATACTTAAAACACACACCAAACATAGGCCTTTGGTACCCTAAGAATGCTAGCTTTGATCTCCTAGGATATTCGGATTCTGATTATGCCGGTTGTAAAATTGATAGAAAAAGTACTTCCGGTGGATGTCAACTTCTAGGAAGATCATTAGTCTCATGGACTTCAAAGAAACAAAATTCAGTTGCACTCTCAACCGCCGAGGCGGAATATGTTTCGGCTGGTAGTTGTTGTGCACAACTTCTTTGGATGAAGAAAACTTTGTTAGATTATGGCATAAGAGTCAACAGTGTTCCACTTTTATGTGATAATGAGAGTGCCGTTAAAATTGCTAACAATCCCGTTCAACACTCTCGAACAAAGCACATTGACATCAGACATCACTTTCTAAGGGATCATGTATCAAAAAGGGATTTAGTGATTATCCATGTTTCAACCGAAAATCAATTAGCGGACCTATTCACTAAACCCTTGGATGAGTTAAGATTTAGCAAGTTAAGAAATGAATTGAATGTTATTGACATTTCAAATGTTATTTGATCTTTTGCTTGTCTTGAAATGGTTCTTAGTATGATTGTGTCTAGCATGTATACTATTGCTTATATGTATATATATATATATATATATATATATATATATATATACAATAAATGTAGGCATCTATGCCAATCACTTCCTATTTTGAAGAAAAAGACCAAAAGTTCACCACTTTGTCGCTTCTCAACAAAACTTGGATAACACATTAAGGGCGAGCAACTTCAAGCTCATTGAATGCTTGTATACCCAAAATTGTGTACAAAAAAAGAAAAATATGCATGTCTTTCCTTAAAAGAGTCATTTTTAAATCAAAAAGGTGAAATAGTGCTAAAATATGCAAAATATGTAAAAATAACACAAAACCTTCAAAAATATCTTTCAAATATGTTCTCAAAGGTTTTAAAAGTGAAAAGAAAGGATTTCGAGCTAAAATGTAGAATTTTGACAAAATTGAAGATCTAGGGTTCTTGTTTTGGCTTAAAATGACTTATTTCCATAAATTACAATCGGTTGAGTTTTGACAAAAATTTTCTACATCAAACACTTAGGGATCAATCTTTCGAAGATAGTTCATGTTGAACTTTTTCACAAAAATCCAACGGTTTGCAAGTTATCACATTTTTCAAGTTGCCCGAAAACGAGCTTTGACACGAAAATACCCAAAACGTGCATTTTGTGAATTTTGTTGTTTGAGCCAACATCTCTCCCATGTTTTGGCTTGAAATAGTATTTCAAATTCATACAAGTCCAAACATCTCAGAAAAATCCAAGTTTCATTGAGATTTGACGATATGGTGAAAACTCGTTCTGTTTTACTTGTTTTACCCGAAAACGTGCTTTGGAGGCTCATATTAAGATCTTTTTCTCTCATATCCAACTCAAGGCTATCTGGCTATATTCCCAACATGGTATGTGAGTTTATACTAGAATCAAACCCCTGATTGAGACAAATTTGCGAAAAATGCAAAAATTCAGAAGCTTCAGGAACTTATCTGAACTGATCAGACATTGTTCACCCAGTTCGGACTTTGTCCGGCCATATCGGACATTGTCCAGCCAGATCAGACTTTGTCCGGTGTGTGGATAACTGTTCGGTTATTAAAATCTCCCGAAGCCTTCTTCTTCCCCAAATCGTGCATTCTCTTTATTTTGCTCCCCAGTTCATCCTCTCACCACTGTTCATCCCTTCTCCTCCGGACACAAGTGTTTGTCTGATCTCCTCTCGTCCGGCCACAAATTTGGGCGTCTGTACATCTCCTCCTTTTCTTGCTTGGTTAGATTTCTTCCCTCTTCCCTGTTGATTCACGCATTGCATCTCATGTCATACTAGGGTTTAAAATTGCCTAAATGTTTTTGCATGTCTAAACTACTTATAGATTCATGAAATTGACATCTAGGAGTGATCACATCTCAGTTGAAATAGACATGCATGGCATAAGTATCAAGATGCTTTCTAGGGTTAGATTTTGTGAAAAAATCAAGTATGGTTCTTATGGAAATATTATAAACTAGTTGGATCAACTGTTAAAAACATGGATTCACATCAAAATTGTTCAAGGTTTTAACATGCACAAGATGAATGTATGGATGAGTATATCGAAGATGATTCTTTTTTATTGCATTAGGTCCAAAGCAAAATGAGTAGAGAAAAATTGAATTAAATTGCAGGAAGAGACAATATGAAGTCTAAACAAGCCTCTATTAGTGAATGCATGAGTATAATTTAGTTCAAATTGAATCATATAAGGACTAGGTCATGCTTTCATATACATATGAAGACTAGTTCGTGCATCTCATGACACTGTCATCAAGTCATATCATGATCAAATTCTCTATCTCTCTCTCTACCAGAGTCATCATGTCAGGAAGAATGAAACAAACTATCCGTCGCCATGGGCCTGGATCTTCCCAACAGGCACAACCTATTGATTGGGATTCCCTGGCAGTTGATGAGGATGATGCAGCTCCAGCATCTCCCATAGGGTCTCCCATTGCTGATTCAGACTCGGATGATAGCAGCAGCAGTAGCGGTGATCAGCAACCTAGGGGACATCGGACTTTCACCGCTAGTGCTATTCGGCGGCTTCGTCAAAAGAATCCGTATGAGCATCAGAGGACCTGTACTGAGAGGAACTTCTGGAATGCTTTCCAGATGTCCCAGTACCACACCCGTTTCTCCTCCGCCAAAGTCTTTGAGCATCAGGCCATCGATTGGAACTTGATCGAGAGCAAAGTGAATTATCCACTAAGAAGCAAGTTCCTGGCGATCAGTATGTACTCCTTCACCGAGATGAAGGAAGATTGGAAGTGGAATGTGGATATCATCCGATCGTTCTTCGCATCTCTCCATGTAGCCTCGGATCGATCCCACATCGTATTCATGAACAACAACTCGAAGAAGACTCTCACGAAGGCACAGTTCGAAGAAGCTCTACAGATTGAGCATGTCGACAACAGCCTCTTCGCCTTCGATGAAGTTCGAGTTGAAGATGTCGTCCACCTCTTCGACAATCCAGATCCAAATATCGGTAAAGTCTCTCAGCTGATCCCTCCGGTTGCTATTTTGGAAAAGCTCAACTGCATGACCATCCTGCCCAAAACCGAAGATCGCGGGGCCGTCACATCCACTATGTTACGTCTATTGAAGGCCCAAGTTGACGAGACTCCCTTCGACATCATCAAGTTCATGTTCCACGAGATGCAGGAGGTTCAGATGGACTCAAAGAGGCTTTTGCCCTTCGCACCCTTCATCACTCACACCCTAACCTACTTTGGGTTGCATCGAGCATCTCGTCCCTCCTCGATGGAGTACTACCGGATGAAGAGCTTGGGGATTCTGATCAGATATGAAAACTAAGTAGGATCACCAGCTCATGAAGACGCACACATGTCTCCGGTAGCGGGAGCCCCTTCTCCACTCCAGTCCTACTCCATTTCTCAGAGTCCTAATGTCTCGGCTCCTTACATGATGATCATGGAGCGCCTTGACCAGATGTCCATGCGCTTCGAGACTCGCTTTGATGAGGTCGACTCCAAATTGTGCTCCATCGACCATCGCCTCAACGTCATCGAGCCTCGCATCGATTATATGAGTCAGGACATCTCTGAGCTGCGGGGACGCTTTGATGCATGATAGTACCATCGTCGCGGCGATTCTTCTTCTGATCATCCTCCGCCATCCTAGATCTATGTTACTCCTTATGTATCTATGCTACTTGTATATATGCCTTCTCCCTTTATGGATGTTTGATGACAAAGGGGGAGAGTTATGTTATGGAGTGCTTATGTTTGTGGATATGAGTTATGTCGTTGGTTATGTCATACTATGGATATATATTGCTATGGACTGATGTATGAATGTATGAACATGGATATGGATAGATATGGATATGTTATGAAATTGTTGTTTGGATATCTCCCTTATGGATGTGTATGTGTTGATACATGTGTTGATACGTCTCATATATCTTGTTATGGATATGTTTATGAACTTGGATGTAAGATACAGGGTGAGAACTATATGCTTATGTTCATGCTTGTTCATTCTTGATATCTATGTGTTTTATGCATAACGGTTGTCATCAATCACCAAAAAGGGGGAGATTGTTGAATCTTGAGCCCTAATTTGGGTTTTGGTGATTAATTACATCCGTAAGAGTTGCGACTAACCTTTGTGTGAGACTCAGGTTAATTAGAGAAGAAAGCATCAAGAAAGAGCAAAGCAAGGTTATCAAGACTCCATGAAGCAAAAATGACGAAAACCTCGACAAGAGTACAAATATCTAAACCTAGCGCTTTTATGTTTTGAAATTTTCTAGGTTAGATGGTCGTACTATTAAGAGGGGTCTAAGCACAAGTCTCTTGATCAACCTTGAAGTCTTTAGAAACACATTTGCATATGCATTTATCCTCAAACCGAAATTGAGTAAAAATTCAGCATTTCTGTTTTCGTTTTGTACTGGCCGGGCAGTGTCTGAAGTGACCGGACAATGTCTGGCCAATACAAATAACTTCTGAATGTTGCAAAATGTTAAACAAAGACAAATACACTTGTCTGGTGCATCTGTCCGATATAGGCCGGACGCTGTCCGAAGTGACCGGACAATGTCCGGTCAGTACAAATTTTCACGGCAAGTTAAGTTGAGACAAATGTATTTGTCCGGAGGCTTTTGTCTGAAATGCACCGGACATTGTCCGAAGTGACCGGACAATGTTCGGCCAATACATTTTCTGAGAAAGTGAAAATACATGTGTTAACAGAGACATATGTATTTGTCCGGACAAATCACATATGTCTGGCCTATACATTTGATGGGTTGTTTTAAAACAGGTGTCAATAGAGACAAATACATCTGTCCGGATGTTTTGTCCGGACAAATCCATTTGTCCGGGCCTCATAAATTTGCTCAAACGGCTACTGACACTTGAAATACACGTGAGCAATGGTCAAGTTTTTTGTACTGACCGGACAATGTCCGGCCAGTACAACTTTCACCCAATTTTCTTGAAAACGACCGTTTTGCTGAGAGTATATATACCCCACTGTTTGTAGATGCTGTTGACACATGAATTTCAGCTCTCAACACTTGTGTAGCAACTTGCAAAGCCTCTCACACTCATACTCTTGCAATTCAAGTCAAAACCCTAGCAAACAATTGAGTGCTAGTGGAGAGGAGTTGAATTCAAGCCAATTGCATTTGCATATTTGTTCTTCAAGCTTTGAGGTTGATCAAGCAAGGTGCTAGGCTTGTTACTCTTGGTGATTGCCATCAGCTAGACGACCCGGGAGGTCTGGCGATCTCTCCATCGACGGTGTGTGTCGGAGAGGCCTGGCGATTGATTGTAAAGGCTCGGAGCTCGCCTATCCGGAGAGGAGAAGGGCTACCCCTAGTGAAATCGATGCATAAGCTCTAGCGAAGAGCGCTTCAACGAGGATTAGTGGAAATCTGCAAATTTTCGAGACCTCGGGAAAACTTTGATCTCTTCGGTTATTTCTATTACTTGCTTTATATTCCTAGAGATTGAATTGTTGTTCTGAATCCTTTAGAAATTGCAAAACTTTTCTTGAATTGTCATTCATATCTTTTGAGCATTGTTATTGCAATTTAGGTTGTTAATCACTAGATTAAAAGTAAAAATTTAAAAACCGCCTATTCACCCCCCTCTAGTCGGCATCCTTCGATCAACAGCGCCCAACCAACCGCCATGACAATTTTCTCTTTTTCGTGTACTCTGTGCATAGACTGTTTATATATATGTGAATAAATACATATGTGAATAAATATCCATATTGGATTGCAATTTCTATTTGTCCATATATATGTGAATAAATGTAAATAATTGTCTAATGTGTCAATTAATCTGTTCAATGTATATGTGAATTTACCCTTCGTTGCATCTAACTGTATTGTGTATCCAATCTATACTTTTTGGGGGAAATCTCCACGCGGCCAAGCCCAGGTAAGTTCAAGATTGCCCGGGGACAGTGGCCTCCGGTGCCTGCCCCGGGCGCCGCCTTTTGGGCCCCCGGGACCGTGCCTCCGGAGCATGTGCCGGGCGCCGCCATTTGGCCCCCGGGACCGTGCCCCCCGGGCATGTCCCGGGCGCCGCCATTTGGCTCCCGGGACCGTGCCCCCCGGGCATGTCCCGGGCGCCGCCATTCGCCCGGGGACAGTGGCCTCCGGTGCCTGCCCCGGGCGCCGCCATTTGGCTCCCGGGACCGTGCCCCCGGGCATGTCCCGGGCGCCGCCGTTTGGTCCCCGGGACCGTGCCCCCCGGGCATGTCCCGGGCGCCGCCATTCGCCCGGGGACAGTGGCCTCCGGTGCCTGCCCCGGGCGCCGCCATTTGGCTCCCGGGACCGTGCCCCCCGGGCATGTCCCGGGCGCTGCCATTTGGCTCCCGGGACCGTGCCCCCCGGGCATGCCTCGGACGCCGCCATTTGCCCGGGGACAGTGGCCTCCGGTGCCTGCCCCGGGCGCCGCCATTTGGCTCCCGGGACCGTGCCCCCCGGGCATGTCCCGGGCGCCGCCGTTTGGCCCCCGGGACCGTGCCTCCCGGGCATGTCCCGGGCGCCGCCATTCGCCCGGGGACAGTGGCCTCCGGTGCCTGCCCCGGGCGCCGCCATTTGGCCCCCGGGACCGTGCCCCCCGGGCATGTCCCGGGCGCCGCCATTCGCCCGGGGACAGTGGCCTCCGGTGCCTGCCCCAGGCGCCGCCTTTTAGGTTCCCGGGACCCTGCTCTCCAGAAGGGGTCCCGGACGTCATCGCCCTCCTAAAAGGTAAAACCCCTGTTTGTTTATCACGTGCAGGTCACGCGAGGGACGCCTCGGGAATCAGCGACCACCTGTCAAGCATCCAAGACGTTTGACCGGGAGAAGGACGGTCCTACCTTCAATCCGACGGTGGCGTTCGGGGTAGTTTAGGCTTTTTGCTTCTTTTTGGGGCTATAAATAGCCCTTGTACCCCTCTGTTGTAAAGGATCAACTCATTATTATTGGAATAGCTAATCTCACAGACGTGCTCCGGAAGCCTCTCCCCCGGAGAGAGCCTCCCCAGCCGACTCCGGTCGGGAGCGCGTCGACAGGACTAGGGCCCCCACTGGGACCCGAACCTGTATAAATCCTCGTGTCTTTTCTTGTGTTTGTCCGGCGGGGGAGGACCGGTCGCCCGGTCAACCCGCGCTGCGTAATTTCCGCTAGGATCGTCTTCAAAACCTGCCGGGGTATTCTTAATACCACGACAGTTGGCGCCGACCGTGGGGATCCGTGACGAATCGCCATGGCTCCTGCAAGAACAAGGGCTCGCACCCTTCCCGGTGACCCGGGTCTCGGGGACCCGGCGGCGTCCGCCCGGGACACCGCTGTCCCGGCGGCCCCTTCCGGAGGCGACCTGGCCCAGGTACCGCCTCCCTCCTTTCCTCTTAACTTAGGTGCTTCCACCTCCAGGTCGTTCCCGGTGACCGCGGGGACCTCGGCCGGGACAAGCGTCCCCCCGACGGTTCCCCCGGCTCCCCGGGACGCCCTGCTCGAAGCTCTCGTAGAGGGCCAGCTCCGCGCCCAGCGCTCTATGGACGAGCTCCTTAGTGTGTTGGCGCGGCCCTCGGCCCCCACATTTCCCTCGCACTCGTATTCGGGGATCATGCCCCCGTTTATGGGACACCCAGCGGCCCCTCCGGCGTCAGGGGGGCTGTCTACCCCGTATGATCCCGCTGGGGGGTTTCCTCCCCTCGCGGGATATACTTCCGGACACTTCTCGGCACCCGGGCCCGTCCCGGTGCCAGGAGGCTATTTCATGCCCGGGCCATTCGTGGCGCTAGGGGGGTACCCCGTCCTCGGCCCGCTTCCGGGGCTGGGGGGTCATTTCATGTCGGGGGTTATTCCTACGCCGGGAGCCAGTCCCGCCCCTCGCGTTGCGTTTACCGCACCGGGGCCGGTCGACAGAGCAGCTCCCGTGCCTCAGCGAATTTCCCCCCGCATTGGCTCCTCAACCCCGGACGTCGCCGAGGGGGCTCACCCCCCACTGGTTCCGGATGTCGCGGGGGCTTCTCCCTTTCCGGTCCCGGTTGTTGCCACAGGGGCCCCCTCTTCGGACCCAAACGTCGCCCCGGGGGCTCCCTCCCCGGTTCCGGATGGTGCAGGGGCTCCCCCCTTTCCGGTCCCGGGGGGCGTCGCAGGGGGCTCCCCCCAGCAGGCCCCGGTAGCTTCCGGGCCGGCTGCTACAGTGCAGGAGCTCCCTCCCCCGGTGAAGCAGTTCCGCTTCTCCCGGGGGGAGGTTGAGCGAATGCATTCTCGCCGCCGCGGGGAAGAGCTTCCCCCCGGTCGTTGTCGCAGGGAGCCTCGCTCTCGCACCGGTCGGGGGAAGAGACCCGCCGAAGAGCCATCCTCCCCGGAGGGAAGCCCGGACGTCCGGGGAATCAGTCCCAGCCCGGAAGAGAAGCGTCGTCACCACCACTCCGGTGGCCCTCTTGGGCCGCTACCTGACTCGGATAACGAGGGGGCGTCCCCCGTTAAAGAAGACAGTGACTGGGGCTCCCCCCGGGAAGTGCAGGGGGCGAACCAGCCCCTGTGTCGAAGACTCCGCAGCATCCGATGGCCGCGGCCCTACCGTCCCCCGCACATCGAGCATTATAATGGCGAGGCGGACCCTTACGAGTTCGTGCAGATCTACTCCACAGCCATCTCCGCGGCGGGGGGGGGGGGGGGGGCGAGAGCGTCCAATGCAACGTCTTCCCCCTCTACCTCACCGGCATTGCCCGCTCCTGGTTTTACAATCTGAAGGCGGGCTCCATCAAGTCTTTCTCGCAGCTGAAGCGGGAGTTCTGCGCCAACTTTCAGGGAAATTACGTACGTCCCCTGGATTCTTCACAGCTATACACAGTGCGCCAGAGAACCGGGGAGACCATCAGAAGCTTCTTCAAGCGCTTTGCCCAAGTAAAAAGCAAAGTGGCCCACGTCCCGGACTCCACAGTGATCGAAGCCTGCAAAAGTGGGATCCTCCCGGGGGAACTTCACCGAAGACTCTCTCGAAGCTGCCCCTCCTCCGCCGACGAGCTCTTCAACGTACTCGAAAAGTACGCTCGCGCGGAGGAAGACGACATCTGGAAGAAGACCCAGGGGGCTCCCGCCCCCGCTGAGCGGGGGGCCCGGGATCCCCCCAGGCGCCCCAGGCAGGGGGGCCGTAGCGAACCACGGCCTCGGGACACTTTTGTCCTCGAGGGCGGAGGCGACTCGCGCGACCCCCCGAAGGGCAACCGCCCCTTTCCCAAGCCGAGAGGCCATGGGGGAGGACAGTCTTCGCGCGGCCGCGAAGGCCCCGCGGGGAGAAGCCGGGAAGGATCGTGGTGCAGCTTCCACGGGTCCAGTAACCACGCCACCCGAGATTGCCACCAGCTGCTGCAGCATTTCGCGGCGTTCCTCGACCAGCGCGGGCAGGGGGGGGGACTCCGGCC
This sequence comes from Pharus latifolius, assembly GCA_019359835.1. Classification (NCBI taxonomy): domain Eukaryota; kingdom Viridiplantae; phylum Streptophyta; class Magnoliopsida; order Poales; family Poaceae; genus Pharus; species Pharus latifolius. Next base: position 61,999,796 of record CM033324.1, on the reverse strand, counting down.
TCCTTGCCCCCTCGGCCAGCTGTTCCGCCCCTTCCCGCTCCCGCGGGGGGGCAGCAGGTGCAGGAGGGGGAGCCTTCAGACGCTCTCCCCTTTCAAACTTCCTAGCGCCGCATCAACGTCATCGTAGGGGGGTCTGCCTCCGGGCGGGATTCCAAGCGCCAGCGCAAGGAGTACGCGCGAGAAATTAAGGTAGTGGGGGTGCTACACGCGTCCGTGCCGCCCAAGTGGTCGGACGTCCCCCTCACCTTTACAGCGGAAGACGCGCGAGGGGTTCGCTTCCCCCACGACGACGCGCTCATTGTCTCCGTGACAATCTACAACTGCCACTTGGCCCGCATCCTCGTGGACGGCGGAAGCTCCGCCGACGTCTTGTTCCTCAAAACCTTCAAGGAAATGCAGGTGGACGAAAAGCTCCTGCAACCAGCGGCAGGGCCTCTGCAAGGGTTTGTCCCGGGAAAGGCGATCCACCCCGTGGGCAAGGTAGATCTCCCGATCACCTTCGGCACCCCGGAGAACTACCGAACCGAGCTGGTCCGCTTCAACGTAGTGGACCTCCCCTCCTCCTACAATGTGATTATGGGGAGGACTACGATCAATCGGCTGGGGGCTGCCACCCACCAAAACTACCTGTGCATGAAGATCCCCGGGCCGCATGGCGTGATCAACGTCCGGGGGGATCAAGACATGGCCCGTGCTCTATACGAGCGAGCTGCTGCCACAATAGGAAGCGTCAACTTGATCAAGGCGCCCGGGGGGGAGGCTCCCCCCACGGACGTAGATGTCGCTGCGCCATCCCCTGGGAGGCCCCTCCTCAAGCCGCGTCCGGAAGGGGGCCTCCGGAAGGTCCCGCTGTCCCCGGGCGGCAGGGACAAAACTGTCCAAATCGGGGCAGAGCTCCCCCAAGACCATGCAGCGCGACTCGCAGCCTTTCTGCGTGAAAACTCCGATGTTTTTGCGTGGAAGCCTTCGGACATGCGGGGCGTCGCCCGGGAGGTTATTGAACACAAGCTCGCGGTAACCCCCGGTCACCCCCCTATCAAGCAGAAGTTGAGGAAGCTCTCCCTCGAACGTCAAGAAGCCATCAAGATGGAGATAGCCCGGCTCCGAGAGGCGGGGTTCATCCGGGAAGTGTTGCACCCCGAGTGGCTCGCAAACCCCGTCCTCGTCAAGAAGTCAAGTGGCAAGTGGCGCATGTGCGTGGACTTCACCGACCTTAACCGCGCTTGCCCCAAAGACAACTTCCCGCTCCCGCGGATCGACCAGCTCGTTGACTCCACCGCGGGGTGCGAGCTGATGAGCTTCCTAGACGCCTACTCGGGATACCATCAAGTCCGGATGGCGGAGGGGGATGAGGAGAAGATGAGTTTTATAACTCCCCTCGGAACCTTCTGCTACCGCCATATGCCCTTCGGACTCAAGAATGCGGGAGCCACCTTCCAGCGCCTTATGACGCTGGTCTTCAAAGATCAAGTCGGCCGCAACGTCGAAGTCTACGTAGACGACGCGGTCGTCAAGAGCCCCCGCGCAGCCTCCCACATCGACGACCTCGCAGAGACCTTCCGCAACCTCCGCTCGTTTGGGCTCAAGCTCAACCCGGAGAAGTGCGCCTTCGGGGTGCGCGGGGGGAAGCTCCTGGGTTTCCTCGTGTCCCAGCGGGGCATTGAGGCAAACCCCGAGAAGATCCGGGCCTTCCTAGAGATGCCCCCGCCGCGCTCCGTCAAAGATGTCCAGCGGCTCTCCGGCCGCCTGGCCGCGCTCAGCCGCTTCGTCTCCCGTTCGGGGGAGCGGGGCCTCCTGTTCTTCAAGATCCTCCGAGGGCTGGAGGGGTTCCGCTGGACCCCCGAGGCCCAGGAAGCCTTCAACGACCTCAAGAAGTACCTCTCGAGCCCCCCAATGCTCGTGAGTCCGTCTCCGGAAGAGCCCTTGCTACTCTACCTCGCCGCGACCCCCGTCGCCGTCAGCGCGGTTTTGGTGAAGGAGCAGGGGGGGCAGCAACGTCCCGTGTACTACGTCAGTGAAGCCCTCCAAGGGGCCAAGACTCGGTACACGGAGATGGAGAAGATTTGTTACGCTCTTCTCATGGCGTCCCGGAAGCTCCGGCATTACTTCCTGGGGCACCCCATCACCGTTCCGTCGTCCCTCCCCCTGGGGGAGGTACTGCGGAATAAAGAAGCCACCGGCCGGATTGGGAAGTGGGGGGCCGAGCTTGCCCCTTTCTCCCTGTCCCTTACCGGCCGCTCCGCAATCAAGTCGCAGGTCCTCGCCGACTTCATCGCAGAATGGACTCCCGCCTCTGGGTCCGGGGACGAAGATCTCCCTGTGCCGCCCCGACGCAGTGACCATTGGACCCTGCTGTTTGATGGGTCGCTGTGTCTCGCTGGGGCTGGCGTGGGGGTAGTCCTCCGGAGCCCCGAGGGGAAGGAGCTCGAGTACGCCACGCGGCTCGAGTTCCCCGCAACCAACAACGTCGCCGAATATGAGGCTCTGCTCCTCGGGATGCGTCTCGCGCGCTCCCTGGGGATCCGGCGCCTCCTAGTAAAGGGAGACTCTCAGCTCGTTGTCTGCCAAATGGACAAATCTTACCTGTGCCATGACGCAAATTTAAGTCTTTACTTGCAGGAAGTACGAAAGATGGAGAAACACTTCGACGGCCTTGAGGCCCGGCATATCCCGCGAAGGGAGAATGACCGGGCTGATGCTTTAGCCCGGGCGGCAAGCGCCCGGGAAACGCTCCCCAAAGGGGCCTTCTTGGAAACAATCACGAAGCCCTCGGTGGCCTCCCCGGACGCAGGCCCCGAGCCTCCGGTCCCGGAGGTCGCCGAGATCGCCCGGCCGTCGTCATGGATGGATCCCCTCATCTCCTTCATCAAGGGGGAGGGGGACCCTCCCGGCGAGACCGAGGTTAAACGCCTCCGGGCCAAAGCCCGGGCATATCTCCTGCTGGAGGGAAGGCTCTACAAGCGGGGGGCTTCAGCCCTCCTGCGCTGCCTCCCTCGGTCGGAGGGACTTCAACTCCTGGAAGACATTCACGCGGGGAGCTGTGGTTCTCACCTAGCCCCGCGTGCCATCGCCGCCAAGGCCCTTCGGCAGGGTTTTTACTGGCCTACAGTCATGCGCGACGCGCGAGACCTTGTCTCCGCGTGCGAAGCATGCCAGAAGATGGCCAAGGGCTCGAATCTCCCCCCTGTAGCGCTGCGAACTATCCCCATCACTTGGCCCTTCGTGCACTGGGGGATGGACCTCTTGGGGCCTTTCCCCCCAGCGCCCGGAGGATACAAGTATGCGGTAGTTGCGGTCGACTACTTTACAAAGTGGGTTGAGGCGGAGCCCTTGGCTAGCATCACCTCCCGGGCCGTTCAGCGGTTTTTCTGGAAAAACGTCGTTTGTCGTTTTGGTGTCCCCCGGGAAATTACCGTGGACAACGGGACCCAATTCGACTCGGCTTATTTCCGGGAATTCTGCGAAGGCCTGGGAGTCGTCATCCACTTCGCCTCAGTGGCCCATCCCCAAAGCAACGGGGCCGTCGAGAGGGTCAATGGCGTAATCCTACAGGGGTTACGCCGGAGACTCGAACAAACTGCTTCCAAGCGGGGCGCGTGGGCAGAGGAGCTCCCTAGCATCCTCTGCTCGATGCGCACGACCCCGTCCCGGGCCACAGGGCGTGCTCCCTTCTCCCTAGTCTACGGGGCGGAGGCAGTCCTCCCCCTGGAAATCGGCTTCCGGTCGCTGCGGGTCGAGCTCCTGAACGGAGCCACGACCGCAGCCTACTGGGCCAACGAAGACAACCGGCGGCTGGAGATCGACCTCGTGGAGGAGGAACGCGACCGGGCGCTCCTCCGCCACGCCATCTACGAGCGCGAGATGTCGCGCGCATACAACCAGCGCGTGCGCGAGAGAGCTTTCCGCCTTGGGGACCTTGTCCTCAAGCGCGTCACGGACCCCCAAGCCCAGGGTAAGCTCTCCCCCAAGTGGGAGGGCCCCTACAGGATCTCCGCTGTCCTCGGCTCGGGGGCCTACAAGCTCTCCAACCTTCAAGAGCAGGAGCTGAAGCACACCTGGAACTTGCGTTTACTTCGCAAGTTCTACGTCTAGCCTTACGGGCCTGTCCCCTCCCCCGGAGCGGTCACCCCAGAGGGGGAGGAGGGACACTGTAGCTTCCCTTTTTTCCCCCTTCGCGGCTTCGCAGGGGGGCGCTTTGTACATTTTGTTAATAAATGCATAGCCTTTGTTCTTCAACTGTCTCACTGCAGGTTGTTCTTGTTTAACCGCCCCTAGTGGTGATGCCCTCTCCGCGAGGACGCCCTCCCCGCGAGGATGCCTTCCCCATGAAGATGCCCTCCCCGTGAGGAAGCCCTCCCCGCGAGGATGCCCTCTCCGTGAGGAAGTGGGCCCTGCCCCAGCAAGTCCCTCCTGAAGGGCGGCTTACGAACAGCCCTCGTGGACTGAGGGTGTAAGCGGCAACCCGGTCCCCAGTGGCCGTGGTAACGAGTCACTTTGGGAGATTAGTCCCCTACCCAAACACTCAAGACCCGTCTCCGGGCACTTCCTCCTCCGGGAGTAGACGCTCTCCTCAGCGGGACGTCTAATGGCTTTCTGGATCTATCTTCCTCCTCCGGGAGTCGACGATATTCCCGGCTCCCCGTTCTCACGGCGACCGGAAGATCAGCCCCTTGCGGCTTGATTGGATCTATCTTCCTCCTCCGGGAGTCCACGATATTCCCGGCTCCCCGTTCTCACGGCGACCGGAAGATCAGCCCCTTGCGGCTTGATTGGCTCTATCTTCCTCCTCCGGGAGTCGACGTTATTCCCGGCTCCCCGTTCTCACGGCGACCGGATGATTATCTCTCGAAGATACATTATTCTCGGTTCCCCGTTCTCACGGCGACCGGACGAACCCTCCCGGGAAGCTCTCCTCCGGAGGTCTTATTGGCTTTTCATGAGCCCCTTCCGCGCCTAGTTCCCGGTTCCCCGCTATCCCCGCGGTCGGATGAACCTCTCCCGGTGCCCCCGTTCACCCCGGAAGGCCCCTCCTTCGGAAATCCTTTTACATTTTCTAACAAAATATTTCTACAGGTTATGCTCCCCCGGGGACCCTGTTACCCCCACAGCACGCGGAGGCCTCCTCCCGCCCGCTGTGGGCGGGGGGGGACAGGGGGCCCCCGGGGTCACCCACGAAGAAACTTAGCTCATCCTTGTTAAGATGAGTCGTCCAGACCATCCAAGAAGAAGAAAATAGAGGCAATAAAAGGAAACAACGCGCTTTATTGATCAACAAACCCGGAGGACATCTTCCCCCTCCGGTGGGTTTCGGAAATGATACAACCCGGGTCCTAACCGGGGGGATTTTCTACGAGCCTAAGGCTCCTACGCCTAAAGCTCCCGGAGGCGCTCCCTCAGCTCCCGGGCCAAGTCCCGGTACAGTGCCCGGACGCGACGTTGAGAGTCCCGAAGTACGTCTTCGGGCCAAAACTCGTACCCAGCCGGCGGAAGTATCCGGAGAGGAGGTATCATCTGGACCTTCGGGCGCGGGGGAGTCAATTCAGCACGGCTGTTGTCAAAATTATCCAAGTGCCATTCCGGGCGCCACCTCAACCAGACAGGCTCCCGGGCAGTACCGTCGTCGCGCCTCCCGGAGACAAGGCTTAGCAAAATCAAAGCCGCTTGGGCGTCCCCCGGAGAGCCTCTCCCGGACCGTTGCTCGGGAGCAACCCCCCGGGAACCCTGGTAACATTTCATTGCAAAGACTTAGAAAAATTTCCAATATATTTCATTGCAAAATGTTTTTGTACAAGTGCCCGGGGCTTCTCCTAAGAAGCTACCGGAATCAAAATGTCTACCAAAATAAAAAGGGGTCCTAGCTAAAGACCCGGGGGAGGCTCATACTTTGGCATTGGGGTCCTCCCCCCGGGGAGCTTCCTCCGTGGCCGGGGCAGGGACATCCGCGGCCGGAGGCGCCGGTGCCGGGAACCACGTCCGGATGATCCGGTCGTAGAACCCCTCCGCCAGCAGCTCCACCTCCCGGCGCGTCGGCTCGAAGGCCTCCGGAAAGCCCCGGGGGATGCGCCCCCCGATCGCCCGGGCGCCGACCCCATGGTAGTCAACGAGCCCCGCGGCGGCCGCGATGACGGGGATCGCCCGGCCCCGTGCCCGGACGTCCATAGCCTCCGGGATCGCGGAGACTTGTGCGTTGAGAAAACGCACAGCCTCCGCGAGGGTGGCCGGGGGTACCTCGGGGCCGCTCCCGGAGCCAAGGCTAACGCCAAGGCTTTCCAAGGTCGAGCGGACGGAGCGGCCTGCGTCCGACAGCGCCCGGACGCTGGAGCTCTCGAGCTCTCGGAGCGCCTTCTCCCGCACCTTGGCCTCCTCTCGGAGGCGGATGTAGGCGCCCTCCGAAAGGTGCACCTGCGCCCGGGCCCGGGACAGCTCATCAAGAGCTTTGTCCCGCTCCCGGAGGGCCGCCTCCCGCTGCTCGACGCAGGCCGCGGCCCGGCTCTCCGCCTACTTGAGCAGCCGGGTGACCCGCTGCTCAAGGCCCCAGGTAACAGTCGCTACCTACAAAATGCATAAAGAGTAAGAAAAATCTTAAGTGCAGGAAAAAAGCCGAAGTGTTGAGAGCTCGAGTTACCTGGGCTCCGAGGGACTCGAGCCCCTCAAAACGCTCGTGGAGCGTTCCTCCTGCTACGAAGGCCTGCACCTTCCGGTTGTGCAGGCCCTCCGCGTAGCGGGCCACCTCCCCCGCATAGCGGGCCACCTCCCCCGCAGGAAATAGGGAGGTGTCTTGCCCGGCCCTCCTGTCGCGGCCGGGAGAGGGCCCCCGGACCTCCGAATCCGGGAGCACGGCCGGCGTCGCCGGCGTCTTCGTCGACGAAGTTTCCTCCGAAGACGAAGACGAAGATTGGGCGGGGATCTCCGCCCGGGGGGGGATCATTGGGCCTTTCCCCGCCCCAGGCCGGAGGGCCCTCGGAGCCTCCTGCTCCGGGGGGACCTCGAAGACTGAGGGGCTCCCCCCCTCCTCATCCACCGGCCAGAGGCGCGGGGGGGCCGCCCCCGAAAACCTCACTTCTAGCCTCTCCGGCGCCAATGCCGCCGGGGGAGGCGAGAGGAGCGTCACGCGAACTGGCGACGGGGCGTAGTCCGCCGAATCGGACCCCGCCCCATCGACAACAACCTCCTTCCCCCGGGCCTCGACGGGGGCCTCCGGGGGCGGAGGCGTCGCCTCTGCCCGGGGCGCCGCCCGGGCATGTTCGGCTCCGGGAGCTGCGTCCCGGGCCCTCACCGGCGTCGTCGCCGGCGCCGTCGCCGGAGCTGGGGTCTTCTGGACCCGGGGCTTTTTGGGCTCCGAGCCCCCGGCCGCGTCCTTCCCCCGTTTATGAGACCCGGGGGTGGGAAGGGGCTTCCTCTCCGGATGCCTGAGCCCGTAGGCCTCGGCCACCAAGTTCCGGGGAGGCCCCTCCCCCACGAGGCGCACGATGCGCTCGTGTTCGTCGGCGAAGTACCTCCCCAGGAGGTGCTCCGCCTTGTCCCTCGCCGCCGGGTACGGGCGCACTGCAAGAGGTAAAAAGTTAGTCAATTTCTTATAAAAAACTGCAAGTACAAAAATGCAGGGGACTTACGCCGCGTCACCGGCTTGACCGGAGGCCGCTGCTCCGGGCCCATGCCGATCCCCCTTCCCCCGCGTGAGAAGGGGGAAAGCCGGAGGAGCGCCAGCTCCTCCGCGGCGTCCCGCATTGAGCGGGCCTTCTTAGCCAACACCACCTTCTCGAGGAGCTCGAACTCGTCGTCCGTCCACACCGGCGGCTTCGGTGCGGATGATCGGCTGTAGGTGGGAGGCTCCGGGGCGTAGACCACCGCCTCGTCCCGGACCCGGAGGTAGAACCACCTCCGGAGCCAGTCCCCCCAGTGGTCCCGGGAGGCCGCCGCCGGGAAGTCCGCCACCCGGGAGGGCAGCATTTGGACCATCACCGAGCCGAAGGGGGACTTCGGTCCTCCCTTCACCAGGTGGGAGCTCCGCGCCGCCGGTTCATAGAAGTACCGGAAGGCACGGAGGGTGGGCTCCCGCCCGGTCGCTGTCTCGTAGAGCCATATAAAAAGGCCCATACGGACGAGCGCGTTCGGGGTGAGGTGGTTGAGAGCCACCCCGTACTCTTTGAGAAACTCCCGGAGCATCGGATGCACCGGGAGCCGGAGCCCCGCCTAGAGGAAGGCCTCGAAGGCCACGACCTCTCCGGGCCTGGGGCGGGGGGCTCCGTCCTTCTTTAGGGGGACCCGGATGTCCCCCTCTTCGACGATGCCCTTCTTGACCAGGGACTCCGCGTCCGAGGCCGAGAACTCGGAGGCCCAAAGGAAATCCACGGGGATTTCCTCCGGGGGCACCTCCGTGGTCTTCGCTCGACCTTTGGGCGCCATTAGGTGAGTTTGTTTTTCGGTGGCTAAGTTTTCAGGTGGCTGTCAACAACTCCCGGAAGAGCGCTACCGGAAAAGGCTACCGGAGAAACTACCGGAAGAGAGCTACCGGGAGAGCTGAACCTGGAGTTGAAGATTTGGAATGAGCTTCTGGGGCCCCCTAAGGCCCTATTTATAGAGGCCGGCCGTGATCTAGATGCGCGCCACGTGGCCCCCTCGGGGCAATCTGGACCACTGAAATTCAAACCGTGCGCGGGAAACGAAGGGACAGGCGCGTAAATCGAGACGCCGTTTCGAACCCCGCGTGCATTTATTGCGAGAACGGCGCGGCCATAAAGCGCCCGGCACGGAAACCGAAGCGTCGCCGGGGCTCCAGTGATTTTCGTCCGGTGGTTCCGCCCGGAGATTTTCCCGGTACCGTAACCATTCCCTCCGGGGGCTCAAGCTTCGTCCCCGGAGGGCATGGGGGGCTGCTGTTGGGGGAAATCTCCACGCGGCCAAGCCCAGGTAAGTTCATGATTGCCCGGGGACAGTGGCCTCCGGTGCCTGCCCCGGGCGCCGCCTTTTGGGGCCCTGGGACCGTGCCTCCGGAGCATGTGCCGGGCGCCGCCATTTGGCCCCCGGGACCGTGCCCCCCGGGCATGTCCCGGGCGCCGCCATTTGGCTCCCGGGACCGTGCCCCCCGGGCATGTCCCGGGCGCCGCCATTCGCCCGGGGACAGTGGCCTCCGGTGCCTGCCCCGGGCGCCGCCATTTGGCTCCCGGGACCGTGCCCCCCGGGCATGTCCCGGGCGCCGCCGTTTGGTCCCCGGGACCGTGCCCCCCGGGCATGTCTCGGGCGCCGCCATTGGCCCGGGGACAATGGCCTCCGGTGCCTGCCCCGGGCGCCGCCATTTGGCTCCCGGGACCGTGCCCCCCGGGCATGTCCCGGGCGCCGCCATTCGCCCGGGGACAGTGGCCTCCGGTGCCTGCCCCGGGCGCCGCCATTTGGCTCCCGGGACCGTGCCCCCCGGGCATGTCCCGGGCGCCGCCATTCGCCCGGGGACAGTGGCCTCCGGTGCCTGCCCCGGGCGCCGCCATTTGGCTCCCGGGACCGTGCCCCCCGGGCATGTCCCGGGCGCCGCCGTTTGGTCCCCGGGACCGTGCCCCCCGGGCATGTCTCGGGCGCCGCCATTTGCCCGGGGACAGTGGCCTCCGGTGCCTGCCCCGGGCGCTGCCATTTGGCTCCCAGGACCGTGCCCCCCGGGCATGTCCCGGGCGCCGCCGTTTGGCCCCCGGGACCGTGCCCCCCGTGCATGTCCCGGGCGCCGCCATTCGCCCGGGGACAGTGGCCTCCGGTGCCTGCCCCGGGCGCCGCCATTTGGCCCCCGGGACCGTGCCCCCCGGGCATGTCCCGGGCGCCGCCATTCGCCCGGGGACAGTGGCCTCCGGTGCCTGCCCCGGGCGCCGCCTTTTAGGTTCCCGGGACCCTGCTCTCCGGAAGGGGTCCCGGACGTCATCGCCCTCCTAAAAGGTAAAACCCCTGTTTGTTTATCACGTGCAGGTCACGCGAGGGACGCCTCGGGAATCAGCGACCACATGTCAAGCATCCAAGACGTTTGACCGGGAGAAGGACGGTCCTACCCTTCAATCCGACGGTGGCGTTCGGGGTAGTTTAGGCTTTTTGCTTCTTTTTGGGGCTATAAATAGCCCTTGTACCCCTCTGTTGTAAAGGATCAACTCATTATTATTGGAATAGCTAATCTCACAGACGTGCTCCGGAAGCCTCTCCCCCGGAGAGAGCCTCCCCAGCCGACTCCGGTCGGGAGCGCGTCGACAGGACTAGGGCCCCCACTGGGACCCGAACCTGTATAAATCCTCGTGTCTTTTCTTGTGTTTGTCCGGCGGGGGAGGACCGGTCGCCCGGTCGACCCGCGCTGCGTAATTTCCGCTAGGATCGTCTTCAAAACCTGCCGGGGTATTCTTAATACCACGACAATACTGTATTACATCTGTACTGTATATGTGAATGTACTGTATTGTGAAGTAAAGAATGTACTGTATATGTGAATGTACTGTATTGTGAATGTAAGGAATGTACTATATTGCATTTGTACTGTATTTCTATCGGTAAATTCATTCACAACCCAGAGAGTACTATCATTTTTTCTATCGGTAAACTCATCCACAACCGAGAGAGTACTACCCTTTCTTCTATGCGTACACACGTAATACACCGTTAGAAGAGTTTAACTTTTCCTGCCAGTGAACTCATACACAACTGAGAGAGTACTATCATTTTCTCTATCGGTAATATCTTTCACAACCGAGAGAATACTATACTTTATTCTATCGATACACACGTAATTCACCGTTAGAAGAGTTTAACTTTTTCTGCCGGTAAACTCATACACCACCGAGAGAGTACAATCATTTTTTCTATCGGTAAACTCATTTCCAACCGAGAGATAACTAAGGTTTTTTCTATCTGTATACTCGTAATTAACTGTTAGAAGAGTGTGCCTTTTCCTACCGGTAAACTCATTCACAATCGAGAGAGTACTATACTTGTTCTATCGGTAAACTCTTTCACAAACGTCAGACTACAACGGGTTTTCTACTAGTTGTCGCCTAAAATGCCGTTAGAATAGTGAATTTCTTCTATCGGTTATTTACCGATAGAAAATGACCTGTCTTGCTCTATCGTGTCTATCTCTAACGGTACAAAAATTGATAGTAGAAGGGTGTTTTTTACCAATAGAAGAAAACTTTTCTATACTAGTGTCCCAAGGTGTGCTAGGAACAGGCAGAGGCATATATAAACCATGTGGATTAAGTCATGACTTAGCTTTTTGACATGTAGTGCAGCGTGCAACGTAGCGCTCGATGTGACGCCCCATCTTCGGCCAATAGAAATGAACGGCCAAGATGTCTTCCATCTTCTTGACACCAAAGGGTCCCATGAGACCTCCTCCATGCGCCTCCTGTAACAACAAAAGACAAACGGAGCTAGCAGGAATGCATAGCTTGTTAGCTCGATAAACGAAGTCAACATTTATCACAAATTTATTCCAGCTTCTTCCTTCTTTAGAATTCGGCAATACATCTTTAAAATCAGTATCATGCGCATATTGCTGTTGATGGTTTCTAATCCGAAAATCTTGAAGTCAAGTTGAGATAACATAGTGTAACGTCTAGACAAAGCATCAGCAATAACATTCTCCTTCCCTTTCTTGTGTTTGATAACATAAGGAAAAGATTCAATGAATTCTATCCATTTTGCATGTCTACGATTCAATTTTCTTTGACTTCTAATATGCTTCAAAGATTTATGGTCAGAATGGATAACAAACTCTTTCGGCCAAAGGTAATGTTGCCATGTCTCCAAAGTCCGAACTAAAGCATATAATTCTTTATCATAAGTTGAATAATTCAGACTAGAACCACTTAACTTTTCACTGAAATAAGCAACAGGTTTACCTTCTTGGATTAACACACCTCCAAGTCCAATTCCGCTGGCATCACATTCAAGTTCAAAAGTCTTACGAAAATCAGAAAGTTGGAGCAATGGTGCGTTTGTAAGCTTCTCTTTCAAGATATTGAATGATTGTTCTTGTGCATGACCCCAAACAAACAGAACTCCTTTCTTCGTGAGCTCATGCAACGGTGCAGCAATGGTACTGAAATCCTTGGCAAAACGCCTATAAAATCCAGCAAGTCCAAGAAAGCTTCGCACATGGGTGCCGTTGTTGGAATCAGCCAACTTTGAATAGCTTCGATCTTGGCTTCATCAACTTCAATGACCTGTGGAGTAACAACATAACCAAGAAACGAAACTCGATCGGTGCAAAAGGTGCACTTCTCAAGGTTACCGAACAAATGTGCATCACGTAAAACTTTAAAAACAGCATGCAAATGTTCAAGATGTTCATCCAAGGATTTGCTATAGATCAAAATGTCATCAAAGTATACCACCACAAATTTGTTGATGAAAGGACGCAAAACCTCATTCATTAATCTCATGAAAGTGCTTGGTGCATTATTTAAACCGAAAGGCATCACTAACCACTCATATAATCCGAATTTAGTTTTAAACGCAGTTTTCCATTCATTTCCTAATTTCATGCGAATTTGGTGATATCCATTACGCAAATCAATTTTAGAGAACACAATAGAGCCACTCAATTCATCAAGCATATCATCTAACCTAGGAATAGGATGACGATATCGAATTGTTATGTTATTGATAGCTCTACAATCAACACACAATTGTCAAGTAAGTCTTGCACTTGACGCTGAATCTCCTCAGTCTCTTGTGGATTGATTCTATATGGTGCACGGTTGGGCAACGAGACTCCTGGAATTATATCGATTTGATGCTCAATCCCTCGAATTGGAGGCAGCCCCGATGGTACTTCCTTCGGAAATACATCAGCAAACTCCTGCAAAACATTAGCAACAGCAAGTGGCAAAGAAGGCATGTCCTCAAGTGAAAACAAAGCTTCTTTGCAAACTAAAACATAGCAATCAGATGCATTAGTTTCTATCTCAGTAATTTCAAATTTGGTAGCAAGCAAAACAGAACCTTTCAACTTAATTTCAGCATGGTTAGAACTAGGTTCGTTCTATTTATGTTGAACAAATTGTTTAGCTATGATCTGATTTTCACTTTTTCTAATCTCCTTTTCTCTACTAGCTCTCTCCAATTCATCTTTTAAAATTGCTTCAGGAGACATGGGTAGCAAAGTGATTTGTTTTCCTTTAAACATGAGAGTATATTAATTAGTTCTACCATGATGCAAAACATCTCTATCATATTGCCACGGTCTACCTAACAATAAGGAACATGCTTGCATAAGTACGACATCGTAATCAGCATAATCATGATAGGAACCAATAGAAAAGTGTACTCTCACAATGCGAGTTACCTTCAGCTTACCACAGTTGTTGAACCATTGATTGTAGTAGGGTCGAGGGTGCTGATTTGTGGTCAAGCCAAGCTTCTCAACCATGTCTATGCTTGCTAAGTTGTTGCAACTTCCTCCATCGATGATCATACGGCATGATCGGTCCTTGACAACGAACTTTGTTTGCAACAAGTTGTGACGTTGATTCTGTTTAGCACACTCCATTTGTGCAATAAGCACACGCTTCACAATGATGCTCAAATATCGATTATTAATTTCAGCACCATATTGTTCATGTCCAGCTTGTTGCCCTTCACCTGCATGGTTAGTTGCAAGCAGAGCATATTCTTCTTCGATATCACTAGCTGAAGTGCACTCACCATCATCCTTTATGAGTAGGGCTCACTGGCTAGGGCAGTCACGCATGATATGACCGAATCCCTTACAACGGTGGCATTGTGTTTCTCGTGCTCTTTCGGAAGAAGCAATCAATGGCGAACTTTGTACGGGGGCTTGGACTGTACTCTTACTCGTCTCGGTCACTCGTGAAGGTATTGTGGAAGCACTAGGACGTCGGTTGTTGCTGGAGAAACTCGGTGTAGGTGCTCGGCTCGATATGTTGTATGGAGCTTTCGGTTGGGCACCTTCGAAACTCCCACTTGTCGCGCCCCGAAACTAGGACTACGACTACTCCCGTGGAGACCTAGCTCGCTGCAGCTAGTCCCATATACATATACCTTTGACTTCCCAGGATAAGTTAAACATAGGAGTATATTACATTGCAACAGAGTAACTTACAAAATATTTAACCAGTATGACCTGCTGGCCTTAATATTACATAAAGAGATTACAATGCCTTCACGGCATTCAAGGTTTAGCAAAATATTAACTACACAGCAGAAGATAGGTGACCCTCCCACAAAAGAAGTTGACTGCAGAACAACACACATCAGGGCTCTGGCGGAACTGATTCTCCTCCTTTTGGATCCACAAAGTTCTCCATGCCATCATCTTGATCAAGGTACGCTCCATCTACTGAGTTGAATGTTGCAAGGGTGAGCACTTACGTACTCAGCAAGTCATAGGTAAGAGTAGATACATATAGTAGTGATGATATGAACCTAGACTAGTCAAGAATTATGGATGTTTGTAAAATAACCTTTTTCTTTCATATCTCAACTCATCTTATGGCAGCACCTTTCATAATATAGCATCATCATTCATGTTCACTAGATTATAGCACTACCGCGACACGTCGACACACGACAGCCCACGGCAGTGTGAGACCCCCATTTGAGGATCATCTTGGTAACCGCCCAGGTAGGTTACACACAGCAGGATGTCACAAGAGCTCCAAACCACACAAGCATAGTAATAACATTAAACAAGTAGCAGGCCAACATGGCCAATATTACATAGCCAAAGCACCGAAAATGGCGCTAAATAGAGTTGCTAAGAAAATAACAAGTTTGTCAGAACCAGAATCGGTATCCAAGTACCGAACACACAGCATAAAGCACAAGGCAACGACGAAAAGCTTGGCTTCCATCTGCAGCGGGGTTGGAGTGGCTCCTCCCACATCTGACTTGACTTGGTGCGCAATCCTTCTAGAACGTGGGCTCGTCCGGGGCACTTCCATCTTCTGCCGGGAACTCATAACTGAAGGAATCGGGATCCTCGAATCCCTCTTCTACAGTTGGATGTAAATGCAAGGGTGAGCACTTGGTGCTCAGCAACACTCATTCCGGGGATTATAGTAATTGTACTTATATGAGGGTGAAACATATGATTCAGGGGTTTTAGTTTCATATGGATAGAGATATATAGATTTCCAAGTTATTTGTTCAGTAAAACAGTACTTTGTCATGAAAATGATACTTTAAACATTAAACAGGTTTTCAATAAAACATTAGATGTAGTGGTCTCCCATGAGTCACTACTTTGTTAACCGCATTATGAAAGCATTCCAAAACATTACTTGTGCTATAACCCATGGATAACATCCACTACGAAAAGACTCCTGAACCTGGGAGTACAGAGTATCTGATACTTCTTTTACACTTTGCAAAGGTGTACCTCTTTTTAAATCCACTGGTTCACTCGGCTTTCAAGTCGGATCAGCTCCATGTGACTTATACACATGTGACAAGGCCGAGATCACACAACGCTTTTACAGTTTAGTATTAACAGTATCCCTGCCCGGTAAATAGACAGTTAAGTCTCAAATACCGTTGTGGGTCCTCCCCACTGCCTTACTTCCTAGCCTCTGGCTTATGTTCCCGCAAGACACATAGCCTTGGTCTGTGTCCACGCAAGACATATGACCATTCAAGATTACAACCGCGCACGGCTTAATCTGAGGCGTAGGGCGCCTTCCTTCTTTCCACCTTTATCTCTCATCATTTTTCTGAACTCACATCACTCATGGCCGAACTGCGGCCCACCAGTTTCCACGTGAGAAACCAGACCGACAAACCATGCAGGGAACTGCTAATACCAAAAAGCTACTAAGTTGTGCCTGTCCCATACCAGGCAAGTGGTTGGTACGTTTACATTTCGCATAGAGACACAGCACAAGGTTCTCGTCCTTATGAACCGATAGTGAGGAACATTCACATTCCCTTGTGCGCACCGCACCCTCTCCTTACAATCCAATCCTCACTACTGATCCCTTTTATCAGTTTTCTTGACAAAACGGTTTTCATTATAACTTCTCATGCATTTGACCATTTCAAGTTTAATGTGGATATTCAGTATATGAGTCCTAGGGTGACAAAAGCATATATACGAAGGTTCAATAACAAAAGGGGTTTCATGATTCATTAGGGAATATCTACTCATGTCATTCAAACATAACTTGTATTTCAACTAAGCATGCATAGTAAGAAACAGTGAATATACTTCATATGAAAATATTGGGTGAGACATGATCAAAGGAATGAGGCTTGCCTTGCAATGTTGGGTCTAAATACTCAGACGGATCTTCAGAGACTTCTTCCGCTCCTTCAGCTTCTGACTCTGCGGCAATCAAATAACACACAAACACATACCATAAGCATACAGAAAATAGTTTCTATAGAAAGTATCAAGTAAATAAGTCATGCATGCAGGGGAAAAGGTTAGGGCAAGGTCACAAGGGCTCTGGTCGAAGAAACGGCTAAAAAGGATTGAACGTCGAAGGGTCGACATTCAGTTCATGGCTTTGGCATAGCTTCAAACTGATCTTAGGATGGTTTTCTGGAGAAGTGATAGAAGAGAAAGTTGTAGAACACAACTCCAGGAATCTAAAGGACAAGGTGGCATTTCAATTGCTCAACCAGAAGGGGTCAAACAAGGCTAATGCCAGTGGCTGACATGCACTGACATAGTGCTGGACATGGCCAGAAACTAGGGCATGGCTTAACTTTTGATCCAGGGCTCCAATTGATGTACCACTTTGTCTGGGAGGTAGGCATTACTAACAGGAACAATATACTCAACAGGCACTAGGGCTGGAAATGGCCGGAGGGTGGCCAAATCCGGCGATGAACTACGGTGGCCTGGACATGAACTAAGTTACTGGACAATGATCTTGGCATAGGCATAACTCACAATCTAGGCAGATCCAGGTGTCGAGCTAGTGGACAATATTGCTCAGGGTACTGGAATCTATCTAAGGGACAAGGTTTCAGGGGCTAGATCGGCCGGGAAAGAATTCCGGCGACCGGCGCTGGAGAAGACGACACTGGAGCTTGGGTATTTTTGATACAGGGCGAAAGAGCTCAATTCCAAGCTTGGGGATGATCTCTAGGGTACAACGAAGCTACTGGAGAGGTTAATTTCATTGGATATCGACCGGAGAAGCTTGGCGCCGAAGTCCGGCGAACGGCCGAGGTTCCAATTTGGGATTTCTTCGATTTGAGCTTAATTGGGGATTCTGGTTCTACAGGCTTGCTCTACTAAGCTTACTGATCAACTTCTTCTACAGGATTGAGGGTTAATTTGGGCTGAATTGAACGGCATTGGGGGAACAGGGCAAATCGGGAATCCGGCGATCACCGGCGATGGGAATCGATCTGGTGCAATTGGCTGCTATGACACAGGGAGGGGAACGAGGGGAACTCACTGGTGAACTTGGATTGAAGAAAGGGGCTGTGGAAAGGGCTAGCACCCTGAGCTCACTCACTGGCTCGCCGGAGAAGAAAGCGAAAACGGCGAGAAACTGGAAATTTGGCTAAGTCTTGAGGTTGTGCTTCTTCACAGCACTGAGGGGGTTTCAATAGGCACGGGGACGGAGCTTGCGAGGGAGAACGCGACAACGGTTGCTTGCGCCGGGGAGAAACTTGTCGGGCGCAGGCGCAACGACGGCGACGGCGACGTGATCGCGCTTCAGGCGGTGCTGCAGCTTTGCCAGTTGCCTTGGGACTTCACCAGTGATGGCGCAGATGCGGAGGCGACAATGTAGCTCCGGCAATGACACGTAACGCCATGCAACTGCCATGGCAACGGGAGCGCGCGGGCGAAAACGCTGCTGGAGCGCGGCGGTTTATCCACTGGGCGAGGCGATGCAACTGTGATGGCACGTGCGCGGGAGGTGGCATAGCAACTCACGGGCACAGGCGACAGAAACGGTGGCCGGCGGCGAGCAAGCACGGCGAGAACACAGCGCGGCAACGGTGGCTCGTGCACTGGTCGTGGCAACGACCAGGGGCTGGTCGAAAGGACCTGAAAATAAGTTTGGGCCGTTCTGCAATTTCTGAAACTTGTTCCAGGGGCTGTCTTGTGAAGAAAACTTGAATAGAACTTGGGCCTGTTTGCAATTTTGGAGATCTGAGGGTCCGATCTGAAATCTGATTTCGCAGCTAAGTTGCAAAAGATTAATAGAACTTATCTGGCCAAGGTTTGGTAAGATCAGGCAAGATCTGAAGAGTTTCGACACAATTGGAGAAAACGGTTTAGGGTAAAATAGGGTAATTAGGGTTTTAAAATGGCAAGGCTTGAAACTCAGCTTTAGGGTGAGATTTTGGAGATGGTCCCGAAGGGAAAAATGTTCTGAACAACATTTAGATGGGAATGGCTGAAGCAGATTAGGGTTTGGGGTCCAGATGTGGATTTTGGCTATTTTAGGGTTTGGCAAAAACAGGGGTGTTACAAATCTACCCACCTTAGAAACAATCTCGTCCTCGAGATTAGGGTAGGTCAGAGAATAGGAAGGGAAATTCTCGTCGGAGATCTTCTTCTTTTTCCCAAGTTGACTCCTCCTCTGAATGATTATTCCACTGGACTCTGCAGAATCGGAGGGTTCTTGACTTCAGCACTTTCTCTCTGGTTTCCAGAATTCTAACAGGGTACTCTTGACAAGATAA
Organism: Pharus latifolius; assembly: GCA_019359835.1. Lineage (NCBI taxonomy): Eukaryota > Viridiplantae > Streptophyta > Magnoliopsida > Poales > Poaceae > Pharus > Pharus latifolius. The sequence continues at coordinate 61,981,163 of CM033324.1, read as the reverse complement.
GTCTGGTTGAATCTCGATCTCTGCAGGAGATATCTGTTCTGTTGGTTTTCTCAAGCATTTCTTCAGCTGAGATACATGAAATACGTCATGAATTCCAGTCAATTCTGGTGACAATTCCAACTTGTATGCCATTTCACCTCGCTTTTCCAGAATTCGATATGGTCCCACATATCTAGGTTTTAACTTTCCCTTCATCTGGAATCTTCGAACTCCTTTGTATGGCATAACTTTGAGATACACGTAATCGCCTTCCTCAAATGATAGCTCTCTTCTACTATTATCTGCATAGCTTTTCTGTCTAGATTGAGCTGTTTTCAGTTTTTCTTGTATGATCCTGACGTGGGCTGTGGCTTCTTCTACCAACTGGGGTCCTAGATGTTGCTTTTGACCAATTTCTGTCCAGTACAGAGGCGTGCGGCATCTTCTTCCATATAGAGCTTCATATGGTGCCATTTGTAGGCTTGCTTGGAAACTGTTGTTGTATGTGAATTCTGCATACGGTAGAAATAACTCCCAAGAGTCTCCATAGTCCAAAACACAAGCCCTCAACATATCTTCCAAAATTTGGTTTACTCTTTCAGTCTGACCTCCAGTTTGAGGGTGGTAAGCGGTACTGAATTTTAACTTTGTGCCCAGGGCTTTCTGCAACTCTTGCCAAAATCTTGAAACGAACTGGGCTCCTCTATCGGAAACAATAGCCTTCGGCACTCCGTGCAGGACGACTATTCTGCTGAGATACAGCTCTGCTAAGTCCTTAGCTGTATATAGGGTCTTTACTGGGAGAAAATGTGCTACCTTTGTTAATCTATCTACTATGACCCATATAGAATCGAATCCTTTTCTCGTCCTTGGTAGTCCCACAATAAAATCCATTCCGATTTCATCCCACTTCCACTCTGGGATTTGTAGAGGTTGTAGCGGTCCCGCAGGCTTTTGATGTTCTGCTTTCACTCTTTGGCATGTGTCACAAGTTGCGACAAACTTGGCAATTTCTCTCTTCATTCCTTTCCACCAAAAATTTTTCTTCAAGTCCTTGTACATTTTGGTGCTGCCTGGGTGTATGGAGTATGGGGTTTGATGAGCCTCTTGCATGATCAGGCCTTTGATCTCATTGTCATTTGGAATGCAGATACGGTCATCGTACCATAGAATTCCCTGTTCATCTTCTCGAAGGTTGGTTGTATCTTTGCTCTTCATGTCCTCCTTCATCTCTTGAAGGTCTGGGTCAATTGCTTGAGCTTGTCTGATCTTATCCTTCAACTCACATTCCATCTTTAGTGTAGCGATGGTTCCTTGGTCCACTAATTCCAATTGCAACCTTTCGAAGTCTTTGATCAGTTGTGTCGGCACTTCTAGCTGGGTTATCTGGTTGCAACGAGACTTCCTGCTCAAAGCATCAGCTACTACATTGGCTTTTCCTGGGTGATAGTGGATCTCTAGATCATAATCTTTGATCAGTTCTAGCCATCTTCTCTGCCTCATATTCAATTCCTGTTGCGTGAAGATATACTTCAGGCTCTTATGATCCGTATAAATTTCGCACTTACTGCCTAGTAAATAGTGTCTCCATATCTTCAGTGCATGCACAACCGCAGCTAGCTCCAAATCATGTGTTGGATAATTCTCCTCATGAGGTCGTAGCTGTCTTGATGCATAAGCTATCACTTTCCTTTCTTGCATCAATACACATCCTAATCCTTGTTTGGAGGCGTCACAGAAGACTTGAAAATCCTTTTTGACGTCCGGCAGTATCAGGATTGGTGCAGTTGTCAGTCTTTTCTTCAGTTCCTCAAAACTTCTTTCGCACTCCTCGGTCCAATTAAAAGGGGCATTCTTCTTCAGTAGCTGGGTTAGCGGTTTGGTGATCTTCGAGAATCCTTCTACGAATCTTCGATAATATCCCGCCAATCCCAAGAAACTTCTAACTTCTGTTGCGGTTTCAGGTTGTTTCCAATCGGTAACAGCTTGTATCTTCAACGGGTCCATAAATATTCCTTCGCCCGAGATGATATGTCCTAAGAAAGAGATCTTCTTCAGCCAAAAAGCACATTTGCTAAACTTGGCATATAGCTGGTGGTCTGCCAGTTTCTGTAGCACTATCCTCAGGTGATGTGCGTGCTCCTCCTCTGTCTTAGAGTAGACAAGGATATCATCCACAAATACAATAATGTACTTATCCAGGAATTCCATGAGGATCTTATTCATTAGATTCATGAATACCGCGGGTGCATTAGTTAATCCAAAGGGCATCACTGTGAACTCATGCAACCCATATCTGGTCACGAAAGCAGTTTTAGGAATGTCCTGCTCTCGGATCCTTAACTGGTGGTATCCCGATCTCAGGTCTATTCTTGAGAACACTTTTGCTTCTCTGAGCTGGTCAAAAAGGTCATCTATCCTTGGTAAGGGGTATTTGTTCTTAATGGTCATGTCATTTAGCTTGCGGTAGTCTATGCAAAGTCGCATGCTACCATCTTTCTTCTTAACAAAGAGCACTGGGGCTCCCCATGGTGATGAGCTTGATCTGATGAATCCTTTTTCTTCCAATTCAGCTATCTGCTTCTTCAGTTCCTCTTGCTCATGACCTGTCATCCGAAACAACTTCCTAGCATACGGAGCAGATCCGGGTTTTAGTTCGATGGTGAACTCTATATCCCTATCTGGTGGCAATCCGGGAAGTTCTTCTGGGAAGACTTCTGGGTACTCATTGACAATCGGTACCTCTTCAAGCTTCACTTCTTCAACGCAGTTCAATCTCTGCAGGTGGTCGCAGATTGGAGTTCTGTCTGCATGGAATGTAATTTGCTTTCCATTGGCATTTGTCAGGGTGATTGTTTTCTTCTCACAATCCATCAATCCCTTATGCTTGGCCAGCCAATCCATTCCAAGAATGACATCCAATCCTTGAAGGTTTAGAACTAGCATGTCTGCCAGGAATTCTAGATTGCCGATACAGAAGGCAACATTTCTACAGATAGAATTAACAATCATCCTAGCACCAGGTGACTGAATGATGATAGGATGCTCTAAAGCAACCACAGGCAAGTTATTACTCAACAAGCAATCTTTTGACATGAATGAATGAGTTGCACCGGGATCAAATAGAACAACTAAAATCTGAGAGGAGATCAAGAGTCTACCGATCACGACGTCAGTTGCCTCTCCTGCTTCTGTAGCAGTCACGAAGTTGAGTCTTCCTCCGGTGGTTGGTGTTCCTCTTCCTCTGTTGGTTTGGAATCTTCCTCCTCTGGCTTGTGATGCTCCTCTGGCAATAGTTCGTGTAGGTGCAGGGGATTTGGCTGCCTGAGCTTTAGCAACATTGGGAGGTAAATGTTGAAGTGGACAAGTGTCTCTGCGGTGTCCTCTTCTGCCACAATGGAAACACTCTGTATTCTTCAGCGTACAATCTCTATAGAGGTGACTTCCTTTGCATCCGGGGCAAGTTAGAGTTGTTGGTGATGAAGTCCTCTGGGGTCTCGGAGGTGCAGGTGGTCTGAAAGCGGCTCTGGCATATGGCGCTGGTCTTCCTCGGCTAGAATTTCCTTGAAAAGGGTATGCTATACTTTTCCTCTTGCGGTCTTCTTCTACTATGCCTCTTTTCTCCTCCATTTTGAGTACTCGATTCACAAGGACTTGGAAGTCCGTGAACTCGTGCGTTGACAAGTGATACTGATATGAGTTTTGTAGGCCTTCGCAAAATCTGTCGATCTTCCGCTCTTCTGTTATGATATCTTCAGGTGCATACCTGGCCAATTTGATGAATTCATGCAAATACTGCTTCACCGTCCTTCCTCCTTGCCTTAGATTCAAGAATTCTCTGCGTTTGGCTTGAATAGCTCCTTTGGGGACATGGTATTTACGGAACTGTTCCTTGAATTCATTCCAGGTAATTGAATTCTGATTAGGGTGTACCGTCTTGTAATTCTCCCACCATGCTGCAGCCGATCCTGTGAGCTGATGGGGTCCATACAGCAACTTCTCTTCGTCATTACACCTGACAGTATCCAATTTCCTCTCAATTTCTCTTAACCAATCGTCTGCCACGATCGGGTCTTCAGTGCAGCAGAAAGTTGGAGGACGCGTCTTTTGAAAGTCTGTCAGTCTTGCTCCAATGTTCGAGCTTTCCTCGCGGCGTGTTGCGGAGTTTTGCATGTTCCAGAATTTGACCCTGTACCTCTGCAGATCTCTGTCTGTTTTGCTCCATCCATATTAATATTTTCGTCAGATTTCCTCCTTGCGGTACTGAGGCCGATGAATTTGGCTGATCTGAGTCATCTCTAGTCCTTCTTGTTGATGTGTTCCTTGGGACTTCTTCTGAGCCTTGGATTCTACCTCTGGTGTTCACCATTCTGTTTTGACAAGATAATTGAGAACAGACTACTAATTTAAGAGAGCACAGATTGAACACAAGCTGAAATGAAAGATCAATCCAAGAGATTGGATTGGCATATGCGATTGCTATTTTCAAAGGTTTTCCAAAGATACAAGGTTTTCACCTTTACAGCTTTAGAGTTACCAACAAACAATACTAACAAAGCAGCTACTACAACAAGAGCTAAAGACTAACGGTTACAAGGGCTAGAGCAGAAGGGTCAAGCTGAAGAGAAAACTAGGATCTCCTGTCGGTCTTGGAAGAACTGCAAGGTTCCACTTCTTCAGGGTCTTCCTCTTCTTGATCTTCATCAGCATCCATAGGGTCCCATTGCATATCATTTTCCTCTTCTTCCTCAGATGAATCGTTGGTGTTGCATGTAGCAATCTCTTTTCCTTTGCCTTCAGGAACTTCCTTCCCTTTCACGAGAGTAGGATATTCTGGTGCAGGGGTGTTGATCACAATGCCACGCGAAGCAGGCGTGAAATAACCCAGGTAATCCCTAGGTCTTCCCACACTCTTGCGGGCTGTGAGTCTTATCTTCAAGCGATTCTTTTTGTTCACCGATCCTTCATCTTCGACTTCTCGAGCTCTGCTAGGTTCAGCCAACTCCTGAATCTGTTTCTCCTTCTCTTGGAGTTCTGAGCGAACCTTTGCAAGCGCACCTTCGAGATAGTGACGGTCATCCCGAGCATTTTCATGCTCACGCAACAACCGAGTGTAGCTTGACTCCAAGACTTGGACTACATCTCTGGTTTTGGTCAGGATGGCGTCTCTCTGGTTGGTGGAGGGATGAACAGTTCGACGATCCGATCCGGGAACTTGGTAGGGTACAAAACAGAAAGGAGAACCTATAAGAAAGTCATCGTACAGCTGGCGGATGGTACCTACAGCACGACGAGCAGCGTCTTGGATAGCATCTTCTTCTTCCTCTCTACGAGCTTCCTTTCTTGTTGATCCTCTCCCGATCTCTGGAATCTCGTACACAATCACCGAGGCACGGAAACCAAAAGGTCTACCATCGACTTCTTCTCGGCGGACGTAGTATACGGGTCGCCGGTTGTCTCTTGCTCCCAGAAATTGCAACATCATCCAAAGCATCAATGCCCATGATCCCAACTCGTCTCCGTGAATTAGCTTCTTACCAGGGGCCATCTGCGATGATGAGACACGGAACACTTAAAAGTAGGAAAACGGTTTTGAAAGTTTTCAAATAATACTCATTATGCTTTTCTTAAACAAATTAGGTTTTTCACAATTAGATTTTTACCAAATAATCTAGCGAATCTCTACTTTAGGGACGCCCATAATAGTAAGGGTCACGACCTACAGTCAAGCTTCATGCTCTGATACCATTCGCTGTGAGACCCCCATTTGAGGATCATCTTGGTAACCGCCCAGGTAGGTTACACACAGCAGGATGTCACAAGAGCTCCAAACCACACAAGCATAGTAATAACATTAAACAAGTAGCAGGCCAACATGGCCAATATTACATAGCCAAAGCACCGAAAATGGCGCTAAATAGAGTTGCTAAGAAAATAACAAGTTTGTCAGAACCAGAATCGGTATCCAAGTACCGAACACACAGCATAAAGCACAAGGCAACGACGAAAAGCTTGGCTTCCATCTGCAGCGGGGTTGGAGTGGCTCCTCCCACATCTGACTTGACTTGGTGCGCAATCCTTCTAGAACGTGGGCTCGTCCGGGGCACTTCCATCTTCTGCCGGGAACTCATAACTGAAGGAATCGGGATCCTCGAATCCCTCTTCTACAGTTGGATGTAAATGCAAGGGTGAGCACTTGGTGCTCAGCAACACTCATTCCGGGGATTATAGTAATTGTACTTATATGAGGGTGAAACATATGATTCAGGGGTTTTAGTTTCATATGGATAGAGATATATAGATTTCCAAGTTATTTGTTCAGTAAAACAGTACTTTGTCATGAAAATGATACTTTAAACATTAAACAGGTTTTCAATAAAACATTAGATGTAGTGGTCTCCCATGAGTCACTACTTTGTCAACCACATTATGAAAGCATTCCAAAACATTACTTGTGCTATAACCCATGGATAACATCCACTACGAAAAGACTCCTGAACCTGGGAGTACAGAGTATCTGATACTTCTTTTACACTTTGCAAAGGTGTACCTCTTTTTAAATCCACTGGTTCACTCGGCTTTCAAGTCGGATCAGCTCCATGTGACTTATACACATGTGACAAGGCCGAGATCACACAACGCTTTTACAGTTTAGTATTAACAGTATCCCTGCCCGGTAAATAGACAGTTAAGTCTCAAATACCGTTGTGGGTCCTCCCCACTGCCTTACTTCCTAGCCTCTGGCTTATGTTCCCGCAAGACACATAGCCTTGGTCTGTGTCCACGCAAGACATATGACCATTCAAGATTACAACCGCGCACGGCTTAATCTGAGGCGTAGGGCGCCTTCCTTCTTTCCACCTTTATCTCTCATCATTTTTCTGAACTCACATCACTCATGGCCGAACTGCGGCCCACCAGTTTCCACGTGAGAAACCAGACCGACAAACCATGCAGGGAACTGCTAATACCAAAAAGCTACTAAGTTGTGCCTGTCCCATACCAGGCAAGTGGTTGGTACGTTTACATTTCGCATAGAGACACAGCACAAGGTTCTCGTCCTTATGAACCGATAGTGAGGAACATTCACATTCCCTTGTGCGCACCGCACCCTCTCCTTACAATCCAATCCTCACTACTGATCCCTTTTATCAGTTTTCTTGACAAAACGGTTTTCATTATAACTTCTCATGCATTTGACCATTTCAAGTTTAATGTGGATATTCAGTATATGAGTCCTAGGGTGACAAAAGCATATATACGAAGGTTCAATAACAAAAGGGGTTTCATGATTCATTAGGGAATATCTACTCATGTCATTCAAACATAACTTGTATTTCAACTAAGCATGCATAGTAAGAAACAGTGAATATACTTCATATGAAAATATTGGGTGAGACATGATCAAAGGAATGAGGCTTGCCTTGCAATGTTGGGTCTAAATACTCAGACGGATCTTCAGAGACTTCTTCCGCTCCTTCAGCTTCTGACTCTGCGGCAATCAAATAACACACAAACACATACCATAAGCATACAGAAAATAGTTTCTATAGAAAGTATCAAGTAAATAAGTCATGCATGCAGGGGAAAAGGTTAGGGCAAGGTCACAAGGGCTCTGGTCGAAGAAACGGCTAAAAAGGATTGAACGTCGAAGGGTCGACATTCAGTTCATGGCTTTGGCATAGCTTCAAACTGATCTTAGGATGGTTTTCTGGAGAAGTGATAGAAGAGAAAGTTGTAGAACACAACTCCAGGAATCTAAAGGACAAGGTGGCATTTCAATTGCTCAACCAGAAGGGGTCAAACAAGGCTAATGCCAGTGGCTGACATGCACTGACATAGTGCTGGACATGGCCAGAAACTAGGGCATGGCTTAACTTTTGATCCAGGGCTCCAATTGATGTACCACTTTGTCTGGGAGGTAGGCATTACTAACAGGAACAATATACTCAACAGGCACTAGGGCTGGAAATGGCCGGAGGGTGGCCAAATCCGGCGATGAACTACGGTGGCCTGGACATGAACTAAGTTACTGGACAATGATCTTGGCATAGGCATAACTCACAATCTAGGCAGATCCAGGTGTCGAGCTAGTGGACAATATTGCTCAGGGTACTGGAATCTATCTAAGGGACAAGGTTTCAGGGGCTAGATCGGCCGGGAAAGAATTCCGGCGACCGGCGCTGGAGAAGACGACACTGGAGCTTGGGTATTTTTGATACAGGGCGAAAGAGCTCAATTCCAAGCTTGGGGATGATCTCTAGGGTACAACGAAGCTACTGGAGAGGTTAATTTCATTGGATATCGACCGGAGAAGCTTGGCGCCGAAGTCCGGAGAACGGCCGAGGTTCCAATTTGGGATTTCTTCGATTTGAGCTTAATTGGGGATTCTGGTTCTTCAGGCTTGCTCTACTAAGCTTACTGATCAACTTCTTCTACAGGATTGAGGGTTAATTTGGGCTGAATTGAACAGCATTGGGGGAACAGGGCAAATCGGGAATCGATCTGGTGCAATTGGCTGCTATGACACAGGGAGGGGAACGAGGGGAACTCACTGGTGAACTTGGATTGAAGAAAGGGGCTGTGGAAAGGGCTAGCACCGTGAGCTCACTCACTGGCTCGCCGGAGAAGAAAGCGAAAACGGCGAGAAACTGGAAATTTGGCTAAGTCTTGAGGTTGTGCTTCTTCACAGCACTGAGGGGGTTTAAATAGGCACGGGGACGGAGCTTGCGAGGGAGAACGCGACAACGGTTGCTTGCGCCGGGGAGAAACTTGTCGGGCGCAGGCGCAACGACGGCGACGGCAACGTGATCGCGCTTCAGGCGGTGCTGCAGCTTTGCCAGTTGCCTTGGGACTTCACCAGTGATGGCGCATATGCGGAGGCGACAATGTAGCTCCGGCAATGACACGTAACGCCATGCAACTGCCACCGCAACGGGAGCGCGCGCGCGAAAACGCTGCTGGAGCGCGGCCGTTTATCCACTGGGCGAGGCGATGCAACTGTGCTGGCACGTGCGCGGGAGGTGGCATAGCAACTCACGGGCACAGGCGACAGAAACGGTGGCCGGCGGCGAGCAAGCACGGCGAGAACACAGCGCGGCAACGGTGGCTCGTGCACTGGTCGTGGCAACGACCAGGGGCTGGTCGAAAGGACCTGAAAATAAGTTTGGGCCGTTCTGCAATTTCTGAAACTTGTTCCAGGGGCTGTCTTGTGAAGAAAACTTGAATAGAACTTGGGCCTGTTTGCAATTTTGGAGATCTGAGGGTCCGATCTGAAATCTGATTTCGCAGCTAAGTTGCAAAAGATTAATAGAACTTATCTGGCCAAGGTTTGGTAAGATCAGGCAAGATCTGAAGAGTTTCGACACAATTGGGGAAAACGGTTTAGGGTAAAATAGGGTAATTAGGGTTTTAAAATGGCAAGGCTTGAAACTCAGCTTTAGGGTGAGATTTTGGAGATGGTCCCGAAGGGAAAAATGTTCTGAACAACATTTAGATGGGAATGGCTGAAGCAGATTAGGGTTTGGGGTCCAGATGTAGATTTTGGCTATTTTAGGGTTTGGCAAAAACAGGGGTGTTACAGGCAGTACCCCTTATCATGACAACACATGTCATTTGGGTAATCTTGATTTAATAAATTTTATTTAGAAAATATACTTGTGTCACACCCCGTGGATTTAATCCACCGCAGTAAACTCCTATAAACCCGGGAGCTCGGATTATTCGAATACATTTTTAACTCTGCAGAGAGGTACCAATTTACCCGCAAGATATTCCACTTTCAAGCCCATCCTATCAATATGATTAGACCCTTCCTCACAACCATGTGTGAGTGGTAAGGTGGAGATAACAAGAACTTTTCTTATCTATCACTCACAATTGACCCCTGACCCTGTGGCTCTACGCGAACCACAGTTGTGGTAGGTTGTATCCTAACCTCCACCCCTTTGCTTATTTCCATTACTGGATCAGCGTGCAAGATCACCTTCAGTGATATGTGTGGGAGCCGTTCTCCGTGTAAACCGTGCATCACTACGCATCTCATGCAGGGGTTTTATGTGCGATCCACATAAGTACTCGTTCAGGCCTGTCCCATTCCAGTCTTGCAGTTAGCACGTTGTTCATGCCACTAGACGCACAACACAAGGTTCTAGTCCTTATATGCCAGTGACCAGACCATCCACAACCCTGCACCTTCCGTGCCTGCTATCCTTTGTAGTTTAGCACCTCCAATGCTACAGCCATCCATACCATTTTTCTGATCATGGCTAGGGATTTTATTTCATGAATATATATAAATACATATATATATATTAGTTCATGGCTCAAAACTTGTTTATTTCGCATTTCACATATAACCAGTCTACTACTGCCAATTCATAATTCAACCATTCTCAATCTTTCTCATGCAATATTATCTATATTCAAGGTTACATTATAGCAACATTTAAAATATAGGTTCAAGATTACCAAGGATATGACTTGCCTTCCGCGTCGTAAGATACAACAGTTGATGACGGTTCAACAGCAAAATCTTCAAAGTCAGCTTCTGGATCTGCTCGACGACAAACAAACACACAATGATTACTTATAATATTAAAATGTTTTATGACTTGCATTATATGCAGAAATGCTTAACAAGAATGACTGAACGATATTGGAGATAATTTGAATTGCAAGCTGAACTGAGTCAAGATTCTAGAGTTCAAGGAATCTGGGATAAGGATGGGTGTTAGATAATCTTAGGGTTTTAAGGTTGCAACAGGTATAACAATTTTGTGGCTGGTTTGTTCAAAAACAGCGAATGTCAGCAGATTGACATTCAGATCAAGGCTCTGACATAGCTTTAAGAAAAGCTAGAGTGCTTATCTCAAGTTGTGGTAGTAGAAGAAAATGTAGATCACAACTCTACAAATTCAGTGGACAAAGTGGTTCTCAAATTGCACAACCAGAAGTGGTTAAACAAGGCTAATGCCACTGGCTGACAAGCTCTGGCATAAGGCTGACAATGCCAAAAACTAGGGCTTAGCATAAAATGCTGTTCAAGGGCTCAACTGATGTGCTAACTTTGTCTAGGAGGTAGGCTTGAGTAACAGGAACAAAATTCATAACAGAATCTATGGCTGAAGATGGCCGGAAAACAAGAAATTTGGTGATGAACTGCGGTGAACTCACTGCACTGAAACAGATCTGGACACAGATCTTGGCAAAGCTAAAACTTTCAATCTAGGCCGATCTAGGTGTCGGGCTAGAAGACAAAAATGCTCAGGAGTTTAAGGCACACACACTGGACAAAGTGGTTAGGGCTAAAACGGCTTGGAAACACTTTCTGGTGATCGGCGCCGGAGAAGAAGGCACTGAAATTGGGCATTTTTGATACAGGCCGAATGAACTCAATTCCTTGCTCGAGGAGTGATAGAAGGGCACAAGTAAACTACTAGTAGCATCAATTTGATCGGAAGATCATCAGAGAAGCCTCGCGACGAGAGCCAGCGACTGTTGAAGTGCAAATTTGGGAATAGCTTCAATTTGAGATCAATTGATGATTCTAGGTTTACAGGCACACTCAAAATAGCTCTCTGATCAATTTAGATTACAGGATCAAAAGCTAATTTGGAGTAAATCAAGCTACATTGCAGGAACAGGGCAATTTAAGAATTCCGGTGATCGCCGGCGTTAGAGGTCACCGGTGAGCAATTAAGTGATACTACACAGATAGAAGGAGAAGGGGAACTCACTGATGGCTTCAATTTGAAGATTGGTGCAGCAGGGCGTGTTGGCACCGTGAGCCTCCTCGACGGCTCGCCGGAGAAGAAAGCGAAAACAGAAGAGTTTGGTAGTTGGTTGATTTCCAGTGAAGTGAAGTAGCTGCTGGGTACAGGAGCGTTTAAATAGGCCAAGCGAAGCTTGCGAAGAGGGGAAACGAAGAGATTGGCGCCAGTGATGAGATTGGTTGCGTGCAGAAACAACAGCGGCGAAGACACAGCGAAGAACGGTGATGCGACGGCGACAACAGTTCTGCAGCTGATCACAATGTCGTTTCATCGGGACTTAGCAATGCTGAAGCAAGCGGTGGCGACAACAACTGGCGCGGCAAGGCAACGTGGCGTGGAATTGCTGACAAAAGGCTGCTGGTCGCGCGCGGGAGCAGATGCTGGTCACGCACGAGGGCGGTGCTGTTCATCGGCGTTGCCACGGCACGAGCTGAAGCGAGGATACGTACACACAGGCATGCACGGCCACAAGTGCAAGCGAAGCTTCACCGGCGACGAGCAACCACGGCGCACAAGCACGGCGAGGCTCTGGTCGAAATCAGCTGAGTGCTCTGGTCGAATTTGGACTGAGTTGCAATTTCATATTTTTGAGTTTGGACTAATCTGTAAATCTGGAGATTTGGAAGGTTTAAACTGAAATTGATTTCACGGATCTGGCAGATTATATTCAACAGAATATTGCCAAAGATAATTGATAAAATCTGGCACATTTGAATAGTTTTTGATATAAACTGAAAATAGGGTATTTTAGGGTAATTGAAATCTGAATTTCAATTGATTTCGAATTCTGGCATTTAGGATGATATTTTGAAATCTGAACATAAGAGAAAATTTTGTCAAATAGCATTTAGAAGAGATTTGCTGAAGAAATTCTGAATTTGGAGTTAATCTGAAGATTTTGGCCTTTCTGGGTTTCCAGATATCAGATAAAGGACTGATTTGCGATAACTCTTGGACTGATTTGTGAAAAGAGTCTAGATGATAAAATCTGGCTGCCAACTTTCTGGTTTAAGGTATTGGCATACCCATGATCATAATTTGAGAATAATCTGGTCTAAATAAGATCAAGATTTGGCTAAATATGAGTTTAGAGTATTTAGGGTAATCAACTTAATTCTGTTTTCGAAAACAGAAGTTTTGACAAATCTGGGATGTAGAGATGAAATTGAATCTGGTTTCTAAAGACTTTTAGGTTCAGAGTAACTAATAGATCACATCTGAACAATCTGATCTTGATTTGGGTTCACAGGAAAGATTTGGAGATTTTAGGGCTTGAGTTAGATACTGACCTGGCTACTACTACAGATACATGCATGCATGCTGTTTATGAAAAAGAGTTTTTACCCCTAAACTCAGGGTGTTACACCTCTCGGCCTCAACTTCCGTCCCTGTACTTCTCTCTCTGCCTTACAAGAAAGATGAAACAAACGAGTGATAGAGTTCTATTCTTTATAGTCAAGAATGTCCTGAATGTCTCGGTTCAAACCTCCCAAAAATCTAGCCATTTTAGCTTTATTGGTTTCTTCTAAACCACAATGTAACATACCAGTTTGCAGCTCTTGATAATAATCCACTACAGAATTACTACCTTGGTTCAGACGTTGCAAATTATTTAGCAAATCATGAGCATAATATGAAGGCACAAATCTATGTATCATGACTCTCTTCAAAGCATTCCAAGTTCTAGGTATGTTCTGGTTATTACGACAATATTCACTCCACCAAACAGACGCAAATTCAGTAAACTCGCTAGTAGCAGCCCTAACTTTCTTATATTCAGAAACCTCAAAGCAAGCAAATTTTTGTTCTATAGCTAACTCCCAAGTGAGATAGGCATCAGGGTTATACTTTCCAGTGAATGAAGGTATAGTCAACTTAAGCTTACTGAATGAGTCATCATCACCACGCAGCTCTCGTGGTGGAATTCTTTTCATACTGTGGCGATTGAAATGAAGACGCCGATGGTCACGATCATTGTTGGTATTGAATCCTCCATCGGACTCCGTATCAGTAGCATATTGATTTCCTTCGGCATTGAAATCATCTTCGACCTCATCAGCCCATGGTTGGCGTCGAGGTACATCATTGGCAGCAGCAGCAACGGGGCAGTAGCCAAGGCAACCAGTGCTCCTTTCTTCTGCAATTGCTCCACTCGAGTGGTGAGTGCGGCAAGCACTTCTTTATTGCAGTCTAGAATCCCTTCGATACGCTCAGTATGCGTATTCAGTAAGTGGTTGAAGTGTCCTACGGTGCACTTCGTACGAGGTGTAAGTGGGCCTACGTCCTCCTCATTTTGATGATCCGAACCTAACATGGTTAGTAGCAACAAGGAAACAAAATCACAATGATATATCCCTATCAACTACTAGGTGTAGGTGGCTCAAACTCTCCTACAGTCAAGCTTCTTATCAAGCTCTTACCGATTCTTACCAAGCAGTAGGTGGTGATCGGCTATTAGTAACGGTCTCAAACGCTCCAAAGATTGGATAAAGCGATTGCAAGAGATCGGAACCTGTACGTCGGTAGAAAGTATAGCTTGGAAAGGCTCAAGTATGTAGCAAAGGTTAGCAGTGATCAGTTTTGTCGCGCCCCACAACTGGTACTACGACTACTCGCGTGGAGACCTAGCTTGCTGTAGCTAGTCCCATATATGCATACCTTTGACTTCCCAGGATAAGTCAAATACAGGAGTATATTCACATTGCAGCAGAAAAACTTACAAAATATTTAAGCAGTGTGGCCTGCTGGCCTTAATATTACATAAAAAAAGATTACAATACCTTCGCGGCATTCAAGGTTTAGTTAAAGCAAAATAAAAACTTCTACACAGCGGATGATGGGTGTCCCTTCCACAGTAAGAAGTTGACGGCAGAACAACACATCAGAGGTTTGGCGGATCTGGCTCTCCTTCATCTTGGTCCAAGAAGTTCTCCACACCTTCTTCTTGATCATGGTACGTTCCTTCTTCTAGGTTGTAAGTTGCAAGGGTGAGTACTTACGTACTCAGCAGGTCATAGGGAAGAGTAGATACATATAGTAGTATTGTTATGAACCTAGACTAGTCAAGAATTATGGATGTTTGTAAAATAATCTTTTCTTTCATATCTCATCTCATCTCATCTCATCTTATGGCAGCACCTTTCATAACATAGCATTGCTATTCATGTTCACTAGATTATAGCACTACCGCGACACGTCGACACACGACAGCCCACGGTAGCACCCCTTATCATGACAACACATGTCATTTGGGTAATCTTGACTTATCAAATTTTATTTAGAAAATATACTTATGCCACACCCAGTGGATTTAATCCACCGCAGCGGACTCCTATAAACCTGGGAGCTCGGAGTATTCGAATACGTTTTTAACTCTGCAGAGAGGCACCAATTTACCCGCAAGATATTCCACTTTCTAGCCCATCCTATCAATATGATTAGACCCTTCCTGACAACCATGTGTGAGTGCCAAGGTGGAGATAACAAGAACTTTTGTTATGTTTTACTCACAATTCACCCCCGACCCTGTGGATCTCTCGCGAACCACAGTTGTGGTAGGTTGTACCCAAACCTTCACCCCGAATGCCTCTTCCCATTACTGGGTCACCGTGCAATCACATTCAGTGATATGTGTGGGAGCCATACTCCGTGTGGAATTGTGCATCACTTCCCATCTCGTGCAGGGGCTTCACGTGCGATCCGCATAAGTACTTGTTCAGGCCTGTCCCATACCAGGCTTGCGGTTAGCACGTGTTTCATGCCACTAGACGTACAACACAAGGTTCTAGTCCCTATATGCCAGTGACCAGACCATCCACAACCATGCACCTTCCGTGCCTGCTATCCTTTATAGTTAAGCACCTCCAATGCTATAGCCATCCACACCAAATTTCTGGTCACAGCTAGGGGTTCTATTTCATGAATATATATAAATACATATATAATAGTTCATGGTTCACTATTTGATCTTTTCACATTTCACAAGCATCCAGCTTTGTACTGCCAAAATATATATCAACCATCCTTTCACACGCAGTATTACTTATATTCAAGGTCATATCATAGCAATTGATAACATATAGGTTCGCTATGGTCAACGCTATGACTTGCCTTCCACGTCGTAAGAGGCAGCAGTTGATGTCGGATCAGCAGTGAAATCATCAAACTCTGGCTCTGGCTCTGAGCAAAGATCAAACAAGCAACCAAGAATCACAACCTTTTCAATACATTATTATACTACATGCAATGATGCAAAGATGAAATGTCTTGATGATTCTGAAATCATTGGGTTTAGAAGCTGATTAGGGCTAACCCATAGAATTAGGGATGAAGTTGAGTGCTAGGCACTTTTAGGGTTTCAGGGTAAGGAAATGACATTAAGTCCGCAGCTGGTTTGCCCAAAATCGTTGAATGTCTTCAGGTTGACATTCAATTCAAGGCATCGACAAAGGATTAATGGTTGATAGAGGGCTCAATTCAAGTTGTGATAGAAGAAGAAATTGTAGATCACAACCTCTGGAGTCTAAGGGACAAGGCCATACTCAAAATGCAGATCTAGAAGGAAGTGAAAAGGGCTAATGCCACTGGCTGGCATAAACTAGCATTGGATCGACATGGCTAGATTCTAGGGTTTGCCATAACTTTTGATCTAGGGCTCCAATTGATGCACCACTTTGTCGGGGAGGTAGGCTTTGATAACAGGAACAATTCACTCAACAGGATCTAGGGCAGGAGATGGCCGGAAAGTGATGAAAATCGGTGATGAACATGGTGGCTGAAGTTTCAAATGATAGCACTGGACAAATATTAGGGCATAGCTATAACTTCTGATTTAGACCGAATTGGAAGTTGAGCTAGTAGACAAAAGTACTCAGGAGGTCGAGATGCATCTAAGGGACAAGGTGGTTGAAGCTGGATCGGACGTAAACATTTTTCCGGTGAACGGTGCCAGAGAAGATGACACGGGAATTGGGGGTTTTTGATATAGGAGGTTTGAACTTAATTCCTTGCTTGGAGAGTGATAAGAGGGATACAAGGAAGCTACTAGTGAAGTCAATTTGACCGGAGAATCACCAAAAAAGCCTGGCGACGTGAGCCAGTTTCTGGTGAAATTCAAATTTGGGGAAAGCTTCAATTGGGGATTCTGAGCTTACATGCTTGCTAAAATTAGTTCACAGATCATTTTAGTCTATTGAATCGAAGGCTAATTCGAATTGTATTGAGTTGCAAAGCTGGAACAGGACATTTTTGAAATTCGGCAATTGCCGGCGATCATCGGTGATGAGGGGCATGGGAGTTCAATTAAATGATACAGAACGATGAGGAGGATGAGAGATACTTACTGGTGGCTTCAATTTAGGGTTTGATGCAGTGAGTGAAGCTGGCATCGTTGACCTCCTCGGCGGCTCGCCAGAGAGGAAGACGACAGTAGGGAAGAAGTACAGTTTAATTGCTTAAGGGCTTTGGACAGCACTGCTAAAGATGAAGAAGCTGCTCTGGGGTTGCTATTTATGGGCAAAGCAAAGTGTAACGAAGCTTAAGCTCACTGCTTGCTTGCACCGGTGAAGGGGAAGGCTTTGGGTTGAAGCAACGGCGAGCAACGATGCTTCTCTCTGGCGTGCAAGCTGCTGTTGAGCTGGACAGGGACTGCCACGGCAGTAGCAAAGGTGCAAACACGTGTGCGCATGCAAACACGGATGCAAAAAACACGGGCTAGAGCGGCGCTGATCGGCGGCGACGATCACGACGACGAGGTGCTCCTGGTCGCGGTCGCAAAGGCACTGATCAAAGCAAACACTGTGAGCCGTGGTCGCGGTCAAAAGGGAGTACTGTGCACCGCTGGCCGAGGTGGAAGAAGCAACTACCCCGGTCGCAAACAGTAGATGAGGTCGAACCAGGGACCTGTTTGCAAGATTCTTTAGTTGCATCTTGGACTGATTTGTAATTTCTGATTTAGAGATAGTTGATTTGCAATCTGATTTCATAGATGAGTATAAACTTATACCTTATACTCATCTAGCAAGAGATTTGGTAAAATCTGGCATGATTTGATGATTTTTGATATGAACCAAAAATAGGGTACTTTAGGGTAATTAAGATCTAAGTTTCGATCGATTTCGAATTCTGGCCTTTAGGATGTGATTTTGTAATCTGGACAGAAGGAAAAATTGTATCAAATAGCATTTAGAAGAGATTTGCTGAAGAAATTCTAAATTTGGAGTTAATCTGAAGATTTCAGCCTTTTTGGGTTTCCAGATATCAGATAAAAGGACTAATTTGCAATATAATTTGGACTGATATGTGAAAAAGGCTTAAATGAAGAAATCTGGCTGCCAACTTTCTGGATTAAGGTATTGGTATACCCATGATCATAATCCAAGAGTAATCTGGTCTGAATTAGGTCAAGACTTGGCTAATTCTGAGTTCAGAGTATTTAGGGTAATTAGAATGTTAAGTAAAATCCTGTTTTCGAAAACTGAAAAGGATTGATAGATCTGGGAGTTGGAGATGGAATTGAATCTGGCTTCTGAAGGCTTTTATGCTCAGAGTAACAGATAGATCATATCTGAGTAATCTGATCTTGATTTGGATTCACAGGGAAGATTTTGAGATTTTAGGGCTTAGGATAGATTAGGGTTGAACTGATCTTGCTACTGCTATAGATACATGCATGCATGATGTTCATGAAAAAGGTAGTTTTCACCCCTAAACTCAGGGTGTTACAAGTTCAGAGAATGCAAAGTTGAAAAGTTGCTCAAAGTACTAGTCACTAGTACACTGGCCTAGGCTAAACCAAACTAGAGACGCGGCTGAGGGCAAAAGGGTAAAAAGCTCAATTTCTTTTTGACGCCGGCAGCAGCAAGTTAGCAAAGTTCACAAATGGTTGTGGGGAGGCTGTGGCGACGATATGGCACAATGGTCGAAAAAGTGGAGAATTGCAGGTGTAAATCAATAATTGAAAATTTTGATCACAATTGAAAATTTTGATTCTTCTCGGATTTTTTATTCTTTTTCTTTCCGAGTTAACAACCTTTATTTTTGAACCAACAAGAAATTGGTGGGTGGTTTTCGGAAGCAGGTACGAGATTGATTTCCTTCTTACCAATCCGAAACCAACTAGGAATCGGATTCCCCTTTCTTTTCCGACACACCCAGATGCAAGGTAGATGGATGCAGCAGTAGGTGGGCAGGTGTTGCAGTGGCATAAGCGAAGGCGTGATCTCAACTCGAAACTCTAAAGGTTACGCGCTAAGACCAGCAACTCGACACGATGATGAAACAAAGATTCAACCAAGCAAAAACCAAAAAGATATTGGAGGCGCAAATTGGTTTGGACAAGGATGATCTAACCCTAATTTTTTTGTGGACTTTTCGGTAAAAGACAGCACTCAAAAAAAGGTAGGATATTCTCACCGATCAACCTCGCTCTGATACCAAATGATGGGACGTGGGGTGGTCTGATCTTTCGATGAGAACAACAACTATCGATTTGTGAAGACGACTCTCACAATCCGGCTACCAACCGTACACGACTGATACACCCTGGCAATCGCTGAACCAACTTTGGATTGTTATCGACTGAACAAGAAGCATGATCGACCTAATCACGAAGATCTATTCCTGCAAGCGATCGAAGAACAAGCAAGAACAAGATAAACAAGCAATCTGAAATTGCAAATCTAGATTGAATCACGAAAAAGAGTTGGTGTTCCGAATACAGATATTGATCTTGATTTAGCCGACCAAGAAGAATATCTCAATAGCTTCACGAAGGAAAGACTATCACTAAACAAAAGCCACGGAACCCTAATGGTTCGATCAAAATATAAAGAGGAGGTAAAAGAGGTCGGTGGCCAGATAAGGAAACCTGAAACCGACATGGACTCTTTCCCTACTCGGACTCTAACTCGATATATGGGCCTTGACCCAACCAAAAGATGACGCAGCACCATAACATAACTAAAATAAACCTAGATAATTATGGTATGATCGACGGTCAGGCGGCAGCACCGTTATCCCAATCAGTTGGTCGAACAACAACTCCATCAATCCGTTTGGTCCTCCAAAGCAACACCGAGGTTCCTAATAAGAATAAGATCACACGCATCAGGCAGCATCGAGTTCAAAGTATATGAATGTATTCCAATAAATGAATTTACCTGACAATTAAGCTAACGTGCGCGTGCTGTAGTGATCGGTCCTATTGATCGGTGAGGAGCAATAGAAGTTGTAGGACCGATAGCAGTAATGTCCTCATCAAGTAGGTTGTAAACTAAAATGGGTAGGATTTACCAGCTGTATTATAACAAACTTCTTGGGACACTACGTAGGAGCCCACTGCCTCAGCAGCTGTCAGCATTTCCTCTGTTGGGATGGGAAACGCAAAAGTGGTGTAGCCCGGGACGGCCATGTCCACCTGTACCTTTCTGAACCCTGACTTCAGAGGTACGCAGTGGATCCAGACATCCTCCCCAGACGGATATACGAACCCGTGGGCAACCACTACGTGCTTGTAACAATTAAAATAGGTTACGAAACAATTTTATGGAACGGGAGTGGCAAAACTTAAGTGCACGGTTCAAGGTTTGCAATACCTCAAGCAGATCCACCGGATCTACAAGGATGATTGAAGAGCAACTGCTCGGCCGACCTTGCGGGGTACCGTCGGCCTCAGAATTTGGATCTACAGCCTTGGACTGCATCGTTTCTCTCAACTGTCCTAACTATTTGCTCATCTCAGCGAACTTGGCCTAGAATTCTGCAGACATGTCTGCCCGTATCTTGTCGACCAGCTCCGACTCCTCCTTCCAGGAGCGGGCCTTCTTCCTTGGTGGAGCGGATCTTTGAAACCAGCCTTCCACGGCATGATGACTCCCATGGTCCGCGTCCGCCCGGGATGTTCCTTATTTCCTAGAGCCCGAGTGAGGATGTCATTCTCCCTTTGCGGGGTAAGCAATCCCTGCGTTGCCTCCTTCGACAGAGATGTCTTACATTTAAAGCTACATTGTGAAAAAAATACATATACACTTGTGCACACACAGTTTATGAGGTTAGCCAACTTACCATTCACTGCACGACCTCGGCGTCCTTAGTGTTTGGGAACTCCACAGACTCTGTGGACGACACAGACCCTCTCCCCCGCCACCACCTTGCACCTTGCATCACGGATCTCAAAGAGAGGCAAGTCAGGGGAGTCGACGAGAGCATTTTCCTTGTCTTCCTTCCTCCACTACTCCTCCTTCCCCACATAGCCCCGAGATCCGAGCCGGTGCGGGTGGTTGTTCCTCTTCTAGATCGCATTATTCTTCTTGCTAAGGGCCTTGAACTCATCTGTCCCCTTTAGCTCGGGGAATTCTTTCCATACCTCCTTCTTTATGAATGGTTACTTCTCGCAACGAGATTTCCCCTCTGCGAGGTAGGTACTGACGAGCCAGCTCTTGAAGGTTTTTCCTTTGTTCATTGTCGTGGTATTACGTATACTCCGGCAAGTTTTGTGGAAGATCCTAGCGAAGAAAAGACGACGCAAGGTGACCATGCGACTTGTCCTCTCCCATCGGGCAAACTCATCAAGTGACACGGAGGTTTATACAGGTTCGGGCCTCGGTGGAGGCCCTAGTCCTGTCGGCGTGCTCCTAACCGGAGTTGGCTAGAAGAGCTCTCTCGGGGGAGAGATGGCTCCGGAGCACACCTATTCTATTGTCTCTTAGAGTAAAAATGAAATATCTCCTTTACATGAGGTGTTACAAGGGCTTATATAGCCCCAAAAGATACAAAAACACTAAACTACTCCGCCTGCCACCGTTGGATCGAGGGGCAGCGGCGTCCTTCTTCTGGTCAGGAATCTTGGATGCTTCACAGGTGTCTGCCGATTCCCGAGGCGCTTCTCGCATGACCCTCACGTGACCCGAGATTGGAGACCCCTGTCTTCGGAAGGCGGCGCCTGGGACAAGCCCTGTGGGGCTGGTTCCAGGGCAAAAGGCGGCGCTCGGGACATGCCTTCGAGGGGCCTGGTCCCCGCGCAAAAGGCGGCACCTGGGACAAGCTACCGGGGGACCATGTCCCCGGGCAAATGGCGGCGCCTGGGGTCCCTGGGCAATTGGCGGCGCCCGGGACAAGCCACTCGGGGGCCTTGTCCCCGGGCAAAATGCGGCACCCGGGACAAGCCACCGGGGGGCCTTATCTCCGGGGAAATGGCGGCGCCCGGGACAAGCCACCGGGGGGCCTTGTCCTCGGAAAAATGGCGGCGCCGGGACAAGCCATCGGGGGGCCTTGTCCCCGGACAAATGGCGGCACCGCTTACTATGACTTGGTCCCGTGGAGATTTCCCCCAACAGCAGCCCCCCATCCCTCCGGGGACAATGTCCGAGTCCCCGGGGGATGGTCCGTGTTACCGGGAACATCTCCTCCGGGACATCTATGGGACTGTGATGCTTCGATTCCCGTGCGCCGGGTTTATGGCCGCGTTGTCTTTCATTAAGGCTTCGTCTCGATGGGAGCGCGCCGTTCGGCCATAGTGGCGGTTCGAACCGACGACGCCTCGTTTCACGCGCCCATCCCTTCATTTCCCGCGTGCTGTTTGAATTGAACGGCCACGAAGGGCCACGTGGCACCATTCGGGGCTGCGTTTGGCCCCTATAAATAGGGCCTTGAGGGGCCCGGAGAAGCCATTCCAACCTTCAAACCTCAAACTCCATCAGTGCCCTTAGCTCTTCCGGTAGCCCTCTTACGGAAGCTCAGTCCCGGAAGCTGAGCCACCGGAACCCCTAAGCCCTTTTCTTTAGAGCCTAAGCCACCGGAAGAATTAGATGGGACCCAAGGACCGTGCCAAGGCCGCTGAGGCGCCTCCGGAGGAAGTCACTGAGGACTTCCTCGGGGCCTCGGAGTTCACGTCTGGGCACCTAGAGTCCCTTGTGGACCGCGACGTCCTTCTTCCGGATCCCTTCGAAGAAAGACGGAGCCCCCCGCCCTAGGCCCGGGGAAGTGGTGGTCTTCGAGGCTTTCCTCGAGGCCGGGCTCTGGCTCTATAACACCCTGAGTTAGGGGTGAAAACTTCCTTTTTCATCAATAGCATGCATGCTTGTATCTGTAGTAATAGCCAGATCAGTATCTATCCTAAACCCTAAAATCTCCAAAATCTATCCTGTGACCTCAAATCAAGATCAGATTGTTCAGATGTGATCTATCAGTTACTCTGAACTTAAAAGTCTTCAGAACCTAGATCCAATTCTATATCTAAATTCCAGATTTATCAACTTCTTCTGTTTTCGAAAACAGAAATACATTATATTACCTAAATACCCTAAGTTTCAGAAATACAGATTTAATCAAAATCTTGACCAAGTTCAGACCAGATTATTTCTAGAATATGATCATGGGTATGTCAATACCTTAATCTAAAAAGTTGACAGCCAGATTTCACCATCTAGACTCTTTTCACAAATCAGTCCAAGAGTTATCGCAAATTAGTCCTTATCTGATATCTGAAAACCCAGAAAGGCTAAAATCTCCAGATTAACTCCAAATTCAGAATTTCTTCAGCAAACCTTCTCAAAATGCTATTTGTCACAAGTTTCTTTTCTGTTCAAATTCCAAAATCTCATCCTAAATCCCAGAATTCGAAATCAATTGAAATTCAGATTTCAATTACCCTAAAATACCCTATTTTCAGTCCATACCAAAAATCATCCAAATGTCTCAAATTTTATCCTCAATCTGTGCCAAATCATTTGTGGAATTAAGTTTGCCAAATCAGCAAAATCAATTTCAGATTTAACCTTCCAAAACTCCAGATTTATAAAACAGTCCAAAACTCAAGATTTGAAATTGCAGTTCAGTCCAATTCGACCAGAGGACTTAGCCGTTTTCGACCAGAGCTTGCCGTGCCTGTGCGCCGTGGCTGTTCGTCGCCAGTGAAGCTACGCCGCGCTCGTGACCGTGCATGTTGGGTGTACGTGTCCTCGCCTCAGCCAATGCCGTGGCAATGTCGCTGCAACGTCGACGACCAGCGCCTGCTCCTGCTCGCGACCAGCAGCCTTTTGTCAGCAACTCACCGCCACGTTGCTTTGCCGCGCCAGTTGCTGTCGCCACCGCTTGCTCCAGCTTTGCAAAGTCCCGATGAACCGACATGGTGATCAGCTGCAGACTTGTCGCCGTCGCGATCACAGCTCCTTGCGGTGTCTTCGCCGCTGATGTTCAGCACGCAACCAATCTCATCACCAGCTGCTAATCACTTCGCTGCTCCCTCCTTGCAAGTTGTGCCTGGCCTATTTAAACACTACTGTACCCCAGCAACTCCTTTCCTTCACTGGAAATCAGCTAAATCTCGAAATTCTCCTGTCTTGGTCTTCTTCTCCGGCGAGCCGCCGAGGAGGTCAACGACGCCAGCCTTAACCGCAGCCTCAATCCTCAAATTGACAGCATCAGTGAGTTTCTCCTACCTACCTCATCGTGCTGTAGTATTTAATTGAACTCTTATGCACTTCATCGCCGGTGATCGCCGGAAATTGCTGAAATCAGTGAAATGCCCTGTTCCAGTTGCACAAGTCAAATTAGCCCGAATTAGCCTTCGATTCAATAGACAAAAATGATCAGTGAGCTATTTTAACCAAGCCTGTGAAGTTGAATGGTGAAATTGACCAAGAACTGGAGTTTTTCGCTAGCCCGAGCTTCACCAGCCGCCGGCGAACGTCGCCAGCCTTCTCCGGTGATTCTCCGACCAATTCAATCGTGCCGGAAGCTTTCTTATACCTTCTAGATGCTCTCCAAGCAAGGAATCGAGTTCAAACATCCTGTAGCCAAAACCCCCAATATCAGTGTCTTCTTCTCCGGCGCCGGCCACCGGAAAACCATTCCCGGCCGATCCAACTCCAGAAACCTTGTCCACCAGATGCGCCTTGATCTCCTAAGGAACTTTGCCTACTAGCTCGACTTCCAATTCGGCCTAAATCAGAAGATATAGCTATGCCCTAATTCCTGTCCAGTGCTGTGAATTGAAATTTCAGCCACCGAGTTCATCGCCGGTTTTCATCACTCTCCGGCCACCTCCTGCCCTAGGTCCAGTTGAATGAATTGTTCCTGTTACTGAGGCCTACATCCCAGACAAAGTGGTGCATCAATTGGAGCTCTAGATCAAAAGTTATGCCAAGCCCTAGTTTCTGGCCATGTCAAGATCAATGCCAGACTATGTCAGTCAGTGGCATTAGCCCTTTTCACTCCCTTCCAGATGTGCATTTTGGGCATAACTTTGTCCCTTAGACTCCTGAGGTTGTGATCAACATTTTCTTCTTCTATCACAACTTGATTTGAGCCCTTGAATTATAATTGTTGCTAAACCCTAGTTTTTGACACTATTCCAGTGCATGCCAGCCAATGGCATTGGCCTTGTTTACTCACTTCTGATTGTGCATTTTGAAAGCCACTTTGTCCACTGAATTTGTAGAGTTATGATCTATATTTTCTTCTACTGTCATAACTTGAGATAAACTCTCTAGTTTTCCCTGAAGTTATGTCAGAACTTTGATCCGAATATCGATCTGCTGACATTCACTGTGTTTGATCAAACCAGCCACAAAACTGATGTTCTTATTGTAACCTTGAGATCCTAAGAGCATCTAACACCCATCCATAGCCAATTCCTTGAAACCCTAGATCTCAACTCAGATCAGCTTATAATCTCAATTATCTGCAGTTTAGTTCAATCATTCTTGTTAAGCATTTCTGCATATAAGTCTTAAAACATTTTAAATATTATAAGTAATTATTGTGTGATTGTTTGTCGTCGAGCAGATTCAGAAGCTAAGATCGAGGACTTCGCTGTTGACCCGTCATCAACTGCTGTTTCTTACGACGCGGAAGGCAAGTCATATCCTTGGTCATCTTGAACCTATATTTTAAATGTTGCTAAACATAACCTTGAATATAGGCAATATTGCATGTGAAAGATTGAGAATGATTGATTTATGAATTGGCAGTACTAGACTGGTTATCGGTGAAATGTGAAATAAACAAGTTTTGAGCCATGAACTATTATATGTATTTATATACTTATATTCATGAAATAAAACCCCTAGCCGTGACCAGAAAAATGGTATGGATGGCTGTAGCACTGGAGGTGCTAGACTGCAAAGGAATGCAGGCACTGAAGGTGCAGGGTTGTGGATGGTCTGGTCATTGGCATATAAGGACTAGAACCTTGTGTTGTGCGTCTAGTGGCATGAACAACGTGCTAACCGCAAGCCTGGTATGGGACAGGCCTGAACAAGTACTTATGTGGATCGTACATGAAACCCCTGCATGAGATGTGTTGTGATGATTGACTTGGAGGCTGACTCCTACTATCACTGAAGGTGATCTGATATTTGACCCAGTAATGGGAAAATGAGGTGGGGTGGAGGTTATGATACAGCCTACCACAACTGTGTTTCGCTGAGAGCCACAGGGTCAGGGGTGAATTGTAAGTGATGCATAACAAAAGTTCTTGTTATCTCCACCTTGCCACTCACACATGGTTGTGAGGAGGGGTCTAATCATTTTGTTATGATAGGATGGGCTTGAAAGTGGAATATCTTGCGGGTAAATTGGTACTTCTCTGCAGAGTTAAAAACGTATTCGAATACTCCGAGCTCCCGGGTTTTTATAGGAGTCTGCTGCGGTGGATTAAATCCACGGGGTGTGACACAAGTACTATTTTCTAAATAAAATATGTTAAATCAAGATTACCCAAATGACATGTGTTGTCATGATAAGGAGTGCTGCCGTGGGCTGTCGTGTGTCGACGTGTCGCGGTAGTGCTATAATCTAGTGAACATGAATGATGATGTTATATTATGAAAAGTGCTGCCATAAAATGAGATGAGAAAGGAAAAGACTATTTTACAAATATCCATAATTCTTGACTAGTCTAGGTTCATGTCATCACTACTATATGTATCTACTCTTACCTATGACTTGCTGAGTACGTAAGTGCTCACTCTTGCAACCTACAAATCAATAGACGGAGCAATCAACAATCAAGATGAAGGCGTGGAGTACTTCGTGGATCCAGAAGGAGGAGCGTCAGTCCCGTCATTTCCCTGATGTGTGTTGTTCTGCCGTCCACTTCTCTTTGTGGGTGGGTCACCTACCGTCTGCTGTGTAGATGTTATTTTGCTAAACCATGTATGCCGTGAAGGCATTGTAATCTCCTTATGTAATATCAAGGCCAGCAGGCCACACTGCTTAACTATTTTGTAAGTTACTCTGTTGCAATGTGATATACTCCTGTGCTTAACTTATCCTGGGAAGATCAAGGGTATGTGTATGCTATGCATATAAGGGACTAGCTGCAGCGAGCTAGGTCTCTACAGGAGTAGTCGTAGTCCCAGTCTCGGGGCGCGACAGGCTCCCGGTGCACTCGTTGCTCCGAGAATTTCTCAAGGAGTACAGGGTGGCACTGAGCCACCCGACGACAAATGCCTTCATTTGGATGGGCCTCTTCATATGGTTGTTCGAGACAGCCACCGGACGGGAGCCTACGCTCCGGCTGTTCCGGTACTTCTACGAGCTGGCAGCGAGGAGCCCCCACCTGGTGAAGGGAGGGCCGAAGTGCCCGTTCGGCTCGGTGATGATCTAGCTGCTGCCATCCAGGGTAGCGGAGTACTCGGTAGCGGCCTCCCGGGACCACTGGGGGGATTTTATCTGGGGGTGGTTCTACCTCCGGGTCCAGGACGAGGAGGTGATGCATTCGCCGGATCCCCCCTCCTACAGCCGGTCGTCCGCTTCCAAGCACCCGGTGTGGACCGAGGAGGAGCTGAAGCTCCTCAGCAAGGTGGTGGGCTCCAGGGGCGTCCTCTCTATGAGGGACGCCACCGAGGAGCTGCCGGTGCTGAAGATCTCCCCCTTCTCATACGGGAGGAGGGGGATCGGGATGTGTCTGACCCAGCGGCCCCCGCAAAACCCGGTGACCCGATGTAAGTTCCCGGCTACTTCGCTCGTTTCTTTCGTTAATTTTTCTAACTCCTTATCTCTTGCAGTCCGGCCGTATCCGGCCACCCGGGAAAAGGCGGAGAACCTCCTCGGGAGGTACTATGCTGACGAGCATGAGCGCATCGTGTGCGTCGTCAGGGAGGGTCCTACCCGGAACTTGGTGGGCGAGGCCTTCGGGCTGAGGCTACCGGTGAGGACGCCTCTCCCCTCCCCCGGTTCGCACGAGAGGGGGAAGGAGGCCACCTGGGGCTCTGAGCTGAAGTGGCGCAAGGCAGAGAAGGCCCCCGGTCCATCGACGACACTGGGCTCTACGCCCGTGAAGGCCCGGGACGCAGCCCCCGGGTTAGGGCGCACGCGGGCACCTCCTCAGCGTGAAGTGACGCCGCCTCCCTCAGAGAACACCGAGGGGGCGGTGGAGGCGCGGGAGCTCGCGCGCCTCCCCAAGGCCTCTGGAGAGGCTCGGGGGAAGGAACAAGCAAACGATTGGGCGGCGTCCGATTTAGCTTATTACGCCCCCTCGCCCCCTTCAGCGGTTGCGCTTCCCTCGGCCCCGGCGCCATCGGAGCCGGAGAGGCCGGAGGTTCGATTCGCGGAGGCCTCCCCTCCGCGCGTCGAATGGCCAGTAGATGAGGGGGGAGCCCCTGGGTCTATAAGGTCCCCCCGGCGACGGAGGTCCCGGGTACCCCGCGGCCAGGAACGGGAAAGGGGCTCCTGATCCCCCCCGTGGAGGGACCCCCCCCGAAAGTTCGTCGACCTCCTCCTCTTCAGCCAGCTCCTCGGCGGCAAGGACGCTGGCCACCACCACTCCGATTCTCATCACCCCCGCATCTTTTGCGAGGGGGCCCGCCATCGGTCCCGATGGGTTCGGCGTCGTCGGGAGGGAGACCCCCCTACTATCCGTGGGGGAGGTCGACCGGTTCGCGGAGAGTCTGCAGACCCGAAAAGTCCAGGAGTACGTCTCGCAAGGGATGCTTCGCGAGTGCTGCGGGGAGCTTCAATCCCTCCAGATCGAGGTTCGTCCTCGAGTCGGTGGCTTGTTTTCTTCGGAACTTCAACTCAAATTTCGACTAACTCTTGCGCTTTTAGGGGGCAGCCATCGCCTGGGGTATCGAGGCGTGCTTCAATAGTGCGCTGAAGGAGGCGGAGGGGAGGGAAGCCGCCTACTTGGAGCAGCGGGACGACGCCCTCCGGGAGTTGGCCCGGGTCTGGGCCCAGATCCACGCCTCCGAGAACACCAACGACCGACTCCGGAGGGAAGCGAAGGCCAAGGAGGACGCCCTCCGGGAGCTGGAGGTCTCCAGCATCCAGGCGGTGACGGACGCGGGCCGCTCTATTCGCTTAGCCCTCGACCGGCTCGGAGTAAGCCTCGGCCTGGGAGGCGCCTCGGAGGGGGCGCCGGCGATGCTCCAGAGGCTGTGCATTTTCTCAACGCATAAGTCTCCGTGATCCCGGAGGCCATTGATGCCCGGGCACTGGGCCGGGTGATCCCGGTGGTGGCTGCTGCGGCCGGGCTCGTGGAGCACCGAGGGCTTGGCGCCCGGGCGATCGGGGGCCAGATCCCCCGGAGCTTTCCGGAATTCTTCGAGCCATCTAGGCGAGAAGTGGAGCAACTCGCCGGCAGCTTCGACGACCGGATAGTCCCGGTGCGATTCCCGACACCGGTGCCTCGAGGGGCGGACGCTATGGCTCCGGCGGGATCCGCCCAGGGGGAGGACACCAACGAACAAGTATGAGACTCTCCCCTGGGCCTTTAGATAGGGTCCTTTTTTGTTTTAAGGCTTTTGTTCCCAGTAGCTTCTTAGAGGAAGCCCCAGCCACTTGTACAAAGGGAACTTCTGCGGTAGGTGGAGCCCCTGGTCTCCGGTGGATGCCACCCCGGGGATGCCTAGCCCGCCTTCATTTTATTAAGTCTCTTTCCTGGGGGACATGGCAGGGACGTTTCTCGGGAGCCAATCCGATTGCGGTGGCATCCGGAGTGGAACCTGGACAACTTCAATAACCACCGCGCCGAACTGTCCCCTCTGCAACCGGGGTCCCGGAAGGTTCCCCCGCTTCGAATACTTTCACTGGCGGGCTACGAGTATTGGCTCGAAGATTTGCTCCGAGAGGCCCAGCGTTGTATACGAAGCTTGTACCGGGAGCTGCCCCGGGAGATATCGGAGGGCCTCCGGGATTATTAGGCGTAGGATCTTTCCGGGTTGTACCCCGGGTTGTATCATGTTTGATGTAATGATGCCCACCGGAGGAGGAAGATGTCCTCCTGTTAAATGATTTCAATAAAGCTAAGTTTGCTTGTATACTTTATGAATTTTCGATAGTCCGGAATAGGGTGATTCCCGGGTGCTCCTTATCCCCGCCCTCCATAGCAGGCCGGAGGGTAGCTCCGTGCGCTGTGGAGGTGACAAAGTGTAACATCCCAGTTTTTGCTACCCTTCCTGCTTGCTAGTCAGCATATCTTCACTGGAATCTCACATGTCTCAACCCCATTTTGATCTCTTATCTCAAAATCATGATCTTAGGTATGCCACTACCTTAACTTAAAAAGTTGGCAGCTAAACTCCACCTTTCAGATCATTTTCGCTTTTTAGTCCAAAAGTATTTCAGATTAGTCCTTTTCAGAATTGTGAAAAGCCCAAAAAGACTAAAAGTCTCAGACCACCTCCAAATTCTGACTTGAATCAATGATTGTCTTCCCCTTACTTTTCTGAACATTTTTCCCTTCTGGAAGAACTCAAAAATCTTAATCGAAACCCTAGTTTCAGCCTCGCTAAATTTTCAAACCCTAATTACCTTGTTTACCCTATTTTCGATTTTTGTCAAAACCACCAGATCTTATCAGATTTTGCCATTCTTCTTGCTAGATGAGTTCAAGTGATTTAGTGACACTCATCTGCAAAATCAGATTTCAAATCAGCCCTCCAAATCCCCAGAATTGCAAGCAGGTCCAAGATCCCAAAGAAAATCCTCACAAATCAGTCCAAATCTTCGCGGATTAGTCCCTGGCCCCTTTTTCGACCTCTACCAGGGCTGAGCCCTTGTGCGACCACAACCAGAGGCCACCTCGACCACAAGCACTGCCGTTCGCCGTGAATCACCACCGCAATCTCCACCGCCAGCCAGTTTTTGTCTTCACCAACGGTCGTATCCTATGTGTCCGCACGTGGTGTTTGCGTCACGCCAAAGCCCTCCAATGTGGCGATGACTGGTGACCGCCAGCAACGTCGTTCGCACACGCGTGCCTGCTGTTGTCAGAGCCTTTTTTAAACTTCGCCACCCCGTCGTTATGCCCAAGCCCGATATGATGCGATTTTCTCCTCTGGCAGAGCCACCGCCGCGTCCCAACGCCGTCTCAATCTTGCTCCGGCGCCAACGAGCATCTCCAGCTCGATTTGCTTCAACTTCTGATGACCCAGCCGCTGGCTATATAAACCCCCTCGCCCAGAGCTCTTCACACCACACCACACCAGCAACCTCATAGCTTAGCTCTCGTGTTCACCATCTTCTTCCCCGGTGAGCTACCTGAGGAGCACTCACCGCCAGCTCAAGCTACTGCTTCCCTCTTCAATCCAAGTTCACCAGTAAGTTCCCTACACCTTCCTCTCTGTATCATAGCGCTTAATTGGACCTCGGCGAACCCTAGCGCCGGTGACCGCCGAATTTCCCATTTTCCCTGTTCCTCCAATGCTGAGTGATTTAAACTGAATTGACCTTCGTGCTAGTAGAACAAAGTGATTAGTGAGCCAGGTGGAGTAAGCCTGTAAGATTGAAACCTTCAATTTTTCCCAGATCGAAGAATCCCCAATTTGGGATTTTATCAGTTCACTGGAGCTCTCCGCCGAGCTTCTCTAGTGATCCTCTAGCCAAATTAACCTCCCCAGTAGTTTTCTGGTGTCTCCAGGATGCTGCTTCACAAGCTTGGAATCGAGCTCAAATGCTTTAAATCAAAATCGCCCAATTCCTGTGTCTTTGTCTTCGGCTCAGTTCACCAGAGTTTGCTTTCCTGCCGATCTAGCTGATGCCATTTTGTCTTTTAGCTAGGTCTCAGTGCCCTGAGCATTTCATTCCACTAGCCCGATCCCTGAATCTGCCCAGATCAACAGTTATGCTATTGCCAAGTTCCTGTCCAGAATCGTGCCTGTGCCGTGTCGCCACCGTAGTTCATCGCCTCCGTTCATCGCCGTCCGCCCATCTTTTGCCCTGAAACCACCGCCAATGTGTCCCTGGCATCCACGCCTACCTCCTAGACATAGTTGGCGAAGAGTTTGAGGCCCAGAACAAGATTTACCCCTCTGCCCTAGTTTTTGACACTGTCAGTGCAGTGTCAATGCATGTCAGTCACTGGAATTGGCCTTGTTTAATCCTTTCTATTTGAGCAATTGAAATGCCACTTTGTCCACTAAGCTCCTCGAGCCATGTTCTACGATATTCTCTACTGTCACATCTCCAGAAAACCCACCTAGAGCCAACTTAGGGCTATGTCTAGCTGTGGACCGAATGTTAGCCTTTCGACGTTCAAGTCCTTTTGAGTCCATCTCTTCAATCAACACCCAAGTGACCTTGTCCAAACCTTTCCCCTGCATGCATGATATATTTACTTATTATTTTCTAGTGCAACTATCTCTGTATGCTTATATGGTGTGTATGTATTATTTGTATCCGCCGAGGAACCAGAGGTTGAAGGAGCGGAAGAGATCTTCAAAGAATCGTCTGAGCAACTAGAACCCTCACTGCAAGGCAAGTCTCAAACCCTTCATCATGTCTCACCTAATATTTTGAAATGAAGTATGTTAGTTGTTTTCAAATATATGCATGCCTTATATTCAAATGAGAATTATGTTCAAATAAAGTGATTAGATATGACCTAAATAATTGTAAAGCCCCTTTTGTGATTGAATATCCATGCACCCTTGTCACCTTAGAATATCATGCTTAGACTATACTATGCTCAAGATTATATGTTAAATGTTAAATGGTCACATGTAAGAAAAGCATATTCAAAACCCCTTTTTGTGAAAGAAAATGTGATTGGAATCGATAGTGAGGATGGTTTGATCGGTTGGTGCTGTGTGCGCACTGGGAATGTGAAAGACTCCTCACTAAAGATTCATAAGGACTAGAACCTTGTGTTGTACTTCCATGCGACATGAAAAATGTACCAACCACTTGCCCGGTATGGGACGGGCGCAACATAGTAGCTTTCTCAGTATTAGCTTTTCCCTGCAATGGTTGTCGGTCCGGTTTCTCGAGAGGAACTGGTGGGCCACTGAGGGCCATGAGTGATGTGAGATTAGGAAAATAATGAGAGGATAAGGTGTAAGATGGAAGACGCCCTACGCCTGGATTAAGTCGTGCGCGACTGCAATCAAAAGAGTCTATGTGTCTTGCGAGACAATAGACCAAGGCTAGGAAGAATTGGCTGTGGGGAGTACCCACAACGGTAATAAGGACTAGAATGTCTATTTACCAGACAGGGAATTGTTAATGCTAAGATTGTAAACTATTGTGTGATCTCGGCCTTGTCACATGCGTAAAAGTCGCATGGATAGGTACTGACTTGAAAGCTGAGTGATCGGTGGATTAAGGTGGTACACCTTTGCAAAGTATTAAAAAGTATCAGATACTCTGAGTTCCCAGGTCATGGAGTCTGCGCGCGGTGGATTCTATCCACGTCGATGCAGCACAAGTAGCTTTTGGAAGGTTTTTCACAAAATCTGAGTAAAGTGGTGACTCACGGAAGACCGCCATACACATCTTCGAAAAATCTAGCTTAAGGTTTTAAGAGCCTCGCTTTCAAAAACAAAAACCTTTTCTTCAAAACCAAGAGTGAAAATCTATTCTATAAGCCAAAGAGCCATTCTTTGAAAGTTTCCCCCTCATCTATATATATATGCATTCTTAATTTGGGACTTGTTGAGCACTATGTGGACAACATGATCACCCTTGCTTTTGCAAACAAAATTTAGAAGAAGGATTCATTGATCCCGAGTCCTACGGTCTTGAACCCAACATGGAACAAGAAGAAACTGCTCCAGAAGATCCAGCTTGTTAGAGGGCCACTTACCAAGTGGAGTCCGATGTGGAGGAAGCCCACGCAACACCGCTGCAGTTAAAGATGAAGATAGTTGAAGTCCTTTTGCTTATTGTCGTTGTTTTATTTTGTGCCGACCTTTGTGTCGAAGAAAACTCCTTAATTTTGTATCAACATTAAAGTGCGTCATTTTGGTGCTATGTTATTGTAATGTTGGTCCCTGTGATCAGCACTTGTTTTAATTACTTGCATTTTTATATAATGCATCTTGTTGTTGTGAGCTGCAATGTACCATTTCTGAGTGCAACCCACCTGGGCGGTTGCCACCGGATTCCTCAAATGAGGGTCCCACACAAAGCCCCCGGGGTAAGAAACCTTTAATTAAGAATTCCTCAAAGTTTTCCCAAGATTGGGAAAACTTCCGGGAACGATTTTTCAAAAGCCCCGGCGGGTGTGGGACCCTCATTTGAGGAATCCCGTGGCAACCACCCAGGTGGATTGCGCACAGATAGGTTCATTACAAGCTCACAACAAGCGGAAAGCAGTTATTGCATAAAACATAATTAAACAGGTACGAGGTCACCGGGACCAATATTACATTAACATAGCGCCCAGAATGACGCTACTTAGAGTTGCTACGAAAATAATAGGTTTATCCATACAAGAGTCGGTATCAAGATACCGAACACACAAAACAAAGCAGACAGCAACAACGAAGATCTTCACTTCTGGCAGCAACGGTTCTGGTAGGGCTTCCTCCACATCGGACTCAACTCGGCACGAGACCCTCCTAGAATTCCGAATCATCTGGGGCGTTCCCATCCTCTGCTTCATCTTCATAACCAAACGAATCGGGATCGGCGAATCCCTCTTCTGATTTGTTTAAAAAGGCAAGGGTGAGCATGCTTTGACACAATGCTCAGCAAGTCGTTTATTTACAAATGCAATTATATAGATGAGGAGTGATCAAGAAAAGGGGTTAAGTCTTACAATCATAAATAGTATAAATTTCAATCCTTTGATCTTTCAAATAAGGGTTTTATTTTCAACAGCGGGGTTTTTGAAAACCTTAAAATAGACTTTAAGAAAACATTGTGAATGGCGATCCTCCGTGATCCACCATTTTGAATTAGCCATATTATGAAAACTTTTTCCAAATATTACTTGTGTTGAACCACATGGATAGATCCACTGCGAACATACTCCATGACCTGGGAGTACAGAGTATCCGATACTTTTCTTACGCTTTGCAAAGGTGTACCTCTTTTTAAATCCACTTCTTCACTCGACTTTCAAGTCGGGCCAACTCCATGCGACTTATACGCATGTGACAAGGCCGAGATCACACAACGTTTTTGCAGTCTAGTATTAACAGTATCCCCGCCCGGTAAATAGACAATTCAGTCTCAAGTACCGTTGTGGGTCCTCCCCACTACCATACTTCCTAGCCTTTGGCCTATGCTCCCGCAGGACACATAGCCTTGGTCTGTCCACGCGAGACACCTGACTGTCATGATTACAACCGCGCACGGCTTAATCAGAGGCATAGGGCATCTTCCTTCTTTCCACCTTTTCCTCTCATACTTTTTCTGAACTCACATCACTCACGGACGAACTGCGTCCAACCAGTTTCTCCACGCGAGAAACCAGACCGACAAACCATGCAGGGAACTGCTAATACCAAAAAGCTACTAAGTCGTGCCTGTCCCATACCAGGCAAGTGCTTGGTACGTTTTTCATGCCGCATAGAGGCACAACACAAGGTTCTTGTCCTTATGAATTAATAGTGACGAGCCATCCACATTCCCTGGTGCGCACCGCACCCTCACCATCCAAACCAATCCTCACTACCAATTCTTATTTCACATTTCATTTCACAAAAGGGATTTCAAATCCATTTCTCACATATTAGCCATTTCACATCCAACATGTATACTTAAATAAGATTAAAGCCTAAGCATGGTATCCTAGGGTGAAAAGGTTGCATGATGATTCGATATCAAAAAGGGTTTCCACATGAAAGTTGGGTCATATCTATTCACATATTTCTAAACATAGTTCTATCAAATACTCAGCATGCATATATCTTTAAAACAGTGAATCTACTTTATTTCAAAATACTGGGTGAGACATGATCAAGGGTGACGACTTGCCTTGCCAAGTTGGGTCTAAGAAATCTGCTGGATCCTCAAAAGTTCCTTCCAAATCTTCCGCTCCTTGCTCTGCATTCGCACGAGAGCACACACAACACATACAATACATAAGCATCTAGAAAATAGGCTTTATACAAAAATATATGTAAAATATAAACATGTATGCAGACGAGGGGATTTGGGCAGAAACTGAACAGCGGAGAAAAGGATTCTAGGGTTAGGTTCACTGGACAAGATTTGGTTGCGACGAAAGCCAAGGGTTGGCATTCGGTTCGCGAACAGACAATGTCCGAAAAGTACACAAGAATGATTTGGGGCTTCTAGATGATCAAACTGGTGCAAGAGGTGGCATTGTGTGCCAAATGCTGTGAGGGACCTAAATGACAAAGTGGACTCTTCAGAAAAGCCCTTGGATTGTCAGAAAACCACAGCAATGCTCAGGACACAGGAAATCGAATGCCACTGTACAACAGTGAACTAGGGCACATGCATCTGGACGAAACACGCATGCATTGCTTCCCCAACTATGTCAGGGAGGTAGGCGGGATCAACACAAGGTTTCTGGTGGAAGGAATTTGACTGGGGTGGCTTGCCGGCGATGAACGGCGAGGTTGAAACCTTCGGCCACCTGAGACAAGGACGAGCCACGGTGACAGAGAACTGGAGTGGATTGAACCTGAAATTGGTTGAGGGGAAACACTCCTGGGGTGGTGTGGATTGTTTCGGGGAAGGGAATTAGACAGTGGTTAAGTGTGCGAGCTCGTCGACGTTGTCACCGGAGTTGAAGAAGACGGTGAACGACGAACTAGCTCCACACAGCAATGCAAGTTATGAGCTCTGGACTACACCATCTAGGGGTTACAGGGAAGGTGTAGGAGGCTTCATTTTGGGGAGAGCTGCAGCGAGGCATGCCGGCGACGTGCGACGTCCACGGTGGCGCGTGAAAATTGGGAAAATGCACGACACTGCTTCAATTTGAAAACTGGATGAACAGGCTTGCTAAGAAAAGGCTAGGGATCATTTAGTTCTACAGGAATGGCTGGTGAAAAGCACTGGAACGAGTTTAATTTCTGGAACAGGGAGTTTCTAGTTTTCCGGCGATCATCGGCGATGAAGACCTCTAGGGTGCAATTGCTTGCTTGGACACGGAAAGATGGGTGTGGGGAACTCACTGGTGAGCTTGGATTGGAGAGAGGGGCTGTGGTTTGCTCTGGCGACGATGGCCTCAAAATCGGCTCGTCGGGGAAGAAGGGGAAATAGCTCGTCCTGGAGTTGTGCTTCTTCACAGCGCTGAGGGGGTTTAAATAGGCGCTGAGGCGGAGCTTGCGAAGGGAAACGGCGAGAGAACTTGTGCCGGGGACGAGACCGGCCGGGTGCAGCTGCGACAGCGGTGACCGGCGATGTGAAGGGCTGCTGGCGATGTAGCGGCTCTGCAGGCTTTGTCGGTTGCATTGGAACTTCACCAGTGATGGCGCAGATGCGGAGGCAATAGCATAGCTCCGGCAACGACACGTAACAGCATGCAATGCCACGGCAACGGTTGCGCGCGCGCGAAAACATTACTCTGGAGCGCGGGCGTTTAACCGCTGGACATGGCGCGGTACTGGCTGCTGGCACGTGCGCGCGGGGTGGCACAATTGTTTACAAGTGCAGGCGACAAGAGGCGATGGCTGGCGGCGAGCAACTGCGGCGAGAAAATGCGGCGCGGCTCCGGCGATGCAGCACTGGTCGAGGGCACGACCAGGCGCTGGTCGAAAACAGCAGAAAAAGGATAGGAGGGCTGATTTGCAAATTCAGAACTTTGATTCCAGGGACCAATCTGTAAATATGGCATTTGGCTAAGGTAGAAAGAGTTTTGACTTTATTAAATTAATCCACAAAGTCTAAGATATTGATCAGCAGCTAGGGATGACAAAATTTTGGAGATTTAGGCAAGTTTTGAGATGAACTGAAAACAGGGTAATTAGGGTAATCTGATTTTAGAAATTTGACAAGGCTGAAACTAGGGTTTCGGGAGAGATTTGGAAATTTTTCCAGAAGGGAAAAATGTCCAAAATAGTGAAGGGAAGATGTTCACTGAATCAAATCATGATTTGGAATTGATCTGTGACTTTTAGCCTTTTTGGGGTTCCTCAGATATCTGAAAAGGACTAATTTGTGAATCTTTTGGACTGATCTGCGAAAATGACTTGAATGAAGGAGTTTGGCTACCAACTTTTTAGAGTAACACTCTGGCATTACCAAGATCTCATCCTGATATGCAGATAGTCAAGGCAGGCTAGGGTTGGGAAAAATAGGGGTGTTACAGCGGGATCCTCCGGTCGTCGTGGAAACGGGGAGCCGGCGATGAGGTCTCCGGGGAAGAACATCCAAGAAAGTCCGAAATTCCATGAAATTCTCTCCTGGACGAAAACCCTCTGGTCGCCGTGAAAACGGGAAACCGAGAATGAGTTTTCCGGGAGACCTAATATTTCTGGGAATTTTCACAGGAGAAAACCCTCAGGTCACCGTGAAAACAGGGAGCCGAGAATGAGATCTCCGGGAAAGAACATCCAAGAAAATCCGAGAAGGTGGAATTCCCGGGGATAATCTTTCCGGGAGACAACCCTCCGGTCACCGTGAAAACGGGGAGCCAGGAATGAGATCTCCAAGAAAGAATATTCGAGGATTCCGTCTCGCTGAGGAGACAACCGACTCCCAGAGGAGGATGTGCCCGATGACGGGTCTGAGTGTTTCAGGAGGGGACTAGTCTCTCAAATTGACTCGTTACCACGGTCCCCGAGGACCAGGTTGTCGCTTACACCCTCAGTCCACGAGGGGTGATCGTAAACTGCCCTACGGGAGTGGGGACTCCCATTGCAGGGACTTGTTCGGTGGTGGTAGCCTACTTCCTCATGGGGAGGGCATCCTCGCTAAGAGGGCATCCTCACAGGGAGGGCATCGCCGTGAGAGACGGTAATGTAAAAACCTGCACTGAGTCAGAGCCAGAGCCATTTCGCGCTCGTAGATGGCATGGCGGAGGAGCGCTCGGTCGCGTTCCTCCTCCACGAGGTCGACCTCCAGTCGTTGATTTGCCTCGTTGGCGTGGTACGTCACGATCGTGGCTCCATCTAGAAGCTCGACCCGCAGTGACCGAAAACTGATCTCCGAGGGAAGGACCGCCTTAGCCCCGTATACAAGCGAAAAGGGGGTGCGTCCCATCGCCTGGCTCGGAGTTGTGCACATGGAACACAGGATTCTAGGGAGATCCTCTGCCCATGCACCTCGTTTAGAGGCGGCTTGTTCGAGCCGTCGGCGTAACCCTTGTAGGATTACGCTGTTGACCCTTTCAACGGCCCCGTTGCTCTGGGGGTGAGCTACCGAGGCGAAGTGGATGGTGAGCCCCAAGCCTTCGCAGAATTCCCGAAAATATACCGAGTCGAATTAGGTCCCGTTATCGACAGTGATCTCTCGGGGGACGCCGCAACGACATATGATATTGTTCTAGAAAAACCGCTATACCGCCCGAGACATGATGCTGGCCAGCGGTTTGGCCTCTACCCACTTAGTAAAGTAGTCAACCGTGACCACCGCATACTTATAGCCCCCGGGCGCTGGGGGGAAGGGGTCTAGGAGGTCCATCCCCCAACGCACGAAGGGCCAAGTGATGGGGATAGTCTACAGTGCTACGGGGGGGAGGTTCGAACCCTTGGCCATCTTCTGGCAGGCCTTGGCCGCGATGGCACACGGGGCCAGATGAAACCCGCAGCTTCCCGCTTGAATATCATCGAGAAGCCGGAGCCCTTCCGGCCGTGGAAGGCAACGGAGCAAGGCGGAAGCCCCCTGCTTGTAGAGCTTCCCCTCCAACAGAGGTATGCCCAAGCTTTGGCCTCGGTCTCGTTCGGAGGGTCCCCCTCCACCTTGATGAAGGAGACAAGGGGATCCATCGAAGACCAAGTCCGAGTGATTTTGGCGACTTTCGGGATGCAGGGCTCATCACCCGTGCCCGGGGAGGTCACCGAGGGCTTCGCAATGATCTCCAAGAAGGCCCCTTTGGGGAGCTGTTCCCGGGCGCTGGCTACCCGGGCTAGGGCATCAACCCGGTTGTTGTCCCTTCGCGGGATGTGTCGGGCGTCTAAGCCATCGAAGTGCTTCTCCATCTTGCGCACTTCCCGCAAATAAAAGCTCAAGTTTGCGTCATGGCACGAGTAGGACTCGTCCATTTGGCAAACTACGAGCTGGGAGTCTCCTTTTACTAGGAGACGTCGAATCCCCAGGGAGCGTGCAAGGCGCAACCCGAGGAGCAAGGCCTCGTATTCGGCGACGTTGTTCGTGGCAGGGAACTCGGACCACGCCTCGTACTCCATTTCCTTCCCCTCGGGGCTCTGGAGGACTACTCCCGCACCGGCCCCAACGAGACACAGGGAGCCATCGAACATGAGTGTCCAATGGTCGCTACGTCGGGGTAGCGCGGGGAGGTCTTCGCCCCTGGTCCCAGGGACAGGAGTCCATTTCACCACGAAGTTGGCGAGGACTTGTGACTTGATGGCGGAGCGCCCCGTGAGGGAAAGGGAAAAGGAAAAGGGGGCAAGCTCGGCCCCCCACTTCCTATCTGGCCGGTAGCCTCTTTGTTTCGGAGCACCTCCCCCAAGGGGAGGGACGACGGGATAGTGATGGGGTGCCCCAGGATGTAATGACGAATCTTCCAAGACGCCATCAGAAGGGCATAGCAGATTTTCTCCATCTCCGTGTACCGAGTGTTGGCCCCTTGGGTAGCCTCGCTCACGTAGTACACGGGACGCTGTTGCCCGTCTTGCTCCTTGTCTAGTATTACGGATACCTCGACAAGTTAGGACGAGCGCGGCACGAGTACAACGGCGCGAGTATTACTGGTCTTCTCCCGCCGGGCAACACAGAAACTGACACAGGGGTTTATACAGGTTCGGGTCCTAGTGGGGGCCCTAGTCCTGTTGGCTCTCTCCGGACTCAAGTCCGCTGGGGAGGTGTGCTCTCGGGGAGAGGTCTCCAAGAGAGCCGGATATTGCGTTAATATAAATGAGTTCGAATCCTTAAAAAGAGGTACAAGAGGGGTATATATAGCCCCTAAGAAATACAAAAGACCAAAGAGCCCTCGCGGCAACCGTCGGATGGAAGGGCGGGGACGTCCTTTGACCAGGGAGACGGCCTGGATGCTCGACACGTGGCCTCACCGGTTTCCCAGAGGCCTCACGGTCAGCAGCCGCCCTTCGGGAATCCGGAGACTCTTCGGGACTCACCGGGGGTCCGGTGATCCTCCGGGTATCACCGGGCGCCCGGTGACCCTCCGGATCTCACCGGGGCCCCGGTGGGTCTCCGGGTCCGGATCTCACCGGACGCTCGGTGGCTCTCCGAGTCTCACCGGGATTCCGGTGATCCTCCGGATCTCTCCGGGCGCCTGGTGACCCTCCTGATCTCACCGGGGGCCCGGTGGCCTTCCGGGTCTCACCGGGATTCCTCAGGACTTCGTGGGGCCCCTGGGGATTCCCCCAACAGCAGCACCCGAGGCCCTCGAGGGCACTTGGTGCCTCCGATGGGTATGTGAAGCTCCCGACAATGATGCCTCGTCATCCGCGAAGTCCCTTCCGCCGCCGGCGGTGTTTCAGCTTCCGAACTGTCTCTCCGCGGGACGCGTCTAGCCGCGAACCGACGCATCGTTTTGATACGTTCACCTTCGCGTCGCCTCGTCTTGAGCGCGGCGGTTCAGCCCCGCGGCTTTGATGGCTTTGTGGATACGTGTCGGGCAGCCGGGTTCCCTTCCACCACCTATAAATGGGGGGGGGGCCCTTAATTTGAGCATGTCCACAAGCCCCCAAATCCCACAAATCTTGGTTGTCTCCCGGTAGTTCCCGGTGATTTCCGGTAATATCCGGTGACTTTGCCCGGAAGCGTCCGGTGGTTTCCGGCGGCTCTTCCGGAAAGTCCCAGTGACCTTTCCCCAGTAGCTTCCGGTGACTTCCGGTGACTTCCGGCGACGTCTTCCCGGGAGTTCCCGGTGACACTCCCCGGTAGCACCCGGTGAGTTCTGACGGTTTTCGACGAGTTCGTCCCTGATGGCGCCGAAGAGTCGCGTCAAGGTCTCCGAGCTGCCCGCGGAGGAGGTGACCTCCGATTTCCTTGAGGCTACCGTGTTCTCCTCAGGGGCCCTCGAGGCCTTTTTGGAGCGCGGCTATTTTCGGGCGGGAGACATCAGGATCCCCGGCCTGGCGGAGCAGGTGCCGAGCCCCTGGGACGAGGAGGTGGTGGCCTTCGAGGCCTTCTTGGAGGCGGGCCTCCGACTTCCGGTGCACCCGCTGCTACGCGAGTTCCTGCGGGTATACGGCCTCTCGCTCAACCACCTCACCCCGAACACTCTCGTTCGGATGGGCTTGTTTATCTGGTTGTGCGAGACGACCGCCGTGACGGAGCCCACCCTGCGGATCCTGCGGTACTTCTACGAGCCATCGGCGAGGGGCCCGGTGGTGAGGAGGGGTGGCCCTAGGTCGGCCTTTGGCTCCATCATGATCCACCTGACCCTGGGCCGCGCCGACGAGTACCCGGTGCTAGCCTCCCAGGACCACTGGGGGGATTGGCTCCGGCATTGGTTCTACCTCCGGGTGGGAGACCCGGGGGTGACTTACTCTCGGGAGCCGTCGACGTATTCGCGGTCCAGCGGCCCGGTGGCTCCCGAGTCGACCGTGGCGGAGATGGACCTCCTCACCGCGATGGCAGAGGCCCGATTCCGACGGTCCATGCGGGATCTCGTGGGAGGCGGATGTCGGCGGCGCACAGGCCACCCTAGATGGCGGTGGCGAATCGTAAGTATTCGGACCCTTTCTCCCTGTTGGGGGATTTTTCCTAACTCTTGCTTCATTTGCTACTCTCACAGTTAGGTCCTATGGTCGGGCCAAGGAGGTCGCGGTGATCCTCCTTGGTCGATACTATGAGGACGAGCACAAGAGGGTGATGCGCGTTATCGGGGAGGGTCCTCCCAGAAACGTCGTCGCGGAGGCGTTCGAGCTGAGGCTCCCAGCTCGGGCGGCTCTACCCACCCCTGCCTCGCGCAAGCGGGGGAAGGAGGTTGCCAGCGGACCGTCGAAGCGATCCCGCCCGTCTGGCAGCCCCGTGGGGTCTCGGGCTCGGAGGAGCCCTGCGAGGCCCCGGTCTTCACCTCGGCCTTCTCCTGCGAGGGACTCTGCGGCGGCGGTTGCTGGGGCGTCGGGCGCAGCCCCAGCCACCCCGGGCGGGCCGGATCCAATGGGCGGCGTTCCGGCCGGAGAGGGCCAGGGCTGAGACTCGGAGATGTACGCTCCGAGTCCCTTGCCGCCTCCTGCTCCCGCGGGGGTCCGGCCGCAGCCATCATCCAGCGAGGTCTCCGTCCGGTTTCGGATGCCGGGCGGCCTGCCTATGGCCTCGATCCTGGCGCCAGAGACGGGCTCCTCGGCGGTTCGGTCGCGACGGCGGTGCTCCCTATACCCAGCAAGGGTAAGGGCCTGTTCGTCCTCCCCGGGGTTCCGGCACCTCCGTCGAATCAGGCTTCCGGCTCCTCTGACGGTGGGACTCCAGAGGAGGGGGCTTTGCTTGGTGGGGAGGCCTCTCGCGGGAGCGACCCGGGGGGCGACGAGGACGAGGGCGACGTCGACGCAGTGATCGCCTCTGGGCTTCGTGTAGGTTACTTGAGTCTCTTGCTCATCCGTCTTCGGGTAGGTTGCACTGGCCCGGGGCTTCATGACCCGGCTCACCACGCGTCTCCGGGCCGCCGGGAAGGAGAAGGCGCTCAGGGACGCGGCCTCGGAGCGCTCCGAGAAGGAGTGGGCGCTCGGGGAGCTCGCCGCGATGCAGGCTCGGCTCACTGCCGTTGAGCACACGGCCTCTCGGCTCCGGAGGGACCTGCAGGTGGAGCGGGTGGCCGCAGCTTCGGGCGTCCAGGCCGTGGTCGCGGGAGGTAGGGCGATCCGCTCTACCCTCGAGGAGCTCGGGATTGAACTCGGGTAGGGGGCTTGAGCTCTGGTTGTTGCGGGAGCCATGGCGATTCGTCGTGAGGTCCCCACGGACGGCGCCAATTGTCGTAGTATTACGGATACCTCGGCAGGTTAGGACGTGCGCGGCACGAGTACAACGGTGCGGGCAGACCGAGTGACTGGTCTTCTCCCGCCGGGCAACACAGAAACTGACACAGGGGTTTATACAGGTTTGGGTCCCAGTGGGGGCCCTAGTCCTGTTGGCTCTCTCCGGACGTAAGTCCGCTGCGGAGGTGTGCTCTCAGGGAGAGGTCTCCAAGAGAGCCGGATATTGCGTTAATATAAATGAGTTCGAATCCTTAAAAAGAGGTACAAGAGGGGTATATATAGCCCCTAAGAAATACAAAAGACCAAAGAGCCCTCGCTGCAACCGTCGGATGGAAGGGGGGGACGTCCTTTGACCAGGGCGACGGCCTGGATGCTCACCGGGACTCACCGGGACTCACCGGAACTCACCGGGGGTCCGGTGATCCTCCGGGTCTCACCGGGCGCCCGGTGACCCT
This sequence comes from Pharus latifolius, assembly GCA_019359835.1. Taxonomy (NCBI): domain Eukaryota; kingdom Viridiplantae; phylum Streptophyta; class Magnoliopsida; order Poales; family Poaceae; genus Pharus; species Pharus latifolius. The sequence continues at coordinate 61,936,748 of CM033324.1, read as the reverse complement.
CCGGATCTCACCGGGGGCCCGGTGGCTCTCCGGGTCTCACCGGGATTCCGGTGACCCTCCGGATCTCACCGGACGCCCGGTGGCTCTCCGGGTCTCACCGGGATTCCGGTGACCCACCGGATCTCTCCGGGCGCCCGGTGACCCTCCGGATCTCACCGGGGGCCCGGTGGCTTTCCAGGTCTCACCGGGATTCCTCAGGACTTCGTGGGGCCCCTGGGGATTCCCCCAACACTCCTTTACTAGTACCGCACTTACGGCGACCGGGGTCGTAGCGAGGTAAAGGAGCAGGGGCTCTTCCGGAGACGGGCTCACGAGCATTGGGGGGCTCATGAGGTATTTCTTCAGGTCGTCGAAGGCCTCCTGGGACTCGATGGTCCATCGGAACCCTTCAAGCTACCGGAGGATTTTGAAGAATTGGAGGCCGCGTTCCCCTAACCGTGAGATGAAACGACTCAGCGCGGCTAAGCGGCCGGTGAGTCATTGAACGTCTTTGACCGAACGTGGCGGGGGCATGTCCAGGAATGCCTAGATATTTTCGGGGTTGTCTCTATGCCCCGTTGGGACACAAGGAAGCCCAGGAGCTTCCCCCCGGGCACGCCGAAGGCACATTCCCCCCGCGCGGAGGTTGCGGAAGGTCTCCGCTAAATCGCCGACTTGACCAGCCGCGTGGGGACTTTTGACGACCGCGTCGTCGATGTAGACTTTGACATTACGACCGATCTGGTCTTTGAAGACTAGCGTCCTGAGTCACTCGAAGGTCGCTCCAGCATTCCTCAGCCCGAAGAGCATGTGGACGTAGCAGAAGGTTCCTAGGGGAGCTCTCTCGAGGGAGAGATGGCTCCGAAGCACACCTATTCTATTGTCTCTTAGAGTAAAAATGAACTATCTCCTTTACATGAGGTGTTACAAGGGCTTATATAGCCCCAAAAGATGCAAAAAGACTAAACTACCCCGCGTGCCACCATTGGATCGAGGGGCAACAACGTCTTTCTTCCAGTCAGGAACCTTGGATGCTTGACAGGTGTGCGCCGATTCCCGAGGCGCTTCTCGCATGACCCTCAGGTGACCTGTGACCAGAGACCCTGTCTTCGGAAGGCGGCACCCGGGACAAGCCACCAGGGGGGCCTTGTCTCAGGGGCAAATGGCGGCGCCCGGGACAAGCCACCGTGGGGCCGTGTCCCCGGGCAAGTGGCGGTACCCGGGACAAGCGACTGGGGGCCTTGTCCCCGGTCAAATGGCGGCACCTCTTACTAGGACTTGTTCCAGTGGAGAATTCCCCCAACATTCATGTCCTTCAATCAGGCCGTCTTAGGTCCATCGTCAGGGAGGTGAGCTCTTATGAAGGCAAAGGTATGACGTCAATAGGGGCAGCAGGTGTTAATCCATAAACAATCTCAAAAGGACACAGTTTAGTAGTAGAATGTGTAGCCCTATTATAAGCAAACTCAATATGTGGCAAGCATTTTTCCCATGACTTCAAATTTCTTTTGAGAATTGCTATCAGCATGGTACCAAGTGTTCAATTAACCACTTCTATTTTCCCATCAATTTGTGGATGACAAGTTGTAATAAACAACAACTTGGTTCCCAATTTTCTCCACAAAGTCTTCCAAAAGTGGCTAAGGAACTTAGTGCCTAACGAGGATTATTACCCGAGTTAGATCACCCATGCATTTCCATGGTCACGCATGGTCACGTGCAATGGCCCATGATCGCACATGCCTTTCTATAGTCGCAAAAGACCTAGGAAAGAGATAATAGGGAATTGTCCAAGGATATTCTGGACATAACCCATCAATGATATTTAATTCCCACAATTTTAACTGTAATAGCCTCAACACTTATCATCACCAATCCCATGGTCTCATGTTATACCTGCGAATACTATGGTCGCAGTGACATTTGCCTATGACCATAACCAGTCGCAGAGACAAAACCTGATATCCTTACATGGTCACAGTAGGTGCGTGATCATAGTATTAAAAGACTTGTACTACAATATAAGTCATCATTTACAACAACTGTTCCTTGATCCTTATGATTATTTCAATTCCTGAAATAATCATAAGTCCTTGACAAGGTAACCATCGAAGAAGGTAGCTGATGGTGAAGCAGTTTCCACCATACCATGTCAAAGAAGCTAAACAGCTAACTGACAATGAATATTACTTGGGCTAGTCATCTGTTCATGAAATATATCATGTCTAAGACATTTTGGATATGGTATATGGTTCCCTGGTCGCAGAGCTCAGTTTCCTGTGAACCAGAAGGTCGCATAACTAAAGACGACTTTAGTACTGACTTGTGGTCGTAGGCTATATGCGACCATAGGTTCGAGAGAGTCATGTCTAACCTGAGTAGTGACTAAGTCTTCTAGTCATAGTTCCAGGATAAGATAACTTCCTCTCCTATTCATGAAGATAACCACCAGGTAGTTCAGATATGTAGTTACCTGTAAACCGCATATTAGCAACCGTCTGACCTCCCAAAACTACTCCATGTTGGCACCCTTTCGATCATCATAAAAGGGCAACAAGCATACCAGAGATAACATAGTGAGATATCTTATGGACACAAGATATCTGACGAAGAGAAGACATAGAGATAGATTAAGAGATTGTAAGCTTTCCTCTGTAACAATCTCCCCTCTTTTGTAATCACTTACATATATAGTGAAACATCACAGGAAGTAGGGTTATTACTCAAATCCTTGATGGCCCGAACCTGTATAATCTTCCGTGTCTCTAGTACATAATTATCTTAACTTACCTAGTGAGCGTCTCGAAAGGTCTCCACTTCCTACATCAACTAAATTGCATAAGATTGACTAGGGATCCAACTCCCAATCGTCGACAGCTGGCACCCACCTTGGGGTCTTTCTCAAGGCATTTTCTTCATTAGGAGTTCTAATGAGCTATGTCTGGAGCATACAATTCTGAGAATGATTTTGATCTCGACGATTATGCTCATATCTAGATGCCTTCGCCTAACGACCCTTTTCCTGTGGAAGAGGTTGGCGATGAAGATGTCAGCGAGTCACATCCTGAGGATGCATCATCTCCAACTCTGGTCATGTCTATCGACCAAGAGACAGAGAAGATGGATTTTTCCCCTCATGTGAATCCCACCACATCGGAGGTTGAGTACGTGTCACAGCATATCATCCCAGAAGATGTGGGGGATAATGACCTTGAGTTTAGTCCCAGAAAGTTTTCTCTAGACAATCTCCAATCTCTTATTCATTTCGAGTCTCAATCGGAACAAGGAGAGATGTTTTCTACATCTGTGACCTTGGTTCCATGGGAATTTGATGCGCTTTCGAAGGAAACTCCTGAAGCGTGACTAGACCTTGGTTCCATAGGAAATTCTGATGGAATTTGCTGCACTTTCGGAGGAAACTCTTGAACAGTCCATTCTTGCTTGGGACCACTCGGTGTGTCTCCTCAAGTTAATGTCACCCGCGACCATATGGAAGGTCGTGATGATAGACATTTCCAAAGTTCCTATGTAGGTTGTAAAGCTTTCTCGCCAGGACTCCATGCAGTAGTCTGGCCAGATAAGTTTAAACCTGGTATGATCGAAAGATTCGATGAAACTCAAAATCCATCAGAATTCCTTCAGATCTACATCACTGCCATTCAAGCGGTAGGAGGAGATCACTGTATAATGGAAAATTACTTTCCAACGGTTTTTGAAGGACCAGCAAGGACTTGGTTGTTCAATCAACCAGAAGGGTTGATATACAATGGGGAAATGTTTTGTGATGCCATCCTCAACAATTTCCAAAATTGTTATCAAAAGCTTAGTAAGGAAGATGATCTTCATCAGTTATGCCAGACTTCGACCGAAACTCTTTGATAATTTGTCAAGGGTTTATTGGAGTAAGGAATACAATTCCCAACATCTCAAATACTTTGGTTATCAAGGCTTTCAAACATGCTATTCGATACCGAAGATTCACTGAGGATCTGAGCATACATCCACCAAGGTTGATATTAGATTTATTCGATATGGTGGACCATTATTCTATCGCAGTTGAGGCCATCGAATGGAATAGAATGGTGGACAAAGGGAATTTGCCACCTCAACCTGGTCTCAAGAATGAAGAGAAAGATGATCCTAATAAGAAGTCAGAATCATCAGGCGGGAAATCCAAGAAGCCCAAGAAGAATGGTGCTGGACAATACCGAAACATGGCCGTTGCCAACAAACCACCGCCGAAAAAAGGTAATAAATTTACATTCAAAAATAAAAAGCCTCCTTCTAGTGGTCGCAATAATGACCATTCGGGAAAACAGACTAACCCATAGGGAAACAAGAAATGGTGTCCGTTCCACAACACTTCTGGACATGATCTCAAGAACTGTCATAACTGGTTGAAGCATCTCGATGACTTTTACCAAGGAACTGACCCATGCCGACCATACCAGAGAAAGAACAATCTTGCGAGGTTAGGGACGCTGACGAAGATAAAGTTATGGCCTATCAGGTACACCAAAACCATGTCAATATCATTTTTGGTGGTTCTTCTAAGCATCAATTCAAATCTCCTTACCGTGAGGTAAATAAAGTTGAATCTCCAATTGGGGAGCCTTAATTGCCCCACTGGTTGGAAACTCCCTTAATTTTTGACCGGGACAATTGTCCCAGGGGTTTAACACGACTATTGAGACTCCCTCTGGTCACTACCCCTATCATTAGCAATGCTAAGGTCGAGAGGGTATTGATCGACGGAGGTAGTTCTTTGGATCTGTTATTAGTCCAAGCTCTTGACGAGATGCAAATTCCTCGCTCAAAGATCAAACCCATAATTCATCTATTTTATTGTATAATCCCTTGTCCCTCAATGATGCCGATCAGACAAATTGTATTACCGGTAACATTGGGAGAACCAGACAATTTTTGAATAGAATTGATTACATTTGATGTAATTGATTGTGATTCAGCATATAACGCTATTTTTGGCAGGCCGACGCTTGCTAAGTTCATGGTGGTGACGCATTACGCTTATTAGTGCGTCAAGATTCCAGCCCAAAGGGCGTGATTTCGGTATGAGGCAGCCGCAATACGGCTCTTACTTGTGATCGGTTATCTCTGGAGCTAGTCGATCAACTTCCCCTTCGGGACAAACAGGTTGTGACCACATCACCATACACGATCAAAGTCACCCCGTGGCCAGATGAGAAATTGAAGTTGTTTCCCTTGTACCCAGAAGAACCATCTAGAACCATTCGGATTGGATCAGGTTTGGATGACAAATAGGAACTCGAGCTCATTACTTTCCTCCGGGCTAACGCAGAAGTGTTTGCGTGGAAACCATCCGACATGCCTGGAGTCCCAAGGGAAGTGATCGAGCATAGGCTAGAAATCCGACCGGGACAGCCACCAATAAATCAAAAGCTCAGACGCTTTGCTACTGACCAACAAGAAGCCATCCGTGCGGAGTTAGACAAACTCTAGAAAGCAGGATTTATTCGAGAAGTCGATCATCCCGAATGGCTTGCAAACCCGATCATGGTCCTAAAGTCAAATGGTAAGTGGCGCATGTGCATCAATTACACCAGCCTAAATAGTGCCTGCCCGAAGGATGATTTTCCCCTTCGTCGCATCGATCAGTTGGTCAATTCTACAGCGGGTTGTGAACTAATTAGCTTTTTAGATGCTTACTCAGGGTACAATCAGATTAGCATGGTAGAAGAAGGTGAAGAGAAAACTTCCTTCATCACACCATTTGGTACTTACTGCTATGCCAGAATGCCATTTGGACTCAAGAATGCTGGTTCCACATACTAGCGCTTGATGCAAAAGACATTTCTCTCCCATTTAGGGCGTAATCTAGAAGTTTATGTCGATGACTTGTTTGTAAAGAGTTTTAAAAACTCTACTCACATAGATGATCTTGTTGAAACCTTTTGTAACTTGATTAATTATGGAATAAAGTTGAATCTCGAGAAATGCTAGTTTGGAGTTTTTTCTAGTAAACTTTTAGGTTTCCTTGTTTGTTCGAGAGGATTTGAGGTTAATCCTAAGAAAATCAGGGCCGTTGAGAAGATGCGATCTCCTTCGACCATGAAGGATGTCCAGTGCCTAATAGGTTGCTGGCAGCCGTAAGCTGTTTTATATCGCGGTAGGCGAACGTGGGTTACCTTTCTTTGAGGTTCTACATAAGCACAATGGTTTTACCTGGTCGGATGAAGCCGAGAAAACTTTTCAGAGGTCAAAGAATATTTTTCTTGCCCGCCAGTGGTGGTTTCGCCAATTTTGGGGGAATCATTGCTTCTTTACTTAGTGGCTACCCCTCACACGGTCAGCGCCGTTCTGGTCACGAAAAGGGAAGGTGTGCAACAACCAGTTTATTATGTAAGTGAAGTACTTCATGGACCAAAGCAGTGTTACCCTGAAGTCCAGAAATTACTTTACGCTCTCTGATCGCTTCACGAAAGCTACGACATTACTTTCAAGCACATAAGATTATTGTGCCGTCGTCCTTTCCCTTAGGAGACATTCTCCGTAATCCGAAAGTATCTGGTTACATGGAGAAATGGGCAGTGGAATGGAGCATTTGACATCCATTTCACACCTTGCGTAGCAGTTAAAGCTCAAATTCTTGCAGATTTTGTGGTTGCATGGACTAATCTCGACGCACCTTTGCAAGAATATGTGGATTTACAACACACTAACCATTGGACAATGTACTTTGATGGCGCTCGTAGTTTTCAACACTCGGGGGCTGGAGTGGTCTTAATCACACCTTAGGGCGACCAACTCCAGTATGTCATACAATTACACTTTGTTGCAACCAACAACGCAGTAGAGTATGAAGGTCATCTAGCCGGGCTTTGAGCAGCTAAATTCCTTGGAGTCCATCGATTAGTGGTGAGGGGAGACTCACAGCTAGCCATAAACCAGGTGAACAAGGAGTACAACACCTCCAATGAGACAATGGCTCATTACTTGGACGAGTTGAGGAAATTGGAAAAACACTTCAGTCATTTCGAGGTCCAATTTGTTTCGCGAAGAAATAATGTTCCCATAGACCAATTATCAAAAATTAGGTCCTCACGTGCATCCACTCCGACAGGAGTGTTTTTTGAATATTTGAAATATCCCTCGATTACATTTCCAGTCGAAAATGATGAGGTGATAGTTCACATCACCGACTGACGAGGATTGACACCCGGGTCACTTCTTATAAACTTCTGGTTCAAGACAGGTTCGAACCAGACATGTGTCTGGAGATGCGAACTCAAGCTATTCTGAGAGGCATCACCACGAGGTCGTAAGCTTTATGCGATCAAGTCATAGCTTTACGCGGTCAGACCGTAAGCCTTGCGCGGTCAGAAGTTTGTGGGCTATACGCGAACTACACATTCGGGATATTACGCGGTCAGCCGAATCCCGCGGTCAGAACATCTGCCGATCAGGATACCTGGGATCTATCTATTCGGTTGCCCATACGACAGGATATTCTAAGTATCCTGAAGATTCCTACACGTGGAGAATCAACCGTCAGGAGGTTAACACGTACAGTTATCCATGAATAACACGTGTTTAACCTACGTGGAGGTTAAGAGCAGTTTCAAAAACCGCATCCAACCGTCCGTGCAACCGATTGATGCAGTTTTCTTCACATGGCGCCCTTTCAAGCAGTATAAAAGGATGGCATGAAGCATCAATCGGGGGGGGGGGGATCCAAGTTAGCCAAGTCTACGGCACACCTCATATAGCATTTTTATAAGTCTTCTTTAGCTTATCTTTGTACACTTTTACAGGAAAAATCCTCGCCTGTGAGGACTTTTTCCTCCACTTGTAAACATTTCACCATACTTAGTGAAATCTCAACAGGACGTAGGGCTTTTACTCCCACCATCGAGGGCCCGAACCTGTCTAAATTCTCTGTGCTCCTATTCACCATTGTTCAGCATACCTTCCCAAAGGGTCATCTTGAAAGGTCTCACTATTACAAATTCTGCATAAGTTCGGCTGAGGACTCCGAGTCCGAATCGTCGACACCTGGCGCCCACCGTGGGGCCTTTCTCAAGGCGTCCTAATTGAAATTCGGAGGTTCGCCAAAACATGGCTGGAGCATATGATTCCGAGAATGATTTCGATCTCGAGGATTATGCTCATATCCCAATGCCTTCTCCAAGTGATCCTGTTCCGATGGAAGAGGTCGAAGGCCAGAATCCTCCCCAGGCTGAATCATCTCCCCAAGTCATGTTAATCGACCAAGAGGTAACTGGCACAAGGTCAGAACCCACAGAGGTTCTTAATGTGCTAGGCGATGAGTCCGGCCCATCGTACGATCCCGCTGAGGGAAAATATGATGGTGACCCTGAAATTAGCCCAGGAAGATTCGACCCTGATAACCTTCACCGTCTCTTTGATTTTGAGTCCGACTCGGAACAAACCGAGATGTTCTCCCCATCGGCGACCTCTCTCCCTAGGCAGTTTGCTGCGTTGTCGGAGGAAACTCCCGATCAACAGGCTGCCAGGGAAGAACAAGATCGCAAACAGAAGGAGGAGCAAGATCTCGAGCAACAAAACAACGAACTGCGCAGAACTGCCCTAGAGGCTCTTCAAGATGCGCAGGCTCGTTACGATGCTGCCCCGAGTTCTTCTCGACGGTCGCATGGTCGTAGACGTGACCAGACTCCTTCCTTACCACCGGAGCATTTCCCAGTGGACGAGGAAACAATAACACCTGGTGCCCCTAGGAGAAGTACCCATGGTCGACTGCGATCTATCGCGGAAGTCATGCGCAATTTTCCTCCTACGATCACGGATGCGCAGAGACCGGCCTTTTTCAGGATCCTGGCGGAAAGACTGGATGAGGTCGCATCCGAGGCGACCCCGACAGCCTCTTCCCGCTCAGTGACGCATTCCCATGAACGAGATGGTCCTCATTCTGGCTCTGGCCGACGGAGTTACCCGCCGCCTATACCGTCCCGACAGGACAAATATCGGCGAATGCAGGACTCTCGTGGTAGGGATCGAGTTCCCGTTCATTCTCGTTTGGGACCCCGAGTAACCTCGCCATTAAGTGAGTTTGCTCGAAACCCGACCGAAAGTCGCAGGACGGTTCACGGTCCTTACGTTGGTTGCAAAGCTTTCTCGCCTGGCCTACGAGCAGTCGTTTGGCCCGATAAGTTTCGACCAGGGGCCATTGAGAGGTTTGATGGAACTCAGAACCCATCCGAGTTTCTTCAGATCTATATTACTGCCATCCAAGCAGCAGGAGGCGATGACAAGGTCATTGCTAACTACCTGCCAACAGTCCTCGTAGGACCGGCTAGAACCTGGTTGTTCAATCAGCCTGAGGGTTCTATCTACAATTGGGAAATGCTATGCGATGCCATCCTCAGCAATTTCCAAAACTGTTACCAAAAGCCGGGTAAGGAGGACGACTTGCATAGATTGCGGCAAACTTCGACCGAAACGCTTCGGCAGTTTGTCAAGAGGTTTGTCGGGGTAAGAAATACCACCCCGAACATATCTGATGGCTCCGTAATCAGGGCATTTAAGCATGCCTTTCGATACCGGAGATTCACTGAAGACTTGCTCATCCACCCTCCTCGATCAGTGGCCGATCTGTTCGATATGGCTGATCAATACTCCGATGCAGCCGAGGCAGTCGAATGGAACCGAATGGTTGACAAGGGGGACCTACCGCCCCAACCAGGCTTCAAGGACGCCAAGAAAGAAGATTCAAGCAAAAAGCCGGAGTCTTCACCGGGCGGGAAGTCAAAAAAGTCGAAGAGGAACCGCTCTGGACAGTACCGTGAGGTCGCGGTCGCGGAGAAACCACCTTCGACCAAAGGTAATAAGTCTTCTTTTAAAAGTAAAACTGCTTCTGGTGGCCGGGATTCCGACCAGCCAGAAAAATCAACTAATCCGCAGGAAGGCAAAAGGTGGTGTCCACTCCACAATTCCGCAGGCCACGATCTCAAAAACTGCAGGAGTTGGTTGAAACAGCTGGATGATTTCTACCAAGGAGCTGGGCCAATGCCAACCTTACCGCCCAAAGAGCAGGCGTGCGGGGTTAGAGACGTCGATGGAGACGAAGAAATGGCTTACCAGGTACCTCAAAGTCATGTTAATGTCATTTTCGGAGGTTCCTCCTCTTTCGTTTCCAAAAGGCAGTTTAAAACTTTTTGTCGAGAGGTTAACCAAACGGAGACATCCCTTGGTGAACCTCAATATCCCCGTTGGTCGGATATGCCTTTGACGTTCGATCGCGCTGACTGTCCTGCGGGGCTAACTAGACCATTGAGGTTACCTCTGGTTATTACCCCAATCATCAGTAACGTGAGAGTCGAAAGGGTCCTGATCGATGGGGGAAGTTCCCTTGATCTTTTATTGGTCAAGACACTCGACGAGATGCAAATTCCTCGTTCGAAGATCAAGCCCATAATCCATCCGTTTTATGGGATAATCCCAGGCCCCTCCATGATGCCATTGGGACAAGTGGTCCTCCCGGTCACTCTGGGAGAACCAGATAACTTTCGAACAGAATTGGTTACTTTCGATGTAATCGATTGTGATTCAGCTTATAATGCAATCTTTGGCAGGCCGACTCTTGCTAAGTTCATGATGGCAACGCACTATGCTTATCAGTGCGGGAAATTGCCTGGCCCCAAAGGTGTCATTTCGGTCCGAGGAAGTCGCAACGTGGCGCTCACGTGCGACCGGCTATCTTTGGAGATGGTCGATCAACTTCCCCTCCGGGACGCTCAGGTCGCCACTGTCGCCACCGATGCGATCAGGGCTGCTCCTCGACCAGATGAGAAACTCAAACAAGTTCCTTTGTACCCAGATGACCCATCCAAGACAATTCGGGTTGGGTCAGCTCTGGATGACAAATAGGAACTCGACCTCGTTGCTTTCCTCCGGGCTAACGCAGATGTGTTTGCGTGGAAACCGTCTGACATGCCCGGTGTCCCAAGAGAAGTAATTGAGCATAGGTTAGCAATTCGACCTGGACAACGACCAATAAAGCAAAAGCTCAGGCGTTTTGCCACCGACCGACAGGAAGCCATCCGAGAAGAGTTAGACAAACTCTTACAAGCCGGGTTTATCCGTGAAGTGAATCACCCGGACTGGCTCGCCAATCCGGTCATGGTCCGCAAGTCAAATGGCAAGTGGCGCATGTGCGTCGACTATACTAGCCTCAACAGTGCCTATCCGAAGGATGACTTTCCCCTTCCCCGCATCGACCAGCTGGTCGACTCCACTACGGGTTGCGAACTGATGAGTTTTCTGGATGCCTACTCGGGATATCATCAAATTAGCATGGCAGAAGACGATGAAGAGAAAACTGCCTTCATCACCCCGTTCGGCACATACTGCTACGTCAGAATGCCGTTCGGTCTCAAGAACGCTGGTTCCACGTACCAGCGCTTGATGCAAAAGACCTTTCTTTCCCAGATAGGGCGTAATCTCGAAGCATATGTAGACGACTTGGTTGTAAAGAGTACCAAAAGATTGTCTCATTTGGACGATCTTGCTGAAACCTTCTGTAACTTGAATCGCTTTGGAATAAAATTGAACCCGGAGAAATGTTCTTTCGGGGTTTCTTCAGGAAAGCTTCTTGGTTTTCTTGTGTGTTCCAGGGGCATTGAGGTTAATCCTGAGAAAATCAGAGCTATTGAACAAATGAGGTCGCCCTCGACCATGAAGGATGTTCAACGCCTGGCTGGTCGCATGGCGGCTTTAAGTCGCTTCATATCGCGATTAGGCCAAAGGGGACTACCTTTCTTTAAAGCCTTGCGCAAACATCATAACTTCACGTGGTCAGACGAGGCCGAAAAAGCGTTTCAGGAGGTAAAAACATATCTATCCAGTCCGCCAGTATTGATGTCTCCTGAAAAGGATGAAGCATTACTTCTGTATTTGGCGGCCACCCCACACGCGGTCAGCGCAGTTCTGATCGCGGAAAGGGAAGGAGTGCACAGACCCGTCTACTATGTGAGCGAAGTACTTCATGGTCCTAAGGAGCGCTACCCTGAGGTCCAGAAGATACTTTACGCGCTACTGATGGCTTCCCGTAAGCTACGACATTACTTTCAAGCACACAAGATCACAGTACCCTCCTCTTTTCCTTTAGGGGATATTGTCCGAAATCCAGAAAAATCTGGTCGAATCGCCAAATGGGCGGTCGAATTCGGTGCCTTTGAGATCCATTTCACCCCTCGCACGGCGGTTAAGTCTCAGGTTTTGGCCGACTTTGTGGTCGAATGGACCAACCCTGAGCCACCCGTGCAGTTGGCAAAGGAACTGGAGTGCCCCGATTATTGGACAATGTACTTTGACGGCTCCCGTAGTTTTCAACACTCGGGGGCTGGAGTGGTCTTAGTTACGCCTCAGGGCGAACAGCTTAAGTATGTCATTCAACTACACTTTGTTGCAACCAACAATGCAGCAGAGTATGAAGGTCTTCTTGCAGGGCTCCGGGCAGCAAAATTCCTCAGAGTCCGTCGATTAGTGGTGAGGGGGGACTCACAGCTGGTCGTAAACCAGGTAAACAAGGAGTACAGCACCTCCGATGAGACAATGGCTCATTACCTGGGGGAAGTGAGGAGATTGGAAAAACACTTCAGTCACTTCGAAGTCCAATACATCCCGCGAAAGGACAACATTCTCGCAGACCAATTATCCAAAATTGGATCCTCACGCTCATCCGCTCCGGCAGGAGTGTTCATTGAACACTTGGACCATCCTTCGATCATGACTTCGGTCGAAGATGATCCGGCAATAGCCTTCGTTGCCAACCTCGGTCAGGAACAAGATTGGACTCATCAATTGAGGGTCTATCTTGAACACGGGACCCTACCCGAGGACGAAACCAAAAGCGATCGGTTAATTCGAAAGGCGCGTCTGTACAAACTCATAGATGGGGTTATGTACAGAAAGGGTACTCAAGGAGTATTCATGCGCTGCATATCTCAGGAGGAAGGAAAATCCCTCTTGAAGGAAATACATGACGGTGTATGCGGTGCACACGCGTCATACCGAACACTGGTCGGAAACATTTTTCGACAGGGATTCTACTGGCCTTCGGCACTCGATGATGCCAAGCTTATGGTGAAGATGTGTCCACAGTGTCAGTTTCATGCAAGACAGGTTCATCAACCTGCTTATGCATTGCAAACTATTCCACTCGCATGGCCTTTCGCGATCTGGGGAGTGGACATCGTTGGTCCTATGCCACAAGCGGTCAATGGATACAAGTTTTTGTTCGTAGCCATTGACATATTCACAAAGTGGATTGAGGCCGAACCAGTACGAAATATTACTGCATCAGCCGCACAAAAGTTCTTTCACAAGAACATTGTGGCACGATTTGGTGTTCCAAACCGTCTCATCACAGACAACGGTTCTCAATTCGCTAGCGGTCTTTTCCTAGACTACTGCGATCAGATTGGGACTAAAGTGTGCTTTGCTTCCGTGGCACATCCACAAAGCAATGGTGCCGTAGAACGGGCCAATGGGCAAGTATTGCAAGGCATCAAAAAACGTGTTTTTGATCGCCTCAAGACCCGCTCGGGGGCTTGGGCAGACGAGCTCTATACTGTTCTATGGGCACTACGGACTACCTCTAGTCGAGCCACCGGTGAGACACCCTTCCATTTGGTCTATGGGGCCGAGGCTGTGTTGCCTATGGAAGTAAGTATTGGATCTGTTCGCACGAATCAATTCGAACAGGTCAACCAATCCGAACAGCGATCGCAAGATCTCATCCTCCTGGAAGAACGGCGTGATCGCGCCCTGATTAAGTCCGCGGTATACTTGCAGGCTCTACGCAAGTATCACAGTAAAAAGGTGCGACCACGTAATCTTAACGTCGGCGACTTGGTTTTACGAAAAATTCAAGACCAGTCTAACCGCACTAAATTCTCCCCAAAATGGGAAGAACCATACACTGTCGTCTCAGTGCCGCGGCCAGGATCTGCGCGGTTAGCCATGGAGGATGGTCGGATTTTGTCCAATACTTGGAACATCGATCAACTTCGCAAGTTTTACGTGTAAGTATTCCAATCACTTTTTTCCTGTTCAATTAGCATCTTTTCATAAAAAGCATGTCTTGTTTTCATACAATGAGTGTTTTTCTTTAAGCCCAAATTATACAAATTCGACCTGGGGGCTGATCGCTGGCGGTTAGGTTATTACATCATTTTTTAACCGGATTCGCTGGTCGATCCCATGATCACTTCCAGATAAGTCATTCCTAAATAAGCCGTTTCTCAACGCACACGGGACTATCTGGCTAGTCTTCGGTCATCCGGGTGGCTATCAGTTTGCAATAAGGTTAAAATGTTATTTTAATCTTGATCATTGGCTTGAAGCGCATATCCCTGGTCATCATAATTATGTTTTCCCCTCTGCTTAAAATACTAAGGCTTCGGTATTCATAAAACAGAGGCGGGGGCTAGAGGAATATACTTATAGTATGAAACTTATGATGTCAATATGCACTTTCTTTTTAAAAAATAGTTTTACATACATAGCATTGTAATTACAATTGTTTGATTACAAAATATAAGGATCTTTCGATCCTCAGCTCAGCCCAAAGTTTGTCAATGAAGGGCTTAACTTCTTCAATAACGGCGTCAAGCAGTTCTTCACTCTCGACTTCAACCGGTCCCACCAGCGCACTCAGATTCGCATCTGGGCCATGGTGAAGTCGAACCCGGCTGAGTACGGCAGAAGCGGCTGATCGGACTCTCGTCCTGATTGTCTCTTCACGTCGCCGTAAATCTCCAGGGAGATATTCGAGCAGTGATTCTGCTTGAGTTGTGAGCAGTGATGCCCAATCGCTGACATTTGGGTCATCCTTCCTCAACTCTACCACGTTGGTATTCAAAAGGTTGGCTATGGCCTTCAGTTTTTCGAAGACCAGTAGGCTCAACTCTTTGACCACTTGATCAGTATGGTTGAGCGAGGACTCAAGAAGCATCTTGTCCTTGACAAGCTGTGTAATGTGACCTGCTTGCGCTGTACAGAGAAAAGAGGTTATTAAACAAGAAACGGCTTTAAGTCTTCCTAAATTGAGAATCGACTTACCAGCCTTCTCAGACTGAAGTTTATTGATTTCAGTCCGTAGTTTCTGGAACTCTGTAACTGAGTTCAGACTTATCTTGGCTAACTCTTTCTTCAAGAATGTAACCTCTCTGCAGCAAAATCAGGTTAGTCAGAATTAAAGCCTACTTATATTAACAGAAGAATGACGATCCTCACTTGCGCAAGCTGTCACGATCTTTTTGAACAGTCGCCATGCTAGCCATTGCAGCATGCGACTGGCTCGTCACCCATGACAAGCCCTGTGACACAAAGCAAGAGAGTCAAGTATGCTCTAAAGGCGATTCAAGCGCCGAAACAGAGGTGATCATACCTTCATAAACTTATTCAAAGCGGCATCATCCATGCTAGCAGGAATCCTTGCTAGCGCGCTTGAGGTGCCTGCGACGGGGACAGTTGATGGGAGTGCCGGCCGGATGCCACCCCCAGAGGCCACTGGTGGTGACCTAGTCCCTGTACTTGTTTCACCTCCCGCGGTCCGGACGACTTCCTGAACCACGGGAGTAGAGCGCTCTTCGTTAGAGGCTCCCTCATCAGCCCTAGCTTCAACCTCCCCAGTGGCGGTTGAAGGTATAGGCGCTGTCTTCTTTTGCCTAACAGGAAGAATGGGTCAGACAGCTTTTATCTAAGATTACTGTCAAGTAAGAGTTTTTACCTTATTCGAAATCCCATTCGTTCCTGGGACTTCTGGGAAAATTCCCCTTGTGAAGGAGAGCCGTCTCCGGTTCTTGCCTTCCTTATGGTAAATAAGACAGCACCCCCCTGCAAATGTCACGTTACAAGCATATTCTTAGGGAACAAGTAAAAACACATAGGTCTTTACCTGGGCCACTGGACTAACTGGTGGGGCTGCATCTGAAGGCCTTGGCGATTCTTGAGTTGCTGGAATCGTCACAACCGGCCTTTGTTCGTCTACCTCCTCCTCTGTCCGCGGAGGAGGAGGATTTTCCTCCCTGGAATCCCCAGTAGACCCAGGGGGAAGCTCTCCTTCCTGTATGTACATTAACTTGTCAAATGCGCAGAAAGAGCCATGGAGGGAATAATCGAAAAGATCCTTTACCTTAGTCGTCCCTTCGACCAGGGAAGCAGAGATGATTGATCCTGAAACCTCGGGGGCTTCAGGAATTGGAAGGTCACCCGCGACCACAAGATCTTCGGTGGTCGCTGGGTCAGCCACGGCCACCTCTTCGGCAGCTGTGGTTTCTGCGGGGCAGCTTGGGGCATCGCTGGATGGAAGATCCGCGATCTTCCTCCTTCGAAGGATCAGAGGAACGTCATCCTCTTCCTCCTCGCTCCCCTCTCCCTGTACGACGAAGAAGTGATTCCATGTCGCGCCTGAAAAAGTAGCAGGAATGCGATATCTTACCGCAGTCTTTCTTGCGAGACGAGGAACGCTTCGTGAAGACCCCTCTCCAGGGTTCAGCTTGGTCTTCTTAGAGGCAGGACTCTTTGTCCTGGGTCTCTGAGAGACTTTCTTCACGTTCCTCGCCGTCGGCTTCTTCAGAGAGCCGACATTTTCACTGGGGAATATTGCATCCGCAAACCTCCCTAGGAGCTATTCTCATTCCAATGGGATTGATTAGTGCTGGATATACATGAGACCTGAAAAACAGAGGCCAAGTGGAAAGTTTACCTTTCGGCGCTCCTGTTTAAGGTCGTCGCCAGCATGAATCAAGCTTTGGGGGCGAGGCGATCCCTTGGGGCCCTCTACCTCGGCGTTGTACGCCCTGAGGAGGTAGTTAGTCCGCCTCTCAATCTCAGCTGAGGGCAGGACTGTTCCCAGATACGAGTTAAATTGATACATTTCAAAAATGACATAAAAGGATTTCAATGTCAGAAATGAGTACCTTCGTTATAGTCCAGGGTAGTGTCCGCCATGGACTTGATCTCCCAAGCCGGATGAGCCCTTTCACGTAGGGGGCTCACCCGATTCTTCACAAAGTCTCGGATGACGTCACGTGCCGTCAGCCCTTGTTCGACTAAGTGAAGGATCACCTCGGCATGCTTCATGAACTCCGCGTTCATCACCGGGAGAGTATCCAACTCGCTTGTTTTTTCCGGCCGCGAGTTCTCAAACCACAGCCCGCTCTCGGTCGGAGGGGTGCAGTAAAACCATTTCTGGTGCCACCCGTGCACTGAGTCTCGCAGGGGTGGGGAGGGATACTCCTTTTTGTCCCTCAGCCGGAAGTAGATGCATCCGGCGGCGTTGGTGCTCTTCGACCACGCCGAAAAGTAGAATCGTCGGAAAAGATCCACGCTGGGATATACTCCGACGAAGGCTTCACAGAGATGCTGGAATACTGCAAGAATCAGCATCGCGTTGGGGTGGAGGTTGATCAGTTCCCACCCGTAATGTTCAAAGATATCCTTAAGGAACCGACTCTCAGGGAATCGGAACCCGCAACGAAAATACTCCTCGAAAACCACCAACTCGCCTTCTTGGACAGTTAGGGTTTCTTGGTCCTTCTCCGCAGGTCGCCAGTTAATGAGCAGCCGCGGAGAAAGGATCTCCTCCTTCTCAAGCGCCATCAGGCTCTCCTCAGAATGATGAATGGATCTGCTCCAGGACGCCATCTATGGTGTAGAATCAAAGGGGAAGCTGGCGATTTGGGGAAGATGAAAGCTGAAGAAAGTGAGGGTTTTGAGCGGCGGGAATTCTAAGGGTTTTTTCGCGGCTGAGTGGCTTCCTTAAGAAGCTACCTACTGCTTTTTATAGACCCAAGGCGACGCATTAATGAGTAAACGGCTCGTTTCAAATGTTCCATTAAATGCTTTATTCATTTCCCATAATGGATACTGTCTCTGATGGACCCGATAAAGTACTCAGGCGTCGGATCTGAAACAAAAAGACTTCTTTGTTTTGGAAACTGAAAGTGTAAAATGACTGAAAAATTTCCAGTACTTTTCAGAGGACGTTTTTCCTTTTTATACTTTGAACATTTTGTTCGAAAAAATCACGTAACCCAATTTTTAACGTACTGAAGTGTTTCTAAATGGGTTATGGTTTTATCGAAATCATGTTCTAGGCTAAAACTTCGTCTCTAGTCGAAGTAATAGTCTAACCGGATGTTCAACTCTGGTCGCAATTCAGTTCTAACCGCGGCCTTAAGTCTGATCGCAGCATCAGGGCAGGTCATGGTGATCTTTTAAAAGCGCGATTCTAATCGCAGAACTGAAATTTCCTGTGTATGAATGGTCGCGGACTAAGCTTTTAGCCATAATTTCGCACAGAAGGTATGAAGAATGTTCATATGAATAAAAGAAACTTTATTTATTACATTCTTTACATACAAAAGGAATGCGGTCGATAAAAGCATCGACTTGTTCCGAAAGAAATTTACAAAGTTCCCCAAGGGACATATTGTTGTCAGTAGGATCTACACTGACAACCCCCAAGGAACTAGCAACTACTCTAAGTCTATCTATATCGTCCCTAACAACAGACGCACTATTGTCCCTAATCAAGTCAGAGAGTTCTCGCTGTTGCTGAGCGAAGTCCCTCTCTCGACGGAAATGGTGCGCCTCTTCTCGGGATCGATCAAGACATTCTGCTAAACACAGAATCTTCGAGGCCATCTCCTCGGTCTTCTTCTCCAGGGCATTCTTCTCTTCCAGAAGAGTCTGTCCGGAAGGAAGAGATGGAGCAGCAGAAGGCTGATCGCTGGGGCCTCCTACCTCCTGAATTTTGCAAAAGTTAGTCATATTAACTAAAATTATCAGCAAAAAGGGAGAAGAATTGTTACCTGTCCCGGTGCATAACCCGTTGATACACCCATCTTGGGAGGAAGATCATCATATGGTGGAAGTGCAACCTTCCCAGAAGAAGATTGCTTCGCCAACCCAATATGGCAATCCTCTGATCGAGGGATAGTCACCGCTTGCCGACCAGGATGTTGATCACCCAAAAGGATGGGAGAATTGAATGTGATGGGATCTTTCTCTAAGGATAAAGGCCTAACTTGTCGAGAGGCATGAACGGGGAGGGTCAAAGGAACTGAAGGAAGAAAGAAACTCGCTACATTCTTCACCTTTGTTCCACTGGAAGATCCTTCGTCAACCTTGGGTTTCTTCCTTAAGGGAGACAGGACTTCGTTCGTTTGAGACCCTTGTTCAGCAATTTCCCCTTCATCGCTCTCAATCTTGATGATTTCGTGATCTGCCATTGGGAAGAATAAGTGAAAAGGAAGGAGGCCAGGTAACAAGAAAAAGACTTAGGCGTGAAAGGGGAATTGTAAATCTTTACATGACCAGGGGTCTGGTATTTATAGCCGCCAGGTTGACGGTTCGCCCCCCAGACACCTCGAGTTTCGTTAAGACATTTACAATTTTACCTCGAGATAAAAATCTCTACGGCGCCATCATTGCCCGTCACGTAATGTCAGAACCCGTCTTGAAAAACCAACCGTTTTCACTTAGTGCGCCACTAAGTGGAGAAGTTAAAGGGCCGGGTTAAAAATCCAATGCACGGTTTTTTAAATTCGAAATAAACACGTCTCTTCGTTTTCTTCGAATTTGGGGGCTAGCTGACGAGGATTGACACCCGGGTCACTTCTTATAAACTTCTGGTTCAAGACAGGTTCGAACCAGACATGTGTCTGGAGATGCGAACTCAAGCTATTCTGAGAGGCATCACCACGAGGTCGCAAGCTTTACGCGATCAAGTCATAGCTTTACGCGGTCAGACCGTAAGCCTTGCGCGGTCAGAAGTTTGTGGGCTATACGCGAACTACACATTCGGGATATTACGCGGTCAGCCGAATCCCGCGGTCAGAACATCTGCCGATCAGGATACCTGGGATCTATCTATTCGGTTGCCCATACGACAGGATATTCTAAGTATCCTGAAGATTCCTACACGTGGAGAATCAACCGTCAGGAGGTTAACACGTACAGTTATCCATGAATAACACGTGTTTAACCTACGTGGAGGTTAAGAGCAGTTTCAAAAACCGCATCCAACCGTCCGTGCAACCGATTGATGCAGTTTTCTTCACATGGCGCCCTTTCAAGCAGTATAAAAGGATGGCATGAAGCATCAATCGGGGGGGGGGATCCAAGTTAGCCAAGTCTACGGCACACCTCATATAGCATTTTTATAAGTCTTCTTTAGCTTATCTTTGTACACTTTTACAGGAAAAATCCTCGCCTGTGAGGACTTTTTCCTCCACTTGTAAACATTTCACCATACTTAGTGAAATCTCAACAGGACGTAGGGCTTTTACTCCCACCATCGAGGGCCCGAACCTGTCTAAATTCTCTGTGCTCCTATTCACCATTGTTCAGCATACCTTCCCGAAGGGTCATCTTGAAAGGTCTCACTATTACAAATTCTGCATAAGTTCGGCTGAGGACTCCGAGTCCGAATCGTCGACACCGACCTCGAGCATGAAGGAGATTGGACCCGACCATTGCGGATCTATCTCGAACATGGGACCTTTCTCGAGGACGAAACCGAAAGTGATTGGTTAATACGAAAGGCACGTCTATACAAAATAATTGATGGGGTTTTGTATAGAAAGCGTACTAAAGGAGTGTTCATGCGCTATATATCTCAAGATGAAGGTAAATCCCTCTTGAAGGACATTCATGGTGGTGTATGTGGTGCATATGCATCTTATCGGACACTGGACGAAAAAGCTTTTCGACAGGGTTATTATTAGCCTTCGGCACTTGATGATGCCTAGAAGTTGGTCAAGACGTGCCCACAGTGTCAATTTCATGCACGGCAAGTTTGCCAGTCTGCATATGTCTTATAAACTATTCCGTTAACCTGGCCGTTCGCGGTATGGGGAATAGACACAGTGGGTCTTATGCCCCAAGCAGTTAATGGGTAAAAGTTTTTATTCGTAGCCATTGACACATTTACCAAGTGGATTGAGGTTGAACCAGTCTGCAATATAACCGCCGCTGCGGTGAAGAAAATTTTTCATAAGAATATTGTAAAACAACTTGGTGTTCCAAGTCATCTCATTACTGAAAACGGATCCCAATTCGTTAGTAGTCTCTTTTTGGACTATTGTGACGATATCGGGACCAAGGTATGTCTTGCATCCATTGCTCATCCACAGAGTAATGGTGTCATTGAACGTGGCAACGGGCAGATATTACAAGGCATCAAGAAACGAGTTTTTGATCATCTTAAGATGCGCTCGGGGGCTTGGGTAGATGAACTCTACTCTGTTCTATGAGCACTACTCACTACGTGAAGTCGAGCTATTGGTGAGACGCCTTTTCAGTTGGTATTTGGTGCTGAAGCTGTATTACCTATTGAAATCAGCATTGGATCTGTTCGTGTCGATCAATTTGATCATTCTGATCAGCATGAACAACGTGTCCAAGACATTATTCTTCTTGAAGAAAGACGTGATCGGGCGTTGATTGAGTCAACAACATATTTACAAGCTTTATGTAAATACCATAGTAAACAGGTGCAACCTCGTAGTCTTCACGTGAGTGACCTGGTTTTACGAAAAATTCAAAACCAGTCCAATCGAAACAAATTCACCAGGATCAGCTCGATTGGCGATGGAAGATGGAATGATCTTATCCAATATTTGGAATATAGATCAATTGTGCAAGTTCTACGTGTAAGTTTTTCATTCCATTTTCCTTTTCAATTAGCATGATTTTGTTAAAAATAACATGGTGTACTTTTTTCACTTTACATTATGGTTCTATTCCTGACCTTGGCCCTCTCTTTATCGAGCTGCGCTCGAGGGCTGGTTGCAAATAACCATCTTATTATAATGACCAACGTGGATTCACTGACCGATCTCATGGTCGTATCTAGTTAAGACATCCCTAGATAAGCCGTTTCTCAATGCATACGGGACTTATTAGTATGTTTCTGATCATTCGAGTGGCTGTCAGTTTGTAATAAACTTTGGCATTTTTTAAGATAAGTTTTGTGTGACCAGATGATTATATCTAGTTGAGACATTTCTTTCTGAAACTGTTTCTTAACGTATAAGAAGCTCACTAGGTATTTCTTGATCATCTTTAAGCCATATTGTTTTTTCCTGAGATGATAATACAATATCTTCAGTATGTATGATCTCAAGAGGGGGCTAGGGGAATACAGCCATAATATGAGACAAAATTAAGTACTTTTTTCCACAATGTATGCATCTACATATTTTTTGTTAATGACCAAAATGTGCAGCTACACAAACTTTAGTAAATCAAAAAGTTTGATTCTCCAATTGTTTGTTACAAGGAAAGAATAAGGCATAACATCAGTACAATCCCAGTTCTTCCAAGAGCTTTTCAATTAAGGGCTTGACTTCTTCCATTATAGCTGAAAGCTGATCTTCATTCTTGAATACAGCATCTTCCACCACTGGTTTTAGACTTAAGTATAAACCATGATGATGCCTTAGTTTGCACAAAATGGCAGAGGCCACAGATCCAATGTTGTCTTCAATGCCTCTTTCTGCCTATTTGTGTCTTTAGGGAGGTATTCGAGAAGTGACTCAATTTGAGCCACAACCAATTTACAAGATTCACTAAGACTTAAATTTTCCTTTTGAGTATCAATTATTACACCTCTCATCTATCTATCTATCTATCTATCTTATTTTTAATTGTTTTAGTTGATTCTTTGCTGTTTGGGTGAGATCAATCTACCTTGAAAGATCAAGGACAAACTCAGAGGCTAGATTGGAGTTCATTTTCATCTAGTTTCACATCACCTCGCAAATGGGTCCCAGTCGAATACCAAACCTTAAAAAATAATATCTGTTGAACTTAATCTCATTGGGAAAGGTTATTTGTATTTCTTTTTCCGCAATGGAAAGGGAGTTGTGTAGGATACCCAGCGGCCAGGCAAAAATATATCAAAAAGAAACAGGAGAACGAAAGGAGAACAAAACTTTGTATTTGGGAACTCTTCCATAGTTATGTTTAACCTTGAATGCAATTTATAGATTCGATTGCAATAGTCCCTCAAACTCGAAAAGTAATAACAAAAATGGCTAATCCAATAGCAGATTCCATAGATACCATTGTTGGAACTAATGAAGCAAATGATTGACCCATCATATCATCCAAAGAAACGGAAAGTACCAAAAATTTCAAATTGACAGCCAACAACATTGATTCAATTGGCATTGACATAATAAGAATATTTCATCTATTAAGGAGGATTTACCGAATACCTAAAATAGAGATGATCATAGAAAAAGTGAAATACTTTTGGAATGTCAGAGAAATTCAAATTATGTGAGGCTGAGAAAGAAGTCATGTATAGAGTCCAGGGAGAGCCTATTTGGATAGTTACCCTTTTTCCTTCTCAAACAACACGTTTGATTTCCTTCCTTATACCCTACCTAATAAATCTATCTCTTGCCGATCACATCCAAGGCAAAAAGTACTCCTCCGAAAAGCGATCCCTCATAAAGATAAGAACAACTTCCCCTCATGGGCAGCATGAGTGATAAGCTAAGGAAAGTGATACATTATAAATTCAAAAAAGAAGAACTCATCATGGGCAGCATGAGTGATAAGCTAAGGAAAAACTACTCTACCAATAAGTGATCCCTTATAGAAAAAAGTACTATCATTTCATGGAGGGTAAGAGAAAGGATAACCTCTGAACTAAAAAACACGTATTCCAACTAGTTTATCCATTTCATCGTGATTGTGTGGGAGTTTAGGTAAAAAAGACCATATATTCATATATCAAATGAAATAAATGGAACGAGGTCGTTCTCTAGTTAAACACATACAACTAGAGGTGAGAGACTTACTAAGTTGAACACAGGTAGTGACACATCTACATGGGGAAACCCTACCATAGATGAAAAAACCCATTGCCATTTTCTAAAAAGTATGATTAGTTATGACCATAAAACAGAATTCATGTAAGCAAGCCCTTAGGCTTGGTCTGGGTATTGGTGTTGAAGATACCTTTAAGGATGACATTCCCAGATTGGAACTGAAAGATCATATACCGACAGTTGATACTCAAAGAAGTGGTACCACTATTATCCTATAGAAATCAATTGGGAAGTAAACACAAGTAAAAAGCAAGCACCTACAGAAGAAGAATTGCATTTGCTATATAAATTTTGGGATAATTTGCTCGAAGAGTACAGAAAGATACCGCAATACATAAATGAATTTTTTTTATAGATGTCATGTAGATGCTTTTGATTACTTGTACGAGTATAAGGAAAGGATTAAGAAAGAAGATCCTTCAATTCTACTACCTGCTACTAGTTGAAGTGATGTTCCTAGGCTAGTCAATGGGGCTAGCTTCTCTCCCTAGGGTCGATTGTCTATCTAGTGAGTTAGCGCTGAGACTTTATCTCCTTTACCCACCAGTCAAGGCAAGGCTGGTCATGGTGACAATAAATGCTATTTCAATGCCATATTTGTCAATCAAGTTCTACTTGCTACTAAAGAAGGTCCTGTCGAAGCAAAGGAGTCACAAACCTTCAACTCATCGAGGAAAAGGAATGAAACTCTCTCTCTCTCTCATCTCTCTCAACTATTTACTCTTGACGTAGTGGCTACCACCAACTTATCTAAGACTAAGATCGATAGACACATGAGCCTTGCGATGTGATGAAGAGAAACTAATCTTCTTAGTCCTAGAGTCTTGTAACTCACTTTGATGAGGACATCCCTACACCAACATCTACACCAACCCCTCCAATCATTGGACCAATTACAAGGAGTGAAGCAAGACAGCTTCAAACCCAAGTACAAGCTTTCCTCTCAGAGTTCAATTGTGATTTAAAATCTTTAAGGATACTACCCATTGGGAGTTCTTTGATTTGTACTAGGAATGAGAGCATGGAGATGCATGAGGAGTTACCTAGAGCACCTCAAGGAACACTAAGGAAGTCATAACAAAGAGCCACATTGGGTTTTGTTTGCTTTGCACATTTTCCCGAGAACACCGGTGCAAAGTTTTGAGATTTGGATCCAGAAAAGTGCTCTAAACATGTACAAAATTATACTTTTCTGAAAGTAGACTTCATAAGCTTTCCAACAAGCCCACGAACACTAAGTTTGGACTTCATTTCCACCCTGGGTAAAGAAAATGAAAAAGGAGGAAAATCTGGAAATTCCTGCCGGTTGTCACGTTTGGATTTGGTCAAATCTGAGTCAAATATTGGTCAAATTCTCTCCAAAACGGGTGGAACCGTAGGGGAACAAGTCAAGGTTGACTCAAACTCAAATTTACCAAAATTGGAGAAAGATTTAATGGCTTTCCACATGTTTTCTTGCCAGCTGCATAGATTCAGCCCAAATTGGATTTGGAGGAGTTTGTGTTCAAATTGGTTTCCTTTTATTTTTGCACTTCCTATCTTTAGTTCAAACTTATTTTAGGAATATTTTTGTTAGTATTCTAGTTGGATACACTTTGTTTGGTGGTTAAGGTTTGCCTTTCCCGCCAATAGCTATATATATGCATGTAATCTGTTCTTTAAATATAACTTTTGTTTATCAATACAATTCTTATTGCTTTCTAGCAATTTTGCATGAGTTTATCTTGTGTTTTCTCTGGTTTTTCTCTTGTTCTCCCTCAGGTAAGATTCAAGGGTGGGTTTTGTTGAATCACTCCAATTGATTCTTCAAGTTTTCAACTCGTTGGGTTGATTGGATCTAAATTGAGTTGTGGTTTAGTATATTGTGATTTGTTGGTTTGTGTTAGATCTAATCTACACAAGTTAGCTGACCCCTTTGCTAGGTTACACCTCTCATCTATCTATCTATCTATCTATCTTATTTTCAATCATTTTAGTTGATTCCTTGCAATTTGACTGAGATCAATCTACCTTGAAAGATCAAGGGCAAACTCAGAGGCCAGATTGTAGTTAATCTTCATCTAGTTTCACATCACACTTAGTCTTGAAACTCAACGCTGAAAGCCCAATTATGTTCAACTTTGAAAGGAAAACTAGCTTTCTTTTTTTTTCTCCCTAAAATGCTATAAGTTTTTGATATCACCTTTTAGGGGCTTGGTAGTGCCCAGACTTGCTTTTCCCACCAACCGTAAAAAAAGGAGAGTGGCTAATTTAACACAACGTTGAAAAATTCCTCAAAGACAATCATGTCTCAGTGGAGATGTCTTGAGGGCATATTTCAACTGTGAACCTGATTGCTTTGATTATTCTTTTTTCGACCTCCTTGATCTCACAAGGAACTACTAGCGTCTAAGTCTATCTCCAATCCCTATCGTAAAATAGCTTGGATAAAGCTCATGGGAAAACCACACTTTTCTATCTTCATTCGATTAGATCAGGTCAATCAGCCCCTAAGCTGGCCTCTGTTTGGTCAATCTAAGGCTGGGATGGGACTCCCCAATGGAGTGGTGTTAGAGCGGGCATTTCGCCCCTATTGCTAAATCAATGAGATACGTGGATCAAGAAGCTATCTTTGTTTGAGCGGCTCTACCTAAAGCCAAGTTGCTATCATAGCTTGCCCCTCTCGTCTAGTCGCTTTTTCCTTTTAAAAAAGATATTTTCTAGAACTTCTATAATAACAAAAAGACATGAGATCAAGTGAGAACTCAAGAATCCTCTTTCTCCTCAAGAAAGACAAGATGGAAGGGTACTAAGGTGATGGCTTTTAGCTTTTCCACCTACCTATCATACAATCTATACTTTGAGAGCTGATGAATGAAGGGCGGGACTCCTCTAATGCTGTGATCGAAGAGAGGTACCAGGGGAATCAATTCTCTTAGCCGAAACAGGGCTTAAAGTCTTCGGGCAATCTGCTTCCTATCGAGTGGCATCAACCAGAATAGCTGATCGATCTCTTTGGTACGTAGCTAACCTTCAAATTGAGCTATTCTTCTTACTCCTAGGAACTGAAAAAATTGGGTTGGGTAAGATAAGGACTCCTACAATAAAGCTCTTTTTCTCACCCCCAAATAGATCAGTTCATGGATAGAGGTTCATCTTACGTCAAATATGCCACTCTGGAGTCTCCTTGAATAGGAATCATTACCTTCAATAACATTAACTCATCTTGCAACTCATCTCTTCACCGCACTTGGGGGGAGGAACACTGTCGCCCACTCTAACAAAAACAATATGCATTGAATGAAGGTGACTGGCCTAATCTGAAGAGAGAAAATTAGGTCATCACTTCTTTGTGCTAGCCTTTCTAATTTCGCATCTCTTTCCTTTTTGGGGCCTATCCCGGATGAGAAAGATACAAAGCTTTCTTGATGGGAGAAATGGGTTGGGATCCTACCTTGCCCACCTGAATCCAATCCCTTCTTTGATGGTCGGAGGTCAGCCCCATGGGATAGGATATTTTCCTCAATTGGTCCTTCCTCTCCTTGACTTGTATTACTAGGGTGTTCTTCATCTAAAGGCTCTTCATATCATGAATTTGTCCAAGTCAAACTCTTCTTGTTGCAGGAGAAGGTTCTAGTAAGCTTGTCAGGTGCTAGCGTCAGTAGTAACTCCTATTATTGCTAAAGTGTTCTCCTTAAGGCTTTTCACTCTTTTTATCATTATTCAAGCGGTATCACAGAGAATCTTTCCTTTGTTTTGTCCTTCTGGCAAGGGTTTGAATGAAGAGGGGCTTGGTAGCTAGGAAAGTCAAGTCAGGGAGGAAGGCGCTGTACTATTGGGCAAGTAGTGGTTGTAGTCTCGGCTTTCTTGTAGCTTTGGGGATTTTTTTATTGCCGATTTAGGATTCGGCAAAAGGCTTCAAGCTCAAGTGCAAGCTGAGAAACTTGTTCAGCTTTACTGCAAGTCTAAAGAAAGGAAGGGGCAAAGTTCACTTGCTATTAACTCACTTTAATCTCTCCACTCACTCAGTAAACTACGCTCACCCTAGTCGACATCCAGATCTTGTGTCTTTGTGAGCGGAAGTCAGAACAAATATTGAGATTCCTTTTATTCCTTATTAGTTACGAAAGCCGATAGCTTTGTTTGTAATGAAGAGGAAAGATAATGCACCTGTAGAAATAGAGTCTTGTAGGGAAATGAAAGTGGTAGGGCAAGTGAAACGTTCTATCTTTGTCAGGCTTAAGGTAAAGAGCATGAAAGAAAGAAAGTTCTTGTTTCTGGGCAGGAATAAGAGTAGGCGGTAAGTAAGGCAATTCCTTCCGGTAGTGGATGCTGGTGAATCAGAGTCGACATCTATCTTTTCGAAAGTGAAGTCGTAACTTATACCGTTCGAAAGGCACTCTAGCCCTTATGGAAAAATAGATAGAACATTCTTTCTTTGCGGTTATAGTAAGAGCAAGTCTATTAGTACACAACACTTCGTTATAAAATACGAATAACTGGCTTTACTCACAAGCATGAGAGCGATGCACTTTATCTTTTGGTTTTTAACTTTTATGAGATTTTAAGTAGGAACTCAAAGCAAGTGCATTAAGCAAGCTTGTTTGTTGTAAGGCTATCAAATTCCCTCTTTCAGTTTTGCTTGCCCTAGATAGATAGTTTTGGGAAAGGTAGTGCTATGATGAGATTTGTCTTTCAGACACCATTACCTTGTTGCTCGCATCGAGATCGATGTAGATTCTTACTCCCCAGAGCCCCGACCTGTCTTGACTGAAAAACTTTCATACCCCTATGCTCACAAGTTATACTAGCAACTTGTTGTGTCATGTCTGTTCTTGGTACACATATGATATGGTACCTCTTTATCCTAAGATTTAAATGTCGGGCAAGGACTTTGCTAAACTGTTCGGCCACAATCTATTCCAACCTTTGGATTTCCTTGAGAAAAACATCAATATTTTCCTTCCCTTTTCCTTTCTCTTTGTCTTTGTCTTTTTCTTTATTTCCATAGAAATATGCTATCTACTGGTATTCCATCTATTTGTGCATTAAGTCTGAAGAATATCTCAATCTATAATAAAGAAATGATAGTAGCTTGTTGTTTTATAGGCTTTCTCATATTCAGTGGGAAGAGTTTAGGTAAGACTATCAAGGAAACTCTCGACGGGAGAATCAAGTCTATTCAAGAAGAATTGCAACAATTCTTCAATCCTAATGAAGTAATTCTGAAGGAATCCAATGAAACGATTACTTAGGATCAGCTTGCGAATTTGTAGCACCGTAGTTGGTACACCGTAGTAGAATCATTACCAACGGCACGCTGTGCACCTAAGTGCGAAAAGACAGTGCAAGCTTTGTTGTGCTGAAACCTAAATGTAAAGTCAACAACACTTCTAAATGCCACTTCTTCCTATCGCATAGGTCTTTAGGATGACATAGTGATATGTTTTCACTTTTCTGTGAGTGAAAGATTTGTATCCGGATCTATGTTCAAAGCTTCTATCGTAGAAAAAATTAGAGAGGCCTTCATACCCATAGACCTCATTTGAAGAGGCTTGATAGTCTTCCGAAAGGTGAGGGTGGGGGGAGGATGTTATTCATTTGAAGAGTAGGTTGGCCTACCAACTTGTAGATGTAGAGAGGTTGCCTCTTGAACTGCGTAACCAAAGTAGCGATCGGAAAGGTCGAAATGCGGACCATGCATCTGGAAGCACTAGTTCAAGCCTGGCTCGTGACAAGGCTAGTCATATCATATCTCTACACCTCCGTTTTCTCCAAATGACTCCCATTCTTGCTAATAAATACGGGAATAATCCACTCAACTCTGGTAGTCGAACTTCTTTACTATCTCTTGTGCTGGTTGTGAAAGACTCAAATCAATCAACGGAATGTAGTGCGGTAGTTGTGCCATCTTCTGCTTTGGAAGGATAAGAGCAATAGGCCGATCTTCCAAGACAAGACCAAGAGTTAAAGGCATTCGCTAATTATGCCATTGGTGGCTAAAGAAAATAGTTATATTTATCCAAAGGTACCAAGCTCACGCACAGGTGCATAGGCAATCTTCTATATTTATATTGCACGAGCAAGCCACCTAATGTAATGAGAACAATGAATGTCCTCTGAATTACTTAAAAAAAGAATTAGCTTAGCACTTAATTTATAGTTGGGGTGAAAGAAACCCATGGCCAAACCGGAGTTCTCAAGACTTCTTTTTTCTTTATTTATAGATTGCCCCGTACATACCTCCTTGTTGGATTGACTTGTTCTTACTCTCAATCACTTGAGTCGGTCTAAGAACAAACCACTAAATGGAGCTTAATTCTCTTAATAACTGCATTTTATCCATCAAAGTCCGGATGGGGGGGGGATGTTTTCTCTAGCATCCCCTAGGGCCGGGATAGGAGAATTGTTTTTTTAAGTACACCAAGAAACTAAAAGGCATCGCTTGATACCTCAAAAACTTTGAATAGGAACAAACCGCATTCTACATTCTCGGCCTGCTAACAACAATAGGAGGTCTAATAGATAGCCCTAATCCGCTCTAGAAAACCACTTATTATCAAAGCCTAACCTGATTATAAAAAAGCTTTTTTAGTACACCTTGTGTCTAGCAAAGACCGAAGATCCTTAGCTGCTTACAATGGGAGTAATTTTTTCCTTGGATGTGATTGGCAAGGCATTTCGTCGGAATACTGTGGGGAACCCAGTCTCGTACCGAACACCACGGTACGGAGCAGCACTCCCCTGTCGCAACTTCCCAGGAGTCAGTTGCGAACCAGAAATGAATATCACAACAACCAGCATTATACATAAATAATCCACAAAATATTACAGGGTCCACAGTTGATGGCACTAGGCCTTACAATAATAGTACAACAGGGTACCAAAATAACATTTCAGTTTTTACCAAAACGCGGAAGGAGCGGAACACTAATCTTCGCCCACAGTCGCTCGACCGGGGTACGCGACGCCTAGAAGTCAGGGTCAAACTCGGAGAAATCTTCGAAAGGCTCAGGCTCACACTCGTATGAACCCAAGTCGCTTGGCTCTTCAGCTTCTGACGGAGTAATTCAGTCATGGGTGAGTACAGGGTACTCAACAAATCACCACATAACAAATGCAATTATGTATATCACATGTCATGGAATTCAAGAGAAGTATTCGAGGTTCTTTTCCAAAAATGTTTCACAACCTAGCAGTTGGTAACCATAAAAAGCATTTAAAACCTTCTTTGAAAGTTTACACTATATACATATGTAGTTCAAGAGTAAAGAGTTTAAAGCAATTGATAAAACGATTCATGAAAACTACTTGTGCCTTGCAGCATGGATAAATCCAATGACCATAACACACTCCAATTCCGGGAGCACGGAGTATTTAAATACATTTTAAAGCCTGCAGAGGGGTACCGTTTTACCCACAAGACTTCTCAACTACCACTCTTGACCACGAGCATAGGCTTTTTGCCCAACACGCTACTTTAAGCATATGAGTCTCCTATGCCAGGTTCGATCACGCTGCTTTAAGCGCACCACTGAGTTGAGAATAACACGCTTTTCACCCTACCTTGCCATTATACTAGCTCTGCCCCGTAAAAGGTTCACCACCGGTCAGTGGCCCAGGAATTCCACCTCCGAGTGGAGTTCCTAATACAGTTGTGAAGCATTGTAGGGATCTTCCCTCTCATACCTTCACCCCACCCCTCACCCAGTATTGGACCGCGATGGAGACCCTCTCCTCCAATAGTGAGTGGACACACGAGGGGTTTTGTGTTGGGGACCACGCCATCCAACACTCGTGCCCTGGAATCACATCAGTTGCACGATCTTTGTCTCAGACGATGCGGCTGGGCTCACCCATATCCGCCCGTGTAAGTGGGCCAAGAGGGATCTTCCCTCCCTGACCAGTGACAATTTGGTGCATCTTTATTATTCTATGCAGAGCTAGGACAATAGTTCGGCAAGGATACTTGGTCGTGCCCGTCCCATACCAGGCTTGTGGAGGTACGATAACATGTTACTAGATGTTCAACACAAAGTTGTTAGTCCTTAACTATTCCAGAGAGGAGTTTTCCTATTCGACTTTATGCACAGGTTTCAACATTAGCTTGTTAACAATCTTACCAGTTAACAATTTCCATGTTAACAATTTTACCAGTTAACAACATTATCATGTTTCCAGCATCATCATAATTTCAATATTCAGACTGACATACCTCTCCTCCCTAGGATAGACACTTTAAAAGTATCTTTGACTTTGAAAAACCATTTTTCTTACTCATACAGAAAATTTGTATCACTGCTACTATGCCTTAATATTAACCTAGGGCATCAAGAACATTATACAGGCTTGAGAATCAAGAATGGTCTTTCAATTTGGGATAATAACTAAACAAGCATATTCAAACATACTTAGTCTACTCAATTAATATGCACAATATTTGTGAAACAAAATACTTAGCTAACTTGAAAACATAGGTTCAATATGATCAAGGTGGTGGTGACTTGCCTTGATTTCCCGCGATAAGATCTTCGGCCACGTCCTCGATCGGCTGCTCCTCGGCTTCCGGATGAGCGGGTTCTAAAAACGAAGAGAGCACCGATCAACCAAAATGCATAAGTATGGGACTAATAAATGCAAATGTAAATCCTAGTAGGTCCAGGTATAACAGCCTTAGAGTCGGATCTGAAAAAGACTGGCAAACGGAAGTTTTTGAAAACAGCGGTATTTTAGGGTAAAACCGAAAAGATCTTTTTTTCAAAAATAGGCGAAAACGAAGGAACAGAGTTTTAGGATCGAAATCTGAAGAGGTGGCTGAAGGAAAATATGTGGCAGAAAGAATTTGTGGCAAGGTGGTTTAGACAGATCTGGATTTGGAGATCGGACGAAGAAAAACCACTTTTGGGGTAAAATCGGATCTGGAAAAAGGGAAAACAAGATCCAGGACTTAGATCTGAAGAAAAATTTCAGATATGGAAGTTTTGGACCGAGACAAATCTGATGACGCAGACGGATCTTCGATCGGAAATCTCTAGAGCATTTAACAATTAAAAGAATCACTCACAAATGCTGAAATACTGTAGCAGCTGAGTACTGTAGCAATCCGAGTACTGTAGCCACAGAATTTCAGCACGGTTTGAGCTCCGGTGGGACTCGCCGGAGAGGAGAGAAGGCCGGGGAGTTTGGGAGGTGGTGGAGGGTACAAGAGGGAATGCTAGGAGCCAACAATGGCAGCAAGAGGCGGCCGAAATCGGAAGAAAATCACGGCGGCTGGAGGTTGAAGAAAGAGATCAACGCCGGCGACGGGAAGAAGGTAACACGCGGATAGAGGGAGCTACGGTGGTCAAAACGAAAAACTCTAGAAGAGAAAAATGGAGAGGGCTAAGATGCACACCTGAATGACAAGCTCGGCCAAGCAAACGACAGCCGGAGGGAGACAAACGGCGACGCGCGGCCAAACCAGCGGCACGACGACCAGATTCACCGTCTTCTGTTTCGTGTGGATTTTCTTTTTTTTTTTTCTGTTTTATCAAAAAGCGGTGTCTTCCTAATGAAGTATCTAAATAAATACTCTTTCTTTTTTTTTTTCCAGAAACTTCTTTGTAATATTTTAATTTAATTCAACTCCTTTATGCAATTTTCAAATAGACATTCGTTTAATGCATAAAATTATGATGCCATGAATTTAAAAATGTGTGTATGATAAAATATTGGGGGGGTGTTTAGGGTTGAACAGGTAAAAGAATTTCGCTGATCAGAATAAGAAGATAATTAATCAGAATTTCAGAAGATTTAGACCGGAAGGAAAAATCTGAGAAGGGGAGGGTTTAAAAATGGAATTTTGGGGCTGTTACAAACCTATCCTCCTTAAAAAGAATCTCATCCCCGAGATTCAGACGAGTTAGAGAAAAGGTAAGGAAAAGCTTGCTGCAAATCTGACTCCTTCTATCAGGTTGATTCATCTTCAGAATGATTACACCATTGAACATGGCAGAATCTGATCACTCTGCTTCTGAGCTGACGTTCTGTGACTTCCAAGATTCTAACTGGCTTCTCTTCATAGGTCAGGTCTGGCTGAATTGAGATATCATCTGCCTGTAACTGCTCTTCAGGTTTTCTCAAACTCTTGCACAGCTGCGACACATGGAAAACATCATGGATACCTTGCATCTCTGGTGGCAACTCAAGCTGATAAGCCACTTCTCCTCTTCTCTCTATTACTCTGTAGGGTCCAACATACCTGGGGGCTCAGTTTCTGCTTTTTCCGACATCTGGAGATACCTTTCCGAGGTGATACCTTGAGATACACATGATCATCTGGTTCAAAAGATAAGTCACGACGTCGGTGATTAGCATAACTCTTCTGTCTTGATTGTGCAGTCTTCAGCTTCTCTCTAATGATTTGCACATGAGCTTCTGCGTCTCGAGCTATCTCTGGGCCAATCAGTTGCCTTTCTCCAATTTCTGACCAATGCAATGGCGTCCTGCACTTGCGACCATACAGGGCTTCAAATCGAGCCATCTGCAAGCTAGACTGATAGCTATTGTTGTACGTGAACTCTGCATACGGCAGGCACCACTCCCATGAAGCCCTGTATGGTCATAAGACCGAAGACCTCACCAACAGTTCTTTAGCTTTCAGATCTTTCAAGGTCGAAGCTAAGGTTGACATACCCATATACGATGGGGTGATCAATGCCGAGAAGCTGGACTCATGGATCGATCAACTTGAGACCTACTTTGACCTATAAGGGTTCAGTAGCACTCAAAGGTGAAATTCGAACCTTTGAAGATGAAGGACCATGCCAAGACATGGTGGAAGGCCCTTGTCACCAGTGATGAAGCTGACGACCTTGCGTGGGATCAGTTCAGATGACTTGTACGACAAAAAAATTCTACCCGATGGATTATCTCGAGGAGAGATGGGATCGTTGGTACATATTGTATCAGCACCGCGACCAACCAGTCCAGGATTATACGACGGAAATTCAAAGACAAGCAATGGTCATTAGCATCTCGCCAACAATTCCGAAATCGATTAGTGCTGAGTTAAGCCTGTTCGGCGTCCAGGATATCACGATTGCTATGGCGATCAAGAAGAAAAATAAATCATGCAACGACATGGACAAGAAAGAGAATTCAACCTCGTCAAAAAGAAAGTTGAGTCCGAAGAAGACTACTCTGAAGTCTAGTATGAGCATTTCTTTTGATCACTATCATGTTGTTGGGCATACAAAGGATAAGTGCTATAAGCTCCATCCTGAGCTCTGACCAAAGAGAAATGGACCAGGGAAAAGAATGGCTACAACTACTACGGCTACACCCGAAGAAGGAGTTCTCCGAGTGAATTTGATTCATGAGGCACATATGACCTTGTCTCTGTTGGCAATGCCGAAGGAGAAGGGTTCGAATTCACCTAACGACCATCACTCAATGGAGGACTTGTTCACTATCAACATCCAGGTGACCACGAAGTGGTCGCAGCAATATTCAATCCTAGGACTTAGAAGAATTTGGTTTCCGCGGACTGGTTCGAGACATGGTTTGAAGACAACCACACACTCACGACCATATCTGCTGGGTTGATTTACATCCGATGTGAACCAACAGATTATGAGTCAATGTGTGTTGAAATTTGCGATCTCTACTCATTATATTGATGTGATCCAATGCGATGTTGTTCCTATCGATATTTCTCAGGTGATCCTTGGGAGTCCGTTCTTGTACAATCGAGACACTCACTTCCATCAACAAATGCAAGAGCATTTTCGTTGACGTGCTGAGAAGATTCTGGTCATTTGTTGGGACCGCTGGAGAAATACAGTGATTGTTCAAAATTACCCAAGGTCATCTGCCAAAACATCCAGTCGAGCATGAAATTTAGCTGACGTTCGATGTGACACTTCGCAATCTGAGTATGTATCCAACTCGATATTGGAGAACGAAGAGATCAAAAGACAACTTGGGGAGTTGCTGAATGATGGTGTCATCCAACCAAGTAGTCCACCTTGTGGATCTCCTGTGGAGTGAGTGCCAAAGAAAGATGGGACTTGGCGTATGTGCATCGACTAGCGAGCACTAAACAAGATCACCATCAAGAACTCGTACCCCCTTCCTCGTATTGAGGATCTGCTTGACCAATTGAAGCATTTGTTGTCTTCTCAAAATTGGATCTAAAGTCAGGATATCATCAATGTCGACGATTTGGACTCGGGGTCCTTAGTCGAACTTATGCAGAATTTTGTGAGTTGTGAGACCTTTCAGGGTGTCCTTCCGGGAATGGATGATAAACCAAAGTCAGATGAAGCACAGAGAGATTTAGACAGGTTTGGGCCCTCGATGGTGGGAGTAACAGCTCTACGTCCTATTAGGATTTCACTATATGTAATAAGATTACAAGGTTTTGGAAGGGGTCTTCACAAGCGAAGATCCTTCCCGTGTGGTTATATGAAAACACTACTAAAGTGGCCTATGAAAGCTAGTAGATTTAATCCGATGTCTTCTGTTGATCTTTCGATCTCTTGTTCTCCTAATCCTCGTCTGATGCATTAATTCACCCTTTTATACTGGTCGAAAGGGCGCCAATGCATAACGGCTTCGAATAGTTTCTTGGGTGCAGTTTTTGCAACAGCACTTAACCTCCATGCAGGCTTAACACGTGTAATTAAGGAATAACTGCACGTATTAACCTCCTGATGGTTGTCTCCGGACGTGGATGAATCTCCGGGATACTTGGGATATGCTTGTTGTAAGGTCCAAACAACCCCGCGTCTCCTGGTCGAGGGTGCTCTGATCGTGTGTTGCTCGCAATCATCTGACCGCGTATTATCTGCGATCTGATCGTGTAAAGCCTGCGACCATGTGTCTGCGCATTGCATACGGGCTTCTGACCGCGCATTGCATACGGGCTTTTGACCGCACACTATCTGCGGCCTGATCGCGTAAAGCCTGCGACCATGTGTCCGCGCTTCCCAGGGCGGCTTGAGATCATATCAACGGACACTCATCTGGTTCGAATCTGTCTTGAACCATACGTGCATTTATTCTGAACTAGCTCGGGTAACAATCCTCATCAGCTAGCCCTCAAATTTGAAGAAAACAAAGAGACATATTTACTTTAAATTTAAGACTTACATCAGATAAGTGACCCGATGCTTCAAATCCTCCACTTAGTGGCGCACTAAGTGTGGCGGTTTATTTCCCGAGACAATCTCTGAGCGGTATTTGACAGGTAATGATGGCGCCATAGAATTCTTTTTTAACCCGAGGTAAAATTATAATGTTTTTAAAGCTCGAGGCGCTCGAAAAATGAACCGTCACCTCTGGGGCTATAAATACTAGAGCCCTTTAGCCTAAAACTTTCACAAGCTTTTTCCCAGCTAAGTCTTTTCCACAGCCATCTTTTCTTCTCTTTCATCTTCATCTCAATGGCAGATCAAAGCATCATAGAGATTGAGAGTGATGAAGGGGAAGTGGTACTTGAATTTGACCAAGATTCACAGAAGGTAGATCTCTTCTAGATTTCTTGGTCCAAATTTCCATCTTATGTTCTGATCATTTCCTCGAACACTTTTTCAGAAATTCACAGATGACCGAAGACCAGGTTCCTCCAAAGAAGAATCCAAGGTTGATGAGGGATCTTCTAGTGTATGACGGCGAGAAATGCACCACTGCTCTCTGTTCCTTTGGTTTCGGTGGTTCTCCCCGTTCGTGCACCTCGACAGGGCGAACCTTCATCTTCACCTTTGGAGGTCCATGATAATCCCTCAAGGCCTTCTCACCTTTCTCCATTTCATCCCAATGATTCCCGTCTTTTGACGGGTTATCAATTTTTTGGTAGGCAAGCTGTACTCCCACGACTAGATAATCCTCAACTTGTGTTGGGGAAACAATCTTCTGGTGGGAAGGTTGCACTTCCATCACCTGATGGCCCTTGGCCTTTATCGGGTGATCTACTTTCTGGGGGAAATACTTCAACCTCTCACTTGTGAGGATTGCTAATTATTTTCATCTCCTTTGTGGTCGTCTTAACCTGTAAAACTAACACATTTATGTGCACGAGATGAAAATTGTTGGAGTCCCCAGCGACCAGCCTGCTGAGATTCAACCTCCTCCCCTCGAACAGACTCTCCAAGGGGAAAAAAAGGCCTTGGAGAAGAAGACCGAAGAGATGTCTTCGGCTATTCTGTACCTGGCAGAATGTTTTGACAGATCCCGCGAAGAGGCACACAATTCCGCCTGGAGAGGGACTACGCTCGACAACAGCGAGAACTCTCCGATTTGATCAGGGATGGTAGTGCGTCTCTGATTCGGGATGATGTAGATAGGCTTAGAGTAGTTGCCAATTCTCTTGGGGCCATCAGTGTAGATCCTACTGACGCCAATATGTCCCTAGGAGAACTTTGTAAACTTCTCTCGGATCAGGTCGATGCTTTGGTCTCCTGTACCCCTTTTGTCAGAAATAAAGACTTCTTTTAGCTTACATAATATGAAAACTCTTCATAATCTCTGTACGAAAATATGGCCAGAAGTAATGTCTTTACGACCACACATACACAGGTAAATCCAAGTACTACGATTAGAAATGCATTAATATGTCATATCGCGACTAGTACTGGTACCGCGATCAAATCCAAAGCCACGGTCAGAACTGAAATCCGATCAAAACCGTTATCGTGATCAGAATTGCTATCCGATCAAAATTGAAGTCTTGATAACGTCCTAACCAGATGACAACCGTTTGCACAGCGGTTATCCATTTGCAATGATCACAGAATATCATTATAACCAAAATGCAAATTTTAAAGTGATCACAGGAACACATTGTGACCAACACATGAAAATTTACAAAAACATGAAGGATAATGTCCTCCGAAAATCCTTGTAGCATTTTCATGTTCTTAAATTCACCCTAATCCCCAATATTCGAAACAAAGAATACTTTTTGTGTCGGATTCGGTGCTGGGAATGCATAACGGGTTTCCAAGAGAAAGCATCCATTATGGGAAATGAATAAAGTATTCAATGGACATTGCCCTCAGTGGAACGTTGCCTCGGGCCTATAAAAGGAGCAGGTAGCTTCCTGTGCAAGCCACACAACCGGTAACCTGCCTTAGAACTTCCGCCACACAAAACTCTCATCCTTCGTCTTCCATCGCCCCTAAAGCCGCCAGCTTTTTCTCACAATCTCTTGTAAAAAATGGCGTCTTGGAGTCGATCAGTTCACCACACGGAGGAGAGTTTGATAGCGCTGGAGAAAGAGGAGATCCTCCCTCCACGGCTGCTAATCAACTGGCGGCCGCGGAGAAGGACCAAGAAACCCCAATCGTTCAAGAGGGCGGCTTGGTGGTTTTCGAGGAATACGTGCGATGCGGGTTTTGATTCCCCAAGAGCCGATTCTTGAAGGGGATCTTAGAGCATTATGGGTTGGAGTTAGTGAATCTCCACCCTAATGCTATCCTGATTAGGGCGATTTTCCAGCATTTGTGCGAAGCCTTCATTGGAGTACCCCCAAGCGTAGAGCTCTTCCGGCGCTTCTATTATTCGGAATGGTCGAAGAGTGCCAATGCCGTCGGATGCATTTACTTCCAGATAAGGGAGAAGAAGGAGTATCCCTTTTCACCCCTGCGGGATTCCGTGCACGGGTGGTACCAGAAATGGTTTTACTGCACCCCTCCATCCGAGAGCGGGTTGTGGTTCGAGAACTCCCGGTCGGAGAAATCCAGTGAGTTGGATTCTCTTCCTGCTCCAAGCGCGGAGCAAAAGAAACAGGCCCAAGCGATTCTTCACTTAGTCCAGGAGGGACTAACTGCTCGTGACATCGTTAGTGACTACGTGAGAATCGGGTGAGCCCCCTGCATGAAAGGGCTCATCCAGCTCGGGGAATAAAGTCCATGGCGGATAGCACCTTGGACTATAACAATGTTATGTCTTCCAGTCAACAAAAACTCAAATTTTCTCTAAAATGTCGTATTTGTCAACTCGTTTTCTTGTGATGTAGCTCTGAGTTCGTCCGAAATCGAAAAACGGACGAACTACCTCCTCAAGGCATACAGTGCCGATGTGGAGGGAGCCAGAGGGTCACCTCACCCACAGAGCTTGATCAACTCCGGTGATGACCTTAGACAGGAGCGGCGAAAGGTACAGACTTTCTGGCCAAACTCCATTTGCATATCATCCACTGATCTTAACGAGAACAACTCGAATGGTACAGCTCCTAGGAAAGTTCGGTGAGGCAATACGGCCAGCTGAAGATGTTGGCCTTCTGGGAAAACCGGCTCCGAAGAGAGTGAAGAAAATCTCTTCGAAGCGCGGAACAAAGGAAAGTGTCCCCAAGAAGTCCAAGAGGATTCTGGGAGAGGCTTGCTCACAAAATGCTCCTTCTACCGCAAGAAGAACCGCTGTAGGATACTCAATGCCCCCTGTTACCCCAGGTACAAACCGGGATCACTTCTTCATCGTACAGGGTGAAGGGAACGAGGAGGAGGAAGATGATGTTCCTCTGATCTGCTGTAAGAGGAAGACGATCGCCTCCCTATCTAGCAAAATCTTGTCTTCGCCCGCGAGACCAGGAACGACCGCAGCGGGCCCCGCGACCATTGATAACCCTGTGGTTGCGGGTGAAGTCTCTCGACGATTCGGACTCAGGGTCCTTAGCCGAACTTATGCAGAATTTATAAATAGACCTTTCAGGGTGATCCTCCGGGAAGGTATGTAGAATTATGGAGAACTGGAGCACAGAGAAGTTTATACAGGTTCGGGCCCTTGATGGTGGGAGTAATACCCCTACGTCGTGTTGGGATTGCACTATGTGTAGTAAAGAGTTACAAAGTGACGGGAAAAGACCTTCACAGGCGAAGGTTTTCCCTATAGGAGTGTACAAAATGAAGCCTAGAAGGCTTATGGAATCTATCTAATCTAAGCCGTAGCCTTGGCTGTTTGATTCTTCAAGTGAGATATGTTGTGTCTTGATCTCTCAATCGATTCCCCTGTTTGATACACCATGCCGCCCTTTTGTACTGGTCGAAAGGGCGCCAAGTTGTAACGGCATCAAACGGTTACTTGGATGCAGTTTGGAGAACCGCTCTTAACTCCCACGCAGGTTTAACACGTGTTATTCGTGGATAACTGCACGTATTAACCTCTTGACGGTTGCTCCTCTACATGGAAGAATCTTTGGGATACTTGGGATATTCCTGTAGAAAAAAATAGATCAATCCCACGTTCCCTAGTCGAAAGAATTCTAACCGTGAGATGTTGGCTGACCGTGCAACACCTTCAGCCTTCTGTCCGCGCACAGCATACAAACTTCTGACCGTGCATTAGCTACGATCTGACCGCATAAAGACTGCGATCTGATCGCGCACAGCCTGCGACCTTGGGCTGGTACTACTCGAAATGTCTTGAGTTCGCACCGTCAGGCACGTGTCTGGCTCGAATCTATCTTGAACCAATCGTGCACTTATTTTGAACTGACTCGGGTGTTAATCCTCGTCAGCTAGCCCCCAAATTCAAAGAAAACGAAGGGACGTGTTTATTTCGAATTTCAAGACATGCATTTGAAGAAAACTTCCTCGACGCTTCAAATCTTCCACTTAGTGGCGCACTAAGTGTGACCGTTGGTTCCCCGAGACAGGCTCTAGGTATTACGTGACGGGTAATGATGGAGCTGTGAAACATTTTTTAACCTGAGGTGAAATTGTAAATGCTTTTAAAAACCCAAAGCGTTCGGAAGGTGAACCGTCACCTTGGCGGCTATAAATACCGAAGCCTTCGAATTACAAAGCTCCACAACTTCTTCTCATGGCTAAGTTTCTTCCAAAGCTACCTTCATCCTTCTCTTCATCCACTCCCCGATGGCAGATCACAACATCATCGAGATTGAGAGGGATGAAGAG
The DNA here is from genome assembly GCA_019359835.1 of Pharus latifolius. Taxonomy (NCBI): domain Eukaryota; kingdom Viridiplantae; phylum Streptophyta; class Magnoliopsida; order Poales; family Poaceae; genus Pharus; species Pharus latifolius. Next base: position 61,895,017 of record CM033324.1, on the reverse strand, counting down.
GAAGTTTTTGAACAAGGGCCTCAGATGCCTGAAGATACATCTCCCTTAAGGAAGAAACCCAAGGTTGATGAGGGATCCTCCTGCAGAGCAAAGGTAGAAGACGCAACGTCGTTCTTTCTTCCTTCCGTTTCTCATGCACCTAGGCAGATTGAACTTTCATCCCCACCTTTGGAGGGGCATTCTCCTCAGTCTTTTCCATTTCATCCCAATGCCCCCCATTTTTGTTTGGATAATCGATTTTCTGGTCGGCAAGTGGTGACTATCCGACCGGATGATCCTCAACTTGTATTGGGGAAGCAATCTTATGGTGGGAAGGTTGCACTTCCACCATCTAGTGATCATCCGCTTTTGTTGGATGATCTACCTTCCACGATGTATATACCAACCTGTCGCTTGCCAGGATTGGTAATTACTTCTGTCTTCCTTTGCTTGTCTGTCATAGTTTAAGAAAACTAATATTTGCAAATGTAGGAGACAAAAATTGTTGGAGCCCCCAGCGACAAGCCTGCTGAGATTCCACCTCCTTCCCTCGGACAAACTCTCCAAGGGGAAAAAGAGGCCCTGGAGAAGAAGACCAAAGAGATGTCTTCGGTGATTTTGCATCTGGCAGAATATTTTGAAATATCCCGTGAAGAGGCGCACCAATTCCGTCGAGAGAGGGATCATGCTCAGCAACAGCGAGAACTCTCTGATTTGATTAGGAACAATAGTGTATCTCTTGTTAGGGATGATGTAGATAGACTTAGGTTAGTTGCTAGTTCTCTAGGGGTTATCAGTGTAGATCCTACTGACAACAACATGTCCCTAGGAGAACTTTGCTAACTTCTTTCGGATCAGGTCGAAGCTTTAGTCGCCGGTATCCCTTTTGTATGTAAAGAATGCAAGAAATAAAATCTCTTTCTTTACATGAATATTCTTTACATCTTCTGTGCGAAAACATGGCCATAAGCAATGTCTTTACGACCATTCATACACAGGTAACCTTCAGCTCTATGACCAGAATCGTGTTTTTACAATAGTATCGCGACCAGCACTGATACCGTGATCAAACTTAAAGCCGCGGTTAGAACCGAAGTTCAATTTCAAAGATTACTGCGATCAGAACCAAAACTCAATCAGACCGTCACTTCGATGAGGATCGGAGCTTAGTCGAAGACACGGTTCCGATCATACCGCAATCTGATCAAAACATATCCGTACGTCCAAAAACTTGGCCATAGGATATTTTCATGAAAATTTACAAGGCACATGAAGGAAAATGTCCTCCGAAAACCCTTGAAGAACTTTTCATGTTTTTATATCTTCAAACCTTGAAAGAAAGAAGTCTTTTCGTTTCAGATCCGATACCAGAAACACTTTAACGGGTCCGCCAAAGATAGTATCCATTATGGGAAATGAATAAAATATTAAGTGGAACGTTTGAGTGGAACGTTACTCACATTAGTGCGCCTCCTCGGGTCTATAAAAGGAACAGTCAGCTTCTTGAGGAAGCCACAGCCAAAAACCCTTCCTCAATACTTCCGCCGCACAAAACCCTCATTTCCCTCAGCCTCCATCTTCCCCAAAGTCACCAACTTTTCTCCCGATTTCTCACAAGAAATGGCGTCTTGGAGCAGATCGATCCACCATTCCGAGGAGAGTCTGTTGGCGCCGGAGAAGGAGGAAATCCTTCCTCCGCGGCTGCTAATCAACTGGCGGCCCGCGGAGAAGGACCAAGAAACCCCAATCGTCAGAGATGGCGAACTGGTGGTTTTCGAGGAATACATGCGCTGCGGGTTCCGATTCCCTGAGAATCGGTTCCTCAAAGGCGTCCCCGAGCATTATGGGTTGGAGCTGATCAATCTCCACCCAAATGCGGTCCTGATTCTGGCGGTGTTCCAGCATCTATGCGAAGCGTACGTCGGAGTGTATCCCAGCGTGGATCTCTTCCGACGCTTCTACTACTCGGCGTGGTCGAAGAGCGCCAACGCCGCCGGATGTATCTACTTCCGGCTAAGGGAGAAGAAGGAGTATCCCTTCCCACCCCTGCGGGATTCGGTGCACGGTTGGCACCAGAAGTGGTTCTACTACACCCCTCCGTCTGAGAGCGGGTTGTTGTTCGAGAACTCGCAGCCAGAGAAGCCGAGCGAGTTAGACTCCCCCCCGGCGATGAATGCTAAGTTCATGAAGCACGCCAAGGTAACTCTTCACCTAGTCCAACAGGCACTAACAGCTCGCGATGTCATCCGCGACTTTGTGAAGAACCGGGTGAGCCCCCTGCGTGAAAGGGCTCATCCGGCTTGGCAGATTAAGTGCATGGTAGACAACACCTTGGCTACAATGAAGGTATGTGATCTCGACACTGAGACCTCACACTTCTGTGATGTATTGTCTATTTTGCATTCTGGGAACAGTCCTGCCCTCCTCCGAGGTCGAGAGGCAGACAAACTATCTCCTCAGGGCCTACAACACTGATGTAGAGGGCCCCAAGGGATCGCCTCGGCCCCAGAGCTTGGTTCACGCCGGCGACGACCTCAAACAGGAGCGCCGAAAGGTATGTCATCTTCCACTTGACTCCTATTCGCAGGTCTTATGTATGCCCAGCGTTGACAACTTCATCGGAACGAAACAGCTCTTGGGGAGATTCGCCGAGGCGACATTCCCGAGCGAGATCGTCGGTTCCCTGGGAAAGTCGACGATGAAAAATGTGAAGAAGATCTCCTCGAATCTCCGGACGAGGAATTCTGCCCCCAAGAGACCCAAGCTAGCTCTTGGGGAAGGGTCTTGACGAAGCGTTCCTCCTACCGCAAGGAAGACTGCAGTAAGATATCACGTACCTCCCATTCTTCTAGCTACAAACTGGAATCACTTCTTCGTCGTACAGGGCGAGAGGAGCGAGGAGGAGGAGGAAGATGATATCCCTCTGATTCGCCGGAGGACGAAGACAGCGGACTCTCCATCCGGCGACACTCCATCTCGTCCTCTAGAAACAGAAGTAACTGCAGCGGGCTCCGCAGCCACCGAAAGTCCCGTGGTCGCGGGTGAGATCCCTGCTCCCGAAGCCCTCGAGGCTTTAGGGTCAGTTGTTTCTGCTTCCCTAACCGAAGGGCTGACCACGGTAAAAATTTCCTCATGGTTTTATCTTCTCAACATCCTTTGTACACGTGTTTATCGAATTAACACTTTTACAGGGCGAAGAGCTTCCCCCTGCAACTCCTGTGAGTCCCAAGAAGGAAAATCCTCCACTCTTGAGGACAGGAGAGGAGGTGTCCGAACCTGACCTCGCGAGAGTCGCGGATGGAGTGCCGGGTCCAGAGGTCCAGGAGCCAGCCAGGCCTTTGGACATAACCCTGCCAACCAGACAGGTTGCACAGGTATGTGTTCTTACCACAAGTCTTTATCATCCCTTATGAATGTACTTACAGGAAGACACATATAGGGGGAAAAAGGCCTATTTATAAAGAGGAAAACTAAGACAGACAGTGACTGTCGCCTTTCTCAGGGAGAGCCTCCCCTGAAATCCCAAAGGCTGATGGGATTTCAAATAAGGTAAGAACCCTATTCTAGTTATACTAGATTGGATTGTGACGATCATCAACGTAATCGTCAGTTTCACTTTTCTTGGCAGGCGAAAAGAGGTAGCACCGAGCCCTTCAGCCGCCCCGGGGAGGGTTGAAGTTGCTACTGGCGCCGGAGCCTCCAGTGAGGAGCGCTCTGTCCGTTCGGTCCAGCAAGGCGTCCGGACCGTGAGGGACGAATCAGGCACGGAGACCCAGCCGCAGACCACAGAACCTACGACTGAGGGTCAGCAGACACATCCTCCTGCCGCTCCTGTCGAGGCCGCGACGGGTCCCCCGACCAGACCTCCCGCCATCCCGGAGGAAGTCTCATTACGAGAGTATACAGAGGTATGATGAACTTCTCTTTTGGTACCTGAACTGTGCATAGGACACCTTTGACTTCTCTTTGTTTCACAGGAGTTATCCCGGATGACGGCCAGATCGATCGCTATGGTAGCGAGCGTCGAGGCCATACAGAAAGAAAGAGACAGCTCGCGCAGGTAAGGATCAATATCCTCCAATTTGCATAGATGTGAATTTGTTATGACATCCATTTCTTCTATCACAGGGAGGTTGCGTCTCTGAAGAGGGAGCTGGCCGCGACCAAGCTCAAGTCGATCTCTTTTGCTTCGCAGCAAGAGGTCGAACTTAATAAGTTGTGGTCAGAACTCTCTGTTAAGTCGATTCCCGACTAGGAAGACTTGAATTCATAATTTGTGAGTAACACTCTTCTTACTGCAGCGCAAGCAAGTCAAATAAAACGACTTGGTCAGGACAAGGCGGTCCGTTAGTGCTCCATTAGCTCCACCCAAAAGGCGAACAGGGAGCTGAGCTAATCCGTCTTTGAAAAGCTAAAGATGGTGGCCCATCTCCTGAGGGCTGATGTGGTTGAGACCACAAAGGACGACCTCAGTTCGAGCGACTGGTCTTCACTAGTCCTGGCCCAAGCGGAGTCACTTCTCGAGTATCTTCCTGAAGATACACGGCGACGGGAAGAGGCGATCAGAACCCGGGTTCGATCAGCAGCCTCCGCCATCCTCTGCCGGTTTCGTCTCCACCATGGCCCAGATACGGATCTGAATCCACTGGTGGGACCGGTAGAGATCGAGAGTGAAGAACAGCTGGAGGCGATCATGGAGGAGATCACCCCCCTTGTAGACTAGCTCCTGACCGAGCTTGGGATTGTATAGTCCCTACAACTGTACAGATATATAGAATGCAATGCATGTACAAATTGATTTTTGAAAGAAAGTAGATATATTCTTGTTTTTTGTTGTTTCATATTATAAGCATATCACCCTAGCCCTCGCCTGTGATTATAGATACTGAAGGCTTAGTATTATAAACACAGGAGAAATACAAGTGTAATGACCAGGGGTGTGCGATCGGACCAGCGATTATGATCAATGTAATGCCTAACCTTAGTGCAAATCGGCAGCCATTCAGATGACCAAGGACTTACCAGAAAGCCATGTATGCGTTGAGAAACGGCTTATTTAGGGGTGACTTATCTGGAAGTGGTCATGAGATCGGCCAGCGAATCCAATTAGAATGTTGTAGTGATCTAACCGCCGGCGACCAGCCCCTGAGTCGAGTTCGTAACACATGGGCATGAAGGGAAATGTTCATCGTTTGAAGCCAAGATACTTTTTGTTTTATTAAACAATGCTAATTGAACAGGAAAAGGGATTGAGTACTTACACGTAGAACTTGCGTAGTTGATCGATGTTCCATGTATTGGACAGAATTCGGCCATCCTCCATGGCTAATCGCGCTGATCCTGGTCGCGGCACTGAGACAACAGTGTAAGGGCCTTCCCATTTTGGGGAGAATTTGTTGCGATTAGACTGGTCTTGAATTTTTCGTAAAACCAGGTCGGCCACGTGAAGACTACGTGGTCGCACCCTTTTGTTATGGTACTTGCAAGTATGCCACGGACTTGATTATCGCGCCCCGAAACTGGGACAACGACTACTCCTGTAGAGACCTAGCTCGCTGCAGCTAGTCCCAAACCACAAACCTTTGACTTCCCAGGATGAGTCAAACACAGGAGTATATTACATTGCAACAGAGTACTCACAAACTATTAAGCAGTGTGGCCTGCTGGCCTTAATATTACATAAAGAGGATCACAATGCCTGCAAGGCATTCAGGGTTTAACAAAATATTTAACTACACAGCAGAAGACAGGTGACCCTCCCACAAAAGAAGTTGACGGCAGAACAACACACTTCAGGGTTCTGGCGGAACTGATTCTCCTCCTTCTGGATCCACGTAGTACTCCGTGCCATCATCTTGATCAAGGTAGGCTCCATCTATTGAGTTGAATGTTGCAAGGGTGAGCACTTACGTACTCAGCAAGTCATAGGTAAGAGTAGATACATATAGTAGTGATGATATGAACCTAGACTAGTCAAGAATTATGGATATTTGTAAAATAATCTTTTCCTTTCTCATCTCATCTTATGGCAGCACTTTTTATAATATAACATCATCATTTATGTTCACTAGATTATAGCACTACTGCGACACGTCGACACACGACAGCCCACGGTAGCACTCCTTATCATGACAACACATGTCATTTGGGTAATCTTGATTTAAACATATTTTATTTAAAAAAATAGTACTTGTGTCACACCCCGTGGATTTAATCCACCGCAGCAGACTCCTATAAAACCCGGGAGCTCGGAGTATTCGAATACATTTTTAACTCTGCAGAGAGGTACCAATTTACCCGCAAGATATTCCACTTTCAAACCTTTCCTATCATAACAAAATGATTGGACCCCTGACTCATTTCATACTGTGAGCGGCAAGGTGGAAATAACAAGAACTTTTGTTATGTATCACTTACAATTCACCCCCGACCCTGTGGCTCTCAGCGAGGCACAGTTGTGGCAGGTTGTATCCAAACCTCCACCCCATTGCTTATTCCCATTACTGGGTCAGCGTGCTTGATCACCTTCAGTGATATGTGTGGGAGCCGCGCTCCGTGTTTATCGTGCATCACTACACATCTCATGCAGGGGTTTCATGTGCGATCCACATAATTCCTTGTTCAGGCCTGTCCCATACCAGGCTTGCGGTTAGCACGTTGTTCATGCCACTAGACGCACAACACAAGGTTCTAGTCCTTATATGCCAGTGACCAGACCATCCACAACCCTGCACCTTCAGTGCCTGCATTCCTTTGCAGTCTAGCACCTCCAGTGCTACAGCCATCCATACCATTTTTCTGGTCACGGCTAGGGGTTTTATTTCATGAATATAAGTATATAAATACATATAATAGTTCATGGCTCAAAACTTGTTTATTTCACATTTCACCGATAACCAGTCTAGTACTGCCAATTCATAAATCAACCATTCTCAATCTTTCACATGCAGTATTGCCTATATTCAAGGTTATGTTTTAGCAACATTTAAAATATAGGTTCAAGATGACCAAGGATATGACTTGCCTTCCGCGTCGTAAAATACAGCAGTCGACGTCGGATCCACAGTGAAGTCCTCGAACTCGGGCTCTTGATCTGCTCTCCAATCAAACAAACAACCAATAATCATAATCTTTTCCATACATTATTATACTATATGCAATGATGCAAAGATGAAGTCTTGATGATTCTGAAATGATTGGGTTTAGAGGCTGATTAGAGTTAAATTAAAGAAACCAATGTTAAGATTAGCTGTCAAAGGTTTACAAGGTTCCAAATGTCTCAAAATATCAGAATGATGTCAAGGTTGCGACTGGTTCGCTCAAAAACAGCGAACGTCTTTAGATCGACATTCGGTTCAAAGCATCGACATAGGGTTGATGAATGATAGAGGGGTTATTTTAACTTGTGGTAGTAGAATAAAATGTAGATCACAACTCTACAAATTTAGTGGACAAAGTGATTTTCAAATTACACAACCAGAAGTGGGTAAATAAGGTCAATGCCACTGGCTGACAAGCTCTGGCATAGAGCTGACAATGTCAAAAACTAGGGCTTAGCATAACTTTTGATCTGGAGCTCCAAATGATGCACCACTTTGTCTGGGAGGTAGGCATTGATAACAGGAATAGATCATTCAATAGGATCTAGGGCTGAAAATGGCTGGAAAGCAAGAAATTTGATGATGAACAGAGATGAACTGGTTGCACTGGAGCAGTTCTGGACACAAACTTGGCATGGCTATAACTTCCAATCTAGGCCGATCTAGGTGTCGAGCTAGAAGACAAAAATACTCAGGAGGCTAAGGCACATCTAAATGACAAAGTTTTGAGGGCTGAAATGGCCGGGAACACTTTTCCGGTGAACTGTGCCGGAGAAGAACACTGCTATTTGGGGGTTTTTGCTACAGGCCGAGAGAACTTAATTCTTTGCTTGGAGAGCATCTAGGAGGTATAGGGAAGCTTTTGGTAGCATCAAATTGACTGGAGGATCACCGGAGAAGCCTGGCGACGATCGCCGGTTTTCTGGTAGAGCTTGAATTTGGGAAAAGCTTCGAATGATGTTTAATTAGGGATTCTAAGCTTACAGGCTTGCTTGAAATAACCCACTGATCAATTTGCTTCACAGGTTCGAGGGCTAATTCGAATTGATTTGGCCTGCATTGCCGGAATAGGGCAATCTTCGATTTTCAGCCAATTCCGGCGATCACCGGCGACTGGATGCAATATAGCTCAATTAAATGGTACAGCACGATGAGGGAGATGAGATATACCTTCTGGTGCTGTTAAGTCGGTGAGGAGTGCAGCAGGGCGTGCTGGCACCGTGAGGCCTCAATCTGGACTCGCCGGAGAAGAAGACCAGGACAGGAGAATTTTGAGACTTAGCTGATTTCCAGTGAAACAAGAAGTTGCTGGGGGACAGTGGTGTATAAATAGGCCAGGCGAAGCAAGCAAGAAGGAGACAACGAAGTAATTGGCAGCCGGTGACTTGACTGGTTGCGTGCTGGAGCAACAGCGGCGAAGACACAGCGAAGAACGGTGATGCGACGGCGACAAGCTTGCAGTTGATCACAGTGTCGCCTCATCGGGACCTGGCAAAGTTGTAGCAAGCGGTGGCGACAACACTGGCGCGGCAAAGCGACGTGGCGAGGAGTTGCTGACAAAAAGCCGTTGATCGCGCGCGGGAGCAGCACTGGTCGTCGACGTAGCAGCGGCCTTGCCACGGCACTAGCTGGAGTGGGGACACGTGCGCACCGGCATGCATGGTCACGAGCGCGGGCGAAGCCTCACCGGCGATGAGCAATCACGGCGCACAAGCACGGCAGTTCCTGGTCGTGCGCACAGTAGCTAGCCTGGTCGAAATTGGGCTGATTTGCAAAATTTGATTTTCACAATTGGACCAATCTGTAATTCTGGAGATTTGGAAGGTTAGAGTTGAATTTGATTTCACTAATCTGGTAGATTATATTCAACAGGTTAATTGGCAATGATAATTGATAAAATATGATACATTTGAATAGTTTTTGATACAAACTGAAAATAGGGTAATTTAGGGTAATTGAAATCTGAATTTCATTTGGTTTTGAATTCTGGTACTTAGGATGAGATTTTGGAATTTGAACAGAAGAGAAACTTGTGACAAATAGCATTTTGAGAAGATTTGCCGAAGAAATTCTGAATTTGGAGTTAATCTGGAGATTTTAGCCTTTTTGGATTTTCAAATAACAGATAAGGACTATTTTGCGATAATTCTTGGACTGATTTGTGAAAAGAGTCTAAATGGTGAAATATGGCTGTCAACTTTTTATATTAAGGTATTGACATACCCATGATCATATTCCAGGAATAATCTGGTCTGAACTTGGTCAAGATTCGGATTAAATCTGTATTTCTGAAACTTAGGGTATTTAAGTAATAGAAGGTATTTCTGTTTTCGAAAACAGAAGGAGCTGATAAATCTGAGAGTTAGGGATAGAATTGGATCTAGGTTCTGAAGGCTTTTAAGTTCAAAGAAACTGATAGATCATATCTGAACAATCTGATCTTCATTTGAGGTCACAGGATAGATTTTGGAGATTTCAGGGCTTGAGATAGAAACTGATCTGGCTATTACTACAGATACCTGCATGCATGCTATTTATGAAAAAAGAAATTTTCACCCCTAACTCAGGGCGTTACATTGATCAAAGCGCAATCACGCCTTTCTTCTAAAAGGATGAGATCCTGTGATCGCTGTTCGGCCTGATCAATTCGATCGAATTGTTCTGTCCGAACAGATCCAATACTAACTTCCATAGGCAGTACAGCCTCGGCCCCATAGACCAGATGGAAAGGCGTCTCACCGGTGCTCGACTAGAGGTAGTTCGTAGTGCCCATAGAACAGTATAGAGCTCGTCTACCCAAGCCCCCAAGCGAGTCTTAAGGCGATCAAAAAAACGTTTTTTGATGCCTTGCAATATCTGCCCATTGGCCAGTTCCACGGCACTATTGCTCTGTGGATGTGCCACAGAAGCAAAGCACACCTTGGTCCCGATCTGATCGCAATAGTCCAGAAAAAGACCACTGGCAAACTGAGAACCATTGTCTGTGATGAGATGGTTTGGAACACCAAATCGAGCAACAATGTTCTTATGGAAGAACTTTTGTGCTACTGATGCGGTAATATTTCATACCGGTTCGGGCTCAATCCACTTTGTAAACGTGTCAATGGCTACGAACAGAAACTTGTACCCATTGACCGTTTGTGGCATAGGACCGACAATATCCATCCCCCAGACCGCAAAAGGCCATGGGAGGGGAATGGTTTGTAACGCGTAGGCAGGTTGATGAACATGTCTCGCGTGGAATTGACACTGAGGACACATCTTGGCCATGTGCCTGGCATCATCGAGTGCCGAAGGCCAGTAGAATCCTTGTCGAAAAGCTTTTTCGACCAGTGTCCGATATGACGCGTGCGCACCGCATACACCGTCATGTATCTCTTTCAAGAGGGATTTCCCTTCCTCCTGAGATATGCAGCGCATGAATACTCCTTGAGTACCCTTTCTATACAAAACTCGCTCTACGGGCTTGTACAGACGCGCTTTTCGAATCAACCGATCGCTTTCGGTTTCATCCTTGGGTAGGGTCCCATGTTCAAGATAGACTCTCAATGGATGAGTCCAATCCTGTTCCTGACCGAGGTTGGTAATGCACGCTGTTACCGGATCATCCTCGACCGAAGTCATGATCGAAGGACGGTCCAAGTGTTCAATGAACACTCCTGCCGGAGCGGATATGTGTGAGGACCCAATTTTGGATAATTGGTCTGCGAGAATGTTGTCCTTTCGCAGGATGTATTGGACTTCAAAATGACTGAAGTGTTTTTCCAATCTCCTCACTTCCCCTAGGTAATGAGCCATTGTCTCATCGGAGGTGCTGTACTCCTTGTTTACCGGGTTTACGACCAGTTGTGAGTCTCCCCTCACCACTAATCGACGGACTCCGAGAAATTTTGCTGCCCGGAGCCCTGCAAGAACACCTTCATACTCCACTGCGTTGCTGGTCGCAACAAAGTGTAATTGGATGACATACTTAAGCTGTTCGCCCTGAGGCGTAACTAAGACCACTCCAGCCCCCGAGTGTTGGAAACTACGGGAACCGTCGAAGTACATTGTCCAATGATCGGGGCATTCCAATTCCTCAGACACCTGCACGGGTGGCTCGGGGTTGGTCCATTCGACTACGAAGTCGGCCAAAACCTGAGACTTAACCGCCGTGCGGGGCATGAAATGGACATCAAAAGCACCGAGTTCGACCGCCCATTTGGCGATTCGACCAGATTTCTTTGGATTTCGGACAATATCCCCTAGAGGAAAGGAGGATAGTACTATGATCTTGTGAGCTTGGAAGTAATGTCGTAGCTTACGGGAGGCCATCAGTAGTGCGTAAAGTATCTTCTGGACCTCAGGGTAACGCTCCTTAGGACCATAAAGTACCTCGCTCACATAGTAGACGGGTCTGTGTATTCCTTCCCTATCCGTGACTAGGACAGCGCTGACCGCGTGCGATGTGGCCGCCAGATAAAGAAGCAATGGTTCTCCTTTGTCGGGACACACCAACACTGGCGGACTGGATAGATATGTCTTTACCTCCTGAAACGCTTTTTCGGCCTCATCGGACCATGTGAAATTGTGATGCTTTCGCAAGGCTTTGAAGAAAGGAAATCCCCTTTCACTTAGTCGCGTTATGAAACGACTTAAGGCCGCCATGCGACCAGCCAGGCGTGGAACATCTTTCATAGTCGAGGGCGACCTCATTTGTTCGATGGCCCTGATTTTCTCAGGATTGACTTCAATGCCTCTAGAACAAACAATGATACCAAGAAGTTTTCTTGAAGAAACCCCAAAAGAGCATTTCTCCAGATTCAATTTTATTCCAAAGCTATTCAAATTATAGAAGGTTTCAGCGAGATCGTCCAAATGAGACAATCTCTTGGTACTTTTTACAACCAAGTCGTCTACATATGCTTCGAGATTACGCCCTATCTGGGAAAGAAAGGTCTTTTGCATCAAGCGCTGGTACGTGGAACCTGCGTTCTTGAGACCGACCGGCATTCTGACGTATCAGTAGGTGCCGAACGGGGTGACGAAGACTGTTTTCTCTTCATCTTCTTCTGCCATGCTAATTTGATGATATCCTGAGTAAGCGTCCAGGAAGCTCATCAGTTCGCAACCCGCAGTTGAGTCGACCAGTTGGTCTATGCGGGGAAGGGGAAACTCATCCTTCGGATAGGCACTGTTGAGGCTAGTGTAGTCAACGCACATGAGCCACTTGCCATTTGACTTGCGGACCATGACCGGATTGGCGAGCCATTCCGGGTGATCGACCTCGCGAATAAACCCGGCCTTTACGAGTATGTCCAACTCCTCTCGGATGGCTTCCTGTCGGTCAACAGCAAAACGGCCTGCGCTTTTGCTTTATTGGTCGCTGTCCAGGTCGAATTGCTAACCTGTGCTCAATTATTTCCCTTGGGACACCGGGCATGTCGGACGGTTTCCACGCAAACACATCTGCGTTAGCCCGAAGGAAAGTAATGAGCTCGAGTTCCTATTTGTCATCCAAGCCTGATCCGACACGAATTGTCTTGGATCGATCATCTGGGTACAATGGAACTAGTTTGAGTTTCTCATCTGGTCGAGGAGTAGCCTTGATAGCGTCGGTGGCGACAGTGGCGACCTGAGCGTCCTGAAGGGGAAGTTGGTCGACCATCTCCAGAGATAGCCGGTCGCACGTGAGTGCCACATTGCGACTGCCTCGGACCGAGATGACACCTTTGGGGCCAGGCAATTTACCGCACTGATAAGCATAGTGCATTGCCATCATGAACTTAGCAAGAGTTGGCCTGCCAAAAATTGCATTGTAAGCCGAATCACAATCAATTACGTCAAAAGTAACCAATTCTGTTCAGAAGTTATCCGGTTCTCCTAGTGTGATCGGGAGGACCACCTGTCCCAACGGCATCATGGAGGGACCAGGGATTATCCCATAAAACGGATGGATTATGGTCTTAATCTTCGAACGAGTAATTTGCGTCTCGTCGAGTGCCTTGACCAATAGAATGTCAAGGGAGCTCCCACCATCGATCAGAACCCTTTCGACTCTCGCATTACTGATGATCGGGGTAATGACCAGAGGGAGCCTCCATGGTCGAGTAAGCCCCGCAGGACAATCAGTGCTATCAAACGTCAAAGGTGTATCCGACCAGCGGGTGTACTAAGGTTCACCAAGGGGTGTCTCCATTTAGTTAACCTCTCGGTAAAAGGCTTTAAACTGCCTTTTGGGAAAAAAAGAGGAGGAACCCCCAAAAATAACATTAACGTGATTATGAGGTACCTGGTAGGACATCTCTTCGTCTCCGTCAGCGTCTCTAAGTCCGCATGCTTGTTCTTTAGCTGGTAAGGTCGGCATTGGTCTAACTCCCTGGTAGAAGTCATGCAACTGCTTCAACCGACTCCTGCAGTTCTTGAGGTCGTGGCTTGCGGAGTTGTGGAGTGGACACCACTTCTTGCCTTCCTGCGGATTAGTCGACTTTACCGGCTGGTCGGCACTATGACCACCAAAAGCAGTTTTATTCTTAAATGAAGACTTGTTACCTTTGGTCGAAGGCGGCTTCTCTGCAACTGCGACCTCGCGGTACTGTCTAGAGCGGTTCCTCTTCGACTTCTTCGACTTCGCGCCAGACGAAAATTCTGGCTTCTTGCTTGAATCTTCTTTCCTGGCGTCTTTGAAACCTGGTTGAGGCGGTAGGTCACCCTTATCGACCATCCGGTTCCATTCGACCGCTTCGGCCGCATCAGTGTATCGGTCGGCCATATCAAAAAGATCGGCCACTGATCGAGGAGGATGGATGAGCAAGTCTTCGGTGAATCTCCGATATAGAATGGCATGTTTAAATGCCCTGATAACAGAGCCATCAGATATGCTCGGGATGGTATTCCTCACCCCAACAAACCTCTTGACAAACTGACGAAGGGTTTCGGTCGAAGTTTGGCATAGTCGACGGAGGTCATCCTCTTTACCCGGCTTTTGATAACAATTTTGGAAATTGCTGAGAATAGCGTCGCACAGCATTTCCCAATTGTAGATAGAACCTTCGGGCTGATTAAACAGCCAGGTTCTAGCCGGTCCTTCAACGACTGTAGGCAGGTAGTTGGCCATGACCCAGTCGTCGCCTCCTGCCGCTTAGATGGCTGTGATATAGATTTGAAGGAACTCGGATGGGTTCTGAGTTCCGTCCAACCTTTCAATGGCCCTTGGTCGAAACTTATCAGGCCAAATGACCGCACGAAGGCCGGGCAAGAAAGCTTTACAACCAACGTAGGGACCGTGAACTGCCCTGTGACTCTCGACCGGATCACGAGCGGCTTCACGCAACAGTGAAGTTATCCGCGGTCCCAAACGTGAGTGGACAGGGACTCAATCCCTACCATAAGAATCCTGTGTCCGCCTGTACTTGTCCTGGCCGGATGGTACAGGCGGCGGGTAACTTCGTCGACCAGAACCAGAGTGTGAACACTCTCGTTCGCGGGAACGTGTTACCGAAAGGGATGAGGCCGTTGGGGTCGCCTCAGATGCGACCTCGTACAACCTTTCGGCTAGAATTCTGGTGAAGGCCGGTTTCTGCGCATCCGTGACCGCAGGAGGGAAATTACGCATGACTTCTGCGATAGATCGCAGTCGACCATGTGTACTTCTCCTAGGGGCACCAGGTGTTACCATTCCTTCATCCACTGGGAAACGCTCCGGAGGCAAAGGGGGGGTTTGGTCGCGTCTGCGACCAAACCCCCGAGAAGAACTCGGAGCAGCATTGTAACGAGCCTGCGCATCTTGAAGAGCCTCTAGGGCCATTCTGCGTAGTTCGTTGTTTTGTTGCTCGAGATCTTGATCCTCCTTCTGTTTGCGTTCCCATTCGTCCCTAGTAGCCTGTCGATCAGGAGTTTCCTCCGATAAGGCAGCAAACTGTCTAGGGAGAGAGGTCGCCGATGGGGAAAACATCTCAGTTTGTTCCGAGTCGGACTCGAAATCAAAGAGACGGTGGAGGTTATCAGGGTCGAATCTCCCCGAGCTGATTTCCAGGTCGATATCATCCTTCCCCTCAGCGGGGTCGTATGACAGACCAGACTCACCCTCTAGTGCATTAAGAACCTCGGTGGGTTCTGACCTTGCGCTAGTTGCCCCCTGGTCGGTGGACATGACCTGGAGAGACGATTCGACTGCTGGAAGATTTTCGCCTCCAACTTCCTCCATCGGCACAGGATCGCTTGGAGAAGGCATTGGAATGTGAGCATAATCCTCGAGATCGAAATCGTTCTCGGAATCATATACTCCAGCCATATTTCAGCGAACCTCCGGATGAAAATTAGGACATCTTGAGAAAGGCCCCATGGTGGGCGCCATCTGTCGACGATTCGGACTCGGGGTCCTTAGCCGAACTTATGCAGAATTTATAAATAGAGAGACCTTTCAAGGTGACCCTCCCGGAAGGTATGTAGAATTATAGAGAACTGGAGCATAGAGAAGTTTATACAGGTTCGGTTCCTCGATGGTGGGAGTAATAGTCCTACGTCCTGTTGGGATTGCACTATGTGTAGTAAAGAGTTACAAAGTGACGGGAAAAGACCTTCACAGGTGAAGGTTTTCCCTATATGAGTGTACAAAATGAAGCCTAGAAGGCTTATGGAAGCTATCTAATCTAAGCCGTAGCCTTGGCTGTTTTTGATTCTTCAAGTGAGATATGTTGTGTCTTGATCTCTCGATCGATTCCCCTATTTGATACACCATGCCGCCCTTTTGTACTGGTCAAAAGGGCGCCAAGTCGTAACAGCATCAAACGGTTGCTTGGATGCGGTTTGGAGAACCGCTCTTAATTCCCACGCAGGTTTAACACGTGTTATTCGTGGATAACTGCACATATTAACCTCTTGACGGTTGCTCCTCTACGTGGAAGAATCTTCGGGATACTTGGGATATTCCTGTAGCAAAAATAGATCAATCCCACGTTCCCTGGTCGAAAGAATTCTGACCGCGAGATGTTGGCTGACAGCGCAAAACCTTCAGCCTTCTATCCGCGGACAGCATGCGAACTTCTGACCGCGCATTAGCTACGGTCTCATCGCGTAAAGACTGCGATCTGATCGTGCACAGCCTGCGACCTTGGGCTGGTACTTCTCGAAATGTCTTGAGTTCACACCGTCAGGCACGTGTCTGGCTCGAATCTATCTTGAACCAAACGTGCTATTATTTTGAACTGACTCGGGTGTCAATCATCGTCAAAGTCCCAGTACCTGAAGCTCAAGAAGCTTTGGGATTTTCTACACCTCTCCCCCTGATAGAAGGGGTGACTGTGGTAAAATCCCTCACAGTCTTGATGGTCGTTATCCGTCTATGAACATCAATTAAGCAGTGCTCGTTGAGGAGGTAGAAAACATCCCCTCTGTCTGCCATGGGGTGACTGCTGCCAGCCCTGGGGCGGCGAGCACTCCGCTCCTAACACCTGGGATAGAAATAATGGAGAAGGACACCACGACCAGCAGCGATCTGGTGGTCGGAGACGAAGTCCTAGCGCCTATGGTTCAGGAAACACCTGGTCCAACGGCTGTATCCCTACCATCGAGGAGGTTACCTAGGTAAGGATCATCCCAGTCCCAATCTTTATCATTCCTTATGAGTAGGTTTATGAATTTGTGCACACAGGGAGAAAAAGACAGGGTCCTCTTCATGAAGAGGAAGACCAGGGCAGACAACGGCTGTCCCCTTTTCCTTGGGGAACCCTCTTCGAAATCCCAAAAACTGGAGGGATTTTGAGTAAGGTAAGAAATCTCCCTTGTCGGGACAAGGTTAGATCACAATGCTTGTTTATAGAAATCTCATCTAATGACATTTCCATTTGCTTAGGCACAGAGACTCAGTGCCTAGCACTTCAGCGGCCTCGGCTAGTGTTGGAGCTTCCCCTACGTCCAAGTTCTCCGGGGAGCAAAGCTATATCCCTTCGGTCCAAGAAGTCGTTCGGGCCATTGTTGACAGGCTGTCTACAGAAGTGCAATCGGATGTATTGGAATCTGCAGCCTTAGCTAAGAATAAAAACCAGCAGGGAGAATCATCCGCTGCACCTGCTGGGGATAAAGTGAACCCAGTGGTTCAACCTTCGGTTGCACCAAGAAAACTCTCATTCCAAGAGTATGTCAAGGTACGCTGAACACCCCTTATGGTTTTTGTGCTTGCATAAGAGCATTTGTGTTTTGAAACTGATCTCATTCCATGTCATAGGAAATGACCCGCATGGCGACCATGTCGATGACTATGATGGATAGCATCGAGGTTGTAGAAGAGGAAACAGGTCGCCTGCAGCGGTAAGGAAGACATTTCTTCACTCATTCTGATGCAAGTGCTTATCTTGATATCCATCCCTTCTGTCACAGAGAAAATGCTTATCTGATGAAGAGTCTCGCTGATCGGGAAAATCAAGAATTCCGGGCTGCCACCCACATCTCATTCCTGGAGAGCGAACTCCATAAATTGTGGTCACAGCTCTCCTGTAAGCATACTTCCGTCCAGAGTAAATTAACTTCGTTGTATGAATTGTTTGTAATGGCCTCTTGTCGCAGCGCTAGACCACCAAATAAGCCGACACGATCAAGAGAAGGCAAATCTCCAAGTGACCATTGACTCTGTTCGCAAGGAGAACAGAGATTTGAGCACATCACTCTCAGCCTACAGCAGCACTCAAGGAAACAAGTTCGGGAAACTGGAGATGGTGGTCGGTCTGCTAAGGGCTGATGTGGTCGACCTCAGCCTTAGCTACTGGACCACACTAGTCGCGATCCAAGCAGAGTCACTTCTCGAGTATCTTCCTGAAGATACTAGGCGGCAAAAAGAGGCGATCAAATCAAGAGTTCGATCAACTGTCTCCGCCATCCTCTGCCGACTTCGTCTTCACCATGGCCCAGATCTTGATCTGAATGCAGCGGCGGAAGAGGCAGAGGTCGAGAGCGAAGACCAGCTTGGGGCTATTATGGAGGAAGTCAAGCCCCTTGTAGAGAAACTCTTGAACGATCTCAGCATAATGTAAATTCTTGCACCTGTACAAATACAATTTATACAATGCAAATGTATGCATTTTTTGTTTTAAAAAGGAACACTTCTCTTTGTTTCATGTTGCGACCATATTCCCCTAGCCCCACCTGTGAATATATATACTGAAGACTTAGTATTATGAGCACAGGAGAAATATATGTGCAGCGACGACAAGGGATACCCGACCAGGCTAATAATCATATTTAACACAATATCCAACCTTATTGCAAACCGGCAGCCACCCTGATGACCAAGGAATGCCAGCAAGCCCCGTGTGTGTTGAGAAAAGGCTTATTGAGGGATGTCTTGTCTTGAAGTGATCACGAGATCGGCCAGCGAATCCGATCAGGACATTGTGGCAATATAACCATCAGCGATCAGCCCCTGAGCCAGACTCGTTACATACGGTCAAAAAAGGAATAATCCGCACATGAAACAACCAAAATCTGTTGTTTTGTTAAATCATGCTAATTGAAAAGGAAAAAGGATTGGACACTTACACGTAAAACTTGCGTAATTGGTCGATGTTCCAAGTATTAGATAAGATCCGACCATCCTCCATCGCTAACCGATCTGATCCTGGCCGCGGCACCGAAACAACAGTGTTGGGGCCTTCCCATTGTGAGGAAAACTTGTTGTGACTAGATTGGTTTTGTATTTTACATAAAACCAGATCGCCCACGTGAAGGCTACGTGGCTGCATATTTTGTTATGGTACTTGCGCAAAGCTTGAAAATATACTGCGGACTTAATCAGAGCTCGATCACGTTTTTCTTCTAGGAGGATGAGATCTTGTAATTGTTGCCCATCCTGATCAACTTGTTCGAATTGATCTGTCCGGACAGAGCCAAAACTGATTTCCATAGGTAACACAGCCTCAGCCCCGTATACCAAAGGGAAAGGCGTCTCACTAGTGGCTCGACTAGAGGTAGTTCACAGTGCCCACAGAACGGTGTAGAGCTCGTCTACCCAAGCCCCCAAGACGATCAAAAACACATTTTTTGGTGCCCTGCAATATCTGCCTGTTGGCACGTTCAACGGCACCATTGCTCTGCGGATGAGCTACAGAGGCAAAGCACACCTTGGTTCCAATCTGATCGCAGTAATCCAGAAAAAGACCACTAGCGAACTGGGAACCATTATCAGTGATGAGACGATTTGGAACACCGAACCGAGCCACAATGTTCTTGTGGAAGAACTTTTGTGCTGCTGCGGCGGTAATGTTGCGTACTGGTTCGGCCTCAATCCACTTTGTAAATGTGTCGATGGCTACGAACAGGAACTTATATCCATTGGCCGCTTGTGGCATAGGACCGACAATGTCCATCCCCCAGACTGCGAAGGGCCATGAAAGAGGAATGGTTTGTAGGGCATAGGCAGGTTGATGAACCTGTCTTGCATGAAACTGATACTGAGGACATGTCTTGACCATATTCTTGGCATCATCAAGCGCCGAAGGCCAGTAAAATCCTTGTCGAAAAGTTTTGCCGACCAGTGTGCGATATGAAGCGTGCGCACCGCATACGCCGTCATGAATTTCTCTCAACAGGGATTTGTCTTTCTCTTGGGACACAGCGCATAAATACTCCTTGACTACCTTTTCTATACAAAACTCCTACTGTGAGCTTGTACAGACGCGCCTTTCGAATTAACCAATCGCTTTCGGTTTCATCATCGAGCAAGGTCCCATGTTCGAAATAGACCCTCAATGGATGGGTCCAATCTCGTTCCTGTCCGAGGTTGGTAACACAGACTGTTACCGGATCATCCTCGACCATAGTCATGATCGAAGGATGTTCCAAGTGTTTGACGAACACTCCTGCCGGAACGGATGTGCGTGAGGACCCAATTTTGGATAACTGGTCTGCGAGAATGTTGTCCTTTCGCGGGATGTATTGGACTTCGAAATGATTGAAGTGTTTTTCTAACCTCCTCACTTCCCCCAGGTAATGAGTCATTGTCTCATCGGAGGTGTTGTACTCCTTGTTTACCTGCTTTACGACCAGCTGTGAGTCTCCCTCACCAGTAATTGACTGACTCCGAGGAATTTTGTTGCCCGGAGCCCTGCAAGAAGACCCTCATACTCTGCTGCGTTGTTGGTCGCAACAAAGTGTAGTTGAAAGACAAACTTCAGCTGTTCGCCCTGAGGCATAACTAAGACCACTCCAGCCCCCGAGTGTTGAAAACTATGAGAGCCATCAAAGTACATTGTCCAGTGATCGGGGCATTCCAAATCTTTGGGCGCCTGCACGGGTGGCTCAGGATTAGTCCATTCGACCACGAAGTCGGCCAGGACCTGAGACTTGACCGTAGTGCGGGGCGTGAAATAAATGTCAAATGCTCCGAGTTCAACAACCCATTTGGCGATCTGACTAGATTTCTCTGGATTGCGGATAATATCCCCCAATGGAAAAGATGAGGGTACTGTGATCTTATGTGCCTGGAAGTAATGTCGTAGCTTACGGGAAGCCATCAGTAGTGCGTAAAGTATCTTCTGGACTTAAGGGTATCGCTCCTTAGGACCATGAAGTACTTTGCTTACATAGTAGACGGGTCTGTGCACACCTTCTCTATCTGCGATCAGGGCAGCGCTGACGGCGTGTAGTGTGGCCACCAAGTAGAGAAGTAATGGTTCCCCCTTGTCGAGAGAAACCAAGGCCGGCGGACTGGACAGATACACTTTGACCTCCTGAAATGCCTTTTCGGCCTCATCGTACCATGTAAAGTTGTGATGTTTGCGCAGCGCTCTGAAGAACGGTAGTCCTCTTTCGCCTAGTCGCAATATGAACCGGCTCAATGCCGCCATGCGATCTGCTAGGCTCTGAACATCCTTGATGGTCGAGGGAGACCTCATCTGTTCGATAGCCCTGATTTTTTCAGGATTGACCTCGATTCCTCTGGAACACACAAGAAAACCAAGAAGTTTTCCTGATGAAACCCGAAAAGAACATTTCTCTGGGTTAATTTTATTCCATATTGATTTAAATTACAGAAGGTTTTAGCGAGATCGTCTAAATGAGACAATCTTTTTGAACTTTTTACAACCAGGTCGTCTATGTAAGCTTCAAGATTACGCCCCATCTGGGAAAGAAAGGTCTTTTGCATCAAGCGCTGGTACGTGGAACCTGAGTTCTTGAGACCGAACGGCATTCTGACGTAGCAATACGTGCCGAACGGTGTGATGAAGGCAGTGTTCTCTTCATCTTCTTCTGCCATGCTAATTTGATGATATCCTGACTAAGCGTCCAAGAAACTCATCAGTTCGCAACCGGCAGTAGAATCGACCAGCTGGTCGATGCGGGGAAGGGGAAAGTCGGCCTTCGGACAGGCACTGTTAAGGCTGGTGTAGTCGATGCACATGCGCCACTTGCCATTTGACTTTGCAGACCATGACCAGATTTGCAAGCCATTCCGGGTGATCGACTTCACGAATAAACCCAGCCTTTAGGAGTTTGTCCAACTTCTCTCGGATGGCTTCCTGTCGATAGATAGCAAAACGCTTGAGCTTTTGCTTTATTGGTCGCTGTCCAGGTCGAGTTGCTAACCTGTGCTCAATTACTTCCCTTGGGACACCAGGCATGTCGGATGGTTTCCACGCAAACACATCTGCGTTAGCCAGGAGGAAAGCAATGAGCTCGAGTTCCTATTTGTCATCCAGGCCTAATCCAGCCCGAATTTTCTTGGATGGATCATCTGGGTTCAATGGAACCAATTTGAGTATTTCATCTGGTCGAGGAGCAGCTTTGATCGTATCAGTGGACACTGTGGCGATCTGGGCGTCTCAGAGGGGAAGTTGGTCCACCATCACCAGGGATAGCCGATCACATGTCAATGCCACATTGTGACTGCCTCGGACCGAGATAACACCCTTGGGGCCAGGCAACTTGCCGCACTGATAAGCATAGTGCGTAGATATCATGAACTTAGAAAGAGTTGGCCTACCAAAGATTGCGTTGTAAGCCGAATCACAATCAATTCCATCAAAAGTAACTAATTCCGTTCGGAAGTTATCTGGTTCTCCCAGCGTGACCGGGAGCACCACCTGTCCCAATGGCATCATAGAGGGACCAGGGATTATCCCATAAAATGGATGGATTATGGGCTTGATTTTCGAACGAGGAATCTGCATCTCGTCGAGCGCCTTGACTAATAAGATGTCCAAGGAGCTATCTCCATCGATCATTACCCTTTCGACTCTTGCATTGCTGATAATTGGGGTAATGACCAGAGGAAGCCTCAATGGTCGAGTGAGCCCCACAGGACAATCAGAGTGATCAAATGTCAAAGGTGTGTCCGACCAACGGGGATACTGAGGTTCACCAAGGGAAGTCTCCATTTGGTTAACCTCTCGATAAAAGGCTTTAAATTGCCTCTTAGAAACAAAAGATGAGGAACCACCGAAAATAACATTAACATGATTACGAGGTACTTGGTAAGACATCTCTTCGTCCCCATCGGTGTCTCTTAGCCCGCATGCTTGTTCCTTAGTTGGCAAGGTCGGCATAGGTCCGATCCCCTATTAGAAGTCATCCAACTGCTTCAACCAACTCCTGCAATTTTTGAGCTCGTGGCCTGCGGAGTTGTGGAGCGGGCACCACTTCTTGCCTTCCTGCAGGTTAGTCGACTTCTCCGGCTGGTCGGCACTGCGACTACCAGAAGCTGTTTTATTCTTAAACGAATACTTGTTACCTTTGGTTGATGGAGGTTTCTCTGCGAGCGCGACCTCTCGGTACTGTCCGGATCGACTCCTTTTTGACTTCTTCGACCTCCCGCCTGATGAAGATTCTGGCTTCTTGCTCGAATCCTCCCTTTTAGCATCCTTAAGACCTGGTTGAGCCGGTAGGTTACCTTTATCAACCATCCGATTCCATTCGATAGCCTCGGCTGCGTCAGAATATCGACCGGCCATATCAAAGAGATCGGCCACTGATCGCAGAGGATGGATGAGCAAATCTTCAGTGAACCTCTGATATCGAACGGCGTGTTTAAATGCCCTGATAACGGAGCTATCAGATATGTTCGGGATGGTATTTCTCACCCCGACAAATCTCTTGACAAACTGACGAAGAGTTTCGGTCGAAGTTTGTCGTAATCGATGGAGGTCGTCCTCTTTACCCGGCTTCTGATAACAATTTTGGAAATTGTTGAGGATGGCATCACACAACATTTCCCAGTTATAGATTGAACCTTCAGGTTGATTGAACAACCAGGTTCTTGCCAGTCCTTCGAGGACAGTTGGCAGGTAGTTGGCCATGACCCGGTCATTGCCGCTTGCCACCTGGATGGCAGTAATGTAGATTTGGAGGAACTCGAATGAGTTCTGAGTTCCATCAAACCTCTCTATGGCCCCTGGTTTAAACTTGTCTGGCCAAATAACCGCACGAAGGCCAGGCGAGAAAGCTTTACAACCAACATAGGGACCGTGAATTGTCCTGCGGCTCTCGACCTGATCACGGGCGACCTCACGCAAAGGAGAAGTCACTCGTCTTCCCAAGCGAGAGTGGACAGGAATTCGGTCCCTATCATGAGAATCTTCAGCCCATCTGGCTTTGTCCTGCCGAGACGGGACGGGTGGTGGGCGACCTCGTCTACCAGAACTAGAGTTAGAGTGCTCTCGGTTATGGGAACGTGTCGCTGACTGGGAAGAGGCCGTTGGGGTCGCCTCAGATGCGACCTCGTCCAAGCTCTTCGCCAGGATTCTGGTGAAGGCCGGTTTCTGCGCATCTGTGACCGTAGGAGGAAAATTACGTAGAAAAATTACGCAGGACCTCTGCAGTTATTCCTTAATTACACTTGTTAAGCCTGCGTAGAGGTTAAGTGCAGTTGCCAAAACTGCACCCGAGCAACTGTTCGAAGCCGTTATGCATTGGTGCCCTTTCGACCAGTATAAAAGGGTGAATTAATGCACCAAATGAGGATCAGGAGAATAAGAGATAGAAAGATCAACATAAGACATCGGATTAAATGTACTAGCTTTCATAGGCCACTTTAGTAGTGTTTTCATATAACCACACGGGAAGGATCTTACATATAGTGAAATCCTAACAGGATGTAGGGCTGTTACTCCCACCATCGAGGGCCCGAACCTGTCTAAATCTCTCTATGCTTCATCTGACTTTGGTTCATCATCCCTTCCCGGAGGGACACCCTGAAAGGTCTCACAACTCACAAAATTCTGCATAAGTTCGACTAAGGACCCCGAGGCCGAATCGTCGACAATCAAGTCAGCATCCGAGAGGAGGATACTTGGAAAACTATGTTCAAAATACGATAAGGTCTGTTCGAATAGCTGGTCATGCCGTTTGCCCTTTGCAACACCCCAGCTACTCTCATGCGTCTCATGAATGACGTATTGCGACAGCTCATCGACGACTTTCTAATCGTTTACCTCGACGACATACTGGTCTATAGTTGGTTGTGGGACAAGCACCTAGTTCATGTGGAAAAGGTGTTCGAATAGCTTCAGCAACATTGACTTCGCCTCAACCGTAAGAAGTGCGAGTTCCGCCAGCAAACTCTAGTTATTCTGGGATTCATGGTTGGCAAGGGAACATTGCAAATTGACCCCGACAAAGTAAAAGTGATTCGAAAGTGGCCTCAACCGCGAACAGTTATGGAAGTGCGTAGTTTTGTGGGAGCATGCCAATACCTTTGGAAGTTCATATGACACTTCTTGATTGTGGCTTCTCCATTGCATGCATTTACCAGGATCGACCAGAAGTTCGAGTGGGGAAGGAAACATGAAGACAAGTTTCTCTTGCTGAAGAAGAAGATCAGTGAAGCTCCTATTCTAGCCTTGCCAAATCTCCAGAAGCCATTCGAGCTAGAAACTGATGCCTCAGGTTATGTAATGGGTTCAGTGCTCATGCATGAAGGTCGACCAGTAACATATCACTCCGAGTTATTCCAGGGAGATGAAAAGAACTATCTGATCTACGACAAGGAGTTGTGTGCACTGCATCAGGCCATAAAATATTGGCAGTGTTACCTTTTGGGTAAAGAGACTATTGTCCACACCGACCACCAACCTTTGCAAAATTTGCAAACTCAATCAAAGCTACAACAAGCTCAACTCATTCCTGAAATCAGCTTTCAGATCAGCCCTCCAGATCTCCAGATTTGCAATCAGATCCTTTTCCTATTCAAACTTTTCCTCGCAGATCAGTCCCTGGAGCAAGTTTCAAAATTGCAAATCAGCCCGAGTCTTCTTTTCCAGTCCCTGTTCGACCAGTTGCGCACGACCAGAGACCCTCCTGTGCGCGATCTCGACCAGCTGCCGTGCTCACTCCGCCGTGGATTTCGCCTGTGCCCCTGCCGCCATGTGTGCCCTCGCCGTTCGCCACCGTGGAAGCCACCTCAACCGCGCAATCGCTGCCAGTTTTCCCCGCGCACAGCGCGCGCGCTAGCTGCAGCAGCGCAGCACCGCAGAGAACGCTCGACACGTCGCAGCCATGCTCGAGCTAGATGTCTCCTCGCCGTTGCCTTCGTCGCCTGCACCTGCACCGTCCAGCTGCAAAGCTGCAACACCGCACCGTCAGTCGCCTCGCCATCACCACCCCGTCCCGTCGCTTCAAAGTCACCTCGTGGCAGCAACACTCCAAATTGTCGGCCCTCTTGCCTCGCCCGTGCCTATATAAAGCCTTCTGTAGCCGTTGCATCTTCACCCAGCGCCAGAAACCACCTAAGCTCGCAGCTCCGCGGTGAAATCTTCTTCCCCGGCGAGCCATTTCCGGAGCTCTCGGTGCCAGCCTCACCCGTTGCTCCCCTCAGCAATCCAAGCCTCCCAGTAAGTTTCCCATCCCCTCTTGAGTGTATCTAAGCTTGGAATCGAGTTCTCTTGCCTTCTGTCGCCGGTGATCGCCGGTTTCCCCAAAAACCTCCGGCGAGCAATTAATCCCTAACTAAACCAAATTAGCTCTCGAGCCTATAACCAAACATGATCAGTGGACTGTGTGGAACACATCTAAGCAACCAGAATCACCAATTTTGCTAAAACTTGGAAAACCCCAAATTTACACCGTGCATGCAAACTGGGACTCGCCGTTAAGCTTCTGTGGTGATTTTCCAGTTAAATTGACTTCACACCTAGCTTTGTTATGCCCCAGAGACCCTCCTCAAGCAAGGACTCGAGTTCAATTGCTCTAGAACAGAAATACCCAAATCAGGATTGAGTTCATCCTTCCTCCAGCCAATATCTTCTAAATTCAGCCACTCCAACTCAAACCACCTTGCCATCTAGATGTTTTGGACCATTTTGAGCAACTTTTTCTTCTACCACGACCCCTAATTCGGCCTAGAACAGGAGTTAAGGCTATGCCCTAGTTGCTGCACTGTTTGTGTTGCAGGTACTCCAGGCCAGTCAACTTCTACGCTGGTTTTCATCATTTTCCAGCCATTTTCAGCCTTGGATCCTGTTGAATGATTTGTTCCTGTTATCAATGTCTATCTCCCAGACAAAGTGGTGCATCATTTGGAGCTCTAGATCAAAAGATATGGCAAGCCCTAGTTTCTGGCCATGTCAAGATCAATGCCAGAGCACGTCAGCCAGTGGCATTAGCTCTTTTCACCTCTTTTCAGTTGTGCAAACTGGAAATAACCTTGTCCCTTAGACTTGTGGAGTTGTGCTCTACATTTTATTCTACTGCCACAAGTTGAGATAACCCCTCTATCATCCATCGACCCTATGTCGATGCCTTGAACCGAATGTCGACCTAAAGACGTTCGCTGTTTTTGAGTGAACCAGTCGCAACCTTGATACCATTCTGATATTTTGAGACATTTGGAACCTTGTAAACCGTCAGCAACTAACCTTAACCTTTATTCCCATAACCTAATCATCTCAGAATCATCAAGACTTCATCTTTGCATTATTGCATATAGTATAATAATGTATTGAAAAGATTGTGATTATTGGTTATTTGTTTGATTGGAGAGCAGATCAAGAGCCCCAGTTCGAGGACTTCACTGTTGACCCGGCATCAACTGCTGTATTTTACGACGCGGAAGGCAAGTCATATTCTTGGTCATCTCGAACCTATATTTTAAGAGTTGCTGTAACATAACCTTGAATATAGATAATATTGCATGAGAAAGATTGGAAATGGTTGATTTATGAATTGGCAATACTGGACTGGTTATCTGTGAAATGTGAAATAAACAAGTTTTGAGCCATGAACTATTATATATTTATATACTTATATTCATGAAATAAAACCCCTAGCCGTGACCAGGAAATGGTATGGAATGGTGGTAGCACTGGAGGTGCTAGACTGGAAAGGATGTGCAGGCACTGAAGGTGCAGGGTTGTGGATGGTCTGGTCACTGGCATATAAGGACTAGAACCTTGTGTTGTGCGTCTAGTGGCATGAACAAACGTGCTAACCGCAAGCCTGGTATGGGACAGGCCTGAACAAGTACTTATGTGAATCGTACATGAAACCCCTGCATGAGATGGAAAGTAATACACTAAACTCACGGGGTTCAGCTCCTCCACGTATCACTGAATGTGATTTGATCAAGCACGTTGACCCAGTAATGGGAAGAGGCTTATGGGTGGGGGTATAGCCCGCCACAACTGCGGTTTGTGTAAAGAAAACTGCAGGGTCAGGGGTGAATTGTAAGTGAAATATAACAAAAGTTCCTGTTATCTCCACCTTGCCGCTTACAGTATGAAGTGAGTCAGGGGTCCAATCATTCTGATAGGATGGGCTTGAAAGTGGAATATCTTGCGGGTAAATTGGTACCTCTCTGCAGAGTTAAAAATGTATTCGAATACTTCGTGCTCCCGAGTTTTAGGAGTCTGCTGCGGTGGATTAAATCCACGGGGTGTGACACAAGTATTATTTTCTAAATAAAATATATTAAATCAAGATTACCCAAATGACATGTGTTGTCATGATAAGGAGTGCTGCCGTGGGCGGTCATGTGTTGACGTGTCGCGGTAGTGCTATAATTTAGTGAACATGAATGACGATATTATATTATAGAAAGGTACTGCCATGAGTTAAGCCAGGAAAGAGAAAGATTATTTTACAAACATCCATAATTCTTGACTAGTCTAGGTTCATATCATCTCTACTATATGTATCTACTCTTACCTATGACTTGCTGAGTACGAAAGTGCTCACTCTTGCAACTTACAATCCAGTAGACGGAGCATTCTACAACCAAGATGAAGGCATGGAGTACTTCGTGGATCCAGACGGAGGAGCGTCAGTCCCGTCATTTCCCTGATGTGTGTTGTTCTGCCGTCCACTTCTCTTTGTGGGTGGGTCACCTACCTTCTGCTGTGTAGATGTTATTTTGCTAAACCATGTATGCCGTGAAGGCATTGTAATCTTCTTATGTAATATTAAGGCCAGCAGGCCACACTGCTTAAATATTTTGTAAGTGACTCTGTTGCAATATGATATACTCCTGTGCTTGACTTATCCTGGGAAGTCAAGGGTATGTGTATGCTATGCATATAAGGGACTAGCTGCAGCGAGCTAGGTCTCTACAGGAGTAGTCGTTGTCCCAGTTTTGGGGCGCGACAGAAACCTATAGAGTTCATTCGATGAGAAGGACTCTTGTACAAGGGCAATTTAGTTTGTATACCTTGTGGAGCACCTCGAATTCAATGGTTGCGAGAAGCGTATACATTGAAGGTTGTTGGTTACTTTGGGGTTACGAAGACTTTGCAAAATCTTCATCGACATATGTTCTGGCCGCGAATGTAGCAGGATGTAGCTAGTTTTGTTCGAGGCTGTGGTCTTTGCGACATCTCAAAACCGGCAAATCAAAAATTAGGTTTGTACACTCCTTTGCTAGTTCCATCACGACCATGGGAAAGAATATCCATGGATTTCTTGGGAGGATTGCCTAAGACCCGACGTGGCAATGACTATCCTCTTTGTGATCATTGATTAGTTCTCCAAAATGATAATTCCCATACTTTGTCGAAAGCTATCACGAGAGAAGAAGTGGCTCGGTTATTTTTTTAGCATGTTTGGACACATTTCAGACTGCCAACTTCTATTGTGTCATATTGTGATACCCGATTCCTTAGTCACTTTTGGCGATCACTCTGGACGATGATGCACACAAAGCTAAAGAGGAGTACTGCTTTTCATCCTCAAACTGATGGTCAAACCAAGGTGGTAAATCAAACAGTCGTTCATCTCTTGAGGGGCTTTAATTCTAACCAGCCAAAGACCTGGGATGAAAGCATACCGTACCTGCAGTTTGCTTGTAATCAAGCAGTGCATGGTTCGACTAGAAAGTTGCCTTTTGAGGTCTGTTTGAGATTTCTACCATAGAGTCCATTCAACATGGAGTTTGTGATCCCTACCTCAGCGCAGAACATTAAGGAAGAATCTGATCAGGATCGAGAACAAAAGTTCCTGGAAGGTATTCAATGACTCCATAGTGAGGTTGAACAAAACTTACTAAAAGCTCAACTCAAGTATAAGGCGCGACATGATCGGCACCGAGTTGATGCTCAATTCCAAGAAGGTAATATGGTATGGTTACATCTAAGTAAGGAGAGACTTAAAGATGAAGGTAAGAAGCTTAGACCAATCTGTTATGGTCCTTTTCAGATTTTGCGGAAGATTGGTAATAATGTTTGTCGGCTCAAGTTACCTCCATACATGGATATTTACTCGTTTGTCAATGTTGAGCACCTCAAACTTTTTGAGCCTTCAATGCTGGATGATGAGCCAGATACCAACGAGAAGAAGCTCTACATGACAACATGATCTTGGAGAAGAAGGTGACAACCACCCACAGCGGCACACGAGCCTTTGTGAATCGGACGGAAAGATCAACGAGCACGTGCGGCAAAGTGGTACACCCGAGAAGGTGGTCAAGCCCAATTTCCGAATCTCCAGTTTTGATCAAATGGTCGCCAATAGGGGTTGGCTCCTTCTCAACAGGGGAGTCATGATCTGGGAGTATCTTTGGGTCCTTCAGGTCGAATACTTCAGGTCGAGTTCAGAAAGGATTTGCGACCTTGGAGTCGATTTCAGAAAGTAATCAAGACCTCAAAAAGGTTCACGACCTCAGAAAGGGTTCACAACCTCGATTCGATCTCTGGTTAGAATTGTAGTCCAATCAATATCTATGTAACTGAGTCCTATCTGTTAGGGTTATTTAGTTGTCTGAGTCTAATACATTTAAGTTATTGAGTCTGATACGTACTCATACGATTGGAATATAAATACTTTGTAATAGATCAAGTTTAGATCATCGAAGATTCCTTGAACTTTTTTAAGTCTTAGACACATAGTTCATCGACGTAGGTGAGTGCGTCCTAACGTTCGACGTGTACATGATCCCTCTTTTGAATAAAGAGTTGTGCTACCTTTTTAACTGTGTTTTGATCCCTTGGGTTTCAGTAATTTCGACTAAGATCCCTTTATTCGGCATACTAGCATCTGATTGAGTATAGTCGAATCCCATCCATACTTCAATAAGAGCAAAGCAGCATTTGGTCGGGGCTAGATCGACACCCGGTCTAGTCTGTAATCAGATCACCACAACTTCCAGGGGAGCGGTCTGCTCGCGGGATGCAGAGGTGTCCTCACAATCAGCGAAAAAAGCTTTAAATAGCTCTTCCGAGTTATTGGATTCGGAGGGAGGCATTGAAGGGCCTAGGTCCCCCATTCCATCCCAGTTGGACTCGGAGCGTAGCATCTCCCAAAAAGATTAGAAAAAATCATTATCCCAACCTAGGGCTGGTCGAGTATGATGAAAGGAGCTATATGGGATTCGGATTAACGAAATTGGATTTCCTTTTCATGCCATATGTCACTTAGACTTTACTTTTTCCCCTTTCCGCCCTTTCCTCTATTTTTTTGATAGGGTCTTCGTCTCTGTGTAAAAGCAAACTCACCTAGTTTATGACAAACCTTTCCTTCAGTGATCTTACAACGAACAGGAGTTTTTCTTTGTAAATGAGTATGGAGCAATCAATGAATTACAGCGAAATAGAAGATCTATTGACCAAATTTTCCTGCGAAATAGAAGATCTCTGTTCTTCTTTAATCTAAACAGGAAAGCATCAACAAAACTTCCCTTCCATATAGATCGTCATGGCATGAACTAAATTTTTTATTTCCCCACCCCCACTACTGCCCGAAATCCTACTTTAGTGGGCTCCCCCCAAGGTGACACCGAAGGTCTACCTCTTTTCGTGCGCCCCTCACCTCCTCCATGAGGATAATCCACTAAATTCATTGCAACACCATGAACAATGGGGTGTCTGCTTAACCACTGGCTTTGTCCTGCTTTTTTAAGCTTACATGCACCATGGTTGGGATTGGAAACTATACCAATAGTAACTCGGCATCGGGAATCTATGAGTTTTTCAACACCCGATGGTAGCCGCACAAGACATTGTGGGGCTGGCTCCTTAATTATTTTTGCATAAGTTCCTGCAGCTTGAGCAAGCTTTGTTCCTTGACCTGGATGACATTCAATATCATGTACCCATGTTCCCATACGTATATCAGCTAATGGTATGCTATTTCTGACTTTTGAATTTAGGTCGAATATCTCATATCTATAAGCAGGGGACATGGCCAAGAAGTAGCCAGCTGACTACCGCCTTCAACCTGACCATTATTCACTATGCGAAGAAGCACTTGGAACCGAAGGTATGTACGAGCATTCTAGGCAGGTCGCAAGAAGTAGCTTTTAGACGGTTTGCAGCAATTGCAATTTATCACCATATTACCTGCTTCCAATTGATGTCTGGCTAGTATATAAGTGTTGACCTAAGCCCCTATACTATGGCTCGGCTCTCGAACCATACATGAGATGCCTCGTACGGCTCTTCCTAAGAAGGTCGAAGCCCCCTCTATAAAAAAGTTTGAAAAAGCCGTTGCCCTCCTATTCAACGGGACTATTTGGGAAGCTGCGTCATTCCTTGACTTCTTTGCTTTTGATTTCTGAAGGGCTTCATTCCTGATATTGGCTTGGCTTTGCTATGCTCATGACTTGGTATAGAAATATCTCCGTGTAATGTAGTGGTTGGCCTTCCCATCTCCATTCCTCCTTCTTTACTTTTCTTATAAGCCCTTGACTATGAAAATCTAAAGGATAGGGGGCTGTTCACCATTGCTTTTGAAACTTAGCTATAATGAAAAAAGAAAAAAAAACTCAAGAATCTTGTAAAGGCAAACGAGACTCCTGGGACGTCTGGAAGAATGCTTGGCCTCCTGCACTAGAAGCTCACCCTTCGGGTGTTGCTTAGGTTAGCATAACGTCAGTAGTCATTCTGGGCTGGAAGGAGGCAAGCAAATGAAGGGAGGCATGGAGGGCCGAATACAAGAAACAAAGCTTTGTAAACTCGACAAGTCTCTTATAGAATTAATTAGTCAACCACTACATAAGCCACTGGTGTAGAAAGCTCAAAGAGCTTTCTCCCCTTCATTATTAGCCAAGCCAAGGTCTTAGGTCTCCAAGTTAGCCTGTGCTCTTTCGAAATATCCTGCACCCATGGGCATACAGCCTAGCAGGCCTTCCCTTTCCACCGAAGCTTCATAGGCCTTGCCCCTTTCCCCAACCAGATGTTTTGATGTGAGCTATAATCCTTGAGGAGCCACAGGGGTGTATGGCCTTTTGCTTTGCCATTTGACCTCTCTTCCCATGTGAGATGGAATGCTCAGTGACAACCTCTCAATTGTCACCGCCTGGCCTCTCTTGCTACCATGCTAGCAGCAAGTGTGGTCAATACTTGAATACTTGGATCGAATCAGAGTTCACACCGCCCACCCTGAACAAATAGAATAGGAGGCATGGGCCACAGGTCGCATATAAGCCATCGGGTTGCACGACAAAAGAACACCCAACATAAAGATGCACCCTCCATGTGAAATGGAAAGGTTCATCTTCACTTTTTTGTAGTAGTCATGACCAACGGCAATTAGTAGTCGGCTCATTGGTAAGGTGAGAGATTCAAGCTCGATTTTTGTTGTCACAGCCCCCAAACAAGCGCCACTCGATGAAGGGGGGGTGCGGGGAAAGATACAAGCCCAAAACCTTCGATCCTTCTTTCTATATGTGGGTGCCCGGGGCACCTCATCTTGTCATTTTGTTTCTCATCCCCATTAGGCCGAAGTGTTTTCCCTTTACATTGGAGCGCCCGCTCACGCTTCGCTGACCTATCGCGTGGTAAAGAGAAGAGAGTACGAAAGAATTGTAAACAGAGTAGACCACCGAAAGATTCTAAATATGACAAAGAACGAGAGCAAAATGAAATAAAGCATTTATAGTGGATGAGCTTCTCCCAATTTTAGGTGGTAATAGAATAGGGCGACTTGCTTTGACCAACACTCCACTCTTTTCTCTGTCCATGGAGCGTATAATTTCATGATTGCAAAGAAAAAACCCACTTAATGGATAGAGATGTGGTGATAGATCAAGTCTATGCTACGAGTAGATTTGTACATGAGAAGGAACCTTTTACGTTACGCCAGCTAATTATGTCTAATATAAAACCACACTTGGATGGGCCCCTCTTCCTTAGGAGTCCCAATGTCAATTCCCTTGATCAACGGCCATCTTTTTAGCACACTGGACTTACCGGTCTTATGCCTCCGAAAAGGTACTATTTTATAGTAGACTCTATCTAGTTTGCCAGCAAGGCATTTTTCGAAGCAGGCAGGGCTAGGGAGAGGAATTGGCCAATGCTAAGTGATCTCCTCGCCCAATGAAAAGGGTGTTGTCTCGGGTGGGGAAGAAGGATACAATAACGTGGCATCATCAATATTCACGTTTGCTACATCTGGGAATTTCCATTCCCATTTGGCTGGTGAGAACATTGGCGTAATTTTCAGAGCTAGATTCTCTTTTATGTTAAAGGAAGAATCTAGGGTAATGGTGAATACTGAGAACCTGAATTCCCTTAGCGCGTTGGATCATCGAATAATGGATAAATTCCTCTCTCTTGTAAGACTACCCAAGAGGGTTCATGAACTCATTTCTCGGTTAGATATTGGTCAAAAAAAGTAAAATCTAAACTTGCCATTTTTTCTTTCTCTCAAGGGATTGAAGACTTTCCTCTATACTGACAGAAGTAGAGAGGCAGGTAAAAAAGAAGGAAGCAGGGTGGGTACACGTGGTAATAGAAGCCACTGAGACAATTCAATCAGACGTCTTCCACAAAGTCAAGCTAGAGTAAGTGGTGTAAGATAAGATAGATGTTCACTTTCATCGACCAATGTAAATGAAATTCCTATACGTAAAGTTGAGAGCTAGAAAGAGTAAATAAGATGTTCAAAGGGTGAAGCTAACGCTTCCTTGGCCACTAGGGAGTCATCCAAGTCTGAGTCCAAGCACTTCCTAGCTAATACTGCATCGTCAAAGACCTAATTCTATTTCATAATACCTTATGTCTCTCGCCTAAGGGATCCAATCAAAAGGAATTCCCTCACTTCACTCATGATAGTCAGTCGAGTTCCCTTTTCCTTTTTAGTGGAGTTTTGCCTCTCCTCCTTTCCTTCTGTCCATTCTGATTGATTGGCATCTTCACGTAAGCACTGATCTCACTCAATCTTTTACATCGATGTTCCGTACTCTCTCGACCAGGTCATCATAAGAAAATACTACCAAATCTTTCTAAAATGAGGGGAGGGAAGGCGCGCTACAACTAACTATTGAAAAACGCAAGATTAGCACTAAGAATCAACCCTAGTTTAAGTACTAGCGTCCCACCCCAACATTATTGTACAAAAAAGGACTCTCCCCTGCTTGCTGCTTGCCTCAGCCAGACGTGGCTTATGTGGTGGTTGGCATTCCTATGTGATATGACTGATCCCCACTAGAGATTATATGAGGGGTCTTCGAAACTATCATGATGCTTTGGTGACGAAGGTCACTGGGGTGACTATGGAAGGATTATTTGGTAGTCTTTGACTCCCTCCAACTCAATCAATATCAAGAACATGTTGTGAGCATGGGGTTTGGTTTGCTTGGTTGAGTTTGTAAGAAAAGATAAGTTGAGGGGCTTCATATATTAGTAAACCTACGGTGCTGGTAAGGTCGGGACCGTGGTTATTCGTCTCTGCTTTGCCAATCGATAAGATCACTAAGATTGACCAGCTAGCTAGGTAGGTTTGGCTATTCCTTTCTATTGAAAAGGACTAAGCTGTCTGCGTGAGTCACCTTCCTTAGGCTCCGAGTCACCTTCGTCTAAGCTCCGTTCGTCGACATGGCATTCTCGTTCTATAGGCCGGCCATACTTGTAATGGTTCCCCAGGAACCAATAAATCCACTTATGTCTACGTTGTCATGATATTGTTCTATGGAAGCGAGTGGGCTGTTTTTTAGTACTTCGGCCCGATTTACCAAGGAGTAAGAAAACATGAGCTTTAGCAAGGGATGAGTGCAAAATCTGTTGCTTGTTCTTTCGGTAGCCTTCTTTCATTTCCTAATTTGCTTGCGAGCAGTCCTTGCATTAGTATGAGTTTGTTGACCGTGTAAGGGCGATCCATCTTGATGACGAATTCCATGATAATGAGAAATAGAAGTTAATCGTTCGATGTTTGCTTGTTCTCCCTCTTCAATTCCCAATGAACAACATGATCTTGAGGTATCATTTGTTCAATTTGGTTGATCTGATACTTAGTTAACTCAAACATCTTGATGTTCCTACTGATACCTAATCGATAATGAAGCTGAATGGCTTTTTTCAGTCCAATTCCATTCATTTTTGTTGAGGTAATTCTTACTTGATTCATCGGGAAGTGATCTAGCTCCTGAGATATATGACATTCTTTATCACAGTCTTTTCCTGGTCTTCTCAGCTAGAATCTACAATGGTTGTCTTCATCTACTCCCAAACCAAAGACTATATCACTCGGGAATGCATCGAGGAACTGAGAATGTTTCCAATACCCACAGCAGCTCCCGCTTTAGAAAAAAACCCTCTCATCTGGCAAGTATACCTAACCTTTTTTGGCGAGTGTTGGGAAAGTGGTAAGTTAAGTAAGTCAAGCCCTTCTAAGTGAAGAATAGCGGAGAGAAATGGTAATGTAATAAGGGAAAGGGAGCTAGCAGTTTCCATATCGCCCCCCCAAAAAAACCAAAAAGTTCCAGAGGCATCTTCCATTCATTTCGATTTTGGTCTTTCGGCACCATATTTTGATCTTCTTCCTTTTCTATGATCTGGAATTCCTAGCAAATCCTTGAATCCTCGAAGACGATGGGATTTCACACCTGGTGAATTGTTCACTCTACCTTCTCTGACTAATACTATAGAATGTTCCTCCAAATTATGACCTTCGCTTGGAATGTGAGCAAATATATCGTGTCGATTGCTCCACCGTACTTTTGCTATCTTACATAGAGCTGAATTAGGTTTTTTTGGTGTCCTCGTTGAAACACGCAGGCATACTCCTTGCTTTTGGGGACATTGATCTGAAGCTCGAGTACGGTCCATGCGCCATTTCTCTTCTCTACCATGACGAATCAATTGATTTTTTGTAGGCATCCCTCTTTCCTATGTCCTTCCCCCCTTTGCCCATTCACTAGTGGTTACTCCCGATCCAAAGCACCCCTTTTCCATTCATAGAGAGATCCAATCATCAAAATCAATAAAAAGGCCATCATGGACCAAGACTCTAACTGAAGCATAGATCTGAGAATTGGTAGTTGAAAAATCATCTGCTCGTAAATTCATACATTGTGTAATAAAAAATCATAAATTCATTATGTTTCAATTCATCATTGATCATTCTACATCCATAGATCCAAACAGCATCTCATGTATTCTTCTTCGATTATCTTCTTCATGAAATATTAGTTGAGCATGCTCATATTTTCGCCTTGTCTAGTTTTTCTTTAGCCTCAAGAACTTGCCGATATAGCCATTCTTTCTTTAGTATTTCCCCTTTTAGTGTCACCCCTTCCGCTTCAAGGAAATCACGGTTCTGTTGAACAAATGCATTCAAGAAAATGGATCTTCCCTCATCTTCCTGCAGATCCTGATAAGCTTTGTGGATCAAATTAATTCCAATCATAATTATGATGGTGTAGATAGGAGCGAACCGCACTACCTACAACGTGTAGTTCGACATATGGGTACGCTCTGTGCGTACAGAGATTAGTAAACTCCTGGATCAAATCCAGTCATAAACTCAATATCCTTTCAGACAAAAAAAAAGGTCTAAGTCTTCCTGGTGTGTGTTCAACAGGGGTATTTTGATTGAGCTCTTTTGGAACGAACACAACCTAGTCAGAATCTTGTTTGTGGAGGCCCAAATAAAAGTTGAGAGCACTCAAAAGGGAGAGAGTATGCGGGTCTTGTATCTCACAGGGCAGGGTTATTAGAAAGGAGGAGCAACAAAGGGGTGATAGAACCGCCCCCCCCAATGGGAAGGCAGACTCTAAAAACTAAAATCAATGCTAATATTAAAAATTTCATTCCAAGAAAAAAGGACGGAAATTTTGAGCTGCATCCTATACAAATGAAAAAAGACAGAATAATAAAAATGGAAACTTGAACTACACACATACATCACGCTCTTACCAAAAAAGTGGATAGGAAATCTTGAAAAAAAAATCATTGGAATTACCCATCTTTTTAAGCTCTACTCCCAAAAAGAGAAAGGAGACTGAACTTACTTTATGTCAGCGTTGCTTTGGTTTTTCCAACGAAAAATTCTTTCATGAACTTTCTTTACAAAAATACTAGTTGTAGCTGTAATCCGTACACAGGGGTGTCCCATCAACGATTGCCAATGAGATTACTATATGCGTTTTCTGAGGAGAACAAAAGGAGAACATAACATTGCATTTGGGGAACTCTCCAATAGTTATGTTTAACCTTGAATGCAATTTATAGATTCGACAGCAATAGTCCCTCAGATTCGAAAAGTAATAATGAAAATGGCTAATCCAATAGTAGATTCCGCAGCTGCTACTGTTGGAACTAATGAAGCAAATGATTGACCCATTCATGATATTGAAGGATGGGAGCTTTTCTCGAAGGTTGGAAAGTGCCATTCGTTTAGTACGAGATTGCTTCGCACCTCGCGGTGCTTACACCTCTCACCTATCGAAGTTATATTCAAAAACCTCGTACAAGAACTTGTATAGAGAAGGATTTCCCATGGAGTAGCAGTTCTTCCATACCAACTTACTTAGCTGCCGGCGCTGCTATTGGCATAACAACCAGTACACCGTAGGTTGACCAACCCAGTCCTCTCATACTAGGGTTGGCTCCTCGCAATTCTCCCTTTAACACCAACGATAGATAGGAACCAAACTATCTCACGACATCTAAACCCAACTCACGTACCATTTTCATTGGCAAACAACCGAACCCTTGGGACCTTCAACCCAAGGATGTGATGAGTCAACATTGAGGTGCCAAATGACTTCGTTGATAAGAGATCTTGGGAGTCATTAGCCTGTTATCCTCAATGTACCTTTGATCTGTTGAGCGAGAGCCCTTCCACACGGGACTCTCAGATATTTATGGCCGACTTTCATCTCTGTTCGACTAGTCAGTCTCACAGTCAGGCAGGCTTATACCAATACACTCACGAGCAGAATGAATTGTTGAGCCTATCTTCGCACATCTCTGTTACTCTTTAGGAGGCATCCACCCCAAATAAACTACCCACCTCGCAGTGTCCCGCCCTCCCCGAATGATCGGTGTGGCAGTTAGGCATCCTTAGATGAAAGAGTTGTCTTTTAGGATTTGTAGTGGTTAGGCATCCTTAGATGAAAGAGTGGTCTTTCAGGATTGGTCGTTGTGTGCCACCACCTCCCCACCTATCCTACACATTTGATCAAGGTTGTCACTGCGAAGCTATAGTCCAGGTGCATTGGGTCTTACCATCTAGCCATTGGTAGTCTTCATCTTCACGGACAATGAATATCATCAAGTCCATGTCAGAGACAGCAAAGCAGTCATTACACCATCCGTGCAGGTCGCTACTTATGCGACAAGGAATTTGCTACCTTAGGACGGTTAGAGTTATTGCCACAGTTCATCGGGGCTTCCATTCAAAGCTTCTCACACTTCTCCTTCTGACCTTCCAACACCGGGCAGGTGTCAGACTCTATACATCGTGTTACCACTTAGCAGAGTCCTGTGTTTTTAATAAACAGTCGCTACCCCCTGGTATGTGCCGCTTTCCTAATCAAAAGATAGGAGAGCACCCCTTCTCCCGAAGTTACGGGGTCATTTTGCCGAGTTCCTTCGACATGGTTCTCTCGACGCGCCCTAGTATACTCTACTTGTTCACCTGTGTCGGTTTGGGGTACGGTCAGTTCACCGGGAGGATCGCCCTCCCAATTCGAAGTTTTTTCCTGGAAGTTTCAACCGTCGTTGACTATGACAACAGTCGCGACCGACTATTAAGATCCTCGCGACTATGGCAGGGCGGTACGCTCTGCTCTCTCGCGACCTCTACTCTAATCAAAAGACTAAAGGCCCCTACGGAAGATGAAAAAGGCGAGGACTGAAATGAGAAAGGAAGGACAAGACGACTTCGGTTCACACGTGAAAGTGCTTCGAAAGGTGTCAGCAGGTGCGCGGAGCCGGAGCCGGCATGTTCGCCCGCTGGGCCGAGTGTTCGCCCACTTCAGAGTCTTCGCCTTTAGAGAAAAATCCGTGTCCGCCCCAGCAAGAAAACGGCTGCGCGTTATTGTACTAACGCGCGACGGAGCAAGAAAACGTATGCGCGTGTACGGAAGCGCAACGGCTCCCGTGCGCTCATCCCTTGCTTGTTGCTTCAAAACTACAGGTTTTAGCCCTCCGTTTGCTGGTCGCCAAAGACGAGAGCTTCGCCTTTGGAAGCGCCAGTAGCGTAGGGCGACCGGGCCAGCCGAGCCCCTCTGAATTAGTTGACGGCTTTGATGACTCGACGGTGAATATTAAGGAAAGGAGAGCGAGGGGAAGAGGGGGCAGCCCTCGGCCCGATCATCCAATTCGCTCCGACGATCCAGGCATGGTTCAGTAGTCAAAGCAACTTCGTCACTTTC
This sequence comes from Pharus latifolius, assembly GCA_019359835.1. Classification (NCBI taxonomy): domain Eukaryota; kingdom Viridiplantae; phylum Streptophyta; class Magnoliopsida; order Poales; family Poaceae; genus Pharus; species Pharus latifolius. Next base: position 61,854,949 of record CM033324.1, on the reverse strand, counting down.
GTGTACCCATCGGACGGCAGCCCTTTCGGGGGTTCCTTAGGGACCGATTCACTCTGCGTAGATTGACTGAACGCAGAAAGCCTTCCACTGGCAGGCGATCGTGTTTTTCACAGGATTTCTCGTTACTCATGTCAGCATTCTCACTTCTGATATCTCCAGGTCTTGTTGTTGCATCTAGGCCTTTCATGCCTAACCCTGATGTGTTTTGATGGTTGATGATAATAAGTATTTTTGGACTAACTATGTGTTTGAGTTAGTGTTACAGATTTCAGACAACCGCACAAAAAGCGAGGGCTGGTGATCAAAATGTTGAAGTTCAATTTAAGTCGTTCAAAAGCATAAGAAGACACAAAAAGAAATTGTTTTTGCTGGACTAAACTGATGCATCGAGGTATGTTGTAGTTCTAGGTTTACCGATCTCAGGGTGCATGAAGATCGATCGGTTTAAGGATTTTATTCTTAGTTTAAACCGTACTATAAAGAGGGGACGCAAGTTCTCTCTATATCTCCAATTATACCGAGAAAAATCTAGGTCAATGCACGCATATCATTATCTGTGGTTTTTCGACAATTTGTTTTGATATATTGAATTTTGTCAACAGTTGAGGTTTTTACTTCTTGAGAAAGATCTGAAAAGATCTAATTTTTGTTGCTGGTGTCAAAAATGTTCTTCTCGAAAATATCTTCAAAACAAAACTGAAATCATTTGAATCAGATCTCTCGATTTTGAGCTTTCTCTGTTTTTATCCAGACTGACTGTCAGTGTTGGTAACTGACTGTCAGTATGAATGTCAGTTAGTGCAAACTGACAAATCTCCAGAGAGCATGTTTTTCTGTCTCAGATTTTTTTTGTACTAAACTGACTGTCAGTATTAGTATACTGACTGTCAGTGTGGGTTTCGACCACAGAGAGTTTTTGAGTTGGTTTTTATTCTGTTTTTCTCTGTGTTACTGAGACTGAGACTGACTGTCAGTTTTACACACTGACTGTCAGTTTGGGCAGTAAATTTTTGCTGTTATCTGCTTCAACGGTTATAAAGTTTTTAGCCGTTGCTTTTCACTGTTGATTTTGTGGACACTGACTGTCAGTCTTTGTAACTGACTGTCAGTATGGACTGTTTCTTTTTACCGTTTTAGTCCACAACGTTCGAGCTGTTTTGATCCTGTTTTTACTCTTTCTGGTGATACACTAGACTGACTGTCAGTTTGTGAAACTGACTGTCAGTCTTGGTTACTAATTTTCAGCTCGAGCACAAACGGCTCTTTTGACCACGAAGGCTATAAATAGAGGTGTTGAGCTGCTGTTTTAACACAAGCAAACACAGCAACATAGCCTTTCATACTTTCTCACTAGTGCTTCTTTGTTTTACTTAAAACTTGATCTTTTGATCGAGTCGTGAGAGTATTAGCCACATCGAGCATATTGTTCTTGCATTCCCATTTCTAGATATTTTCTCGGTGTGCATTGGAGGCCTAGAGTAGACCTTGCTTCTTATTACTCTTGGTGAGCGCCCTCACCTAGACGGTTCGGAGGCGGAAATCGCTGATCTCTCCAAATCGGAGATTGTCAGAGAGACGTGATAACTTGTAAAAGGCTTGGTGCTCGCCTTTCCGGAGGGGACAAGGAGCTACCTTAGTAGATAGTGTCCTGTGTGGATATTGAAGCTATACTCAAGGACTGAGCGCTTCAACGAGGACTAGTGGAGACTGGGCGTGTCTCCGATACCTCGGGATATATCGGTTTCAATCTCTTATCTTTTACTATTACTTGCTTTACCTTAATTTGGATTTTCATTTGCAAAAACAAATCTTCAAAGTCTCCTATTCACCCCCTCCCCCTCTAGTCGACATCCTGATCCAACACGTGGTATCAGAGCATGGTCTCTCATTTATAAGCTTCACCGCTTAGAGAGAGGATGTCGTCTACTGATGGCTTTAATCTGGGTCATACTAGCCGTGCGCCTATCTTTGATGGGACTAACTATCCCTACTGGAAAGTGCGTATGTCTGTATTTCTAGAAGCCATGGGATTAGATGTCTGGTTGATTGTTAAAGTTGGTTTTTCTCCTCCGGATGATCCGGAAAGCTATACTGAAGATGATAAGAGAAAACAACATCTGAATGCTCGTGCTTTAAATGCTTTATTTACTGGTTTATCTCTAAATGAATTTAATCGTGTAAGCAACTTGAATACTGCTCACAAAGTTTGGAAAACTTTAGAAGAAATATATGAAGGAACTACTAAAGTAAAAGAGGCTAAACTTTTAATGGTTAGACAAAAGTATGAAACTTTCAAAATGTCTTCTTCTGAATCTGTTGATTCCATGTTTACTAGATTGAATAATATTGTGAATGAACTTAAAGGTCTTAGTGTTATCTTTACTGATCTGGAAATTGTCAGAAAAATGCTTCGAGCTCTCCCAGAAAGCTTTGACACTCTTGTAACAGTTTTGACAAACTCCGATCTTTCTACAACTTCACCTACTGATCTCTATGGAAATTTGATTACCCATGAAATGCACAAAAAGGAGAAGAAGGAACTGAACGAAACCTCTGATACAAAGAAAAAGACGGAGGCTTTCAAAGCAAATTCCAAGGACGGCACAAGTGAAGGTTCCTCCGATGAAGACTTGGCTCTCTTGGTAAGAAATACTCAACGTCTTCTTCGCAGGTTACACAAGAAGGGAGTAAGCATCGACACTCGTCCAAAAGGTTCAAGACCAACAAACTTCAAAGATGTGATATGCTATGAATGTCATGAAAAAGGACATATAGCATCAAGATGTCCGAACAAGAACAAATCTATGGATAAAAAGAAGAAGAACTTCAAGAAGAAGTTTAACACTCCTAAAAAGGCATGCTTTGGCGAATGGATGTCTGGAGGTGAGAATTCCGACTCCGACTCTGATGATGAGAGATGTACAAAGAAATTAGCTGGAATCGCCCTCAAAAATTCATCAAGCTCTCCAGTTTGCCTTATGGCAAAAAGGAATGAAAAGGTAACTTCTTTTGATCCCTCCTATGATGATCTAGTTGAAATGCTAAATGAAATCAATGAGGCCTATGGCAAAACTAAAAGAAAATATAAGACCCTTAAGGAAGAATTTTTAACTCTTTATGATCAACACTCTGAATTAAAAGAATCCTATGAAAATGCTCTTATGAAAGATGTCTCAAATTTGTCTTGTAAAGCTAGCATTGGTACTTCTTGTGATGATATTGATAATTTTCAACTAGATATACCATGCGCTTCAAATGAATCCATTCTCTGTGAAAACATTAAACTTAAATCTCAAGTTAAAAAATTAGAAAAAGGGTTAGAAAATAGCTATAAAGGTAAAATATCTCTTGACCTAATTTTAGGTAGTCAAAGATGCACCTTTAGAAAAGAAGGTCTAGGATATTTTCCTAAGAAAGATAAAAAGATAAAAATTAGAACTGTTTTTACAAAAGCATGTAACCTGTTTTGTCATAAATGCCATGAAGTAGGTCATTCACATGATTCATGCCCTCTTATGACATCTGCATATTTTGATGCTTGTTACATGCTAAAAAGGTCAAAGAAAGGTTATGCTATTGCAAAGTATGTTGGTGCACCAATGATAAACAAAAGAAAAAAATCTATTTGGGTGCTCAAAACTTTGATCGCTAATATTAAAGGACCCAGAAGTGTTTGGGTACCAAAATCAACTTAAATTCTTTTGCAGGTAAACTACAAAAATGGTGGACGTCATTGGGTGCTTGATAGCGGATGCTCCGAGCACATGACCGGAAACGCCAAACTGTTCACCACAATCAAAGACAATTCCGACGAATATCAAAAGATCACCTTTGGAAATAATCGTCAAGGAAGCGTGACAGGTTTGGGTAAAGTTGCCATTTCAAATGATTTAACAATTTCAAATGTTCTTTTGGTTGAATCTTTGAATTTTAATTTGCTTTCAGTTGCACAAATTTGTGATCTTGGTTTCCGCTGTATCTTTTATCCAAATGAAGTTTTGGTTGAAAATTTAAAAGACAATTCTTTGATTTTTAAAGGTTTTCGTCATGAAAATTTATATCTAGTTGATTTCTCTTCAAAAGATGCATCTCTTGCAACATGTCTTGTCTCACAAACATCTAAAGGATGGTTATGGCATCGGAGACTTGCTCATGTTGGAATGCATCAACTTAAAAGGCTTTTCAAACGTGATTTAGTTATTGGCTTAAAGGATGTGGTCTTTGAAAAGGATAAACCTTGTAGCGCTTGTCAAGCAGGCAAGCAAATAGCTACCACACATCCAACTAAGCGAATACTTTCTACAAGCAAACCTTTGGAACTTTTGCATTTGGATTTATTTGGACCTTCAGAGTTCCAAAGTATTGGGGGAAATAGTTATTGCTTTGTTATTGTTGATGATTTCACTCGTTTTACTTGGGTATTCTTTATTTCTCAAAAATCTGAAACCCCCGATGTTTTCAAAAGTTTTGCAAAACGTGTTTCTAATGAATTCGAATTATCCATCAAGAAAATCCGTAGTGATCATGGTGGAGAGTTCGTTAATTCAACTTTATTTGATTTTTGCGACTCTCTTGGAATCAAACATGAATTTTCCACATCCTACACTCCACAGCATAATGGAGTTGTTGAAAGGAAAAATCGAACATTAATAGAGATGGCAAGAACCATGTTATGTGAGTATAATACTCGTATTCGCTTCTGGGCAGAAGCAGTTCACACAGCTTGCTATTCTATTAATCGACTCTATTTGCATCCTCTTTTGAACTTGACACCTTATGAACTTCTTTTTGGAAGAAAACCAAATATTTCATATTTTCGTGTTTTTGGTTGTAAATGTTACATCTTAAGAAAAAGAAACTTTGGTGGAAAATTTCAAAGAAAAGTTGATGAGGGTTTTCTAGTTGGTTATTCTACCACTAGCAAAGCCTATCGTGTTTTTAACAAAACGTCTGGTTGTATTGAGGAATCTTGCGATATTGAGTTTGATGAATCTAATAACTCGCAAGAAGAGCAAGCTGTTCATAACACTTCAGGTGAAATTCAAGAACCTTTGAAAGAACTTACCATTGAAGAAGCTGAGGAAGTTGATCAAGATAATGATGGAAGTGAAGACAACAATGAACAACCTGGACCTCCTGTGCAAGTTGAGTCTGCTGCAGAAGAAGCAGCACAAGAAGAAGCGCCAAGCCAGCATAGAACAATTATCAAGGATCACCCTTTGAACCAAGTTCTGGATGATAGTAGTAAGGGTGTTCTAACTCGATCTAGTATTGCTTCTTTTTGTGAACATCATTCATTTGTTTCTTCTTTAGAACCTACATGTGTTAGTGAAGCTCTAGATGATCCTGACTGGGTAAATGCTATGCATGATGAATTAAATAATTTTACTAGAAATAAAGTCTGGAACTTAGTAGAAAGACCTAAGAATCATAATGTCATTGGAACAAAATGGGTTTTCAGAAATAAGCAAGATGAAAATGGACTAGTAATTAGAAACAAGGCTCGTCTTGCTGCTCAAGGTTTCACTCAAGTCGAAGGTTTAGATTTTAGTGAAACTTTTGCTCCTGTGGCGAGACTTGAAGCAATTAGAATTCTTCTTGCTTATGCTTCTCATTTTAACATTAAACTTTTTCAAATGGATGTTAAAAGTGCTTTTCTAAATGGTGAAATTTCAGAACTTGTATTTGTAGAGCAACCTCCCGGGTTTGAAGATCCAAAATTTCCAAACCATGTTTTTAAACTAACGAAAGCTCTGTATGGCCTCAAACAAGCTCCTCGAGCTTGGTATGAACGCCTTAGAGATTTTCTTCTTTCTAAAGGTTTTAAAACTGGGAAGGTTGACACAACTCTGTTCACCAAGAAAATAGATGATGATTTATTTATTTGCCAAATTTATGTGGATGACATAATTTTTGGATCTACTAATGAATATTTTTGTCAAGAATTTGGAGATATGATGCCTAGGGAGTTCGAGATGTCCATGATTGGTGAGCTGAGCTTCTTCCTTGGACTTCAAATCAAGCAACTCAAGAACGGTACATTTGTGAGTCAAACAAAGTACGTGAAGGACCTGCTCAAGCGCTTTGGGATGGAAGAAGCTAAGGCTATCAAGACCCCCATAGCTACAAATGGACACCTCGACATGGACAGAAATTCAAAATCAGTAGATTCTAAACTCTATAGGTCTATGATTGGTAGTCTTTTATATCTTACAGCATCTAGGCCTGATATCATGTTTAGTGTGTGTTTATGTGCTAGATTTCAGTCAGAACCTAAGGAATGTCATTTAACTGCTCTTAAAAGAATCCTTAGGTATTTAAAATGTTATCCCAGTTTAGGCCTTTGGTACCCTAAAGATGCAAATTTTGAATTAATTGGGTATTCTGATTCTGATTATGCTGGGTGTAAGATTGATCGAAAGAGCACATCTGGTAGCTGTCAGCTGTTGGGGAGATCATTAGTATCATGGTCATCTAGGAAGCAAAACTCAGTTGCTCTCTCAACAGTTGAAGCTGAATACGTGTCTGCAGGTAGTTGTTGTGCTCAATTATTATGGATGAAACAGACATTTTTGGATTATGGAATTAAATTTGATAAAGTGCCACTTCTGTGTGATAATGAAAGTGCCATTAAAATTGCTAATAATCCTGTTCAACATTCTAGAACTAAGCATATTGAAATACGGCACCATTTCATAAGAGATCATGTGGCAAAAGGAGATATTGATCTTAGTCATGTAAGAACAGATCTTCAACTAGCAGATATCTTCACCAAACCACTAGATGAATCCAGGTTTTGCTTTCTTAGAGGTGAACTAAATATTATAGATGTTTCAAATGCTAGTTGGTAAAGTGATATTTTTATTAACTTCATCATACTATTGATTGCTTATATTGATTAATGAAGTATAATATATATATATATATATATATATATTTTATTATTAAATATTTTCTCCCTTAGAGCTCTCTCCTGGTCGAAGTCATAACTGACAGTCAGTTTTTATAACTGACAGTCAGTATAGTGTTGTTTCTTGGTCGTAGGGTTCTGGTCGTTTTGAAGTCTCACACTGACTGTCAGTATTCAACACTGACTGTCAGTCTCAGCACTTGATTTTATTGAACTGACATTCAGTGTACCACACTGACTGTCAGTTTTTAAAATTAAGTGACTAGACTGACAGTCAGTTTGTGAAACTGACTGTCAGTTTGGGTCCTTAAAACCCTAAACCGAGCTTTCTTTTTATCTTCTTCGGCCGCCGTTTTTTGTCATCGCCGTCGCCGTCGCCGTTGCTCCTCCTCATCGCCGTCGTCTCGTCGTCCTTCTCCCGCCGTGAGCTCTCTCTCTCTCCTCCTTCTTCTTTTTCTTCTTCTTCTTCTTCGTTATTTTTTTTTTCTCTCTTTAATTCTTTCTTTTCTTTCTACTAATCCGAAATTGCTTTTCTATTTTCTTTCCATGATCTGCAATAGCACTATATCTTCACAATCTTTACAAATTTCCCTCTCAAATCCCCATAAAAAACTCGCCATTTCTCAGTTCGCTGGTTCTAGGTTGAAACTGACAGTCAGTTACTCAAACTGACTGTCAGCATCAGGTTCGAACTGACTGTCAGTTCATAAGACTAACTGTCAGTCTGAACCCTGAAAACAGAAATTTTTGTTTTCTCCACCCTTGTTCATCCTTGCATTCCTTCAGCTATCCACTATGTCTGATCAGCCTCATCGCCGTGTTGCTCGACGCAAGACCGTTGCGTCCAGCAGCAGGCCTTCGGGCCAGTCCTCTGGGGCTCGGCGTTCCCCCTCTCCAGAGCATGTCCCCGTGAACTATTCGCGATGGAACGCTAGTCGGCTTCGGACTCTTCGTCAGCCGAACCCCTATCTATCTCCTCGTCCTTCTGGCACGGATGCCTCGCCACGTACCACCTTCTACACCATCACTCAGTTCGACATGTTTGAGAGCATCTACTCTCACATGCCCTTCTTTGTTCATCGTTCTGTCTCTTGGCAGACGATAATTTCTCGCACTGGCATCGCTTCTCTTTCTGATGCTTTTGCCTCTGTAGGGATCCGAGACTTGGTCTCTGATTCTTCTTTGACCTGGGCAGAGGAGCCCATTAGGCAGTTCTATGCCACCCTCCACATTTCTCCTCAGCGTGACACACTGACCTTTATGACCGGCCTCCAGGTATACACGGTCACAAAGGAGCAGCTTGAGGCCGCTTTAGGACTGGTTCGTCCTGCTTCAGGGCGCCAGCTCCACACTTTACCTGATCTTGAGCATCGTGAGGTCGCTATGCTCTACTCCGGCGCCTTCCAGGTTCGTCACATTGCCGGCATGCGCCGCGATGTTGACCTGGCGCTGAAGATTCTTCGCCTCACTCTTCTTCCGATCACAGGTGACCGCGCCAGGGTCACCTACATCACTCTCCATGTTCTCATCTCGATCTTTCGAGAGGAGCCCTTCGACATCGCTGATCTCATCATTAGTGAGCTTCAGCACGTTCTTCTCTCTCCTCGTCGTCGCCTGGTGTATGCCCCATACATCATGGCACTACTGCTTCACATTCGAGCAGTAGACACCGCTCTTCCTCGCCCTCATCAGCTTTTGGCCTTCTTTCCCCCTGGCCAGGCTGATCGTCGCCTGGGCACTCGTCCTCCAGCTCCTAGTGCTCCCTCCTCAGCCTCTGATGATGATGAGGATTCTGAGGACGCGACTGCAGCTCCAGCTTCTGCCTCTGCTCCTGCCCCTTCTAGCAGCTCCCGCACAGCTTCCTCTCTTGCATCTCTGCAGGTGTCTCTGGACCAGGTCATTCAGACACAGCAGGTGATCCAGAGTACCTTGGCAGCTCAGCAGGAGATCCTTCAGCAGATACTACAGCGACTTCCAGCTCCTGATGCTGCGATGGCATCTGCTTCCCTTGCTCCTCGCAAGAGGGCACGGCCTGCAGTTTCTTCACCAGCATCATTTGCCGGCACCGCTCCAGTTCCAGCAGGACCTGCATCTCCCGCCGTCGTACCTTCCGCGTCTCCTACAGCTTCCGGAGGCACTGAGGTTCTAGGAGACTCAGATGACCAGGAGTAGATTAGGATTAGTTTCTCATGATTAGGCCTCCCTTTTTGTGCTTGATGCCAAAGGGGGAGAGATGGATGATGTTATGATATTTTGTTTAGATGGATGAATATTTTGTGCTATGATTATGATATGTTTCTTTTCTATGAGATTTTTTTTGATGCGATGATGCGATGTGATTTGTTCTTACATTTGTATGAGATATCAATGTGCTCTGACGTGATTTATGGTTCTCTCTCTCTTATGCTATGATATGCTCTGATACATCTTGAGGGATGTGCACACTTTCAGGGGGAGATTTTTGCACAAAATCAGGGGGAGTATTAGTTGGTATTAGTTTATTAAGTTGTTGTCATCAATCATCAAAAAGGGGGAGATTGTTGCATCTAGGCCTTTCATGCCTAACCCTGATGTGTTTTGATGGTTGATGATAATAAGTATTTTTGGACTAACTATGTGTTTGAGTTAGTGTTACAGATTTCAGACAACCGCACAAAAAGCGAGGGCTGGTGATCAAAATGTTGAAGTTCAATTTAAGTCGTTCAAAAGCATAAGAAGACGCAAAAAGAAATTGTTTTTGCTGGACTAAACTGATGCATCGAGGTATGTTGTAGTTCTAGGTTTACCGATCTCAGGGTGCATGAAGATCGATCGGTTTAAGGATTTTATTCTTAGTTTAAACCGTACTATAAAGAGGGGACGCAAGTTCTCTCTACATCTCCAATTATACCGAGAAAAATCTAGGTCAATGCACGCATATCATTATCTGTGGTTTTTCGACAATTTGTTTTGATATATTGAATTTTCTCAACAGTTGAGGTTTTTACTTCTTGAGAAAGATCTGAAAAGATCTAATTTTTGTTGCTGTTGTCAAAAATGTTCTTCTCGAAAATATCTTCAAAACAAAACTGAAATCATTTGAATCAGATCTCTCGATTTTGAGCTTTCTCTGTTTTTATCCAGACTGACTGTCAGTGTTGGTAACTGACTGTCAGTATGAATGTCAGTTAGTGCAAACTGACAAATCTCCAGAGAGCATGTTTTTCTGTCTCAGATTTTTTTTGTACTAAACTGACTGTCAGTATTAGTATACTGACTGTCAGTGTGGGTTTCGACCACAGAGAGTTTTTGAGTTGGTTTTTATTCTGTTTTTCTCTGTGTTACTGAAACTGAGACTGACTGTCAGTTTTACACACTGACTGTCAGTTTGGGCAGTAAATTTTTGCTGTTATCTGCTTCAACGGTTATAAAGTTTTTAGCCGTTGCTTTTCACTGTTGATTTTGTGGACACTGACTGTCAGTCTTTGTAACTGACTGTTAGTATGGACTGTTTCTTTTTACCGTTTTAGTCCACAACATTCGAGCTGTTTTGATCCTGTTTTTACTCTTTCTGGTGATACACTAGACTGACTGTCAGTTTGTGAAACTGACTGTCAGTCTTGGTTACTAATTTTCAGCTCGAGCACAAACGGCTCTTTTGACCACGAAGGCTATAAATAGAGGTGTTGAGCTGCTGTTTTAACACAAGCAAACACAGCAACATAGCCTTTCATACTTTCTCACTAGTGCTTCTTCGTTTTACTTAAAACTTGATCTTTTGATCGAGTCGTGAGAGTATTAGCCACATCGAGCATATTGTTCTTGCATTCCCATTTCTAGATATTTTCTCGGTGTGCATTGGAGGCCTAGAGTAGACTTTGCTTCTTATTACTCTTGGTGAGCGCCCTCACCTAGACGGTTCGGAGGCGGAAATCGCTGATCTCTCCAAATCGGAGATTGTCAGATAGACGCGATAACTTGTAAAAGGCTTGGTGCTCGCCTTTCCGGAGGGGACAAGGAGCAACCTTAGTAGATAGTGTCCTGTGTGGATACTGAAGCTATATTCAAGGACTGAGTGCTTCAACGAGGACTAGTGGAGACTGGGCGTGTCTCCGATACCTCGGGATATATCGGTTTCAATCTCTTATCTTTTACTATTACTTGCTTTACCTTAATTTGGATTTTCATTTGCAAAAACAAATCTTCAAAGTCTCCTATTCACCCCCTTCCCCTCTAGTTGACATCCTGATCCAACACTTGTCACCAAAAACCTTCCCCGATTGACAGAACGTCCCGCTACTGACACTTGAAAAAGCTGCTTTCAAGGTCTCGTCGCTTCGGTGAATCACTTGAGCCCTGAGACATTTTCGGTGCCATGGAGCTAGACCAGTGAGCTATTACGCTTTCTTCAAACACTAGTACAGAAAAGCTTTCTTCTATCGGTAAAAAAAACACTTCTACTATCGGTTTTCGTACCGATAGAGATAGACACGATAGAACAAGACAGAACATTTTCTATCGGTAAATAACCGACAGAAGAAATTAACAATTCTATCTGCATCTTAGGAGTGTACCGATAGCAAACCCGTCGTAGTCTGACGATTAACGGTGGGAAAAGTACCACTATTCTAACGGTTAATTATGTGATTACCGACAGGAAAATATTACTATTCTATCGGCACCTTATGATTGTACCGATAGAAAACCCGTCGTCGTCTAACGTTTAGCGTTGGGAAAAATACCCATATTCTAACGGTTAATTATAAGTTTACCGACAGAAAAAAGTGTAGCACTCTCTCGGTTGGAAATGACATTATCGATAGAAAAAATCACAGTAGTCCCTCGGTTGTGGATGGGTTCACCGGCAGGAAAAGTCACTCTATTCTAACGGTTAATTTCAAGTTTACCGATAGAAAAATGGGTAGTAATCTCTCGATTGTGGATGAGTTTACCGATAGAAAAAACCACAGTAGTCTCTCGATTGTGGATGAGTTCACTGGCAGGAAAAGTCACACTATTCTGACGGTGAATTTCAAGTTTACCGATAGAAAAAAGTACAGTAGTCTCTCGGTTGTGGATGAGTTTACCGATAGAAAATTTGTAGTGGTCTGTCGGCTGTGAATGAATTTGCCGATAGAACATTCACATATACAGTACATTATTTGCATTCACAATACAGTACATTCACATATACAGTACAGATGCAATACATTATAGATTGGATACACAATACAGTACAGATTGACACATTAGACAGTTATTCACATTTATTCACATATATATCGACAAATACAAATTGCAATCCAATGTGGACATTTATTGACATATATATTTATTCACATGTATATAAACAGTCTATGCACAGAGTACACGAAAAAGAGAAAATTATCATGGCGGATGGTTGGGCGCAACTTCCTCCATGACATATTGAGCCCAGATTTGTCGAAGATCTCTAATCTTTGCATTTTCGTATGAGTCTTTCGACATGGCGATCTGCAAGCATGTGTGAATACTTAGTAACTAACTTCCTAATTTAGAACGTGACACCCAATTTTCAAATTTGAGTTAGCTATCGATGCTTATCTGGGGGAATTGGGCAAAGTTTGTCTGCACTTGGTCGTACATGTAGCGCAACACATAAAACCCGCATTCCCACGATTGCGGCTGCTGATGGCACTGAGATAATTGCATATGCGAAGACATGTTAGCTATTGTTTCCATAAACTAGTTAAGCATAAACAAAAAGTCTCGTGAGTACCTCATATTCTTTCCAAGCTAGTAGGGATCCCTGCGGTGCGGCATGCCTCCCTCTAGCGGACGCATATTTATCAAAAGCCCTGCATTTCAATTAGTATTTCCCGTTAATGTATTATCATGAGCTAGTGAGGTGAAAATTTAAATCAAACATATAAGTTACTTACGCCTCCATATTCCCCTTGACCACAAATTCCATTGATAATTTTTCACGCATCGAATCGAGGTAGTACACCTCGTTCCTCGGCGGACAGATCACGATGAGGATCCAGTGGCCCCTGCATTGTACGTAAAAGAGGACCGCGTGCTCAAAGTATATCTCAGGTGTAACATACAAGATCGAGTTAAATTAGTACGAAATGCACTAACCTTTGGTGGTACGGCACCAGAATGAACTCCCTGTCCTGCTGCGCCATCAGCGCCTTGGATATGTACTGCTCAGCGTGCGCGGCGTCGTGCTCTAGCATCGTGAGGCTTATTTTCTCTGGGTCGAGGAAACCCACCTTGTCACACGCAGCCCCTGATGCTAGCCTGTACATGCACCTGCATGCAAAGGACGACATTAGTGTTGCACAGAAAGTTACTACATTTCAAATGAACTACAACAATGTAGAGTTACCAAATAGAGTTAGAAAACAGCAATACATAGCATCAGCAAACTCACAGGACTCCAGTCCGTATGATGGACATATCGAGCTCCCGCCAGTTGTAGAGGTCGAACAGATCCTCGTGTGCCACGGATATACTCCTGGGCTCACGATGGAACTGCCCAGGCCTGTAGGGAACTAAGAAGTTCAGATTGCGCCGAGCTCGGTGTAGGTACCACGCGTGGAGGTCTCTGGTTGATCGATCCAATTTGCGCAAAGCTGCCTCCGACATGAGTGGGAACCCGTTCGTGAACCTCTCCGGCTGTCCCTGTCGCCCTTTTCCCTTGCCTTTGCCCTTGCCTTTTGCCGGGGACTGAGCGCATACCTTCGAAGGCAAGGGCGAGGTGATGGCAGCTTTCTTTCGAGGTGAAGGCGTGGATGCGCTGGGTGGGGTGGAGGCCGTCTTTGATGTGTCCAGGGTCGCACGAGATCGGGCCTCATGCCCTGAGCTGGGGGTGCAGTCCCCTGGTAGCCCAGCGGCAGGCCACTTCAATTAATGAGCACGTATGTTAGATTATGCAAGTTGAGCGTACTGAGTAGGATGTAATCTAAAATGTGTAGGATTTACCGGTTGTAATACAAGACACTTCTTGGGCCACTGTACGTAGGAGCCCACTGCCTCAGCAAGTGTCTGCAGTTCCTCTGTTGGGACTGGCAACGGAGAATCGTTGTAGCCCGGCATGGCCATGTCCACCTGTACCTTTGCGAAACCCAACCGCAGAGGTACACAGTGGACCCGGACATCCGGCCCAGACGGATATACGAAGCCGTGTCCAACCACTTCCTGCCCGGCGCCTACATGATTCTGTAGGATGCAGCCCTCCGGCCCCTGCAAATTTGTAACAATTAAAATAGGTTAGCGAAACAACTCTAACAGAATGGGAGTGGCATCAACTTAAGTGCACAGATGAAGGCTTGTAGTACCTCAAGTAGATCCACTGGATCAGCGAGTACCTTCGAAGCGCAACTGCTAATCCGACCCCGCGGGGTACCGTCGTCCTGGGGATCCGCATGTGCACTCTTGGCCAGCAATGCTTCTCTTAACCGTGCAAACTCTTCCCTCATTTGTGCGACCTCGGTCTGCACCTCAGACTGTACCTCAGCCCGTATCTCAGCGCGCATCTCCGCCCGTATCTCCTCCCGTACCTCAGCCCGTATCTTATCGGAGAGGTCAGCTTCCTTTTCCTTCCAGGAGCGGGCCTTCTTCCTCGGTGGAGCCGGATCTACGAAACCGACCTTCCACGACACAATGGATCCCACGGCCTGTGTCCGCCCGGGATGCTCCATATTTCCTAGAGCTCGGGTGAGGATGTCGTTCTCCCTCTGCGGGGTAAACAATCCCTCCGCTGCCTCCTTCTCAAAAGAGATCTGTTACATTTAAAGGTACCTTGTGAGACAAATTGCCTTATATACACTTGTGCGCACACAGTTTACGAGGTTAGCCAACTTACCATTCGCCTCACAACGTCGGCGTCCCCAGGGGTTGCAAACTGCACAGACCCCGTGGACGACACGGACCCCCTCCCCCTCCACCATCGCTTGCAACTCTCATCCCGGATCTCGGAGAGCGGCAACTCAGGGGTGTCGATGACAGGATTTTGCTCGTCTTCCTTCTTCCACTGCTCCTCCTTCCCCGCATAGCCCCGGGATCCGAGCCGATGCGGGTGGTTGTTCCTCTTCTGGATCACCCTATTCTTCTCGCTAAGGGCCTTGAACTCCTCAGTCCCCTTCTGCTTGGTGAATTCCTCCCATACCTCCTCCGATATGAAGGGGTACTTCTCGCAAGGAGATTTCCCCGCAGCGAGGAAGTTACTGACGAGCCAGCTCTTAAAGGTTTTCCATGTTCCGTTCATGTCCTTCAAGCAGGCAGTCCTAGGTGTATCGTCGGGGATGTTCCACTTAGCCTGTTTCCGAAAAATGCATACAATTAATCACGAGTTAGTTAAACTTTAGTATAAGCCAAGAGAACGTGATTACGAAAGAGTTCAGCGATTTCAGTTCATTTAACCTTCACTTCCGCCCACAACCTATCCCTCTCGTCCGCCGTCACGTCCTTCCAACTCTGGACGGTGATCTTCACCCTTTCTTTCTCCAACAGCCCAACGTAGGCCGCGTACCTCCCAGCATTCTTTCCAATCGGCCTCCCAAATTGGTTGAACTCACAAGAAAGATCCGTTCGTTTGGCCAAACGCCCCAACGTCGTCGCGCCTCGCCCCACCCTCTTGCGCTGGGATGTAACAGCTGCATCTTCAGTACTTACGATGGGGTTGTCCCTAGTCGAACCACTAGTACCATCCGATGAAGACGACGACATGTCTTCCCCTACAAAACCTTCAACAAACCATATATATGGCAATTAATTCGCCTTGGAGTTCCATAACTCAGCCCAGGACTGGAGACTAACTAGGGCGGCAAAAGGGAAAATAATACAAAAAGAAAGACATGCATAAATTACTTCCTGAACTGTTCAGAAATATTTTCTATCGGTAAACACATGAGCTGCCGATAGACCATAACAATTACCTCCACAGAAGACAATTTTTCTATCGGCAAACTCGTGAGATACCGATAGAACATAACAATGTTCTCTACATATGGAATTTTGTTGACAAGCCACCATTCACTGTCATCACATAACATTCTCGATGATTTGCTATACTAATATTCATGGGCCAGCATTATTATTTCACACGTAAATATGCACACAAGCATCTAAGTGCCACTGTGCATAATCTTTAGCCTAGCCTGTATGTGAGTCATCAGGACTTCACATCTATTAGGTTGGGAAAAGTCATGTATAGGCATTTGAAACATATACATCGAAGACCCATCCACATTGCTATATATTCATACGAAGTGAGTAAAAATTCCCAACCAAACTAGTACATTGCATGGCTCATGTCCTTCCAGATCCAAATTAAGTTTTACTACTTGTGCAGAAATATTTTCTATCGGTAAACACATGAGCTGCCGATAGAATATGTGTAAGAACACCTCCAACATATAATCTGCATTACATGGCAGTTGGATACAATTGATCACACATACAGCAGTATAGATAAGTTAAATTCTCAAAACAGGTTCATTACAGCACTGGAACATATTATGTAAACCCTAATTTAAATCAACATTTCCTGCGGAATATACATAAGCCAACACAATAGGGAACCCTAGTGTAATTGCAAAACTCGAAGAATTAGTACGTGCAAAACACTAGGATCAAATAAAGAAGATGCTGGAAATAGAACGACGAATTAGGGTATTTACGGCGGCGATCAGTTCTGGTGATGGAGAGGCGGTGTAGAACGCAGCGGCGGCCGGTGAAGGACGAAAATAAGAACCGGTGGCAGTGGCGAACCAGTGTCCAGCCGGCGATCGTCGTGTGGGAGAGAGGAAGTGAGTGGTCACGGCGGAGGTTGTGGTTTTCTTCGCTCTCGAAGAGACGCAGTGCGCTAAGGTGGAACTGTTCGAGTGGAGGGAAACTAAAGGGCCGTGTATGTGTAATAAAGTAGTGGAGGAACTTTTCTATCGGTATAACAAAATGATACCGATAGACTTATGTACTTTCCTATCGGTACAACAAAATAATACCGATAGAACAAGTAAATTTCCCGGAAAAATATTTGAAGTAGTGGATGCCTTTTTCTATCGGTATAAACAATAAAATCCCGTGAGACCAATTTTCCACAGAAAAATTTTTTAAAGTGCTTGAGATTATAGTATTGGGTGCCATTTTTCTATCGGTAAAAATAACAAAATACCGTCAGAGTAATGAAAAGGTGCCCTTTTCTATCGGTATAAAAAATAAAATCCCGTTAGACCAATTTTCCCCAGAAAATTTTTTTAAAGTGCTTGAGATAATAGTTTCTATCTGTAAAAACAACAAAATACTGTCAGAGTAATGAAAAGGTGCCTTTTTGTATCGGTATAAATAATAAAATCCCGTGAGACCAATTTTCCTCAGAAAAATTTTTTGATTAAGTGCTTGAGATTATAGTATTGTGTGCCCTTTTTCTATCGGTAAAAACAGCAAAATACCGTCAGAGTAATGAAAAGGTACACACAATTTAACATCAAACAGACCGTGGTTGAAAGCTGCAGAATGATAAAGAAAGAGGGAAGATAGCCGGAAAATTGGAAAACTGACATAAACAGAAATTGTTCATTCATTGTTGTTTTATCACTTACAAAAAAAAATAAAACCCAAAATGCTAGGTCAAGGGGTGGTCTTAGCCCTGGCTGCATGTAGAATAGAGTCAGTTAGACTTGCAGCCAGGACGCAGGACTCCTCTAGCGACAAGTTGTCCCTAGGATCAACTACTACCGCGTCGAGAAGGCCTGCGATCTCCCTTAGCTTCGCTATGGTATCCTTCATAGTCAAACCGCAGCCAACGATGGTCATATCCGCGGCTTTCTTCTCCTCGCGAAGACGCCTCGTCCTCGCCCTAGCATTGTCACCATCCGTCTTCATGCGCTTAATGCGCTGGAAGAGATCGTCAAGGTCAAGCCGTAGCTGAGTGTGCTTGTCTGTAAGGAGCTTGTGCTCCTCCTGGAGGGCCCTCAGGTCGGCCTTCACTTTGGCAGTGTCTTCCACGGCTACCATTCCCTGTGCAAATCAACAGGTCAAGAATGAACTGAACATGGATTAACAATACAGGGGTAAACCGAGGAGATTTAGAGTTCTTACCGGGGAGGGCGTGGATGACGATCCCATGGAGGTTGCCATTGTGAAAGAGAAGATGAGGAGTCGAACCGTTCGAGAATTAGAAAAACAACAAAATACCGCGACGCATGGCAAGGTACTTATAGAGTTTCCAAGGCGACGCATGGCGACACGGTTGAGAATTCAAGGCGGCAGAGTATTCTTCTATCGGTAAAAACAGGAAAAAACCATCAGACAACAAATACCGTGAGACTAACGAATTTATTCTAACGGTAAAATAGAACAATACCGATAGAAAACGTTTTGAAGTGCCTGAGAGAAGATGTCCTTTTCTATCGGTATAAATAACAAAATACCATCAGAAAAAGGGATTTTTGCAGAACTTAATTTGTAGAAGCAAGAGGCTGCGATGAGATTTTTGCAAGTGCTATTTGAAGGGAAGAATTAAGTATTTACAGGATAAAGGTACTGTACATGTTAGAACTCATGCTGTGGAGTAAAATTGAGATGTATTAATGCTGTGAACTAGCTTATCATTAAATTCTAAAGAAAAATGTACTGCCTGATGTATTAATGATAAGTTCCTCACCTTGCTGCAGAACTTGTGGGCTGTTTGCTTGGCATTTATCCCTGAAATAGAAATTAATCATCAATGGTTCTCAACCCATAATCCTTCTTCGTGGTCATCTTGCAGATACGTTGTTTCGTCGATATCTTCAGTACGGATAGATTGAATGTCCTCTAAAAATGGAGGTATTTCATCGAATTGGTTATACTCCTCTTCGTCGACAACATCTTCGACCCCAACAATACGTCTCTTGCTGTGGAGGACAACATGCAAGTTTGGATTGGCCGGGTCAACGATGTAGAATACCCGTGTGGCTTGCTTTGCAAGTATGAATGGATCGTCTTGGTGTCCGACTCGACCAAGATCGACGAGAGTAAACCCGTAACTGTCAACTTGAACACCTCAAGGGATTTCGACCCATTGGCATCGAAACAGGGGAATCTTAAGTAATCCGTAATCGAGCTCCCATATTTTGTCAATAACACCGTAATATGAGTTCAGTGCCCTTACTGACCTGGCATCCTCGGAAATAGCAAACAGTGTCACTCCGCTACATTGCGTGCTACTCTCTGCGTCTTGAGCTCTTGTGTAAAATGAATACCCATTGATGTCGTACCCCTGCCAAGTCCCTACAGTGAATCATGGGCATCTAGCCAACCATGTCACAGTTTCACTTATGGAGCCCTCGGCAGCTCGCGTGACTCTTTCTTGGATCCACTCAGCAAATTTCCTGTTATGTTCTCTGCTGACCCAAACGTCTGACTTCGAAGGATTCTGTGACCGTAACATTACCTTGTGCTCGTGTATGTATGGCTCGACCTCCGTCATGTGTTGTAAGACCCAAAAATGTGATTTTGCGTACACATCACGAGCGGGGACGATAGCTTTGAATCCAATCGTTCCGATTCCCTCAAGCCTACCCTCGTGTCGGGACCTAGGAACACCAATTGGGTCAACCCCGGCCATATAATCTGTGCAAAATTCAATCACCTCCTCGGCGGCATAACCTTCCATGATACTCCCCTCGGGTCGACGACGAGTCCTTACGTATCCCTTCATTACACCCATAAATCTCTCAAATGGATACATGTAGCGCAGGCACACGGGTCCACAAAACTTAATTTCTCTGATAAGGTGAACAATCAGATGGACCATAACATCAAAAAAGGATGGAGGGAAATACATCTCGAGCTGACAAAGAGTTGTAACCACGTCGCGTTACAAAGCGTCCAGTCCATCGGGATCAATTACCTACGAGGACACAGTTGCGCCAAATATTCATATCAGAAAAATCTTCTAATTAAGCTCCACAAATGGAGGTAGTGAACTTATAGTACGAGTGCACGTACTTACCTTGCAAGATATTGCGTTGAAGAAATAACATAGGTTTTTGATTGTCTCTCTGACTTTAACTGGGAGAATGCCTCTGATAGCAATGGGAAGCATCTGTGACATCAAGACATGACAGTCGTGGGACTTCATGCCAACCAGTCTTAGGTCCTTCATAGACACAAGTTTTTTCAAGTTCGCGGAGTATCCACATGGAACTTTAACACCGTGCAGGCACCGACAGAGTTCTGCTTTTTCGCTCTTGGACAACGTATAGCAGGCCGGGGGGAGGTATGTACGCTTTCCATTCTCTAAAGGTGCAAGCTCAGTCCTTATCCCCATTTCCACCATGTCACGACGAGCTTTCACACCATCCTTTGTCTTTCCCGGAATGTTCAACAACAAACCAATCAAACTGTCACAGACATTTTTCTCTACATGCATGACGTCAATGCAATGTCGAACTTGTAAGTGCTCCCAGTACGGTAGATCCCAGAGAATCGATCTCTTCTTCCAAACATTTTTTTCTCGAGGTTTAGAATGCTTACCGAACTCAACTTTGATGTCGTTCACGCGTGAGTAAATCTCCTTACCGGTCAGAAACACTGGAGCTGATCCCTTCTCAGGCTTCCCGTTAAATGATTTCCTCTTCTTACAGTACGTGTGATGCACCGGAAGAAACCTGCGGTGACCCATGTACACTGTTTTCCGGCAGTTTCGCAGCCACATGCTCTCAGTTTCATCTAGGCAAATAGGGCAAGCCTTGGCTCCTTTCGAACTATACCCCGACAAATTGCCGTAGGCCGGAAAATCATTTATGGTGCAAAATATCAGGGCCCGCAAGATGAAATTCTCTTTCTTGTATGCATCCCACATCTGCACACCCTCGCTCCACAATTTCTGTAAGTCCTCGATTAAAGGTGCTAGAAACACGTCAATATCATTTTCGGGTTGTCTGGGTCCTGAGATTAGTAACGCCATCATGATGTACTTGCGCTTCATGCATAACCAAGGAGGAAGATTGTAGATGCATAAAAGAACTGGCCAAGTGCTGTGCCGGCTGCTCATATTACCATGTGGGTTCATACCATCTGTACTCAGCCCGAACCTTACATTCCTAAGTTCGCCTCCGAACTCAGCAAATGTTCTGTTGATGTTTCTCCATTGAATAGAATCAGCTGGGTGTCTCAGTTTTCCGTCTTGTTTCCGGGCTTCAGCATGCCAATGCAAGTGCTTCGCGACTTTCGGATTTGCAAACAGCCGCTTCAATCTAGGTATCACAGGCAAGTACCACACAGTTTTTGCCGGGGGCCCTTTCCTTACCTCGTGACGTTCACTGTCAATCCAGTCCCTACGCGTATACCTCGATGCGCCGCATCTTGGACAAACATGCAAACTGGAGTACTCGTTACGGTACAACACACAATCATTTGGGCATGCGTGTATTCTTTCGATTTCCATTCCCAACGGACACAACAGTTTTTTGGCTTGGTAAGTAGATCTTGGCAACTCATTTCCCTCTGGAAGCATGTCCGCTAGAAGATCTAATAGTGCCGTGAAACTCTTATCACTCCAACCGTTTCCTGCCTTCAAGTTATATAATCTCAGCACAGAAGACAGTTTTGTAAATGTTGCACATCCAGGGAATAGAGGCTTCTCAGAGTCAGCAATCAGTTTCTCAAATTCACAGAAGTTATTTTCGTTGTAATCTTCCTCTGCATCACGTAACATCTCATCTAGATTGTCATCATCATCATCTACGTGCACATCGGAATGAACATTACCAAAATTGGGATGATCATCGATATTATTGCAATCCACATCCGAGTCATGCTGATTGGTAGTAGTGGTGCATGTTTCCTCAAGATCTTCGCCATGCCATATCCAACGGGTGTATCGCGCGTTAAAACCATGACAAATCAAATGACTCTTAATTTGATCAGAGTTGCTAAACCTCTTCAAGTTCATACAATCTGTACAAGGACAGAGCATATTTTTCTCTCCCTTCCTCTCCTTTTGTTGCTCAGCAAATTTAATAAACTCATTCACACCATCCAAATATTCAAGAGTAGTACGTTTTATTCCATACATCCAATATTTCCTGTCCATCTACAATTAACAAAATTTAACGAGTAAGCCATGCATGAAACCTGCCCGATTAAGTTATGTATATGTATATGTACAGCCTCTTACAATAGATACATGTGTTGAACCCTAGCCTGACGAAATTAACACTAATTAACCTAGCTAACTACACAATTCAAGCTAGTTAGCTCCTAAAACATGACGCATTTCCAGCTACCAAGCTCCCAAGCTTAGAGCTACAAACTTGGAACTACACAATACAGCTAGCTTGCAAGTAGAGAGGAAGGGAGATCTTGAGGGAGAGAGAGATAAGTGTCGACGATTAAGCGTACCTTAAAGAGAGGGGCGCAATCAACTTCCCTCCAGCCTGCGCTGATCACCCTAGCAGTGTAGCTGGAACTTTCGTCACAAACAGAGGGACACAGAGTGCAACAGAACAAATTAAAGAGCAGCTCAGCAATGGTCGAGTGGGGTTTTCCTTATAATGGACATTTTTCTAACGGTAAATACATGAAATAACCGTCAGACTAACTTAGGTAATTTGCCGCTCACATATTCTATCGGTAAAAACACACACATACCGTTAGATAATGTGCATTACCGAGCAAGTACAGGACTTCTTCTTTCGGTAAATATGTGTATTGACCGTTAGATCATGCATGACACAACACGCACATGAGTTTTTCTATCGGTAGATATGTGTACGAACCATTAGATGATGCATGACACTCGAGCATGAGTTTTTCTATCGGTAAATATGTGTACTTACCCGTTAGAATATTCATGACTGAGCAAATATATGTGTTTTCCTATCGGTAAATATGTGTACTTACCGTTAGAATATGCATGACTGAGCAAATATATGTGTTTTCCTATCGGTAAATATGTGTACTTACCGTTAGAGGAGGTACTGGTACCAAACTGGGACAAACATGCACATGCCATTTCTCACATTCAAGGAATCATATCAATGTAATATCAAACAGATCTTACATCAAACGGATCTTAACTAGAAGATAAAGCAATATATTTCAAGAAATGCTAATTTGTGGATTAACTAGGAGACACAAAAATACTTTTCGTAGGTACTTGGGACTTCATCTTGCCAAAGAAATTACAGATGCCAGTTCACAAATTCAGGTATAAACATACACATGCCAGTTCACCAATACAAATTCAGGTACAAACATACACATGCCAGTTCACAAATTGAAGTGCATGTCTGAAACAGCAGTACAAATACACACCTACCTACCAATACAATTAAATACACAGATACGCCCTGCACATTCAAGTTCATGTCCCAATTAGCAATACATGATACACAAATATACAACAATATACAAATACAACAATTCACACATTCGATGTATATTACAAAAGCCACGTCTGAAATTAACAACAGATCACGACGAGGACCCAGTGGCCCATACATGCATTTTACATAAAAGGGAACCTTTGCAGGTTGCCACAATGCAACTACCGACTACAAGTTAGACCTGATACATCACAAATCCATTCATCCAAAACAGCAAATGTCTGAACCACATTGGACTTAACCATAGGAGTTCAGTTCGAAGACGCCCGAGGAGCTGGAACTGCCGTCGACATACATTTGTACGTATTGGTGATTTCCTCGGACTCAAACTCGATCAACTCAACTCAACTCAACTCAACTCCATTAACAAAAAGAACCTACCTTCCAAGATGTTGTTCTGTGTAGTGATGGTGTAGAATGGCTGTGCAAATAACAACAATTCTTCTTCTCCAAGCAGGTAAGCATCTGGCCACAAGCTGGTGCATGCAAAAAAATGTAAGATGCTTTCTATAGGTCCTGATTTGAGAAACACGCCGGGCTTAAGCATCTTCTCGATCGAGCCAACCAAGATCTCGCCCTTCACGTCCTTCCAGCTCTCGACGGTGATCTTCACCATTTCTTTCGCCAACAAGCCAACGTAGGCAGCGTACTGCGATGAAGAACCGTGAAATACGTTGCCCCTCACGAGCATCATCCAAGGACCTGAACAGATCATAATCATATTGAAAAGAAGACACATCAAAATGAAGGATACAAAAAAAGCAGAATTATTGCCATAATCGGATTAGAATAATCTAACAATATTGCAGAAATTTTACGTACCTTCCTTGGGATGCTGACGTCTAGAGGGCGTCGATGGAGGTGCGGAGGTGCAGCGGTCCCCTGTAGAGGTGCGCCGGCCGTCCATGGAGCTTACGGGTTAGGACTACGAGCCCCAGATGAACTGTGAGAATGAAAGAGACATACCCGTGTATTTATACAAATATATATTTTCTATCGGCACGAAAACAGAATACCGTTAGTAATAAAAACATCTGTAGAAGGCGAATGGTTCTATCGGCACAATAAATATTACCGATAGGAATTTTTGTACATATTCTATCGGTGTGTACGTACCTTGCCGATAGAATATTACTAGTTGTAGAAGGCCAACAGTTCTAAGATATTTTTTGCAATATTCTACCGGTATAAACATTCATTACCGATAGAATAAAACTATTTGAAGACGAACAGTTCTAAGGAATTTTATATATATTCTAACGGTAAAAGAATCCATTACCGATAGAATAAAAATATTTGTAGAAGGCCAACGATTCTATCGGCGCACTACATATTGCCGATAGGAATTTTTAATATACTCTGTCGGTATATTCATACAGTACCGATAGAATAAGTCTAGTTGTTGAAGTCGACCAGTCCTATCGGTGCACAACATTCTTCCGTCAGTACTTATGCATCTCTTCTAACGGCAAATATGTTCATCACCGCTAGAGTAAATCATACTATTTATTCTATCGGTAAGTTTCTTATAAACCGATAGGGAAAATACATCCGTCGGGCTTTTATGACCGCGAGGCACATTTTCTATCGGTTTTCTGCTGTATCGCTAATAACCGATAGAAGATAGGGGTTAGTAGACTGCATTTCTGTACTAGTGAAAGGATGGCTGCTTCCAAGCCCACCTCCTGGTTGTCATCGCTCGATCACTTCCTTTTCCACTAAGTGATTGCTTAGGGACCTTAGCGTACGATCTGGGCTGTTTCCCTCTCGACTTTGGATCTTAGCACCCAATCAGTCTGTCTGTACTAAGGATGACGGCCTGTATTCGGAGTTTCCCTGGGGTTGGTAAAGCGAAATGGGGGCCACCCTAGCCCATTGAGTGCTCTACCTCGGGCCATCGACATCATACACTCTACTAAAATAGATTTCGCGGAAAACCACACTACTATAGAATTCATTATCACAGTCGGGTCAAAACAGTCATCACAGACGGTTCTTACCCGTCAGTGATATTCGAGTAAGTGATAATCATGTACTATCACAGACGGTTTTGAACCGTCTGTGATCTTTCCCTTCACAGATTGTTATAACCTCAGAACCGTCTGTGATACTCATACTACACAGACTGTTATAACATCAGAACCGTCTATGATACTCATACTACACAGACTATTATAACATTAGAACCGTCTGTGATACTCATACTACACAGACTATTATAACATTAGAACCGTCTGTGATACTCATACTACACAGACTATTATAACACCAGAACCATCTGTGATACTCATACTACACAGACTGTTATAACATCAGAACTGTCTGAGATACTCATACTACCACAGACGGTTTTGATCTCAGAACCGTCAGTAATAATATGAGTATAGTAGACGGTTTTGATGTAAAAACCATATGGGATACTCACATTATCACAGACGGTTATGAAATCATAACCGTCTGCGATAATCATATTATCAGAGACGGTTATAACCTCAGAACCATTTGTGATACTCAAATTATCAGAGACGGTTATAACCTGTGAACCGTCTGTGATACTCCTAATACACAGACTGTTATAACATCAAAGCCGTCTGAGATACTCATACTACCAAGGACGGTTTTGATCTCAGAACCGTCAGTAATAATATGAGTATCGCAGACGGTTCTGATATCAAAACCATCTGGGATTCTCACATTATTACTGACAGTTCTGAGATCAAAACCGTCTGTGATACTCAAATTATCAGAGACGATTATGACCTCAGAATCGTCTGCGATAGCGTCCTTATCACAAACGGTTGTTTCAGTACCGTATGTGTATTTAGAGCATCACAGACGGCTTTGAGATCAAAACCATCTGCGATATTGTCATTATCAGCGACGGTGGTAATCTTGGAACCGTTTGTGATTGTTTCCTTATCACAGATGGTTTATACTCTCAGAAACGTCTATAATAGTGAGATATCACAGACGGTTTTTAGGTCAAAACCATCTGTCATAGTGTTATAATCTCAGAACCGTCTGTGATAGTGTATTATCACAGACGGTTCTGAGGTCAAAATCATCTGTGATGTTGATAGTGTGATTTCACAGACGGTTTTTAGGTGAAAACCATCTGTGATAGTGTCATTATCGGTGACTGTTATAATCTCAGACGGTTTGTAAGATCAAAACCGTCCGTGCATATTATGCACAGACGATTTTGATCTTACAAACCGTCTGAGATTATAACCGTCACCGATCTCCTCTGTACAAATAGCATTTCAGATATACAGTTCATGAATTTCATACATGCACAGTACTCAAATATATACAGTCTCATATATACATGCACACAACTTAGAAACATGTACAATAGCATTTCATATATACAGCACAGAACTCAGAAATATGTACAATTGAGATTGAACAAATAAATGTAATCGACAATTAAAGTCAGTGTGTTAGATGTACAAATAAATGTAAGGCCGCACTAATACGAACCTTGCGGGTCCCTAAACTTCCCCTTGGTTGATATTGACGAGGATTGATACCCGAGTCAGTTCAAATAAATGCACGGCTGGTTCAGGATAGATTCGAATCAGACAAGCGCCTGGTGGTGCGAACTCAAGTCATTCTGAGAAGAACAGGCACGAGGTTGCAGGCTTTACGCGATCAGACCGTAGCTAGTGCGCGGTCAGGAGTTCGTGTGCTATACGCGGACAGAAGACTGCAGATGGTGCGCGGTCAGAACATCTTCGACTAGAGGAAGTGGGATTATTCTATCCCTGCGACAGGGATATCCCGAGTACCCCGAAGATTCTTCCACGTAGGAGGGCAACCGTCAGGAGGTTAATACGTGCGGTTATCCATGAATAACACGTATTAATCCTGCGTGGGGGTTAGAGGCGGTTTCCTAAAACTGCATCCAAATAACTGATTGATGCCGTTATGACTTGGCGCCCTTTCGACCAGTATAAAGGGATAGCCCAGTGCATTGGATTAAGGGGGGATTGATCGAACCAGATCAAACAAAAGCAACCCGAAGACAATAGTCTAAGTTAGATAGCTCTCATAAGCCTTCTAAGCATTGTATTGTATACACACATAAGAAAAATCTTCGCCTGTGAAGATCTTTTCCATAACTCTGTAAATCCTTTTACCATACATAGTGAAATCCCAACAGGACGTAGAGCTATTACTCCCACCTTCGAGGGCCTGAACCTGTATAAATCTCTCTGTGCTCCAGTTTTGTTTCATTCATCATACCTTCCTGGAGGGACACCCTGAAAGGTCTCATAACCTACAAATTCTGCATAACTTCAGCTAAGGACCCCGAGTCCGAATCATCGACAGATATGACCTCCGCAAGGAAAAACTCAGCGAGCAACCCTCGGACAATACCAATCTCCCGAGGGTCAAAGCTTTCCTAAGGGAAGTCGACCCTCTACAGCAAGAGTTGGTACAGGAAAAATCAGCTCAATGCAGTAGTAAATTCTGCCAAATCAATACAAAGCGGAGCAGTTGTATACCTCGGGGAAATCTGGGCGGTGAGGGGTGATGATCAGGTCATACATGTGGAGCATCACGTAGAACCCACATGTATTGTCATCCGGCTGCTGATGGCACTGCCAATTTACAGACCGAGAGTTAGCTGGGGACAAGTTATAAAGTAAAACAGATGCCAGTTGAAATTTGTACCGAAAATTGTAACCACCGAAACTTATTGGCTCGCCGCTCGTGTTGTCGTCCTCCCTCGGCAAAGTAGTTCGTGAAAGCCCTGTAGATAGTCAAAATTGACAGTTTGAGGATAGTCGAAATTGACAATTTGAGGATAGTAAATCTAGATGCATGCAAGACAGGTCCACATGAATATCATCACCTTTCGAATACATCTCGTGCGCCGCAATACGAGTACCCTTTCCTCTGCAATGAATCAAGGTGGAACACCTTGTTCCTTTTCGGAATAAGTAGCAGCAGGATCCAGTGGTAGCTACATGTTACACGTAAAGAATTAAAAATTTAATCTAAGTTTGGGGGTGTACACATGGAGACACTAATCTACGGGTGAAGTACTGATGAAAGCACTCACCTCTGGTTGGAGGGTACAAGTATGTACTCCTTGTCGACCTGAGAAAGCAACCCTCTTTTGATGTAGTCGACAACGAAGTCTGCGTCGGTCCTAAACATCACCTCGATGACCATCTGGGGGTCCAAGAAACCAACAGGTATGCCCTTAGATTTGGTATAGCTGGTCATGCAGCTGCACAGAAGTAGCCAATTAATAAATGACATATATCCGTATATGCACGAAAAGGCGTAGGATAGTAGGATACTTACAGCACCCAAGACTGTAGGATTGACAAGTCGAGCGCATCTTTGTTCAGTAAATTGTGCAGGTCTTCGAAGGTCACCGGGTAGGTCCCAACGTCGTTATGGAACTCTGCCATGGTGTACTTGACCATCATGTGCGTCGGACACTGTGTCCTGGTCTGGTTTGTCCTCCTCATGTACCATGCATGCAGGCTCTGGCTTGCTAACCCCATGCTCGAAATTGCAGTATCAGAGGCCATGGGCATCCCGAGAGCGAATGGCATGAGAGCTGGCGCACTCTTCTTGCTCTCCTTCGCTCGGTTCTTCTTTCCTTTTCCCCTACTAGCCAGCTTCTTGAATGGTTGCCTCCTAGTCGGAGTCAGCTTCGTCATTGGAGGGGTCAGCTGGCTAGTAGGCCGTGTGTCGGTCTGTGATGTAAGAACCTACGTATTAGGACACTAACTCTGAGGGCTATTATTATAGTACAAATTATGAAACTGGTGGGGGAATTATCTCATCCAGGACGATGTCTTTCTTGGGCCATTGCACGAATGTGTGCACCGCATCCCTGAGAGTGGTAATCTCGTCGTTCGGCGGCTTCTCCAACGGAAAACCCTTGCAATGGTCAAAG
Organism: Pharus latifolius; assembly: GCA_019359835.1. NCBI lineage: Eukaryota > Viridiplantae > Streptophyta > Magnoliopsida > Poales > Poaceae > Pharus > Pharus latifolius. The sequence goes on along the minus strand of CM033324.1, from coordinate 61,825,773 downwards.
ACACTGTCCACCTGGACCCGTGCAAAACCCTCACGTAGAGGGGCACCGTGGATTGTGGCCCCCGCCGTGCATGGCTGCGCCATCCCACGGCCAGCCTCGATCAGGAAGAGACCGACCAGCACCATAAGCTTGCAGGAGGCGGGTTCCTACAAACAGTGCGCATTAACATATTGAATTTCACCGCTTTTCACTTTCGAATGAATTAACATAGACAAATGGTCATTACCTACAAAAAGTCCACTGGATACTTTGGAGAGGGCTCCGTCTGCGAAGACCCTAGCGTAGACGCACAGCTACTACGGTGGCCAAGAATGGGGGTCGGTACTTCCGCTGCTAGAAGGGGGTGCCTTGGGTCACCTTTCTTTGCTCTTCATACATGGACCGCATCTCCGACAACTGCTGCAGGAGTGCTTTGTCCCGAACAGTGAACTCCGATCGCATCTCCTCCTTGAGCCGTTCATCGCGGGCTTGGTGGGATCTCTTTCTCCTCCTAGCCGCCTCCTCATCATCAGGGAAACCATGCCTCCAAGGCACAGTGGCACCGAGGCCACGCACGCGGCCTGGATGCTCCTTGTTTCCTAGCACCGCTATGCGGATATCCCTATCCCTCCTTGGGTTGAACTCTCCGGATACCGACTGCGCACTCAGCGTGACCTGCAACAGGAGAACTTAGCAATATAACCCATTGCATGCGTGTTACGAGGATAGTACGTGATCGGACAATCTTATCAGCCGGTCGATCACTTCCCTATCCGTAGGGTTATTCACAGAGACGCTTCCAGAGGAGGTCATCGTCGATCTTGCTCGGCACCAATTGTGGGCGCGCACGTCCGTTATGCCCGTATAAGGACTGCTGGCCGAGGAATGGGAAGCCTCCTCGTCCTGCTTCCTCCAAAACACGTTCTTCCCCACATACCCACCACTGCCTAATCTGTGTGGGTGGGTATTCTTGGCCTGGTTAGCCTGGCCCTTCGCACTAAGCTCCTGGAACTCTGGCTTGGCCTTCATCTCGACGAACAACTACTATGCCTCGGGAGTCACGAAAGGGAAGTCATCGAAGGGGGTCTTCGACTCCTTCACATAGAGCTTGACAACGTGGCTCTTGAAGTTCCTCGACGCCTTGTTTATTGACATTAGTGTCCTCCGGCGGATGGTGAAGTGGCGATCCTCGGGAATGTGAAACGCCGCCTGCATTTCTTCCCACAGGGCATCCTTGCACTCTGGGGGCACTTGACACCAGTCGAAGGTGGTGATGGGCACCCGCTCCCTTGCCACTTTGCCGCATAGTGAGCGGTACTGACCGACAAGTTTGTCCGGAGATTCCGGCACACCATTGTCGTCGAACTGGACGTGCTGCTTTTCCCGCTTGTCCAGACGCGCGCATGTCGTCCGGCCTCGCCCCTTTCTCTTCTGCGGCTGCGTCACGGTGGACGCGGACACCTCCAGCCCAAGCGTCTCATCGCCAGTGAGGTCACTCTGACTCCCCGAGTGGTGCATTTCATCACCAGACATATCAGTTCCTAACATAAGTGAAAGAGAGAACAGTTTAAGTAAATCTGCAACTAATAATTCTATAACAAAACCCATATACTTATAATTAACCAAGAATGACAGAAACGGTGGGGAGGCGATGGAGGTGATCGCATCGGAAGGCAGGAGGGTGATGGAGGTGATCGCACCTGACGGTGGAAAGGTGATGCAGGTGATCGCAACGGACGGAGAGGAGGAGATGGTAGGAGGCGATGGAGGTGATCGTGACGGGCGGTGCGAGGGCGGAGAGAGCTAGGGCAAATAGTTGCGAAGTCTGGAAATGAGCGGGACAAAGCCCGCCTTGAACTATGTACCAGTAGAGATTATCACAATCGGTCCAACATTCACAAACGTCTGTGATAATATTATCACAGTCGGTTCTCACGTCAGAACCGTCTGTGATAATCTCCATAGTGATAATCTCCAGAGAGATTATCACAGACGGTTTTGAGTTGAGAACCGACTTTGAATGAGATCATAAGATGGTTTGGACTTGAGAACCGACGGTGCACGTTAAGAACTCGAAGCGTCGGACACTGTTGGGAATATCACAGTCGGTTCTATATTCATAATCGTTTGTGATAATATTATCACAGTCGGTTCTCAAATAAAAACCGTCTGTGATAATCTACATAGTGAGAGATTATCACAGACGGTTTTGAGTTGAGAACCGACTGTGACTGAGACTATCACAGATGATTTGGAATTGAGAACCAACCGTGCACGTTAAGACTTGAAGCGTCGGAGACGGTGTTGGGAATATCACAGTCGGCTCTATATTCATACCCCTCTGTGATAATCTCTCTATTGAACGTACGTAAGTTTTACAACTTGAAACTGATCTGTAGCTTTCAACTCTGAATGCTCGAAAACTTGTTTTAAATGAACACTCAGATATTTCAAATGTAGTCCAAATGCTCTGTAAATTGGTTACAGTGTATGTAGATCCGAAAATTGGTTACAATGTGGAGCATACTCAAATAAATTTAACATACAATGTGGAGCATGCTCAAGTTAATGTTACATACAAATGGGGACTTTGACCGACAATTTCCACGTACACGGCCATGTTATCCTCAACTTTCCACTTGTCACGGCCCTGCAAAGATGAGAATTATAGGAGATATAAGCTATACCAATGGAAACAGAGAGATAAGGACGTATGGTTGATTACCTTTAAAGTATAACCCTTCCTGGTGATCCATACGTACACAGTCGGTTTTTACTTAAGAACCGTCTGTAATAATTACAATATCACAGACGGTTCCGAGCTCAAAACCGTCCGCTTTACTATCACAGTCGGTTTTTACATCAGAACCGTCTGTGATTATCACTGTCGGCTTGTAGTTCAGAACCGTCTGTGATTATCACAGTCAGTTTTTACCTCAGAACCGTCTGTGATAATTATAAAATCAATACTCTGCTCTACTATCACAAACGGTGATAAGGTCCGAACCGTCTATAATATCCTGGATTGTTTGCAGTCGAACCGTTCGACAAGTGGTTAGTTGTTCCACTTGTTTTTCATATTTGGTTCTATCTTATTTTCAATATTACTATTTAAAAAAATGAACGTTGAGACTATTTGGTTTTATCTTGTTTTTCATATTTGTTGTATATATATGTCTGTGGATGTTCAAAGAATTTTGAGACTATTACAGTCGGTCCTGAAATGGAAACCATCTGTAATGTTATTATCAGAGACGGTTTTGAGTTAAAAACCGTCTTGATTGCAACAATATTTTCTTGTTAACATTTTCACACAGAACATCATTGGTGATTATCAGTTACATAATCAATCGAAAAGCCAGATATATAAGGAAAAGAAATTTCTTATTTCTTACAATCTTTGCATACATAAGGGATAGAAGCGACCAAATTAGCGTCGACCTGTTCCGAAAGTAATTTACAAAGTTCTCCTAGGGACGTATTGGCATCAATAGGATCTACACTGGCCGCCCCAGGAGAACTACCAATGGCTCTAAGACTATCTACATCATCTCTCAGCAAAGGAGTGGATTTGGCATCAGTAGGATCATCCAAGAAATTAAAGCTGATGATACAAAAAAGGTGTTGAAGAGGGATATTAGAAGGATTGTTGTGGATCTCCAAAGGTGGAGATGAAGCTGCAACTCATAGCACTCTGCCAAGTGCAGAATGGCAGAAGACATCCCCTCAGAACGCTTCTCCAGCGCCTCTTCTTCTTCTTGGAGAGTTCTGCACAAGGCAGCTTTCTCCTCCTACACATGCATGGGTTAGTTTTGAAAGACATAACAACCAGCAGAGAGGGTGAAGATGATTGCCAAGCTTCGGAGTGGATTTGGACGTGGAAGTGTGCGCCTTACCCCAGAAAGTTGATCATCCAAGAAAAGCTGATGATACAAAGGTGTTGAAGAGGAGATATTGGAAGGATTGTTGTGGATCTCCAAAGGTGGAGTTGATTCAACTGGAGGGGTTGCAAGGGGCAATGTGACAACACAGGCCTCAACACCCTCTAGAGTCTTCGCTGCAGCTCCACTAGAGGATCTTTCATCATTTCTAAGTCTCTTCTTTGGAGGTAGCATTTCCTCAGGCACCTGTGGGTTTCGAAATGCATTTGTTTTGAGGTAATCAAGTCATAAAAGAAAGATCTGCATTAGAGTTTCAGAGAAGACTTACTTTCTGAAGATCCTGATCGAGTTCATTCCTTATCTCTTCCTCATCACTCTCAATTTCAATAACCTCATTGGAATCTCGGCTCGCCATCAAGGTGGGAGTTGAGGAGGGAATAAAGACAGGGATTCAGGAGCCTCACTATTTATAGAACCAGAAGGTGATGGTTCATATGCGCGGGTGCCTCGAGTTTTAAAAGGCGCACTACTGGTTTTCAAGGTCAATAAATTCATGATAACTTCTTGGGAGATAAACTGCAACACAGCAAAGGAAGTTGAAGAGTCAGATTACATAATTCGATGCAAATTAAATTTGAAGTAAATAATTAAGTCTCTTCATCTGCGCAGTTATTATGTGCGGTTATCAACAATTGCATGTAGAGAATTCGATGCGTGGGCACTGTTGGGACTATCACAGACGGTTGGGATATCAAACCGTCTGCTTTAATGTTACAGACGGTTCTCATGTCCAAACCGTCTGTAATATGACTATTACAGACAGTTCTGATGTCCGAACCGTCTTTACTATGCCTGGAATATTGAACTGTTCGACTTCTACAAATACTTGTTCCCTCCTTGGAGTTTTCCTTCTAGTCGAACCGCTCCACTTCTCTTTCTCCAAGAACGTGCGGGAAAATTGTAAAATTTACATAAGAACAAATTTTTAGTTAATTTTTTCATCATTAATGAAAAACAAGCTATTTAAAGAATTTCCAAGTCGACGCTTCATGTTCCCAGGTTAGTGCGCCGCGCAAACGTCAGAAACGGAAAAGACACAACACACTGTTGAGAATTTGAAGTGGAGCGCACTACTTGTTTTCAAGATCAATAAATTCATGATAACTTCTCGGGAGATAAACTGGAACACGGCAAAACAGTAGTGCCCACTTAGGAAGTTGAAGCGTCAGATTACATAATTCGATGCAAATTAAATTTGGAGTAAATAAATAAGTCTCTTCATATGCACAGTTATTATGTGCGGTTACCAACAATTGCATGTAGAGAATTCGATGCATAGGCACTGTTGGGACTATCACAGACGGTTGGGAGATCAAAACCGTCTGCTTTAATATTATAGATGGTTCTGATGTCCGAACCGTCTTTAATATGCCTGTGGAATATTGAGCTATTCGACTTCTACAAATACTTGTTCCCTCCCTGGAGTTTTGCTTCCAGTTGAACCGCTGAGAATTTGAAAGAAGTTGAGAATTTGAAGCGTCGATCACTGTTGGGACTATCACAGTCGGTCCTTACATAAAAACCATCTGTAATGTTACTACCACAGACGGTTTGGAGTTAAAAACTGTCTGTGATATTGAAGGAAGTTGAGAATTCAAGTCGTCGGACACTGTTGGGACTATCACAGTCGGGCCTTACATAAAAACCGTCTGTAATGTGACTATCACAGACCTTTTTTACCTCAGAACCATTTGTGATATTCAAAGCACGTTGATATATAACTCGAGGCGTTTGGCATGCCACAATGCCATCCAGCCAAATAAGCCCAACTTCTATATTCTTTTTATATTATTTGCATGGGACCTGTGACTTCTATATTGTTTCTATATTATTTGAAGGGCTCCGATTGTGGGACCCTCCTTTGAGGAATCCAGTGGCAACCGCCCAGGTGGATTGCGTACAGGTAGGTTCATCACAAGCTCACAACAACAGGATTCACTTTAAACAATAAAGCAGGTAGATAAAACAAGTACAAGATCACGAGGACCACTATTACAATATCATAATGCCAAGGATGGCCTTAATTAAAGTTGATACAAAAGTAGAGAGTTTTTCAAAATCAAGAATCGGTATCGAAGTACCGAACACAGAAAAACAACACAAAAAGCAACCACAAAGGTCTTCACTTCCTTCTGCAGCGGCTCTGGAAGGGCTTCCTCCACATCGGACTCAACTTGGCTCATGACCCTCCTAGAAGCTCAAATCGTCTGGAAAGACTCTTTCCTCTTCTTGGTGCTCAAGGCCAGGGGAATCGGAATCCTCGAATCTTTTCTTCTGAATTTGTTTGTAAAGGCAAGGGTGAGCATGTTTTTACACAATGCTCAGCAAGTCTCGTTACAAGAATGCAGGTATATAGATGAGGAGTGATCAAGAAAAGGGTTTAAGTCTTATAATCATAAATAGTATAGATTTCAATTCTTTGATCTCTCAAATAAGGGTTTTATTTTCAATAGCGGGGTTTTGTAAATCTTATAATAGACTTTAAGAAATTGTTATGTGATGGTCTCCCATGAGTCATCACTTTTATCAACCCATATTATGAAAACATTCCAAATATTTACTTGTGCTGAACCACATGGATAAATCCACCGCGAACATACTCCATGACCTGGGAGTACAGAGTATCCGATACTTTTCTTACACTTTGCAAAGGTGTACCTCTTTTTAAATCCACTTCTTCACTCGACTTTCAAGTCGGTACAGCTCCATGTGACTTATACAAATGTGACAAGGCCGAGATCACGCAACGCTTTTGCAGTTCAGTATTAACAGTATCCCCGCCCGGTAAATAGACAATTAAGTCTCAATTACCGTTGTGGGTCCTCCCCACTGCCTTACTTCCTAGCCTTTGGCCTATGCTCCCGCAGGATACATAGCCTTGGTCTGTCCACGCGAGACATCTGACCGTCACGATTACAACCGCGCACGGCTTAATCGGAGGCATAGGGCGTCTTCCTTCTTTCCACCTTTTCCTCTCATGCTTTTTCTGAACTCACATCACTCACGGACGAACTGCGCCCAACCAGTTTCTCCATGCGAGAAACCAGACCGACAAACCATGCAGGGAACTGCTAATACCAAAAAGCTACTAAGTCGTGCCTGTCCCATACCAGGCAAGTGGTTGGTACTTTTCCATGCCGCATAGAGGCACAACACAAGGTTCTAGGCCTTATGAATTAATAGTGAGGAGCCATCCACATTCCCTGGTGCGCACCGCACCCTTTCCATACAAACCAATCCTCACTATCAATTCTAATTTGTATTTTCTTTCATAAAAAGGGGTTTTCAAACATGTTTTTCATATAAGCGACCATTTGATATTTAGCATAAGTTTTCAAGCATAAGCATAATTCTAAGCATATATCCAAGGGTGACAAGGATGCATGGGTATTCAATCACAAGAGGGGTTTCACAATCATTTAGGTTATATCTAACCACATGTTTCTAAACATAGTTCTATCAAATACTCAGCATGCATATATCTTTAAAACAGCGAATCTACTTTTATATCAAAATACTAGGTGAGACATGATCAAGGGGTTGAGACTTGCCTTGCACTGCTGGGTCTAATTACTTGAACGAAACCTCGAAGACTTCTTCCGCTCCTTCAACTTCGGGCACTGCGGCGGACACAAGTAATACAACACATACGCTACATAAGCATACATAAAATAGTTGCAATAGAAAATAATAAGTAAGTATATCATGCATGCAAGGGAAAAGATTTGGACAAATTCACTTTGGTGCTGGTCGAAGAGATGGGCTCAAAAGAAGTTGAATGTCAAAGGCCGACATTCAGTCCACAGCTAGACATAGCCTTAAGTTGGTCTTAGGTAGGTTTTCTGGAGATGTGGCAGAAGGGAAAGATGTAGAACACAACTCCAGGAATCTAGGGGACAAAGTGACATTTCCATTGCTCAACCAAAAGGGGTCAAACAAGGCTAATGCCAGTGGCTGACATGCACTGACATAGTGCAGACATTGCCAAAAACTAGGGCAAAGCTTAACCTTTGATCCAGGGCTCCAATTGATGCACAACTTTGTCTGGGAGGTAGGCATTGATAACAGGAACAAAATACTTAACAGGATCAAGGGTTGAAAGTGGCCGGAGGGCGGCCAAATCCGGTGAGCAAACACGGTGGCGACGCGGCATAGACATTGATCTGGACAAGAGCTTGACAAGGGCATAACTCACAATCTAGGCAGATCCAGATGTCGAGCTAGTGGAAGAAAATGCTCAGGGAGGTGAGGCAAAGCTAAGGGACAAAGTGGTGTCGGTTGAATCGGCCGGGAAGCAAACTCCGGTGAACTGTGCCGGAGAAGAAGACACCGAATTGGGGATTCTCGATACAAGGCAAAAGTGCTCAATTACAAGCTTGAGAATGATCTCTAGGGCACAACAAGGCTGCTGGAGGGGTTAATTTCACTGGAGGATGGCCGGAGAAGCTCGGCGGCGAGGTCCAACGAACTGATGAAGTTCCAAATCAGGATTTCTTCGATTTGAGCACAATTGGGGATTTTGATTCCACAGGCTTGCTCTACTAAGCTCACTGATCAACTTCTTCTACAGAATCGAGAGCTAATTTGGAAAGAATCGAACGGCATTGGGGAAACAGGGCAAATCGGGAATCCGGCGATCACCGGCGATGGGGATCGATCTGGTGCAATTGGGAGCTATGACACAGAGAGGGAGAAGAGAGGAACTCACTGGTGGCTTTGGATTGGAGATTGGGGCTGTGGAGAGCTCTGGCGACGGCGGCCTCGAAAACAGCTCTGTCGACGATTTGGACTCGGAGTCCTCAGCCGAACTTATGCAGAATTTGTAATTGTGAGACCTTTCAAGATGACCCTCCGGGAAGGTATGCTGAACAATGGAGAACAAGAGCACAGAGAGTTTAGACAGGTTCGGGCCCTCGATGGTTGGAGTAATAGCCCTACGTCCTGTTGAGATTTCACTAAGTGTAGTAAAAGGTTTACAAATTGGAGGAAAAAGTCCTCACAGGCGAGGATTTTTTCCTGTAAGGGTGTACAAGGAGAAGCTATGGGAAACTCGTAAGTGTTGTTTAATCTAAGCCGTAGACTTGGCTATTTGAATGATCGAGATATCTTGTATCTTGATTATTCTTTTGAGTCTAGTTCTTCCGAAAAATCTTCCATCCCCTGATTGATGCTCCATGCCATCCTTTTGTACTGTTTGAAAGGGTGCCATGTAGAGGAAACTTCATCAAACGGTTGCACGGACGGTTGGATGCGGTTTTTTGGAACTGCTCTTAACCTCCACGCAGGTCAAACACGTGTTATTCACGGATAACTGTATGTGTTAACCTTCTGACGGTCGATTCTCCACGTGTAGGAATCTTCGGGATACTTAGAATATCCTGTTGTATGGGCAACCGAATAGATAGATCCCAAGCATCTTGATCGGCAGATGTTCTGACCGCGGGATATTGGCTGACCGCGCAATATCCCGAATGTGTAGTTCGCGTATAGCCTACGAACTTCTGACCGCGCAAGGCTTACGGTCTGATCGCACGAAACCCGCGACCTGATCGCGTAAAGCTTGCGACCTCATGGTGATGTCCCTTAGAATAGCTTGAGTTCGTATCACTAGATACATGTCTGGTTCGAACTTGTCTTGAACCAAAAGTTTATTAGAAGTAACCCGGGTGTCAATCCTCGTCACCTGCGACCTCCCTCAACTTCACGATGGTATCCTTCATAGTCAAACCGCAGTCAGCGATGGTCATATCCGCGGCTTTCTTCTCCTCGCGAAGACGCCTCATCCTCGCCCTAGCATTGTCACCATCCGTCTTCATGCGCAGAATGCGTTGGAAGAGATCATCAAGGTCAAGCCGTAGCCGAGTGTGCTTCTCCGTAAGGAGCTTGTGCTCCTCCTGGAGGGCCCTCAGCTTGGCTTTCACCTTGCCCGAGTCTTCCACGACTCCCCTTCCCTGTGCAAATCAACAGGTCAAGAATGTATTGAACAGGGATTAACAATACAGGGGTAAGTCCAAAAGATTGAGAGTTCTTATCGGGGAGGGTGAGGCTGATGATGCCATCGAGGATGCCATTGGCGCAGAGAAGCTAAGGAGTCAAACAGTCTGAGAATTATAAAAACTTGTAAAGTAAATGACAATTTTTCCACTATCAATTTATAGAACTTCCAAAGCGATGCTTTGTGTTCTCCTAGGCTCCCGCGCGAAGATCGGAGACATAAATGATCACAGTTGAGAATTCGAAGAGCCGACACTTTTTCAGTCGGTTCGGACCTTAGAACCGTCTGTGATAACTACACTATCACAGTCAGTTCTTAGTTCACAACCGACTGTATATATCACAGTCGGTTCTGAGTTCCGTACCGTCTGTGATATTCTAGCTATCACAGACGGTTCTCAGCTGTGAACCGATTGTATCTATCACAGTTGGGCTTTAGGTTAGAACCGTCTGTGATAAGTAGACTATTACAGACGGTTTTGTGTTCAGAACCGTCTGGTTTACTATCACAGTTGTTTTTGACATCAGAGCCGACTATGATAACTGAACATATTCTCCCGACAGGCCTTCGCAGACGGTTTTTCATTGAACAGTTCATAACCATCTGTGATGTGCCATCCTGGATGTCTGTTTCTGTGGTAGTGCTTATAGGTGAAAGGGACAAGAGAATTAGTTGAAACTAAGTGGAAACACAATCCACATGTTATTCATTTTCTAAATATTAAGTGTATGTTAATTGTGCCTTGAACTAGTAGTTCACTTTCATATGATTAATTTCTTTTATCAAGTGTATGCAAGTCATGTCAACCAACAAAATTTTCTCATTCGCATAAGCAACAACTTATACTTGTTATACAACAATCGACCAACCATCTTTTATTATATTTGTCATATGTTCTATATGTTACTTAAAGCAAAAGTTATTGATTTGTATATATTTATCTCAAGGCTATTGTAATCGATATCTTTTCTTATGCAGGTCGTTAATAGTAAGGTGTTAAAAGCATATGAAGTGATAAAGATATTTTATGTCATAAGAAGAGTTTGAAAGTGGAATATTACTTTTGATAGTTATAGTTCGAACAACATATATAAAGTTAGGAATATTATATATGGGCATACATTTGGTGTAAAAAATTCTTAAGTGATATTTTTCTCGCAATTATTTCACAGATTCTAAATCTATTTTTTTTGGTTTTGTCAATTGAATAATTTGTGACCATTACGAATCTTGTCAATGGTTATATAAAGCAAAGAATTCAATATAATATATAATTGTGCCATTTATCCATTTTTTATAATTTTATTGCGAAATGTGGTGTGATTTCTGTTAGGATAGTGCATATTATAGTTTTAGTTGTAATATTTTTGCTTAATTACTAAAAAAATATATATTTAAAATTAATTATTGACATAATTCCCAGCGGTAAATTTACTACAAATAATTCATATATTTAAATTTGAAAGTCTAAATTCTCACTGACAGATCAGCTGGTAATAATTTATTTCAAATACTTGTACAGCTTGAAATAATGTATTACAAGTGGACATACAGGTGGGAAAAGTTCAAATTTTCCAAGCGACCTACAACTAGGAATACTCTTTGCCACTAGACCTACAGCTAGGAAAAATATTCCAAATAGTTATACAGCTTGGAATAATATATTACAAGTGGACATACAGGTGGGAAAAGTTCAAACTTTCCAAGCGACCAACAGCTGGGAATACTCTTTGCCACTGGACCTACGGCTGGGAAAAATATTCCAAATAGTTATACAACTTGGAATAATATATTAGAAGTGGACATACAGGTGGGAAAAGTTCAAACTTTCCAAGCGACCTACAACTGGGAATACTCTTTGCCACCAGACCTACAGCTGGGAAAAATATTCCAAATAGTTATACCACTTGGAATAATATATTACAAGTAGACATACAGGTGGGAAAAGTTCAAACTTTCCAAACCACCTACAGCTAGGAATACTCTTTGCCACCGGATCTACGGCTGGGAAAAATTGTTCCAAATAGTAATACAGTTTGGAATAATGTAGTACAAGTGGACATATAGGTGGGAAATGTTCAAATTTTCCAAGAGGTCTATAGCTGGGAATACTCTTTACCATTAGACCTACAGCTGGGAAAAACTTTTCACAGCACCTTTGTCGACGATTCGGACTCAGGGTCCTCAGCCGAACTTATGCAGAATTTGTAATTGTGAAACCTTTCAAGATGACCCTCCGGGAAGGTATGCCGAACAATGGTGAACAGGAGCACACAGAGATTTATACAGGTTCGGGCCCTCGATGGTGGGAGTAAAAGCCCTACGTCCTGTTAGGATTTCACTATATGAGATAAAGCTTTACAAACTAGCCGGGAGAAAAACTTTCACAGACGAAAGTTTTCCCTATATAAGTGTACAGAAAGAAGCTATAGGAGACTTGTAAGTGTTATCTAATCTAAGCCGTAGTCTTGGCTGTTTGAGTGATCGAGATCTCTCGTATCTCGCTTATCTTAGGAGTTTTATTCTTCCGAAAAATGTCTTGGATCTCCCGTTTGATGTACTTTGCCCCCTTTTTATATTGGTCGAAAGGGTGTCATATGAAGAAAACTGCATCAAACAGTTGGATGCGGTTGTTGAAGAACCGCTATTAACTTCCACGGAGGTTATTAACACGTGTTAATCATGAATAACCGCATATAATAACCTCTGACGGTCGGTCTTCAACGTGGAGGAATCTTCGGGATGCCTGGAATATCCTGGTATAAAGATAATCGAATAATTCAGTGCACCTTGGTCGAGAATGTACTGACCGCGGAGTGTGGGCTGACCACGCAACATCTTAGATATTCAGTACAGTCCGCGTATAGCATACGAACTTCTGACCGCACAAGGCTGTCGGCCTGATCGCACGAAACCCGCGACCTGATCGCGTAAAGCTCGCGACCTCATGGTGATGCCCCTCAGAAGTAACTTGATTTCGCATCGCCAGACACATGTCTGGTTCGAACCTGTCTTGAACCAAAAGTTTATTAGAAGTGACCCGGGTGTCAATCCTCGTCAACCTTTTCGCCTAGTTGTAGCAAACCTTATTCCCAACAGCTAAAGTGATGGGAATACTAGTTTTTGCCAGTTGTTCAACTGCTAGCATTGAAGTGCTATCTTATAGTGCAACTTGCAGCCTCGCAATGAAGGAAACCAATGCCACAACCGCAATGACAACGATCATCCCGTGGGGGAAAGGTTTGGCAAACTAAAGTTTTCTATGCCTAAGTTTGCAGGTTCCACTAACCCAGAGGATTACCTCACTTGGGAGCTGAAAGTTGACAAAATCTTTCGGTTGCACAACTATACCGAAGAAAGGAAGCTTGCAATGGCATCGCTTGAATTTGATGATTTTGAGCTGGTTTGGTGGGAACAAATTCAAAGCCAAAGAATAGAACATGGCAAGAATCCCGTTGCATCGTGGGCTGAGATGAAGGTTGAGATGAGATCAAGGTTTGTCCCTCGACATTACAAACGTGATCTATTTGATAAGTTGCAGGGATTGAAACAAGGAAGCCGCACGGTGGATGAGTACTACAAGGAGATGGAGATGGCCATGATCCGTGCTAATGTGTATGAACATGAAGAGCAAACTATGGCACATTTCCTCGCAGGTTTGAACCATCCCATCAAGCGCATCACCAAATTTCAGCTTTATAGCAATGTGGTTGGAGTTAGTGCGTCAAGCAACCAAGACTGAGAGACAAGTACAACAAGACTCCAAGATAACAAGGAGCTCTTCATTTGCTCCCCGTTCAACACCTACAACAGGTAAATCCACCTCTCGGTTCAATTCCTTTCGTGCTAACAATTCTAGTGCAGGTATTTATCCTAGTTCCCATGTAGCTCAAAGTGGAAAAGAGCAATCTACTCGAAATGCTAAGCAAGGCCCAGCCGCTAGTGCTACTTCTTCCGTGGGTTCTACAGTGAAGAGTAGTGCCATTCAATGCTTCAAGTGCTTAGGGCGAGGTCATATCTCCAAGGATTGCCCAAACAACCGCACCATGCTTATAACGGAGGGAGGTGAATATGAATCTGCAAGTGAAGAAGGGGATGTCCCAATTGCTGATTTGGATGATGAGGAAGATGAGATGACTTATTGTGATATTGAGACCGTTCAATCTCTCATTGTCACTAAGAAAGTCTTGAGTGTTCAGCAAAAAGAAGACCATGAACAACGCTGCAACCTTTTTCACACCAAAGCAAAGGTAAATGGCCGTGTGTGCAAGGTAATCATTGATGGGGGAAGTTGTTACAATTTGGCTAGCAAAGAAATGTGTGAAAAGCTTGGTGTGAAGCAACTGCAACATTCACACCCTTATCATGTGCAATGGTTGAATGATTGTGGAGAAGTAAAAATTCAACACATGGAGAAAGTGCCTTTCAAGATTGGTGAGTATTGTGATACCATAGAGTGTGATGTTGTACCTATGACGGTATGCCACTTTCTGCTCAGTCTGCCATGGCAATTTGATCGTGCAAGCCATCACAATGGTCGCACTGATCAGTACTCATTCAAGTAAAATAACAAGGAAATGGTTCTTCGACCAATGTCTCCCGTGTTGGATCTAGGTCGATCTAAGACATCTAGGTTTTGATGATTAATGACGATTTGGATAAATCCATAATGATTAATATTGATCTGGATAATGACAACTTTGATGATTAAATGACAACTTAGATAAATCCTGATTTACCACAAGTAAATTGAATTGATTATAGATAAACCCTGAAATGGATGTTTCCTTAGTTGTGGGTTTAATATTGATGCATATGTAGAGGGGGAACACGATGGTTGCATCAAACTTGTGTTAAGTGCAAATTGAAATGTCATATGTTAAATCCTGAAGTTGATGACTTCTTTGTCCTAATCTTGATATCGATGCACATGTTGAGGGAGAGCTCAGGATGATTATTTATCTATGTTTGTGCAAAAGTTTGATGACTCCTTATTCTAGATTTGATATCTATGTGTATGATTGAGGGGGAGCTCATCATTTTAGTCATCTCTATCGATTAATATCTTGACTTGAGTAATATGGATCATGTGCGTATTTCTTGTATCATATATGGTTCTATATGATTGTGGGATTCATATCTTACTCATTTATCACTTATTGAAATTGGTTTCATCATTTCACCGAAGAGAGAAATCGTCGAGTTAACTCCTGTGTAGAGTGATTTCTCTGGTGGTGATTAATGACGAGCTGTATATGAGACTAACGTTTGTGCATTGAGTGTATGTGTTCTAGTCTCAGATTGGTCGCGAGATGAAAGCAAGCAAGGGCGTGAAGAGGATGAAGTCGATATGAGTCATCTCGAGCGAGGTCAAGCTTAGCGAGGTCGAGCTTTGCAAGGACAAGCTTCAAGGGATCAAGCTTCACGAGGTCGAGCTTCACCGAAGGTAAAATCCAAGATTAAAGATTGTTTCTTAGGATTTTACCAGTCTCGGTGTTTGGAGACAGACCGGGTTGATAGGATTCTTTTTGCTAGTTTGACTGTACTATTAAGAAGGGTCGGAAACTAGTAGCTTGAATCTATCTAATGAGGAAGCTCAAATGCATTCATATCATCTTCCACTAGTGTTTTATCTCTTCTTGCATTGCTAGAGAGTCTAAGTGTAGTTTATGGTGCAATAGAGAATGCTTTGAAAACTGCACTTAGTCCTGATTTCCAGCTATTTAAATTGGTTATTTTCTAGAGCTGGTCGTGGTTGTACTTGCACATTCTGATCGTATCCTTGTTTGATACGTGGTCATGGTCATATCGCTAGTTTGGCGGTTTTCTATTTAGGGTTTGGTCATGGTCGTAGGAATTCGACCTGGTCATACCAGTCTCCGGCTCGCTTGCGTACGCTCGACCAAATCCACTCGACCACCTATTTTTGTCTGGATGTTTGACCTGTGTGGTCGTGGTCGCTGCCAAGAGCCAACCGGCGCATACGCGAGAAAACAGGAAGTACGTATGTGCAAATACCCAAATCAAGTTTAGAGTAAAATTGTCAAGTTCCTGTTTTCGGTTTGCACAGGCCGGACAGTGTGTGTGGTGCTCGGACATTGTCCGGCCAGTACACATCTCTTGTGGGTTAGGCAAATCAAAAACAGAGACAAATGCATTTGTCCGGTGCATTTGTCCGGAGAAGGCCGGACATTGTCCGATGTGGCCGGACAATGTCCGAACTATATAAAACTTGAGAGAATTTGTTTAAATGCACCAGAGATGTCTGTATTTGTTCGGAGGGTTTTGTCCGGGATGGGCCGGACATTGTCCGGTACGACTGGACAATGTCCAGCCTGTACAAACTTGTTGTGCCTTGTTTTGGAGTGTTAACATAGACAATTGGATTTGTCTGGTGCTTCTGTTCGGTGAAGGCCGGACAATGTCCGCCCTTTACAAATTAAGACCCCAACGGTCACTAACAAGTTTGCAACGGTCATTTGAGTTGTACTGGCCGGACAATGTCCGGCCTATACAATTTTGGTACGATTTGTTGCAAACGGTTAGTTTTTCTTTGAGGCTATAAATACTTCGTGTTTGGCTTCATTCGTGGCTGCTCAAGGAGTTCATATTTCAGCTGATAAGCTAGCCAAGTTCATTGCATATGTGTTATTGCATCTAGAGGCTAGATTTGAGCCCAAATGTTGAGTGGATTTGAGACAGAAGCATTTGGGTGAAGTTAAGAGTGTTTTGTGCACTTCAATCAACATTTGCATGCTAGTGCTAGAGTGTTGAGCATCTCATTTGCATCTTTGAGCTTCTAGCACGAGATTCGTTCAAGCAAAAGTGCATTCAGCTTGTTACTCTTGGCGATCACCTTCACCTAGACGGTGTCGGAGGAGAGTCGCTATCTCTCTATTGAAGTTTGTCGGAGAGGCCGACAAAAGCTTGTGAAGTGTTTGGTGCTCGCCTATCCGTTGTAGAGAAGAAGGAACCCTAGTGAGATATCCTTCATGGATATAGAAGCGAGGCTCACGAGTGAGCGCTTCAACGAGGAGTAGGGGAGGCCGGACGAGTCTCCGAGACCTCGGTAAAAATATTGTGTCAATTGCGTATTTCTTATTTGCTTTATATTCAGCTTGACACAATTGCTAAATTTACTAATGTTTCTTGTATGGTTGGATATTTTATATGGTTGAATGCAACTAGTTGATTAAATTGTTTTAAGCCTCATTGTATAATCTAGGTTTCTCGATTATCTTGTTGAAATTGCTTAGTGGGGAAAGAAATTTTAAAAGCCTCCTAATCACCCCCCTCTAGTCGACATCCTTGATCTTACAATTGGTATCAGAGCAAGGTCTCTCTTTTATCGGCTTTATTGCTAGAGAGAGGATGAATTCGCTAGAGAATTTTGGATTGTTAGCTCCTCACTTTGATGGCTCAAATTATTCACGGTGGAAAATTATGATGAGTACTCATCTTGAGGCATTAAATTTGAAATTATGGAGATTAGTGCAAAAGGGTATGGCTAACTCAGTTTCTTCGGATAAACATACTCTTATTTTATATACAAAGGCTAAAGATGTGCTTCTTGAATCACTTAGCCAAGATGTGCTCAAATTAGTGAGTAATTGTTCGACCGCTCAGGATGTTTGGATCACCCTTGAGTCTTTATTTGTAGGCACATCTAGTTTTGAGCATGTTAAGATGCGCTTGCTATTGCGGGACTATGAGGCATTTGTGATGTTGGAGCATGACACACTCTCCACCATATATGATCGCTTGATCAACATCACAAATGAGCTCAAAGCCCTTGGTGCTAATATATCCGATCTAGATATTTGTAGGAAATTACTCCAGGTGTTGCCGGAGGATTGCTATGGAGACTTCATCACCAATCTTGAAAATGGTGACCTTTCCGACACTTCACTGACCGAGCACATTGACATGCTTATGTCAAGTGAGACAATGTCCAAAGAAAAGGACATGTGCTCCACCTCCGAGCATATCCAGGACGATGACTTCAATGCGGAGGATAGGGAGTATTCGAGCGAGCTCAAAATCGAAGATGATGTGGTTTGCCTTAGCAAGACAAAGGCGAAACCGTGCAAGAAGAGCTCAGGAAAATCTAGAAAGAAAGCGTCGAAGTCGAAGTCTTCATCTCAACACAATTCTATATGCCCTTCGGTATGCGACTCGACGGTATCAAATTCTAACCTCTCTAATAAGGAGCTCATGGATATAATTATAGAGTTAAAAGGCTTGCTTGGAAATATGACTAAAAGTCTTAGCACTTTAAAGAACGATTACTCATCCTTAAAAGTGCAACATCAAGAATTGAAAGATTCTTATGATTCTTTGCTTGCCAAAAATGCCATTAACTCCACATGTGTATTAGATGTTAGAATTTCTTGTGACTCCCCTATTGATCCATCTCTAGAGTCACACACTTCTACTTCACATGCTATCAATAATTCATTGGTTAATTAATGGTTAAATTCAAATGCTAGTTTTGTGGACACTAGTACTTCATGTGATAATATGTCTAGTGATTCATTTAGTAATTCACATGATTGTACGGTTGATACTAGTAACTCATACCATGTTTCATCTAGTGATTCATCTTCATGCCATGGTGTTAGTTCTAGTCGCTCCTCATCGGATATGCCTAGCTCATCTAGAGATTATAATGGTCTGCCTTCTAGTTCATCTACTTGTGATGATATGCCGTCTTGTTCTTATTCATGTATTAATACGGAATCATCTCAAACACCTAAAATTGAAAATGATGAACTTAGTGGTAAAGTAACTAGATTGAGCAAAAACCTTACTAGATGTCATGAGGGTAATGCGATGCTTGTTAAACCCCCTTTAGAACATAATATTCATTTAAAATGGGAAAATTAAATCACGCTCACCCATCTAGTAGGAGGCATCATATAATTCATCACACTCATACAAATTCATTCAAAAAGCCCTCTCGTACTTTATGTTTATCATATCACTCAATAGGGAAACATTCGCATGAGTGTACATCAAACTCTTTTAAAGATGGTTCTTTTGGCTCTTATTTGATTTCTTTCTCTAGAAAGGGTTTATTTGCAAAACCTATTCATTTCTGTTTTCAAAAACCTAAAGATAGAGCCATTTGGGCACCAAAAGATTTATGCGACAAGGCTAGAGGGCCTCGTATAGTTTGGGTACCAAAAGGGGCTTAAATCTTTTTGATGTAGTTCATAAAATCTTTTGCATTGCTTTTTCTCCTTTTATTCTTAATTGTTTTAAATCATTTTAGAAAAATTTTGCAAAATAGTGAAATTTAAATCTTATGTTGTTGCATCTTTAGGGGTAATAGTTTTTAAATGCTTCCGTTGTCTATTGCACCCCTATATGTGAGATATTTCAAAATTGCAAGCATAAGGTTTTAAAACGAACACCATTGGGTCAAAATGTCAAATTTTCATTCAAAAGGCCAAAAATCATCAATTCCTATCAAAATGGTCTTCAAAATGTATTTCAAAGGTTTTTAGAGGCTTTAAATGAAAAACAATGTCAAAAAGTTCTTATCAAAAACTAGCCTCAAAATGATCTTCGGGTATCTTGTTTTTCAACCAAATCATTTTCAAACGCAAATCAAAATCTATTTAGAATTTGTGAAAACTTTCTTTACAAAACTCCTAGATATTATTATCCTGAAGAAGTTTGAAATTGAAAACTTTCTCAAAAGAGTTTTCATTTGAAAGTTATGGGTATTTGAATCTCATCGAAAAACTAGCTTTGACCCGAAATACCCTAAATATGCAAAACATGAGTTTGACCATTTCTATGGTCTTTATTTGAGAGCTTCAGCTCAAAATGACTTGAACAACTCATGTAAGCCATTTCATGTCAAAAATCTAATGAAAATCAAATTTGAACTCAATTTGTAAAAGTTTGTCAAAATTCAACCTCTTGGCTTAATACAAACATCAATTGGCCATAACTCTTTGTAACACCCTGAGTTTAGGGGTGAAAACTTCCTTTTTCATCAATAGCATGCATGCATGTATCAGTAGTAGTAGCCAGATCAGTATCTATCTCAAGCCCTAAAATCTCCAAATCTAACCAGTGACCAAAAATCAAGATCAGATTGTTCAGATGTGATCTATTAGTTATCCTGAATCTAAAAGCCTTCAGAACCTAGATCCACTTCTATCTCTAAATCCTAGAATTATCAACTCCATTTGTTTTCGAAAACAGAAATACCTTATATTACCCTAAATACTCTGAATTAAAATTTAATCTAAATCTTGACCAAGTTTAGACCAGATTATTCCTGGAACATGATCATGGGTATGCCAATACCTTGAACCAGAAAGTTGGCAGCCAGATTTTATCATCTAGACACTTTTCACAAATCAGTCCAAGAGTTATCGCAAATTAGTCCTTATGTGATATCTGAAAACCCAAAAAGGCTAAAATCTCCAGATTAACTCCAAATTCAGAATTTCTTCGGCAAATCTTCTCAAAATGCTATTTACCACAAGTCTCTCTTCTGTGCAGATATCAAAATCAAACCCTAAATGCCAGAATTCGAAATCGACAAAACTCAAATCTTTCTTTACCCTAATTTACCCTATTTTCAGTTTGTATCAAAAATTATTCAGATGTGCCAGATTTTATCAAACATCTTTGCCAAATATCCTATTGAATATATCTGCCAGATTAGTGAAAGCAAATTCAGTTTAAACCTCCCAGAATTCTAGATTTACAATTCAGTCCAAAATTCAAGATTTGAAACTGCAGTTCAGTCCATTTTCGACTAGGCCATTTACTGTGCGCACAACTAGAGCTCACCGTGCCTGTGCACCGTGGTTGCTCGTCGCCGGTGAGACTTTGCCCGCGCTCGTGACCGTGCATGTTGTGTGTACGTGTCCTCGCTCCAACTGGTGCCGTGGCAAGGTCGCTGCTACGTCGACGACCAGCGCCTGCTCCCGCGCGCGATCAACGGCTTTTTGTCAGCAACTCCTCGCCACGTCGCCTTGCCGCGCCAGTTGTTGTCGCCACCGCTTGCTACAGCTTTGCCAGGTCCCGATGAGGCGACACAGTGATTAGCTGCAACTTGTCGCCGTCGCATCACCAGTTATTGCTGTGTCTTCGCCGCTGATGCTCAGCACGTAACCGGTCTCATCCCCAGTTGCCAATTACTTCGTTGCCTCCTCCTTGCAAGCTTCGCCTGGCCTATTTAAGCCCCACTGTACTCAGCAGTTTCTTCACACCTCACTGGAATCAGCCAAGTCCTGGAATTCCTGTTTTCGTTTTCCTCTCCGGCGAGCCGTCGAGGAAGCACTAGTACAGAAATGCAGTCTACTAACCCCTATCTTCTATCGGTTATTAGCGATACAGCAGAAAATCGATAGAAAATGTGCCTCGCGGTCATAAAAGCCCGACGGATGTATTTTCCCTATCGGTTTATAAGAAACTTACCGATAGAATAAATAGTATGATTTACTCTAGCGGTGATGAACATATTTGCCGTTAGAAGAGATGCATAAGTACTGACGGAAGAATGTTGTGCGCCGATAGGACTAGTCGACTTCAACAACTAGACTTATTCTATCGGTACTGTATGAATATACCGACAGAGTATATTAAAAATTCCTATCGGCAATATGTAGTGCGCCGATAGAATAGTTGGCCTTCTACAAATATTTTTATTCTATCGGTAATGGATTCTTTTACCGTTAGAATATATAGAAAATTGCTTAGAACTGTTCGTCTTCAAATAGTTTTATTCTATCGATAATGAATGTTTATACCGGTAGAATATTGCAAAAAATATCTTAGAACTGTTGGCCTTCTACAACTAGTAATATTCTATCGGCAATGTACGTACACTCCGATAGAATATGTACAAAAATTCCTATCGGTAATATTTATTGTGCCGATAGAACCATTCGTCTTCTACAGATGTTTTTATTACTAACGGTATTCTGTTTTCGTACCGATAGAAAATATATATTTGTATAAATACACGGGTATGTCTCTTTCATTCTCACAGTTCATCTGGGGCTCGTAGTCCTAACCCGTAAGCTCCATGGACGGCCAGCGCACCTCTATAGGGGACCGCTGCACCTCCGCACCTCCATCGACGCCCTCTAGACGTCGGCATCCCAAGGTAGGTACGTAAAATTTCTGCAATATTGTTAGATTATTCTAATCCGATTATGGCAATAATTCTGCTTTTTTTGTATCCTTCATTTTGATGTGTCTTCTTTTCAATATGATTATGATCTGTTCAGGTCCTTGGATGATGCTCGTGAGGGGCAACGTATTTCACGGTTCTTCATCGCAGTACGCTGCCTACGTTGGCTTGTTGACGAAAGAAATGGTGAAGATCACCGTCGAGAGCTGGAAGGACGTGAAGGGCGAGATCTTGGTTCGCTCGGTCGAGAAGATGCTTAAGCCCGGCGTGTTTCTCAAATCAGGACCTATAGAAAGCATCTTACATTTTTTTGCATGCACCAGCTTGTGGCCAGATGCTTACCTACTTGGAGAAGAAGAATTGTTGTTATTTGCACAGCCATTCTACACCATCACCACACAGAACAACATCTGGGAAGGTCAGTTCTTTTTGTTAATGGAGTTGAGTTGAGTTGAGTTGAGTTGATCGAGTTTGAGTCCGAGGAAGTCACCAATACGTACAAATGTATGTCGACGGCAGTTCCAGTTTCTCGGGCGTCTTCGAACTGAACTCCTATGGTTAAGTCCAATGTGGTTCAGACATTTGCTGTTTTGGATGAATGGATTTGTGATCTATCAGGTCCAACTTGTAGTCGGTAGTTGCATTGTGGCAACCTGCAAAGGTTCCGTTTTATGTAAAATGCATGTATGGGCCACTGAGTCCTCGTCGTGATCTGTTGTTAATTTCAGACGTGGCTTTTCTAATATACATCGAATGTGTGAATTGTTGTATTTGTATATTGTTGTATATTTGTGTATCATGTATTGCTAATTGGGACATGAACTTGAATGTGCAGAGAGTTTTTGTGTATTTAATTGTATTGGTAGTTAGGTGTGTATTTGTACTGCTGTTTCGGACATGCACTGGAATTTGTGAACTGGCATGTGTATGTTTGTACCTGAATTTGTATTGGTGAACTGGCATGTGTATGTTTGTACCTGAATTTGTGAACTGGCATGTGTAATTTCTTTGGCAAGATGAAGTCCCAAGTACCTAAGAAAAGTATTTTTGTGTCTCCTAGTTAATCCAAAAATTAGCATTTCTTGAAATATATTGCTTTATCTTCTAGTTAAGATCCGTTTGATGTAAGATCTGTTTGATGTAAGATCTGTTTGATGAAAGATCTGTTTGATGTTACATTGATATGATTCCTTGAATGCGAGAAATGGCATGTGCATGTTTGTCCCAGTTTGGTACCAGTACCTCCTCTAACGGTAAGTACACATATTTACCGATAGGAAAACACATATATTTGCTCAGTCATGCATATTCTAACGGTAAATACACATATTTACCGATAGAAAAACTCTTGCTCGTGTGTCATGCATCATCTAACGGTTCGTACACATATCCACCGATAGAAAAACTCATGTGCGTGCTGTGTCATGCATGATCTTTCGGTCAATACACATATTTACCGAAAGAAGAAGTCCTGTACTTGCTCGGTAATGCACATTCTCTAACGGTATGTGTGTGTTTTTACCGATAGAATATGTGTGCGGCAAATTACCTAAGTTAGTCTAACGGTTATTTCATGTATTTACCGTTAGAAAAATGTCCATTATAAGGAAAACCCCACTCGACCATTGCTGAGCTGCTCTTTAATTTGTTCTGTTGGACTCTGTGTCCCTCTGTTTGTGACGAAAGTTCTAGCTACACTGCTAGGGTGATCAGCACAGGCTGGAGGGAAGTTGATTGCGCCCCTCTCTTTAAGGTACGCTTAATCGTCAACACTCATCTCTCTACTTGCAAGCTAGCTGTATTGTGTAGTTCCAAGTTTGTAGCTCTAAGCTTGGGAGCTTGGTAGCTGGAAATGCGTCATGTTTTAGGAGCTAACTAGCTTGTATTGTGTAGTTAGCTAGGTTAATTAGTGTTAATTTCGTCAGGCTAGGGTTCAACACATGTATCTGTTGTAAGAGGTTGTACATGTACATATACATAACTTAATCGGGCAGGTTTCATGCATGGCTTACTCGTTAAATTTTGTTAATTGTAGATGGACAGGAAATATTGGATGTATGGAATAAAACGTACTACTCTTGAATATTTGGATGGTGTGAATGAGTTTATTAAATTTGCTGAGCAACAAAAGGAGAGGAAGGGAGAGAAAAATATGCTCTGTCCTTGTACAGATTGTATGAACTTGAAGAGGTTTAGCAACTCTGATCAAATTAAGAGTCATTTGATTCGTCATGGTTTTAACGCGCGATACACCCGTTGGATATGGCATGGCGAAGATCTTGAGGAAACAAGCACCACTACTACCAGTCAGCACGACTCGGATGTGGATTGCAATAATATCGATGATCATCCCAATTTTGGTAATGTTCATTCCGATGTGCACGTAGATGATGATGATGACAATCTAGATGAGATGTTACGTGATGTAGAGGAAGATTACAACGAAAATGACTTCTGTGAATTTGAGAAACTGATTGCTGACTCTGAGAAGCCTCTGTTCCCTGGATGTGCAACATTTAAAAAACTGTCTTCTGTGCTGAGATTATATAACTTGAAGGCAGGAAACGGTTAGAATGATAAGAGTTTCACGGCACTATTAGATCTTCTAGCTGACATGCTTCCAGAGGGAAATGAGTTGCCAAGATCTACTTACCAAGCCAAAAAACTGTTGTGTCCGTTGGGAATGGAAATCGAAAGAATACACGCATGCCCAAATGATTGTGTGTTGTACCGTAACGAGTACTCCAGTTTGCATGTTTGTCCAAGATGCGGCGCATCGAGGTATACGCGTAGGGACCGGATTGACAGTGAACGTCACGAGGTAAGGAAAGGGCCCCCGGCAAAAACTGTGTGGTACTTGCCTGTGATACCTAGATTGAAGCGGCTGTTTGCAAATCCGAAAGTCGCGAAGCACTTGCGTTGGCATGCTGAAGCCCGAAAACAAGACGAAAAACTGAGACACCCAGCTGATTCTATTCAATGGAGAAACATCAACAGAACATTTGCTGAGTTCGGCGGCGAACTTAGGAATGTAAGGTTCGGGCTGAGTACAGATGGTATGAACCCACATGGTAATATGAGCAGCCGGCACAGCACTTGGCCGGTTCTTTTATGCATCTACAATCTTCCTCCTTGGTTATGCATGAAGCGCAAGTACATCATGATGGCGTTACTAATCTCAGGACCCAGACAACCCGGAAATGATATTGACGTGTTTCTAGCGCCTTTAATCGAGGACTTACAGAAATTGTGGAGCAAGGGTGTGCAGGTGTGGGATGCATACAAGAAAGAGAATTTCATCTTGCGGGCCCTGATATTTTGCACCATAAATGATTTTCCGGCCTACGGCAATTTGTCGGGGTATAGTACGAAAGGAGCCAAGGCTTGCCCTATTTGCCTAGATGAAACTGAGAGCATGTGGCTGCGAAACTGCCGGAAAACAGTGTACATGGGTCACCGCAGGTTTCTTCCGGTGCATCACACGTACCGTAAGAAGAGGAAATCATTTAACGGGAAGCCTGAGAAGGGATCAGCTCCAGTGTTTCTGACCAGTAAGGAGATTTACTCGCGCGTGAACGACATCAAAGTTGAGTTCGGTAAGCATTCTAAACCTCGAGAAAAAAATGTTTGGAAGAAGAGATCGATTCTCTGGGATCTACCGTACTGGGAGAACTTACAAGTTCGACATTGCATTGACGTCATGCATGTAGAGAAAAATGTCTGTGACAGTTTGGTTGGTTTGTTGTTGAACATTCCGGGAAAGACAAAGGATGGTGTGAGAGCTCGTCGTGACATGGTGGAAATGGGGATAAGGACTGAGCTTGCACCTTTAGAGAATGGAAAGCGTACATACCTCCCCCCGGCCTGCTATACGTTGTCCAAGAGCGAAAAAACAGAATTCTGTCGGTGCCTGCACGGTGTTAAAGTTCCATGTGGGTACTCCGCGAACTTGAAAAAACTTGTGTCTACGAAGAACCTAAGACTGGTTGGCATGAAGTCCCACGACTGTCATGTCTTGATGTCACAGATGCTTCCCATTGCTATCAGAGGCATTCTCCCAGTTAAAGTCAGAGAGACAATCACAAACATATGTTATTTCTTCAACGCAATATCTTGCAAGGTAAGTACGTGCACTCGTACTATAAGTTCATTACCTCCATTTGTGGAGCTTAATTAGAAGATTTTTCTGATATGAATATTTGGCGCAACTGTGTCCTCGTAGGTAATTGATCCCGATGGACTGGACGCTTTGCAACGCGACGTGGTTACAACTCTTTGTCAGCTCGAGATGTATTTCCCTCCATCCTTTTTTGATGTTATGGTCCATCTGATTGTTCACCTTATCAGAGAAATTAAGTTTTGTGGACCCGTGTGCCTGCGCTACATGTATCTATTTGAGAGATTTATGGGTGTATTGAAGGGATACGTAAGGACTCGTCGTCGACCCGAGGGGAGTATCATGGAAGGTTATGCCGCCGAGGAGGTGATTGAATTTTGCTCAGATTATATGGCCGGGGTTGACCCAATTGGTGTTCCTAGGTCCCGACACGAGGTTAGGCTTCAGGGAATCGGAACGATTGGATTCAAAGCTATCGTCCCCGCTCGTGATGTGTACACAAAATCACATTTTTGGGTCTTACAACACATGACGGAGGTCGAGCCATACATACACGAGCACAAGGTAATGTTACGGTCACAGAATCCTTCGAAGTCAGACGTTTGGGTCAGCAGAGAACATAACGGGAAATTTGCTGAGTGGATCCAAGAAAGAGTCACGCGAGCTGCCGAGGGCTCCGTAAGTGAAACTGTGACATGGTTGGCTAGAGGCCCAAGATTCACTGTAGGGACTTGGCAGGAGTACGACATCAATGGGTATTCATTTTACACAAGAGCTCAAGACGCCAAGAGTACCACGCAATGTAGCGGAGTGACACTGTTTGCTATTTCCGAGGATGCCAGGTCAGTAAGGGCGCTAAACTCATATTACGGTGTTATTGACGAAATATGGGAGCTCGATTACGGATTACTTAAGATTCCCCTGTTTCGATGCCAATGGGTCAAAATCCCTCGAGGTGTTCAAGTTGACAGTTACGGGTTTACTCTCGTCGATCTTGGTAGAGTCGGACACCAAGACGATCCATTCATACTTGCAAAGCAAGCCACACAGGTATTCTACATCGTTGACCCGGCCAATCCAAACTTGCATGTTGTCCTCCACAGCAAGAGACGTATTGTTGGGGTCGAAGATGTTGTCGACGAAGAGGAGTATAACCAATTCGATGAAATACCTCCATTTTTAGAGGATATTCAATCTATCCGTACTGAAGATATCGACGAAAAACATATCTGCGAGATGACCACGAAGAAGGATTATGGGTTGAGAACCATTGATGATTAATTTCTATTTCAGGGATAAATGCCAAGCAAACAGCCCACAAGTTCGGCAGCAAGGTGAGGAACTTATCATTAATACATCAGGCAGTACATTTTTCTTTAGAACTTAATGATAAGCTAGTTCACAGCATTAATACATCTCAATTTTACTCCACAGCATGAGTTCTAACATGTACAGTACCTTTATCCTGTAAATACTTAATTCTTCCCTTCAAATAGCACTTGCAAAAATTTCATCGCAGCCTCTTGCTTCTTCAAATTAAGTTCTGCAAAAATCCCTTTTTTCTGACGGTATTTTGTTATTTATACCGATAGAAAAGGACATCCGCTACTTTCCCAAATCTCTCAGGCACTTCAAAACGTTTTCTATCGGTATTGTTCTATTTTACCGTTAGAATAAATTCGGTAATCTTACGGTATTTGTTGTCTGACGGTTTTTTCCTGTTTTTACCGATAGAAGAATACTCTGCCGCTTCGAATTCTCAACCGTGTCGCCATGCGTCGCCTTGGAAACTCTATAAGTACCTCGCCATGTGTCGCGGTATTTTGTTGTTTTTCTAATTCTCGAACGGTTCGACTCCTCATCTTCTCTTTCACAATGGCAACCTCCATGGGATCGTCAGCCACGCCCTCCCCGGTAAGAACTCTAAATCTCCTCGGTTTACCCCTGTATTGTTAATCCATGTTCAGTTCATTCTTGACCTGTTGATTTGCACAGGGAATGGTAGCCGTGGAAGACACTGCCAAAGTGAAGGCCAACCTGAGGGCCCTCCAGGAGGAGCACAAGCTCCTTACAGACAAGCACACTCAGCTACAGCTTGACCTTGATGATCTCTTCCAGCGCATTAAGCGCATGAAGACGGATGGTGACAATGCTAGGGCGAGGACGAGGCATCTTCGCGAAGAGAAGAAAGCCGCGGATATGACCATCGCTGGCTGCGGTTTGACTATGAAGGATACCATAGCGAAGCTGAGGGAGGTCGCAGGCCTTCTCGACGCGGTAGTAGTTGATCCTAGGGACAACTTGTCGCTAGAGGAGTCCTGCGTCCTGGTTGCAAGTCTAACTGACTCTATTCTACATGCAGCCAGGACTAAGACCACCCCTTGACCTAGCATTTTGGGTTTTATTTTTTTTTGTAAGTGATAATACAACAATGAATGAACAATTTATTTTTATGTCAATTTTCTAATTTTCCGGCTATCTTCCCTCTTTCTTTATCATCCTGCAGCTTTCAACCACGGTCTGTTTGATGTTAAATTGGGTGTACCTTTTCATTACTCTGATGGTTTTTTTGTTGTTTTTACCGATAGAAAAAGGGCACCCATACTATAATCTCAAGCACTTAATCAAAAAAATTTTCTGGGGAAAATTGGTCTCACGGGATTTTATTGTTTATACCGATAGAAAACGGCACTTTTCATTACTCTGACGGTATTTTGTTGTTTTTACCAATAGAAAAAGGGCACCCAATACTATAATCTCAAGCACTTAATTAAAAAAAATTTCTGTGGAAAATTGGTCTCACGGGATTTTATTGTTTATACCGATAGAAAAAGGCATCCACTACTTCAAATATTTTTCCAGGAAATTTACTTGTTCTATCGGTATTATTTTGTTGTACCGATAGGAAAGTACATAAGTCTATCGGTATCATTTTGTTATACAGATAGAAAAGTTCCTCCACTACTTTATTACTCGTACATGGCCCTTTAGTTTCCCTCCACTCGAACAGTTCCACCTTAGAGCACTGCGTCGCTTTGAGAGCGAAGAAAACCACAACCTCCGCTGTGACCACTCACTTCCTCTCTCCCACACGACGATCGCCGGCTGGACACTGGTTCGCCACTGCCACCGGTTCTTATTTTCGTCCTTCGCCGGCCGCCGCTGCGTTCTACACCGCCTCTCCATCACCAGAACTGATCGCCGTCGTAAATACCCTAATTCGTCGTTCTATTTCCAGCATCTTCTTTATTTGATCCTAGTGTTTTGCACGTACTAATTGTTCGAGTTTTGCAATTACACTAGGGTTCCCTATTGTGTTGGCTTATGTACATTCCGCTGGCAATGTTGATTTAAATTAGGATTTACATAATATGTTCCAGTGCTGTAATGAACCTGTTTTGAGATTTTAACTTATCTATACTTCTGTATGTGTGATCAATTGTATCCAACTGCCATGTAATGCAGATTATATGTTGGAGGTGTTCTTACACATATTCTATCGGCAGCTCATGTGTTTATCGATAGAAAATATTTCTGCACAAGTAGTAAAACTTAATTTGGATCTGGAAGGACATGAGCCATGCAATGTACTAGTTTGGTTGGGAATTTTTACTCACTTCGTATGAATATATGGCAATGTGGATGGGTCTTCGATGTATATGTTTCAAATGCCTATACATGACTTTTCCCAACCTAATAGATGTGAAGTCCTGATGACTCACATACAGGCTAGGCTAAAGATTATGCACAGTGGCACTTAGATGCTTGTGTGCATATTTACGTGTGAAATAATAATGCTGGCCCATGAATATTAGTATAGCAAATCATCGAGAATGTTATGTGATGACAGTGAATGGTGGCTTGTCAACAAAATTCCATATGTAGAGAACATTGTTATGTTCTATCGGTATCTCATGAGTTTGCCGATAGAAAAATTGTCTTCTGTGGAGGTTATGGTCTATCGGCAGCTCATGTGTTTACCGATAGAAAATATTTCTGAAGAGTTCAGGAAGTAACTTATGCATGTCTTTCTTTTTGTATTATTTTCCCTTTTGCCGCCCTAGTTAGTCTCCAGTCCTGGGCTGAGTTACGGAACTCCAAGGCGAATTAATTGCCATATATATGGTTTGTTGAAGGTTTTGTAGGGGAAGACATGTCGTCTTCATCGGATGGTACTAGTGGTTCGACAAGGGCCAACCCCATCGTAACTACTGAAGATGCAGCTGCTACATCCCAGCGCAAGAGGGTGGGGCGAGGCGCGACGACGTTGGGGCGTTTGGCCAAACACACGGATCTTTCTTGTGAGTTCAACCAATTTGGGAGGCCGATTGGAAAGAATGCTGGGAGGTACGCGGCGTACGTTGGGCTGTTGGCGAAAGAAAGGGTGAAGATCACCGTCCAGAGCTGGAAGGACGTGACAGCGGACGAGAGGGATAGGTTGTGGGCGGAAGTGAAGGTTAAATTAACTGAAATCGCTGAACTCTTTCGTAATCACGTTCTCTTGGCTTATACTAAAGTTTAACTAACTCGTAATTAATTATATGCATTTTTCGGAAACAGGCTAAGTGGAACATCCCCGACGATACACCTAGGGCTGCCTGCTTGAAGGACATGAACGGAACATGGAAAACCTTTAAGAGCTGGCTCGTCAGTAACTTCCTCGCTGCGGGGAAATCTCCTTGCGAGAAGTACCCCTTCATATCGGAGGAGGTATGGGAGGAATTCACCAAGCAGAAGGGGACTGAGGAGTTCAAGGCCCTTAGCGAGAAGAATAGGGTGATCCAGAAGAGGAACGACCACCCGCATCGGCTCGGATCCCGAGGCTATGCGGGGAAGGAGGAGCAGTGGAAGAAGGAAGAGGAGCAAAATCCTGTCATCGACACCCCTGAGTTGCCGCTCTCCGAGATCCGGGATGAGAGGTGCAAGCGATGGTGGAGGGGGAGGGGGTCCGTGTCGTCCACGGGGTCTATGCAGTTCGCAACCCCTGGGGACGCCGACGTTGTGAGGCGAATGGTAAGTTGGCTAACCTCGTAAACTGTGTGCGCACAAGTGTAAATAAGGCAATTTGTCTCACAAGGTACCTTTAAATGTAACAGATCTCTTTTGAGAAGGAGGCAGTGGAGCGATTGTTTACCCCGCAGAGGGAGAACGACATCCTCACCCGGGCTCTAGGAAATAAGGAGCATCCCGGGCGGACACGGGCCGTGGGAGCCATTGTGTCGTGGAAGGCCGGTTTCGTAGATCCGGCTCCACTGAGGAAGAAGGCCCGCTCCTGGAAGGAAAAGGAAGCTGACCTCTCCGATAAGATACGGGCTGAGGTATGGGAGGAGATACGGGCGGAGATGCGGGCTAAGATACGGGCTGAGGTACAGTCTGAGGTGCAGTCCGAGGTCGCACAAATGAGGGAAGAGTTTGCACGGTTGAGAGAAGCATTGCTGGCCAAGAGTGCAGATGCGGATCCCCAGGACGACGGTACCCCGCGGGGTCGGATAAGCAGTTGCGCTTCGAAGGTACTCGCGGATCCAGTGGATCTACTTGAGGTACTGCAAGCCTTCATCTGTGCACTTAAGTTGATGCCACTCCCATTCTGTTAGAGTTATTTCGCTAACCTATTTTAATTGTTACAAATTTGCAGGGGCCGGAGGGCTGCATCCTACAGAATCACGCAGGCGCCGGGCAGAAAGTGGTTGGACACGGCTTCGTATATCCGTCTGGGCCGGATGTCCGGGTCCACTGTGTACCTATGCGGTTGGGTTTCGCAAAGGTACAGGTGGACATGGTCATGCCGGGCTACAACGATTCTCCGTTGCCAGTCCCAACAGACGAACTGCAGACACTTGCTGAGGCAGTGGGCTCCTACGTACAGTGGCCCAAGAAGTGTCTTGTAATACAACCGGTAAATCCTACACATTTTAGATTACATCCTACTCAGTACACTCAACTTGCATAATCTCACATACGTGCTCAATAATTGAAGTGGCCTACCGCTGGGCTACCAGGGGACTGCGCCCCCAGATTGGGGCATGAGGCCCGATCTCGTGCGACCCTGGACACATCAAAGACGGCCTCGACCCCACCCAGCGCATCCACGCCTTCACCTCGGAAGAAAGCTGCCATCACCTCGCCCTTGCCTTCGAAGGTACGCGCTCAGTCCCCGGCAAAAGGCAAGGGCAAAGGCAAGGGAAAAGGGCGACAGGGACAGCCGGAGAGGTTCACGAACGGGTTCCCACTCATGTCGGAGGCAGCTTTGCGCAAATTGGATCGATCAACCAGAGACCTCCACGCGTGGTACCTACACCGAGCTCGGCGCAATCTGAACTTCTTAGTTCCCTACAGGCCTGGGCAGTTCCACCGTGAGCCCAGGAGTATATCCGTGGCACACGAGGATCTGTTCGACCTCTACAACTGGCGGGAGCTCGATATGTCCATCATACGGACTGGAGTCCTGTGAGTTTGCTGATGCTATCTATTGCTGTTTTCTAACTCTGTTTGCTAACTCTGCATTGTTGTAGTTCATTTGAAATGTAGTAACTTTCTGTGCAATACTAATGTTGTCCTTTGCATGCAGGTGCATGTACAGGCTAGCATCGGAGGCTGCGTGTGACAAGGTGGGTTTCCTCGACCCAAAGAAAATAAGCCTCACGATGCTAGAGCACGACGCCGCGCACGCTGAGCAGTACATATCCAAGGTGCTGATGGCGCAGCAGGACAGGGAGTTCATTCTGGTGCCGTACCACCAAAGGTTAGTGCATTTCGTACTAATTTAACTCGATCTTGTATGTTACACCTGAGATATACTTTGAGCACGCGGTCCTCTTTTACGTACAATGCAGGGGCCACTGGATCCTCATCGTGATCTGTCCGCAAAGGAACGAGGTGTACTACCTCGATTCGATGCGTGACAAATTATCAATGGAATATGTGGTCAAGGGGAATATGGAGGCGTAAGTAACTTATATGTTTGATTTAAATTTTCACCTCACTAGCTCATGATAATACATTAACGGGCAATACTAACTGAAATGCAGGGCTTTTGATAAATATGCGTCCGCTGGAGGGAGGCATGCCGCACCGCAGGGCTCCCTACTAGCTTGGAAAGAATATGAGGTACTCACGAGACTTTTTGTTTATGCTTAATTAGTTTATGGAAACAATAGCTAACATGTCTTCGCATATGCAATTATCTCAGTGCCATCAGTAGCCGCAATCGTGGGAATGCGGGTTTTATGTGTTGCGCTACATGTACGACCTAGTGCAGACAAACTTTGCCCAATTCCCCCAGGTAAGCATCGATAGCTAACTCAAATTTGAAAATTGGGTGTCACGTTCTAAATTAGGAAGTTAGTTACTAAGTATTCACACATGCTTGCAGATCGCCATGTCGAAAGACTCATACGAAAATGCAAAGATTAGAGATCTTCGACAAATCTGGGCTCAATATGTCATGGAGGAAGTTGCGCCCAACCATCCGCCATGATAATTTTCTCTTTTTCTGTACTCTGTGCATAGACTGTTTATATACATGTGAATAAATGTCCACATTCTATTGCAATTTGTATTTGTCCATATATATGTGAATAAATATGAATAACTGTCTAATGTGTCAATCTGTTCTGTGAATTTACCCTTCTTTGCATCTGTACTGTATTGTGTATCCAATCTATAATGTATTGCATCTGTACTGTATATGTGAATGTACTGTATTGTGAATGCAAATAATGTACTGTATATGTGAATGTTCTATCAGCAAATTCATTCACAGCCGACAGACCACTACAAATTTTCTATCGGTAAACTCATCCACAACCGAGAGACTACTGTAGTTTTTTTTATCGGTAAACTTGAAATTAACCGTCAGAATAGTGTGACTTTTCCTGCCGGTGAACTCATCCACAACCGAGAGACTACTGTGGTTTTTTCTATCGGTAAACTCATCCACAACCGAGAGACTACTACCTATTTTTCTATTGGTAAACTTGAAATTAACAGTCAGAATAGAGTGACTTTTCCTGCCGGTGAACTCATCCACAACCGAGAGACTACTACCACTTTTTCTATCGGTAAACTCATTTCAAACCGAGAGAGTACTAAGCTTTTTTCTATCGGTAAACTAGAAATTAACCGTCAGAATAGTGTGATTTTTCCTGCCGGTGAACTCATACACAACCGAGAGAGTACTAAAATTTTTTCTATCGATAATGTCATTTCCAACCGAGAGAGTGCTACACTTTTTTCTGTCGGTAAACTTATAATTAACCGTTAGAATATGGGTATTTTTCCCAACGCTAAACGTCAGACGACGACGGGTTTTCTATCGGTACATTCATAAGGTGCCGATAGAATAGTAATATTTTCCTGTCGGTAATCATGTAACTAACCGTTAGAATAGTGCTACTTTTCCCTCCGTTAATCGTCAGACTACGACGGGTTTGCTATCGGTACACTCCTAAGATGCCGATAGAATTGTTAATTTCTTCTGTCGGTTATTTACCGATAGAAAATGTACTGTCTTGTTCTATCGTGTCTATCTCTATCGGTACGAAAACCGATAGTAGAAGGGTTTTTTTTACCGATAGAAGAAAGCTTTTCTGTACTAGTGAAGCTCACGGTACCAGGACGCCCTGCTGCATCAATCTTCGAATTAAATCCATCAGTGAGTTCCCCTTCTCATCCTCTCTGTGTAGTATCGTTTAATTGCTCCCCGGTGACCTCTAACGCCGGCGATCACCGGAATTGCCAATTGCCCTGTTCCTGCAATGTAGCTTAATTCAGCCCGAATTAGCTTTCGATTTTGTAAACAAAATTGATCAGTGAACCTTTTTAAGCATGGTTGTGAACTTAGAACAATCAATTGATTCCAATTTGAAGCTATTCCCGATTTTGCAAATTGACAGTCGCTGGCTCACGTCGCCAAGCCATACCGGCGATCCTCCGGCCAAATTGACGTCGCCAGTAGCTTACTCATACCCTTCTATCACTCCTAGAGCAAGGAATCGAGTTCAATCGGCTTATGTTGAAAATGCCCAAATGGCAGTGTTCTTCTCCGGCGCCGATCACCGAAAAAGTTTTCCCAGCCGTTTCAGCCCAAATCACTTTGTCTTTTAGATGCGCCTTAGCCTCCTGAGTACTTTTGTCTTCTAGCCCGACACCTAGATCGGCCTAGATTGGAAGTTATAGCTTTGCCAAGATTGTGTCCAGAAATGATCTAGTGCAGTGTGTTCATCTCAGTTCATCATCAGATTTCTTGCTGTCCAGCCATTTTCAGCCATAGATCCTATTGTAACTTTTGTTCCTGTTGTCAATGCCTACCTCCCAGACAAAGTGGTGCATCAATTGGAGCTCCAGATCAAAAGTTATGCTACGCCCTAGTTTTTGGCATTGTCAGCTCTATGCCAGAGCTTGTCAGCCAGTGGCATTGACCTTGTTTACCCACTTCTGTTTGTGCATTTTGAAAACCACTTTGTCCACTGAATTTGTAGAGTTGTGATCTACATTTTCTTCTACTACCACAACTTGAGATAAGCACTCTACCTTTTCTTAAAGCTATGTCAAAGCCTTGATCCGAATGTCGATCTGTTGACATTCGCTGTTTTGATTAAACCAGCCACAAAATTGTTATCCGTATTGTAATTCCTTGAAACCCTAGAATCTCGACTCAGTTTAGTTTGCAGTTCAAATTATCTCCAGTGTAGTTCAATCATTCTTGTTGAGCATTTCTGCATATAAGTCATAAAACATTTTAATATTATAAGTAATCATTGTGTGTTTGTTTGTCGTCGAGCAGATTCAAAAGCTGACTTTGAAGATTTTGCTGTTGACCCGTCATCAACTGCTGTATTTTACGACGCGGAAGGCAAGTCATATCCTTGGTCATCTTGAACCTCTATTTTAAATGTTGCTAAAACATAACCTTGAATATAGACAATATTGCATGAGAAAGATTGAGAATGGTTGATTTATGAATTGGCA
This sequence comes from Pharus latifolius, assembly GCA_019359835.1. NCBI lineage: Eukaryota > Viridiplantae > Streptophyta > Magnoliopsida > Poales > Poaceae > Pharus > Pharus latifolius. Next base: position 61,789,609 of record CM033324.1, on the reverse strand, counting down.
GTACTAGACTGATTATCTGTGAAATGTGAAATAAACAAGTTTGGAGCTATGAACTATTATGTATGTATATATTTATATTCATGAAATAAAACCCCTAGCCGTGACCAGAAAAATGGTGTGGAATGGCTGTAGCACTGGAGGTGCTAGACTGCAAAGGATATGCAGGCACTGAAGGTGCAGGGTTGTGGATGGTCTGGTCACTGGCATATAAGGACTAGAACTTTGTGTTGTGCGTCTAGTGGCATGAACAACGTGCTAACCGCAAGCCTGGTATGGGACAGGCCTGAACAAGTAATTATGTGGATCGCACATGAAACCCCTGCATGAGATGTGTAATGATGCACGATAAACACGGAGTGCGGCTCCCACACATATCACTGAAGGTGATCAAGCACGCTGACCCAGTAATGGGAATAAGCAAAGGGGTGGAGGTTAGGATACAGCCTACCACAACTGTGTCTCGCGGAGAGCCACAGGGTCAGGGGTGAATTGTAAGTGATGCATAACAAAAGTTCTTGTTATCTCCACCTTGCCACTCACACATGGTTGTGAGGAGGGGTCTAATCATTTTGATAAGATGGGCTTGAAAGTGGAATATCTTGCGGGTAAATTGGTACCTCTCTGCAGAGTTAAAAACGTATTCGAATACTCCGAGCTCCCGGGTTTATAGGAGTCTACTGCGGTGGATTAAATCCACGGGGTGTGACACAAGTACTATTTTCTAAATAAAATGTGTTAAATCAAGATTACCCAAATGACATGTGTTGTCATGATAAGGAGTGCTGCCGTGGGCTGTCGTGTGTCGACTTGTCGCGGTAGTGCTATAATATAGTGAACATGAATGATGATGTTATATTATGAAAAGTGCTGCCGTGAAATAAGATGAGATGAGGTATGAAAGAAAAAGATTATTTTATAAACATCCATAATTCTTGACTAGTCTAGGTTCATACCATCACTACTATATGTACCTATTCTTACCTATGACTTGCTGAGTACGTAAGTGCTCACCCTTGCAACATTCAACTCAATAGATGGAGCCTACCTTGATCAAGATGATGGCATGGAGTACTTCGTGGATCCAGAAGGAGGAGAATCAGTTCCGCCAGAGCCCTGAAGTGTGTTGTTCTGCCGTCAACTTCTTTTGTGGGAGGGTCACCTATCTTCTGCTGTGTAGTTAAATATTTTGCTAAACCCTGAATGCCTTGTAGGCATTGTAATCCTCTTTATGTAATATTAAGGCCAGCAGGCCACACTGCTTAATATTTTGTTAGTACTCTGTTGCAATGTAATATACTCATGTGTTTGACTCATCCTGGGAAGTCAAAGGTTTGTGAGAATGGGACTAGCTGCAGCGAGCTAGGTCTCTACAGGAGTAGTCGTAGTCCCAGTCTTGGGATGCGACACTCTTAATCGAAAAATTATTTTTGGAAAATATATTTGATGCATTTAAAATCATCTCTGCAAATTTTCATCTCAATTGGATTGGATTTGATTTGAGTAAAATTGACTCTTTTCACAAATCAAATATGAAACTTGCAAAATTCAGTTTTCTCATGGTTTTGGGCTGATTTGTTATCTTCATATCTCTCTATTGGTTGGCTATTTGGAGAAATTTTCTATATGACATTTTATCCTCTATAATTGGTCTTTCTTGATAATTTATTGTAAAATTATTGAAAATCATTTGCATAGATTTTCAAGTGCTTATAAAAGTGTAAAATGATTTTCTCAAACCTGAAATCCGAAACTTTAAATTTGACCAACATTTGTCTTTTTCATATCTTATTGTTGGATCATATTTTGGCTTCACTATAAAAGGCAATCTTGTTTCTCATTGCATTATCTATCTCCAAATACATTTTGGAATTTTTGGAACTTTTTTGCATATGTTTTGATGGTTATAAAGAAGCCAATATGTTTGAGAAAATTTTAGTCTATTTGGATGTTAATCTCTCAATTCTTCCATTTGACCAAAATATTTGATTCTTGGATTTTCATGGAAAGTGCTTGTGTTGATGAGTTTTATCTCTATGAAACTTTTTATGAGTTTTGATGATCATTTGGATGGCTTCTCGATTTGAGTTCAATTTTCATTTTGTTTATCTTTAGAACTCATTCCTTTAAATCCATATACTATTTGGTAAAGTTTCAAAAATGAAAGTAAATGAAATTTATGCCAAATAGAATACTCTCTTGCATGACATGGCCTTAAATTGATTTCATTTCAAACATTCTTTGGTTAGGCCATGAAGAATGAAACTCTAGATCTTCGCTCTTGTTTTGATCTTTGTTGAACTCTCTTACTTTTCACAAATAGATCATTTTCATCTCTTGCACAAAATTCATGATAAAACATGGATGACACATTTAGGGGGAGCAACTTCAAAATCATTGAATCCTTGTATACCCTAATTGTGCACATGTATCAACTTATGCACTTGTTTGGTAAAAATGGTCATTTTCGAGCAAAAAGGTAAAAATAGCTCAAAACTTTCAAAATATTCAAAATTACCACAAAACCTTCATAATACGTTTCAAATATGGTTTCAAAGGTTTTGAAAGTGAAACAAAAGAGTTTTGAGCTAAAATGCAAAATTTTGACAAAATTGAAGAATTCAGGATCTTGTTTTGGCCATAAAAGATTTATTTCCATAAAATAAGATGGGTTGAGTTTTGATCAAAACTTTCTACATGTATCATTTAGAACTCACTCACCCTAAGATAGTTCATATTGAACTTTTTCTCAAAAGGCCTATGGTTATCAAGTTATCACATATTCTAGGTCGCCCGAAAACGGCTATCAACCCAAAAATACCCAAAAGTGCATTTTTGTGATTTTGGCTATTTGGACTGGACTTTCTCCTATGTGTTGGTTTGGAATAGTATTTCAAACTCATCCAAGTCCAAATATTTGAGAAAAATCCAAGTTTTATCAATATTTGAAGTTTTTGTGAAATTCAATATTGGTTTTACCCTTTTACCCAAAAATCACTTCTTGAGAATTCATTTCATGATCTCCTTCAAATCAATTTCATTCAATTGGTATCCAACAAAGTTTCTGACTTGTTATTCAAATCTATTATGGAACTTGAGTCAGTTTTTGAAGCAAAATTGCAAAAATCACAAATTTCAGAAGTTTCAGCAGTTTTAACTAAATTGTCTGGACATTGTCCGCCCAGTGCTGGACTCTATCCACCCCTACCGGACTTTGTCCGGCCCTAGCAGACATTGTCCGACCTATGTGAAACTGGATGGTTTCTGAATTTTTCGGCTGTTGCTTTCTCTCCTTCCCTGTTTTGTTCAGTTTTTGCTTCCATTACTCTCCATATGTTGCAATTCTTCATGATTCATATGATGGTGTTTAAAATGCCTTTGATTTGTGATTTTGGATATTAAAATAAAAAAAAATTCATGAATTTGGAGCATATTCAAATGAATTTGAGATTTGAATTTATTTTTGAAAATTTGAACTCCTCACTAGGTCATATGCTTTTATCTCAACCTTGTGACCTAAACATGTTTCGACAAACCTCCTTTTGGCATATTTCTCATTTGTATGTCTTATTGTGTTTTATGCCAAAATAAGTGAATTTTTGAGGATTGAATCTATTGTTTCAAATTGAGTTGGTTTAAAATCTCAAAATCCTTTCTTATATCAAATGATTTCCAAAATTGAAAGGTTAACACAATCATCCTCAAATATTCAATTGAGACATTATATTCTTGTGTGTCAAATACATATTGATGAAATGACTTTTGATTGTACTAATGAATCCCTCTATCAAGAATATTTGTAAGATGATGTTTAGGGAAAGCGAGATGATTCAAGAGCAAACACTACTACAGAAATGCTTTTCGCTATCGGTTCAAAATCAAATCTACTATCCGTTCTCTTACCGCTAGTGATCGACATGATAGAAGGAACGTTGCACAACCCTATTAGTTAAAAACCGATAGTAAAATACCTTCACCTCCAACGTTTATGTAATCGCTATCTACAATTCTACTATCGGCTCAATGATCCCAACCGATAGTGATGTTATATTTCTTGTAACGGTTATTCACTGGAAACCGTGTCGCGCCCCACACAGGGTACCACGACTACTCCCGTGGAGACCCAGCTCGCTGCAGCTGGCCTCATACATACATACCATTGACTTCCCAGGATAAGTCAAGCACAGGAGTTCATTGCAGCAGAGTAACTTACAAAATATCATTCATAAACAGTACGGCCTGCTGGCCTGGTACAATAAAAGAGTAATACAATGCCTTCACGGCACAAATGGTCTAATTAAAACAAAAGACAACTGCTCGGCGGAAGCTAGGCAAAACCCCCACAGTCGTAAGAAGTTGACAGCAGAACAGCACACTTCAGGGTTCTGGCAGAATTGGCTCTCTTCCTTCTGGATCCACGAAATTTCCCAAGCCTTCGTCTTGGTATTGTAGCACTCCATCTATTGTTGATAAGTTGCAAGGGTGAGCACTTACGTACTCAGCAAGTCATAGGTAAGAGTAGAGATACGTATAGTAGAGATGATATGATCCTATGCTATTGAGGGAAAAGAGGTGAGAGGGTTTTTCCATAAATACTTTTCTTCCAAGCTTTTCAAATCTCATGCTCATGGCAGCATTTCATATACTTAGGGCACAATCCACGTGCCTCTTAGTTATCACATGATCACTAAATTATGGTACTACCGCGACACGTCAACACATGACAGCCCACGGCAGCACCCCTTATCATGACAACACATGTCATTTGGGTAATCTTGAACTAACAAATTTTAATTTATAAAGCAATACTTGTGTCACACCCCGTGGATTTAATCCACCGCGGCATACTCCTAAAACTCGGGAGCACGAAGTATTCGAATACATTTTTAACTCTGCAGAGGGGTACCAATTTACCCGCAAGATATATCCACTTTCATGCCCTTCCTATCACAAGAATTGGACCCCTAACTCACTTCATACTGTGAGCGGCAAGGTGGAAATAACAAGAACTTTTGCCAGGTTTCACACGCAGTTCACCCCAGACCCCGTGGTTTTCTTCACGCAAACCACGGTTGTGGCAGGGTTTCACAACCCCCACTAATTGGCGTCTTCCCCTCAGGGTCAGCGTGCATGATCACATCCTGTGATATGTGTTGGAGCGCACCCCGTGTTAATCGTGAGTTTGTCATATAGGGGTTTCATGTGTGATCCACATACTACTTGTTCAGGCCTGTCCCATACCAGGCTTGCGGTCGGCACGTTAATCATGCCACTAGACGCACAACACAAGGTTCTAGGTCCTTATATGCCAGTGACCAGATCATACCACAATCCATGCACCTTCAGTGCCCGCACAACCAGTGCAGCCAAGCACCTCCAGTGCTACCACCATTCCATACCAAAATACTGGTCACGGCTAGGGGTTTTATTTCATGAATATAGATTGATATACATATATTTATCAATTCATGGCTCATTGCTAAACAGTTTATCTTTCCACAGGCAATCAGCCTGATGCTGCCATTTCATCTCTTTTCTCAATTCATGCAATACTATTTTATAATCAAGGTATATTCTAGCATTTCATAAAATATAGGTTCAAGATGTTCAAGAATATGACTTGCCTTCCGCGTCGTAAGAAACAGCAGTTGATGTCGGGTCTGCGACGAAGTCTTCGAACTCGGACTCTTGCTCTGAACAAGGATCAAACAAGCAAACAGGCATTACAATCAATCCTACTCTTACTATTCCACTATATGCGATAATGCAAGGTAAAAGTGTCTCGGCGATACAAGATTTGGAAGCGATTAGGGTTAAACTATGGAACTAGGGTTAAGATTAGTCATTAAAGGTTTACAAGGTTCCAAATGTTCCAAAATATCAGAGTGGTACTAAGGCTGTGGCTGGTTCGCTCAAAAACAGCGAACGTCTTTAGGTCGACATTCGGTTCAAGGCATCGACATAGGGTTGATGGATGATAGAGGGCTCAACTCAAGTTGTGACAGTAGAATAAAATGTAGATCACAACATCAGGAGTCTAGGGGACAAAGTTATGTTCAGTTTGCATACCCAGATGGGGTCAAAATGGCCCAATGCCATTGGCTGACATAGGCTGACAATGCCCAAGAATGGCATTGACATGGTTTGAACAGTTTCTAGTAGCCAAAATGGGTTTTGATTCAAGCATATGATGCACAAGGTAGTGAAGCAACTGTTTGACAATGTAATTTTTTGTTTGCATGACCAGAGGTGGGTGAACAGGGCTAATGCCACTGGCTGGCATAGTTTGACATAGAGTTGACATGGCCAGAAATTAGGGTTTGCCATATCTTTTGATCTAGGGCTCCAAATGATGCACCACTTTGTCTGGTAGTTAGGCATTTGTAACAGGAACAAATGTCTCCACAGGATCTAGGGCAGGAGATGGCCGTAAAGTGATGAAAACCGGCAAGGAAGTTGACTGGCCTGGAGCACATGCAACATAAACAGTACAGCCAACTAGGGCATAGCTATATCTCACAATCTAGGCCGAATTAGAAGTCATGATAGAAGACAAGGTTGCTCAAAATGGTCCAAAACATCTAAATGGCAAAGAGGTTAGGGCTAGATCGGCTGGATTTGGAAGATACTGGCTGGAGAAAAGATGAACTCAAATCTGATTTGGACATTTCTGATTTAAAGTGATCGAACTCAATTCCTTGCTTGAGTATGGTCCTCAGGGTACTAGAAATGCATTGGTGAAGTGAGATTAACAGATTACTTAATAGAGAAGCTAAATCAGTAAGTACAAGTTCATGTTCATGGCTGGAAATTGGGGGTTTTTGTTTTACAACGAATTTGTTCAAACGAGTAGCTCAGGGGTCTTAAGTGAGCTATTCTAAGTATCTTTCACTACTGGCTCGAAGATCAATTCATTCTGGAATGAAGTTAATTGCTCGCCGGAGCTATTGGAGTAAACTGAAATTGCCGGCGACTGAGGGTATTTAAACTAAATTCCAAGGTCGAGAAGCATGAGGGAGATGAGAGAAGCTCACTGGGGGTGTTGGATCGAAGGAGGAAGCAGTGGTTGAAGCTAGCACCGAAGCTCCCTCTTTGCTGCTCACCGGAGGAGAAGAAGACACAGTGAACTGCTGGTTTTCTGGTGTTTTGCTATGTGGTGGAGTTGGCTAAGTCCCAGGGGGTTTAAATAGGTAAGCTGGAGGTGCTTCAATGGTTGGAAAAGCTCGGGGAGTTGTAGCCGGCAAGGAAGTGACAAAATTGCGACTTCACGGCGAGCTCGCGATGGAGGTGACCTGTTCAGCGGCCGTGAGAGCTTTTGCAGCTGGAGCTGCTGCGAAGTGAAGGCGACACGATGGCTGGCAGCGGCAAGAACTCCACGTGGCTAAGCTTTCCTGCTGGAGCCGTTGCCGGTGGCGTGCAAACGGGAGAAACTAGCTGGTCGCGATCCTCGCTGGAGAAGATCCACAGTGGCCAACACCGAGCACACACGTGGCAGCAGGCGAAGCAACAGCAGTGGCGCGCTCGAGGTCGAAGGCTCCCGTGCTCGTGCGTTGTTCCAGGTGGTGGTCGAAGTCCCAGGTGCTGGTCGAAGACACCTTCTGGTCGTGAACTGAGGTGATGTCGAAACCAGGGGCATAAGTGTAATGATTTCTGTTGAAAAGTGGACTGATTTGTAATTCTGGTCTTAGAGAGGTTTAATCTGGAATTTGATTTAATGGATGAGTATAATATTTCTATTAATACTCATTTAGCTCAAATCTGGAGAAATTTGATAAGGTTTGAGGGATTTAACCTATTTTCGAAAATAGGGTAAAATTTGGGTAAAATAGATCTGGATTTTGTCGATCTTGAATTCTGGTGATTGGGGAGAGATTTTGAAGTTTAAACAGAAGGGAAATATGTATCAAATAGCATTTGGGAGGTGTTCCCTGAAGAAATTCTGAGGTTGGAGTTGATTTGTGAATTTTAGCCTTTTCAGGCTTCCAGGTAAACAGAAAAGGACTTATTCGTAGTAAAATTTGGACTAAACTGCGAAAAGTGTTTAGATGAAACAATCTGGTTCCCAACTTTTTGGAGTAAGTTGAGGGTATACCTAGGAACATATTCCAAAAGTTACTTGAGTCTGGATAGGGTTAGATCATGATAACTCAATTATCTGGAAACTAGGGTACTTAGGGTAAATCTGAATTTCCTGTTTTCGAAAACAGAAGGAGGTTTAGATACTGGGAGTTACGGTTAGAATTCAATCTGGTTTCTGAAGACCTTTATCTTCAGAATAACTGGTAGGTTAAATCTGGATGGTCAGATCTTGATCTGGATCTAGAGAATAGATTTGGAGATTTTTAGGGTTTGAGAGAGAGATTAGGGTTCAGCTGATCTGGCTACAACTACAGGGATACATGCATGCAGGATTTTATGCAAAAACTTTTCACCCCCAAAACCAGGGTGTTACAAGCCTACCCTCCTTAAAGAAATCTCGCCCCGAGATTTACCTAGAGAAAAGAAAAGATGGGGATAGGTCTGAAGCAAATCTTCCTCTTTTCCCATTGGACTTGCACAACTTGATCTTCTTTCTTTGAAGTTGACGCTCATCTCTGGCTACAATCCGGAGTGGTTGCTCAAGGTTGGTGAGGTTCTTCTGCAATGAAATACCAAGAGTTTCTACCCGATCCGCAGGTTCCTCTAGGCATTTCCAAAGTTACGAGACATGGAATACATCATGTACTCCTCCAAGTTCTGATGGTAGTTCCAGTTTATAGGACCCTTCTCCTCTTTCTCTTGAGTATCTTGAACGGTCCGATTACGTTCCTTCTTCCTGACTCATCCCAATGTAATGGGGTTCTGCACTTATGTCCCTATAAAGCTTCAAATGGTGCCATTTGCATACTAGCCTGATAACTGTGGTTATAGGTAACTTCTGCAAATGGTAAGCATCTTTCCCATGAAATCCCATTATCCAAAATGCAAGCTCTTAGCAAATCTTCCAGGATCTGATTGACTCTCTCAGTTTGCCCACCTGACTGTGGATGATATGCAGTGCTGAACTGCATCTAGGTTCCCAAAGTTTCATGAAGTTGATTGAATAGTTCATCATTCCTTGGCAGTGGATACTTGTCCTTAATGGTCACCTCATTCAGCACTTGGTAATCCACGCACATCCTTAGAGCTCCATCTTTTCTTCTTTACAAACAACACTGGGGCTCCCCAAGGTAGAGTACTCGGTCAGATAAATCCTTTGCTCTCCAGTTCCTCTAGCTGATTTTTCAACACTTCTGAGTCTACTACTGGCATCCTATATGGTCTCTTAGCTATAGGTGCCGCTTATGGTTTAAACTCAATGGTAAACTCTATCTCCCTATCAGGTGGCATCCCTGGGAGTTCTTCTGGGAATATGTCCGAGTATTCCTGTACTATGGGCACTTGATTCAAGCATATCTTCTGAAGTGCTTGAATAGACCCTTGTAGTTTCTCGACTAATGACTTGTCCACATGGAACAAGACTTTCTTTCCTTGGTTACTAACAAGGCTTAGAGTTTTCTTCTCACAATCCACTAGACCTTTATGTTGGGATAACCAACCCATTTCTACTACAATGTCTAGGCCTTGCAGTTCTAGGTCTAATAGGTTAGCCATAAACTCTTCCCCTTCTATTCTGAAGGTTATATGATGGCAAGCTGAATATACAGGCAGCTTAGCTCCTGGGGTCTGTATAACCATAGAGTACTCTAGAGGTACCATATGTATTCCCATTTTAAATGCAAAATCTTCTGAAGTGCTTGAATTTGTAACTCTAGGATTAACAGTATTAAAGCAGATGCAGACTGGATCAAGAATCTACCTAGGGGAATGTTGGTGGTGTTGGTTGCTTCTTGAAGTGAGGTGAAGTTTAATCGGCCTCCTTGGCTTCCCATTTGTCCTCTTCCTCTTCCTTGCCCTCGGCCTGTTGTGGCTCCTCCTCTGTTGGGCAAACTTCCTCTGGGGCTCTGCAATGGTGGTGACGTTGTGGTTCTGGATGCCATCGTCGGTGTTCCAGCTTGTGATCTTGCTATTGACATTGGGAGCTGAATCCAAGGACAGCTGTCTTTGCGGTGTCCATACTGCCCACAGTGAAAACACTGAGTTCTATCATGAGGGCAGTCCCTTTGGTAGTGAGCTCCTTTGCAGCTTGGACATGACGGTGTTGCTGGTGATCTTGGTGCTTGGTAGACTGGTCGGAAATTGGGAGATGTTGGGGCTCTTCCCCTGGTTGGGTTGGCTGGCGGCCGTGCTTGCTGTAGCATCTTCCTTTTCCGACTTTCTTCTCCTATGCTCCTCTTTTCTTCCACCTTCAATACCCGATTGACTAAGGTTTGGAACTCTGAAAATTCGTGGGAGGCAATCTGGTACTGCAGATAGTGCTGAAGTCCTTCGGTGAAGCGCTCAATCTTTTTGTCTTCCGTGTCAATGTCTCTTGGCGCGTAGCGAGCTAGATGGCTGAATCGGTGCAGATATTCTGTAAAGGTCTGGCTCCCTTGTACCAAGTTTCGGAACTCCCGGCGTTTGGCGGCTATGACACCGGTGGGTACGTGAAATTTCCGAAATTGCTGTTTAAATTCCGTCCAGGATATGTTATCCGTGTCAGGGTGAGCCTCTTGATAGTTTATCCACCATGCGGCTGCTGCTCCTGAGAGTTGGTGTGATCCGAATAAAACTTTCTCTCGGTCGTTACAACGAACTGTATCCAATTTCCTCTCGATGTCCCGTAGCCAATCATCGGCGATGATGGGATCAGTCGCACTAGCAAACATTGGTGGCCGGGTCTTCTGAAAATCCGATAGTCGTGTTCCAACAGCAGTTCCTTCAGATGTCCCTCCTGGCATCTTTTGAATGATCTGAGCCAACAACTGGGTGTGGGCAGCTTGTGCCTCTTGCCTGCTCTTTTCCTTGGAGAGAAGAATTTCTTGGAGGGTTGGCTGATCTTCCTGAGAAAGGTTTGATTCCTGGGGTCTCCGTTGAGATGAAAGTCCTCCCCTTGCAGTGTTTCCCCTGGGTGAAGCTTGCTCCCTGTCCTCCTGACTACCTTGCGATCTTCTCTTCGTGTACACCATACTGATTCTTCTGAAGGAAGGCAAATAGGTCTAAACTAACTAAGAGAGAGTTAGGGCACTAATGCGGAAATTAATGCAACTATTTAATGCACAAAACACTTAGGCTTCTAGCCATGGTAAACAAGTTAACCATTGCGAAGGCAACGGCGGAGCACAAAAGCTAGCAAGAGCATCCACCTGCTCTATCTACACTACCCTTTCCCGGCTAATCCTCCACGACGGTCGACTAACTACTCAACCAGGGTTCTACCCGAAGAACTAGGCTATGTGCCGTAGCAACGTAGCCCAACTCCTGAGGCACTCTATAAAAGCAGAACGCTCTCTCGACATCTTGCCGAATTTTTAGAAAAAGCCAAGTAAGACTTTTGAATTTCAAAACTTTTTAGAAGCTACAAGGCTCCTGTTTTCAAAAATAGTGTTTTTAGAAAATAGATTTTTAAATAAACTACGCCTTCCTGGCGAGCCAATTCCTAAAGGTGTCGTCCTACAGTCAAGTTCTCAAGCTGCTCTGATACCACTTTTTATTTGTCGCGCCCCACACAGGGTACCACGACTACTCCCGTGGAGACCCAGCTCGCTGCAGCTGGCCTCATACATACATACAACTGACTTCCCAGGATAAGTCAAGCACAGGAGTTCATTGCAGTAGAGTAACTTACAAAATATCATTCATAAACAGTATGCCCTGCTGGCCTGGTACAATAAAAGAGTAATACAATGCCTTCACGGCACAAATGGTCTAATTAAAACAAAAGACAACTACTCGGCGGAAGCTAGGCAAAACCCCCACAGTCATAAGAAGTTGACAGCAGAACAGCACACTTCAGGGTTCTGGCAGAATTGGCTCTCTTCCTTCTGGATCCACGAAATTTCCCAAGCCTTCGTCTTGGTATTGTAGCACTCCATCTATTGTTGATAAGTTGCAAGGGTGAGCACTTACGTACTCAGCAAGTCATAGGTAAGAGTAGAGATACATATAGTAGAGATGATATGATCCTATGCTATTGAGGGAAAAGAGGTGAGAGGGTTTTTCCATAAATACTTTTCTTCCAAGCTTTTCAAATCTCATGCTCATGGCAGCATTTCATATACTTAGGGCACAATCCACGTGCCTCTTAGTTATCACATGATCACTAAATTATGGTACTACCGCGACACGTCAACACATGACAGCCCACGGCAGCACCCCTTATCATGACAACACATGTCATTTGGGTAATCTTGAACTAACAAATTTTAATTTATAAAGCAATACTTGTGTCACACCCCGTGGATTTAATCCACCGCGGCATACTCCTAAAACTCGGGAGCACGAAGTATTCGAATACATTTTTAACTCTGCAGAGGGGTATCAATTTACCCGCAAGATATATCCACTTTCATGCCCTTCCTATCACAAGGATTGGACCCCTAACTCACTTCATACTGTGAGCGGCACGGTGAAAATAACAAGAACTTTTGCCATGTTTCACGCACAGTTCACCCCAGACCCCGTGGTTTTCTTCACGCAAACCACGGTTGTGGCAGGGTTTCACAACCCCCACTAATTGGCGTCTTCCCCTCAGGGTCAGCGTGCATGATCACATCCTGTGATATGTGTTGGAGCGCACCCCGTGTTAATCGTGAGTTTGTCATATAGGGGTTTCATGTGTGATCCACATACTACTTGTTCAGGCCTGTCCCATACCAGGCTTGCGGTCGGCACGTTAATCATACCACTAGACGCACAACACAAGGTTCTAGATCCTTATATGCCAGTGACCAGATCATACCACAATCCATGCACCTTCAGTGCCCGCACAACCAGTGCAGCCAAGCACCTCCAGTGCTACCACCATTCCATACCAAAATACTGGTCACGGCTAGGGGTTTTATTTTATGAATATAGATTTATATACATATATTTATCAATTCATGGCTCATTGCTAAACAGTTTATCTTTCCACAGGCAATCAGCCTGATGCTGCCATTTCATCTCTTTTCTCAATTCATGCAATACTATTTTATAATCAAGGTATATTCTAGCATTTCGTTAAATATAGGTTCAAGATGTTCAAGAATATGACTTGCCTTCCGCGTCGTAAGAAACAGCAGTTGATGTCGGGTCTGCGACGAAGTCTTCGAACTCGGACTCTTGCTCTGAACAAGGATCAAACAAGCAAACAGGCATTACAATCAATCCTACTCTTACTATTCCACTATATGCGATAATGCAAGGTAAAAGTGTCTCGGCGATACAAGATTTGGAAGCGATTAGGGTTAAACTATGGAACTAGGGTTAAGATTAGTCATTAAAGGTTTACAAGGTTCCAAATGTTCCAAAATATCAGAGTGGTACTAAGGCTGTGGCTGGTTCGCTCAAAAACAGCGAACGTCTTTAGGTCGACATTCGGTTCAAGGCATCGACATAGGGTCGATGGATGATAGAGGGCTCAACTCAAGTTGTGACAGTAGAATAAAATGTAGATCACAACATCAGGAGTCTAGAGGACAAAGTTATGTTCAGTTTGCATACCCAGATGGGGTCAAAATGGCCCAATGCCATTGGCTGACATAGGCTGACAATGCCCAAGAATGGCATTGACATGCTTTGAATAGTTTCTAGTAGCCAAAATGGGTTTTGATTCAAGCATATGATGCACAAGGTAGTGAAGCAACTGTTTGACAAGGTAATTTTTGGTTTGCATGACCAGAGGTGGGTGAACAGGGCTAATGCCACTGGCTGGCATAGTTTGACATAGAGTTGACATGGCCAGAAATTAGGGTTTGCCATATCTTTTGATCTAGGGCTCCAAATGATGCACCACTTTTTCTGGTAGTTAGGCATTTGTAACAGGAACAAATGTCTCCACAGGATCTAGGGCAGGAGATGGCCGGAAAGTGATGAAAATCGGCAAGGAAGTTGACTGGCCTGGAGCACATGCAACATAAACAGTACATCCAACTAGGGCATAGCTATATCTCACAATCTAGGCCGAATTAGAAGTCATGATAGAAGACAAGGTTGCTCAAAATGGTCCAAAACATCTAAATGGCAAAGTGGTTAGGGCTAGATCGGCTGGATTTGGAAGATACTGGCTGGAGAAAAGATGAACTCAAATCTGATTTGGGCATTTCTGATTTAAAGTGATTGAACTCAATTCCTTGCTTGAGTATGGTCCTCAGGGTACTAGAAATGCATTGGTGAAGTTAGATTAACAGATTACTCAACAGAGAAGCTAAATCAGTAAGTACAAGTTCATGTTCATGGCTGGAAATTGGGGGTTTTTGTTTTACAACGAATTTGTTCAAACCAGTAGCTCAGGGGCCTTAAGTGAGCTATTCTAAGTATCTTTCACTACTGGCTCGAAGATCAATTCATTCTAGAATGAAGTTAATTGCTCGCCGGAGCTACTGGAGTAAACTGAAATTGCCGGCGACTGAGGGTATTTAAACTAAATTCCAAGGTCGAGAAGCATGAGGGAGATGAGAGAAGCTCACTGGGGGTGTTGGATCGAAGGAGGAAGCAGTGGTTGAAGCTAGCACCGAAGCTCCCTCTTTGCTGCTCACCGGAGGAGAAGAAGACACAGTGAACTGCTAGTTTTCTGGTGTTTTGCTGTGTGGTGGAGTTGGCTAAGTCCCAGGGGGTTTAAATAGGTAAGCTGGAGGTGCTTCAACGGTTGGAAAAGCTTGGGGAGTTGTAGCCGGCAAGGAAGTGACAGAATTGCGACTTCACGGCGAGCTGGCGATGGAGGTGACCTGTTCAGCGGCCGTGAGAGCTTTTGCAGCTGGAGCTGCTGCGAAGTGAAGGCGACACGATGGCTGGCCGCGGCAAGAACTCCACGTGGCTAAGCTTTCCTACTGGAGCCGTTGCCGGTGGCGTGCAAACGGGAGAAACTAGCTAGTCGCGATCCTCGCTGGAGAAGATCCACAGTGGCCAACACCGAGCACACACGTGGCAGCAGGCGAAGCAACAGCAGTGGTACGCTCGAGGTCGAAGGCTCCCGTGCTCGTGCGCTGTTCCAAGTGGTGGTTGAAGTCCCAGGCGCTGGTCGAAGACACCTTCTGGTCGTGAACTGAGGTGAGGTCGAAACCAGGGGCATAAGTGTAATGATTTCTGTTGAAAAGTGGACTGATTTGTAATTCTAGTCTTAGAGAGGCTTAATCTGGAATTTGATTTAATGGATGAGTATAATATTTCTATTAATACTCATTTAGCTCAAATCTAGAGAAATTTGATAAGGTTTGAGGGATTTCACCTATTTTCGAAAATAGGGTAAAATTTGGGTAAAATAGATCTGGATTTTGTCGATCTTGAATTCTGGTGATTGGGGAGAGATTTTGAAGTTTAAACAGAAGGGAAATATGTATCAAATAGCATTTGGGAGGTGTTCCCTGAAGAAATTCTGAGGTTGGAGTTGATTTGTGAATTTTAGCCTTTTCAGGCTTCCAGGTAAACAGAAAAGGACTTATTCGTAGTAAAATTTCGACTAAACTGCGAAAAGTGTTTAGATGAAGCAATCTGGTTCCCAACTTTTTGGAGTAAGTTGAGGGTATACCTAGGAACATATTCCAAAAGTTACTTGAGTCTGGATAGGGTTAGATCATGATAACTCAATTATCTGGAACTGGGGTACTTAGGGTAAATCTGAATTTCCTGTTTTCGAAAACAGAAGGAGGTTTAGATACTGGGAGTTACAGTTAGAATTCAATCTGGTTTCTGAAGACTTTTATCTTCAGAATAACTGGTAGGTTAAATCTGGATGGTCAGATCTTGATCTGGATCTAGAGAATAGATTTGGAGATTTTTAGGGTTTGAGAGAGAGATTAGGGTTCAGCTGATTTGGCTACAACTACAGGGATACATGCATGCAGGATTTTATGCAAAAACATTTCACCCCCAAAACCAGGGTGTTACAAACCGATAGTAATGTATAAGTTTTTTCTATCGGTTAAAACTCGACATGGTTAGTACCACAACTTTCTTCTATCGGTTGTAGGATATGAACCGATAGTATTACAAAGAATCATTAACAGATACAGTGATACACTAATACTGCAGATTTAATAGTCACAAATACACTAATACAAAGATATAAATGCATTGGACAGATTGAATTTATTCACATATTGAGTTTATTCACAAATACACCAATGAATTTATTCACATATTGAGTTGATTCGCAAATACACCAATGAATTTACACACATACACCAATCAACACATTCAATATATATTACACAAGTCATTTACGATGGATTGTTGATAGCCACTTCTTCCATCACATATTGAGCCCAAATTGTTCGCAGCTCCTTCAATTGAGGCAACTCATATTGCTCTTTCAACATGGCGCTCTGCATGCATGTATGAAGTTAATTAGGAACGTACGAGACATCCAATGTTTGACTTTGAGTCAGGAAAAATGATTACCTTAGGTAATTGGGCAAAGTTTCTCCTGATCAGGTCATACATAAATCTCATGACATAGAAGCGACATTCCCACGATTATGGCTGCTGATGACACTGGGATAATTGCATATGCAAAGACATAAACCCACATTAACTCGAAAGAACTAATTAAGCTTAAATTAAAAGACTCATCATGAGTAGTTCCATCAGTATAAATTACCTCATATTCTTTCCAAGAAATTGTTGTGCCCTTTGACGCGTCATGCGTCCCTCCAGCAGTAACATAATTTTTGAAAGCCCTATATTTAATTTAGAATTGCCGGTTAATATGTTATCATTAATTAGCTAGTCACAGAAAAATTTAAAACAACTGTGTTACTTACGCGTCTTGTGCCATGTGAGGGTGAAAACATGCACCACCCTGTCGCTCATTGAATCGAGGTAATAGACCTCATTCATCCATGGGCAAATGACGGCAAGGACCAGTGGCTCCTAGATTGCATATATAAGCGAACCGTTTCATACATATGTTAGGCGTAACATACAAGAATGAGTTAAATTAGTAGGAAATGCACTAACCTTTGGTGGTACGGCGCAAGAATGAACTCTCGGTCCTGCTGCGCTAGTAGTGCCCTTGATATGTATTCCTCCTCATGTGCTTGGTCGTGCTCTAGTATCGTGAGGCTTATTTTGTCTGGGTCGAGGAAACCCACTTTGTCACATGCCTTCATCGACGCCAGCCTATACATGCACCTGGATGAAAAGTAGACATTAGTAAGTAGTGCATACAAAGTGATTAGATTTATGAAATGAACTGTGATAACTTCAAACAACAGCAAACTTACAGGACTCCAGTCCGTATGATGGACATATCAAGCTCTCGCCAGTTGAGGAGGTCGAACAAATCCTCGTGGGCCACCGATATGCTCTCGGCTTCACAGTGAAAATGACCTGGCCTGAAGTGAACCAAGAAGTTGATGTGGCGCCTAGACCGGGTCAGGTACCACTTGTGGAGACTTCTGGTTATTTGATCCATATTGGGCAGAAGGTACTCCGACACGAGTGGGAACCCGTTCTTGAACGTACCCGGCTGGCTTTGCTTGGCCTTGCCTTTGGCCTTGCCCTTGCCTTTGGGCGGGGAGCGAGTGTATACCTTCGAAGGTTGGGGCGCAGTGCCGCCGGCCTCATTTGATGGCGAAGGGTTTGAGGCCGTCAAAGGGGGGATGGGGGCCGAAGGAGCTCAGTCATGCGTTGTGCTCGGGGTGGTGTCCTCAGGAAGTGAGCTGGTATCCATCGTCCACTTTAAGTTACGAACGCATAACTTAGATTTTGCAAATTGAGTATATTAACTGAGTTGTAAGCTAGAATGGCTAGGGTTTACCTCCTGTATTCTAACACCCTTCTTGGGCCACTGTATGTACGAGCCCAATGCCTCGCCAATTGTTCGCATTTCGTCCGTTGTGACGGGCAACGGAAAAGAGCTGTAGCCCGGGAGGGCCATGTCCACCTGTACCTTTGCGAATCCAGGCTCCAGAGGTACGCAGTGGATCCGGACATCCTCCCAAGACTGATATACGACCCCGTTTGCAACCACTACAGGTTCGTCGCTTATGTTGATCAATAGGCTACAGCTCTCTGTCTTCTACAATTTGCAACAATTATAACAGCAAAACAGTTCTAATGTAACGGGAGTGGCATCAATCAAACTGCATATATAGCTCAAGAGTTGAAATACCTCAATCAGGTCCACCGGATCCACGTGAACCTTCGAGCCGCAACTACTCGGCCTGGCAGCGTCGACCTCGGCAGCTGGATCTAAACCCTTCGAGTGCACAACTCGGCTGAGGCGTTCATACTTCTCGTTCATTTGAGCGAACATGTCTGCAAATTATGCAGTCACATCTGACCGTATCTTCTGAGACAGTACCAATTCCCTTTCCTTCCAGCTACGGGCCTTCTTCGCCTTTTGCTCGGGCTCCGAGAAGCCTTCCTTCCATGTCACCACACCCCCCACGGTTCGCGTCCGCCCTGGATGCTCCTTGTTCCCTAGAGCCCGGGTAAGGATGTCGTTCTCCCTATGGGGAGTGGACAATCTCTCTGTCGCCTCCTTCGAGCAAGAGATCTGTTACATTCAAAGCTCTCCATTGTGAGGAAAAAATATATACAAACTTGTGTGCACACTAGTGATCATACTTTTTTCTACCACACTCTATGATTCCAACCAGGAAGTTAGCCAACTTACGAGTCGCTGCACGACCTCGACGTCCCTGGGGTTTGGGAACTCCACAGTCGCCGTGGTCGACACGGTCCCTCTGGCCAGCTACCAGCGCTTGCATCGCAGATCGCGGATCTCGGAGAGTTGTAGGTCAGGGGAGTCGACGAAATTCTACGCCTCATCTTCAGCCTTCTTCCACTGCTCCTCCTTCCCTGCATAGCCAGGAGAGCCGAGCCGGTGCGGGTGGTCGTTCCTCCTCTGGATTGCCTTGTTCTTCTCGGTAAGGGCCTTTGTACCAGAAATAAGAAAATTAATGCACCGCTGATTACTGCATACAATGGTGTAACCAAGCAAAGGAACCATACATACCGTGAACTCAGGGGTCCCCTTCTGTTGGGTGAATTGCTCCCATACCTCCTCTGTTATGAAAGGGTACTTCTCGCATGGAGATTTACCTTTAGCGAGGAATGTACTGATGAGGACGCTCTTGAAGGTTTTTCACGTGTTGTTCATGTCCTTCAAGCAAGCTATCTTGAGACCATCGTCGGAGATGTTCCACTTGGCCTGTTTCAAATGGTGCATATAAGCAGGACTTACCTAATCTCTGGGAGAAACCAAGGGAATGTGATTACTCAAGAGTTCAGTGATTTTGATTAATTTTACCTTCACTTCCGCCCACAGCCTATCCCTCTCGTTGGCCTTAACGTCCTTCCAGCTCTGGACGGTGATCTTCACCCTTTCCTTCGCCAACAAACCAACATAGGCAGCGTACTAGCCTGTGTTCTTCCCGATCGGTCTCCCGAACTGGTTGAACTCACATGAAAGATCTGCGCGTTTGGCCAAATGGCACAACATCGTCGCGCCTCATGCCTTCGTCTTGCGCTAAGACGAGGCAGCGTCATCTATGTTCGCCCTTGCCGAATCACTACTGTCAGCCGAGGAAGATGCCGACATGGCTTTACCTAAAATTTCATGAACAGACCATCAATTGATATGAAGAAAGGTACATGACAAAGTTCATAACTAAAATGGAATGGCAATGATCAACCACCTCTTTTTGTTAAAATGTCAAATTTTCATTCAAAAGGCCAAAAATCATCAATTCCTATCAACATGTTCTTGAAAATAGATTTAAAATGGATTTGTAAACTCAATTTGCAAAGGGTTGTCAAACTGATACCTTCTTGCTTAACATAAAGATCATTTGATAACTCTTGATTGTAAAATTAATCCTATTTGAAAAAAAAATTTCAGAAAAATATATTTCATGCAATGAAAATCATTTTTTTAAATTTTCATTTCAAATGTATTTGATTTGAGCAATAGTTGATTCTTTTCATAAATGAAATATGAACTCTACAAAATTCAGACTATTCAATTTACTATCGGTTGACAATAACAAACCGATATGACATACTATATTTCCTATCGGTTTTCCAATTAAAACCGATAGTACTCAAGTTTGTATTCAGGAAAATATATAAGATTAGCAGTGCAAACTATGCTAGTCTCTCTACAGCAACATAAAGTTTGTAAAAATTTAAATGAACCAAAATTTCAGATAAAAAATAGAAAATGGGAAATAATTAACAGAAAATTCAGTTTATGGTTTTTACTATCGGTTCTAAAGAAGAAATCGATAGTGGACTACACTGTACGACAAATTGCTAGTGATTTTCATCAAGTCTGTAATTCTCATAGCTATCAAGTTTGTAATTCATGCACTTTTCATTTAGTTTTATATTTGTAATCCATTGAACCACATATGAACTATTGCATTAAATTTAAGAAATTGACGCGAGTGGTTTGGTCAAGAACACTTATAGTCGTTCGTGGAGTGGCCGGAGGCAGTGGGAAACCCAATTGCGATCGGCAATGGTGGCGCAGAGGAGCGAAAAAGCGAACGTCGGGGAAGCTAGGGTTTTCCGTGCGCGAGTATTTGGAATGTGATCAGTTGCACTGGAGGGAAAATCGTGTGAGGTTAACCTAATATATGAATTTTTACTATCGGTTCATAATCATCAAACCGATAGTAAATACAATGGAAGTTAGGGTTTGGAGTGTTGGCATTGTTCACTATTGGTTTTATGATTACTAACCGATAGTAAATTAAGAACAGGGTCTCATAACATAAAATGAATCACTATTGGTTATGAACAATAAACCGATAGTAGAGTTTAATTTCATATCGGTTTGGAAATTGAAACCGATAGTAGAATACAATGTTATTGACCCTAAAGGATTTTCCTGAGAACTATTACAGATGATCTCAGTATATCATTTTGCAATTGTAAAGACACCTGAAACCCCATGCAAATGACTTCCAATAATTTTGAAATAAATTAACAATAAAGACCAATCATGGAACATAAGGAATCATGTATACAGAAACTTTCATCGAATAGCCAATCATGATGGAGATATCAAAATGACAAACCAGCCAAAAACCACAAGGAATCTGAACTTTGTAGTTTTCATATTGATTTGTGAAGAGAATCAATTATTGCTCAAATCAACTCCAATTGAAATGAAAATTTACAGAAATGATTTTCATTGCATGAAATATATTTTTAAGAAAAAATTTTCCAAATAGGATTTTACAATAAAGAGTTATGTTCAAATGATCTTTATTGCCATTGTATTTCACTATCGGTTTTATGATTATTAACCGATAGTAAATTAATCCACTGTACAAGATCAAACCAAAATGTAGAACTGGGTCTCATAATACAATATGAAATACTATCAGTTATGAACAATAAACCGATAGTAGAGATTAATTTCATATCGGTTTGGAAATTGAAACCGATAGTAGAATACAGTGTTATTAACCCTAAAGGGTTTTCCTAAGAACAATTACAGATGCGTCTCAGTACATCATTTTGCACTTGTAAAGACACCTGAAACCACATGCAAATGACTTTCAATAATTTTGAATTAAATTAACAGTAAAGACCAATCATGGAATGAAAATTTGCAGTTTTCATATTGATTTCTGAAAAGAATCAATTATTGCTCAAATCAAGTACTCCAATTGAAATGAAAATTTGCATAAATGATTCTCAATGCATCACGTATGTTTTCCCAAAGAATTTTTGAAAAATGATTTGAAGAATTCTTTGATTAAAGATCCAAGTAATATACGTCACTTACATATTGCAAATTAGTCAAGAATGGTTGTCCACCCGTAATCCTTCTTCGTGGTCGTCTCACAGGTAACTTGTTTCGTCAATATCTTCGGTAGGGACAGATTGAAGAATTCCATCTAAAAATGGAGGTAGTTCATCGAACTGAGCATACTCTTCTTCATCCACAACGTCTTCGACCCCAACAATACGTCTCTTACTGTGAAGGACAATGTGCAACTTTGGGTTGGCCGGGTCAACGATGTAGAACACCTATGTGGCTTGCTCAGCAAGTATAAATGGATCATCTTAGTGTGCGACTCTACTGAGATCGACGAGAGTAAACCCATAATTGTCGACTTTAACACCTCGAGAGATTTCGACCCATTGGCATTCAAATAGAGGAATCTTAAGTAATACATAATCGAGCTCCCATATTTCCTCAATAACACTGTAATATGAGTCGAGTACCCTTACTGCCCTGGCATCCTCTGAAATAGCAAGTAGTGTCACTCCACTACATTGCATAGTACTCTTCTCGTCCTAATAGCTGTTGATATCATACCCCTGCCAAGTCGCTACAGTAAATCTAGGCCCTCTGGCCAATCATGTAACAACTTCATCTACGTTGCCCTCAGAAGCTTGCAGGACTCTATTTTTGATCCACCCAGCAAACTTCCTGTTATGTTCTCTGGTGACCCAAATCTCTGGCTTCGAAGGATTCAGTTTTCGTAACATTTCCTTGTGCTCGTGTATGTATGGCTCCACCCTCGTCAGGTGCTGTAAGACCCAAAAATGGGCTTCTGCATACAGATCACTAGAGGGGATGACTACTTTAAATCCAATCGTTCCAATGCCCTGAAGCCTGCCCTCATGCTCGGACGTAGGAACGCCAATTGAGTCAACCCTGGCCATACAGTTGGTGCAAAATTCGATCACCTCCTCGGCGGCATAACCTTCAATTATACTGTGTCGTACCCCAAAACTGGGAATACGACTACTCCTGTAGAGACCTAGCTCGCTGCAGCTAGTCCCATACATACATACCCTTGACTTCCCAGGATAAGTCAAGCACAGGAGTATATTACTTTGCAACAGAGTAACTTACAAAATATTTAAGCAGTGTGGCCTGCTGGCCTTAATATTACATAAAGAGATTACAATGCCTTCGCGGCATACATGATTTAGCAAAATAACATCTACATAGCAGAAGATAGGTGGCCGTCCCACAATGAGAAGTGGACGGCAGAACAACACACATCAGGGCTCTGGCGGAACTGACACTCCTCCTTCTGGATCTAAGAAGTGCTCCACGCCTTCATCTTGATTATTGAACGCTCCATCTACTGATTTGTAGGTTGCAAGAGTGAGCACTTACGTACTCAGCAAGTCATAGGTAAGAGTCGATACATATAGTAGTGATGATATGAACCTAGACTAGTCAAGAATTATGGACATTTATAAAATAATCTTTTTCTTTCATATCTCATCTCATCTTATCTCATGGCAGCACTTTTCATAACATAGCATTGCTATTCATGTTCACTAGATTATAGTACTACCGCGACACGTCGACACACGATAGCCCACGGCAGCACTCCTTATCATGACAACACATGTCATTTGGGTAATTTTGATTTAACAAATTTTATTTAGAAAATATACTTGTGTCACACCCCGTGGATTTAATCCACCGTAGCAGACTCCTAAAAAGTCGGGACCACGAAGTATTCGAATACATTTTTAACTCTGCAGAGACGTACCAATTTACCCGCAAGATATTCCACTTTCAAGCCCATCCTATCAAAATGATTAGACCCTTCCTCACAACCATGTGTGAGTGGCAAGGTGGAGATAACAAGAACTTTTGTTAAGGTTCACTTACAATTCAGCCCTGACCCTGCAGTTTTCTTCACACAAACCGCAGTTGTGGTGGGATATACCCCCACACCCGAGTCTCTTCCCAATACTGAGTCAGCGTGCATGATTATAATACTGGAGGAGCTGAACCCCGTGAGTTTAGTGTATTGTTTTCCATCTCATGCAGGGGTTTCATGTGCGATCCACATAAGTACTTGTTCAGGCCTGTCCCATACAAGGCTTGCGGTTAATACGTTTGTTTATGCCACTAGACGCACAACACAAGGTTCTAGTCCTTATATGCCAGTGACCAGACCATCCACAACCCTGCACCTTCAGTGCCTGCACATCCTTTGCAGTTAAGCACCTCCAGTGCTACCACCATTCCATAGCAAAATTCTGGTCACGGCTAGGGGTTTTATTTCATGAATATATATAAATACATAAATATATATTAGTTCATGGCTCAAACTTGTTTATTTCACATTTCACAGATAACCAGTCTAGTACTGCCAATTCATAAATCAACCATTCTCAATCTTTCACATGCATTATTATCCATATTCAAGGTTATATTATAGCAACTCTTGAAATATAGGTTCAAGATGACCAAGAATATGACTTGCCTTCCACGTCGTAGAATACAGCAGTTGATGTAGGATCAGCAGCGAAGTCCTCGAACTCGGGCTCTTGATCTACTCTCCAATCAAACAAGCAACCAAGAATCACAATCTTTATAATACACTATTATACTATATGCAATAATGCAAAGATGAATGTCTCGATGATTCTGAAATGATTGGATTTAGAAGCTGATTAGGATTAAGTTATGGAAGCCAGGGTTAAGATTAGTTGTCAAAGGTTTACAAGGTTCCAAATGTCTCAAAGTATCAGAATGATATCAAGGTTGCGACTGGTTCGCTCAAAAACAGCTAACGTCTTTAGGTCGACATTCGGTTCATGGCATTGACGTAGGGTCAATGGATGATAGAAGGATTATCTCAACTTGTGGCAGTAGAATAAAATGTAGAGCACAACTCCGCAAGTCTAAGGGACAAATTATTTTCAATTTGCACAACTGGAAAGAGGTGAAAAGAGCTAACGCCACTGACTGGCATAGATTGACATTGAACTGGCATGGCCAGAAACTAGGGCTTGCCATAACTTTTGATCTATGGCTCCAATTGATGCACCACTTTTTCTGGGAGGTAGGCCTTGATAACAGGAACAAATCATTCAATAGGTTCCATGGTTGAAGATGGCTGGATGGTGATGAAAATCAGTGAAGTGTGGTGGCGACACTGCACAGTGAAGCCACTGGACAAGATCTTTGGCATGGCTATAACTTGCAATCTGGACAGTTTCAGAGATCAGGCTAGAAGACAAAAATGCTCAGGGGATTGAAGCACATCTGGTGGACAAGGTGGCTGAAGCTAGATTGGCCAGGAATAGATTTCTGGTGGCCGGCGTCGGAGAGGATGGCACTGCAATTAGGGGTTTTCGATACAAGTCAAACGAACTCAATTCCAAGCTCATGGAGTGAAAGAGGGGTACAAATAAGCTACTGGCGACATCAATTTGGCTGGAGGATCATTGGAAAAGCCTGGCGACGATCGCCGGCGACTGGTGAAGTTCAAATTTGGGGAAAACTTCAATTGGGGTTCAATTCTGAAATCTGGATGCACAGGCTTGCCTCAAATAGCTCACTGATCATTTTGTTCCACAAAATTGAAAGCTAATTTGGGGTAAATCGGGCTGCATTGCCGGAACAGGGCATTTGGCATTTCCGGCAATCACCGGCGTTGGGGTCCACCGGAGAGCAATTGAATGCAATAGTACAATCAGGAGGATGAGAGATACTTACTGCTGGCTTCAATTTGGCAAGAGGTTCAGTGATTGGAGCTGGCACCGTGAGCCCCCGAGCTGGACTCTCCGGAGAAGAAGACGAAGGCGGAGGAGATTTGGAATTTAGCTAAGTTCTGGTGAAGTGAAGATTACACAGAGTGTTGGGTTGCTTAAATAGACCAGGGACGGAGTTGGCAAGGAGGGAGCAACAAAGTAATTGGCGCCGGTGACTTGACTGGCCGGGTGTAGGCGCGACAACAGTGAACGGGGATGCGATGGCGCACAGGCGATGCAACTACTGATCAAGTTGTGGACTCATTGGAACTCAACATTGTCGGGCGGTACAAAGCGGTGGCGACAATGGCGGGCAAAGCAAGGCAACGTGGCGCGGAGTTGCTGACAACGGCTGTTGTTGCTGCTGCTGGTCGCGTACGGGAGCAGGTTTTGGTCGTCGACGTAGCAACGGCGTTGCCACGGCGATGGCTGAGGCGTGGACGCGTGCGCACAAGCATGCACGGTCACAAACGCAGGCAAGGCTTGGCCGGCGGCGAGCAAACACGGCCCAAGGATCACGGCGAGGCTTTGGTCGTGAACTAGCTGCTGCCCAAGTCGAATCTGGACTGATTTGTGATGATTTTTGATTGGTTTTGGACTGATCTGTAAATCTTGAGATTTAGAAGATTAGGATTGAATTTGATTCTGCTGATTTGGAAAACTTAATTCAACAGATGATTTGGCACAGATAGAAGATAAAATTTGAAACATTTGAATGATTTCTGATATAAACTGAAAATAGGATAAATTAGGGTAAAATAGATCTGAATTTTGTTGATCTCAAATTCTGGGATTTAGGATTTGATTTTGAGATAGTCATATAAGAAGATTTTGTGTTGAAAAGCATTTGGGAGGTGTTCCCTGAATCAGATTTAGATTTGGAGATGATTTGTAACATCTTGCCTTTTCAGGCTTCTGGAAAAGGACTGGTCTGCGATACTTTTGAACTGATTTGCGAAAAAGGTTTAGATGATGAAATCTGACTGCCAACTTTTTGGATTAAGGTATTAGCATACCCTTGATCATAATCCAAGAATAATCTGGTCTGAACTTGGCCAAGATTTTGATTAAATCTGAATTTCTGAAACTTAGGGTAATTGGGTAATATAGAATATTTCTATTTTCAAAAACAGAAAGGAGTTGATAAATCTGGAAGTTAGACATAGAATTGAATCTGGGTTCTGAAGGCTTTTAGGTTTAGAGTAACTGATAAATCACATCTGAACAATCTGATCTTGATTTGGGGTTCACAGGAAAGATTTGGGGATTTAGGGTTTGAGATAGATACTGATCTGGCTACTACTACAGATACATGCATGCATGTTGTTCATGAAAAAGAAAGTTTTCACCCCTAAACTCAGGGTGTTACAGATCTACCCTCCTTAAAGAAATCTCTCCCCGAGATTACCTAAGGCAAGGAAAGATAAGAATAGAGATAGGCTCACTGAAAATTCTCTTCCTTCTTCCAAGTAGCTTCTAGTTCTGAATGATTTCCCACTGAACTTATATAATCTGACATGAAGTATTTTAAAGGTACTTGCTCTATTTGTGTTTCAACTTCAGATGTAATTGCTTTTAACATGAACTTGTAGTACCAGGATCAAATAATATTAAGGCAGATGCAAACTGAGTCAGAAATCTACCTAGAAGAATGTCGGTGGTGTTTCCTGCTTCTTGGATGGAAGTGTAGTTTAGTTTTCCTCCTGGAATTACTGTTGGTGATGAGGATCGGGGTCCCGATCTTCCGACAGGTAGGGGATAATTCGATTGGTGGAGACTCAATGTTGACGATCCGACTTTCGACCAGAACAGATCTAGGCCTGCAATCGCTACACCATTGCTCCGTTCGTTATCAACCGTACCGAGGCGCAGTTGACCTAGCCACGAAGGCCGGTTCGTGCAAGCGAATCAAAGAACACGTGCAAGAACACAGAAGAAGCAATCTCGAATTGCAAGTATGTATTAAGATCACGAAGTGTTGGGGTTCCACAAACCGAAAGACGGCGAACTGCGACAGCAGAAAATTCTAAGCAAAACCCGAGTCTAACAATGACGGCTCTGCGGTTTTAATATGTGAGAGGGGTGGCGTCTAGGGTTTGGGGCGCACCCCCCCACGCAGGATACACGGGCCGAGGCCCAATAGACAGGTGACGCAGCACAGCACGGACCAACAGAATCTGGTCTCCACTTGTTTTGATGATTGTGATTGACTCAGAAGGATTTTGGACGTCAGACCAGATCCGTTGGAAAGGTCTCGTCGAGGGCTTCTCCGTAATGTACTTGAACACCCCAAACGGAGTTTGTATACATCTGCTACGCCCGTTTGAAGACAGGCTGCTCAGCGGTGGCCGACCCGGACACCAGCTCGTGGTAGACTTGATTCCCGACCCATCTTGGCGCAAAGTGACACCCTTGCTGATCAACACCATGATTCCTGAGCACAAGCACATTATTATTAGCTAGTAACTCGCTCTTGTCAATATTCTCTCGTGTACTAAGAAACGAGCTCACCTGGTGATTTAGTTGACGTGCACGTGCCCTTGTTATTGGTCCTTGCACAACGGGTGTTGGAAGAATGGACGCATCGTTAGGGGTGATGTCCTCATCAGTTGGTGTTCCACCTCTTCCTTTTCCTCGGTTGGCCATGTTTCCTCCTCTTCCTAGTGGAGTTCCTCTAAAATTCTATGGTTGTGACACTGGTACTCTGGGTGCTTCTGGTTGTGTTCTTGCCTGTGACCTGGCAATGGATGATGGAAGTCGAATCCAAGGACAAAATTTCCTATGATGTCCACGCTGTCCGTAGTGGAAACAATGGATGTTCATGTGAGGGCAATCCTTTGAAGATGATTTCCTCTGCAGTTTGGGCACAACGCCATTGCTGGTCTGGGAGTTTGGTATGATGGTCGAAAATTGGAGGTGATGGTAGCTTTCCTCTGGTTGGGTCTGTTTGTGGTCGCGCTTGCTGGAGCATCTTCCTCTTCCAGCTTTCTTCTCCTATATTACTCTTCTCCTCTATCTTTAGGACCCTGTTCACTAGTGTCTGAAATTCAGTTATCTCATGGGAGGCGATTTGGTACTGTAGGTAGTGTTGAAGTCCTTCTGTAAAGCGTTCTATTTTCTTCTCCTCCGTATCAACATCTCCAGGTGCATACCGGCCTAGGTGAGTGAACTGGTGCAGATATTCTGTAACTGTCTTGTTTCCTTGAATCAAATTACAGAATTCCCGATGTTTGGCAGCTATGACGCCGGTAGGTACATGAAATTTCCGAAATTGTTCCTTGAATTCCGTCCAAGAGATGCTATCTTTGTCAAGGTGGGCCTCTTGGTAGTTCATCCACCATGCAGCTGTAGCTCCTACTAACTGGTGTGATCCAAACAAAACCTTCTCTCTATCACCACATTGAACTGTATCTAATTTCCTCTCTATATCCCTTAACCAATCATCTGCAATCATGGGATCGGTCGCACTAGAGAAAGTTGGTGGATGGGTCTTTTGGAAATCTGTTAATCTGGTTCCTACAAAAGC
The DNA here is from genome assembly GCA_019359835.1 of Pharus latifolius. NCBI lineage: Eukaryota > Viridiplantae > Streptophyta > Magnoliopsida > Poales > Poaceae > Pharus > Pharus latifolius. Next base: position 61,760,511 of record CM033324.1, on the reverse strand, counting down.
TCCTTCTGTTGTTCCAATAGGCAATCTCTGAACTATCTGAGCCAACAACTGAGTATGGGCCGTCTGAGCTTCCTGTCGATTCTTCTCCATTGACAGAAGAATTTCCTGTAGATTGAGTTGTTCATTCTGGGGAGGATTGGAACTCTGAGATTCTTGCTGAAACAAAGGGTCTCTCGTCATAGTATCTTCTTCCTGCGGAGTCTGTTCTATGTCCTCTCCACTGCTTCGGGATCTCCTTCTTGTATCAACCATGGTGGCTCTGAAAAGGTTTAGACTGATCTAACTAACTAGGGCCAACTAAGACAGCAGTACAGAAATTAATCCAAACTACTTTAATGCATGAAATACTTAGACTACTAACCATAATACACAAGTTAACCATTGCGAAAGCAACAGCGAATCACAAGACTATCAAGAGCATCACTAGCTCTATCTATACCAACCCCTAAGACACTCTGAGACAATAGAACGCACTCTCACAATCTTACCGAATTTTAGAAAATCTAAATAAGATATTGAAATAAAAGTTTTTAGGAGCTACAAAGCTCATTATTTTTATCAAAATAAAGCTTTCAACAAATAGTTTCTAAATAAATTACGTCTTCCTGGCACAGCCAATCCCTAAAGGTATCGTCATACAGTCAAGTTCTCCTGTTGCTTTGATACCATAATCTTGTCGCGCCCCAAAACTGGGACTACGACTACTCCTGTAGAGACCTAGCTCGCTGCAGCTAGTCCCATACATACATACCCTTGACTTCCCAGGATAAGTCAAGCACAGGAATATATTACTTTGCAACAGAGTAACTTATAAAATATTTAAGCAGTGTGGCCTGCTGTCCTTAATATTACATAAAGAGATTACAATGCCTTCGCGGCATACATGGTTTAGCAAAATAACATCTACACAGCAGACGATAGGTGACCCTCCCACAATGAGAAGTGGATGGCAGAACAACACACATCAGGGTTCTGGCGGAACTGACACTCCTCCTTCTGGATCCAAGAAGTTCTCCACGCCTTCATCTTGATTATTGAACGCTCCATCTACTGATTTGTAGGTTGCAAGAGTGAGCACTAACGTACTCAGCAAGTCACAGGTAAGAGTAGATACATATAGTAGTGATGATATGAACCTAGACTAGTCAAGAATTATGGATGTTTATAAAATAATCTTTTTCTTTCATATCTCATCTCATCTTATCTTATCTCATGGCAGCACTTTTCATAACATAGCATTGCTATTCATGTTCACTAGATTATAGTACTACCGCGACACGTCGACACACGACAGCCCACGGCAGTACTCCTTATCATGACAACACATGTCATTTGGGTAATCTTGATTTAACAAATTTTATTTAGAAAATATACTTGTGTCACACCCTGTGGATTTAATGCACCGCAGCAGACTCCTAAAAACTCGGGAGCACGAAGTATTCAAATACATTTTTAACTCTGCAGAGAGGTACCAATTTACCCGCAAGATATTCCACTTTCAAGCCCATCCTATCAAAATGATTAGACCCTTCCTCACAACCATGTGTGAATGGCAAGGTGGAGATAACAAGAACTTTTGTTATGTTTCACTTACAATTCAGCCCTGACCCTGCAGTTTTCTTCACACAAACCGCAGTTGTGGCGGGATATACCCCCACACCCGAGTCTCTTCCCATTACTGAGTCAATGTGCATGATTATAATACGTGGAGGAGCTGAACCCGTGAGTTTAGTGTATTGTTTTCCATCTCATGCAGGGGTTTCATGTGCGATCCACATAAATACTTGTTCAGGCCTGTCCCATACCAGGCTTGCGGTTAGTACGTTTGTTCATGCCACTAGACGCACAACACAAGGTTGTAGTCCTTATATGCCAGTGACCAGACCATCCGCAACCCTGCACCTTCAGTGCCTGCACATCCTTTGCAGTTAAGCACCTCCAGTGCTACCACCATTCCATAGCAAAATTCTGGTCACGGCTAGGGGTTTTATTTCATAAATATATATAAATACATAAATATATATTCGTTCATGGCTCAAACTTGTTTATTTTACATTTCACGGATAACCAGTCTAGTACTGCCAATTCATAAATCAACCATTCTCAATCGTTCACATGCAATATTATCTATATTCAAGGTTATATTATAGCAACTCTTAAAATATAGGTTCAAGATGACCAAGAATATGACTTGCCTTCCGCGTCGCAAAATACAGCAGTTGATGTCGGATCAGCAGTGAAGTCCTCGAACTCGGGCTCTTGATCTGCTCTCCAATCAAACAAGCAACCAAGAATCACAATCTTTTCAATACATTATTATACTATATGCAATAATGCAAAGATGAATGTCTCGATGATTCTGAAATGATTGGATTTAGAAGCTGATTAGGATTAAGTTATGGAAACCAGGGTTAAGATTGGTTGTCAAAGGTTTACAAGGTTCCAAATGTCTCAAAGTATCAGAATGATATCATGGTTGTGATTGGTTCGCTCAAAAACAACGAACGTCTTTAGGTCGACATTCGGTTCAAGGCATCGCCATAGGGTCGATGGTTGATAGAAGGATTATCTCAACTTGTGGCAGTAGAATAAAATGTAGAGTACAACTCCAAAAGTCTAAGGGACAAAGTTATTTTCAATTTGCACAACTGGAAAGAGGTGAAAAGAGCTAACGCCACTGATTGGCATAGATTGCATTGAACTAGCATGGCCAGAAACTGGGGCTTGCCATAACTTTTGATCTAGGGCTCCAATTGATGCACCACTTTGTCTGGGAGGTAGGCCTTGATAACAGGGACAAATGATTCAATAGGTTCCAAGGTTGAGGATGGTTGGATGGTGATGAAAATCAGTGAAGAAGTGTGGTGGCGACACAGCACAGTGAAGCCACTGGACAAGATGTTTGGCATGGCTATAACCTGCAATCTGGATAGTTTCAGAGATCGGGCTAGAAGACAAAAATGCTCAGGGGATTGAAGCACATCTTGTGGACAAGGTGGCTGAAGCTAGGTTGGCCGGGAATAGATTTCCGGTGGCCGGCGCCGGAGAGGATGGCACTGCAATTGGGGGTTTTCGATACAGGTCAAATGAACTCAATTCCAAGCTCAGGGAGTGAAAGAGGGGTACAAGTAAGCTACTGGCGACAACAATTTGGCTGGAGGATCATCGGAAAGGCCTGGCGACGACGCCGGCGGCTGGTGAAGTTCAAATTTGGGGAAAACTTCAATTGGGGTTCAATTATAAAATCTGGATGCACAGGATTGCCTCAAATAGCTCACTGATCATTTTGTTCCACAGAATCGAAAGCTTATTTGGGGTAAATCGGGCTGCATTGCCAAAACAGGGCATTTGGCATTTCCGGCGATCACCGGAGAGCAATTGAATGCAATAGTACAATCAGGAGGATGAGAGATACTCACTGCTGGCTTCAATTTGGCAAGAGGTTCAGTGATTGGAGTTGGCACCGTGAGCCCCCTAGCTGGACTCGCCGGAGAAGAAGACGAAGGTGGAGGAGATTTGGAATTTAGCTAAGTTCTGGTGAAGTGAAGATTACACAGAGTGTTGGGTTGCTTAAATAGACTAGGGACGGAGTTGGCAAGGAGGGAGCAACAAAGTAATTGGCGCGACAACGGTGAACGGGGATGCGATGGTGCACAGGCGATGCAACTACTGATCAAGTTGTCGGCTCATTGGAACTCAACAATGTCGAGCGATACAAAGCGGTGGCGACGATGGCTGGCAAAGCAAGGTAACGTGGCACGGAGTTGCTGACAACGGCTGCTGTTGCTGCCGCTAGTCGCGCACGGGAGCAGGTTTTGGTCGTTGACGTTGCAACGGCGTTGCCACGGCGATGGCTGAGGCGTGGACACGTGCGCACAAGCATGCACGGTCATAAACGCAGGCAAGGCTTGGTCGGCGGTGAGCAAACATGGCGCAAGGATCACGGCGAGGCTCTGGTCGTGAACTAGCTGCTGCCCTGGTCGAATCTAGGCTGATTTGTGATGATTTTTGATTGGTTTTGGACTGATCTGTAAATCTGGAGATTTAGAAGATTAGGTTTGAATTTGATTCTGCTGATTTGGCAAACTTAATTCAACAGATGATTTGGCATAGATAGAAGATAAAATTTGAAACATTTGAATGATTTCTGATATAAACTGAAAATAGGATAAATTAGGGTAAAATAGATCTGAATTTTGTTGATCTCGAATTCTGGGATTTAGGATTTGATTTTGAGATATTCATATAAGAACTTTGTGTTGAAAAGCATTTGGGAGGTGTTCCCTGAATCAGATTTAGATTTGAAGATGATTTGTAACATTTTGCCTTTTAAGGCTTCTGGAAAAGGACTGGTCTGCGATACTTTTGGACTGATTTGCGAAAAATGTTTAGATGATGAAATCTGACTGCCAACTTTTTGGATTAAGGTATTGGCATACCCTTGATCATAATCCAAGAATAATCTGGTCTGAACTTGGCCAAGATTTTGATTAAATCTGAATTTCTGAAACTTAGGGTAATTGGGTAATATAAAATATTTCTATTTTCGAAAACAAAAAGGAGTTGATCAATCTGGAAGTTAGAGATAGAATTGAATCTGAGTTCTGGAGGCTTTTAGGTTCAGAGTAACTGATAAATCACATCTGAACAATCTGATCTTGATTTGGGGTTCACAGGAAAGATTTGGCGATTTAGGGTTTGAGATAGATACTGATCTGGTACTACTATAGATACATGCATGCATGTTGTTCATGAAAAATAAAGTTTTCACCCCTAAACTCAGGGTGTTACATACTGCCCTCAGGCCGATGTCGATTCCTTACATATCCCTTCAAGATACCCTTAAATCTCTCAAATGGATACATGCAGCGCAGGAACACGGGTCCACAAAACTTAATTTCTCTGACAAGGTAAACAATTAGATGGACCATAACATCAAAAAATGATGGAGGGAAATACATCTCCTGCTGACAAAGAGTTGAAGTCACATCGCGTTGCAACTCGTCGAGTCCATCCAGATCAATTACCTACAAGGACACAGTTGCAGAAAATATTCAGATCCAAAAAATCTGACAAGCTCCACGAATGGAGCTAATTAACTTACTAGGAGTACACGCTTACCTTGCCAGAAATTGTGTTGAAGAAATAACATAACTTTGTAATTGTCTCTCTGACTTTGACTGGGAGAATGCCTCTGATAGCAAATGTGAAACATTTGTGACATCAGTACATGACAATCATGGGACTTCATACCAACCACTTTCAAGTCTTTCATGGACACAAGTTTTTTCAAGTTCGCAGAATACCCGCATGGAACTTTGACACCACATAGGCACTGACAAGTATAGCAGGCCGGGGGGAGGTATGTACGCTTTCCCTTCTCCAACGGTGCAAGCTCAGTCCTTATGCCCATGTCGAGCATGTCACGGCGAACATTGATGCCATCTTTCGTCTTTCCTGGAATGTTCAACAACAAACCAATCAAACTGTCACAAACATTTTTCTCTACGTGCATGACATCAATGCAATGTCGAACTTGTAAGTGCTCCCAATATGGTAGATCCCAACTAATCGATCTCTTCTTCCAAATATTTTTTCCTGGAGGTTTAGAACATTTACCGAACTCAACTTTTATCTCCTTCACGCGCAAGTAAAGCTCCTTACCAGTCACAAACACTGGAGCTGATCCTTTCTCAGGCTTCCCATTAAATGACTTCCTCTTCTTACGGTAGGCGTGATGCATCGGAAGGAATCTACGGTGACCCATGTACACTGTTTTTCTGCAGTTCGATAACCTCATGCTTTTAGTTTCAGCCAGGCAAATAGGATCAGCCTTGCCTCCTTTCGTACTATACCCCGACAAATTTCCATAGGCCGGGAAATCATTTATGGTGCAAAATATCATGGCTCGCAACATGAAATTCTCTTGCTTATGTGCATCCCAGACCCGCACCCCTTCACTCCACAATTTATGTAAGTCCTCGACTAACGGTGATAGAAACACGTCAATATCATTCCCGGGTTGTCTGGGTCCTGAAATTAGTAACGACATCATGATGTACTTGCGCTTCATATATAACCAAGAAGGAAGATTGTAGATGCATAAAAGAACCGGCCAAGTGCTATGTCGACTGCTCATATTTCTGTGTGGATTCATGCTGTAACACCCTGAGTTTAGGGGTAAAAACTTTCTTTTCATGAACACCATGCATGCATGATACCATGTATCTGTAATAGTAGCCAGATCAGTATCTATCTCAAACCCTAAAATCTCAAAATTTTCCCTGTGAATCCAAATCAAGATCAGATTACTCAGATATGATCTATCAATTACGCTGAACATAAAAGTCTTCAGAAGTCAGATTCAACTCCATCTTTAACTTCCAGATCTATCAATTCTTTTCTGTTTTCGAAAACAGGATTCTAATTACTATTTTAATTACCCTAAATATTCTAAACTCAGATTTAGTCAAGTCTTGACCTAATTCAGATCAGATTACTCTTGGACTATAATCATGGGTATGCCAATACCTTAATCCAGAAAGTTGGCAGCCAAATTATATCATCTAAGTCTTTTTCACATATCAGTCCAAATTATATTGCAAATTAGTCCTTTATCTGATATCTAGAAACCCAAAAAGGCTAAAATCTTCAGATCAATTCCAAATTCAAGATTTCTTCAGTAAATCATTTCTAAATGCTATTTGATACAATTTACCCTTCTGTCCAGATTACAAAATCTCATCCTAGATGTCAGAATTCGAAATTGATAAAACTCAGATTCTATTGTACCCTAAAGTACCCTATTATTGATTTATGTCGAAAATCATCAAATCATACCAGATTTCATCAAATCTCTTGCTAGATGAGTATAAGGTATAAGTTTATACTCAGCTGTGAAATCAGATTGCAAATCAACTATCTCTAAGTCAGAAATTACAATTCAGTCCAAAGCAAATTTCCAGATTTTACAATTTAGTCCAAATGGCTGTTTCGACCAGCAGCCACCAGCTGCTGCGACCAGAGGAGTAGCTGCTCGCGACCAGGGAAGATGCAGCTCGACCAGTGCATGCCATCGACCTCGGCCAGCGATGCACGGTGCCTCCCTTCGACCGCGACCACGGCACAGTGTTCGTGTTGCTTCGACCTCGACCACGACCAGGAGCACCTCGCCGCTGTGTTTTCGCCGCCACTCTAGCCCAAGTTGTTTGCAACCGCCTTTGCATGCACACGTGTTTGCTCTTCAGTTGTTGCCGTAGCCATCTCCATCCAGCTCACCAGCTGCTACATGCCAGAGAGGAGCTTGCTGCTCGCCGTTGCTTCAACCCGAAGCCTTCTTCTTCACGGCACAAGCTTCTTAATCTCCAAGCATTGAGCCCTGCTTCGTATTTGTTTTGCCTATAAATAGCAGCCCCATATTACTAGTACTGCTTTCCAGAGTCTCTCAGAAATTAAACGAAATTCGCTTCACTGTTGCCTTCTTCTCCGGCGAGCCGCCGAGGAGGTCAACGACGCCAGCCTCAACCGCAACATCAATTCCCAAATTGACACCACTAGTGAGTTCCTCGTATCTCACTATCTGTGCTGTAGCATTTAATTGAACTCTTATGCACTTCATCACCGGTGATCGCCGGAAATTGCTGAAATCAGTGAAATGCCCTGTTCCAGTTGCACAAGTCAAATTAGCCTGAATTAGCCTTCGATTCAATAGACAAAAATGGTGAGTGAGTTATTTTAAGCAAGCCTGTGAAGTTGAATTGTGAAATTGACCAAGAACTAAAGTTTTTCGCTAGCCCGAGCTTCACCAGCCGCCGGCGAACGTCGCCAGCCTTCTCCGGTGATTCTCCGGCCAATTCAATCGTGCCAGAAGCTTTCTTATACCTTCTAGATGCTCTCCAAGCAAGGAATCGAGTTCAAACATCGTGTAGCCAAAACCCCCAATATCAGTGTCTTCTTCTCCGGCGCCGGCCACCGGAAAACCATTCCTGGCCGATCCAGCTCCAGAAACCTTGTCCACCAGATGCGCCTTGATCTCCTAAGCAACTTTGCCTACTAGCTCGACTTCCAATTCGGCCTAAATCAGAAGATATAGCTATGCCCTAATTCCTGTCCAGTGCTGTGATTTGAAACTTCAGCCACTGAGTTCATCACCGGTTTTCATCACTTTCCGGCCACCTCCTGCCCTAGGTCCAGTTGAATGAATTGTTCCTGTTGCTGAGGCCTACATCCCAGACAAAGTGGTGCATCAATTGGAGCCCTAGATCAAAAGTTGTGGCAAACCCTAGTTTCTAGCTATGTCAGTGCAATGCCAGGCTATGCCAGTCAGTGGCATTAGCCCATTTCACTTCCTTCCAGATGTGTATTTTGAGCATGACTTTGTCCCTTAGATTCCTGAGGTTGTGATCTACTATTTATTCTTCTATCACAACTTGATTTGAGTCCTTGAACTGCATTTTATGCTTAGCCCTAGATTTTGACATTGTCAGCCCTATGCCAGAGCATGCCAGCCAGTGGCATTAGCTCATTTCACCTCCTTCCATTTATGTAAATTGAAAATAACTTTGTCCATTAGACTTGTGGAGTTGTAATCTACATTTCATTCTACTGCCACAAGTAGAGATAATCCTTCTACCATTCATTAACCCTATGTCGATGCCTTGAACCGAATGTCGACCTAAAGACATTCATCGATTTTGGGCAAACCAGCCGCGGACTTAATGTCAATTCCTATATCCTGGAACCCTAGAAGTCCCTAGCACTCATCTTCAGTCCTAACTCTTTGGGTTAGCCCTAATCAACTTCTATGGTATCCAAACCCAATCATTTCAGAATCATCAAGACATTCATCTTTGCATTATTGCATGTAGAATAATAATGTATTGAAAAGGTTGTGATTCTTGGTTGCTTGTTTGATCTTTGCTCAGAGTCGGAGCCAGAGTTCGAGGACTTCACTGCTGACCTGACATCAACTGCTGTCTTTCACGACGCGGAAGGCAAGTCATAGTCTTGATCATCTTGAACCTATATTTTATGAATTGTTATGATATGACCTTGAATATAAGTAGTATTGCATGAGAATGGATAAATTGTGAATTGGCAGTACTAAGCTGGATGCTTGTGAAATGTGAATTGATCAAATAGTGAGCCATAAACTATTATAAGTGTATTTATATATATTCATGAAATAGAACCCTTAGCCGTGACCAGGGTTTTGGTATGGAATGGTGGTATTAGCACTGGTTGTGCTTGGTAGCACTGGTTGTGCTTGGTTGCACTGGATGTGCAGGCACTGTAGGTGCATGGTGTGTGGTATGATCTGGTCACTGGCATATAAGGACTAGAACCTTGTGTTGTGCGTCTAGTGGCATGAAACACGTGCTAACCGCAAGCCTGGTATGGGACAGGCCTGAACAAGTACTTATGCGGATCGCACATGAAACCCCTGCATGAGATGGAAAATAATACACTGATTTCACGGAGTGTGGCTCCTCCACGTATCACTGAATGTGATTTGATTATGCACGCTGACCCAGTAATGGGAAGAGGCTTGGGGGTGGGGGTATATGCCGCCACAAACTGTGGTTCGCGAGAGATCCACAGGGTCAGGGGTGAATTGTAAGTGAAACATAACAAAAGTTCTTGTTATCTCCACCTTGCCACTCACACATGGTTGTGAGGAAGGGTCTAATCATTTTGATAGGATGGGCTTGAAAGTGGAATATCTTGCGGGTAAATTGGTACCTCTCTGCAGAGTTAAAAACGTATTCGAATACTCCGAGCTCCCGGGTTTATAGGAGTCTGCGGCGGTGGATTAAATCCACGGGGTGTGACACAAGTATTATTTTGTAAATAAAATTTGATAAGTCAAGATTACCCAAATGACATGTGTTGTCATGATAAGGGGTGCTACCGTGGGCTGTCGTGTGTCGCGGTAGTGCTATAATCTAGTGAACATGAATAGTGATGATATGTTATGAAAAGTGCTGCCATGAGATGAGGTATGAACGTAAAGACTACTTTATAAATATCCTTAATTCTTGACTAGTCTAGGTTCATAACAACATTACTATACGTATCTACTCTTCCCTATGACTTACTGAGTACGTAAGTACTCACCCTTGCAACTTACAACCCAGAAGATGGAGCGTACCAAGATCAAGAGGAAGGCGTGGAGAACTTCTTGGATCCAGAAGAAGGAGAGCCAGATCCGTCAAATCCCTGATGTGTTGTTCTGCCGTCAACTTCTTGCTGTGGAAGGGACACCCATCATCCGCTGTGTAGAAGTTTTTATTTTGCTTAAACTAAACCTTGATGCCGCGAAGGTATTGTAATCTTTTATGTAATATTAAGGCCAGCAGGCCACACTGCTTAATACTATGTAAGTTTTTCTGCTGCAATGTGAATATACTCCTGTGCTTGACTTATCCTGGGAAGTCAAAGGTATGCTTGTATGGGACTAGCTATAGCAAGCTAGGTCTCCACGGGAGTAGTCGTAGTCCCAGTTTCGGGGCGCGACAAAAAGTATGGTATCAGAGCAGCATGAGAACTTGACTGTAGGACGACACCTTTAGAAATTGGTTACGCCAGGAAGACGTAATTTATTTAGAAACTATTTGTTGCAAACTTTATTTAAAAAAAAAAAAAAAAAAAAGAGTTTTGTAGCTCCTTAAAACTTCTATTTAAATATCTTATTTGGGTTTTCTAAAATTCGGTAAGATTTGGAGAGTACGTTCTATCGTTTCAGAGTGTCTTAGGGGGGGTGGTATAGATAGAGCTGGTGGACGCTCTTGATAGCCTTGTGATTCGCTGTTGCTTATGCAATGGTTAACTTGTGTATTATGGCTAGTAGCCTAAGTATTTTATGCATTAAAGTAGTTTACATTATTTTGCACTGTTGTCTTAGTTAGCCCTAGTTGGTTAGATTGGTCTGGACCCTTTCTATTTTCAGAGCCACCATGGTTGATACAAGAAGGAGATCCCGAAGTGGTAGAGAAGACAGGGAGAAAACTCCGCAGGAAGAAGATACCATGACGAGAGACCCTTTGTTTCAGCCAGGATCTCAAAGCTCAAATCCTCCCCAGAGTGAACAACCCAGTATCCAGGAAATTCTCCTATCCATGGAGAAAAATCGTCAAGAAGCCCAAGCAGCCCATACTCAACTGCTGGCTCAAATAGTTTAGAGAATGCCTACTGGAGCCACAGAAGGAACTACTGTAGGTGCCAGACTAACGGATTTCCAAAAGACCCGTCCACCAACATTCTCTAGTGCGACCGATCCCATGGTTGCCGATGATTGGTTAAGGGACATTGAGAGGAAACTGGACACGGTCCGATGCAGCGACCGAGAGAAGGTTTTGTTTGGATCTCACCAATTAACAGGAGCTGCAGCCGCATGGTGGATGAACTACCAGGAGGCTCATCTTGACAAGGATAATATCTCTTGGACGGAATTCAAGGAACAATTTCGGAAATTCCACGTACCTACCGGCGTCATAGCTGCAAAATGTCGGGAATTCCGTAATCTAATTCAGGGAAGCAAGACGGACACCGAGTATCTGCACCAGTTTACTCACCTAGCCCGGTATGCGCCTGAAGATGTTAGTACTGAAGAGAAGAAAATAGAATGTTTTGCAGAAGGACTTCAACACTACCTGCAGTACCAAATCTCCTCCCATGAGTTCACGGAGTTTCAAACACTAGTGAACAGGGTTTTAAAGATAGAAGAGAAGAGGAATATGGGAGAAGAAAGCCGGAAGCGCAAGATGCTCCAGCAAGCGCGACCACAGACAATCCCAACCAGAGGAAGAGCTCCCATCACTTCCAGTTTTCGACCACCATATCAGATTCCCAGACCAGCAATGGCGTTGTGCCCAAACTGCAGAGGAAATCATCTTCAAAAGGACTGCCCTCACATGAACATCCACTGTTTCCACTGCGGACAGCGTGGACATCGTAGAGAATTTTGTCCTTGGATTCAACTTCCACCATCCATTGCCCGGTCACAGGCAGGAACACAGCCAGAAGCACCCAGAGTACCGGTGTCACAACCACAGAAGTTTAGGGGAACTCCACCAGGAAGAGGAGGAAGCATGGCTAATCGAGGAAGAGGAAGAGGTAGAACACCAATGGCAACTCCAGGAGGAAAGCTAAACTACACTTCCATCCAAGAAGCGGGAAACGCCACCGACATTCTTCTAGGTAGATTTCTGATCCAGTCTGCATCTGCCTTAATATTGTTTGATCCTGGTGCTACAAATTCCTTTATGTCAAAATCATTTGCATCTGAGGTTGAAATGCATATAGCACCATTAGAGTACCCTATGATTATACAAACTCCAGGGGCTAGACTATTTGTCTATTCAATCTGCCCGAATATAACCTTCAGTATAGAAGGGGTAGAATTCGAGGCAAAACTGCTAGTTTTAGAACTGCAAGGTCTAGACATTATATTGGGCATGGATTGGTTGTCCCAACATAAAGGTCTAGTAAACTGTGAAGAGAAGACCCTAAGCCTTGTCAGTAGTCAAGGGGAGAAAGTTCTATTCTATGCGGAAAGATCATCAACCAAGGAACCGCTAGGATCTATTCAAGCACTGCAGAAGATATGCCTGGAACAAGTACCTATAGTGCAGCTATATTCTGATGTATTTCCAGAAGAACTTCCAGGAATGCCACCCGATAGAGACATAGAGTTCTCTATTGAGCTTAAACCAGGAGCAGCGCCTATAGCAAAACGACCATACCGGATGTCAGTTTCTGAATTAGAAGAGCTCAAGAGTCAATTGGAAGACTTGGAAGATAAAGGATTCATTAAACCCAGTACTTCGCCATGGGGAGCCCCGGTATTATTCATAAGGAAGAAGGATGGAACCTTACAAATGTGTGTGGATTATCGGCCTCTAAATGAAGTTACCACAAAGAACAAGTATCCATTGCCAAGAATTGATGACTTGTTCGATCAACTTCGAGGAGCTAAAGTATTTTCCAAGATAGACTTGAAGTCTGGATATCATCAGCTGAAGATTAAGAAAGAAGATATATCGAAGACTGCTTTCACTACCAGATACGGACTGTATGAGTTTACAGTAGTACCATTTGGTTTAACCAATGCCCCAGCAGCCTTCATGAATGTCATGAATAGCACATTTATGGACTTCCTTGACAAGTTTGTCATAGTGTTCATAGAGGACATTCTGATATATTCCAAGAATACAAAAGAGCATGAGCAACATCTACATCTAGTCTTAGAAAGACTATGAGAAAGGCAATTCTATGCCAAGTTTGATAAATGTGAGTTTTGGATGTCAAAGATTGCATTTCTTGGACATGTGTTGACAGCAGAAGGAATTTCAGTGGATCCAGCTAAAATTTCAGCTATCAAGGAATGGAAGCGACCCACCTCGGTTCCAGAAATTAGAAGTTTCTTGGGATTGGCGGGTTATTACAGAAGAAAGTTTTCAGAAGCTGAAGCAAAAATTGACAACAACACCAGTTCTTACCTTGCCAGATAGCAAAGAAGATTTTGTAGTTTATTGTGATGCTTCGAAACAAGGGATAGGCTGTGTGTTAATGCAACAAGGTCGGGTAGTAGCTTATGCTTCACATCAATTGAGGCCACATGAGGAAAACTATCCTACCCATGATTTGGAATTAGCAGCAGTAGTACATGCTTTGAAGATATGGCGACACTATCTCATTGGAAATAAGTGCGAGATTTTTACAGATCATAAGAGCCTCAAGTATATCTTCACGCAGACAGAGCTCAACATGCGTCAACGACGATGGCTGGAGTTGATCAAAGATTATGACATTAGTATCCAGTACCATCCAGGAAAGGCTAATGTAGTAGCAGATGCCTTAAGCAGGAAGGTTTACAACCTGCAAGAAATAGTTATGCTAAGGAACTCTTACCTACAACGAGAGTTGCAGAATCATCGAATAGAAGTAGTACCACGAGGGATGGTAGCTACTTTAATAGTGAAGCCTCAACTTGAAGAACGAATAGGGAATGCCCAAAAGGAAGATGAAGAAATTTGCAAGATCAAAAGCCGAATCAATTTAGGAAAGGCTCAAGGTTTTACTGAAGACGACCAAGGAATTGTGTGGTATCGAGGAAGGATTTGTGTACCTCAAAGTGCAAACCTTAAGGAATTAATTCTCCATGAAGCACATAACACTCCATACTCGATACACCCCGGTAATACAAAAATGTATCAAGACCTGAAAACTCGATTCTGGTGGGACAATATGAAGAGAGAGATCGCAGAATACATTGCAAACTGCGATACATGTCAGCGAGTTAAAGCAGAACACCAGAAGATAGCTGGAAAGCTACAACCGCTACCAATACCATTATGGAAATGGGAAGAAATTGGTATGGATTTCATTACAGGACTACCTAAAACGCGGGGAGGATACGATTCTATATGGGTTATTGTGGATAGGCTCACCAAGGTAGCTCACTTTATACCAGTCAAAAAGGTCTATGATGGCAGTACATTAGCAGAGTTATACATGCAAAGAATAGTGGCATTACATGGAATTCCAAAGAAGATTGTCTCAGATCGCGGGGCACAGTTTACATCCAAGTTTTGGAATAGATTGCATGAAACCCTAGGGACTCAATTGGATTTCAGTACTACATATCATCCGCAAACAGGAGGACAAACAGAAAGAGTAAACCAAATTCTAGAAGATCTCCTAAGAGCTTGTATACTAGATTATGGAACATCATGGGACAAATGTTTACCATTTGCAGAGTTTACATATAATAATAGTTATCAAGCTAGTATACAAATGGCACCATTTGAAGCTTTATATGGACGCAAATGCAGAACCCCATTGCATTGGAACGAGCCAGGAGAACGAAGAGTCATAGGACCAGAGATAGTAGAAGAGGCAGAGGCTCATGTCAAACTCATTAGAGAGAAGCTGAAGACAGCACAATCACGACAAAAGAGTTATGCGGACAATCGACGAAGGGAATTATCATTTGAACCAGGAGATCTTGTTTATCTCAAAGTCACGCCATTTAAGAGATTGCAGAGATTCCAAGTGAAGGGAAAGCTATCTCCTAGGTATGTTGGACCATTTAAGATAATCAAGAGGAAAGGAGAAGTATCATATAAACTGGAATTACCCTCCGGATTAGCAGGAGTACATGATGTGTTTCATGTCTCTCAGCTCCGGAAATGTTTAAAGGAGCCTACTGACCAGATAGATGTACAAGATATATCATTACAGAAGAATCTCACTTACCTTGAGTATCCAATCAGAATCTTGGCCATTGATGAACGTCAGCTCAGAAGGAAGAAGATTATGTTGTGTAAAGTCCAATGGGGAAACCATTCAGAACACGAAGCCACTTGGGAGAAAGAAGAAGATCTGCAGCAAGCCTATCCTTATCTTTTCTTGTCTTAGGTAAATCTCGGGGCGAGATTTCTTTAAGGAGGATAGATCTGTAACACCCTGAGTTTAGGGGTAAAAACTTTCTTTTCATGAACACCATGCATGCATGATACCATGTATCTGTAATAGTAGCCAGATCAGTATCTATCTCAAACCCTAAAATCTCAAAATTTTCCCTGTGAATCCAAATCAAGATCAGATTACTCAGATATGATCTATCAGTTACGCTGAACATAAAAGTCTTCAGAAGTCAGATTCAACTTGTCGTGGTATTAAGAATACCCCGGCAGGTTTTGAAGACGATCCTAGCGGAGATTACGCAGCGCGGGTTGACCGGGCGACTGGTCCTCCCCCGCCGGACAAACACAAGAAAAGACACGAGGATTTATACAGGTTCGGGTCCCAGTGGGGGCCCTAGTCCTGTCGACGCGCTCCTGACCGGGGTCGGCTGGGGAGGCTCTCTCCGGGGGAGAGGCTTCCGGAGCACGTCTGTGAGATTAGCTATTCCAATAATCATGAACCGATCCTTTACAACAGAGGGGTACAAGGGCTATTTATAGCCTCAAAAAGAAGCAAAAAGCCTAAACTACCCCGGAAGCCACCGTCGGATTGAAGGGTAGGACCGTCCTTCTCCCGGTCAAACGTCTTGGATGCTTGACAGGTGGTCGCTGATTCCCGAGGCGTCCCTCGCGTGACCTGCACGTGATAAACAAACAGGGGTCTTACCTTTTAGGAGGGCGATGACGTCCGGGACCCCTTCCGGAGAGCAGGGTCCCGGGGACCCAAAAGGCGGCGCCCGGGACATGCCCGAGGGGCACGGCCCCGGGGGCCAAATGGCGGCGCCCGGGACATGCCCGGGGGGCACGGTCCCGGGGGCCAAATGGCGGCGGCCGGGACATGCCCGGGGGGCACGGTCCCGGGGGCCAAATGGCGGCGGCCGGGACAGGCACCGGAGGCCACTGTCCCCGGGCCAATGGCGGCGCCCGGGACATGCCCGGGGGACACAGTCCTGGGGGCCAAATGGCGGCGGCCGGGACAGGCACCGGAGGCCACTGTCCCCGGGCCAATGGCGGCGCCCGGGACATGCCTGGGGGACACGGTCCCGGGGGCCAAATGGCGGCGGCCGGGACAGGCACCGGAGGCCACTGTCCCCGGGCCAATGGCGGCGCCCGGGACAGGCACCGGAGGCCACTGTCCCCGGGCAATCATGGACTTACCTGGACTTGACCGCGTGGAGATTTCCCCCAACAGCAGCCCCCCATGCCCTCCGGGGACGAAGCTTGAGCCCCCGGAGGGAATGGTTACGGTGCCGGGAAAATCTCCGGACGAAAATCACTGGAGCCCCGGTGACGCTTCGGTTTCCGTGCCGGGCGCTTTATGGCCTTGCCGTTCTCGCAATAAATGCACGCGCGGTTCGAAACGGTGTCTCAATTTACGCGCCTGTCCCTTTGTTTCCCGCGCACGGTTTGAATCAGTGGTCCAGATTGCCCCGAGGGGGCCACGTGGCGCGCATCTAGATCACGGCCAGTCTCTATAAATAGGGCCTTAGGGGGCCCCGGAAGCTCATTCCAAATCTTCAACTCCAGCTTCAGCTCTCCCGTAGCACTCTTCCGGTAGCTTCTCCGGTAGCGAACGTCCGGGAGTTGTTGACTTAGCCACCCAAAAAAGAACGAACTGACCTAATGGCGCCCAAAGGTCGAGCGAAGACCACGGAGGTGCCCCCGGAGGAAATCCCCGTGGATTTCCTCTGGGCCTCCGAGTTCTCGGCCTCGGACGCAGAGTCCCTGGTCAAGAAGGGCGTCGTCGAAGAGAGGGACATCCGGGTCCCCCTAAAGAAGGACGGAGGCCCCCGCCCCAGGCCCGGAGAGGTCGTGGCCTTCGAGGCCTTCCTCGAGGCGGGGCTCCGGCTCCCGGTGCATCCGATGCTCCGGGAGTTTCTCAAAGAGTACGGGGTGGCTCTCAACCACCTCACCCCGAACGCGCTCGTCCGTATGGGCCTTTTCATATGGCTCTACGAGACAGCGACCGAGCGGGAGCCCACCCTCCGCGCCTTCCGGTACTTCTATGAACCGGCGGCGCGGAGCTCCCACCTGGTGAAGGGAGGACCGAAGTCCCCCTTCGGCTTGGTGATGGTCCAAATGCTGCCCTCCCGGGTGGCGGACTTCCCGGCGGCGGCCTCCCGGGACCACTGGGGGGACTGGCTCCGGAGGTGGTTCTACCTCCGGGTCCGGGACGAGGCGGTGGTCTACGCCCCGGAGCCTCCCACCTACAGCCGATCATCCGCACCGAAGCCGCCGGTGTGGACGGACGAGGAGTTCGAGCTCCTCGGGAAGGTGGTGTTGGCGAAGAAGGCCCGCTCGATGCGGGACGCCGCGGAGGAGCTGGCGCTCCTGCGGCTTTCCCCCTTCTCACGCGGGGGAAGGGGGATCGGCATGGGCCCGGAGCAGCGGCCTCCAGTCAAGCCGGTGACGCGGCGTAAGTCCCCTGCATTTTTGTACTTGCAGTTTTTTATGAGAAATTGACTAACTTTTTACCTCTTGCAGTGCGCCCGTACCCGGCGGCGAGGGACAAGGCGGAGCACCTCCTGGGGAGGTACTTCGCCGACGAACACGAGCGCATCGTGCGCCTCGTGGGGGAGGGGCCTCCCCGGAACCTGGTCGCCGAGGCCTACGGGCTAAGGCTTCCGGAGAGGAAGCCCCTTCCCACCCCCGGCTCTCATAAGCGGGGGAAGGATGCGGCCGGGGGCTCGGAGCCCAAAAGGCCCCGGGTCCAGAAGACCCCCGCCCCGACGACGACGCCGGCGACGACGCCGGTGAGGGCCCGGGACGCGGCTCCCGGAGCCGAACATGCCCGGGCGGCGCCCCGAGCAGAGGTGACGCCTCCGCCCCCGGAGGCCCCCGTCGAGGCCCGGGGGAAGGAGGTTGTTACGGGCGGGGCGGGGTCCGATTCCGCGGACTACGCCCCGTCGCCAGTTCGAGTGACGCTTCTCTCGCCTCTCCCGGCGGCATTGGCGCCGGAGAGGCTAGAGGTGAGGTTTTCGGAGGCGGCGCCTCCGTGCCTCTGGCTGGTCGATGAGGAGGGGGGAAGCCCCTCAGTCTTCGAGGTCCCCCCGGAGCAGGAGGCTCCGAGGGACCTCCGGCCTGGGGCGGGGAAAGGCCCGATGATCCCCCCCCGGGCGGAGAACCCCGCCCGATCTTCGTCTTCGTCTTCGGAGGAAACTTCGTCGACAAAGACACCGGCGACGCCGGCCGTGCTCCCGGATTGCGAGGTCCGGGGGCCCTCTCCCGGCCGCGACAGGAGGGCTGGGCAAGATGCCTCCCTGCTTCCCGCTGGGGAGGTGGCCCGCTACGCGGAGGGCCTGCACAACCGGAAGGTGCAGGCCTTCGTAGCAGGAGGAACGCTCCACGAGCGTTTTGAGGGGCTCGAGTCCCTCGGAGCCCAGGTAACCCGAGCTCTCAACACCTTGGCTTTTTTCCTGCATTTAAGGTTTTTCTAACTCTATGTATTTTGTAGGTAGCGACTGTTACCTGGGGCCTTGAGCAGCGGGTCACCCGGCTGTTCAAGGAGGCGGAGAGCTGGGCCGCGGCTTCCGTGGAGCAGCGGGAGGCGGCCCTCCGGGAGAGGGACGAAGCTCTTGATGAGCTGTCTCGGGCTCGGGCGCAGGTGCACCTTTCGGAGGGCGCCTACATCCGCCTCCGAGAGGAGGCCAAGGTGCGGGAGAAGACGCTCCGGGAGCTCGAGAGCTCCAGCGTCCGGGCGCTGACGGACGCGGGCCGCTCCGTCCGCTCGACCTTGGAAAGCCTTGGCGTTAGCCTTGGCTCCGGGAGCGGCCCCGAGGTACCCCCGGCCACCCTCGCGGAGGCTGTGCGTTTTCTTAACGCACAAGTCTCCGCGATCGCGGAGGCTGCGGACGTCCGGGCACGGGGCCGGGCGATCCCCGTCATCGCGGTCGCCGCGGGGCTCGTTGACTACCGGGGGGTCGGCGCCCGGGCTATCGGGGGGCGCATCCCCCGAAGCTTCCCGGAGGCCTTCGAGCCAACGCGCCGGGAGGTGGAGCTGCTGGCGGAGGGGTTCTACGACCGGATCATCCGGACGAGGTTCCCGACACCGGCGCCTCCGGCCGCGGATGCCCCAGCCCCGGCTACGGAGGAAGCTCCCCGGGGGGAGGACCCCAATGCTAAAGTATGAGCCTCCCCCGGGTCTTTAGCTAGGACTTTTTATTTTGTTAGACATTTTGATTCCGGTAGCTTCCTAGGAGAAGCCCCGGGCACTTGTATAAAAACATTTTGCAATGAAATATATTTGAAGTTTTTCTAAGTCTTTGCAATGAAATGTTACCAGGGTTCCCGGGGGGTTACTTCCGGGCAACGGTCCGGGAGAGGCTCTCCGGGGGACGCCCAAGCGGCTTTGATTTTGCTGAGCCTTGTCTCCGGGGGGCGCGACTGGGGTACTGCCCGGGAGCCTGTCCGGTTGAGGTGGCGTCCGGAGTGGCACTTGGACAATTTTGACAACAGCCGTGCTGAATTAACTCCCCCGCGCCCGAAGGCCCAGATGATACCTCCCCTCCGGATACTTCCGCCAGCTGGGTACGAGTTTTGGCCCGAAGACGTACTTCGGGATTCTCAACGTCGTGTCCGGGCGCTGTACCGGGACCTGGCCCGGGAGTTGAGGGAGCGCCTCCGGGAGCTTTAGGCGTAGGGGCCTTAGGCTCGTAGAAAATCCCCCGGGTTAGGACCCGGGTTGTATCATTTCCGAAACCCACCGGAGGGGGAAGATGTCCTCCGGGTTTGTTGATCAATAAAGCGCATTGTTTCTTTTTATTGCCTCTATTTTCTTCTTCTTGGATGGTCTGGATGACTCATCTTAACAAGGATGAGCTAAGTTTCTTCGTGGGTGACCCGGGGGCCCCCTGTCCCCCCCCCCGCCCACAGCGGGCGGGAGGAGGCCTCCGCGTGCTGTGGGGGTAACAGGGTCCCCGGGGGGAGCATAACCTGTAGGAAAATTTTCTAAGTTAAAAAATTGTAAAAACAGGATTTCCGAGGGAGGGACCTTCCGGGGTGCCCGGGGGCACCGGGAGAGGTTCATCTGGCCGCCGGGAGAGCGGGGAACCGGGAACAAGGCGCGGAAGGGGCTCATGAAAAAGCCAATAAGACCTCCGGAGGGGAGCTTCCCGGGAGATTTCGTCCGGTCGCCGTGAAAACGGGGAACCGGGAATAATGTTTCCGGGGGAAAATATATCCAAGAAATCCATATCTTCGTAAAGCAACTGTCCGGTCGCCGTGAGAATGGGGAGCCGGGAATAAGGTCTTCGAGAGATAATCATCCGGTCGCCGTGAGAACGGGGAGCCGGGAATAACGTCGACTCCCGGAGGAGGAAGATAGATCCAATCAAGCCACAAGGGGATGATCTTCCGGTCGCCGTGAGAACGGGGAGCCGGGAATAGCGTCGACTCCCGGAGGAGGAAGAAAATCCAGAAAGCCATTAGACGTCCCGCTGAGGAGAGCGTCTACTCCCGGAGGAGGAAGTGCCCGGAGACGGGTCTTGAGTGTTTGGGTAGGGGACTAATCTCCCAAAGTGACTCGTTACCGCGGCCGCTGAGGACCGGGTTGCCGCTTACACCCTCAGTCCACGAGGGCTGTTCGTAAGCCGCCCTTCAGGATGGACTTGCTGGGGCAGGGCCCACTTCCTCACGGAGAGGGCATCCTCGCGGGGAGGGCTTCCTCACGGGGAGGGCATCTTCACGGGGAAGGCATCCTCGCGGGGAGGGCGTCCTCGCGGAGAGGGCATCACCACTAGGGGCGGTAAACAAGAACAACCTGCAGTGAGACAGTTGAAGAACAAAGGCTATGCATTTATTAACAAAATGTACAAAGCGCCCCCCTGCGAAGCCGCGAAGGGGGAAAAAAGGGAAGCTACAGTGTCCCTCCTCCCCCTCTGGCGTGACCGCTCCGGGGGAGGGGACAAGCCCGTAAGGCTAGACGTAGAACTTGCGAAGTAAACGCAAGTTCCAGGTGTGCTTCAGCTCCTGCTCTTGAAGGTTGGAGAGCTTGTAGGCCCCCGAGCCTAGGACAGCGGAGATCCTGTAGGGGCCCTCCCACTTGGGGGAGAGCTTACCCTGGGCTTGGGGGTCCGTGACGCGCTTGAGGACAAGGTCCCCAAGGCGGAAAGCTCTCTCGCGCACGCGCTGGTTGTATGCGCGCGACATCTCGCGCTCGTAGATGGCGTGGCGGAGGAGCGCTCGGTCGCGTTCCTCCTCCACGAGGTTGATCTCCAGCCGCCGGTTGTCTTCGTTGGCCCAGTAGGCTGCGGTCATGGCTCCGTTCAGGAGCTCGACCCGCAGCGGCCGGAAGCCGATCTCCGGGGGGAGGACTGCCTCCGCCCGGTAGACTAGGGAGAAGGGAGCACGCCCTGTGGCCCGGGACGGGGTCGTGCGCATCGAGCAGAGGATGCTAGGGAGCTCCTCTGCCCACGCGCCCCGCTTGGAAGCAGTTTGTTCGAGTCTCCGGCGTAACCCCTATAGGATTACGCCATTGACCCTCTCGACGGCCCCATTCCTTTGGGGATGGGCCACTGAGGCGAAGTGGATGACGACCCCCAGGCCTTCGCAGAATTCCCGGAAATAAGCCGAGTCGAATTGGGTCCCGTTGTCCACGGTAATTTCCCGGGGGACACCAAAACGACAAACGACGTTTTTCCAAAAAAACCGCTGAACGGCCCGGGAGGTGATGCTAGCCAAGGGCTCCGCCTCAACCCACTTTGTAAAGTAGTCGACCGCAACTACCGCATACTTGTATCCTAAGGGCGCTGGGGGGAAAGGCCCTAAGAGGTCCATCCCCCAGCGCACGAAGGGCCAAGTGATGGGGATAGTTCGCAGCGCTACAGGGGGGAGATTCGAGCCCTTGGCCATCTTCTGGCATGCTTCGCACGCGGAGACAAGGTCTCGCGCGTCGCGCATGACTGTAGGCCAGTAAAAGCCCTGCCGAAGGGCCTTGGCGGCGATGGCACGCGGGGCTAGGTGAGAACCACAGCTCCCCGCGTGAATGTCTTCCAGGAGTTGAAGTCCCTCCGACCGGGGGAGGTAGCGCAGGAGGGCTGAAGCCCCCCGCTTGTAGAGCCTTCCCTCCAGCAGGAGATATGCCCGGGCTTTGGCCCGGAGGCGTTTAACCTCGGTCTCGCCGGGAGGGTCCCCCTCCCCCTTGATGAAGGAGATGAGGGGATCCATCCATGACGACGGCCGGACGATCTCGGCGACCTCCGGGACCGGAGGCTCGGGGCCTGCGTCCGGGGAGGCCACCGAGGGCTTCGTGATTGTTTCCAAGAAGGCCCCTTTGGGGAGCATTTCCCGGGCGCTTGCCGCCCGGGCCAAAGCATCAGCCCGGTCATTCTCCCTTCGCGGGATATGCCGGGCCTCAAGGCCGTCGAAGTGTTTCTCCATCTTAAGTACTTCCTGCAAGTAAAGACTTAAATTTGCGTCATGGCACAGGTAAGATTTGTCCATTTGGCAGACAACGAGCTGAGAGTCTCCCTTCACTAGTAGGCGCCGGATCCCCAGGGAGCGCGCGAGGCGCATCCCGAGGAGCAGAGCCTCGTATTCGGCGACGTTGTTGGTTGCGGGGAACTCGAGCCGCGCGGCGTACTCGAGCTCCTTCCCCTCGGGGCTCCGGAGGACTACCCCCGCGCCAGCCCCAGCGAGACACAGCGACCCATCAAACAGCAGGGTCCAATGGTCACTGCGTCGGGGCGGCACAGGGAGATCTTCGTCCCCGGACCCAGAGGCGGGAGTCCATTCTGCGACGAAGTCGGCGAGGACCTGCGACTTGATCGCGGAGCGGCCGGTAAGGGACAGGGAGAAGGGGGCAAGCTCGGCCCCCCACTTCCCAATCCGGCCAGTGGCTTCTTTATTCCGCAGTAGCTCCCCTAGGGGGAGGGACGACGGAACGGTGATGGGGTGCCCCAGGAAGTAGTGCCGGAGCTTCCGGGACGCCATGAGGAGAGCATAGCAAATCTTCTCCATCTCCGTGTACCGAGTCTTGGCCCCTTGGAGGGCTTCACTGACGTAGTACACGGGACGTTGCTGCCCCCCTTGCTCCTTCACCAAAACCGCGCTGACGGCGACGGGGGTCGCGGCGAGGTAGAGGAGTAAGGGCTCTTCCGGAGACGGACTCACGAGCATTGGAGGGCTCGAGAGGTACTTCTTGAGGTCGTTGAAGGCTTCCTGGGCCTCGGGGGTCCAGTGGAACCCCTCGAGCCCTCGGAGGATCTTGAAGAACTGGAGGCCCCGCTCCCCCGAACGGGAGACGAAGCGGCTGAGCGCGGCCAGACGGCCGGAGAGCCGCTGGACATCTTTGACGGAGCGCGGTGGGGGCATGTCTAGGAAGGCCCGTATCTTCTCGGGGTTTGCCTCAATGCCCCGCTGGGACACGAGGAAACCCAGGAGCTTCCCCCCGCGCACCCCGAAGGCGCACTTCTCCGGGTTGAGCTTGAGCTCGAACGCGCGGAGGTTGCGGAAGGTCTCTGCGAGGTCATCGATGTGGGAGGCTGCACGGGGGCTTTTGACGACCGCGTCGTCTACGTAGACTTCGACGTTGCGGCCGACTTGATCTTTGAAGACCAGCGTCATCAGGCGCTGGAAGGTGGCTCCCGCGTTCTTGAGCCTGAAGGGCATATGGCGGTAGCAGAAGGTCCCGAGGGGAGTTATAAAACTCGTCTTTTCCTCATCCCCCTCCGCCATCCGGACTTGATGGTATCCCGAGTAGGCGTCCAGGAAGCTCATCAGCTCGCACCCCGCGGTGGAGTCAACGAGCTGGTCGATCCGCGGGAGCGGGAAGTTGTCTTTGGGGCAAGCGCGGTTAAGGTCGGTGAAGTCCACGCACATGCGCCATTTGCCACTTGATTTTTTGACGAGGACGGGGTTTGCGAGCCACTCAGGGTGCAAGACTTCCCGGATGAACCCCGCCTCTTGGAGCTGGGCTATCTCCGTCTTGATAGCTTCTTGACGTTCGAGGGAGGTCTTCCTCAACTTCTGCTTGATAGGGGGGTGACCGGGGGTTACCGCGAGCTTGTGTTCAATAACCTCCCGGGCGACGCCCCGCATGTCCGAAGGCTTCCACGCAAAAACATCAGAGTTTTCGCGCAGAAAGGCTGCGAGTTGCGCTGCATAGTCTTGGGGGAGCTCTGCCCCGATTTGGACAGTTTTGTCCCTGCTGCCCGGGGACAGCGGGACCTTCCGGAGGCCCCCTTCCGGACGCGGCTTGAGGAGGGGCCTCCCAGGGGATGGCGCGGCGACATCTACGTCCGGGGGGGGAGCCTCCCCCCCGGGGGTCTTGATCAGGTTGACGCTTCCTATTGTGGCGGCAGCTCGCTCGTATAGAGCACGGGCCATGTCTTGATCTCCCCGGACGTTGATCACGCCATGCGGCCCGGGGATCTTCATGCACAGGTAGTTTTGGTGGGTGGCAGCCCCCAGCCGATTGATCGTAGTCCTCCCCATAATCACATTGTAGGAGGAGGGGAGGTCCACTACGTCGAAGCGGACTAGCTCGGTCCGGTAGTTCTCCGGGGTGCCGAAGGTGATCGGGAGATCTACCTTGCCCACGGGGTGGATCGCCTTCCCCGGGACAAACCCTTGCAGAGGCCCTGCCGCTGGTTGCAGGAGCTTCTCATCCACCTGCATTTCCTTGAAGGTTTTGAGGAACAGGACGTCTGCGGAGCTTCCGCCGTCCACGTGGATGCGGGCCAAGTGGCAGTTGTAGATTGTCGCGGAGACAATGAGCGCGTCGTCGTGGGGGAAGCGAACCCCTCGCGCGTCTTCCGCCGTAAAGATGAGGGGGACGTCCGACCACTTGGGCGGCACAGACGCGTGTAGCACCCCCACTACCTTAACTTCTCGCGCGTACTCCTTGCGCTGGCGCTTGGAATCCCGCCCGGAGGCGGACCCCCCTACGATGACGTTGATGCGGCGCTGAGAAGTTTGAAAGGGGAGAGCGTCTGAGGGCTCCCCCTCCTGCACCTGCTGCCCCCCCGCGGGAGCGGGAAGGGCCGGAACAGCTGGCCGAGGGGGCAAGGAGGCCGGAGTCCCCCCCCCCCTGCCCGCGCTGGTCGAGGAACGCCGCGAAGTGCTGCAGCAGCTGGTGGCAATCTCGGGTGGCGTGGGTAGTGGACCCGTGGAAGCTGCACCACGGTCCTTCCCGGCTTCTCCCCGCGGGGCCTTCGCGGCCGCGCGAAGACTGTCCTCCCCCATGGCCTCTCGACTTGGGAAAGGGGCGGTTGCCCTTCGGGGGGTCGCGCGAGCCGCCTCCGCCCTCGAGGACAAAAGTGTCCCGAGGCCGTGGTTCGCTACGGCCCCCCTGCCTGGGGCGCCTGGGGGGATCCCGGGCCCCCCGCTCGGCGGGGGCAGGAGCCCCCTGGGTCTTCTTCCAGATGTCGTCTTCCTCCGCGCGAGCGTACTTTTCGAGTACGTTGAAGAGCTCGTCGGTGGAAGAGGGGCAGCTCCGGGAGAGCCTTCGGTGGAGCTCCCCCGGGAGGATGCCGCTTTTGCAGGCTTCGATGACCGTAGAGTCCGGGACGTGGGCCACTTTGCTTTTCACCTGGGCAAAGCGCTTGAAGAAGCTTCTGATGGTCTCCCCAGTCCTCTGCCGGACAGTATACAGCTGCGAGGAGTCTAGGGGACGCACGTAGTTCCCCTGGAAGTTGGCACAGAACTCCCGCTTGAGCTGCGAGAAAGACTTGATGGAGCCCGCCTTCAGATTGTAAAACCAGGAGCGGGCAATGCCGGTGAGGTGGAGGGGGAAGACGTTGCATTGGACACTCTCGTCCCCCCCCCGCCGCGGAGATGGCTGTGGAGTAGATCTGCACAAACTCGTAAGGGTCCGCTTCGCCATTATAATGTTCGATGTGCGGGGGACGGTAGGGCCGCGGCCATCGGATGCTGCGGAGTCTTCGACATAGAGGCTGGTTCGCCCCCTGCACTTCCCGGGGGGAGCCCCAGTCACTGTCTTCTTTAACGGGGGACGCCCCCTCGTTATCGGAGTCAGGTAGCGGCCCAAGAGGGCCGCCAGAGTGGCGGTGGCGACGTTTCTCTTCCGGGCCGGGACTGATTTCCCGGACGTCCGGGCTTCCCTCCGGGGAGGATGGTTCTTCGGCGGGTCTCTTCCCCCGACCCGTGCGAGAGCGAGGCTCCCTAGGACAACGACCGGGGGGAAGCTCTTCCCCGCGGCTGGGAGAATGCATTCGCTCGACCTCCTCCCGGGAGAAGCGGACCTGCTTCGCCGGGGGAGGGAGCTCCTGCACTGTAGCAGCCGGCCCGGAAGCTACCGGGGCCTGCTGGGGGGAGCCCCCTGCGACGCCCCCCGGGACCGGAAAGGGGGGAGCCCCTGCACCATCCGGAACCGGGGAGGGGGCGCCCTGGGCGACGTTTGGGTCCGAAGAGGGGGCCCCTGTGGCAACAACCGGGACCGGAAAGGGAGAAGCCCCCGCGACATCCGGAGCCAGTGGGGGGTGAGCCCCCTCGGCGACGTCCGGGGTTGGGGAGCCAATGCGGGGGGAAATTTGCTGAGGCACGGGAGCTGCTCTGTCGACCGGCCCCGGTGCGGTAAACGCAACGCGAGGGGCGGGACTGGCTCCCGGCGTAGGAATAACCCCCGGCATGAAATGACCCCCCAGCCCCGGAAGCGGGCCGGGGACAGGGTACCCCCCTGGTGCCACGAAGGGCCCGGGTGCCGAGAAGTGTCCGGAAGTATATCCCGCGAGGGGAGGAAACCCCCCAGCGGGATCATACGGGGTAGACAGCCCCCCTGACGCCGGAGGGGCCGCTGGGTGTCCCATAAACGGGGGCATGATCCCCGAATACGGGTGCGACGGAAATGTGGGGGCCGAGGGCCGCGCCAACACACTAAGGAGCTCGTCCATAGAGCGCTGGGCGCGGAGCTGGCCCTCTACGAGAGCTTCGAGCTGGGCGTCGCGGGGAGCCGGGGGAACCGTCGGGGGGACGCTTGTCCCGGCCGAGGTCCCCGCGGTCACCGGGAACGACCTGGAGGTGGAAGCACCTAAGTTAAGAGGAAAGGAGGGAGGCGGTACCTGGGCCAGGTCGCCTCCGGAAGGGGCCGCCGGGACAGCTGTGTCCCGGGCGGACGGCGCCGGGTCCCCGAGACCCGGGTCACCGGGAAGGGTGCGAGCCCTTGTTCTTGGAGGAGCCATGGCGATTCGTCACGGGTCCCCACGGTCGGCGCCAACTGTCGTGGTATTAAGAATACCCCGGCAGGTTTTGAAGACGATCCTAGCGGAGATTACGCAGCGCGGGTTGACCGGGCGACCGGTCCTCCCCCGCCGGACAAACACAAGAAAAGACACGAGGATTTATACAGGTTCGGGTCCCAGTGGGGGCCCTAGTCCTGTCGACGCGCTCCCGACCGGGGTCGGCTGGGGAGGCTCTCTCCGGGGGAGAGGCTTCCGGAGCACGTCTGTGAGATTAGCTATTCCAATAATCATGAACTGATCCTTTACAACAGAGGGGTACAAGGCCTATTTATAGCCTCAAAAAGAAGCAAAAAGCCTAAACTACCCCGGAAGCCACCGTCGGATTGAAGGGTAGGACCGTCCTTCTCCCGGTCAAACGTCTTGGATGCTTGACAGGTGGTCGCTGATTCCCGAGGCGTCCCTCGCGTGACCTGCACGTGATAAACAAACAGGGGTCTTACCTTTTACGAGGGCGATGACGTCCGGGACCCCTTCCGGAGAGCAGGGTCCCGGGGACCCAAAAGGCGGCACCCGGGACATGCCCGAGGGGCACGGCCCCGGGGGCCAAATGGCGGTGCCCGGGACATGCCCGGGGGGCACGGTCCCGAGGGCCAAATGGCGGCGGCCGGGACATGCCCGGGGGGCACGGTCCCGCGGGCCAAATGGCGGCGGCCGGGACATGCCCGGGGGGCACGGTCCCGGGGGCCAAATGGCGGCGCTCGGGACATGCCCGGGGGGCACGGTCCGGGGGGCCAAATGGCGGCGGCCGGGACAGGCACCGGAGGCCACTGTCCCCGGGCCAATGGCGGCGCCCGGGACATGCCCGGGGGACACGGTCCCGGGGGCCAAATGGCGGCGGCCGGGACAGGCACCGGAGGACACTGTCCCCGGGCCAATGGCGGCGCCCGGGACATGCCCGGGGGACACGGTCCCGGGGGCCAAATGGCGGCGGCCGGGACAGGCACCGGAGGCCACTGTCCCCGGGCCAATGGCGGCGCCCGGGACAAGCCCGGGGGGCACGGTCCCGGGGGCCAAATGGCGGCGCCCGGGGCAGGCACCGGAGGCCACTGTCCCCGGGCAAATGGCGGCGCCCGGGACATGCCCGGGGGGCACGGTCCCGAGGGCCGAATGGCGGCGCCCGGGGCAGGCACCGGAGGCCACTCTCCCCGGGCAAATGGCGTCGCCCGGGACATGCCTGGGGGGCACGGTCCCGGGGACCAAATGGCGGCGCCCGGGACAGGCACCGGAGGCCACTGTCCCCGGGCAATCATGGACTTACCTGAACTTGACCGCGTGGAGATTTCCCCCAACACAACTCCATCTTTAACTTCCAGATCTATCAATTCTTTTCTGTTTTCGAAAACAGGATTCTAATTACTATTTTAATTACCCTAAATATTCTAAACTCAGATTTAGTCAAGTCTTGACCTAATTCAGATCAGATTACTCTTGGACTATAATCATGGGTATGCCAATACCTTAATCCACAAAGTTGGCAGCTAAATTATATCATCTAAGTCTTTTTCACATATCAGTCCAAATTATATTGCAAATTAGTCCTTTATCTGATATCTAGAAACCCAAAAAGGCTAAAATCTTCAGATCAATTCCAAATTCAAGATTTCTCCAGTAAATCATTTCTAAATGCTATTTGATACAATTTACCCTTGTGTCCAGATTACAAAATCTCATCCTAGATGTCAGAATTCGAAATTGATAAAACTCAGATTCTATTGTACCCTAAAGTACCCTATTTTCGATTTATGTCGAAAATCATCAAATCATACCAGATTTCATCAAATCTCTTGCTAGATGAGTATAAGGTATAAGTTTATACTCAGCTGTGAAATCAGATTGCAAATCAACTATCTCTAAGTCAGAAATTACAATTCAGTCCAAAGCAAATTTCCAGATTTTACAATTTAGTCCAAATGGCTGTTTCGACCAGCAGCCACCAGCTGCTGCGACCAGAGGAGTAGCTGCTCGCGACCAGGGAAGATGCAGCTCGACCAGTGCATGCCATCGACCTCGGCCAGCGATGCACGGTGCCTCCCTTCGACCGCGACCACGGCACAGTGTTCGTGTTGCTTCGACCTCGACCGCGACCAGGAGCACCTCGCCGCTGTGTTTTCGCCGCCACTCTAGCCCAAGTTGTTTGCAACCGCCTTTGCATGCACACGTGTTTGCTCTTCAGTTGTTGCCGTAGCCAACTCCATCCAGCTCACCAGCTGCTACATGCCAGAGAGGAGCTTGCTGCTCGCCGTTGCTTCAACCCGAAGCCTTCTTCTTCACGGCGCAAGCTTCTTAATCTCCAAGCATTGAGCCCTGCTTCGTATTTGTTTTGCCTATAAATAGCAGCCCCATATTACTAGTACTGCTTTCCAGAGTCTCTCAGAAATTAAACGAAATTCGCTTCACTGTTGCCTTCTTCTCCGGCGAGCCGCCGAGGAGGTCAACGACGCCAGCCTCAACCGCAACATCAATTCCCAAATTGACACCACTAGTGAGTTCCTCGTATCTCACTATCTGTGCTGTAGCATTTAATTGAACTCTTATGCACTTCATCGCCGGTGATCGCCGGAAATTGCTGAAATCAGTGAAATGCCCTGTTCCAGTTGCACAAGTCAAATTAGCCTGAATTAGCCTTCGATTCAATAGACAAAAATGGTGAGTGAGTTATTTTAAGCAAGCCTGTGAAGTTGAATTGTGAAATTGACCAAGAACTAAAGTTTTTCGCTAGCCCGAGCTTCACCAGCCGCCGGCGAACGTCGCCAGCCTTCTCCGGTGATTCTCCGGCCAATTCAATCATGCCAGAAGCTTTCTTATACCTTCTAGATGCTCTCCAAGCAAGGAATCGAGTTCAAACATCGTGTAGCCAAAACCCCCAATATCAGTGTCTTCTTCTCCGGCGCCGGCCACCGGAAAACCATTCCCGGCCGATCCAGCTCCAGAAACCTTGTCCACCAGATGTGCCTTGATCTCCTAAGCAACTTTTCCTACTAGCTCGACTTCCAATTCGGCCTAAATCAGAAGATATAGCTATGCCCTAATTCCTGTCCAGTGCTGTGATTTGAAACTTCAGCCACTGAGTTCATCGCTGGTTTTCATCACTTTCCGGCCACCTCCTGCCCTAGGTCCAGCTGAATGAATTGTTCCTGTTACTGAGGCCTACATCCCAGACAAAGTGGTGCATCAATTGGAGCCCTAGAACAAAGGTTGTGGCAAACCCTAGTTTCTAGCTATGTCAGTGCAATGCCAGGCTATGCCAGTCAGTGGCATTAGCCCATTTCACTTCCTTCCATATGTGTATTTTGACCATGACTTTGTCCCTTAGATTCCTGAGGTTGTGATCTACTATTTATTCTTCTATCACAACTTGATTTGAGTCCTTGAACTGCATTTTATGCTTAGCCCTAGATTTTGACATTGTCAGCCCTATGCCAGAGCATGCCAGCCAGTGGCATTAGCTCATTTCACCTCCTTCCATTTATGTAAATTGAAAATAACTTTGTCCATTAGACTTGTGGAGTTGTAATCTACATTTCATTCTACTGCCACAAGTAGAGATAATCCTTCTACCATTCATTAACCCTATGTCGATGCCTTGAACCGAATGTCGACCTAAAGACATTCATCGATTTTGGGCAAACCAGCCGCGGACTTAATGTCAATTCCTATATCCTGGAACCCTAGAAGTCCCTAGCACTCATCTTCAGTCCTAACTCTATGGGTTAGCCCTAATCAACTTCTATGGTATCCAAACCCAATCATTTCAGAATCATCAAGACATTCATCTTTGCATTATTGCATGTAGAATAATAATGTATTGAAAAGGTTGTGATTCTTGGTTGCTTGTTTGATCTTTGCTCAGAGTCGGAGCCAGAGTTCGAGGACTTCACTGCTGACCCGACATCAACTGCTGTCTTTCACGACGCGGAAGGCAAGTTATAGTCTTGATCATCTTGAACCTATATTTTATGAATTGTTATGATATGACCTTGAATATAAGTAGTATTGCATGAGAATGGATAAATTGTGAATTGGCAGTACTAAGCTGGATGCTTGTGAAATGTGAATTGATCAAATAGTGAGCCATAAACTATTATAAGTGTATTTATATATATTCATGAAATAGAACCCTTAGCCGTGACCAGGGTTTTGGTATGGAATGGTGGTATTAGCACTGGTTGTGCTTGGTAGCACTGGTTGTGCTTGGTAGCACTGGTTGTGCTTGGTTGCACTGGATGTGCAGGCACTGTAGGTGCATGGTGTGTGGTATGATCTGGTCACTGGCATATAAGGACTAGAACCTTGTGTTGTGCGTCTAGTGGCATGAAACACGTGCTAACCGCAAGCCTGGTATGGGACAGGCCTGAACAAGTACTTATGCGGATCGCACATGAAACCCCTGCATGAGATGGAAAACAATACACTGATTTCACGGAGTGTGGCTCCTCCACGTATCACTGAATGTGATTTGATTATGCACGCTGACCCAGTAATTGGAAGAGGCTTGGGGGTGGGGGTATATCCCGCCACAAACTGTGGTTCGCGAGAGATCCACAGGGTCAGGGGTGAATTGTAAGTGAAACATAACAAAAGTTCTTGTTATCTCCACCTTGCCACTCACAGTATGAAGTGAGTCAGGGGTCCAATCCTTGTGATAGGAAGGGCTTGAAAGTGGAATATCTTGCGGGTAAATTAGTACCTCTCTGCAGAGTTAAAAACGTATTCGAATACTCCGAGCTCCCGGGTTTATAGGAGTCTGCTGCGGTGGATTAAATCCACGGGGTGTGACACAAGTATTATTTTCTAAATAAAATTTGATAAGTCAAGATTACCTAAATAGCATGTGTTGTCATGATAAGGCGTGCTACCGTGGGCTGTCGTGTGTCGACGTGTCGCGGTAGTGCTATAATTTAGTGAACATAAATAGTGATGATATGTTATGAAAAGTGCTGCCATGAGATGAGGTATGAATGTAAAGACTACTTTATAAACATCCTTAATTCTTGACTAGTCTAGGTTCATAACAACATTACTATAAGTATCTACTCTTCCCTATGACTTGCTGAGTACGTAAGTACTCACCCTTGCAACTTACAACCCAGAAGATGGAGTGTACCAAGATCAAGAGGAAGGCGTGGAGAACTTCTTGGATCCAGAAGAAGGAGAGCCAGATCCGTCAAATCCCTGATGTGTTGTTCTGCCGTCAACTTCTTGCTGTGGAAGGGACACCCATCATCCGCTGTGTAGAAGTTTTTATTTTGCTTAAACTAAACCTTGATGCCGCGAAGGTATTGTAATCTTTTATGTAATATTAAGGCCAGCAGGCCACACTGCTTAATACTTTGTAAGTTTTTCTGCTGCAATGTGAATATACTCCTGTGCTTGACTTATCCTGGGAAGTCAAAGGTATGCTTGTATGGGACTAGCTATAGCAAGCTAGGTCTCCACGGGAGTAGTCGAAGCAACACGAACACTGTGCCGTGGTCGCGGTCGAAGAGAGGCACCGTGCATCGCTGGACGAGGTCGATGGCATGCACTGGTCGAGCTGCATCTTCCCTGGTCGCGAGCAGCTACTCCTCTGGTCGCAGCAGCTTGTGGCTGCTGGTCGAAACAGCCATTTGGACTAAATTGTAAAATCTGGACATTTGCTTTGGACTGAATTGTAATTTCTGACTTAGAGATAGTTGATTTGCAATCTGATTTCACAGCTGAGTATAAACTTATACCTTATACTCATCTAGCAAGAGATTTGAGGAAATCTGGTATGATTTGATGATTTTCGACATAAATCGAAAATAGGGTACTTTAGGATACAATAGAATCTGAATTTTATCAATTTCGAATTCTGACATCTAGGATGAGATTTTGTAATCTGGACAGAAGTGTAAATTGTATCAAATAGCATTTAGAAATGATTTACTGAAGAAATCTTGAATTTGGAATTGATCTGAAGATTTTAGCCTTTTTGGATTTCTAGATATCAGATAAAGGACTAATTTGCAATATAATTTGGACTTATATGTGAAAAAGACTTAAATGATATAATTTGGCTGCCAACTTTCGGGATTAAGGTATTGGCACACCCATGATTATAGTCCAAGAGTAATCTGATCTGAATTAGGTCAAGACTTAACTAAATCTGAGTTTAGAATATTTAGGGTAATTAAAATAGTAATTAGAATCCTGTTTTCGAAAACAGAAAAGAATTGATAGATATGGAAGTTAGAGATGGAGTTGAATCTGACTTCTGAAGACTTTTATGTTCAGTGTAACTGATAGATCATATCTGAGTAATCTGATCTTGATTTGGATTCACAGGGAAAATTTTGAGATTTTAGGGTTTGAGATAGATACTGATCTGGCTACTATTACAGATACATGGTATCATGCATGCATGGTGTTCATGAAAAGAAAGTGGTTACCCCTAAACTCAGGGTGTTACAGATCTATCCTCCTTAAAGAAATCTCGCCCCGAGATTTACCTAAGACAAGAAAAGGTAAGGATAGGCTTGCTGAAGATCTTCTTCTTTCTCCCAAGTGGCTTCGTGTTCTGAATGGTTTCCCCATTGGACTTTGCACAACTTAATCTTCTTCCTTCTGAGCTGACATTCATCAGTGGCCAAGATTCTGATTGGATACTCAAGGTAAGTGAGATTCTTCTGTAATGATATATCTTGTTCATCTATCTGGTTAGTAGGCTCCTTTAAACATTTCCGGAGCTGAGAGACATGAAACACATCATGTACTCCTGCTAATCCGGGGGGTAATTCCAGTTTATATGATACTTCTCCTTTCCTCTTGATTATCTTAAATGGTCCAACATACCTAGGAGATAGCTTTCCCTTCACTTGGAATCTCTGCAATCTCTTAAATGGTGTGACCTTGAGATAAACAAAATCTCCTGGTTCAAATGATAATTCCCTTCGTCGATTATCCGCATAACTCTTTTGTCGTGATTGTGCTGTCTTCAGCCTCTCTCTAATGAGTTTGACATGAGCCTCTGCCTCTTCTACTATCTCTGGTCCTATGACTCTTCGTTCTCCTGGCTCGTTCCAATGCAATGGGGTTATGCATTTGCGTCCATATAGAGCTTCAAATGGTGCCATTTGTATACTAGCTTGATAACTATTATTATATGTAAACTCTGCAAATGGTAAACATTTGTCCCATGATGTTCCATAATCTAGTATACAAGCTCTTAGGAGATCTTCTAGAATTTGGTTTACTCTTTCTGTTTGTCCCCCTGTTTGTGGGTGATATGCAGTACTGAAATCCAATTGAGTCCCTAGGGTTTCATGCAATCTATTCCAAAACTTGGATGTAAACTGTGCCCCGCGATCTGAGACAATCTTCTTTGGAATTCCATGTAATGCCACTATTCTTTGCATGTATAACTCTGCTAATGTACTGCCATCATAGACCTTTTTGACTGGTATAAACTGAGCTACCTTGGTAAGCCTATCCACAATAACCCATATAGAATCATATCCTCCTCGCGTTTTAGGTAGTCCTGTAATGAAATCCATACCAATTTCTTCCCATTTCCATAATGGTATTGGTAGCGGTTGTAGCTTTCCAGCTATCTTCTGGTGTTCTGCTTTAACTCGCTGACATGTGTCGCAGTTTGCAATGTATTCTGCGATCTCTCTCTTCATATTGTCCCACCAGAATCGAGTTTTCAGGTCTTGATACATTTTTGTATTACCGGGGTGTATCGAGTATGGAGTGTTATGTGCTTCATGGAGAATTAATTCCTTAAGGTTTGCACTTTGAGGTACACAAATCCTTCCTCGATACCACACAATTCCTTGGTCGTCTTCAGTAAAACCTTGAGCCTTTCCTAACTTGATTCGGCTTTTGATCTTGCAAATTTCTTCATCTTCCTTTTGGTCATTCCCTATTCGTTCTTCAAGTTGAGGCTTCACTATTAAAGTAGCTACCGTCCCTCGTGGTACTACTTCTATTCGATGATTCTGCAACTCTCGTTGTAGGTAAGAGTTCCTTAGCATAATTGTTTCTTGCAGGTTGTAAACCTTCCTGCTTAAGGCATCTGCTACTACATTAGCCTTTCCTGGATGGTACTGGATACTAAGGTCATAATCTTTGATCAACTCCAGCCATCGTCGTTGACGCATGTTGAGCTCCGTCTGAGTGAAGATATACTTGAGGCTCTTATGATCTGTAAAAATCTCACATTTATTTCCAATAAGGTAGTGTCGCCATATCTTCAAGGCATGTACTACTGCTGCTAATTCCAAATCATGGGTAGGATAGTTTTCCTCATGTGGCCTCAACTGGCGTGAAGCATAGGCTACTACCCGACCTTGTTGCATTAGCACACAACCTATCCCTTGCTTCGAAGCATCACAATAAACTACAAAATCTTCTTTGCTATCTGGCATGGTAAGAACTGGTGTTGTTGTCAATTTTTGTTTCAACTTCTGAAAACTTTCTTCACACTTAGTGGTCCATTCAAATGCAACATCCTTCTTTAGCAGGTTAGTAAGAGACTTAGCAATTTGGGAGAATCCTTCGATGAATCTCCTATAGTAACCCGCCAATCCTAAGAAACTTCTAATTTCTGGAACCGAGGTGGGTCGCTTCCATTCCTTGATAGCTGAAATTTTAACTGGATCCACTGAAATTCCTTCTGCTGTCAACACATGTCCAAGAAATGCAATCTTTGACATCCAAAACTCGCATTTATCAAACTTGGCATAGAATTGCCTTTCTCGTAGTCTTTCTAAGACTAGATGTAGATGTTGCTCATGCTCTTCTGTATTCCTGGAATATATCAGAATGTCATCTATGAACACTATGACAAACTTGTCAAGGAAGTCCATAAATGTGCTATT
Organism: Pharus latifolius; assembly: GCA_019359835.1. Taxonomy (NCBI): domain Eukaryota; kingdom Viridiplantae; phylum Streptophyta; class Magnoliopsida; order Poales; family Poaceae; genus Pharus; species Pharus latifolius. Next base: position 61,724,004 of record CM033324.1, on the reverse strand, counting down.
CATGACATTCATGAAGGCTGCTGGAGCATTGGTTAAACCAAACGGTACTACTGTAAACTCATACAGTCCGTATCTGGTAGTGAAAGCAGTCTTCGATATATCTTCTTTCTTAATCTTCAGCTGATGATATCCAGACTTCAAGTCTATCTTGGAGAATACTTTAGCTCCTCGAAGTTGATCGAACAAGTCATCAATTCTTGGCAATGGATACTTGTTCTTTGTGGTGACTTCATTTAGAGCCCGATAATCCACACACATCCGTAAGGTTCCATCCTTCTTCCTTACGAATAATACCGGGGCTCCCCATGGCGAAGTACTGGGTTTAATGAATCCTTTATCTTCCAAGTCTTCCAATTGACTCTTGAGCTCTTCTAATTCAGAAACTGACATCCGGTATGGTCGTTTTGCTATAGGCGCTGCTCCTGGTTTAAGCTCAATAGAGAACTCTATGTCTCTATCGAGTGGCATTCCTGGAAGTTCCTCTGGAAATACATCAGAATATAGCTGCACTATAGGTACTTGTTCCAGGCATATCTTCTGTAGTGCTTGAATAGATCCTAGCGGTTCCTTGGTTGATGATCTTTCCGCATAGAATAGAACTTTCTCCCCTTGACTACTGACAAGGCTTAGGGTCTTCTCTTCACAGTTTACTAGACCTTTATGTTGGGACAACCAATCCATGCCCAATATAATGTCTAGACCTTGCAGTTCTAAAACTAGCAGTTTTGCCTCGAATTCTACCCCTTCTATACTGAAGGTTATATTCGGGCAGATTGAATAGACAAATAGTCTAGCCCCTGGAGTTTGTATAATCATAGGGTACTCTAATGGTGCTATATGCATTTCAACCTCAGATGCAAATGATTTTGACATAAAGGAATTTGTAGCACCGGGATCAAACAATATTAAGGCAGATGTAGACTGGATCAGAAATCTACCTAGAAGAATGTCGGTGGCGTTTCCCGCTTCTTGGATGGAAGTGTAGTTTAGCTTTCCTCCTGGAGTTGCCATTGGTGTTCTACCTCTTCCTCTTCCTCGATTAGCCATGCTTCCTCCTCTTCCTGGTGGAGTTCCTCTAAACTTCTGTGGTTGTGACACCGGTACTCTGGGTGCTTCTGGCTGTGTTCCTGCCTGTGACCGAGCAATGGATGGTGGAAGTTGAATCCAAGGACAAAATTCTCTACGATGTCCACGCTGTCCGCAGTGGAAACAGTGGATGTTCATGTGAGGGCAGTCCTTTTGAAGATGATTTCCTCTGCAGTTTGGGCACAACGCCATTGCTGGTCTGGGAATCTGATATGGTGGTCGAAAACTGGAAGTGATGGGAGCTCTTCCTCTGGTTGGGATTGTCTGTGGTCGCGCTTGCTGGAGCATCTTGCGCTTCCGGCTTTCTTCTCCCATATTCCTCTTCTCTTCTATCTTTAAAACCCTGTTCACTAGTGTTTGAAACTCCGTGAACTCATGGGAGGAGATTTGGTACTGCAGGTAGTGTTGAAGTCCTTCTGCAAAACGTTCTATTTTCTTCTCTTCAGTACTAACATCTTCAGGCGCATACCGGGCTAGGTGAGTAAACTGGTGCAGATACTCGGTGACCGTCTTGCTTCCCTGAATTAGATTACGGAATTCCCGACGTTTTGCAGCTATGACGCCGGTAGGTACGTGGAATTTCCGAAATTGTTCCTTGAATTCCGTCCAAGAGATATTATCCTTGTCAAGATGAGCCTCCTGGTAGTTCATCCACCATGCGGCTGCAGCTCCTGTTAATTGGTGAGATCCAAACAAAACCTTCTCTCGGTCGCTGCATCGGACCGTGTCCAGTTTCCTCTCAATGTCCCTTAACCAATCATCGGCAACCATGGGATCGGTCGCACTAGAGAATGTTGGTGGACGGGTCTTTTGGAAATCCGTTAGTCTGGCACCTACAGTAGTTCCTTCTGTGGCTCCAGTAGGCATTCTCTGAACTATTTGAGCCAGCAGTTGAGTATGGGCTGCTTGGGCTTCTTGACGATTTTTCTCCATGGATAGGAGAATTTCCTGGATACTGGGTTGTTCACTCTGGGGAGGATTTGAGCTTTGAGATCCTGGCTGAAACAAAGGGTCTCTCGTCATGGTATCTTCTTCCTGCGGAGTTTGCACCCTGTCTTCTCTACCACTTCGGGATCTCCTTCTTGTATCAACCATGGTGGCTCTGAAAATAGAAAGGGTCCAGACCAATCTAACCAACTAGGGCTAACTAAGACAACAGTGCAAAATAATGTAAACTACTTTAATGCATAAAATACTTAGGCTACTAGCCATAATACACAAGTTAACCATTGCATAAGCAACAGCGAATCACAAGGCTATCAAGAGCGTCCACCAGCTCTATCGATACCACCCTCCCTAAGACACTCTGAAACGATAGAACGTACTCTCACAATCTTACCGAATTTTAGAAAACCCAAATAAGATATTTAAATAGAAGTTTTTAGGAGCTACAAAACTCTTTTTTTTTTTTTTTTTTTAAATAAAGTTTGCAACAAATAGTTTCTAAATAAATTACGTCTTCCTGGCGTAACCAATTTCTAAAGGTGTCGTCCTACAGTCAAGTTCTCATGCTGCTCTGATACCATTCTTTTTGTCGCGCCCCGAAACTGGGACTACGACTACTCCCGTGGAGACCTAGCTTGCTATAGCTAGTCCCATACAAGCATACCTTTGACTTCCCAGGATAAGTCAAGCACAGGAGTATATTCACATTGCAGCAGAAAAACTTACATAGTATTAAGCAGTGTGGCCTGCTGGCCTTAATATTACATAAAAGATTACAATACCTTCGCGGCATCAAGGTTTAGTTTAAGCAAAATAAAAACTTCTACACAGCGGATGATGGGTGTCCCTTCCACAGCAAGAACTTTTGTTATGTTTCACTTACAATTCACCCCTGACCCTGTGGATCTCTCGCGAACCACAGTTTGTGGCGGGATATACCCCCACCCCCAAGCCTCTTCCAATTACTGGGTCAGCGTGCATAATCAAATCACATTCAGTGATACGTGGAGGAGCCACACTCCGTGAAATCAGTGTATTGTTTTCCATCTCATGCAGGGGTTTCATGTGCGATCCGCATAAGTACTTGTTCAGGCCTGTCCCATACCAGGCTTGCGGTTAGCACGTGTTTCATGCCACTAGACGCACAACACAAGGTTCTAGTCCTTATATGCCTGTGACCAGATCATACCACACACCATGCACCTACAGTGCCTGCACATCCAGTGCAACCAAGCACAACCAGTGCTACGAAGCACAACCAGTGCTAATACCACCATTCCATACCAAAACCCTGGTCACGGCTAAGGGTTCTATTTCATGAATATATATAAATACACTTATAATAGTTTATGGCTCACTATTTCATCAATTCACATTTCACAAGCATCCAGCTTAGTACTGCCAATTCACAATTCATCCATTCTCATGCAATACTACTTATATTCAAGGTCATATCATAACAATTCATAAAATATAGGTTCAAGATGATCAAGACTATGACTTGCCTTCCGCGTCGTGAAAGACAGCAGTTGATGTCGGGTCAGCAGTGAAGTCCTCGAACTCTAGCTCCGACTCTGAGCAAAGATCAAACATGCAACCAAGAATCACAACCTTTTCAATACATTATTATACTACATGCAATAATGCAAAGATGAATCTCTTCATGATTCTGAAATAATTGGATTTAGGTACCATAGAAGCTGATTAGGGCTAAATCATAGAATTAGGGCTGAAAATGAGTGCTAGGAACTTCTAGGGTTCCAGGATATGGGAATTGACATTAAGTCCGCAGCTGGTTTGCCCAAAATCGATGAATGTCTTTAGGTCGACATTCGGTTCAAGGCATCGACATAGGGTTAATGAATGGTAGAAGGATTATCTCTACTTGTGGCAGTAGAATGAAATGTAGATTACAACTCCACAAGTCTAATGGACAAAGTTATTTTCAATTTACATAACTGGAAGGAGGTGAAATGAGCTAATGCCACTGGCTGGCATGCTAGGGCATTGGGCTGACAATGTCAAAATCTAGGGCTAAGCATAAAATGCAGTTCAATGACTCAAATCAAGTTGTGATAGAAGAATAAATAGTAGATCACAACCTCAGGAATCTAAGGGACAAAGTCATGCTCAAAATACACATCTGGAAGGAAGTGAAATGGGCTAATGCCACTGACTGGCATAGCCTGGCATTGCACTGACATAGCTAGAAACTAGGGTTTGCCACAACTTTTGATCTAGGGCTCCAATTGATGCACCACTTTGTCTGGGATGTAGGCCTCAGTAACAGGAACAATTCATTCAACTGGACCTAGGGCAGGAGGTGGCCGGAAAGTGATGAAAACCGGCGATGAACTCAGTGGCTGAAGTTTCAAATCACAGCACTGGACAGGAATTAGGGCATAGCTATATCTTCTGATTTAGGCCGAATTGGAAGTCGAGCTAGTAGGCAAAGTTGCTTAGGAGATCAAGGCGCATCTGGTGGACAAGGTTTCTGGAGCTGGATCGGCCGGGAATGGTTTTCCGGTGGCCGGCGCCGGAGAAGAAGACACTGATATTGGGGGTTTTGGCTACACGATGTTTGAACTCGATTCCTTACTTGGAGAGCATCTAGAAGGTATAAGAAAGCTTCTGGCACGATTGAATTGGCCGGAGAATCACCGGAGAAGGCTGGCGACGTTCGTCGGCGGCTGGTGAAGCTCGGGCTAGCGAAAAACTCCAGTTCTTGGTCAATTTCACCATTCAACTTCACAGGCTTGCTTAAAATAGCTCACTGATCATTTTTGTCTATTGAATCGAAGGCTAATTCGGGCTAATTTGACTTGTGCAACTGGAACAGGGCATTTCACTGATTTCAGCAATTTCCGGCGATCACCGGCGATGAAGTGCATAAGAGTTCAATTAAATACTACAGCACGATGAGGTAGGTAGGAGAAACTCACTGATGCTGTCAATTTGAGGATTGAGGCTGCGGTTAAGGCTGGCGTCGTTGACCTCCTCGGCGGCTCACCGGAGAAGAAGGCAACAGTGAAGAGAAATTTGTTTTAAAAGCTAAGAAACTCTGAAAAGCAGTACTGGTAATATGGGGGCTGCTATTTATAGGCAAAGCAAAGTGAAGCAAGGCTCAATGCTTGGAGATTAAGATGCCTGCGCCGGTGGAAACTTCAAGTTGAAGCAACAGCGAGCAGCAAGCAGGTGAAGCTTCTCTCTGGCGCGCGAGCTGCTGGTGAGCTGGATGGGGTTGGCTACGGCAACAACTGAAGAGCCAACACGTGTGCATGCAAAGGCGGTTGCAAACAACTTGGGCTAGAGTGGCGGCGAAAACACAGCGGCGAGGTGCTCCTGGTCGTGGTCGAGGTCGAAGCAACACGAACACTGTGCCGTGGTCGCGGTCGATGGCATGCACTGGTCGAGCTGCATCTTCCCTGGTCGCGAGCAGCTACTCCTCTGGTCGCAGCAGCTTGTGGCTGCTGGTCGAAACAGCCATTTGGACTAAATTGTAAAATCTGGAAATTTGCTTTGGACTGAATTGTAATTTCTGACTTAGAGATAGTTGATTTGCAATCTGATTTCACAGCTGAGTATAAACTTATACCTTATACTCATCTAGCAAGAGATTTGATGAAATCTGGTATGATTTGATGATTTTCGACATAAATCGAAAATAGGGTACTTTAGGATACAATAGAATCTGAGTTTTATCAATTTCGAATTCTGACAACTAGGATGAGATTTTGTAATCTGGACAGAAGTGTAAATTGTATCAAATAGCATTTAGAAATGATTTACTGAAGAAATCTTGAATTTGGAATTGATCTGAAGATTTTAGCCTTTTTGGATTTCTAGATATCAGATAAAGGACTAATTTGCAATATAATTTGGACTGATATGTGAAAAAGACTTAAATGATATAATTTGGCTGCCAACTTTCGGGATTAAGGTATTGGCACACCCATGATTATAGTCCAAGAGTAATCTGATCTGAATTAGGTCAAGACTTAACTAAATCTGAGTTTAGAATATTTAGGGTAATTAAAATAGTAATTAGAATCCTGTTTTCGAAAACAGAAAAAAATTGATAGATCTGGAAGTTAGAGATGGAGTTGAATCTGACTTCTGAAGACTTTTATGTTCAGAGTAACTGATAGATCATATCTGAGTAATCTGATCTTGATTTGGATTCACAGGGAAAATTTTGAGATTTTAGGGTTTGAGATAGATACTAATCTGGCTACTATTACAGATACATGGTATCATGCATGCATGGTGTTCATGAAAAGAAAGTGGTTACCCCTAAACTCAGGGTGTTACAGATGCATCCGTACTCAACCCAAACCTTATATTCCTCACTTCGCCGCCAAACTCACCGAATGTTCTGTTAATCTTTCTCCATTGAATAGAATCAGCTGGATCTCTTAGTTTTCTGTCTTGTTTCCGACCTTCAACATGCCAACGCAAGTACTTCGCATCTTTCAGATTTGCAACCAGCCGTTTCAATCTAGGAATCACAGGCAAATACCACACAGTTTTGGCTGGAGGCCTTCTCTTTACGCCATCACATCCATTGTGATAAATTATGTCCCCATGCTTATACCGCGATGCACCGCATCTTGGACAAACATGCAAATTCTCATACTCATTACGGTACAGAACACAATAATTTGGGCATGCATGTATTCTTTCGATTTCCATTCCCAACGGACACAATAGTTTTTTGGCCTGGTAAACCGATCTTGGCAACTCATTTCCCTCTGGAGGCATGTCCGCTAACAAATCTAATAACGCCGTGAAACTCTTATCGCTCCAACCGTTGCTTGCCTTCAAGTTATATAATCTCAACACAGAAGACAACTTTATAAATTTTGCACATCCGGGGAACAAAGGCTTCTCAAAATCAACAATTAATTTGTCAAATTTAGCTAAATCATTTTCGTTGTAATCTTCTTCTACATCGCATAACATTTCATCTAAATTGTCGTCATCTACAAGGACTTCCGAATGAACATTACCAATGTTCAGATCATGATCATCATTACTGCAATCCACTTCCGGGTGCTGCTGAGTGGTAGTGGTGCTCGTTTCCTCAAGATCTTCACCATGCCATATCCAACGGGTATAGCGTGCGTTAAAACTACGACGAATCAAATGACTCCTAATCTGATCAGAGTTGCCGAACCTTTTTAAGTTCATACAATCTATACAAGGACAATGCATATCTTTCTCTCCCTTCTTCGCCTTTTCTTGCTCAGCAAATTTAATAAACCCATTCACACCCTCCAAATACTCAACAGTAGTATGTTTTATTCCATACATCCAACATTCTCGGTCCATCTACAATTATTTCACAAAATTGACAAATTGAAATAAATAATTAATGACTCAGAGCATGCATAAATGGAACATCATCAATTAGCTAAGCCATATGTGTGTACAGTGCTTAATTACATTAAGTGGATATGTATGAAACCCTAATTAACTTGATGCATTAATTGGAAGAGCCAGCCAGCTAGCTGCTTAACTTCAGCCATAAATTATTCCCAGCTTAACTTCAGCAAGCTATAGCTAGCTAGCCAACCTAGCCTTCTAGCTAGTTTGGAGCTACATGTATCTAGTTTAATGAATTGCAAGTAGAGAGAGAGAGAGGGAGAGTGTGAAAGAGTGATCGAGAGAGAGAGGTGATGAGAAGATGACAATACCGAGGGGGATCGAATTATCAACCCCTCAGCTAGCTTCTCCATATCACTCTATCTTGGAGCGTGGATGCACGTACGGTAGAAATGAATCGAGGATGCAGAGCGCAGAGCAGGGGTCGAGATAAGTTGTACAATTTTACTATCGGTACAAAAAACACAACTGATAGTAAACTACGGTCACCACTGTCACAACCATTAGTTTATATGACATCATTTTACTATCGGTTTGTTTTATATAACCGATAGTAAAATTTACTCTATTATATTGGTTCGTACAGTAGTAACCGATAGTAAAAATTTCATAATTTCATTATCAGTTACCAAAGACAAACCGATAGTAAAATTTACTCTATTATATTGGTTGGTACAGTATGAACCGATAGTATAAAGTCTGTAATTTCACTATCAGTTACGAAAGACAAACTGATAGTACTACTTCATATATTATATCGGTTGGTACAATAATGACCGGTAGTAAAAAATGTTTGCATTTCACTAACGATGTACCAGAATATAACTGATAGTAAAAAGCCTCTTCTCCACCGCTGTCGTCCTATTCTATTGGATTTTTCCCAGATTGCTTATAACCGTTAGAAGATATGGGTTAGTGATTGCATTTTGTAGTAGTGAAAGTTACTTCCGTGCATGACAAAACAAGCAACTCAAGAACGAAATGTTTAAGAGTAAATTCAAGCATGTGAAGAAATCGCTCAAAAGCCTCAAGATGGAGGATGATCAAGCTATTACAACTCTCAAGGCTACAAGTGACATCTCGACATGGACGAACATGAAAAAGCGGTCAATTCTAAACCCTATCGATCTTTGATTGATAGTTTTGCTTTCTTTTATCGTTATTAGACTCTTCATCATATTTAGTGATTGCAAATTTGCTAGAATTCGATTATTTCCTAATGAATGTCATACGATTGCCATTAAATGCTTTCTTAGGTAGTTGAAATGCAATCCTAGATAGATCTTTGATATCCGAAAAGTACAAATCTTGAATTAGTTGATTATTTGGATTTGGATTACATGACTTGCAAGATCAATCGAAAGAATACATCCGATGGTTGTTGTACTTGATCTTTATGGATGAACCAAAATTGTTGGATTCTAGAATTGCCTTTGAATAGATGCCACTTAAGAAATATTTAAAGTTTCATAAAGATGGTGAACAAGATGATTCAAAACTCTCGGTTATAGTACATTGATATACGACATCATTGTATAAGAGACTTTGTGGCATAAAGAGATTTAGAAATCAATCATGATATGGCAAATATGCATCTAGCGGATATGTGCACATCAAACTATTAGATGCATCTAGATTTTGAATGATTGAAAATGGATTAAATGTCGTCAATATACTCATTGTATGTTGATTGTTTGGATATCTTGTCCATACTTTGATGTGTTTTTCAAAATCACTTGCAACAAACCTTCTTGAGATCATGTCTTTGCATAAAAACCATTTCATATAAAATTTCATGCCCCCAAAAATATTGCTTTTCAAAATTTAAGTTCTCAGTCCTTCCTTTTTGTGCTTGATGACAAAGGGGGAGAGATAGTGTTTGAGAGAAAGTGTTTTAGAGATAAGCATTAGAGAAAGCTTTAGCGGGAGAGATTTTGAGAGAGTTTGGAAGAGACTAGAGATAGTTGAGTTAATTGACAAAGGGGAGAGATAGATATCATTTGGTAGTTGTATATTTGATATTGATATCTGAGAGAGATGAGAGGAGTTATTTGAGATTGATAAATGATATTTCGGGAGAGATATTAATTGATGTCATTAATATTGATATTTTGGAGAAGTAAATGAGATAGAGAAAATCAAGATAGTTGATGTTTTGGAAGATGACTAGATTGAACTTGTGCTCAATTGTCATTTATATCTCTTAAACTCATATGATTAAATGTGTTGTTTAGTTCCGATATACTATTGCATATATTGAGGGGGAGCTGAAAAATCTATTTTGGATTTATTGAAATTATAAAGTTGGTTGTCATCAATCATCAAAACGGGGGAGATTGTTGGATCTAGGTCGATCTAAGACATCTAGGTTTTGATGATTAATGACGATTTGGATAAATCCATAAAGAGTAATATTGATCTGGATAATGACAACTTTGATGATTAAATGACAACTTAGATAAATCCTGATTTAGCACAAGTAAATTGAATTGATTATAGATAAACCCTGAAATGGATGTTTCCTTAGTTGTGGGTTTAATATTGATGCATATGTAGAGGGGGAACTCGATGGTTGCATCAAACTTGTGTTAAGTGCAAATTGAAATGTCATATGTTAAATCCTGAAGTTGATGACTTCTTTTGTCGTAATCTTGATATCGATGCACATGTTGAGGGAGAGCTCGGGATGATTAGTTATCTATGCTTATGCAAAAGATTGATGACTCCTTATTCTAGATTTGATATCTATGTGTATGATTGAGGGGGAGCTCATCATTTTAGTTATCTCTATCGATTAATATCATGACTTGAGTAATATGGATCATGTGCGTATTTCTTGTATCATATATGGTTCTATATGATTGTGGGATTCATATCTTACTCATTTATCGCTTATTGAAATTGGTTTCATCATTTCAGCGAAGAGAAAAATCATCGAGTTAACTCTTGTGTGGAGTGATTTCTTTGGTGGTGATTAATGACGAGCTATATATGGGACTAACATTTGTGCATTGAGTGTATGTGTTCTAGTCTCAGATTGGTCGCAAGATGAAAGCAAGCAAGGGCGTGAAGAGGATGAAGTTGATATGAGTCATCTCGAGCGAGGTCAAGTTTAGCGAGGTTGAGCTTTGCGAGGACAAGCCTCAAGGGATCGAGCTTCACGAGGTCGAGCTTCACCGAAGGTAAAATCCAAGATTAAGGATTGTTTCTTAGGATTCTACCTGTCTCAGTGTTTGGAGACAGACCGGGTTGATAGGATTCTTTTTGCTAGTTTGACCGTACTATTAAGAGGGGTCGGAAACTAGTAGCTTGAATCTATCTAATGCGGAAGCTCAAATGCATTCATATCATCTTGCACTAGTGTTTTATCGCTTATTGCATTCCTAGAGAGTCTAAGTGTAGTTTGTGGTGCATTAGAGAATGCTTTGAAAACTGCACTTAGTACTGACTGCCAGCTATTTAAATTGGTTTATTTTCTAGAGCTGGTCGTGGTTGTACTTGCACATTCTGATTGTATCCTTGTTTGATACGTGGTCGGGGTCGTATCGCCAGTTTGGCGGTTTTCTATTTAGGGTTTGGTCATGGTTGTAGGAGTTCGAACTGGTCGTACCAGTCTCCGACTCGCTTGCGTACGTTCGACCAAATCCACTCGACCACCTATTTTCGATCAGATGTTTGACCTGTGTGGTCGTGGTCACTGCCAAGAGTCAACCGGCGCATCCGCGAGAAAACAGGAAGTACGTATGTGCAAATACCCAAATCAAGTTTAGAGTAAATTTGTCAAGTTCTTGTTTTTGGTTTGCACAGGTCGGACACTGTCTGTGGTGGCCGGTACACATCTCTTGTGGCTTAGGCAAATCAAAAACAGAGACAAATGCATTTGTCCGGTGCATCTGTCCGGAGAAGACCGGACATTGCCCGATGTGGCCGGACAATGTCCGGACTGTATAAAACTTGAGAGATTTTGTTTAAATGCACCAAAGACATTTGTATTTGTCCGGAGGGTTTTGTTCGGGATGGGCCAGACATTGTCCGATACGACCGGACATTGTCCGGCCTGTACAAACTTGTTGTGCCTTGTGTTGGAGTGTTCACAGAGACAATTGGATTTGTCCGGTGCTTCTGTCCGGTGAAGGCCGGACATTGTCTGTGATGGCCGGACAATGTCCGGCCTTTACAAATTAAGCCCCCAACGGTCACTGACATGCTTGCAACGGTCGTTTGAGTTGTACTGGCCGGACAATTTTGGCACGATTTGTTGCAAACGGCTAGTTTTTCTTTGAGGCTATAAATACTTCGTGTTTGGCTTCATTTGTGGCTGCTCAAGGAGTTCATATTTCAGCTGATAAGCTAGCCAAGTTCATTGCATATGTGTTATTGCATCTAGAGGCTAGATTTGAGCCGAAATCTTGAGTGGATTTGGGAGAGAAGCATTTGGGTGATGTTAAGAGTGTTTTGTGCACTTCAATCACCATTTGCATGCTAGTGCTAGAGTGTTGAGCATCTCATTTGCATCTTTGAGCTTCTAGCACGAGATTCGTTCAAGCGAAAGCGCATCCAGCTTGTTACTCTTGGCGATCGCCTTCGCCTAAACGGTGTCGGAGGAGAGTCACGATCTCTCTATTGAAGTTTGTCAGAGAGGCCGGCAAAAGTTTGTGAAGGGTTTGGTGCTCGCCTATCCGGTGTGGAGAAGGAGCAACCCTAGTGAGATATCCTTCGTGGATATAGAAGCGAGGCTCACGAATGAGCGCTTCAATGAGGAGTAGGGAGACCGGGTGAGTTTCCGAGACTTCAGTAAAAATATTGTGTCAATTGCGTATTTCTTATTTGCTTTATATTCATCTTGACACAATTGCTAAATTTACTAATGTTGCTTGTATGGTTGAATATTTTATATGGTTGAATGCAACTAGTTGATTAAATTGTTTTAAGCCTCGTTGTATAATCTAGGTTTCACGATTATCTTGTTGAAATTGCTTAGTGGGAAAGAAATTTTAAAAGCCTCCTGATCACCCCCCTCTAGTCGGCATCTTTGATCCTGCATCCCGCTCATATTGTTGCTGATACAATGCAAAAGAATGAGGTAAACATTGAGAGTGTCAAGGAACAAGAGAAAAAGAATGCAAGTGAGAAGACCAATTCGGTGAGTGAGAGCCACAAACCACATGAGAGTGGTAAAAGGAAGGTTGAGGGAAACCAGCTAGTGATGTTAGCCACACTAGTACAGAAATGCTGTCTACTAACCCCTATCTTCTATCAGTTATTAGCAATTTAGTAGAAAACCATTAGAAAAGGTGCCTTGTGGTCATAAAAGGCATAAAGGAGGTATTTTTCCTATCGGTTTGTAAGAAACTTACTGTTAGGAGAAGCAGAATGATTTACTCTAGCGGTGATGAACATATTTACCGTTAGAAGAGATGCATAAGTACTGACGGGAGAATGTTGTGCGCTGATAGGACTGGTCGACTTCTACAAATAGTTTTATTCTATCGGTACAATATTTATATACCGTTAGAATATATCACAAATTCCTATCGGTAGCCTGTTGTCAACCGATAGAATAGTTCGTCTGCTACAAATAGTTTTATTCTATCGGTACTATATGTTTATACTGATAGAATATATCACAAATTCCTTAGAACTGTTCGTCTTCAAATAGTTTCATTCTATCGGTAATGTATGTTTGTACCGTTAGAAGATAGCACAAATATTTTAGAACTGTCCGCCTTCTACAACTAGTCTTATTCTATCGGTAATGTATGTCTATACCAACATAATATGTACAAAAATTCCTATCGGTAGGATGTAGTGTGTTGATAGAACTGTTCTCCTTCTACAAATAGTTTTATTCTATCAGTACAGTATGTTTATACCAACAGAATATCTCCAAAAATTCCTATCGATAGGATGTAGTGTGCCGATAGAACCGTTTGCCTTCTACAAATAGTTTTATTCATCGGTAATGGATGTTTATACCGTTAGAAGAGATCAAAAATTTCGTAGAACTGTTCATCTTCAAATAGTTTTATTCTATCGGTAATTTATGTTTATACCGTTAGAAGATAGCACAAATATCTTAGAACTGTTTGCCTTCTACAACTAGTCTTATTCTATCGGTAATGTATGTCTATACCGACAGAATATGTACAAAAATTCCTATCGGTAGGATGTAGTGTGCCGATAGAACTGTTCTCCTTCTATAAATAGTTTGATTCTATCGGTAATGTATGTTTATACCATTAGAATAGATCAAAAATTACTAACGGTAGGCTGTTGTGTACCGATAGAACTGATCTATTACTATAAATACCCTGGTGTGTCTCTTTCATTCGTACAGTTCATCGGGCGCTCGTGGCCCTAACCTGTAAACTCCATGGACGGCCGGCGCACCTCTACCTGCGACCGCTGCACCTCCGCACCTCCATCGACGCCCACTAGATTTCGGCATGGCAAGCAAGGTACGTAAAATTTCGGCAATATTGTTAGATTATTCTAATCCGATTATGGCAATTATTCGCAATTTTTGTATCCTTCATTTTGATGTGTCTTCTTTTCATTATGATTATGTACGGTGTCTTGTTCCGGTGTTTTATTAAAACAACTAAATAATATCACTGTGGGACAGATAATGTTCAATTGCTTGCTGATCCTATCAAATGAAGAAAATTATCAGGATATATTTGCAATACAAACGCTATCTAACATAGTGAAATGCCAATAAGATTATAAATGTAATATCTTCATCTCTCAGTAGGTTGCTTCATCTCTCAGTTGGTTGCTCAATGCCAACTTGGACTTAGTAATAATTGAAATTGAAATTGAAATTGAAATTGAAAGATATTTGTAATTGAAATTGAAATTGAAAGATCATTAATGTCAAGATATTTACAAATATCATGAGATACACAAATATCTTGATCTTCTCTGTTGGTTATTCAATGCCAATAACATAGTCAAATGCCAACTAGCATGCTCAATGATCAAGTGCATGTAAAAAGTTCATTAAATAATTAATATATGTATATTGGCAAGGTAATTTCTTCTGATGAAATAGAGTAGAAATGTAATATCTTAATCTCCAGTTGCAAGTTGATGTTACTATGATGAAGCACAACCTAATCTTCAGTTGGTAGTCTTTCTCAAATAGGGAGTCATGTAGGAAACAGTAAACAATCTTAATTTTCTCTAGAATTCCTATTTATGATCTGTGCAGGTCCTTGGATGATGCTCATGAGGGGCAACGTATTTCACGGTTCTTCATCGCAGTATGCTGCCTACGTTTGCTTGTTGGCGAAAGAAACGGTGCAGATCACCACCGAGAGCTGGAAAGAAAAGGTGAAGATCACCGTCGAGAGCTGGAAAGAAACGGTGAAGATCACCGTCGAGAGCTGGAAGGACGTGAAGGGCAAGATCTTGGTTGGCTCGGTCGAGAAGATCCTTAAGCCAGGCGTGTTTCTCAAATCAGGACCTATAGAAAGCATCTTACATTTGTATCGGTGTTTCAGCCATTTTTTTCCATGCACCAGCTTGTGGCCAGATGCTTACCTTCTTGGAGAAGAAGAATTGTTGTCATTTGCACAGCCATTCTACACAATCATTACATAGAACAACATCTTGCAAGGTAGGTTCTTTTTGTTAATGGAGTTGAGTTGAGTTGAGTTGATTGAGTCTGAGTCCGAGGAAATCACAAATACAAATGTAACTTGACGGCAGTTCCAGCTCCTCGGGCGTCTTTGACCTGAACTCCTATGGTTAAGTCCAATGTGGTTCAGACATTTGCTGTTTTTGATGAATGGATTTGTGATGTACCAGGTCTAACTTGTAGTCGGTAGTTGCATTGTCGCAACTTGCAAAGGTTTTCTTTTATGTAAAATGTATGGGCCACTGGGTCCTCGTGATGATATGTTGTTAATTTTAGACGTGACTTTTCTAATATACATCGAATGTGTGAATTGTTGTATTTGTATATTGTTGTATATTTGTGTATCATGTATTGCTATTTGGGACATGAAGTTGAATGTGTACATGGTAGTATTTGTGTATTTAATTGTATTGGTGGGTAGGTGTGTATTTGTACTGCTGTTTCAGACATGCACTTGAATTTGTGAACTGGCATGTATATGTTTGTACCTAAATTGCCGTGTCATACATGAATCAGCTTGCTTTTGTTTCCAGCCATTAATTAGAATGAGTTTAAATAGTACTCATTTTTTATGCGTCCTCTTGCATTTTCTTAAAGGAATGGAGGCAAACCAAGATCTCATGTAAGTAGAGAGTTTTAATTTCTTTGGCAAGATGAAGTACCAAGTACCTAAGAAAAATATTTTTGTGTCTCCTAGTTAATCTACAAATTAGTATCTCTTGAAATATTTCTTTATCTTCTAGTTAAGATCTGTTTGATGTTACATTGTGTTTAGATATGATTCTTTGGATGTGAGAACTGGTGTCATGTGTCTCATACATTACCCAGTTTGGTTTTGTTTCAGCCATGTACCAGTACCTCTTCTAACGGTAAATACACATATTTACCGATAGAACAACACATGTATTTGCTGTGTCATGCATTACCCAGTTTGGTTTTGTTTCAGCCATGTACCAGTACCTCTTCTAACAGTAAATACACATATTTACTGATAGAACAATTCATGTATTTGCTGTGTCATGCATTACCCAGATTGTTGTGTCATTCATTACCCAGTTTGGTTTTATTTTAGCCATGTACCAGTACCTCTTCTAACGGTAAATACACAAATTTACCGATAGAACAACACCTGTATTTGCTTATGTGCCTCAGGCATGCACTTGGATGTGAGGACTGGTGTGCATCTGTGCACTTATTAGATTGCTGTGTCATGCATTACCCAGTTTGGTTTTGTTTCAGCCATGTACCAGTACCTCTTCTAACGGTAAGTACACATATTTACCGATAGAACAACACTTGTACCTGTTCAGCAATGCACCAGTACCTGTTCTAACGGTATATGTGTGTTCGTACCGATAGAAGATGTGAGTACAAAATTACCAGCAATTAGTCTAACGGGCATTTCATGTATTTATTGTTAGAAATAGGTCCAGTATAAGTAAAACCTCACTCGACCATTGCTGAGCTGCTATTTTGTTCTGTTGCACTCTAAGTCCCTCTGTTTGTGATGAAAGTTCCACACTTGTAGCCACACTGCTAGGGTGATCAGGGCAAGCTGGGAGGAAGTTGATTGCACCCCTCTCTTTAAGGTAATCTTAATTGTCATCACTTATCTCTCTCTCCCTCTAGATCTCTCTACCTCTCGACTTGCAAGATAGCTGTATTGTGTAGTTCCAAGCTTGTAGCTCCAAGCTTGGGAGCTAGCTAGCTGGAAATGCCTCATGTTTTAGGAGCTCACTAGCTTGTATTGTGTATTTAGTTAGGTTAATTAGTGTTAATTTCGTCAGTCTAGGGTTTAACTCATCAGTTGTAAGAGGCTGTCAATGTACATATACATAACTTAATTGGGTAGGTTTCATGCATGGCTGACTCGTTAAATTTTGTTAATTGTAGATGCACAGGAAATATTGGATGTATGGAATAAAACGTACTACTCTTGAATATTTGGATGGTGTGAATGAGTTTATTAAATTTGCTGAGCAACAAAATGCGAGGAAGGGAGAGAAAGATATGCTTTGTCCTTGTATAGATTGTATGAACTTGAAGAGGTTTAGCAACTCTGATCAAATTAAGAGTCATTTGATTCGTCGTGGTTTTAACGCGTGATACACCCGTTGGATATGGCATGGCTAAGATCTTGAGGAAACAAGCACCACTACCACCAATCAGCAGGACTCGAATGTGGATTGCAATAATATCGATGATCATCCGAATTTTGATAATGTCCATTCTGATGTGCACGTAGATGATGATGACAATCTAGATGAGATATTACGTGATGTAGAGGAAGATTACAACAAAAATGACTTCTGTGAATTTGAGAAACTGATTGCTGACTCTGAGAAGCCTCTGTTCCCTGGTTGTGCAAAATTTACAAAACTGTCTTCTGTGCTGAGATTATTTAACTTGAAGGTAGGCAACGGTTGGAGCGATAAGAGTTTCACGCAACTATTAGATCTTCTAGCGGACATGCTTCCAGAGGGAAATGAGTTGCCAAGATCTACTTACCAAGCCAAAAAACTATTATGTCCGTTGGGAATGGAAATCGAAAGAATACACGCATGCCCAAATGATTGTGTGTTGTACCGTAACGAGTAATCCAGTTTGCATGTTTGTCCAAGATGCGGCTCATCGACGTATACGCGTAGGGACCGGATTGACAGTGAACGTCACGAGGTAAAGAAAGGACCTCCGGCGAAAACTGTGTGGTACTTGCCTATGATACCTAGATTGAAGCGGCTGTTTGCAAATCTGAAAGTCGCGAAGCACTTGCGTTGGCATGCAGAAGCCCGGAAACAAGATGGAAAACTGAGACACCCAGCTGATTCTATTCAATGGAGAAACATCAACAGAACATTTGCTGAGTTCAGCGGCGAAGTTAGGAATATAAGGTTCGGGTTGAGTATAGATGGTATGAACTCACATGGTAATATGAGCAGTCGGCATAGCATTTGGCCGGTTCTTTTATGCATCTACAATCTTCCTCCTTGGTTATGCATGAAGCGCAAGTACATCATGATGGCGTTACTAATCTCAGGACCCAGACAGCCCAGAAATGATATTGATGTGTTTCTAGCGCCTTTAATCGAGGACTTACAGAAATAGTGGAGCGAGGGGGTGCAGGTGTGGGATGCATACAAGAAAGAGAATTTCATCTTGCGGGCCCTGATATTTTGCACCATAAATGTTTTTCGGCCTACGGCAATTTGTCGGGGTATAGTACGAAAGGAGCCAAGGCTTGCCCTATTTGCCTAGATGAAACTGAGGGCATGTGGTTGCAAAACTGCCGGAAAACAGTGTACATGGGTCACCGCAGGTTTCTTCCGGTGCATCGCACGTACCGTAAGAAGAGGAAATCATTTAATGGGAAGCCTGAGAAGGGATCAGCTCCAGTGTTTCTGACCGGTAAGGAGATTTACTCGCGCGTGAAGGACATCAAAGCTGAGTTCAGTAAGTATTCTAAACCTCGAGAAAAAAATGTTTGGAAGAAGAGATCGATTCTTTGGGATCTATCGTACTGGGAGCACTTACAAGTTCGACATTGCATTGACGTCATATATGTAGAGAAAAATATCTGTGACAGTTTGATTGGTTTGTTGTTGAACATTCCGAGAAAGACAAAGGATGGTGTGAAAGCTCGTTGTGACATGGTGGAAATGGGGATAAGGACTAAGCTTGCACCTTTGGAGAAGGAAAGCGTACATACCTCCCAACAGCCTGCTATACGTTGTCCAAAAGCGAAAAAATAGAACTCTGTCGGTGCCTGCATGGCGTTAAAGTTCCATGTGGGTATTCCGCGAACTTGAAAAAACTTGTGTCCATGAAGGACCTAAAAATGGTTGGCACGAAGTCCCACGACTGTCATGTGCTGATGTCACAAATGTTTCCCATTGCTATCAGAGGTATTCTCCCAGTTAAAGTCAGAGAGACAATCACAAACCTATGTTATTTCTTCAACGCAATATCTTGCAAGGTAAGTACGTGCATTCGTACTATAAGTTAATTAGCTCCATTTGTGGAGCTTAATTAGAAGATTTTTCTGATATGAATATTTGGCGCAACTGTGTCCTTGTAGGTAATTGATCCAGATGGACTGGACGCTTTGCAACGCGAGGTGGTTACAACTCTTTGTCAGCTCGAGATGTATTTCCCTCCATTCTTTTTTGATGTTATGGTCCATCTGATTGTTCACCTTATCAGAGAAATTAAGTTTTGTGGACCCGTGTGCCTGTGCTACATGTATCCATTTGAGAGATTTAAGGGTGTATTGAAGGGATATGTAGGGACTCGTCATCGACCCGAGGGGAGATTCATGAATTTTTCATAGATTTATGGCCGGGGTTGACCCAATTGGCATTCCTAGGTCCCGACACGAGGTTAGGTGATGCGCACGGTGGCCCGATCTTCCAACAGGTAGAGGTAAGTCGATTGGTGGAGACTCGACGTTGACGATCCGGCTTCCGATCAGAACCGATCCGAACCCAGCAATCGCTACACCACGGCTCCGTTGGTTATCAACCATGCACAAACACGATTGACCTCGCCAAGAAGGCTTATCCCTGCATGCGAATCGAGAACACAAGCAAGAACGAGAAAGAAGCAATCTGAAATATTGCAAATATAAATTGAATCTCACGAGTTGGGGTTCCATAAACCGATACACGGCGAAACTGTTCTTTGACAGATTAATCTAAGCAAAACCCAAACCAAACCCTAGCGGCGGCTACTGAATATAAGGGCTAAGGGACGTCCTAGAAACCCTAGACGTGTCCGTGATGGACTCCAACACGATACATGGGCCAACGGCCCAAATTGGTGACGCAGCACCCTGGGACAGATTGTGTCCGCCAACTTGCAACGCGAATTCCTGTCGACTCAGCAGTCCAATTGACCTGAAACCGGTGCCATTGGAAAGGTTATCTCCTTAGCTTTCGAGACATATGTGGATCATTGAAATCGGAGTCCGTCTGTGGCCTGGGCGACGATTTTAGTGAACACTGCTCCTGGTGGCCGAGGTAGTCGACTCCGAGATGAATTGGGACTCCAACTTGACTTGGGCGCCCTCCTGGCCTCCCTCCTGGCCCTTGCTGGTTCCCAAGGCCTTCATGATCCTCTCCAAAGTTCCTAAGTACAATATAATCAATAATATCATTAGGTAGCATACTATCCTCACAAGTATATACACGGGCACTTAGGAACGAGCTCACCTGTTGATTCAATTGCCGTGCTCGTGCTCTTGTGATGGGTCCTTGCATCACAACTGGAGGAGTCTCGGGCGTATGCATAGGAGTGATGTCCTCATCATCCTCCCCCTCTTGAAGTGGAGTCGTCCTCGACTCAAGCTCATCTTCTTCTCCCATGAACGGTTTCAAATCTGCAATGTTAAATGTGGGACTAACCCCAAATTCGGGCGGCAACTCAAGTTTATATGCATTATTATTTATTTTCTCAAGTATCTTGAAAGGACCATCAGCTCTAGGCATTAATTTAGACTTTCGCAATTCTGGAAAACGATCCTTTCTCAAGTGTAACCATACTAAATCACCCGGTTCAAGTTTTACTTCCTTTCTACCTTTACTTCCCGCAGTCCTATACCTTTCATTCATCATTTCAATATTTTCTTTAGTCTTTTCATGCAATTTCAGAATAAATTCAGCACGTTCCTTAGCATCATGATTAACTCGTTCACTAGTAGGTAAAGGTAATAGATCAATAGGAGCACGGGGATTGAAGCCATACACTACCTGAAAAGGACTTACCTTGGTGGTGGAGTGTACCGCCCTATTATAAGCGAACTCAACATGCGGCAAACACTCTTCCCACATCTTCAAATTCTTCTTCAAAACAGCCCTCAACATAGTAGATAATGTACGATTTACTACCTCGGTTTGGCCGTCGGTTTGGGGATGACATGTTGTTGAAAACAGCAGCTTGGTCCCCAATTTATTCCATAGAGTTCTCCAAAAGTGGCTCAAAAACTTGGCATCACGATCTAACACAATAGTAGAAGGCATACCATGCAAGCGAATGATTTCTTGAAAGAAAAGGTTAGCAATATTAACAGCATCGTCACTCTTATGACAAGGAATAAAGTGAGCCATCTTAGAAAATCTATCAACCACCACAAAAATACTATCCCTCCCCCTCTTGGTCCTAGGCAGTCCTAAAACAAAGTCCATAGATATATCCTCCCATGGAGTGCTAGGAACAGGAAGAGGCATATATAAACCATGTGGATTCAATCGTGACTTAGCCTTTTGACATGTAGTGCAGCGGGATACAAACCTCTCAATGTCTCGCCTCATCTTCGGCCAAAAGAAGTGAGCGGACAGAACGGCCTCCGTCTTCTTGGCACCAAAATGACCCATCAAACCTCCTCCATGAGCTTGCTGTATCAAAAGAAAACGAACAGATCCAACTGGAACGCATAGGCGGTTAGCTCTAAACACAAATCCATCATTTATCACATATTTGTCCCGTGTTCTTCCCTCTTTGCAATGCAGCAAGACATCCTTAAAATCATCATCATTAGCATATTGTTCTTTAATTGATTCCAATCCAAATATACGACAATCAAGTTGGGACAACATGGTATATCTCCTAGACAAGGCATCAGCAATCACATTATCCTTCCCTTTCTTGTGTTTGATAACATAAGGAAAAGATTCAACAAATTCAACCCATTTAGCATGTCTACGATTCAGTTTCACTTGACTGCGAATATGTTTTAGCGACTCATGATCGGAATGAATAACAAATTCTTTGGGCCAAAGATAATGTTGCCACGTTTCTAAAGATCGCACAAGAGCATACAATTCTTTATCATACGTGGAATAATTCAAAACAGGACCACTCAATTTTTCGCTAAAGTAAGCAACAGGTTTACTATCTTGCATCAAAACACCGCCAAGTCCAACCCCACTAACATCACATTCAAGCTCAAAGGTCTTATTAAAATCAGGAAGTTGGAGTAAAGGTGCATTAGTAAGCTTATCTTTCAAAAGGTTGAAGGCATTCTCCTGTGCTTGCCCCCAATGGAACACAACTCCCTTCTTCGTCAACTCGTTCAATGGGGTTGCAATGGTGCTGAAATCCTTCACAAAGCGGCGGTAAAATCCGGCAAGTCCATGGAAGCTCCGCACTTGTGAAATCGTCGTGGGCGTTGGCCAACTCTTAATCGCGTGCACCTTGGCTTCATCCACCTCAATTCCCTGTGTAGTCACAACATAGCCAAGAAACGATACTCGTTCGGTGCAAAAAGTGCACTTCTCGAGGTTACCAAATAAACGTGCAGCACGCAAAGCATCAAAAACAACACGTAGATGATCAAGATGTTCATGTAATGACTTGCTGTAAATCAATATATCATCAAAATAAACCACCACAAATTTCCCAATGAAAGCTCGTAAAACCTCGTTCATTAAGCGCATGAAAGTGCTAGGTGCATTAGTTAAACCAAAAGGCATGACTAACCACTCATACAATCCAAACTTGGTTTTAAAGGCTGTTTTCCATTCATCTCCCAATTTCATTCTTATTTGGTGGTATCCACTACGCAAGTCAACCTTAGAAAAAATTATAGAACCACTTAACTCATCAAGCATGTCGTCTAACCTAGGAATAGGATGACGGTACCTTATTGTGATATTGTTAATGGCTCTACAATCTACACACATGCGCCAACTGCCATCTTTCTTAGGAACCAAAATAACAGGAACAGCACAAGGACTAAGGCTCTCACGTACATACCCGCGGTCCAAAAGATCTTGGACTTGGCGCTGAATCTCCTTAGTCTCCTCGGGGTTGGTCCTATAAGCAGATCGGTTTGGCAAACTCGCTCCAGGTATCAAATCAATTTGGTGCTCAATCCCTCATATGGGTGGGAGTCCTGGAGGTATCTCGGCAGGAAAAACATCTGCATACTCCTGCAAAAGGTTAGTGACAGCAGGAGGCAAAGTACTGGGCATATCATCCAATGAAAACAAAGCATCTTTGCATATCAAAGCATAGCACGGTGCATCATTCTCATTAATTTCAGCAAGGTCACATTTTGTAGCAAGCATAACACCACCCTTCAATTTAATTCCCTCGGACCTAGAACTAGGTTCTTTCTTGTCTTTCTTAGGTGGGAAAATATTTTTAGCCACTTGCTGATTTTCAGATTCAAGCGCACTCTCTTTTCTCTCATTTTCAGCTCTCTCTTTGTCACATTGCACAATTTCAGTAGGAGTCATAGGGAGCAAAGTGATTTTCTTCCCCTTGTGCATAAGAGTGTATTTGTTACTTCTACCGTGATGAATTGCATCAGTATCAAATTCCCATGGACGGCCTAACAAAAGGGAACATGCTTGCATAGGCACTACATCAAAATCAGCAAAATCATGGTATGTTCCAATGGAAAATTGCACTCTCGCAGTTTGTGTTACCTTCACCTTACCGCTGTTATTGAACCATTGAATATGGTAGGGATGAGGGTGTGCACGTGTGGGCAAGCAAAGCTTCTCCACCAGATCTGAACTCACCAAGTTATTGCAGCTCCCACCATCAATTATGACACGAACACGACGGTCCTTGACGATGAGGTACATCTGAAACAAATTATGGCGTTGTAGCTTGTCCGCTTGCTCCATTTGAGCGCTCAACACTCGTTGCACAATGATTGTCCTATAATTCTTGGTGGCAGCGGTCCCTAAAATCTCCTCATCATCGTCGTCCGTCTCATGGTCATCCTCATTATCTGCAAGGTTAGCTACAAGAGCATATTCATCCTCAACATCACTAGCACTAATGTACCCACCTTCTTCTGTTGCAATGTACGCTCGACGACTTGGGCAATCCTTCATGACATGGCCCATCCCCTTGCATCGGTGGCACACAATTTCCGTTGTTCGACCCGTGGAAGCCACCGATGAAGAACTCTTTGTTGGTGCCTGCACATGGTTAGATTTACTCACCTCGGGAACTCGTGATGGCGGTGATGGTGCTGCTGAACGCGCCCTACTCATGGAGGGGGCAGCAGACCGAACAGAAAGGGGTGGAGCTGATTTGGTTGTCCCCGGCGTCGTCTTTGGTGTGGGTATGTTGCCGAAATTACCCTTGGTCTTTGCTGTTTTCCCTGCAATTCTTTTTCTGCCAACATAGCAAGCTGGAACAATCTATTGATAGAATTATATTCTTTGTAATCAATTATGTCCTGAATCTCGCGCCGTAATCCCCCATAAAAACGAGCCATCTTATCCTCCTCATCCTCAACTACCTCACAACGCAACATGCCTATTTGTAGCTCTTGGTAGTACTCCCTAACAGATTTATTATTTTGATTTAAGTGTTGCAAATTCTTGCGCATATCACGTTTATAAGAAGGAGGAACAAGTCTTCTACGCTTAGCTTGTTTTAATCTATCCCATGTATCAGGTGCTAATCCAGCATTTACTATCTCATTCCACCAAATGATAGCAAAATCTTTAAACTCACTAGTAGCTTGTCTAACTCTATGTATCTCAGGAACAAGATGGGAGTTAAATTTTTGTTCAACTGTCATTTCCCAATCTAAGTAAACTTTAGCATCATAAGTACCAGAAAAAGATGGTATGGTAAATTTAACCCTAGCAAAAGAATCATCATGTCCACGACCATTACGAGGATTAAAATTGTTACCTCCCATACCTTGACGGTTGTTATTCAGGCGTTGTTGTTGTCGCACATCCTGTGCAGCGGCGCGAGTGGCAAAGGCATCATGGCCCTCTCCATCCACTTCATCTCCCGCGACAGACTCTTCTTGATCTTCCACTCTGCGAGCTCCATTGGGAGGCGGCTGTCTCTCAAAATTTTCCAACCTGGTAAGAAGATTGGCGATGCTTCGCTCTATCCTCTCCAATGTTTGGTCGTTATCTTGGCCGATCCTTGCGATGTTTGCGTTGATGTCATTGAGCGCGTTGTTAAGCTCGTTCCGTGTAACACACTCATCTTCCTCATTACCTGCCATTGTTAGTTGAAAGAAAGACAAAAGAAACAAAAACAACCGGTGGTATAATCCCTATCAACTACTTTGGCGGCAGAAGGTGGTTTCACTCACTCTCAAGCGTCTTACCACGCTCTTACAAGTGTTCTTACCAATGCAACAGGTGGTACAACCGGAGGCTGGTTCGTGATACCGTGACAAGCTTGAGTGTAGCGATTGCCGAATTGAACCTGAACTGATCAGAAGAAAGTTGGAGCTTGGAAGGCAAAGTATAGTAGCAAGGATTAGCAAATTTCGAAAACAGTTAGCAAAGCTGAATAAAGATTCAAAGTTCTTGTCACAGTTGCTGGCCTAAGCGTGCTCCTATAACTAGTTCAACCTAGCAAGGGATATATCACAGCACAAAGGACTCAAAGGATGCAAGCAATTCTGATTTTCTACTTCTCTTTCTCTTCTCTCTGTTTTTTTTTTTTTTTTTTTTTTTGCCGGTTTGGCTCTTTCTCTCCTCTTATTTTTTTTTTCACTTCTTTTTTTTTTCTAACACAAATATATACCTCTTAACTCAGAGGAGAAACAAAAATCTCACAATTTGAAGCAACAAACGACAGGAAACCGATGCCCGAAAGAATTGACAAAACAGGACAGCAAACTTCCGGGCGTCGAAACTCGGTCTTAGAAGCTTTTTTTGAGGGTCAAAAAAATGCACAGGTCTACAGACTTGTGGAATTTTCAAATGCGCGTCGTCGTCCCCTTCGAAACAAAAAAAAGTAGACCCAAATCGGAGTTCGTATGCAAAAGTTATGCCAGTTTTAGTGAACACTGCACAATCTGGAATTGCTCGCGAATTCAGATCTTTCTCCCGGTTAGGCTAGAATAGGATTAGGTTTGCGGGTGAAAAAGGATGGCCAGCGGTGCAGGGCAATTGACACAAGGCGGCTCGCGACCTCAAACCAGCAACAAGACGATGACTATGGATCAATACTCAACAATACGATACTGAAAACGAAATTGCAAAGCTCAAAGGGTTGTAGGACAGCGGAATTGATGATGAACTTTTTTGTGGGGCAAATTTTCTGGACTCTAGGACGATGGCAAAACAAAACTAAAGGGGATACAATGATACCTGACGGGAAACCGATGCTCTGATACCACTTGATGCGCACGGTGGCCCGATCTTCCGACAGGTAGAGGTAAGTCGATTGGTGGAGACTCGACGTTGACGATCCGGCTTCCGATCAGAACCGATCCGAACCCAGCAATCGCTACACCACGGCTCCGTTGGTTATCAACCATGCACAAACACGATTGACCTCGCCAAGAAGGCTTATCCCTGCATGCGAATCGAGAACACAAGCAAGAACGAGAAAGAAGCAATCTGAAATATTGCAAATATAAATTGAATCTCACGAGTTGGGGTTCCACAAACCGATACACGGCGAAACTGTTCTTTGACAGATTAATCTAAGCAAAACCCAAACCAAACCCTAGCGGCGGCTACTGAATATAAGGGCTAAGGGATGTCCTAGAAACCCTAGACGTGTCCGTGATGGACTCCAACACGATTCATGGGCCAACGGCCCAAATTGGTGACGCAGCACCCTGGGACAGATTGTGTCCGCCAACTTGTAACGCGAATTCCTGTCGACTCAGCAGACCAATTGACCTGAAACCGGTGCCATTGGAAAGGTTATCTCCTTAGCTTTCGATACATATGTGGATCATTGAAATCGGAGTCCGTTTGTGGCCTGGGCGACGATTTTAGTTAACACTGCTCCTGGTGGCCGAGGTAGTCGACTCCGAGATGAATTGGGACTCCGACTCCGAGATGAATTGGGACTCCAACTTGACTTGGACGCCCTCCTGGCCTCCCTCCTGGCCCTTGCTGGTTCCCAAGGCCTTCATGATCCTCTCCAAAGTTCCTAAGTACAATATAATCAATAATATCATTAGGTAGCATACTATCCTCACAAGTATATACACGGGCACTTAGGAACGAGCTCACCTGTTGATTCAATTGCCGTGCTCGTGCTCTTGTGATGGGTCCTTGCATCACAACTGGAGGAGTCTCGGGTGTATGCATAGGAGTGATGTCCTCATCATTAGGCTTCAGGGCATCAGAACGATTGGATTCAAAGCTATCGTCCCCGCCCGTGATGTGTACGCAATATCACATTTTTGGGTCTTACAACACATGACGGAGGTCGAGCCATACACACACGAGCACAAGGTAATGTTACGGTCACAAAATCCTTCGAAGTCAGAGATTTGGGTCACGAGAGAACATAACAGGAAATTTGCTAGGTAGATCTAAGAAAGAATCACGCGAGCTGCCGAGAGCTCCATAAGTGAAACTGTGACATGGTTGGCTAGAGGCCCAAGATTCGCTGTAGGGACTTGGCAGGGGTACGACATCAATGGGTATTCATTTTACATAAGAGCTCAAGATGCCAAGAGTAGCACGCAATGTAGCGGAGTCACACTGTTTGCTATTTTTGAGGTTGCCAGGTCAGTAAGGGCGCTGAACTCATATTACGGTGCTATTGACGAAATATGGGATCTCGATTACGGATTATTTAAGATTCCCTTGTTTCGATGCCAATGGGTCGAAATCCCTCGAGGTGACAGTTACGGGTGTACTCTCATCGATCTTGATAGAGTCGGATACCAAGACGATCCATTCATACTTGCAAAGCAAGCCACACAGGTATTCTACATCGTTGACCCGGCCAATCCAAACTTGCACGTTGTCCTCTACAGCAAGAGACATATTGTTGGGATCGAAGAAGTTGTTGACGAAGAGGAGTATAACCAATTCGACGAAATACCTCCGTTTTTAGAGGACATTCAATCTATCCCTATTGAAGATATCGACAAAACAACGTATCTGCGAGATGATCACGAAGAAGGATTATGGGTTGAGAACCATTGATGATTATTTTCTATTTCAGGGAAAAATGCCAAGCAAACAGCCCACAAGTTGTGCATCAAGGTGAGGAACTTATCATTAATACATCAGGCAATACATTTTTCTTAAGAAATTAATGATAAGCTAGATCACAGCATTAATATATCTCAATTTTACTCCACAACATGAGTTCTAACATGTACAGCACCTTTATCCTGTAAGAACTTCATTCTTGCCTTCAAATTTTTTTACCAAAATCTCATTGCAGCCTCTTGCTTCTTCAAAAGTTAAGCTCTTCAAAAATCCCAGTCCCTGAAACATCATTTTCCAATGCCCTGCCCACTTCAAATATTACTCTGGGAAAATTTACTTGTTCTATCGGTTTTATTTTTTGTACCGTTAGAATAAATCCAGTGGTCTGATGGTATTTTGTTGTTTGTACCGATAGAAAAGGGCATCCACTACTTCAAATATTACTATAGGAAAATTTTACTTTTTCTATCGGTATTATTTTGTTGTACCGTTAGAATAAATCCATTGGTCTGACGGTATTTTCTTGTTTGTACCGATAGAAAAGGGCATCTACTACTTTATTACACATGGCCCTTGAGTTTCCCTCCAGTCAAACCGTTCCAACTTATAGCATTGCGTCTCTTCCAGCGCGAAAACCACACCCTCCGCAGTGACCACTTACTTCGTCACTACCACACGACGATCGCCGGCTAGATACTGGTTCGCCACTGCCACCGGTTCATATTTTCGTCCTTCGCCGGCCGCCACTGCGTTCTACACCCCCTCTCCATCACCACAACTGATCACCGTAAAATACCCTAATTCGTCGTTCTTTTTCCAGCATCTTCCGTATTTGATCTTAGTGTTTTTTACGTACTAATTCTTCAAGTTTTGGAATTAAACTAGCGTTCCCTATTGTGTTGGATTATGTAAATTCCGCAGGCAATATTGATTTAAATTAGGGTTGACCTAATATGTTCCAATGCTGTAATGAACCTATTTTGAGATTTTAACTTATCTATACTGTTGTATGTGTGATCAATTGTATCCAACTTCCATGTAATGCACTTTATATGTTGGAGGTGTTCTTACACATATTCTATCGGTATCTCCTGTATTTGCCGATAGAAAAAATTGTTATGTTCTATCGGCAGCTCATGTGTTTACCGATAGAAAAGATTGTTATGTGTAAAATAATAATGCTGGCCCATGAATACTAGTATAGCAAATCAGGGAGAATGTTGACTTAAACCAAGATTATGTGATGCCAGTGAATGGCGGCTTATCAACAATATTCCATAGCACAGAGAACATTGTTATGTTCTATCGGTATCTCGTATCTTTGCCGATAGAAAATATTGTTATGGTCTATCGGTATCTCATGAGTTTACCGATAGAAAACATTGCTGAACACTTCAGCAATTAATTTTTGCATGTCTTTTAGTATTATTTTCTTCGGACATCCCTTTTGCAGCCCTAATTAGTCTCCAATCCTGAACTGAGTTATGGAACTCCAAGAAGAATTAATTGCCATATGTTGCCTGCTTCCTATACGAAAATGTGTAGATGAAAATGCTCAGAAATAGAATCTTATCTTCTATTGGTAGTTTCTGTGTTTACCAATAGAAAAAATATTTAAAATAGGTCCTTTTTTTTTGTAAAATGATTTGGTTTGTGTTTCCATTAAATTTTTGATGGTTTGTTGATGGTTTTGTAGGGAAAGACATGTTGTCGTCTTCATAGGATGGTACTAGTGGTTCAACTAGGGCGAACCCCAATGTAACTAAAGATGCAGCTGGTTCATCCCAGCGCAAGAGGGTGGGGCGAGGCGCGACGACGTTGGGCCGTTTGGCCAAACGCACGGATCTTTCTTGTGAGTTCAACCAATTTGGGAGGCCGATCGGAAAGAATGCTGGGAAGTACGCGGCCTACGTTGGGCTGTTGGTGAAAGAAAGGGTGAAGATCACCGTCCAGAGCTGGATGGACGTGACGGTGGATGAGAGGGATAGGTTGTGGTGAAAGTGAAGGTTAAATTAACTGAAATCGCTGAACTCTTTTGTAATCATGTTCTCTTGGCTTATACTAAAGTTTAACTAACTCGTGATTAAATGTATGCATTGTTTGAAAACAGGCTAAGTGGAACATCCCCGACGATAAACTTAGGACAGCCTACTTGAAGGACATGAACGGAACATGAAAAACCTTTAAGAGTTGGCTCGTCAGTAACTTCCTCACTGTGGGGAAATCTCCTTGCCAGAAGTACCCCTTCATATCGGAGGAGATATAGGAGGAATTCACCAAGCAGAAGGGGACCGAGGAGTTCGAGGCCCTTAGCGAGAAGAATAAGGCGATCCAGAAGAGGAACGACCACCCGCATCGGCTCGGATCCCGGGGCTATGCGGGGAAGGAGGAGCAGTGGAAGAAGGAAGACGAGCAAAATTCTATCATCGACTCCCCTGAGTTGCTGCTCTCCGAGATCCGGGATGCGAGGTGCAAGCAATGGTGGAGGGGGAGAGGGTCCGTGTTGTCCACGGGGTCTGTGCAGTTCGCAAACCCTGGGGACGCCGACGTTGTGAGGCGAATGGTAAGTTGACTAACCTCGTAAACTGTGTGCGCACAAGTGTATATATGTATTTGTCTCACAAGGTACCTTTAAATGTAACTGATCTCTTTTGAGAAGGACGCAATGGAGGGATTGTTTACCCCGCAGAGGGAGAACGACATCCTCACCCGGGCTCTAGGAAATAAGGAGCATCCCCGGTGGGCATAGACTGTCGGAGCCATTGTGTCGTGGAAGGCCGGTTTCGCAGATCCGGCTCCACCGAGGAAGAAGGCCCGCTCCTGGAAGGAAAAGGAAGAGGAGCTCTCTGATAAGATACGGGATGAGGTGCGGGCGGAGTTACGGGCTGAGGTGCTGTCGTGGTATTAAGAATACCCCGGCAGGTTTTGAAGACGATCCTAGCGGAGATTACGCAGCGCGGGTTGACCGGGTGACCGGTCCTCCCCCGCCGGACAAACACAAGAATTGACACGTGGATTTATACAGGTTCGGGTCCCGGTGGGGGCCCTAGTCCTGTCGACGCGCTCCCGACCAGAGCCGGCTGGGGAGGCTCTCTCCGGGGGAGAGGCTTCCGGAGCACGTCTGTGAGTTTAGCTATTCCAAATAGTAATGAGCTGATCCTTTACAACAGAGGGGTACAAGGGCTATTTATAGCCCCAAAAAGAAGCAAAAAGCCTAAACTACCCCGGAAGCCACCGTCGGATTGAAGGGTAGGACCGTCCTTCTTCCGGTCAAACGTCTTGGATGCTTGACAGGTGGTCGCTGATTCCCGAGGCGTCCCTCGCGTGACCTGCACGTGATAAACAAACAGGGATTTTACCTTTTAGAAGGGCGATGACGTCCGGGACCCTTTCCGGAGGGCAGGGTCCCGGGAGCCCAAAAGGCGGCGCCCGGGGCAGGCAACGGAGGCCACTATCCCCGGGCAAATGGCGGCGCCCGGGACCAGCCCGGGGGGCACGGTCCCGGGAGCCTAAAAGGCGGCGCCCGGGGCAGGCACCGGAGGCCACTGTGCCCGGGCGAACGGCGGCGCCCGGGACCCGCCCGGGGGGCAAGGTCCCGGGGGCCAAAAAGGCGCCGCCCGGGACATGCCCCGGAGGCATCGTCCCGGCAGCCAAAAGGCGGCGCCCGGGGCAGGCACCGGAGGCCACTGTCCCCGGGCGAATGGCGGCGCCCGGGACCCGCCCGGGGGGCAAGGTCCCGGGGGCCAAAAAGGGGGGGCCCGGGACATGCCCCGGAGGCATCGTCCCAGAAGCCAAAAGGCGGCGCCCGGGGCAGGCACCGGAGGCCACTGTCCCCGGGCGAATGGCGGCGCCTGGGACCCGCCCGGGGGACAAGGTCCCGGGGGCCAAATGGCGGCGTCCGGGGCAGGCACCGGAGGCCACTGTCCCCGGGCCAATGGCGGCGCCCGGGACCCGCCCGGGGGGCATGGTCCCGGGAGCCAAAAGGCGGCGCCCGGGGCAGGCACCGGAGGCCACAGTCCCCGGGCGAATGGCGGTGCCCGGGACCCGCCCGGGGGCAAGGTCCCGGGGGCCAAATGGCGGCGTCCGGGGCAGGCACCGGAGGCCACTGTCCCGGGGCCAATGGCAGCGCCCGGGACCCACCCGGGGGGCACGGTCCCGGGAGCCAAAAGGTGGCGCCCGGGACATGCCCCGGAGGCACGGTCCCGGGCGCCTAAAAGGCGGCGCCCGGTGTAACACCCCTGTTTTCACTAAACCCTAAAATAGCCAAAATCCACATCTGGACCCCAAACCCTAATCTGCTTCAGCCATTCCCTTCTAAATGTTGTTCAGAGCATTTTTCCCTTCGGGACCATCTCCAAAATCTCACCCTAAAGCTGAGTTTCAAGCCCTGCCATTTTAAAACCCTAATTACCCTAATTACCCTAAACTGTTTTCCCCAATTTTGTCGAAACCCTTCAGATCTTGCCTGATCTTACCAAACTTTGGCCAGATGAGTTCTAATAATCTTTTGCAACTTAGCTGCGAAATCAGATTTCAGATCGGACCCTCAGGTCTCCAAATTTGCAAACAGGCCCAAGTTCTATTCAAGTTTTCCTCACAGAACAGTCCCTGGAGCAAGTTTCAGAAATTGCAAAACGGCCCAAACTTCTTTTAAGGTCCATTCGACCAGCCCCTGGTCGTTGGTTTCGACCAGTGCACGTCGCCGTTGCCGCGCCGTGGTTCTCGCCGCGTTTGCTCGCCGCCGGCCACCGTTTCTTGTCGCCTGCATTGTGAACAACTGAGCCACCTCCCGCGCACGTGCCAGCACAGTTGCATCGCCTCGCCCAGCGGATAAACGGCCGCGCTCCCGTAGCGTTTCGCGCGCGCGCTCCCGTTGCCGTGGCAATTGCATGCGTATACGTGTCATCGCCGGAGCCTTGCTGTTGCCTCCGCATCTGCGCCGTTCCAGGTGAAGTTCCAATGCAACTGGCAAAGCTGCAGCACCGCCTGAGCGCGATCGCATCGCCGTCGCCGTCGTTGCGCCTGCGCCCGACAAGTTTCTCCCCGGCGCAAGCAACCGCTGTCGCGTTTTCCCTCGCAAGCTCCGTCCCCGTGCCTATTTAAACCCCCTCAGTGCTGTGAAGAAGCACAACCTCAAGACTTAGCCAAATTCCCAGTTAATTTCTCACCGCCGTCGAGTTTGCTTTCTTCTCCGGCGAGCAACCTCTGGAGCTCACGGTGCCAGCCCAATTCACTGCACCATTCTTCAAACCAAAGCCACCAGTGAGTTCCCCTCTTCCCCCTGTTCGTGTCATAGCACCCAATTGCACCCCGGCAAACCCTAACGCCGGTGATCACCGGAAAGCTCAAAACCCCTGTTCCTGCAATGCTACCTGATTTAATCCAAATTAGCCTTAGTACCAGTAGAAGAAATTAATCAGCATACTCTTTTTAGCAAGCCTACCAATCTGGTTTTCAAAATCGAGCTGAGATCATAGCTCTCCCCAAATTGCGCGCCACCAGTAAACTGGCTCTCGTCGCCAGGCCACGCCGGCGATCCTCCGGTCAAATTGACCCCTCCAGTAGCCTTGCTGTGCCCTAGAGATCATTCCCAAGCTTGGAATTGAGCTCTTTCGCCCTGAATCGAAAACCCCCTTTGTCCAGTGTCGTCTTCTCCAGCGCCAGTCGCCGGAATTCTTTCCCGGACGATCTAGCGCCTGAAACCTTGTCCCTTAGATAGATTCCAGTACCCTGAGCAATATTGTCCACTAGCTCGACACCTGGATCTGCCTAGATTGTGAGTTATGCCTATGCCAAGATCACTGTCCAGTAGCTCAGTTCATGTCCAGGCCACCGTAGTTCATCGCCGGATTTGGCCACCCTCCGGCCATTTCCAGCCCTTGTGCCTGTGGAGTATATTGTTCCTGTTAGTAATGCCTACCTCCCAGACAAAGTGGTGCATCAATTGGAGCCCTGGATCAAAAGTTAAGCCATGCCCTAGTTTCTGGCCATGTCCAGCACTGTGTCAGTGCATGTCAGCCACTGGCATTAGCCTTGTTTGACCCCTTCTGGTTGAGCAATTGAAATGCCACCTTGTCCTTTAGATTCCTGGAGTTGTGTTCTACAACTTTCTCTACTATCACTTCTCCAGAAAACCATCCTAAGATCAGTTTGAAGTTATGCCAAAGCCATGAACTGAATGTCGACCCTTCGACGTTCAATCCTTTTTAGCCGTTTCTTCGACCAGAGCCCTTGTGACCTTGCCCTAACCTTTTCCCCTGCATGCATGACTTATTTACTTAATACTTTCTATAGAAACTATTTTCAGTATGCTTATGTGGTATGTGTTTGTGTGTTGATTGATTGCCGCAGAGTCAGAAGCTGAAGGAGCGGAAGAAGTCTTTGAAGATCCGTCTGAGTTTTTAGACCCAACATTGCAAGGCAAGCCTCATTCCTTTGATCATGTCTCACCCAATATTTTCATATGAAGTATATTCACTCTTTCATACTATGCATGCTTATTTGAAATACAAGTTATGTTGGAATGACATGAGTAGATATTACCTAATGAATCATGAAACCCCTTTTTGTTATTGAACCTTCGTATATATGCTTTTGTCACCCTAGAATTCATATACCGAATATCCACATTAAACTCGGAATGGTCAAATACATGAGAAGT
Organism: Pharus latifolius; assembly: GCA_019359835.1. Classification (NCBI taxonomy): domain Eukaryota; kingdom Viridiplantae; phylum Streptophyta; class Magnoliopsida; order Poales; family Poaceae; genus Pharus; species Pharus latifolius. Next base: position 61,689,386 of record CM033324.1, on the reverse strand, counting down.
TATGATGAAAACCGTTTTGTTAAGAAAACTGATAAAAGGGATCAGTAGTGAGGATTGGTTTGAATGGAGAGGGTGCGGTGCGCACCAGGGGATGTGAATGCTCCTCACTATTGGTTCATAAGGACAAGAACCTTGTGCTGTGTCTCTATACGAATTGTAAACGTACCAACCACTTGCCTGGTATGGGACAGGCACAACTCAGGTGCTTTTTGGTATTAGCAGTTCCCTGCATGGTTTGACGATCTGGTTTCTCGCGTGGAAACTGGAAGGCCAAGGTTCGGCCATGAGTGATGTGAGCTCAGAAAAATAATAAGAGGAAAAGGCGTAAAAGAAGGAAGGCGCCCTAGACCTGATTAAGCCGTGAGCGGCTGTAATCTTAAATGGTCGTATGTCTCGCGTGGACATAGACCAAGGCTATGTGTCCTGCGGGAACATAGACCAGAGAGGCTAGGAAGTAAGGCAGTGGGGAAGACCCACAACGGTACTTGAGACTTAACTGTCTATTTACCGGGCAGGGATACTGTTAATACTGAACTGTAAAAGCGTTGTGTGATCTCGGCCTTGTCACATGTGTATAAGTCACATGAAGCTGATCCGACTTGAAAGCCGAGTGAACCAGTGGATTTAAAAAGAGGTACACCTTTGCAAAGTATAAAAGAAGTATCAGATACTCTGTACTCCCAGGTTCAGGAGTCTTTTCGTAGTGGATGTTATCCATGGGTTATAGCACAAGTAATGTTTTGGAATGTTTTCATAATGCGGTTAACAAAGTAGTGACTCATGGGAGACCACTACATCTAATGTTTTTATTGAAAACCTGTTTAATGTTTGAAGTATTATTTTCATGACAAAGTACTGTTTTACTGAACAAATGACTTGGAAATCTATATATCTCTTTCCATATGAAACTGAAACCCCTGAATCATATGTTTCACCCTCATGTAAGTACAATTACAATAATCCTCGGAATGAGTGTTGCTGAGCACCAAGTGCTCACCCTTGCATTTTACATCCAACTGTAGAAGAGGGATTCGAGGATCCCGATTCCTTCAGTTATGAGTTCCCGGCAGAAGATGGAAGTGCCCCGGACGAGCCCACGTTCTAGAAGGATTGCGCACCAAGCAAGTCAGATGTGGGAGAAGCCCCTCCAACCCTGCTGCGGATGGAAATCAAGCTTTTTGTCGTTGCTTTGTGTTTTATGTTGTGTGTTCGGTACTTGGATACCGAGTCTGGTTCTGATAAACTAGCTATTTTCTTAGTAACTCTACTTAGCGCCATTTTTGGTGCTTTGGCTATGTAATATTGGCCATGCTGGCCTGCTACTTGTTTAATGTTATTACTATGCTTGTGTGGTTTGGAGCTCATGTGTCATCCTGCTGTGTGTAACCTACCTGGGCGGTTACCAAGGTGATCCTCAAATGGGGGTCTCACAGCGAATGGTATCAGAGCATGAAGCTTGACTGTAGGTCGTGACCCTTACTAGAATGGGCGTCCCTAAAGTAGAGAATCGCTAGATTATTTGGTAAAAATCTAATTGTGAAAAACCTAAATTGTTTAAGAAAAGCATAATGAGTATTATTTGAAAATTTTCAAAACCATTTTCCTACTTTTAAGTGTTCCGTGTCTCATCATCGCAGATGGCCCCTGGTAAGAAGCTGATTCACGGAGACGAGTTGGGATCATGGGCGTTGATGCTTTGGATGATGTTGCAATTTCTGGGAGCAAGAGACAATCAGCGACCCGTATACTACGTCCGTAGAGAAGAAGTTGATGGTAGACCTTTTGGTTTCCGTGCCTCGGTGATTGTGTACGAGATTCCAGAGATCGGGAGAGGATCAACAAGAAAGGAAGCTCGTAGAGAAGAAGAAGAAGATGCTATCCAAGACGCTGCTCGTCGTGTTATAGGTACCATCCGCCAGCTGTACGATTACTTTCTTATAGGTTCTCCTTTCTGTTTTGTACCCTACCAAGTTCCCGGATCGGATCGTCGAACTATTCATCCCTCCACCAACCAGAGAGACGCCATCCTGACCAAAACCAGAGATGTAGTCCAAGTCTTGGAGTCAAGCTACACTCGGTTGCTGCGTGAGCATGAAAATGCTCGGGATGACCGTCACTATCTCGAAGGAGCGCTTGCAAAGGTCCGCTCAGAACTCCAAGAGAAAGAAAAGCAGATTCAGGAGTTGGCTGAACCTAGCAAAGCGCGAGAAGTCGAAGATGAAGGATCGGTGAACAAGAAGAACCGCTTGAAGATAAGACTCACAGCCCGCAAGAGTGTGGGAAGACCTAGGGATTACCTAGGTTATTTCACGCCTGCTTCGCGTGGCATTGTGATCAACACCCCTGCACCAGAATATCCTACTCTCGCGAAAGGAAAGGAAGTCCCTGAAGGCAAAGGAAAAGAGATTGCTACATGCAACACCAACGATTCATCTGAGGAAGAAGAGGACAATGACATGCAATGGGACCCTATGGATGCTGACGAAGATCAAGAAGAGGAAGACCCTGAAGAAGTGGAACCTTGCAGTTCTTCCAAGACCGACAGGAGATCCTAGTTTTCTCTTCAGCTTGACCCTTCTGCTCTAACCCTTGTAATCGTTAGTCTTTAGCTCTTGGTGTGGTAGCTGCTTGTTTGTATTGTTTGTTGGTAACTCTAAGGCTGTAAAGGTGAAAACCTTGTATCTTTTGAAAACCTTTGAAAATGGCAATTGCATGTTCCAATCCAATCTCTCGGATTGATCTTTTCTTTCAGCTTATGTTCAATCTGTGCTCTCTTGAATTAGTAGTCTTGTCTCAATTATCTTGTCAGAACAGAATGGTGAACACCAGAGGTAGAATCCAAGGCTCGGAAGAAGCCCCAAGGAACACATCAACGAGAAGGACTAGAGATGACTCAGATCAGCCAAATTCATCGACCTCAGTACCGCAAGGAGGAAATCTGACGGAAATATTAATATGGATGGAGCAAAACAGACAGAGATCTGCAGAGGTACAGAGTCAAATTCTGGAACAGTTGATGCAAAACTCCGCAACACGACGCGAGGAAGGTTCGAACATTGGAGCAAGACTGACAGACTTTCAAAAGACGCGTCCTCCAACTTTCTCCTGCACTGAAGACCCGATTGTGGCAGACGATTGGTTAAGAGAAATTGAGAGGAAATTGGATACTGTCAGGTGTAATGACGAAGAGAAGCTGTTGTATGGACCCCATCAGCTCACAGGATCGGCTGCAGCATGGTGGGAAAATTACAAGACGGTACACCCTAATCAGAATTCAATTACCTGGAATGAATTCAAGGAACAGTTCCGTAAGTACCACGTCCCCAAAGGAGCTATTCAAGCCAAACGCAGAGAATTCTTGAATTTAAGGCAAGGAGGAAGGACGGTGAAGCAGTATTTGCACGAATTCATCAAATTGGCCAGGTATGCACCTGAAGATATCATGACAGAAGAGCGGAAGATCGACAGATTTTGTGAAGGTCTACAAAACTCATATCAGTATCACTTGTCAACGCACGAGTTCACGGACTTCCAAGTCCTTGTGAATCGAGTGCTCAAAATGGAGGAGAAAAGAGGCATAGTAGAAGAAGACCACAAGAGGAAAAGTATAGCATACCCTTTTCAAGGAAATTCTAGCCGAGGAAGACCAGCGCCATATGCCAGAGCCGCTTTCAGACCACCCGCACCTCCAAGACCCCAGAGGACTTCATCACCAACAACTCTAACATGTCCCGGATGCAAAGGGAGTCACCTCTATAGAGATTGTACGCTGAAGAATACAGAGTGTTTCCATTGTGGCAGAAGAGGACACCGCAGAGACACTTGTCCACTTCAACATTTACCTCCCAATGTTGCTAAAGCTCAGGCAGCCAAATCCCCTGCACCTACACGAACTATTGTCAGAGGAGCACCACAAGCCAGAGGAGGAAGATTCCAAACCAGCAGAGGAAGAGGAACACCAACCACCGGAGGAAGACTCAACTTCGTGACTGCTGCAGAAGCAGGAGAGGCGACTGACGTCGTGATCGGTAGACTCTTGATCTCCTCTCAGATTTCAGTTGTTTTATTTGATCCCGGTGCAACTCATTCATTCATGTCAAAAGATTGCTTGTTGAGTAATAACTTGCCTGTGGTTGCTTTAGAGCATCCTATCATCATTCAGTCACCTGGTGCTAGGATGATTGTTAATTCTATCTGTAGAAATGTTGCCTTCTGTATCGGCAATCTAGAATTCCTGGCAGACATGCTAGTTCTAAACCTTCAAGGATTAGATGTCATTCTTGGAATGGATTGGCTGGCCAAGCATAAGGGATTGATGGATTGTGAGAAGAAAACAATCACCCTGACAAATGCTATTGGAAAGCAAGTTACATTCCATGCAGACAGAACTCCAATCTGCGACCATCTGCAGAGATTGAACTGCATTGAAGAAGTGAAGCTTGAAGAGGTACCAATTGTCAATGAGTACCCAGGAGTCTTTCCAGAAGAACTTCCCGGATTGCCACCAGATAGGGATATAGAGTTCACTATCGAACTGAAACCTGGATCTGCTCCGTATGCTAGGAAGTTGTTTCGGATGACTGGTCATGAGCAAGAGGAACTGAAGAAGCAGATAGCTGAATTGGAAGAAAAAGGATTCATCAGATCAAGCTCATCACCATGGGGAGCCCCAGTGCTCTTTGTTAAGAAGAAAGATGGTAGTATGCGACTTTGCATAGACTACCGCAAGCTAAATGACATGACCATTAAGAACAAATACCCCTTACCAAGGATAGATGACCTTTTTGACCAGCTCAGAGAAGCGAAAGTATTCTCAAGAATAGACCTGAGATCGGGATACCACCAGTTAAGGATCCGAGAACAGGACATCCCTAAAACTGCTTTTGTGACCAGATATGGGTTGCATGAGTTCACAGTGATGCCCTTTGGATTAACCAATGCACCCGCGGTATTCATGAATCTAATGAATAAGATCCTTATGGAATTCCTGGATAAGTGCATCATTGTATTTGTAGATGATATTCTTGTCTATTCCAAGACGGAGGAGGAGCACGCACATCACCTGAGGATAGTGTTACAGAAACTGGCAGATCACCAGCTATACGCCAAGTTTAGCAAATGTGCTTTTTGGCTGAAGAAGATCTCTTTCCTAGGACACATCATCTCAGGAGAGGGAATATTTATGGATCCGTTGAAGATACAAGCTGTTACTGAGTGGAAACAGCCTGAAACCGCAACAGAAGTTAGAAGTTTCTTGGGATTAGCGGGATATTATCGAAGAATTGTAGAAGGATTCTCGAAGATCACCAAACCGCTGACCCAGTTACTGAAGAAAAACGCCTCTTTTAATTGGACCGAGGAGTGCGAAAGAAGTTTTGAGGAATTGAAGAAAAGACTGACAACTGCACCAATCCTGATACTGCCGGACATCAAAAAGGATTTTCAAGTCTTCTGTGACGCCTCCAAACAAGGATTAGGATGTGTGTTGATGCAAGAAAGGAAAGTGATAGCTTATGCTTCAAGACAGCTACGACCTCATGAGGAGAATTACCCAACACATGATTTGGAGTTAGCTGCTGTCGTACATGCACTGAAGATATGGAGACACTACTTACTAGGCAGTAAATGCGAAATTTATACGGATCATAAGAGCCTGAAGTATATCTTCACGCAACAGGAGTTGAATATGAGGCAGAGAAGATGGCTAGAACTGATCAAAGATTATGATCTAGAGATCCACTATCACCCAGGAAAAGCCAATGTAGTGGCTGATGCTTTGAGCAGGAAGTCTCGTTGCAACCGGATGACACAGTTAAAAGTGCCGACACAACTGATCGAGGACTTCGAAAGGTTGCAATTGGAATTAGTGAACCAAGGAACCATCACTACCCTGAAGATGGAATGTGAGTTGAAGGATAAGATCCGACAAGCTCAAGCGATTGACCCAGACCTTCAAGAGATGAAGGAGGACATGAAGAGCAAAGATACAACCAACCTTCGAGAAGATGAACAGGGAATTCTATGGTACGATGACCGTATCTGCATTCCAAATGACAATGAGATCAAAGGCCTGATCATGCAAGAAGCTCATCAAACCCCATATTCCATACACCCAGGCAGCACCAAAATGTACAAGGACTTGAAGAAAAATTTTTGGTGGAAAGGAATGAAAAGAGAAATTGCCAAGTTTGTCGCAACTTGTGACACATGCCAAAGAGTGAAAGCAGAACATCAAAAGCCTGCGGGACCGCTACAACCTCTACAAATCCCAGAGTGGAAGTGGGATGAAATCGGAATGGATTTCATTGTGGGACTACCAAGGACGAGAAAAGGATTCGACTCTATATGGGTCATAGTAGATAGATTAACAAAGGTAGCACATTTTCTCCCAGTAAAGACCCTATATACAGCTAAGGATTTAGCAGAGCTGTATCTCAACAGAATAGTTGTCTTACACGGAGTGCCGAAGACTATTGTTTCCGACAGAGGAGCCCAGTTCATCTCAAGATTTTGGCAAGAGTTGCAGAAAGCCCTGGGCACAAAGTTAAAATTCAGTACCGCTTACCACCCTCAAACTGGAGGTCAGACTGAAAGAGTAAACCAAATTTTGGAAGATATGTTGAGGGCTTGTGTTTTGGATTATGGAGACTCTTGGGAGTTATTTCTACCGTATGCAGAATTCACATACAACAATAGTTTCCAAGCAAGCCTACAGATGGCACCATATGAAGCTCTATATGGAAGAAGATCCCGCACGCCGCTGTATTGGACAGAACTTGGTCAAAAACAACATCTAGGACCCCAGTTAGTAGAAGAAGCCACAGCCCATGTCAGGATCATACAAGAAAAACTAAAAACAGCTCAATCTAGACAGAAAAGCTATGCAGATAATCGTAGAAGAGAGCTATCATTTGAAGAGGGCGATTATGTGTATCTCAAGGTTATGCCATACAAAGGAGTTCGAAGATTCCAGATGAAGGGAAAGTTAAAACCTAGATATGTGGGACCATATCGAATTCTGGAAAAGCGAGGTGAAACGGCATACAAGTTGAAATTGCCACCAGAACTGAGCGGAATTCATGACGTATTTCATGTATCTCAGCTGAAGAAATGCTTGAAAAAACCAACAGAACAGATATCTCCTACAGAGAACGAGATTCAACCAGACTTATCTTGTCAAGAGTACCCTGTCAGAATTCTGGAAACCAGAGAGAAAGTGCTGAAGTCAAGAACCCTCCGATTCTGTAGAGTCCAGTGGAACAATCACTCAGAGGAGGAGTCAACTTGGGAAAAAGAAGAAGATCTCCGACGAGAATTTCCCTTCCTATTCTCTGACCTGCCCTAATCTTGAGGACGAGATTGTTTCTAAGGTGGGTAGATTTGTAACACCCCTATTTTCACTAAACCCTAAAATAGCCAAAATCCACATCTGGACCCCAAACCCTAATCTGCTTCAGCCATTCCCTTCTAAATGTTGTTCAGAGCATTTTTCCCTTCGGGACCATCTCCAAAATCTCACCCTAAAGCTGAGTTTCAAGCCCTGCCATTTTAAAACCCTAATTACCCTAATTACCCTAAACTGTTTTCCCCAATTTTGTCGAAACCCTTCAGATCTTGCCTGATCTTACCAAACTTTGGCCAGATGAGTTCTAATAATCTTTTGCAACTTAGCTGCGAAATCAGATTTCAGATCGGACCCTCAGGTCTCCAAATTTGCAAACAGGCCCAAGTTCTATTCAAGTTTTCCTCACAGAACACTCCCTGGAGCAAGTTTCAGAAATTGCAAAACGGCCCAAACTTCTTTTCAGGTCCATTCGACCAGCCCCTGGTCGTTGGTTTCGACCAGTGCACGTCGCCGTTGCCGCGCTGTGGTTCTCGCCGCGTTTGCTCGCCGTCGGCCACCGTTTCTTGTCGCCTGCATTGTGAACAACTGAGCCACCTCCCGCGCACGTGCCAGCACAGTTGCATCGCCTCGCCCAGCGGATAAACGGCCGCGCTCCCGTAGCGTTTCGCGCGCGCGCTCCCGTTGCCGTGGCAATTGCATGCGTATACGTGTCATCGCCGGAGCCTTGCTGTTGCCTCCGCATCTGCGCCGTTCCAGGTGAAGTTCCAATGCAACTGGCAAAGCTGCAGCACCGCCTGAGCGCGATCGCATCGCCGTCGCCGTCGTTGCGCCTGCGCCCGACAAGTTTCTCCCCGGCGCAAGCAACCGCTGTCGCGTTTTCCCTCGCAAGCTCCGTCCCCGTGCCTATTTAAACCCCCTCAGTGCTGTGAAGAAGCACAACCTCAAGACTTAGCCAAATTCCCAGTTAATTTCTCACCGCCGTCGAGTTTGCTTTCTTCTCCGGCGAGCAACCTCTGGAGCTCACGGTGCCAGCCCAATTCACTGCACCATTCTTCAAACCAAAGCCACCAGTGAGTTCCCCTCTTCCCCCTGTTCGTGTCATAGCACCCAATTGCACCCCGGCAAACCCTAACGCCGGTGATCACCGGAAAGCTCAAAACCCCTGTTCCTGCAATGCTACCTGATTTAATCCAAATTAGCCTTAGTACCAGTAGAAGAAATTAATCAGCATACTCTTTTTAGCAAGCCTACCAATCTGGTTTTCAAAATCGAGCTGAGATCATAGCTCTCCCCAAATTGCGCGCCACCAGTAAACTGGCTCTCGTCGCCAGGCCACGCCGGCGATCCTCCGGTCAAATTGACCCCTCCAGTAGCCTTGCTGTGCCCTAGAGATCATTCCCAAGCTTGGAATTGAGCTCTTTCGCCCTGAATCGAAAACCCCCTTTGTCCAGTGTCGTCTTCTCCAGCGCCAGTCGCCGGAATTCTTTCCCGGACGATCTAGCGCCTGAAACCTTGTCCCTTAGATAGATTCCAGTACCCTGAGCAATATTGTCCACTAGCTCGACACCTGGATCTGCCTAGATTGTGAGTTATGCCTATGCCAAGATCACTGTCCAGTAGCTCAGTTCATGTCCAGGCCACCGTAGTTCATCGCCGGATTTGGCCACCCTCCGGCCATTTCCAGCCCTTGTGCCTGTGGAGTATATTGTTCCTGTTAGTAATGCCTACCTCCCAGACAAAGTGGTGCATCAATTGGAGCCCTGGATCAAAAGTTAAGCCATGCCCTAGTTTCTGGCCATGTCCAGCACTGTGTCAGTGCATGTCAGCCACTGGCATTAGCCTTGTTTGACCCCTTCTGGTTGAGCAATTGAAATGCCACCTTGTCCTTTAGATTCCTGGAGTTGTGTTCTACAACTTTCTCTACTATCACTTCTCCAGAAAACCATCCTAAGATCAGTTTGAAGTTATGCCAAAGCCATGAACTGAATGTCGACCCTTCGACGTTCAATCCTTTTTAGCCGTTTCTTCGACCAGAGCCCTTGTGACCTTGCCCTAACCTTTTCCCCTGCATGCATGACTTATTTACTTAATACTTTCTATAGAAACTATTTTCAGTATGCTTATGTGGTATGTGTTTGTGTGTTGATTGATTGCCGCAGAGTCAGAAGCTGAAGGAGCGGAAGAAGTCTTTGAAGATCCGTCTGAGTTTTTAGACCCAACATTGCAAGGCAAGCCTCATTCCTTTGATCATGTCTCACCCAATATTTTCATATGAAGTATATTCACTCTTTCATACTATGCATGCTTATTTGAAATACAAGTTATGTTGGAATGACATGAGTAGATATTACCTAATGAATCATGAAACCCCTTTTTGTTATTGAACCTTCGTATATATGCTTTTGTCACCCTAGAATTCATATACCGAATATCCACATTAAACTCGGAATGGTCAAATACATGAGAAGTTATGATGAAAACCGTTTTGTTAAGAAAACTGATAAAAGGGATCAGTAGTGAGGATTGGTTTGAATGGAGAGGGTGCGGTGCGCACCAGGGGATGTGAATGCTCCTCACTATTGGTTCATAAGGACAAGAACCTTGTGCTGTGTCTCTATACGAATTGTAAACGTACCAACCACTTGCCTGGTATGGGACAGGCACAACTCAGGTGCTTTTTGGTATTAGCAGTTCCCTGCATGGTTTGACGATCTGGTTTCTCGCGTGGAAACTGGAAGGCCAAGGTTCGGCCATGAGTGATGTGAGCTCAGAAAAATAATAAGAGGAAAAGGCGTAAAAGAAGGAAGGCGCCCTAGACCTGATTAAGCCGTGAGCGGCTGTAATCTTAAATGGTCGTATGTCTCGCGTGGACATAGACCAAGGCTATGTGTCCTGCGGGAACATAGACCAGAGAGGCTAGGAAGTAAGGCAGTGGGGAAGACCCACAACGGTACTTGAGACTTAACTGTCTATTTACCGGGCAGGGATACTGTTAATACTGAACTGTAAAAGCGTTGTGTGATCTCGGCCTTGTCACATGTGTATAAGTCACATGAAGCTGATCCGACTTGAAAGCCGAGTGAACCAGTGGATTTAAAAAGAGGTACACCTTTGCAAAGTATAAAAGAAGTATCAGATACTCTGTACTCCCAGGTTCAGGAGTCTTTTCGTAGTGGATGTTATCCATGGGTTATAGCACAAGTAATGTTTTGGAATGTTTTCATAATGCGGTTAACAAAGTAGTGACTCATGGGAGACCACTACATCTAATGTTTTTATTGAAAACCTGTTTAATGTTTGAAGTATTATTTTCATGACAAAGTACTGTTTTACTGAACAAATGACTTGGAAATCTATATATCTCTTTCCATATGAAACTGAAACCCCTGAATCATATGTTTCACCCTCATGTAAGTACAATTACAATAATCCTCGGAATGAGTGTTGCTGAGCACCAAGTGCTCACCCTTGCATTTTACATCCAACTGTAGAAGAGGGATTCGAGGATCCCGATTCCTTCAGTTATGAGTTCCCGGCAGAAGATGGAAGTGCCCCGGACGAGCCCACGTTCTAGAAGGATTGCGCACCAAGCAAGTCAGATGTGGGAGAAGCCCCTCCAACCCTGCTGCGGATGGAAATCAAGCTTTTTGTCGTTGCTTTGTGTTTTATGTTGTGTGTTCGGTACTTGGATACCGAGTCTGGTTCTGATAAACTAGCTATTTTCTTAGTAACTCTACTTAGCGCCATTTTTGGTGCTTTGGCTATGTAATATTGGCCATGCTGGCCTGCTACTTGTTTAATGTTATTACTATGCTTGTGTGGTTTGGAGCTCATGTGTCATCCTGCTGTGTGTAACCTACCTGGGCGGTTACCAAGGTGATCCTCAAATGGGGGTCTCACACCCGGGGCAGGCACCGGAGGCCACTGTCCCCGGGCAACCATGAACTTACCTGGACTTGGCCGCGTGGAGATTTCCCCCAACAGGTGGAGTCTGAGGTCGCACAAATGAGGGAAGAGTTTGCATAGTTGAGAGAAGCATTGCTGGCCAAGAGTGCAGATGCGGATCCCCAGGACGACGGTACCCCGGTGGGTCGGATAAGCAGTTACTCTTCAAAGGTCCTCGCGGATCCAGTGGATCTACTTGAGGTGTTGCAAGCCTTCATATGTGCACTTAAGTTGATGCCACTCCCATTCTGTTAGAGTTGTTTCGCTAACCTGTTTTTATTGTTACAAATTTGCAGAAGCCGGAGAGCTGCATCCTACTGACTCACCTAGGCGACGGGTAGGAAGTGGTTGCACACGGCTTCATATATCCGTCTGTGGTGGATGTCCAAATCCACTGTGTACCTTTGCGGTTGGGGTTCGCAAAGGTACAGGTGGACATGGCCATGCCGGGCTACAACGATTCTCCATTACCAGTCCCAACAGAGGAAATGCAGACACTTGCTGAGGCAGTGGGCTCCTACGTACAGTGGCCCAAGAAGTGTGTTCTAATACAACAGGTAAATCCTATACATTTTAGATTACATCCTATTTAGTACACTCAGCTTGCAAAATCTAACATACGTGCTCATTAATTGAAGTGGCTTGCCGGCGTGCTACCAGGGGACTACGCCCCCAGCTCGGGGCATGAGGCTGGATCTCGTGTGAACTTGAACACAACAAACACGGCCTCGACCCCAGCTAGCGCATCCACGCCTTCACCTCGGAAGAAAGCCGCCATCACCTTACCCTTGCCTTCGAAGATACGCGCTCAGTCCCCGGCAAAAAGCAAGGGCAAAGGGCAAAAGGGATAGTCGGAGAGGTTCAGGAACGGGTTCCCACTCGCGTCAGAGGCAGCTTTGCGCAAATTGGATCGATCAACCAGAGACCTCCACGAGTGGTACCTACACCGAGCTCGACGCAATCTGAACTTCTTAGTTTCCTACAGGCCTGGGCAGTTCCACCGTGAGCCCGGGAGTATATCCATGGCACACGAGGATCTGTTCGACCTCTACAACTGGTGGGAGCTCGATATGTCCATCATACGGACTGGAGTCCTGTGAGATTGCTGATCCTATGTATTGCTGTTTTCTAACTCTGTTTGCTAACTCTGCATTGTTGTACTTCATTTGAAATGTAGTAACTTTCTGTGCAATACTAATGTCATCCTTTGCATGCAGGTGCATGTACAGGCTAGCATCGGAGGCTTCGTGTGACAAGGTGGGTTTCCTTGACCCAGAGAAAATAAGCCCCACGATGCTACAGCACGACGCTGAGCACTACATATCCAAGGCGCTGATGGCGCAGTTGAACAGGGAGTTCATTCTGGTGCCGTACCACCAAAGGTTAGTGCATCTCTTACTAATTTAACTCAATCTTGTATGCTATACCTCAGATATACTTTGAGCTAGCGGTCCTATTTTATGTACAATGTAGGGGGCCACTGGATCCTCATCGTGATCTGTCCGTCGAGGAACGAGGTGTACTACCTCGATTCAATGTGTGACAGATTATCGAACGAATATGTGGTCAAGGGGAATATGGAGGCGTAAGTAACATATATGTTTGATTTAAATTTTGACTTCACTAGCTAATGATAATACATTAACCGGCAATGCTAACTAAAACACAGGGCTTTTCAGAAATATGTGTCCGCTGGAGGGAGGCATGCCGCACCGCAGGGCTCCCTACTAGCTTGGAAAGAATATGAGGTACTCGCGAGACTTTTTGTTTATGCTTAATTAGTTTATGGAAACAATAGCTAACATGTCTTCGCATATGCATTTATCTCAGTGCCATCAGCAGCCGCAATCGTGGGAATGCGGGTTTTATGTGCTGTGCTACATGTATGACCTAGTGCAGACAAACTTTGCCCAATTCCCCCAGGCAAACATCGATAGCTAACTCAAATTTGAAAATTGGGTGTCACGTTCAAAATTAGGAAGTTAGTTACTCAATATTCACACATGCTTGCAGATCGCCATGTACAAATACCAATACGAAAATGCAAAGATTAGAGATCTCCGACAAATCTGGGCTCAATATGTTATGGAGGAAGTTGCGCCCAACCAACCGCCATGACAAGCTTTTCGCTCACTTGTTGTCAATTTTCTCCTTTTCGTATACTCTGTGCATAGACTGTTTCTATATATGTGAATAAATATATATGTGAATAAATGTCCATATTGGATTGCAATTTGTATTTGTCCATATATATGTGAATAAATGTGAATAACTGTCTAATGTGTCAATCTGTTCAATGTATATGTGAATTTACCCTTCTTTGCATTTGTACTTTATTGTGTATCCAATCTATAATGTATTGCATCTGTACTGTACATGTGAATGTACTGTATTGTGAATGTAAAGAATGTACTGTATATGTGAATATACTGTATTGCATCTATACTGTATTTCTATCGGTAAATTCATTCACAACCGAGAGAGTACTATCATTTTTTCTATCGGTAAGCTCATCCACAACCGAGAGAGTACTATCCTTTCTTCTATCGGTACACTCGTAATTTACCGTTAGAAGAGTGTAACTTTTCCTGCCGGTAAACTCATACACAACCGAGAGAGTACTATCGTTTTTTCTATCGGTAAACTCATTCACAACCGAGAGAGTACTAAGGTTTTTTCTATCGGTACACTCGTAATTAACCATTAGAATAGTGTAACTTTTCCTGCCGGTAAACTTATAGACAACCGAGAGAGTACTATCCTTTTTTCTATCGGTAAAGTCATTCACAACCGAGAGAGCACTAAGGTTTTTCTATCGGTACACTAGTAATTAACCGTTAGAAGAGTATGACTTTTCCTGCCGGTAAACTCATTCACAACCGAGAGAGTACTATCCTTTTTCTATCGGTAACTTTTTCACAACCGTCAGACTAGAACGGTATTTCTACCTGTTGTCGCCTAAAATGCTGTTAGAATAGTGCAGTTCATCTATCGGTTATTTACCAATAGAAAATGTCCTGTCTTGTTTTATCGTGTCTATCTTTAATGGTACAAAAACTGATAGTAGAAAGGTGTTTTTTACCGATAGAAGAAAGCTTTTCTGTACTAGTGCCACTAAACCTGAATTGAGAGAAGTGCGTAAGAACCCACATTTGGTGCACTTTGTACTCCTATACAAAGATGTGTTACTTTCTACTAACGACATAACTTCTCTTCCAAGTGCTGTCGCAAGTGTTTTACAGGACTTTGATGATGTCTTTCCGGAGGAGATACCTGCTGGTCTTCCTCCAATTCATGGTATTGAGCATCAAATTGACCTCATACCAAGAGCTTCACTTCCAAATCGACCACCGTACTGTAGCAATCCGGAAGAAACAAAGGAAATTCTGTGACAAGTGCAAGCACTTCTTGACAAAGGGTCCATACATGACAAAGGGTCCTTGTGCTGTCCCTGTGATTTTAGTCCCTAAGAAAGATGATACATGGCGCATGTGTGTAGATTGTAGAGCGATTAACAACATCACTGTTAGATACCACCATCCTATCCCTAGGTTGGATGACATGCCAGATGAATTGAGTGGTGCTGTTATTTTCTCTAAAATTGATTTGCGTAGTGGGTACCATCAAATAAGGATGAAAGAAGGGGATGAGTGGAAGACAACCTTTAAATCTAAATTTGGATTGTATGATTGGTTAGTTATGCCTTTTGGTTTAACTAATGCACCTAGTACATCATGAGACTAATGAACCATGTTTTGAGGACTTTCATTGGAAAATTTGTTGTGGTGTATTTTGATGACATCTTAATTTACAGCCGCACTATGGAAGAACACACTGATCACATTAGACAAGTGCTAGAAGTGCTTAGAGCTGAAAAGTTGTTTGCAAACATAGAGAAATGCACTTTTTGCCAAGATAAAGTTGTGTTCTTGGGTTTCGTAGTTTCTGGAAATGGGGTAGAAGTGAATGAATAAAAGTTGAATCAATTAAAAATTGGCCTACTCTGATGAATGTTAGTCAAGTTAGAAGCTTTCACAGTCTTGCTGGTTTTTACCGCAGATTCGTGAAAGATTTTAGCACAATTGCAGCCCCTTTGAATGAATTAACCAAGAAAGGAAGTGAGTTTGTTTGGGGAGATGCTCAAGAGAATGCTTTTGCTGCATTAAAGAAGCATTTAACTGAAGCACCATTGCTTGTTTTACCTAATTTCTCTAAAGCTTTTGAAATTGAATGTGATGCAAGTGGAATAGGTATTGGTAGTGTTTTGATGCAAGAGGGCAAACCAGTAGCATACTTTAGTGAGAAACTTGGTTGTACTCAATTGAACTATCCTGTTTGTGATAAGGAGTTGTATGCTTTGGTTCGTGTTTTGGAAACTTGGCAACATTATCTTTGGCCTAAAGAATTCATTATACATTCTGATCATGAAGCTTTGAAATATTTTAAAGGCCAAACAAAACTAAACCATAGGCATGCCAAATGGGTGGAATTCATTGAATCTTTTCCATACATTGTAAAATACAAGAAGGGTAAAGAGAATGTGGTTGCTGATGCTTTCTCTTGCAAGATTGTGTTTTTAACTCAACTTGAAATCAAGGTCCCTGGTTTGGAAAGTTTGAAAGAGTTATATGCTTTAGATAATGAATTTGCTGAACCATATTCTAAATGCAACGATGGGAAAGGATGGGACAAGTTCCATGTTCATGATGGGTTCTTGTTTCGTGTTAACAAGCTATGTGTTCCAGATTCGTCCGTGCGCTTGGTATTGTTACAGGAATCACATGCCGACGGATTAATGGGACATTTTGGGAGAGAAAAGACCTTGGCCATGCTGTCTGATCACTTCTATTGACCAAAGATGCGATGAGACGTCGAATGATTTGTGCAGCGATGTGTGACATGCCATAAAGCTAAGTCCAAACTTTATCCACATGGTTTGTACACTCCACTTCCTATTCCTAATGCACCTTGGGAGGATATTAGCATGAACTTTATTTTAAGATTACCTAGGACCAAGAGGGGGAGGGATTCCGTATTTGTGGTTGTGGATAGATTCTATAAAATGGCACACTTTATTCCTTGCCACAAGAGCGACAATGCGTCGCATGTAGCTGACTTGTTTTTTAGGGAAATTGTGAGATTGCATGGGATGCCAAGAACAATTGTTTCAGATCGTGATGTCAAGTTCATGAGCTATTTTTGGAAGACATTGTGGGCCAAGCTTGGGACAAAATTGTTATTTTCTACAACTTGTCACCCACATACTGATGGTCAAACGGAGGTGGTGAACCGCACACTCTGCTTGTTGCTGCGAACAATGATCAAGAAGAACTTGAAGGAGTGGGAGGATTGTCTTCCACATGTTGATTTTGCATACAACTGGGCAGTTCACTCAACAACTCAATATTGCCCTTTTGAGGTGGTGTTTGGCTTTAAACCAATCACGCCATTCAATTTGCTGCCACTTCCACTTCAAGAACAAGCTAATATGGAAGTAGCAAAGCGAGCTGAATTCTTCAAGTTCATTCATGTGAAAACAAAAGAAGCAATTGAAAAGAAGGCACGCTACTTCGCTGAAAAGGCAAACAAGACAAGGAAGAAGATGCTATTTGAACCAGGTGATCTGGTTTGGGTACATCTCCGCAAAGAGCGCTTTCCGGAGAAGTGTAAGTCCAAGCTGATGCCACGTGCTGATGGTCCATTCAAAGTGCTTGAGAAGATCAACGACAATGCATACAAGATCGAGCTTCCTGGAGATGATTACAATGTGAGTACCACGTTCAATGTTACTGATTTGTCACCATTCTTTGGACCGGAAGGCACAGAGTCGAGGATGACTCCTTTTCAAGAGGGGGAGGATGGTACGTGCTAATGATACGTGCTGATTTAACACCATCATCATTCCCTTCCCCTACTTCCATTCAAGAGACTCCAAATAATTTCCAAGGACCAATAACAAGCGCTCGTGCTAAACAAATCAATCAACAGGTGAATTTGCTCATTATTAAGAACTATTTAACTTGTGAGAATCAGCTGCTACCTAATACAAGTAATTTAACTATTCTCAGGTATGAAAATAATGCGAGGAGGTGTGAGCACCTGAGAGAAGATCAAGAGGATCAAAGACAAGTCAACAACCAACCAATGAAGGCTAAAGTGATCAACTCGGCCTCCCAGAACCAGTCTTCAATTAAAATGGCATAGAGGATGCAAATGGAGTCCGATTAGGGTGTTTGACCACAGCCTAGAAAGCTTGTCTCCTATGCTTTCCAGAAGATCTGGCCTCACGCTCAAATTCAATCTGAGTGTAAAGATATCATCAAATAACTATGGCGGCCAGAAACTGTTCCCTATGTGTTGGGTGCTGCGCCACCATTGTGTTTGGCCCTTTGGCTTTTGTGCTGAACACCTTTTGTCTTCCTCCTCTCCTCTCCTATATGTAGGAGGCACCCCCCTTGTGTTTGAGATAGACAAAAACAATCTGAATCTTGAAATAGATGTGCTATGCATGTTCTTCGGTTTTCTATCCACCGGCTGAAACATCCTTGAGAATTGTGCATCCCTTCTCGTTGTTCTTGCAAGCTCTTTGTGATTGCAGCGAGGATTGTAATCCGCTTGACTTGGTTGAGTGGACAGCGTGAGGT
Organism: Pharus latifolius; assembly: GCA_019359835.1. Lineage (NCBI taxonomy): Eukaryota > Viridiplantae > Streptophyta > Magnoliopsida > Poales > Poaceae > Pharus > Pharus latifolius. Next base: position 61,671,452 of record CM033324.1, on the reverse strand, counting down.
TGGGCGAACTCTGTGCTGCAGGTTGTGGCACTCGCAACTGTTGGCCACACAAGATTCGTCAGGTTTCGTGAGTATCTTTGATTCTACGCCGTGAAGGTTGGGCACCCCCCGTATCAGGAGCTAGAGTGGTCTTAATCACGCCTCAGGGCGACCAACTCAATTACGTCATTCAATTACACTTTGTTGCGACTAATAATGTAGTAGAGTATGAAGGTCTTATTGTAGGGCTCCGGGCAGCCAGATTCCTCGGAGTCCGTCGATTAGTGGTGAGGGGAGACTCACAGTTAGTAGTAAACCAGGTAAACAAGGAGTACAACACCTCTGATGAGACAATGGCTCATTACCTGGGGGAAGTGAGAAAATTGGAAAAATACTTCAGTCATTTCGAAGTCCAATACATGCGAAAGGACAATATACTCGTAGACCAATTATCTAAAATTGGGTCCTCACACACATCCGCTTCGGCAGGAGTGTTCGTTGAGAACTTAAAACATCCCTTGATGTTGGCTTCGATCGAAGATGACCTGGTCGCAGTATGTGTCACCAACCTTGGACATGAAGGAGATTGGACCCCTCCATTGCGGATCTATCTCGAACATGGGACCTTGCCCAAGGATGAAACCAAAAATGATCGGTTAATTCAAAAAGCGCGCCTGTATAAACTCATCAATGGAGTTTTGTACATAAAGGGTACTCAAGGAGTATTCATGATGTGACGCGGGCGGTCCGATCTTTCGATGAGAACAAGAACATCGACCAAACTAGAAGCACGATCGACCCGATCACGAAGATCTATTCCTACAAGCAATTGAAGAACAAGCAAGAACAAGGTAAACAAGCAATCTGAAATTGCAAATATAGATTGAATCACGAAAAAGAGTTCGGGTTCCGAATACAGATATTGATGTTGATCTAGCTGACCAAGAAGATTATCTCAATATCTTCATGAAGGAAAGACTATGACTAAACAAAACCTGCAGAACCATAATGGTTTGGCCAGATTATATAGAGGATGTAAAAGAGGTCGGTGACCAGGTAAGGAAACCTGAAACCGACATGGACACTTTCCCTACTCGGACTGTAACTCGATACATGGGCCTTGACCCAACCAAAAATGTAACGCAGCACCGACTAGGCCCAATCAGAATCTGGTTGAAATTTGTTTTGTCAATTGCCGGCGATACAGAAGGAATTTGGACGTGGGGCTAAATCCATTGGAAATATCTCATCGTGGGCTTCTCTGTGGACTATAAGAACGTCCCAATCGGACTTCATATGAGGGAGTTATGGTCATTTGAAGGCAAGCTGCTCATGGATGGCCGAATCGGACACCAACTCGAATCCATCCCGGACTCCAACTCGACTTGGGCTCCTTGCTGGTCCTTGAGTCCTTGCTGGTCCTCTCCATGGTTCCTAAGCAAAATATTATCACTATTAGGTAGTAAACCATTCTCAAAACCATATATATATAAACTTAGGAACGTGTTCACCTGGCAATGCAACAATCGGGCTTTGCTGCACGTTATTGGTCCTAGTGTAACAAGAGGAGGATTATGGTTGGTGCGTGTATCCGAAGAAGTGATGTCCTCATCAATTCATGCGTTGCATATCTCAAGAGGAAGGTAAATCTCTCTTGAAAGAAATTCGTGATGGTGTATGTGGTGCACATGTGTTATATCAGACACTGGTCGGAAAACCATTCCGACACGGATTTTATTGACCTTTGGCACTTGATGATGCCAAGTTCATCAGCCTGCATATGCTTTACAAACTATTCCCCTAACATGGCCTTTTGCGGTCTGGGGAATAGATATTGTGGGTCCTATGCACCAAGCGGTCAATGGGTACAAGTTTTTGTTCGTAGCCATTGATACGTTTACGAAGTGGATTGAAACTGAACCAGTCCGCAACGTTATCGCCGCTGCAACAAAATATTCTTTCATAAGAATATAGTCACATGATTTGGTGTTCCAAGTTGTCTTATTACCAACAATGGTTCCCAATTCATCAGTGGTCTCTTCTTGGACTGTTGCGACAATATTGGGGCCAAAGTATGCTTTTCCTCTGTAGCTCATCCACAGAGCAATGGCGTCGTTGAACGTGCCAACAGGCAGATATTACAAGGCATCAAGAAGCGTGTCTTCGATCGCCTTAAAATGCGCTCAGGGACTTGGGTAGATGAACTCTACTCCGTTCTATGGGCACTACACACTACTTGTAGTCGAGCTACCGGCGAGACACCTTTTGAACTAGTATACAGTGCAGAAGCTGTCTTACCTATGGAAATTCGCATTGGGTCAGTTCATGTGGATCAATTCGATCATTCTGATCAATATGAACAACGTGCCCAAGATATTACCCTCCTTGAGGAAAAACGCGATCGGGCGTTGATTATGTCTGTAGTATATTTACAAGCTTTGCATCAATACCACAGTAAACAGGTGCGGCCTTGTAGTCTTCATGTAGGCGACTTGGTTTTACGAAAAATACAAAACCAGTCTAACTGCAACAAATTTTCCCCTCAGTGGGAAGGCCCTTATACTGTGATCTCAGTACCGTGACCAGGGTCAGCTCGATTAGCGATGGAGGATGGAAGAATCTTGTCCAATATTTGGAACATAGATCAATTACACAAGTTCTATGTGTAAGTTTTTCATTTCTTTTATCCTTTTCAATTAGCATGATTTTATTAAAAATTATGTGTACTTTTGTTCGCGTTACATTATGGGTTTATTTCTTTTTGCTCCACCTTGACTAAGCTATGCTCGGGGGTTGGTTGCCGATGATCATCTTACTATGATAACCAAGTTTGATTCGCTGGCCGATCTCATGGACGCATCTAGATAAGACATCCCTAAATAAGCCGTTTCTAAACACACACGGGACTTACTAGTATGTCGCCAGTTTGTAATAAACCTTGGTATTGTATTAAGGTCAGTATTGGTGCGACCAAATGATCGTATCTAGGTCGAGTCATTCCTTTATAAATCGTTTCTAAATGTAGGAGGAACTCACTAGATATTTCCTGATCGTCAGTAACCCATATTACTTTGGAGATTATAATACCATGTCTTCAGTATGTACGATCTCAGGAGGGGACTAGAGGAATATCGCCATATTATAAAATGAAATTGAGTACACTTTTTCCCAAAACCTAAGGCATGCATTTACATACTATAATTGTATATGTATAGGTACAATTAACATAAGAGGATCGTTGTCCATTACAATGAATCAATTGTATATGTCAGTAAGCCTTGTTCTTTCAAAAGATCTTCGACAAGGGCTTGACTTCTTCCAAGATAGCTTCAAGTTGATCTGCACTCTCGATCTTTGCATCCCCCACCACTGGATTCAAGTTCAAACTTGGGCCATGGTGAAGTCTTAACTTGCAAAGAATGGCAGAGGCTGTTGATCTCACATTGGTCTTCATCTCCTCTTCTTGCCGTTTTGTATCTTCAGGAAGATACTCGAGGAGAAATTCTGTTTGAGCCACGACCAGTTTGCATGAATCGTTGAGGCTTAAGTTGTCCTTTTGAGGCTCGATTATATCTGCCTTCAGCAAATTCACAACTATCTTCAGTTTTTTGAAGATTTCCGATTGGACATTGCTGCAAGATGACACTGTCGCTTTTAAGGTCGCATTATCCTCACAGACAGTGTTAATCTTTGAGCTTTGAAGCTCATTGGTCACACGAAGGTCATCTTTCTCTTTTGAAAGAGAACTTATTTGATCCTCTTGTACTGCAGGAGCAAAGTAATTGAATTTACAGCAGTTCATGCAAAGAAATAATCCTTTCTGGTTGAAAGTAAAGCTTACAGGAAAGCTTTAACTACGCCTCACGAAGTTCCTTCTACATAGAAGAAAATCTCGCAGCCGCAGCTTCCTCCTGATTTTGCCGATCAGCCATGCTTTTTGTCAAGGAGGCTTTTTCCCTGTGACAAGAAAGACAATTGTTATACTTAGACGAAGTTCAAGTTGGTGTAAACAAAGGTTCGGATACTTACTGTTGTAGTCGGTTGATCTCCCGTTGCGTGATCTCAATGTGCTTAGCTAAAGCTTTTGACTTGGTCGCCACGCGGGTCAAATCCTGAAACACAATGAGACCTACCATTTAAACTTGAACATTCCTAAGGTCTGCAATTTCAGAAAAGGTAAATGAGTCTTACTTACCCCTATGAAATTGTTTAAAGAAGCATCCTCGGGTTCATTTGAAGGTTGAACCTCGAGGCCAGTTATTTCCTTGACAACAGGAGCAGCAAATGGTTGATCTTGCTGGTCCATTCCTACGGTCAAGGCAGCGGTTTCCATCCCTTGGGATTGGAGATCCGCAATTATTTCTCCCACAATGGCCTGAGGACCTACCTCAGCCATTGTGCTTGCGCCTGTGTCTCCCTCGACCTCTATTGTAGGTGTTGTGCCAGTTCTTGAAGAGGTCGGCGGGGCACTAGACACAGGGGTCCTGAAAGATATCATGATTTGTCACATCCCTATTTTCCAAACAAACATGATGTGGTAAAATGAGATATTTCTTACCTAAGCCGAAACCCCATCACAGGTTTGGGTCTCGATGATGCGCTCTGGGGAGAAAGAAGCCCACTGGGCGCCCCTATTGAAGTGGCATCAACATATGTCTTAGTCTTTCTCTTCTTGAAAAGAGAAATGTCTTTCTTCCTCCTGCATATTCAAAATACAATTAGCATATGCAAAGAAATAAGATTTTGAAGACTGTGAAGTTCTTACCACAGCGATCCCTTCAGTATTCGGAAGGTGTATTACCAATCCTGAGGTAGTTGAAACTGCGACCTCAGGATGGGGTCTTCTTCCCTGATCGCAAGTTCTTCTGCGATCACGGGCTCCACCACCGTCAGGGTTGCCTCCGTCATAGAGGACAAAATATTAGCGACACTGGGGGAGGATGGCTCCTCTGGAACATCAATCTCCAGAGGACTCGTCGCCTTCCTCTTACGACGAATGAGAGGAACCTCATCTTCCTCCTCCTCACTCCCCTCACCCTGTATGACTAAGAAGTAATTCCTATTAGTACTTGGCACAACGCCATTCTTATCTTTCGCGGTTATTTTCTTCTTCTTCGAAGAAGCCCCTCCTATGATCTTCTTGGATGATTCAGGGGCCGGCTCCTTCGTTTTCTTTGCCTCGGAAGAGGATTTCCTTACCCTCTTCAATGCTGACCTCCCAGAAGGCCCAGCATCATCCCCTGGACGCTTTGTCCCAGCTGTTCGCCCCTTCAGCAGCTACGTCATTTTAAGAATTTCGATTTGGTGATCAAAATCAACAGGAGTTAATGCACAAGTTCCTTGAAAAAAGATTTAACTTTTGACGTTCTTGTCTAAGATCGTCACCGCTATTAATTAAGCTCTCAGGCCGAGGTGATCCTCGAGCTCCTTCTGTTGCGGCGTTGAATGGCCGCAGAAGGTTAGTTGTCTATTTCTCTATCTCAGACAAGGACAGAACTACGTCACAAAAAGCACATTACTTGGTATGGCACTTTTTTCATCAGTAAAATGTAGGTATTTTGTGGACCAGAGGACATACCAGTGTTGTAATCTAAGGTGCTGTCCACCATGGATTCTAACTCCCACGCAGGATGTTCCCTCTTCCGCAGGAGGCTCATCCTATTCTTCACGAAGTCATGGATGATATCCTGTGATATTAAGCCCTCATGGACTAAGTGAAGAATCTCTTGGGCCTACTTCTTCAACTCTTGATTTAAAGCAGGAATGGTATTCATTTCACTGTTCTTCTCCGGTCGGTGGTTCTTGAACCAGAGAGACTGCTTTCCGACAGGGGGGTGCAGTAGAACCATTTCTGGTGCCACTCGTGCACAGAATCCCACAGAGGAAGAAATGGATAGTATTTATTCTCCCTCACATAGAAGTATATACATCCTGCGGCACTGGTGCTCTTCGACCATGCCGAGAAGTAGAACCGCCAGAAGAGATCTACACTTGGTAGCACTCTGACGAAGGCCTCGCACAAGTACTGGAAGATCGCCAAGATAAGAATGGCGTTGGGATGAAGATTCACCAACTCCAGCCCATAGTGCACCAATATATCTTGAAGGAACTTGCCTTCTGGGAATTGAAACCCACATCGCAAGAACTATTCGAAGATTACCAATTCGTTCTCATGAACGACTGGGGTTTCCTTATTTGTCTCCACCGGCCGCCAGTTGATTAGTAGCCGCGGGGGAAGGATCTCTTCTTTCTCAAGCGCCATCATGCTCTCCTCAGTATGGTCGATTCATCGGCTCCAGGATCCCATTGCTGATGCGCTTCGTGGAAAGGCGACGGCTTTGGAGGCGATGAGAGCAAGGTGCAAAGAAAGGGTTTTTTGCGGTGAAAGTGGTTAAGGAAAAAGAGGGTTTTTTCTTCTGAAGCTTCTCAAGCAAGCTACCTTTTCCTTTTATATTCCCGAGTCCACAACTCTCCTAGTTCATTATTTTATTAATTTCTCATAACAGGTATTTTCTCGAATAAGAACCCGGTATCATATCTTTAACCATGTTTGAATCTGAAACAAATGCATCTATTTTAAAATTAATAGATCATTTTTATTTCACATTCGGGGGCTACGGTATAGATAATTTCATGAGAACCTTTTTAGCACTGTTACAGTTTAAAAAGTTTGGTGATTGCAGTACTATGTTTGATCACAAGGCTATTTCTATGATCTCAGTACTATGTATGACCGCAATGCTGTTTTGTGACTTCAGTGCTACGTGGTCCCAATGCTATCCTGTGACCGCACCATACTTCATGGCCTCAATACTGGTCTATGACCTCAGTGTTGTCCTGAGTTAATCTCGAACAGAGAACTCATTACCTGTGTATGTTCTAGTTGCAGAGATATTTTACTTGTAACTATTTTTACACACAGTGAATAGAAAGACTCCAATTGGTGATCTCGGTACTATGCATAATTCATCAAAGAGTCAAATATTGAAGGAAAGGGAAATTCTTTATGTCTTGCATTCTTTACATAGAAAAGGGATGTAGGCGACCAAAGCGTCGACTTGATCCGAAAGTAATTTACAAAGTTCTCCCAGGAACATGTTGGCATCAGTGGGATCAACACTGGCCACCCCAAGAGAACTGGCGATGTCTCTAAGCCTATTGATGTCACCCCTTATTAAGGGAGAGCAACTATTCCTAATTGTATCGGAGAGGTCTCGCTGATCTCGAGCATGATCCCTCTCCAACAGGAACTTGCGTGCCTCTTCACGGTATTCTGCCAGGCGCAGAGTGATCAAGGAGATTTCATCAGAACGCTTCTCCAGCGCCTCTTTTTCTTTTTGGAGAGTTCTACACACGACAGATTTCTCCCCCAGAAGAGCTTGGGTCTTAGTAAGCTGATGGCTAAGAACCCAAAGAGCTTTTTCAACCTGTAAATGCATGGGTTAGTTCCTAAAGCATGTAACGATTGGAAGGAATAAAGATGCTAACCTTCGTCAAGGATGAGAGGAGAAAGCCAAGCTTTTGAGGAGACTTGGTGAAAAAGGCACTGCAAACGCAGGGAGATTTTCCCCAGAAGAGTGATGATCCAAAGAAGGTGATGAAGATGCAACTGGATGGGTTGCAAGGGCGAAGGAAAGGGGCAATGTGGCAGCCCAGATGTCAGCACCCTTTAGCACTTTCGATGAAGCTCCACTGGAGGATCCATCGTCATTTCTGGATTTATTTGTAGGAGAGATCATTTCCTCGATCACCTGCAAATTCCAAAATACATTACTTTGGAAATGAACAAGCTGTGAGAGAAAAATTTGCACAGATGATTCAGAAGAGAAGACGGTTTGCATTCGCAGGTGCCTCGAGTTCTTCAAATGCACTTACGGCTTTTGCCTTGGTTAAATAGTCAATAACTTCATGATTACCTATTAGGAAAAACCCAGAGATTTTCTCAGAAAATAAACTGACACATGGTGTATAGTGCACCTGAAGAAGTTGAAGAGTCGGGTTCTTTATCCAATGAAGATTAGATTTGAAGTAATAATCCTTTTATCTCTTTAAATTTGGGGGCCAGCTGATGAGGATTATCACCCGAGCTAGTTTATTTAATATCATCTTCAAGTCTAGTTCAAATATGATATATAAGCCTGTATCCTAGCAGCCGCATGATCGCAAACGGATAGCTTCCTATGCGTGATCAGAGGGCCGAGGACACGGGGTCAATTTATGATTGCAGTTTTTACGAGGTCATGAGGTCACAGGCTATGCACGATCAAGATAACCTAGGATTGTTCGAGCCTCTACTGGTCACGTTCTCAGGGCCAAGATAACTTCACCTACGTATGAAGTTAACCGTCAAGGAGTTAGGATGTGCAGTTATCTATAACTGTACATGTTAACCGGCGAAGAGGTTGGTGCGGTTATGCGAATTGGACTTTGGTAACCATCCAGAACCACTTCGTATTGGCATCCTTTCATCCAGTATAAAAGGATGTCTAATGTACAACATAGGGATATATATACTTAGAGATAATTCATAGACAGAAGTACAAAGAGAGATTATCGCCTGTGACAATCTCTCCTCCCTGTAATCTCTTTTATTCATAGTGAAATCATAACAGGCCGTAGGGCTATTACTCCCACAATCAAGGGTCCGAACCTGTATAAATCCTCGTGTCTCTACTTCATTGCATATTTTAACTTACCTGATGGCACTTTGAAAGGTCTCACATACAACTCAAAAATCTGCGTAAGATCGACAGAGGACCCCGAGTCCAATCGTCGACAAAAACCATTGTCTTGCGAAGAGATTTAAAGAAAGGCAATCCTCATTTGCCTAGTCGTGATATGAAATGTCTTAGAGCCGCCATGCAACCTGTTAGGCTTTGGATATCCTTCATGGTCGAAGGAGACCTCATTTGCTCAATGGCCCTGATTTTTTTAGGATTAACCTCAATTCCTCCCGAACAAACAAGGAAACCCAAAAGTTTTCCACAAGAAACTCCGAAGCAACACTTTTTAGGGTTTAACTTTATTCCATTCTTGTTTAGGTTACAAAAGGTTTCAGCAAGATCATCTGTGTGATTAGAGCTTTCCAAGCTCTTTACAACCAAAAAATCGACGTAAGCTTCCAAATTACACCCCAACTAGGAAAGAAAGGTCTTTTGCATCAAGTGTTTGTACGTGGAACTGGCGTTCTTGAGACCAAATGGCATTCTGATGTAGCAGTAGGTGCCAAACGGTGTGATGAAGGCAGTTTTTTCTTCATCTTCTTCTGCCAGGCTAATTTGATGTTACCCTGAGTAAGCATCCAGGAAGCTCATTAATTCGCAACCCACTGTAGAATCAACCAGCTGATCAATGCGAGGAAGGGGAAAATCATCGTTCGAACAGGCACTGTTTAGGCTAGTGTAATCGACGCACATGCACCATTTACCATTTGACTTTAGGACCATGACCGGGTTCGCAATCCATTTAGGATGATTGACTTCATGAATGAATCCTGCCTTCTGGAGCTTGTCCAACTCCGAACGGATGGCTTCTTGCCGGTCAACAGCAAAGCATCTGAGCTTTTGCTTTATGGGTTGCTGTCCAGGCCGAATTGCTAGCTTGTGGTCAATTACCTCCCTTGGGACTCCAAGAATGTCAGATGATTTCCACGCAAACACATCTACATTAGCCTGGAGGAAAGTAATGAGCTCGAGTTCTTATTTGTTGTCCAGACCTGATCAAATCCGAATGGTTCTGGACGGATCATTTGGGTATAACGGAACTAGCTTTAGCATCTCATCTAGTCGTGGGACAACTTTGATTGTATCTGAGGAGGTGGTTGCGGTTTGAACATCCCGAAGGGGAAGTTCATCCACCAACTCCAGAGATAGCCGATCACAAGTAAGTGCCGTGTTGTGAAATAAAGCCTTTGGGGCCCGGTAGCTTGGCGCATTGATAAGCATAATGCGCTACCGCCATGAACTTAGCAAGAGTTGGCCTGCCAAAAATAGCGTTATATGCCGAATCGCAATCAATCACATCAAATGTAATCAATTCTGTTTGGAAGTTATCTGGTTCTCCCAATGTTACCGATAATACAATCTGTCCCATCTGCATCATTGAGGGGCCAGGGATTATCCCATAAAATGAGTGAATAATGAGTTTAATCTTTGATTTAGGAATTTGCATCTCGTCCTGTGCCTTGACCAATAACAAGTCCAAGGAACTGCCCCAATCGATCAGAGCTCTCTCGACCTTGGCGTTGCTAATTATTGAGGTAATGACCAAAGGAAGTCGCAATAGTCGTGTAAGCCCCTTGGGACAATCAGCCCAATCAAAGGTCAAAGGATTTTTCGACCAACGAGGATATTGAGGCTCACCAAGGGGAGTCTCAACTTGATTTACCTCGCGGTAAAAAGTTTTGAATTGACGCTTAGAAGCATAAGAAGAGGAACCACCAAAAATAATATTAACATGATTTTGGGGTACCTGGTAAGATATCTCTTCATCTCCATCAGCGTCTCTAACCTCGCAGGCCTGATACTTTTGTGGTATAGTCGGCATAAGTCCAATTCCTTGGTAGAAATCGTCCAATTGCTTTAGCCAATTGCGACAATTCTTGAGATTGTATCCTGAAGAATTATGGAATGGGCACCACTTCTTATCCCCCTGTGGGTATGTTTGTTTTCCCGAATGGTTGCTATCACAGCCACCAGAAAGAGTTTTACTTTTAAACAAAAACTTATTACCTTTCCCTGGTGGTGGTTTGTCAGCAACGACAACATCTCGGTACTGTCCAGCCCGATTCTTCTTGAACTTCTTAGATTTCCCGCCGGACGACAACTTTGGTTTCTTGCTAGAATCATCCTTCTTGTTATTCTTGAGACCTGGTTGAGGCGGCAAATTTCCTTTATCCACCATCCTATTCCATTCCACGGCCTCGGCCGCATCCGAATTGCAGTCAGCCATGTCGAAGAGATCGGCCATTGACCGGGGTGGATGGATAAGTAAATCCTCAGTGAACCTCCGATATCGAATTGTATATTTGAATGCCCTGATAACGAAGTTGTCAGAGATGTTTGGAATGGTATTTCTCACTCCAACAAATCTGTCGATGAATTGCCGAAGAGTTTCTATAGAAGTCTGATGCAAGCGATGAAGATCATCCTCCTTGCCAGGCTTCTGGTAACAATTTTGGAAATTGTTGAGTATTGCATCACACAACATTTCCCAATTGTAGATTGACCCCGCTGGTTGATTAAACAACCAAGTTCTTGCTAGTCCTTCAAGAATCGTTGGCAAATAATGCCGCATCCCGCCCTCACAGGGGAACACGACTACTCCCATGGGGACCCAGCTCACTGCAGCTGATCCCTTACCTTTTGACTTCCCAGGATGAGCCAAACATAGGAGTATATTGCATTAGTTTAACTTGCATTACATTGAGCAGTATGGCCAACTGGCCTCATTACAACATAATAAATTACAAGCCATCACGGTGTAAATAAGTTTGGTTGCAGAAGAACAACTACTCGGCAGAAGCTAAGTGAACCCCCACAGTAAGAAGTTGAAAGCAGAGCAACACTTTTCAGGACTTGGGTAGAACTGACTCTCTTCCTTCAGGGATCCAAGAAGTTCTCCAGGCCTTCGGCTTGATCAGGGACATTCCATCTATTGGATAGTGAATTGCAAGGGTGAGCACTTACGTACTCAGCAAGTCATAGATAAGAGTGGATACATATAGTACAATGATATGAACCTATGCTATTAGGGAAGGAGGGAAGGTTGCAAAATACTTTTTCTCTTTCCAAATCTATGGCAGTGCTCATCATGACATATCATTAATATCTTTATAAACTCTTAGAAGTACTATCATAGCACGACAACACATGTCTGCCCATGTTAGCACCTCATTTCATGACAACACATGTCAAGCACACATGAGGTAAGTCTAGCCATATTTTATTTAGAAAACATACTTGTGTCACATCGACGTGGATAGGATCCACCGCGCGCAGGCTCCTATAGACCCGGGAGCTCGGAGTATTCGAATACGTTTTTAACTTCGCAAAGGTGTACCACTTTAATCCACCAATCATTCGGCTTTCATGTCGGTACCTCTCCATGCGACTTTTACGCATGTGACAAGGCCGAGATGACACAACAGTTTACAATCCTAGCATTAACAATTCCCTGCCCGGTAAATAGACAGTTAAGTCTCAAGTACCGTTGTGGGTCCTCCCCACTGCCTTACTTCCTAGCCTGGGTCTATGTTCTCGCAAGACACATAGCCTCTCTTGATTACAGCCGCGCACGACTTAATCTGGCATAGGGCGTCTTCCTTCTTTCCGCCTTTTCCTCTCATAATTTTTCTGAACTCACATCACTCATGGCCTTCTGCGGCCCACCAGCTCTCGCAAGAAACTAGATCGACAACCATTGCAGGAAAAAGCTAATACTAAAGAGAGCTACTAAGTTGCGCCCGTCCCATAACCGGGCAAGTGGTTGGTATGTTTTTCATGCCGCATGGAAGTACAACAGAAGGTTCTAGTCCTTAATGCCCATGACCAGTGCATTCCACAAACCCTGCACTCGTCAGTGCCACCACCATTCCATACCAAAGTCTGGCCACGGCAAGTGTTTTATTTCATGAATACACATATATACATATATATTAGTTATGGCTCACGGTTTGATCATTTTATAAGGAATCTCCTCATCTTTTGTCGGCATACAGCCTAGTACTGCCATATCATACTTTTGTCATTTCATCAAATGCAATACTGCTTATAGTCAAGGCAATGTCTTAACAATTCATAAAATATAGGTTTAAGATGTCCAAGAATATGACTTGCCTTCCGCGTCGTAAGGTACAACAGTCGATGTCGGGTCTGACAAAATCTCTGTACTCAGGCTCTTGTTCTAATCAGAGATCAAACAAGCAAACAGGAATCACAATCCATTAATAATCTATATGCAACATGCAAAGGAGAAATACTCTCGGCGATACTGGAACAGGTAAGCTTGAAAGCTGGATTTGAGTTAATCTTGGAGATTTATGGAATTAGGGTTGAGGACGAATGCTAGAGACTCTCAGGGTTTCAAGGCTGCAATATGGACATCAAGACCGCGGCTATTTTTCTCAAAAACGACGAACGTCAAAAGGTCAACATTCGGTTCAGGGCTCTGATATAGCTTCAGAGAATGCTAGAGAGTTTATCTCGAGGTGTGGTAGTTTAATAAAATGTAGAACATAGCTCTACAAGTTCAATGGACAAGGTGGTTTGCAGGTTGCACAACCAGAAGTGGTTAAACTTGCCCAATGCCATTGGCTGACATGAACTGACAAGGGCTGGCATTATCAAGGAATGGCATTGATGTGGTTTGGATAATTTCCAGTGGGAACAATGTGATTTGATCGAAGCATTAGATGCAAAATGTAATAAGGTAGCTATTTGACAAGGTGGTTTTCACAGGAAAGTCCAGAATTTAGGCAATTTGCAAAGAGGCCCCTGGACACAGAGAATTGAATGTCAGTGCACGGCCAGATTCTAGGGCTTGAGTGTTTGATCGATCCTCTTGAGCTTTGCTTCGCCAACTATGTCTAGGAGGTAGGCGAAGACAACAGGAATCCAGTGGTGGAGGTTTCAGGAACTAAGGTGGTCGGACGGTGATGAACGGCGATGAGAAACCACGGTGCCGACACGGCAAGACACAGGTACTGGACAGATCTTGGCACGGCTATATCTTGTGATTTGGCACAGCATCGAAGGGCGATGTAGTGGAGTGATATGCTCAGTAGGTTGAGGCAAATCTACAGGACAAAGTAGATTGCACAACGGCGATGAAACGACGGCGAACGGTGAGGTTGAACTCGTCAGTTTTTAGGAACTAAGGTGAGCTACGGTGGCCACGAGCTACAGACGATGAAACTCGAAATTGGTTGAGGATTAATGCTTCTGGGGTGTTGCTGATCATTCTCCAGCGAGGAACTGGGTTGCAATCAAATACTGGAGCTCGCCGGCATTGATGCCGGACTCGAAGAAGACGGCCACTGGGGCGCCGCTGATACAAGGTAGCTCCAATCAATTTGGTTTGGTTACACCATCTACGGAGTTCAGGGATCACAATGCTACAGTCAATTTTGTCGGAGGTGAAGCTATACTGGCGAAGTGAACAGCTCACGGTGGCGCGCAAAAACATGGGAAAGGCTCCATCCGAGCTTCAATTTGAAATCCAACAGCAAGGGCTTGCAAGGAAGGATCTACTGATCAATTGCTTCTACTAAAAGGAGTACTAATTTTGGCTAAATCGGGTTACAAGGCTGGAACAGGGCAAAAGCAAATAACGGCGATTACCGGCAACAGGAACCACCGGAGTTCAATTACTTGGTACAGCATAGAGAGGTGAGGTAGAGACACTCACTGGCGAAGTTGGCTCGGAGGTTGATCCAGCGAAGCTCCTTGTCATCGTTCTCCCCTTCGGCGGCTTGCCGGAGACGAAGAAGAAGACGAGAAGAAACGGGAGGAAGCGAGAGTTGCTGGCTCTGGTGAGGAGTGAAGCTGCTGCGAGCTACAGGGGGGCTTAAATAGTGCTGAGATATTGAGGATTATGGTTGATTTCGACTTCACAGATTTGAAGAACTTTATTCAACGGATGATTTGAGAGAATACTTGATAAAATCTGGGAACTCTTGATCAAATTTGAACTGAAGTGAAAACAGGGTAATTAGGGTATCTTGAATCTGGGTTTTGTCGAGATCTGGAAATCTGAGACTTAGGGTGGGATTTTGATGTTTTGACCAAAGGAGATTTTGTATTGAATAGCATTTAGGAGGTATTCCTTGAATCAAATTGAGATGTGGAGTTGATTTGTGGCCTTTAGCCTTTTCGGGCTCTTGGAAATTAGAAAAGGACTAATCTGCGATATAATTTGGATTGATTTGCAAAAAGGGTTTAAATGATGGAATCTGGCTGCCAACTTTTTGGATTAAGGTATTGGCATGCCCATGATTACAATCCAAGAATAATTTGGTCTAGATTAGGTTAAGATTTGATTAAATCTGAATTTTGAAACTCAGGGTATTTAGGGTAATTAGAATATTCGATTAATTCTTGTTTTCGAAAACAGAAAGAGATTGATAAATCTGGGAGTTAGAGATTGAATTTGATCTGGCTTCTGAAGGCTTTTGTACTCAGGATAGATAGTAGATTATTTCTGGATAATCTGATCTTGAATTGGATCTTCAGGATAGATTTTGGGATTTTTGGGGCTTACGATAGATTAGAATTGAACTGATCTTGCTACTTCTAAAGAGATACATGCATGCATAATTTTCATGAAAAGGAATTTTCACTCCCAAAACCAGGGTGTTATAAATAATTTACCATCATGTGGTCATCTCCTCTTGCCGCTTGAATGGCAGTGATGTAGATTTGAAGAAACTTGGATGGGTTCTGGGTTCCATCAAACCTTTCGATCTTTCCTGGTTTAAACTTATCTGGCTAGACCACAGCACGGAGGCCTGGTGAGAAAGCTTTACAACCGACATAGGAACTGCAGAGAAGTCCATGACGTTCCACATGGTCGCAGGCAACATCACCTTTTGGAGATACACGTCGCGGCCCCAGGCGATAGTGAACTAGTACACGATCTCGATCATGGGAACTTCCAACACACTTGACCTTATCATGCCAAACTAGTTCTGATGGCGGTCGATTACGCCTGCCATGGCTAGAGTGAGAGTAATCTCTCTCATGGAGCGAATCGTAGAGTAGGACGACGTCGTTGGAGTTACATCAGATGCAACTTTATCAAGCATGTCCACTAGGACTCTCGCAAAGGTCGGCCTATCCGCATCAAGAGTTTCCTCCGATAGCGCAGCAAATTCTCGAGGGACCGAGGTCATAGATGGTGTGAACATCCCTCCTTGTTCCGAATCGGATTCAAAATCAAAGGGAGATTGGAGATTGTTTGGGTCAAATCTCCCAGGACCAAGCTCCAGATTACCATCATCCACATCCTCAAAAGTGATGTGTTGCGATACATATTCGGCCTTTGATGTGGTAAGACTCACATGAGGCGTTTGTTTTATCTTCTCTATCTCTTGGTCGATAGACATGACTAGAGTTGGAGAAGATGTATCCTCAGGATGTTCCTCAAGAACATCTTCAATCTCTTCCATATGAACAGGATCGTCGGGTGAGGGCATCTGAACATGGGCATAATTGTTGAGATTGAAATCATTCTCGGAATCATATGCTGCTGACATATCTTATCAGAACTCCTAATGAAAGAAAACACCTTGAAAAAGTCCCCACGGTGGGCGCCAGCTGTCGATGATTCAGACTCGGGGTCTTCAGTCGATCTTACGCAGATTTGTGAGTTAAGTGTGAGACCTTTCAGGGTGTTCCCTAGGTAAGTTAAGAGAAGTATTAAATGGAGACACGAAGAATTATACAGGATCAGGCCCTCAATACGATTGAGTAATAGCCCAACGTCCTGTTGTGGTTTCACTATGTATGAGAGAATTTACAGGGAGGAGAAATTGTTATAGAGGCTAATCAATCTCTCTCAATACTTTTGTCTATTGTGTACTACTTGAATTGTTCAAGTCTCCGATCTCTTGATCTGTCGTCTTGTTCGCTTGTTATATTCGTCATTCGCCATCCTTTTATGTTGAATGAAACGATGCCAATGTGAAGTGGTTTTGGACGGTTGCCATAGTGCAGTTCGCATAACTACACTAATCATTTTTTTCGGTTAACATATGCAGTTATAGATAACCGCATATCCTATCCTCTTGGCGGTTGTCTCCATACGTGGGAGAAGAAGTTATCTTTAGACTTGTCGTGGTATTATGAATACCCCGGCAGGTTTCTTCGGACATGTTTGAAACAGGAATAGCGGCGTGAGCTGACTGAGTGACCGGTCACCTCCCGCCTGGCAACACAAAATTGGCACGGTGATTTTTATACAGGTTCAGGTCCCGGTGGGGGCCCTAGTCCTGTTGGCACCCTCCGGATGTAAGTCCGCTGGGGAGGTGCTCTCTCGTGGAGAGAGGTCTCCAAGGGAGCCTGTTGCTTGAGTGTGTTCAAATGAAAATTTTTGAATCCCTTACCAATGAGGTACAAAGGGGTATAAATAGCAACCAAAACATGCCAAAAGACTAAAAAGCCCTAGCTATAGCCGTCGGATCGAGGGGCGTTGACGCCATTTCACCGGCCGAAGGGCTTGGATGCTTGACAAGTGTCCTCGCCAGTTCCTGAGGTGCTCCTTATGTCACCCGCACGTGACCCCGCATGAGAGACCTCCGTGATTTTCCTGGGAGGACACCGTGATGTTTCATGGGAGACGTCCGAGTTTTGCCACAGAAGGCGTCTGGGGCTCAGAGAGATGCCTGTGGTCTTCCATGATAGACCTCTGTGGCTTTCCCCGGGAGGAGTCCGGGACTTTCCCTAGTAACCCTCCGGGATTTTCGACGGGAGGCGTTCGGGACTTTCCCAAGTAGCCCTCCGGGATTTTCCCTGGGAGGCATCTGAGACTTTCGGGATTTCTCCAGGGAGGCGTCCGGGACTTCCCTGGCAGCCCTCCGGTATTTCTCCCGGGAGGCATCCGGGACTTCCCCGGTAGTCCTGCAGGATTTTCCATGGGAGGCCTCCGGGACTTTTCCCGGTAAGCGTCCGGGATTTCCCCCAACAGCAGCCCCCCAAACCCCCAGGGACACGAAGTGGCCCCGGAGGGTATGCGTACGACGTTCTCCGGGCGATGTTTCGCCTTCTGGGACATGCCCCGGGCCACATGCGATGCTTCATCTCCCGGGCCGTTTTCCTGTGCGAACCCTTGGTTCACGTGCGCGCACAATTTGCGCGTCGATCTTCGTGTGACTCTTCGATGTCCGCGCGACAGTTTGAATCAACGACACAGATGGGCCTGGGGACACGTGGCGCCCATCCGAGGTCCCCTCTGTCGCTTATAAATAGGCAGGGGGCCCTCCGGTTCGGGACACTTCATCTCAGCCCACAAAGTTTGCTCTCCTAGTAGATTGGTTTCCCGGTAGCATGCTTTCCGATAGCTTGATTTCTGGTAGCTTGACTCCCGGTGACTTGATTTCTAGCAGCTTGACTCTCGGTGACTCCTTCAACCTACTGGGCTCGTTCCATCCCGATGGCGCCGAAGAGCCATGCCAAAGCGACCAAGTTGCCCTAGGAGGAGGTGAGCTCCGACTTCCTCGGCGCCACTGAGTTCTCCTCTAGAGACCTCAAGGAGTTCTCGGAGCGGAGGTTATTCGTGGCTGGGGACATCAGGGTCCCCGGGCCGAAAGAGCTGGTGCCGAGCCCTTCGGAGGGGGAGGTGGTGGCCTTCGAGGCCTTCGTGGAGGCGGGCCTCCGGCTCCTGGTGCACCCATTGCTGCGGGAGTTTCTACAGGTGTATGGCCTCTCGCTTAACCATCTCACCCCAAACACCCTCGTCCGGATGGGGTTGTTTGTGTGGTTGTGTGAGACGACCACCAGGGAGGAGCCGACCTTCCGGCTCCTCCCGTACTTCTACGAGCTCGGTCACCCCCAAGTGGACCCAGGGGGAGGTGGACCTCCTCACCATGATGGCAAAGGCCCAGTTCTGGAGGTCCATGCGGGATCTCGCAGAGGAGATGGCACTCCTCTGGGTGGCGGCTTTCAACCCCGACCAGGGAAGGGGGTTTCCGCAGCGTACCGGCTGCCCCGGATGGCGGTGGCAGATCGTAAGTCTCTAGACTTTTTCTTTTCGAAAGAAGGCATTTTCTAACCCCCCCACCTTTTCCCTTTTTGTAGTTTGGTCCTACGACCAAGCCCAGGAGATCGTGGTGGTTCTGCTCAGGCAATACTACGGAGACGAGCACGAGCGGATTATGCGTGTTATCGGGGAGGGTCCTCCCCGGTACGTCGTTGCGAAGGCGTTCGGGCTGAGGCTCCTTGTCCGGGTGCCTCTCCTCACCACCGCTTCGTACAAGCGGGGAACGGAAGCGGAAGGGGGGGGTCCTCGAAGCGCCCCAGAGCTCAAAAGAGCCCCGCGAAGCCTCGGGCTCGAAGGAGCCCCGTGAGAGCCCGGACATCACCTCCGGCTTTGCCCATGGAGAACCCGATCGCGGCGTCGGCGAGCATGTCGGGTGCCGTGCCAGCGAGGCTACCAGCCACTCCTAGTGAGGTGGGCACGCCCCTTGGGGCGTGTCCCTCCGGGCCTTCTAGTGGTACGATGGTTGAGGAGGTCCAGGGCTCCGACTCAGAGATGTACGCTCCGAGCCCCTCACCACTCCCTGCTTTCACAGGGGTCTGACCACGGCCATCGCCGAGTGAGGTCTCCATCTGGTTCAAGATGCCAGAGGGCCTGCTGATGGCCTCGATCTTGGCACCGGAGGCAGGTCCCTCAGTGGCTCGACCAGTGGTGGCGGCTCTCCCTCCGTCGGGAAGGGGCAAGGGCCTATTCATCTATCTCGGGGTCCCGGCCCCGCCAATCGACCAAACATCCGGTCCCTCCGATGGCGGGACCCTGGAGGGTGGTGCCATACTGGGGGGAGAGGCCTCCCGGGGGGCGACGCAGGGGACTTCGAGAAGGTGATCTCCTCCGGGCTCCAGGTAAGTCGCCAACGTCTTCTTTGTTTGCCTACGCTTTCATTTTCTAATTGTTTCCCCCTCCAGATGGTGGCACTGGCTTGGGGCCTCCGGGCGCAATTCGCCGCCTGCCTCCGAGCCACCAAGGAGATGGTGGCCTCCGGGTGCTTTGGAAAGGAGCAGGCGCTCGAGGAGCTCGCCGTGGTCCAAGCTCGGCTCGTGGCTGTTGAGGACACCGCTTCCCGGCACTATAGGGAGTTGCAGGCGGAGCGGGGTCGCCCGGGAGGCCGAAGCCTCGGGCGCCCGGGCAGTCCTCTCTGGGGGGCGGATGATTCGCTCCGCCTTGGAGGAGATAGGGGTCGAGCTCAGGCCGGGCGCAAGTCCCGACTCGGCACCGGCGTCGATCAAGGAGGCCATGTATTTTCACGTTACGCACATCTCCCTCATATCGGTGGCAGTGGACGTCCGGCAGCGGGGTCTCGCCATCCTGGTTATCGCCCTGGTAGCGGCTCTTGTCAAGTACCATGGGGCCGGCACCCGGGTGATCGGGGAGTTGGTCCCCCAGAGGTTCCCCGACCTCTTTGAGCCCCAACGGGTGGAGCTCGAGGGTTTCATTGGGGCCCCCCTCAACCAGATCACTGGGGAGTTGGAGCTGGGTGGCAAGTGTCCGGTGCAGGATGCAACGGCCACCGCGAAGGTCCCCCGGGGGGGCGGAGGACAGGCAAGTATGAGCTCCCCCCGGTTGTATCATATTTTCCTTTTGTTAGACTTTTTGCTCCCGACAGCTTCTTTAGAGGAAGCCTCGGAAACTTGTAAATCTTTGATTATTTGAAATGAAAATCTTTATTTGCTAAGTGTCTTCCTCTTGGAGCCAGGTATCTCCAGATATTGCTCCCCAGTGATTTTCACACCCCGGGAGGCGTAGCCCAGAGAGTGCCCAAGCGGCCTCCGAGAGACATAGCCCGGGGAGTGCCCGAGCGGCATCTGGGGGGGCGTAGCGTAGGGAGTGCCCAAGCAGCCTCCATTTTGCTAAGTCTGGCCCCTGGGGGAGTAGCCAGCGGGCTAGCCCCCAGGCTTGTTCTCGATGCTTCCGCGAGGGGGGGTTCCCTCCAGGAGCCAATCTCGCTGCGGTGGCTCTCGAATTGGTACTTAGACAACTTCGACAATTGCCGCGCTGAGTTGTCTCCACCGAAGCCAGGGTCCTGGAAGGTCCCGCCACTTCGGATACTCCCCCCAACTGGTTACGAGTACTGGCCAGAGGATCTCCTTCGGAAGGCCCTCCGGTGCATAAGAAGCTTATAGAACGAACTTTCTCAAGAGCTCTCAGAAGGCCTTCGGGATTATTAGGCGTAGTTGGTCACCGGAGGGGGTTGTCCTTTGGGAGCCTAACTCCCTGAGTTGTATCTTGTATGCACTCAGGCATTGTTGTCCCGGAGACACCTTAGCCCACTGGGGGGGGAGGATTGTCCCCCGGTTCAATATCCAACCAATAAGGACTTATTTGAATTTGCTTGAGTTGTCTTGAAAATTTTTCAAAAATTATCTTCCATCTGGGTCTGAGTTAATCTACCCCCCCCCCATAGCGGGGTGCAACTTGGCGCCACGCAATGTGGGTAAGGAACGAAAAGCCCAGATGTCGATACATACCGGGGTCACATAGCCCTCAATCGAAGATTCCGGGACCTGACCGTGGATTTTCCCAGTCGAAAAATTCCACGACCATCAAAAATTTCCCCTGGCCGCCTGAGAATGGGAGCCGGTCTAGAAATTTGATGTGGCCGTGAATTTTTTCGGTAAAAAATTTCCAAATGCCTCATAGAAAATTCTCCCGGTCGCCGTGAGAACGAGGAGCCGGTCGAAGATATCCCCTGGTCGAAAATATCCTGTGGTCCGGTCGAAAATTTCCCGGCAGAAGGATGCCTAGCCCGAAAATAAATTCCCTCGATAGCTGTGAAAATGGGGAGCCGGTCGAGAATTTCGCAGTAGAAAAATCTGAGACCCGATAAGAAATTCCCCTGGTCTCCATGAGAACTGGGAGCTGGTTTAGAATTTCCCGGCCGAAAAATCCCGACATCTGGTAAGCTATTCCCCCTGTCGCAGTGAGAACAGGAAGCCAGTCGGGAATTTCCTAGTCAAAAAATCCTAAAGCCCGAAAGAAAATTCCCCCGGTCGCCATGAGAACGGGGAGCCGATCGAGAATTATGAGACAACCGAGAATTCCGTGACCCACAAAAGGGGAACTCACTCTTGGAGTAGGATGAGCTCGATGACGGGCTTGAGTGCTTGAGGGGGACTAGTCTCTCAAATTGACTTGTTACCGCAGTCCACGAGGGGTTACTGTAAGCCGCCCTACGGGAGTGGGGCTCCCGTCGTTGGGACTTTTAGACTATGATAGCCTACGTCCTCACGGGGAGGGCATCCTCGCAGAGATGGCATCCTCATAGAGGACATCGCCTTGGAGGTGGCAAGTTAAGAATATGCAAGAATTCCAGAGTTGAACAAAAAAGAAACGTTTGTATTAATGAAGATAGATACAACGCCTCCCCCCGTGGAATCGCGACAGTGGAGGGAACAATGAATACAACGCCTCTACCCACGGAACTGGGGCGGGGGAGGGAATGGTGAGTACAATGCCTCCCCCTACAAAGTCGCAACGGGGAAGGGAATAAGCCCAGAGGCTAGATTTAGAACTTGCGGAGCAAGTTTACATTCCAAGTATGCTTCAGCTCCTAGTCTTCAAGGTTGGAGAGCTTGTAAGCCCCCAAGCCCAGGACCATAGAGATCCTGTAGGGGCCTTCCCACTTGGGTGATACGGGAGGATCTTCAGGTCGAGTCGCATACGGCTTCGTGACCTTAACCGTGTTCGGAAAGGTTTCGCGACCATGGATTGGTTCGCGACCATGAAAAGGAATACGTCCTTTGGTCGGAATTGTAATCCGATCCGAATATATATAACTAAGCTTATCTCTTTAGGGTTAGTTAATTATATGAGTCTAATACGTTTATGTTACTGAGTTTGATACGTACTCATACGATTGGACTATAAATACCTTGTAATAGGCCTAGTTTATATCATCGAATATTATTACAGCCTTGGATCATATATCCAGCTTATAGTTCGTTCAACGTAGGCAAGTGTGTCTAACGTTCAACGTGTAAATCCCTCTTTGAAATAAAGAGTTGTGTAATTAATTTGAGCTGTGTTTTCGATCAATCTTTGGGTTTTGGTATTTTCGAGTAAGATCCCGATATTCTGCATATTAGTATCTGGACGAGCCTAGTGCGAAAACCAAGGCGAGGTCTGAAACAGATCAAGTTGGTATCAGAGAAACTTTTCTATCCTGTGGATGGTGAAGACTCGCCAAGGTTACAAAACTTCCAGTGAAACTTCAGGTGACCAATTGACGGTTCCTACAGCCGCGTCTCCGACAATGTCTGACGATACCTTCATTCAAGCTAACCTAGCCGAATAAGTGGCTAAGCTCTCCACCGACATGGAAACTGTGCTGGCTTGGATTAAGCAGCAAGCCATTGTACCTCCTGAAGTAGGGAAAGTTATGAGTGTGAAGACCGGTAAATACTAGTGCAGGGCAGATGAAGATGAAGACGAAGGCGACCACAAGACCGATGACCACACCAACACTTCCTTAGCTGTCAGATCTTTTAAGGTCGATGCTAAGATTGATATACCCATATATGATAGGGTGATCGATGCTCAAAAACTGGATTCTTTGATCGACCAGCTTGAGACCTACTTTGACCTGAAAGGGTTCAGTAGGGCTCAAAAGGTGAAGTTCTCACCTTTGAATATGAAGGACCACGCCAAGACCTGGTGGAAGCCCTTGTCTCCAGTGGTGAAGCTGACGACCTTGCGTGGGGTCAATTCAAGCGACTCCTATGACAATAATTATATCCGATGGGTTACCTTGAGGAGAGATGGGAACGTTGGCACAGATTGTACCAACGCGTGACCAGACTGTCCAAGACTATACTACGGAGTTCTGGAGACAAGAAATGGTCATTGCCATATCGCTTTTCAATCCTTAGGTATTTCAAAAATACACATTTGGACTTCAGAAATCGATAAGTACTGAGCTAATTCTGTTCAACGTCCAAGACATCGTGATTTGCGAGCAAAACTGCTATGGCGATCGACAAGAAGAACAAATCCCATAGTGACAAAGGCACGAAGGACTGCATGACCTCGACAAAAAAGAAAACTGAGTCCGAAGAAGAACGCTTCAAAGCCGAGCACATGTTCTTTTTGCAACCATTGTCAAGTCGTGGGACATACCAAGGACAAATGATACAAGCTTCATCCTGAACTTCGACGGAAGAAAAATGGACCAGGGAAAAGAACAACCACGGCTACTGCGACTTCACCCGTTGAAGAAGTTGTCTGAGTGAATTCGGTTGCTGAGGTGGACACAACCTTGTCTCTGATGGCAATGCCGAAGGAGAAGGGTTCGGATCCACCGAACAAAATCACCCAACGGAGGACTTGTTCACCATCAACATCCAGGTGAAGCACGAAGTGGTTGTAGCGATATTCGATCCTGAAAGTCAAAAGAATCTGGTCTCCATTAGATTGGTTCGGTGACTTGGTTTGAAGACAACCACACACCCGCGACCATATCTGCTGGGTTGGTTTACATCCGATGTGAACCAACAGATTACGAGTCAGTGTGTGCTGAAGTTTCTAATCTCTGCACGGTATATCGATGAGGTGCAATGTGATGTTGTCCCTATCGATATCTGTCAGGTGATCTTTCGGAGTGCGTATCTGTATGATCGAGACACTCACTTCCATTGGCGTGCGCAAGAGTATGACCTCACCAAAGACGGCGTTAAGTTTGTGATCAGTAGAGACATCCACGTCAACACTTCGAACTTGATTACCGCAAATCAAGCCACACAAATTGTCAATGCATGTCACAAGTACGTGCGTGTCATGATTCGACCCATTGGTCAAGGTGAGAGTAGTCGATCAGCGTTGTCGTTGGTGTGCGGAGAGGATTCCGATCGTTTGTCGGGACTACTGGAGAAATGCAGTGATCTGTTCGAGAGTACCCTGGGTCATCCGCCGAAACGTCCCGTCAAGCATGAAATTCAGCTTGTGTCCGATGCGACATTGCCCAATCTGAGTATGTATCGCAACTCAGTATTGGAGAATGAAGAGATCAAGAGACAACTTGGTGATTTGGTGAACAATCGTGTCATTCAACAAAGTAGTTCACCTTGTGGATCCCCTGTGGTGTTAGTGCCAAAGAAAGATGGGAGTTGGCGTATGTGCATCGACTATCGAACATTGAACAAGATCACCATCAAGAAATGGTACCCCCTCCCTCGTATTGACGACTTGCTAGACCAATTGAAGCATGCTGCTGTCTTCTCGAAATTGGATCTAAATTCAAGGTATCATCAAGTCAGCATCCAAGAGGAGGATACGTGGAAGACCGCGTTCAAGACGCGACAAGGCCTATTCGAATGGCTGGTCATGCCGTTTGGTCTCTGCAATGCCCCGGCAACTTTCATGCGTCTGATGAATGACGTATTGAGACAGTTCATCGATGAATTTGTGATCGTTTACCTCAACAACTGTTGGGGAAATACCGTACCTCTGGGCAGTCTTCGATGTGAGGTCTCCGGAGCGCCTTGGACCTTCGTGCGGAGAAGGTCCCGATGGGTACCACAGCCTCCTGGCCCGGGTCCTGCGGGGCCTCCGGAGCGCCCCGGCCCTACGTGCGGAGATGGTCCCCGGCGGGTCCCGGGGAACTTTCGGAGCCCCTCTCGGCCCCGGCTCCCGGGGAAGTTCCGCAGCCCCTTGGCCCTTCGTGCGGAGAAGGTTCCCGGCCGGTCCCTGGGCCTCTGGGCCCCAGGTCCTAGGGAACTTCCGGAGCCCCTCGGCCCTTCGTGCGGAGAAGGTTCCCGGCAGGTCTCTAGGCCTCCGGACCCTAGGTCCCGGGGAACTTCCGGAGCCCCTTGGCCCTTCGTGTGGAGATGGTCCCCGACGGGTCCCGGGGCCTCTGGGCCCCGGGTCCCAAGGAACTTCTGGAGCCCCTCGGCCCTTCGTGCGGAGATGGTTCTCGGCGGGTCCCTGGGCCTCCGGACCCCGGGTCCTAGGGAACTTCCGAAGCCACTCGGCCCTTCGTGTGGAGAAGATCCCCTGCGGTTCCCTGGGCCTCAAGGCCCCGGGTCCCTCGGGAACCGGGGAGGACACTTGTCAAGCATCTAAGCCATTCGGACGGTGAAATGACGGCATCGCCCGTTGATCGAACGGCTGTAGCTAGGGCTTTTTGGTCTTTTGCGTGTTCTGGGGCCTTCAAATACCCCCTTGTACCTCATTTGTGAGGAGACTCTAATTCATTTGCAACACACTCAAACAATAGGCTCCCTTGGAGACCTCTCTCCCCGAGGGAGCTCCTCCCCAGCGGACTCGCATCCGGAGGGTGCCGATAGGACTAGGGCCCCCACCGGGACCCGAACCTGTTTAAAAATCTCCGTGTCACTTGCTGCGTTGCCCGGCGGGGGAGGACCAGTCACCCGGTCAACCCATGTCGTATTTTCTTCGCTAGGATCGTCCACGAAACCTGCCGGGGTGTTCGCAACACCACGACAGTTGGCGCCGTCCGTGGGGACTCGTGGAGAATCACCATGGCTCCCCCAAGAACAAGGGCTCACGCCCTCCCCGGTGACGTCGGTCCCAGTGACCCGGTGCCACCCGTCCGGGACACAACCTTCTCGGTGCTTCCGCACAAAGGCGGCCAGACCCAAGTACCGCCTCCCACCTTTCCTATTAATTTTGGTGGTTCGACCTCCGGGTCAATCCGGGTGACCGTGGCCGCCTCGGCGGGGACTAGTGTCCCCCTGATGGCACACCCGGCTCCCCGGGACACCTTGCTCGAAAGCTTTGGTCGAAGGCCAACTCCGTGCCCAGCGCAGCTTGGAGGAGTTGTTGCATGCACTAGCGCGCCCTCTGGCTCCCGTCTATCCGCCCTCATTCCCATTTATGGGGTCGCCGCCTCCGTTTTTGGTGGGACACCCGGCGGCCTTCCTGGCGCTGGGCACGTTCACTGCGCAGGGAGCTTTCCCCGCGCCGGGGCCTTACCACGCGCAAGGAACTGTCCCCGTGTCGGGGCCTGACCCCGCGCCGGGAGCTCTCCCCGTGCTCGTGCCGGGAGGTTTCCCCGCACCGGGGGCTTACCCCACGCCGGGAGCTGTCCCCGTGCTGGGAGCTTTCCCCGCGTGGGGGACTTACCCCGCACCGGGAGCTCTCCCCGCGCAGGGAGCTATCCCCGTGCCTGGGACTGACCCCGCACCGGGAGCTCTCCCCGCTCCAGCGCCGGGAGCTTCCCTCGCGCTTGGGGCTTACCCCGCGCCGGGAGCTTCCCCCGCGCCGGAGACTTACCCTACGCCGGGGGCTGACCCTGCGCCGAGAGCTCTCCCCGCGCCCGTGCCGGGAGCTTTCCCCGCGTCGGGGACTTCCCCCGTGCTGGGAGCTGTCCCCGCCCTGGGGCCTTCCCCCGCGCCGGGAGCCTTCGTCACCCCGGGGCCTTACCTCGCACCGGGAGCCTTCCCCACGCCGGTGGCTCTCCCTGGCTCCGCGCGGCGTATGGTTTCCAGTTCGTCCGGAGTGGCTCCTGGGCTGGCAGTTTCCAACGCGCTCGGGACGGCCCCGGAGACACGCCCAATGCCGGGCCTTACCCGTGTGCCGGTGGCATCGGCTGACGCGCATCAGCTCCCTCCTCCCCTGGGGCCGCCCCCGAGGGCTCCCCCAGTGGATCAGTCCCGACTAACTTGGGAGGAGGTGGAGCTCATGCGTGCCGTGAAACCTAGTGAAGCTCCCTCTCGGCATAGGCCGGGGGCACGCCGCCAGACCAGTCGGGGAGGGACACCAGTCGACGAAGCCACCGCCACCTCTGGGGGACACCTGGAGGTTCACGAAGCTAGCTCCAACTCTGAGGAGAAGAGGCGCTACCACCATCCGGGCGGACCGCTGGGGCCTCTCCCCGACTCCGATAACGAGTGCGTCTCCCCTGCAAGGGGGGACAGCAACTGGCAACCTTCCCGGAGAGTTGAGGGGGCCAACCAGCCCTTGTGCCGCCGGCTCTGACGTGTCCGATGGCCAAAGCCATATCGCCCACCCCGCATCGAATACTACAATGGTGAGGCCGATCCTTATGAATTTGTGCAGGTGTACTCCACAGCCATCTCAGCGGCCGGGGGGGACGAGATGGTGCAATGCAACGTCTTCCCCCTCTACCTCACCGGGATCGCCCGCTCATGGTTTTACAACCTGGGGGTCGGTTCCATCAAGTCCTTCGTGCAGCTCAAGCGCGAGTTCTGCGCGAACTTCTAGGGGAACTATGTGCGTCCCCTGGACTCGTCGCAGCTCTACACCGTATGGCAGAAGACAGGGGAAACCATTCGAAGCTTCTTCAAGCACTTTGCTCAGATCAAGAGGAAGGTGGCGCACGTCCACAACTCCACAGTCATCGAGGCGTGCAAGAGCGGGATCCTCCCCGGGGAGCACCATCGAAGGCTCTCCCAGAGCTGCCCCTCCTCAACCGACGAGCTCTTCAACGTACTTGAAAAGTACGCAAGGGCAGTGGAGGATGACCTCTGGAAGGTAGACCAAGGGTTCTCCCCCCCCGCAAGGAGGGATGTCGGAGACTCACCCCGTAAACGTCTCAAGGAGGGACATCGCAGCGAGTCAAGGTCTCGGGATGTCTTCATTCTTGAAGATGGAGGCGGCTCCTGTAAAGCCGATCGGGGCGGCCGCCCCTCTCCCAAGTCAAAAGGAGGCGGAGGCCAGCCCTCCCGTGCTCAGGACAATCCCGCTCTGGGAAGCAACGAGGTTGGGGCCGACTTATGGTGCTCCTTCCACCAGTCCACTTCCCATGCCACTCGAGAATGTAACGCACTTCGTCAACACTTCGCGGCATTCCTCGAGCAACATGAGCAGGGGGGAGAGACTTACCTTGCCCCATCAGTCGGTACAGGCGGCCCCCCCGCTACCCATGGGGGACACCAAGAGCTGGCCCAAGAAAGGGGCTCAACCGACATTCCCCCCTTCCAAAACTCCCAGGGACATGTCTCCTGACTCGGGGGGATCCTGTCCGTGAGCCCTGCGCTGGACCGTCGAGGTGAGACCCTCCCCTCGAGGATGCCCTCACTTAGAGGATGCCCTCCTTGTGAGGATGCCCTCTCCGCGGGGATGTCTGTACTCGGCCTCCGGGCCTCCCCCTCACCCTCTCGCACTTCGCAGGGGGGAGGTGTTGTATCAATTTACTTAATCAATGCAAATTAGTTGTTCCCGTATTAATCTTCTCTTGCAGGGTGTATTTTTTTCACCACCTCCAAGGCTATGCCCTCCCAGCGAGGATGCCCTCACCTAGAGGATGCCCTCCCTGCGAGGATGCCTCACTTAGAGGATCCCCTCCCAGAGAGGATGCCCTCACTTAGAGGATGCCCTCCCCGCGAGGATGCCCTCACTTAGAGGATGATCTTCCAGGGTGTTGGGAGGAATCTCTGCCCAACAGATCTTGGTGACCCGTGTCCCGGGCACCACCACCACTCCGGTGATAAGCGCCCCGAGGGCAGGTGTTGCGCCCCAAAACTGGGACTACGACTACTCCCGTGGAGACCTAGCTTGCAATCGCTAGTCCCATATAAACATACCTTTGACTTCCCAGGATAAGTCAAGCACAGGAGTATATTCACATTGCAGCAGAAAAACTTACAAAATATTAAGCAATGTGGCCTGCTCGCCTTAATATTACATAAAGAGATTACAATACCTTCGGGGCATTCAAGGTTTAGTTAAAGCAAAATAAAACCTCTACACAGCGGATGATGGGTGTCCCTTCCACAGTAAGAAGTTGACGGCAGAACAACACATCAGGGATTTGACAGGTCTGGCTCTCCTTCTTATGGATCCAAGAAGTTCTCCATGACTTCTTCTTGATCTTGGTACACTCCATCTTCTGGGTTGTAAGTTGCAAGGGTGAGTACTTACATACTCAGCAAGTCATATGGAAGGGTAGATACATATAGTACTATTGTTATGAACCTAGACTAGTCAAGAATTATGGATGTTTATAAAATAACCTTTTTCTTTCTCAACTCAACTCATCTCATCTTATGGCAGCACTTCTCATAATATAACATTGATAATCTTGTTCACTAGATTATAGCACTACCGCGACACGTCGACACACGACAGCCCACAGCAGCACCCCTTATCATGACAACACATGTCATTTGGGTAATCTTGACTTATCAAATTTTATTTAGAAAATATACTTGTGCCACACCCCGTGGATTTAATCCACCGCAGCAGACTCCTATAAACCCAGGAGCTCGGAGTATTCGAATACGTTTTTAAACTCTGCAGAGAGGTACCAATTTACCCGCAAGATATTCCACTTTCAGGCCCATCCTATCAATATGATTAGACCCTTCCTCACAACCATGTGTGAGTGGCAATGTGGAGATAATAAGAACTTTTGTTATGTTTTACTCACATTTCACCCCCGACCCTGTGGATCTCTCGTGAACCACAGTTGTGGTAGGTTGTACCCAAACCTCCACCCCTACTCATATCCCCATTGCTGGGTCAGTGTACAAGATCACCTTCAGTGATATATGTGGGAGCCATTCTCCATGTAAATCATGCATCACTACACAACTCATGCAGGGGTTTCATGTGCGATCCGCATAAGTACTTGTTCAAGCCTGTCCCATACCAGGCTTGCAGTTAGCACGTGTTTCATGCCACTAGACGCACAACAGAAGGTTCTAGTCCTTATATGCCAGTGACCAGACCATCCACAACCCTGCACCTTCCGTGCCTGCTATCCTTTGCAGTTTAGCACCTCCAGTGCTACAGCTATCCATACCATTTTTCTAGTCACGGCTGGGGGTTTTCTTTCATGAATATATATAAATATATCTATGATAGTTCATGGCTCACTATTTAATCAATTCACATTTCACAGGCATCCAGCTTAGTACTGCCAATTCACAATTCATCCATTCTCATGCAATACTACTTATATTCATGGTCATATCATAGCAATTCATAAAATATAGGTTCAAGATGATCAACACTATGACTTGCCTTCCGCGTCGTGAGAGGCAGCAGTGTAACACCCCTGTTTTTGCCAAACCCTAAAATAGCCAAAATTCACATCCGGACCCCAAAACCTAATCTGCTTCAGCCATTCCCTTCTAAATGCTGTTCAGAACATTTTTCCCTTCGGGACCATCTCCAAAATCTCACCCTAAAGCTGAGTTTCAAGCCTCGCCACTTTAAAACCCTAATTACCCTAATTACCCTAAACTGTTTTCCCCAATTTTGTCGAAACCCTTCAGATCTTGCCCGATCTTACCAAACTTTGGTCAGATAAGTTCTAATAATCTTTTGCGACTTAGTTGCGAAATCAGATTTTAGATCGGACCCTCAGATCTCCAAATTTGCAAACAGGCCCAAGTCCTATTCAAGTTTTCCTCACAGAACAGCCCCTGGAGTAAGTTTCAGAAATAGCAAATCGGCCCAAACATTCTTTTCAGGCCCTTTCGACCAGCCCTGGTCGTTGCCACGACCAGTGCACGAGCCCGTTGCACCGCCGTGGATTTCTCGCCGTGCTTGCTCGCCGCCGGCCACCGTTTCTGTCACCGGTGCCCGTGAGTTGCTGAGCCACCCCGTGCGCACGTGCCAGCAGTGCATCGCCTCGCCCAGCGGATAAACGGCCGCGCTCCTGAGCCTCGTTTTCGCGCGCGCTTCCGTTGCCGTGGCAATTGCATGTGCGTACGTGTCGTTGCCGGAGCTACACTGTCGCCTCCACATCTGCGCCGTCCCGGACGAAGTCCCAAGGCAACTGGCAAAGCTGCAGCACCGCCTGAAGCGCGATCACGTCGCCGTCGCCGTCGTTGCGCCTGCGCCCGACAAACTTCTCCCCGGCGCAAGCAACCGTTGTCGCGTTCACCCTCGCAAACTCCGTCCCCGTGCCTATTTAAACCCCCCCTCAACGCTGTGAAGAAGCACAAGCTCAGGACTTAGCCAAATTCCCAGTTAATTTCTCACCGCCGTCGAGTTTGCTTTCTTCTCCGGCGAGCAACCTCTGGAGCTCACGGTGCCAGCCTAATCTACTGCACCATTCTTCAAACCAAAGCCACCAGTGAGTTCCCCTCTTCCACCTGTTCGTGTCTTAGCACCCAATTGCACCCCGGCGAACCCTAACGCCGGTGATCACCGGAAAAGCTCAAAACCCCTGTTCCTGCAATGCTACCTGATTTAAACCAAATTAGCCGTAGTACCAGTAGAAGAAATTGATCAGCATACTCTTTGTAGCAAGCCTACCAATCTGGTTTTCAAAATCGAGCTAAGATCATAGCTCTCCCCAAATCGCGCGCCACCAGTGAACTGGCTCTCGTCGCCAGGCCACGCCGGTGATCCTCCGGCCAAATTAACCTCCCCAGTAGCTTTGTTGCACCCTAGAGATCATTCCCAAGCTTGGAATTGAGCTCATTCACCCTGAATCGAAAACCCCCTTTGTCCAGTGTCGTCTTCTCCAGCGCCGGTCGCCGGAATTTGTTCCCGGCCGATCCAGCACCTGAAACCTTGTCCCTTAGATAGATTCCAGTACCCTGAGCAATATTGTCCACTAGCTCGACACCTGGATCTGCCTAGATTGTGAGTTATGCCTATGCCAAGATCACTGTCCAGTAACTCAGTTCATGTCCAGGCCACCGTGGTTCATCGCCGGATTTGGCCACCCTCCGGCCACTTTCAGCCCTTGTGCCTGTTGAGTATATTGTTCCTGTTAGTAATGCCTACCTCCCAGACAAAGTGGTGCATCATTTGGAGCCCTAGATCAAAAGTTAAGCCATGCCCTAGTTTCTGGCCATGTCCAGCACCATGTCAGTGCATGTCAGCCACTGGCATTAGCCTTGTTTGACCCCTTCTGGTTGAGCAATTGAAATGCCACCTTGTCCTTTAGATTCCTGGAGTTGAGATCTACAACTTTCTCTACTGTCACTTCTCCAGAAAACCATCCTAAGACTAGTTTCCAGTTATGTCAAAGCCACGAACTGAATGTCGACCCCTCGACGTTCAATCCTTTTTAGCCGTTTCTTCGACCAGAGCCCTTGTGACCTTGCCCTAACTTTTTCCCCTGCATGCATGACTTATTTCCTTAATACTTTCTATAGAAACTATTTTCAGTATGCTTATGTGGTATGTGTTCGTGTGTTAATTGTTTGCCGCAGAGTCAGAAGCGGAAGGAACGGAAGAAGTCTTTGAAGAGCCGTCTGAGTTTTTAGACCCAACATTGCAAGGCAAGCCTCATTCCTTTGATCATGTCTCACCCAATATTTTCATATGAAGTATATTCACTGTTTCTTACTATGCATGTTTAGTTGAAATACAAGTTATGTTTGAATGACATGAGTAGATATTCCCTAAATGAATCATGAAACCCTTTTTGTTATTGAACCTTCTTATATATGCTTTTGTCACCCTAGGACTCATATACTGAATATCCACATTAAACTTAAAATGGTCAAATGCATGAGAAGTTATAATGAAAACCGTTTTGACAAGAAAAATGATAAAAGGGATCAGTAGTGAGGATTGGATTGTATGGAGAGGGTGCGGTGCGCACCAGGGTATGTGAATGTTCCTCACTATTGGTTCATAAGGACAAGAACCTTGTGCTGTGTCTCTATACGAATTGTAAACGTACCAACCACTTGCCTGGTATGGGACAGGCACAACTCAGTAACCTTTTGGTATTAGCAGTTCCCTGCATGGTTTGACGATCTGGTTTCTCGCGTGGAAACTGGAAGGCCAAGGTTCGGCCACGAGTGATGTGAGTCAGAAAAATGATGAGAGAAAGAGGCGTAAATGAAGGAAGGCGCCCTAGACCTGATTAAGCCGTGAGCGGCTGTAATCTTAAATGGTCGTATGTCTCGCGTGGACATAGACCAAGGCTATGTGTCCTGAGGGAACATAGACCAGAGAGGCTAGGAAGTAAGGCAGTGGGTAAGACCCACAACGGTACTTGAGACTTAATTGTCTATTTACCGGGCAGGGATACTGTTAATACTGAACTGTAAAGCGTTGTGTGATCTCGGCCTTGTCACATGTGTATAAGTCACATGGAGCTGATCCGACTTGAAAGCCGAGTGAACCAGTGGATTTAAAAAGAGGTACACCTTTGCAAAGCGTAAAAGAAGTGTCAGATACTCTGTACTCCCAGGTTCAGGAGTCTTTTCGTAGTGGATGTTATCCATGGGTTATAGCACAAGTAATGTTTGGAATGTTTTCATAATGCAGCTAATAAAGTAGTGACTCATGGGAGACCACTACATCTAATGTTTTAATGAAAACCTGTCTAATGTTTAAAGTAACATTTTAGTGACAAAGTACTGTTTCGTTAAACAAATGACTTGGAAATCTATATATTTCTATCTATATGAACCATAAACCCCGGAATCATATATTTCACTCTCATGTTCATACAATTACAATAATCCCCGGAATGAGTGTTGCTGAGCACCAAGTGCTCACCCTTGCAATTTACTTCCAACTGTAGAAGAGGGATTCGAGGATCCCGATTCCTTCAGTTATGAGTTCCCGGCAGAAGATGGAAGTGCCCCGGACGAGCCCACGTTCTAGAAGGATTGCGCACCAAGTCAAGTCAGATGTGGGAGGAGCCACTTCAACCCCGCTGCGGATGGAAATCAAGCTTTTCGTCGTTGCTTTGTGTTTTATGCTGTGTGTTCGGTACTTAGATACCGACTCTGGTTCTGATAAACTTGTTATTTTCTTAGCAACTCTACTTAGCGCCATTTTCGGTGCTTTGGGTATGTAATATTGGCCAAGCTGGCCTGCTACCTGTTTAATGTTATTATTATGCTTGTCTGGTTTGGAGCTCATGTGTCATCCTGCTGTGTGTAACCTACCTGGGCGGTTACCAAGGTGATCCTCAAATGGGGGTCTCACAAGCAGTTGACGTAGGATCAACAGTGAAGTCCTCGAACTCTGGCTCTTGATCTATTATCCAATCAAACAAGTAAACAAAAATCACAAACCTTTTCAATACATTAATATACTATATGCAATAATGCAAAGATGAATGTCTCGATGATTCTGAATGATTGGATGATTCTGAAATGATTGGGTTTAGAGGCTGATTTGGGTTAAGTTATGAAAACCAGGGTTAAGATTAGTTGTCAAAGGTTTACAAGGTTCCAAATGTCTCAAAGTTTCAGAATGATATCAAGGTTGCGACTGGTTCGCTCAAAAACAGCGAACGTCTTTAGGTCGACATTCGGTTCAAGGCATCGACATTGGGTCAATAGATGATAGAAGGATTATCTCAACTTGTGGGAGTAGAATGAAATGTAGATTACAACTCCACAAGTCTGATGGAAAAAGTTATTTTCAATTTGCATAACTAGAAAGAGGTGAAAAGAGCTAATGCCACTGACTGACATGCTCTGGCATAGGGCTGACAATGTCAAATTCTAGGGCTAAGCATAAAATACAGTTCAAGGGCTTGAATCAAGCTGTGATAGAAGAAGAAATTGTAGATCACAACCTCAGGAGTCTAAGGAACAAAGTCATGCTCAAAATGCACATTTGGAAGGAAGTGAAAAGGGCTAATGCCACTGGCTAGCATAGCCTAGCATTGAACTGACATGGCCAGAAACTAGGGCTTGCCATAACTTTTGATCTAGGGCTCCAATTGATGCACCACTTTGACTGGGAGGTAGGCCTCAGTAACAGGAACAATTCACTCAACAGGATCTAGGGCAGGAGATAGCCGGAAAGTGATGAAAACTGGCGATGAACTCGGTGGCTGAAGTTCCAAATCACAGTATTGGACAGGAATTAGGGCAAGGCTATAACTTCTGATTTAGACCAAATTGGAAGTCGAGCTAGTAGACAAAGTTGCTCAGGAGATCAAGGCGCATCTGGTGGACAATTTTTCTGAAGCTGGTCGGCCAGGAATAGACTTCCGGTGGCCGGCGCCGGAGAAGATGATATTGAATTTGGGGCTTTCCATTATACATGATTTGAACTCAATTCCTTTCTTGGAGAGTATGTAAGAGGTATGAGGAAACTGTTGGTACAGTTAATTTGATCGGAGAATCACCGGAGAAGCCTGGCGACGATCGCTGGTTTCTGGTGAAGCTCGAGTTTGGGAAATGCTTTGATTCTTGCTTAATTTCACAATCTGACTTCACGGGCTTGCTAAATTCAGTTCACAGATCAATTATTTCTACATAATCGAAAACTAATTCGGATTAATTTGAGTTGTGCAACTGGAACAGGGCATTTCGGCATTTCCGGCGATCACCGGCGACGAGATGCATGGGGCTTCAATTAAATGCTACAACACAGATAGTCAGATACGGGGAACTCACTGGTTGCTTCAATTTGGAGTTTGGTGCAGTGGGTGAAGCTGGCGTCGTTGACCTCCTCGGCAGCTCGCCGGAGAAGAAGGCAACAGCAAGAAGAAATACGGTTTAACTACTTGAGGGCGTTGGAGAGCTCTGCTAAAGGTAGAAAAGCTTCTCTGGGGTTGCTATTTATAGGCAAACGAAGTGTACGAAGCTTAAGCTCGCTGTTTGCTTGCGCCGTTGAAGAAGAAGGCTTCGGGTTGAAGCAACGGCGAGCAAGCTTCTCTCTGGCGTGCAGCAGCTGGTGAGCTGGACGGGAACTGCCACAGCAATAGCTACGGTGCTAACACGTGTGCGTGTGCAAAGGCGGTTGCAAAAATCGTGGCTAAAGCGGCGCTGCTCAACGGCGAAACACGGTGTGGTCGCGGTCGAAGTGGAAGCAACGCTGTGCACTGTGTCGGCTGTGGTCGAGGTCGCTGTGCACTACTGGTTTGGTCGCAAACAGTGGGTGGGGTCGAAGAGCTGATTCCTGGTCACGAGCAACTACTCCTCTGGTCGCAGCAGCTGGTGGCTGCTAGTCGAAACAGCCATTTGGACTGATTTGCAAATTCTGAAAATTGGTTGTGGACTGAATTGTAATTTTTGGCTTGGTAATGGTTAATTTACAATCTGATTTCACAGCTGAGTATAAACTTATACCTTATACTCATCTAGCAAGAGATTTGGTAAAATTTGGCATAATTTGATGATTTTTGATTAAACTGAAAATAGGGTACTTTAGGGTAAAATAAGATCTGAGTTTCGTCGATTTTGAATTCTGGCCTTTAAGATGTAATTTTGTAATATGGAGAGAAGGGAAATTTGTATCAAATAGCATTTGGAAAAGATTTGCTGAAGAAATTCTAAATTTGGAGTTGATCTGAAGATTTTAGCCTTTTTGGGTTTCCAAATATCAGATAAAGGACTAAATTGCGATATAATTTGGACTGATATGTGAAAAAGACTTAGATGATATAATTTGGCTGCCAACTTTGTGGATTAAGGTATTGGCATACCCATGACCATAGTCCAAGAATAATCTGGTCTGAATTAGGTCAAGATTTAGCTAAATCTGAGTTCAGAGTAATTAGGGTAATTAGAATTTCTGTTTTCGAAAACAGAAAAGAATTGATTAGATCTGGAAGTTAGAGATAGATTTGAATCTGGCTTCTGAAGACTTTTATATTTAGCGTAACTGGTAGATCATATCTGAGTAATCTGATCTTGATTTAGGTTCACAGGGAAGATTTTGAGATTTTAAGGTTTGAGATAGATTAGGGTTGAACTGATCTTGTTACTACTACAAATCCATGGTGTTATGCATGCATGATGTTCATGAAAAAGAGAGTTTTTACCCCTAAACTCAGGGTGTTACAGCAAGTGTCCCCGTGTCCCGGGCACCGCCACTGTCTCCCGGTGAGAGGCATCCCGCTGACAAGCGTCCCCGCGTCCCTGGCGCCGCCACCACTCCGGTGATGAGCGCCCCGAGGGCAGGTATCATGTAACACCCTGAGTTTAGGGGTAAAAACTTTCTTTTCATGAACACCATGTATGCATGATACCATGTATCTGTAATAGTAGCCAGATTAGTATCTATCTCAAACCCTAAAATCTCAAAATTTTCCCTGTGAATCCAAATCAAGATCAGATTACTCAGATATGATCTATCAGTTACTCTGAACATAAAAGTCTTCAGAAGCTAGATTCAATTCCATCTCTAACTTTCAAATTTATTAATTTCTTTCTGTTTTCGAAAATAGAAATTCTAATTACTATTCTAATTACCCTAATTACTCTGAATTCAGATTTAGCTAAATCTTGACCTATGTCAGACCAGATTACTATTGGACTATGATCATGGGTATGCCAATACCTTAATCCAGAAAGTTGGTAGCCAAATCATATCATCTAAGTCTTTTTCACATATCAGTCCAAATTATTTCGCAAATCAGTCCTTTATCTGATATCTGGAAACCCGAAAAGGCTAAAATCTTTAGATTAACTCCAAATTCAGAGTTTCTTCAGCAAATATTTTCCAAATGCTATTTGATACAAATTTCCCTTCTGTCCAGATTACAAAATCTCATCCTAGATGCCAGAACTCGAAATCGACAAAACTCAGAACTTATTTTACCCTAAAGTACCCTATTTTCAGTTTATATCGAAAAACATCAAATCATGCCAGATTTTACCAAATCTCTCGCTAGACGAGTATAAGGTATAAGTTTATACTCAGCTGTGAAATCAGATTGCATATTACCCCTCTCTAAATCAGAAATTACAATTCAGTCCACAGCCAATTTTCAGAATTTGCAAATCAGTCCAAATGGTTGTTTCGATCATCAGCCACCAGCTGCTGTGACCAGGGAAGCTGCAGTTTGACCAGTGCTTGCCATCGACCTCGACCACAGTCGGCACAGTGCACAGTGTGGCTTCGATCACGACCTCGGCTAGCGTTGAACAGTGCCATGCCTTGCGACCGCGACCACGCCGTGTTTCGCCGCTGATCAGCGCCGCTCAAGCCCGAGTTGTTTGCAACCGTGTTTGCATGTACACACGTGTTTGCACCTCAGTTGTTGCCGTGGCCATCTCTACCCAGCTCACCAGCTGCTGCACGCCAGAGAGGAGCTTCGCTGTTCGCCGTTGCTGCAACTCGAAGCTTCCTACTTCACCAGCGCAAGCAAGCAGTGAACTTTGTTGTACCTTGCTTCGCCCATAAATAGCAACCCCAGAGCAACCTATTCACCTTTAGCAAAGCTCTCCAAAGCTCTTAAGCAATTAAGCATAAACAGTACTTTTCCTTGCTGCAATCGTCTTCTCCGGCGAGCTCATCACGAAGGCTCACGGTGCCAGCACACCTCACTGCACCAATCCCAAAATTGATAGCACCAGTAGGTATATCTCATCTCCCTTATTATGTGTTAGCAATCAATTGAGCTCCGGTGATCTCTAGCGCCGGCGATCACCGAAGTTCTCTAATGCCCTGTTCCAGCAATTGCATTTATTCCAGTTCGAAGTAGTTTTTGTGATAGTAGAATAAAATGATCAGTGGACTAATCCTAGTAAGCCTGTGCATCGAGATTTCAAAATTAACTACAATTGGAAATTTTCCCCTTTTTCGCGCGCCACCGGTGACCGGCTCACGTCGCCAGGCCGCACCACCATTTCTCCGGCCAAATTGATGTAACCAGAAGTTTCACCTCAGCTCCCTACTGCTCTCACAGCGAGTAATTGAACTCTAAGGCCGTGAATCAGTTTCGCCCAATTTAGCCGCCTTCTCCTCCGGCCACAGTGTCGATCTTCTCACCGGCGTCGTTTTAGGCCAATTCCTTTGATCCAAACTATCTGAAGCTATCCAGGAACTCAACTGTGCCTTCAATTTGGAGCTTAATTCACTACATCGCTCTGTTGCCGTTGAAGCCGTCTTCTTCTCCGGCGCAGCTCGTCGCCGTTCACTGCCGTGCCATCTCCAGTCGAGCCCAATGCTTCAAACAGTATTATTTAGCCATAGCTAGCTCCAGCAATGCCAAGTTTCAGCAGCACAGCACCAGATTGCAATTTGAATGTTTTACCTTTCACTGCCGCGCCGCCAGTGTGCCGCCCGGTCATCGCCGGCCATCACCGTCGATGCCACCTTGTCCAGAATCTTCGCCCTGATTCCCTGAACATTTTCCTCCATTAGCTCCACCCCTGAATCTACACAGAAATGCTAGTTATTGCTATGCCAAGATATTGTCCAGTGACTTCACTGTGCCGTGTCGCCACCGTACTTCTCTACTGATTTTCATCATCATCCAGCCATCTTCAACCTTAGAACCTATTGAATCATTTGTTCTTGTTACTGAGGCCTACCTCCTAGACAAAGTGGTGCATCAATAGGAGCTCTAGATCAAAAGTTATGGCAAGCCCTAGTTTCTGGCCATGCCAGTTCAATGCCAGACTATGTCAGTCAGTGGCATTAGCCCATTTCACTTCCTTCCAGATGTGTATTTTGAGCATGACTTTGTCCCTTAGACTCCTGAGGTTGTGATCTACAATTTCTTCTTCTATCACAACTTGATTTGAGTCCTTGAACTGCATTTTATGCTTAGCCCTAGATTATGACATTGTCAGCCCTATGTCAAAGCATGTTAGTCAGTGGCATTAACTCATTTCACCTCTTTCCAGTTATGCAAATTGAAAATAACTTTGTCCATTAGACTTGTGGAGTTGTAATCTACATTTCATTCTACTGCCACAAGTTGAGATAATCCTTCTACCATTCATTAACCCTATGTCGATGCCTTGAACCGAATGTCGACCTAAAGACATTCATCGATTTTGGGCAAACCAGCCGCGGACTTAATGTCAATTCCCATATCCTGGAACCCTAGAAGTTCCTAGCACTCATTTTCAGTCCTAATTCTATGATTTAACCCTAATCAGCTTCTATGGTACCTAAATCTAATCATTTCAGAATCATTAAGACATTCATCTTTGCATTATTGCATATAGTATAGTAATGTATTGAAAAGATTGTAATTCTTGGTTGTTTGTTTGATTGGAGAGTAGATCAAGAGCCAGAGTTCGAGGACTTCACTGCTGACCCGACGTCAACTGCTGTCTCTTACGACGCGGAAGGCAAGTCATATCCTTGGTCATCTTGAACCTATATTTTAAATGTTGCTAAAACATAACCTTGAATATAGGCAATATTGCATGTGAAAGATTGGAAATGGTTGATTTATCAATTGGCAGTACTAGACTGGTTATCTGTGAAATGTGAGATAAACAAGTTTTGAGCCATGAACTATTATATGTATTTATATACTTATATTCATGAAATAAAACCCTTAGCCGTGACCAGAAAAATGGTGTGGATGGCTGTAGCACTGGAGGTGCTAGACTGCAAAGGAATGCAGGCACTGAAGGTCAGGGTTGTGGATGGTCTGGTCACTGGCATAT
This sequence comes from Pharus latifolius, assembly GCA_019359835.1. Classification (NCBI taxonomy): domain Eukaryota; kingdom Viridiplantae; phylum Streptophyta; class Magnoliopsida; order Poales; family Poaceae; genus Pharus; species Pharus latifolius. Next base: position 61,630,509 of record CM033324.1, on the reverse strand, counting down.
AAGGACTAGAACCTTGTGTTGTGCGTCTAGTGGCATGAACAACGTGCTAACCGCAAGCCTGGTATGGGACAGGCCTGAACAAGTACTTATGTGGATCGTACATGAAACCCCTGCATGAGATGTGTTGTGATGATTGATTTGGAGGCTGACTCCCACTATCACTGAAGGTGATCTGGTATTTGACCCAGCAATGGGGACATGAGGTAGGGTGGGGGTATAGCCCGCCACAACTGTGTTTCGCGAGAGATCCACAGGGTCAGGGGTGAATTGTAAGTGATGCATAACAAAAGTTCTTGTTATCTCCACCTTGCCACTCACACATGGTTGTGAGGAGGGGTCTAATCATGTTGATAGGATGGGCTTGAAAGTGGAATATCTTGCGGGTAAATTGGTACCTCTCTGCAGAGTTAAAAATGTATTCGAATACTCCGAGCTCCCGGGTTTTATAGGAGTCTGCTGCGGTGGATTAAATCCACGGGGTGTGACACAAGTACTATTTTCTAAATAAAATATGTTTAAATCAAGATTACCCAAATGACATGTGTTGTCATGATAAGGAGTGCTACCGTGGGCTGTCGTGTGTCGACGTGTCGCGGTAGTGCTATAATCTAGTGAATATGAATGATGATGTTACTTTATGAAAAGTGCTGCCATAAGATGAGATAAGAAAGGAAAAGATTATTTTACAAATATCCATAATTCTTGACTAGTCTAGTTTCATATCATCACTACTATAGGTATCTACTCTTACCTATGACTTGCTGAGTACATAAGTGCTCACTCTTGCAACCTACAAATCAATAGATGGAGCGATCAACAATCAAGATGAAGGCGTGGAGAACTTATTGGATCCAGAAGGAGGAGCGTCAGTCCCGTCATTTCCCTGATGTGTGTTGTTCTGCTGTCCACTTCTCTTTTGTGGGTGGGTCACCTATCTTCTGCTGTGTAGATGATATTTTGCTAAACCATGTATGCCGTGAAGGCATTGTAATCTCCTTATGTAATATCAAGGCCAGCAGGCCACACTGCTTAACTATTTTGTAAGTTACTCTGTTGCAATGTGAATATACTCCTGTGCTTGACTTATCCTGGGACGTCAAGGGTATGTGTATGCTATGCATATATGGGACTAGCTGCAGCGAGCTAGGTCTCTACAGGAGTAGTCGTAGTCCCAGTTTCGGGGCGCGACATATCACCATGTCCCGGGCGCCGTCACTGTCTCCCGGAGAGAGGCATCCCGGTGACAAGTGTCCTCGCGTGTCGGATGCCGCCACCATCCCAACAGCGCAGGGTCTTTCCCCGCGCTGGGGGCTCACTCCGCAGCGGGAGCCTTCCTTGCGCCAAGGCCTCTCCCAGCGAGGATGCCCCCCTCGAGAGGATGCCCACCCCGCGAGGATGCCCTTAAGAGGATGCCCTCCCCGGAGGATGCCCCTCAGAGGATGCCCTTGAATGAGGGTCACAGGCTCCTGCTTAGCCCAAGTACCGAGAGCGGTAGCCCTACTCCCCTAGGGCGGCTTACAATCCCCCACGTGGACTGAGGGCGTAAGCGGCAACCCGGTTCCCAGAAACCACCGTAACGAGTCACTTTGAGGGGTGAGTCCCCCCCTCTAAACTCCAAAAGTCCCGACTACGGGAGACTCGCTCCTCGATCGGCTTACGATAACCCCTTGCGGACTGAGGGGGTAAGCGGCAACACAGTTTGTTAACTGTGGTAACGAGTCACTTTGAGGGAATAGTCCCACCTCAAATACTCCAGAGCCCATCATGGCACTCACTCTCCTCCGGGAGCACATTTCTGAACCAAAAATTTCTTGACCAGCTCCCCGTTCTCACGGTGACTGGGGGAATATTTGACAGGGTCTTAGAACTTTTCGACTAGGAAATTCTTCGCCGGCCCCCGATTCTCACGGTGACTGGAGCAATTTTCTACGCGCTATCCGAGTGCGACTGCATCTCTCTCCCGGTGGACTTTCTCCCGGGAGAAGGTTTTTCCCGTCCGGGGGCTCCGCGCCATCCGGACGCGACTACGTTCTCTCCCGGGTGGACCTTGTCCCGGGAGGAGTATTTTTCTCAACCACGCCGCCCAGACGTGGTAATTTTCTCTCCCAGTGGGACATTGTCCCGGGGGAAGGCTTTGCCTGTACCGGGCGCCACCCTTTTGCCCGGGTACAAGGCCCCCCGGTGGCTTGTTCCGGGCGCCCCTTTTGCCCCGGGACATGGCCCCCTGGTGGCCTGTCCTGGGCGCCGCCTTTTGCCCGGGGACATGGCCCCCCGGCGGGTTGTCCCGGGCGCCGCAGTTTGCCCGGGGACATGGCCCCCCGGTGGCTGTCCCAGGCGCCAACTTTTGCCCGGGGACATGGCCCCCTGGCGGCTTGTCCTGGGCGTCCCCTTTTGCCCGGGGTCAAGGCCCCACTGTGGCTTGTCCCGGACGCCGCCTTTTGCCCGGGGACATGGCCCCCCGGTGGCTTGTCCCGGGCGCCGCCTTTTGTCCCGGGAAAAGGCCCCCTGGTGGCTTGTCCCGGGCGTCGCCTTTTGCCCGGGGACAAGGACCCCCAGTGGATTGTCCCGGGCATCGCTTTTTGCCCGGTGACAAGGCCCCCAGGTGGCTTGTCCCTGGCGCCGCTTTTTTCCCGGGGACATGGCCCCCCAGTGACATGTCCCGGGCGTCGCCGTTTGCCCGGGGACATGGCCCCCCGGTGGCTTGTCCCGGGCGCCGCCTTTTGCCCCGGGAAAAAGGCCCCGTGTAGCTTGTCCCGGGCGTCGCCTTTTGCCCGGTGACAAGGCCCCCCGGTGGCTTGTCCCAGGCGCCGCCTTTTGCCCGGGGACAAGGCCCCCCAGTGGCCTGTCCCGGGCGCCGCCAAAGTCCCCAACGGAGCAAGTGTCTCCCACAGAAACAGAGGTTCAACCAGATCTGACATATCAGGAATACCCAGTCAAAGTGTTAGAGGTTAGTGAAAGGAGATTAAAATCAAGGACCATAAAATTCTGCAGAGTCCAATGGAATAACCACACCGAAGAAGAATCAACTTGGGAAAGAGAAGAAGAGCTGTGTCAGAATTTTTCCTACCTGTTCTCAGACTGATCGGAATCTCGAGGACGAGATTATTCCTAAGGAGGGTAGGTTGTAACATCCCTGTTTTCACTATCTTTTCTGCTTACGAGTCAGCATATCTTCTTTGGAATCCCGGATGTCTCAACCCTATTTTGATCTTAGGTATACCACTTCCTTAACTTAAAAAGTTGCCAGCTAAACTTCATATCCCAGATCATTTTCACATTTCGGTCCAAAAGTGTTTCAGTTTAGTCCTTTTCGGAATTTTCAAAAAGCCCGAAAAGGCTAAAAGTCCCAGACCATCTCCAAATTCAAATTTGATCAAATGGTTGCCTCCCTTTTTATTTTTCTGAACGTTTTTCCCTTCTGGAAGAACTCAAAAATCTCAACCGAAACCCTAGTTTCAGCCCTGACAAAAATGCCAAACCCTAATTACCCAATTTTACCCTGTCCTCGATTTTTGTCGAAACCCTCAGATCTTATCAGATTCTGCCATTTTCCCTGTTGGATGAGTCCAAGTATTTTGGTAAAACTCATCTGCACAATCAGAATGCAAATCAGCCCCTTAGATTTCCAAATTTACAATCAAGTCCAAAATCCCGAGAAGAACCTTCGCATTTCAGTCCAAACCCTCAAAATCAGTCCTTTTGCATCACGGTTTAGTCCCTGGCTTATTTTCTTCGACCACGACCAGGAGGCCGCGTGCACGACCGCGACCAGAGGACATTCGACGGCGGTTGCTGCCGCCATTCGCCGTGAACCACCGCAACCTTCACCGCCGGCCAGTTGTGCCTCCGCCAACGGCCAAGTCCCACGTGACCTCACGTGTTCGCGTCGCGCCAAGGAACGCCACCGTGGCAATGACCGGAGACCATAGCTTCACCGTTCGCGCGCGTGCCTGCCATTGTCAGAACTTTACTTCCACATGGTTGCCATGCCAAAGCTCGCTATCCCATCGTCCTGACGAAGTCCCGATTTCGTGCGATACTCCGTCTCTGCCAGAGCTCCCGCCGTGTCCCGATGTGCCTCGCTGACCGCTCTGGCGCCAGAAAGCATCTCCCCGTCGATTTGCTGCCGCTCCCGAGGACTCAACCCCACGGCTATATAAAGCCCCTCTCGCCAGTGCTTCACTTCACACCAAAACTCACTTGAAATCCCGTATCTTTAGCACCAGAGCTCGCCTTCGTCTTCTTCCCCGACGAGCCGCTTCTGGAGCTCACGGTGCTAGCCTCGATCATTGCTTCCCACTCCAAACCAAGGCCACCAGTAAGCTTCCCTCATTCCCCTGTACGTTTCATAGCAGTTAATTCAACTCCGACGAGACCTAGCGCCGGCGATTGCCGAGATTGCCCGTTGCCCTGTTCCCCTAATGCCGAGTGATCCAAGCCAAATTGATCCTCGTGCTCGTAGAGAAAAGTGATCAGTAAGCTAGGAGGAGTAAGCCTGCAAGTTTGGAATCATCAATTTTGCCCCGAGCAACGAATCCCCAAATTCGAGCCTCAGTAGTTCGCCGGAGGACGCCGCCGTGCTTCTCCAGCCATTCCCTGGAAAAATTGGGCACACCAGTAGCTTTGTGATGACCCCTAGATGCTTCCCGAGTGTGGAATTGAGTTCAAACGCCCTGGAACGAAAATGCCCAAATTAGAACCTTCGTCTTCGGCTCCGATCATCGGAGTTCATTTTTCGGCCGAACCAGCTGATGAAACCATGTCATCTAGCTAGGCCTCAACCCCCTGAGCATATTACTCCACTGGCTCGAATCCTGAATCGGCCTAGATCAAAAGTTATGAACATGCCAAGTTTTGTCCAGAACCATGTCTGTGCTGTGTCGCCACCGTGGTTCATCGACGCCGTTCATCACCGTCCGGCCACTTTCTGCCCTTGAACCTGTTGAGTGATTTGTTCCTGTTATCATGGCCTAACCCCCAGACAAAGTTGTGCATCAATTGATGTCCTAGGTCAAAAGTTATGCAATGCCCTAGTTTATGGCCATGTCCAGCACTATGTCAGTGCATGTCCATCAGTGGCATTGGATGATTTAGACCTGTTAAATTTGAGCAATTGAAATGCCACTTTGTCCACTAAGCCTTTTGAACCATGTTCTACAATATTTTCTACTGTCACATCTCTAGAAGACAAACCTAGAACCAATTTAGGGCTATGCCAAGGCATGAGCCGAATGTCAGCCCTTCGACATTCAAGTCCTTTTGAGCCCATCTCTTCGATCAATATCAAGTGACCTTGTCCAAACCCTTACCCCAGCATACATGATATATTTATGCATTATTTTCTAGTACTTGTGTGCTTATATAGCGTGTATGTGTTGTTTGTGTCCGCCGTGCAACCAGAGGTTGAAGGAACAGAAGAGATCTTCGAGGACTCATCTGAGCAGCTAGACCCATCACTGCAAGGCAAGTCTCAAACCCTTGATCGTGTCTAGTCTATTATTTTGAAATGAAGTATGTTAACTGTTTTCAAGTATATGCATGCCTTAGATTCAAATAAGAGTTATGTTTCAATGAAATGATTAGATATGACCTAAATAACTGTAAAGCCCCTTTTGTGATTGATTATCCATGCACCCTTGTCACCCTAGAATATCATGCTCAGGCTATGCTATGCTCAAAATTATATGTTAAATGTTGAATGGTCACATGTGAGAAAAGCATATTCAAAACCCGTTCTTGTGAAAGAAAATGTGATTGGAATCGATAGTGAGGATGGGTTGATTGGATGGTGCTGTGTTCGCACTGGGAATGTGAAAGACTCCTCACTAAAGATTCATAAGGACTTGAACCTTGTGTTGTGCTTCTATGCGGCATGAAAAACGTACCAACCTCTTGCCCGGTTATGGGACGGGCGCAACTTAGTAGCATTCTTTAGTATTAGCTTTTCCCTGCAATGGTTGTCGATCCGGTTTCTTGCGAGAACTCGTGGGCCGCTGAGGGCCATGAGTGATCTGAGTTCAGAAAAAATCATGAGAGGAAAAGGTGGAAAGAAGGAAGACGCCCTATGCCAGATTAAGTCGTGCGCTACTGTAATCAAGAGAGGCTATGTGTCTTGCGAGAACAAAGACCCAGTCTTGGAAGTAAGGCAGTGGGGAGGACCCACAACGGTACTTGAGACTTGATTGTCTATTTACCGGGCAGGGAATAGTTAATGCTAGGACTGTAAACTGTTGTGTCATCTCGGCCTTGTCACATGCGTAAGAGTCGCATGCAGAGGTACCGAGTTGAAAGCAGAATGATCGGTGGATTAAGGTCGTACACCTTTGTAAAGTTTAAAAAGTATCGGATACTGTGAGCTCCCAGGTTATGGAGTCTGCGCGCTGTGGATTCTATTCACGTCGATGCAGCACAAGTAGCTTTTGGAAAGTTTTTCACAAAATCTGAATAAAGTGGTGACTCATGGAGCACGGGACAGTCGGAGGCCAGTATACTGTGTCTGGAAGGATGAGATCAACGGACGACCCATTGGTTGTCGGGCTTCAGTGATTGTCTATGAGATACCCGAGCACGGGAGAGGCTCAGTAAGACGTCAAGCCCGCAGAGAAGAAGAAGATGCTATCTTAGACGCTGCCCGTCGTGCCGTAGGTACCGTCCGGCAGTTGTACAGCGACTACCTTTCTGATTCCCCCTACCGCTTCGTCCCTTACCAGGTCCCCGGATCAGAGCACCGAGTTGTTCTTCCATCCAGCGACCGAGAGGACGCTATTCTGACAAAGACCCGAGATGTCGTTCCTGCTTCGGAGATCAGATACACCCACCTACTTCAAGAGTACGAGCGTGTTCGCGATGACCGCCACTACCTTGAGGGCATGCTTGTGAGGGCTCACGCAAGTCTCCAAGAAAAGGAAAGGCAAATTCAAGAATTGGCTGAATCAAGTGGAGAGAAGGACCTCGAAGCTGCAGAGTCAGTAGTCAAGAAGAGTCGCCCAAAGTTGAAGATCACCGCTCGCAAGAAGGTAGGCAACTTAAAGGAGTATCTCAGCGGTTTCACGCCTGCGTCGCGTGGCATAGTCATCAACGATCAGACGATCGAGCTTCCCTGCACTACGAAGAAGGAGAAGACCCCTGAGGGAAAAGGGAAGGAGATTGTCAACATTGACGACGACAAGGAGGATGATCTGATGGACGTAGATGATGATGAGGAGGAGGATCCCGAGGAGGTAGAGTCTTATGATTCTTCTGATGATACTGAGGAGTGACCACAGACTTCCTTCGATTCGACCTTTTGCGCCTAACCCAGCAGACGCTAGATTTCTTTTGTTGTAGGTGTTGTTTTAGTATGGTTGATGTATGCTGGATGTTAGATGAGCTCTGTAAGCCGATGAGGCTAGAAGCTTTGTATCTTTTGAAAAGCTGATTTATGAAAAAGTCATTTCTCATATCCTTACTCTTATCTCTTGAGTTAAATGTCGGCATTCTGCTAGTGTGATTCCTTTCGAATCAATGTCTCTATTCTTAACCTCCTGTTTGAGTAGGATGGTTAACACGCGTGCAAGACCCCAAGAAGGAGAGCTAGAGGGAAATCCGAGCAATGCAAGGGCTACACCTGGAACAAGAAGCCGCACTGACCCTGATAGACCAGGATCTTTGACGATGCCACAAGGAGGCGACATCAATGATGTACTGCTATGGATGGAGCGAAACCGACAAGAGTCAGCAACTGTGCAAAACCAAATTTTGGGACAGTTGATGCAACACATCGCATCTGGACAGGCTGAAGGATCCGTAATAGGTGTGAAGTTATCTGACTTTCAGAAAACACGCCCCCCGACCTTTTCTAGTACAGAAGACCCCATTGTGGCAGACGATTGGTTAAGAGACGTGGAAAGGTAGTTGAACACTATTAGGTGCAGCGACGAAGAGAAGCTTCTGTATGGATCAAATCAACTAGCTGGACCCGCTGCTGCTTGGTGGGAAAATTACCAAACTGTACACTCCAACAGAGATTCGATCACTTGGAACGAGTTTAAGGAAGAATTCCGCAAGTACCACGTCCCAAAAGGGGTTGTTCAAGCGAAACGCCGAGAGTTCGTGAATCTGTGACAAGGAAATAGGACCGTCAAACAGTACCTGCATGAATTCATTCAACTGGCGAGATATGCCCCTGAAGATATTGCGACAGAAGAAGGGAAGATCGACAGGTTTTGCGAAGGACTACAAAACTCCTTGCAATACCAGCTGTCATCTCATGAGTTTACGGACTTCCACGTCCTGATAAACCGGCTGCTTAAGATGGAGGAGAAGAGGGGAGTGATTCAAGAAGACCGAAAAAGGAAGGCTTTGCCCAACTCATACTAAGGAAGTGCTAGTCGAGGGAGACCGATGCGTACTTACCGACTAGCCTTCAAACCACCGGAAAGACCCCAGAGGCCTGCGCCTACTGCAATAGCACAATGTACCGGATGTAGAGGAAACCACTTCTTGAAGGATTGTCCCCTGAAGAATGAAGAATGCTTTCATTGTGGAAGAAAGGGACATTGCAGGAACACTTGTCCACTACAACACTTACCATCCAATGTTGCCCGAGCACAAGCTGCAAGACCCCCTGTTCCAACCCAAGGCTTCGCCAGAAATGCTCCACCCTCTAGAGGAGGAAGATTCCAAAATGGCCGAGGGAGAGGAATACCTGTTGCAGGTCGAGGAAGACTCAACTTCGCATCTGCCGTTGAAGCGAGAGAAGCATCAGACGTTGTGATCGGTAGGATCTTCATTCACTCTGAACTTTCAGTTGCATTATTTGACCCTGGTGCTACTCATTCATTTGTGTCAAGACCTTTCGTGCTCAGAAATAAGTTGCCAGTATCTGCATTAGAGTTCCCTATTTTAATTCAATCCCCTGGAGCTCGGATGCCTGTCAACTCTATCTGTAGAAATATCGCCTTTAGTATTGGCAATCTAGGATTCCTAGCAAACCTGCTAGTTTTGGACCTTCAAGGATTAGATGTCATCCTTGGAATGGATTGGTTAGCCAAGCATAAAGGTTAGATGGACTGTGAAAAGAAAGCAATAACCTTGACGAATACTGAAGGAAAACAAGTCACATTCCATGCAGAGAGATCAATGGTGAACAACCGAGTGTGTAGTTTGAACAGCTTAGAAGGAGTTCAGTTTGAAGGAGTTCCAATAGTAAATGAATATCCAGAAGTTTTTCCTGAAGAACTTCCTGGAATGGCACCAGATCGGGACATTAAATTCTCAATCGAATTAAAACCCGGATATGCCCCTTATGCAAGAAAGCTTGCACGTATGACAAGTGAAGAACAAGAAGAGTTAAGAAAGCAAGTGGAAGAATTGGAAAGAAAGGGATTTGTTAGAACAAGTTCCTCACCTTGGGGAGCCCCTGTGCTTTTCGCTAAAAAGAAAGACGGCAGTCTACGACTTTGTGTCGACTACCGGAAACTGAACGACATGACGATCAAGAACAAGTATCCTTTACCAAGGATCGATGATCTCTTTGATCAATTAAGAGGAGCGAAGGTATTTTCAAGGGTCAACCTGAGGTCCGGATACCACCAGCTGAAAATTCGAGAACAAGATATTCCAAAAACTGCATTCATAACGAGATATGGATTGCATGAGTTTACCGTGGTTCCATTTGGTTAACGAATGCACCAGCAGTATTCGTGAATTTGATGAACAAGGTTCTCATGGAATTTCTGGACAAGTTTGTCATTGTGTTTGTCGACGACATTCTCATCTTTTCGGAGTCAGAGGGAAAACACGCACAACATCTTAGGATGGTGCTGGAAAAGTTAGTAGAACATCGACTGTATGCCAAGTTCGATAAGTGTGCCTTTTGGTTAAAAGAAATCTCATTCTTAGGCCACATTATCTCTGGCAAAGGAATCTCAATGGATCCATAAAAAATTCAGGCTATCATGGAACGGGAACAACCGGAAACAGTAACTAAGGTAAGAAGTTTCCTAGGATTAGTCGGATATTACCGGAGATTTGTCAAAGGATTCTCCAAGATTACAAAGCCACTCACCAGGCTACTAAAGAAAGATGTTCCATTCGACTGGACAGAAGGATGTGAAAATAGCTTTGAGGAATTAAAGAAGATATTAACAACCGCACTTGTCCTTACGTTACCAGATAACAAAAAGGATTTTGAAGTCTATTGCGATGCGTCGAAGCAAGAACTAGGCTGTGTCCTTATGCAAGAAGGGAGAGTCGTAGCTTATGCATCGAGACAACAGCGACCACATGAGGAGAATTATCCAACTCATGATTTGGAATTAGCCGCCGTTGTTCATGCGCTAAAGATTTGGCGACACTATCTACTTGGAAATAGATGTGAAATCTACACGGACCACAAGAGTTTGAAATACATCTTCACCCAACAAGACTTGAACATGAGACAGCGAAGATGGCTACAGCTGATTAAAGATTATGACCTTGGAATACATTACCACCCTGGAAAAGCAAATGTAGTAGCAGATGCCTTGAGTAGAAAATCCTATTGCAATCAAGCGAAGATATTAGGAATACCACCCCAATTGCTTAGAGATTTCGAGAAGTTGAATTTAGAGTTTGTTGAACAAGGAACCGTCGCCGCATTAACAGTGAATTGCGAGCTGAAGGACCAAATTTGAAAAGCTCAAGAAGTAGATCAGAGTATTCAGAAGATGAAGGAGGACATGAAATACGAAGATGCAATTGACCTTCGTGAGGACGATGAAGGAATTTTATGGTATCATAACTGAATCTGTGTTCCAGAAGACAAGGAAATCAAGAACATGATACTGCAAGAAGCCCATTGTACCCCGTACTCTATTCACCCAGGCAGTACAAAGATGTACCAAGATCTAAAGGATCGGTTTTGGTGGAAAGGAATGAAGAAGGAAATTGCCGAGTTTATAGCTTCTTGTGACACCTGTCAAAGAGTGAAAGCAGAACACCAGAAACTTGCAGGACCGCTGCAACCCCTACCAACCCCGGAGTGGAAATGGGACGAGATTGGAATGGATTTTGTAGTTGGTTTACCGAGAACCCAGCGAGGATACGATTCTATATGGGTTATAGTCGATAGATTGACAAAAGTAGCTCATTTTCTACCTTTAAGACGCAGTACACGACGAAAAAGCTGGCAGAACTATATCTTACCAGAATTATCACGCTACATGGAGTACCAAAAACAATCGTCTCAGACAGAGGAGCACAATTTGTATCAAGATTTTGGGGAGAGTTACAGAAATCCCTGGGAACAAAGTTGAAGTTCAGTACAGCTTACCACCCGCAAACTGGAGGTCAAGCAGAAAGGGTGAACCAAATTTTAGAAGACATGTTGAGAACGTGTGCTTTAGACTATGGGAATTCTTGGGAACAATTCCTGCCATACGCAGAATTTACCTACAACAATAGTTAACAAGTGAGTCTACAAATGGCTCCTTATGGAGCACTTTATGGAAGGAAGTGCCGCACGCCACTATATTGGACCGAAGTGGGACAGAAACAAATTTTCGGACCCCAATTAGTGGAGGATGCCACAGCCCATGTGAAGATCATACAAGAGAGATTGAAAACGGCCCAGTCTCGACAGAAAAGTTACGCCGACAGCAGAAGGAGAGAACTATCCTTCGAGATAGGTGATTACGTATATCTCAAAGTGACACCCTACAAAGGAGTTCGATGATTTCAGATGAAGGGAAAGCTAAGCCCAAGATACGTAGGACCATACAGCGTTCTGGAAAGACGAGGAGAGGTAGCATACAAATTGGAGCTACCACCTGAATTAGCAGGAGTCCATGATGTCTTTCACATATCCCAACTAAGGAAATGCCTGAGAAAACCAACGGAGCAAGTGTCTCCCACAGAAACAGAGGTTCAACCAGATCTGACATATCAGGAATACCCAGTCAAGGTGTTAGAGGTCAGTGAAAGGAGATTAAAATCAAGGACCATAAAATTCTGCAGAGTCCAATGGAATAACCACACCGAAGAAGAATCAACTTGGGAAAGAGAAGAAGAGCTGCGTCAGAATTTTCCCTACCTGTTCTCAGACTGATCGGAATCTCGAGGACGAGATTATTCCTAAGGAGGGTAGGTTGTAACATCCCTGTTTTCGCTATCTTTTCTGCTTACGAGTCAGCATATCTTCTTTGGAATCCCGGATGTCTCAACCCTATTTTGATCTTAGGTATACCACTTCCTTAACTTAACAAGTTGCCTGCTAAACTTCATCTCCCAGATAATTTTCACATTTCAGTCCAAAAGTGTTTCAGTTTAGTCCTTTTCAGAATTTTCAAAAAGCCTGAAAAGGCTAAAAGTCCCAGACCATCTCCAAATTCAAATTTGATCAAATGGTTGTCCCCCTTTTTATTTTTTTGAACGTTTTTCCCTTCTGGAAGAACTCAAAAATCTCAACCGAAACCCTAGTTTCAGCCCCGACAAAAATGCCAAACCCTAATTACCCTATTTTACCCTGTTTTTGATTTTTGTCGAAACTCTCAGATCCTATCAGATTCTGCCATTTTCCCTATTGGATGAGTCCAAGTATTTTGGTAAAACTCATCTGCACAATCAGAATGCAAATCAGCCGCTTAGATTTCAAAATTTGCAATCAAGTCCAAAATCCCGAGAAGAACCTTCGCATTTCAGTCCAAACCCTCACAAATCAGTCCTTTTGCCTCACGGTTTAGGCCCTGGCTTCTTTTCTTCAACCACGACTAGGAGGCCACGTGCACGACCGCGACCAGAGGACATTCAACCGCGGTTGCTGCCGCCGTTCGCCATGAACCACCGCAACCTTCACCGCCGGCCAGTTGTGCCTCCGCCAATGGCCAAGTCCGATGTGACCGCACGTGCTTGCGTCGCGCCAAGGAACGCCACCGTGGCAACGACCGGAGACCGTAGCTTCACCGTTCGCGCGTGTGCCTGCCATTGTCAGAACTTTACTGCCACATGGTTGCCATGCCAAAGCTCGGTATCCCGTCGTCATGACGAAGTCCCGATTTCGTGCGATACTCTATCTCTGCCAGAGCTCCCGCCATGTCCCGATGTGCCTCGCTGACTACTGCGGCACCAGAGAGCATCTCCCCGTCGATTTGCTGCCGCTCCCGAGGACTCAACCCCACGGCTATATAAAGCCCCTCACGCCAGTGCTTCACTTCACACCAAAACTCACTTGAAATCCCATAGCTTTAGCACCAGAGCTCGCCTTCATCTTCTTCCTCGACGAGTCGCTTCTGGTGCTCACGGTGCCAGCCTCGATCGTTGCTTCCCACTCCAAACCAAGGCCACCAATAAGCTTCCCTCATTCCCCTGTACATTTCATAGCAGTTAATTCAACTCCGACGAGACCTAGCGCCGGCGATTGCCGAGATTGCCCGTTGCCCTGTTCCCCTAATGCTGAGTGATTCAAGCCAAATTGATCCTCGTGCTAGTATAGAAAAGTGATCAGTAAGATAGGAGGAGTAAGCCTGCAAGTTTGGAATCATCAATTTTGCCCCGAGCATCGAATCCCCAAATTCGAGCCTCGGTAGTTCGCCAGAGAACGCTGCCGTGCTTCTCCAGCCATTCCCTGGAAAAATTGGGAAAACCAGTAGCTTTGTGATGACCCCAAGATGCTTCCCGAGCGTGGAATTGAGTTCAAACACCCTGGAACGAAAATGCCCAAATTAGTGCCTTCGTCTTCGGCTCCGATCACCGGAGTTCATTTTTTGGCCGAACCAGCTGATGAAACCATGTCATCTAGCTAGGCCTCAACCCCCTGAGCATATTACTCCACTGGCTCAAATCCTGAATCGGCCTAGATCAAAAGTTATGAACATGCCAAGTTTTGTCCAGAACCTGTTGAGTGATTTGTTCCTGTTATCAAGGCCTAACCCCCATACAAAGTTGTGCATCAATTGATGCCCTAGGTCAAAAGTTATGCAATGCCCTAGTTTCTGGCCATGTCCAGCACTATGTCAGTGCATGTCCATCAGTGGCATTGGATGATTTAGACCTGTTAAATTTGAGCAATTGAAATGCCACTTTGTCCACTAAGCCTTTTGAACCATGTTCTACAATATTTTCTACTGTCACATCTCCAGAATACAAACCTAGAACCAATTTAGGGCTATGCCAAGGCATGAGCCGAATGTCAGCCCTTCGACATTCAAGTCCTTTTGAGCCCATCTCTTCGATCAATATCAAGTGATCTTGTCCAAACCCTTACCCCTGCATACATGATATATTTACGCATTATTTTCTAGTACTTGTGTGCTTATATAGCGTGTATGTGTTGTTTGTGTCCGCCGTGCAACCAGAGGTTGAAGGAACAGAAGAGATCTTCGAGGACTCATCTGAGCAGCTAGACCCATCACTGCAAGGCAAGTCTCAAACCCTTGATCATGTCTAGCCTATTATTTTGAAATGAAGTATGTTAACTGTTTTCAAGTATATGCATGCCTTAGATTCAAATAAGAGTTATGTTTCAATGAAATGATTAGATATGACCTAAATAACTGTAAAGCCCCTTTTGTGATTGATTATCCATGCACCCTTGTCACCCTAGAATATCATGCTCAAGCTATGCTATGCTCAAAATTATATGTTAAGAGACCATATAGGAAGGTGCCCCCGGGGAGAGTTCCTGGGTTTTGGCCGACCAGCCATGGTGTCGGCGCGGGCATTGTCCCTCCGGGGGATATGCCAGGCCTCCAAGCCCTCGAAGTATCTCTCCATCTTGCGCACCTCCCAGAAATAGAGGCTTAGGTTCGCATCATGGCACAAGTATGACCTGTCCATTTGGCAAACCATGAGCTGGGAGTCCCCCTTGACCAGGAGGCGACGAATCCCTATGGAGCGCGCGAGGTGTAGCCCCAGGAGCAAGGCCTCGTACTCGACTATGTTGTTCATAGCGGGGAACTCGAGCCTCGCCGCGTACTCCAACGTCCTCCCCTCGATCTCCAGAGGACTACGCAAGGAACAATGGAACATGAGCGTCCAATGGTTGTTGCGTCGAGGTGTCTTGACGGGAGTCTCCCCCTCCGTCCCGGAGGCGGGAGACCATTCCGCAACAAAGTCGGCGAGGACTTGTGATTTAATGGCGGAACGGCCCATAAGGGACAGGGAGAAAGGAGCCAGCTTGACTCCCCACTTCCCGATCCGGCCGGTGGCCTCCTTGTTTCGCAGCACCTCCCCCAGGGGGAGTGGGAGGGAAGACGGGACAATGATCTGCTGTCCCCGGAAGTAGTGGCAGAGCTTCCAAGACGCCATCAGGAGGGCATAGCAGATCTTCTCCACCTTCGTGTACCGCATCTTAGCCCCTTGGAGGGCTTCGCTCATGTAGTACACAAGGCGCTGCTGCCCGTCTTGCTCCTTTACTAGTACTGCACACACAACGACTGGGGTAGCAGCGAGGTAAACGAGCAAGGGTTCTTCTGGAGACGGGCTCATGAGCATTGGAGGGCTCGTGAGGTACTTCTTCACGTCGTCGGAGGTCGCTTGGGCCTCGGCGGTCCACTTGAACCCTTTGAGGACCCGAAGGATTTTGAAGAACTGGAGGACACATTCCCGTGATCGCAAGATGAAGCGGCTTAGAGCGGCAAAGCGGCCAGTAAGCCGCTGTACGTCTTTGACGGAGCGCGGCGAGGGCATGTCTAGCAAGGCCCGAATTTTTTCAGGGTTGGCCTCTATGCCCCACCGAGACACGAGGAAGCCAAGCAGCTTCCTCCCGCGTACGCCGAAGGCGCACTTTTCTGGGTTAAGCTTTAATCCATACTCGCGGAGGTTGTGGAAGGTTTCCGCTAAGTCGTCAAGGTGAGCAGCTGCGCAGAGGCTTTTGACGACTGTGTCATCAACATAGACCTCTTGAGGATCAGCGACATGAGGTGCTGGAAGGTTACCCTAACGTTCTTCAGCCCGAAGGGCATGTGGACGTAGCAGAAGGAACCGAGGGGAGTTATAAAACTCGTCTTTTGCTCGTGCTCCTTAGCCATCTGGACTTGGTGGTAGCCCGAATACGCGTCCAGTAAGCTCATGAGCTCACACCCCGTTGTTGAATCCACCAGCTGGTCGATCCGTGGGAGTGGGAGTTGTCTTTTGGGCAAGCTCTGTTGAGGTCAGTGAAGTCCACGCACATCCTCCACTTGCCGCTCGACTTCTTCACGAGGACGGGGTTCGCCAACCATTCGGGGTGCAAGACCTCCCAAACGAACCCCGCCAATAAGAGCCTGGTAATTTCGGCATTCATGGCCTCTTGGCGCTCAAGGGAGAGCTTCCTCAACTTCTACTTTACTGGGGGGCGGCCGGGCGTTATAACAAGCTTGTGCTCGATAACATCCCGAGCGACGCCCCCCATGTCGGCGGGCTTCCACGCAAAGACGTAGGAGTTCTTGCGGAGGAAGGCCGTGAGTTGCTCCGCGTGTTGCTTGGGGAGGTCCGCCCCGATCTTTACAATTCTGTCCCCGTCCTCCAGGGACAGTCAGACCTCCCGGGGGTCTCCCTCTCGACGCGGTTTCGGGAGAAACTTCCCGGAGGGGACAGCTGGGACGGTTGGAGCCAGGGGGAGCTCCCCCCGGGGCCTTGATCAGGTTGACGCTCCCGATCGTCGTGGCGGCGCGCTCGTAAAGAGCGCAGGCCATGTCCTGGTCGCCTCCGGCGGTGATCACACCGCGAGGCCTAGGGATCTTCACACAGAGATAGCTCTGGTGGACCGCCGTATCGGGCAGTTGATTGTGGCCCTCCCCATTTTTGCGTTGTATGAAGAGGGGAGGTTCACTACGTCAAACCGGACCATCTCTACCCGGTAGTTGTCTGGTGCACCGAAGGTCATGGGGAGGCCTACCCTCGCCACTGGGTAGATGGTCTTCTGTGGGGCGAAGCCCTGCAAGGGCTCGGTTGCGGACTGCAGCAGCTTTTCATCTACCTACAGTTCCCTGAATGCCTTCAGGTATAGGACGTCAGCGACGCTTCTGCCGTCGACGAGGATACGTGCTAGCTGGCAGTTGTAGACGGTAGCGGACACGATGAGCGTGTCGTCGTGGGGGAAGCGAACCCCGCACGCGTCTTCCACTATGAAGGTGAGGGGGACAACTGACCACTTTTGTGGCCGGGCTGTCTGTAGAAACCCCCACAACCTTTACCTCCCGCGCGTAATCCTTGTGCTGGCGCTTGAAGTCTCGCCCTGAGGTAGATCCTCCGTAATGTCGTTTACACCCCTTTCGGAGGTTTGAGAGGGCGAGCTCTTCGGCTGAGCCCCTTTCTTATACTTGTCTTTGCTGCTCCTCTGAAGGGGCAAGGAGAGCCAACAAAGCAGGCGGAGGGGGCATGGAGGCAGGGCGCCCTTGCCCACGTCGGTCAAGGAATGCGGCAAAATGCTGCAGAAGCTGATGGCAACCCTGAGTAGTGTGGGTGTTGGACTTGTGAAAGGCACACCACAGGTTGGCTGTGCCCTCCTTGCCTCCCGCTATGGGGCCTTCCCGAGTACGGGACGACTGTCCCCCCCCAATGGCCTTTCGGCTTGGGGAAGGGGCGGTTGCCTTTGTTGCCGTCGCGCGAGCAGCCTCCACCCTCGAGGAAAAAGGTGTCCTGAGGCCGTGGCTCACTGTGATTGCCCCTCTTGGGACGCTTGTTGAGGGGGTCACTGGCCTCCTGGTCAGCGGGGGCAGGAGCCCCTGGTTCTTCTACCCAGGCATACTTCTCGAACACAGTGAAGAGCTCGTCGGCAGAGGATGGGCAGTTCCGGGAGTCTCTTCTATGGAGCTCCCCAGGGAGGATATCGCTCTTCCACGCCTCGATGACGGTGGAGTCAGGGAAGTGAGCCAGTTTGCTCTTGACTTGAGCGAAGCGCTTGAAGAAGCTGCGGATGGTCTCCCCCGTCCTTTGACGGACAGTGTAGAGTTGCGATGAGTCTAGGGAACGCACGTAGTTCCCCTGGAAGTTTGTGCAGAACTCGAGCTTGAGCTGCGCGAAGGACTTGATGGAACCGGCCCTCAGGTTGTAAAACCATGAGCGGACGATTCCGGAGGTAGACGGGAAAGACGTAACATGGCACCGTCTCATCCCCCCCCCCCCCCAGCCGCTGAGAAGGCTGTGGAGTACACCTGCACAAACTCAAGGATCGGCCTCACCGTTGTAATGTTTGATGTGTGGCGGGCAGTAAGGCCGCGGCTAGCGGATGCACCGGTGGTGGCAGCACAATGGCTGGTTAGCCCCCTCGACCTCCCTGGGAGATTCTTGGTCCCTGTCCCCTTTGACCGGGGACGCGCGCTCGTTGTCAAAGACGGGGAGGGGTCCTAGCAGTCCGCCGGGGCGACGGTAGTGCCTCTTCTCCTCGAGGATAGTGGAGCTAACATCTTGAATCTCCGGGTACCCCCTGGAGGTGGTGGTGGATTCTTCGACCAGTCTCTTCCCCCGGTCGGGCCGGGAGAGAGGCTCACTGCGGCCGCTTGCCGTGTGGAGCTCCGATCAGTAGCGGGAGGGACACTCCCCATATCTTGCAGTACGCATTCGCTCGACCTCCTCCCGGGTGAAGAGGGTCTAATTTGTCGAGGGAGCCCTCAAGGGCGGTCCCGGGGGAGGAGGGAGCTGATGCGCGTGGGTCATCGGCCCGGAGGATGCCACCGGTGCGGGGAGGGTCCCTGGAGCGACCACCGGCTAAGGTGCCGGGACAGCCCCGGGCATTGCCCCGGGGTGGCCTCCGGGCACATGGGCGGCTGTGGGCGCGGGGAAGACTGCCGGCGTGGGGAAGGTTCTTGGCGTGACGGCAACCGCCTGCAGAGGTTTCAGGCCCAGCACTGGGAAGGTTCCTGGCATGGGCCGGCCTCCTGGCACAGGAAAAATTTCCGGCGCAGGGAAGGCTCTGGACATGGGCAAGCCCCTCGGTGCGGGAAATATTCCCGGTGCGGGGAAGGCGACAGGTGCCCCATGAAGAATGGAGGAAATGCCCCCATAAACAGGTATGGGGGCGGGTAAACAAGAGCCGAGGCCCACGCTAAGATGCGCAATAACTCCTCCAGGGTGTGCTGGGCACGAAGTTGGCCCTCGACCAAAGCCCCAAGCAAAGCAGTTGCGGTCGCCGGGTTGGAAATGGGAACACTTCTACCAGAGGCTATAGGAGAAGAAAGTGGTACCTCTCTCATGGTTTCCCCAGATGATAGGGTGGTGACAGCAGCATCTCATGGATGCAGCGCCGGGTCACTGGGACCGGCAACGCCAGAAAGGGAGAGGGCTTGATCTCTTGTCCCCGGGGGAGCCATGGCGATTCGTCACGAGTCCCCACGGTCGGCGCCAACTGTCATGGTATTAAGAATAGTCCGACAAGTTTCTTCAGACGTGTTTGAAACGGGAACATCGTGCGAGCTGACCGAGTGACTGGTCACCTCCCGCCGGGCAACACAGAGATTGACATGGTGATTTTTATACAGGTTCAGGTCTCGGTGGGGGCCCTAGTCCTATTGGCACCCTCCAGACGTAAGTCCACTGGGGAGGTGCTCTCTCGGGTAGAGAGGTCTCCAAGGGAGCCTGTTGTTTGAGTGTGTTGAAATGAAAATTTTTGAATCCCTTACAAATGAGGTACAAGGGGGTATATATAGTCCCCAAAACATGACAAAAGAGCGACGGCCGTCGGATCGAGGGGCGTTGAAGCCATTTCACCAGCTGAAGGGCATGGATACTTGACAAGTGTCCTCGCTAGTTCCCGAGGCGCTCCTTACGTCACCCGCACGTGACCCCAGATGAGAGACCTCCGTGGTTTTCCCGGGAGGCCTCCGTGACGTTTCACAGGAGACGTCCAGGTTTTACCACGGGAGGCGTCCGGGGCTCGGAGAGATGCCCGTGGTCTTCTACGATAGGCCTCCATGGCTTTCCCTGGGAGGCGTCCGGGACATCCTCGGTAGCCCTCCGGGATTTTACCTAGGAGGTGTCCAGGACTTCCCTGGTAGCCCTCCACGATTTTCCACTGGAGCCCTCCAGGACTTTTCCCAGTAAGCGTCTGGGATTTCCACCAACAAGACTTGGGAACGTGTCTGGTAAAGCTCAAACACACTCAAGTCATCTTGGTCACGCTTAGCCTACGACCTTATGGTCACGCAAGGTCTGTGACCATAAACAAGTTCTGTCCGCCTGCGACCTTTTGATAGATAGGAAGCTGTCATCTGCGACCATAATGGCTGCTAGGATGCAGATTGACATATCATATCTGAACTATCTTGAACATGATAAACAAATAACTAGCTCGGGTGATAATCCTCATCAGTCACCTTTGCCGTTGTATAGTAGTAAGGGCTATAGAACGAGATTTTTATCTCTCTATGGTCTCTGGAGCCCAAGACGGAGACAATAGATATTTTGGACATAACCTATTCCATGGTCTCCCTTTGTGATGTTGTGGGCTTTGTGGTCTCTCGATACCCACAAAGCTTGAAGTCACAGAGATCATGGTCTCACATACCTACGAATAGTGTGAACATGGAGATATTTTTCGGTGGTCGCCCAGGTCGTGGAGGGCATAAAGATAGTCATGTGTTGTTGTAGTTAATACACGACCTTGGCATACCAAAGAGTTAAAACGTCCAATGATTATATGATTAGCCTCATTCAATCATATGTAGTAGTTGAGCCTATTTTACCACTATCGCCGCCTGGGTGTTTCAGCTCCTTAAGTTCCTTGTAACCGACGAGAAGGTGAAAGTGCAATCATAAACGGGCATAATTGCACATTATGGCCGAAGCACGTCTACTTCTCAGCAACCCCTCAATCCCGTAACCGATGACTAGCAACGAGCTATAAGTCAGGAGAGATCGGGATGAACCAAGAGTATCAAGTCACAACACTTTAGAACTAGCCATAGTGAATTAACATTGACTGTAAGCTAAACTGTACAAGATTATTCTTAGTTCATCTAAGAATATCTTTGGTTCTCTTTTTGTAACCCTTAATTTACATAGTAAAATCCCAACAAGA
Organism: Pharus latifolius; assembly: GCA_019359835.1. Taxonomy (NCBI): domain Eukaryota; kingdom Viridiplantae; phylum Streptophyta; class Magnoliopsida; order Poales; family Poaceae; genus Pharus; species Pharus latifolius. The sequence continues at coordinate 61,609,556 of CM033324.1, read as the reverse complement.
CGTATGGCTATTACTCATCATCAGAGGGCCCGAACCTCTATAAATCCCTTTCTTCCTCTGGCATAGAAACCAAAATTTACCTGAACTTCACCTTAGATTGGATTCACATTCTTCTTTAACATTTACGTAAGTTCGACTAAGGACGAGAGTCCCAATCATTGATACTAACATATAGTTCTCTCTTTTATGAACACAGCAACATGGAAATCACTCAATTCTGATGCCGTTTGACCACCCAAACCTTGTTTTCTTAGACTAGGGCTAACTCTTTTTGAAAAAACCAAAAAATTCATAATTTTTACGTTGGCCGAGGTGAGCATGACCACTTGTATGACATTTTGGGCTTTGTTTGGTTCAAACTTTCAAAAAATCAATTTTTCAACACAATCAAGACGACCATGACTAGGTTTACGACCAGTGGTACCTTCGGTTTGATAATTTTTCAAAAAACTTTAAGTTTTCTTTTCTATCCATTTCGAGCGCAACCAGAGGAACGAGCAGTGCCGCTTTTGAGTACAATTTTCAAAGAAAAATAAATTTTCCAAAACAAAATAAAATATTTCTTTTTAAAACCAAGCCGAGCATGACCTCGACCACGACTAGTGCTAGTTTCGGGCAGTTTTCAAAGAAAAACTCAAAAAGTTTCAAAAAACATCCGATGCTACCACGATCTCAAGCATGACACGTGGCACGCTCTCATTGAATTTTCAAAATATTAAAAAATATTTTTATTTTTTACCACAAAATCCATGACACATGGCACATCCCGTGCCCATGTTTTCCCAAACCGAACCAAACACGGCCTGTGCTCGTGCACGTGGCCACGTCGGAGCGACCAGTTGGCGCCATCAGTGGGTGCAAACCGAGCTGCCCACGGCCCGTGCCCAAGGAAGTGGCGCCATCAGTGCGATTGCCTGGTCGTAGCGGGTGCAACCCGAGCCGAACACGACCTAGAGCACGCCTCGTGCTCGAATTTGGCACGCCCTGTGCCCGTGGTCGTGCCAAGCTCGGTTTCCTTTCCTTTTTCGGCTGAAAACATCTTTTTTGTCTCCTTTTTGTCCTTTTTCTTTCCAAAACCTTCTCTAACTCAACCTACCACACTATTTAACCTTAGCCTTCTTCTCCAAATAGCACCCATCCATTATTTTAGCCAAGTTTTCTCAAAAACCTCTCCATACTTATTCTCACAAATCTCAATCCGACCGTTCCAATTTTGATCCGACCGCGGATTTCGGCTCCTCGTGCCTTGACACCCCCATATCTAAAGTTTTCTAAAGCAATGATGAATCCCCGATGCAATGTCAAGAAGGTAACGAAGCACAAATGCGGTATGTCTCCACAAACTTTCTCGGATCTAGATTTTCCAAATATTTACTTCACAAACCCTGATCATCGTGCTAGATTTATGCATTTAAAGAAGAGACCTTTGTGGCCTAATATATTTTTTGATATTCATGCCACTAGATCTCTAGGAATTGAAGATGATGTTAAACTTATGCTTAGTAATGTGGGTTGGGATGCGCTTATAGCAGTTCCATTTCCAACTTTTCGTGAAGTTGTATCGGAGATTCTAGCCTCCTTTGAGCAAAACATTATATGTGTCCCTCCCGATGAAACTGAAGGTGTTCGATTTAGGTTTGCAAATGTGGGTTATAATTTTTTAGTCGATAAATTTGCCCGCAGAAACCTTAGATTTAAATGCATTGATTTCCATGGGGTTTTGTAGGAGGGAAGAGAATTCTTTTCATTGGATTATTAATAGCATTCCCTCTATCCTTTTGCCCAATATTTCTCGAACTTGCTTATCTAATGAGCAGAATTGGAGAATGCTCCCATCTAGCTCATCTGATTCTAACTCCTCATGCGCTCCTGAGTCTGACCAACCAGCAGTGAATGTTATTGCCGCTCTGCATGTTTCCATAGAGTCCTTGAGCACTAGTCTCTCCGTCTTTAGGTCGGAATTTCCAGTATACAAGACTGTGATAGATTCCATGATGAACCAACTCCAAGGCCGCGTCAACAACATCTATGACTATCATGTACGTGTAGGCCACATTTTTTCGAACGGCACATTTCCAGGCGCACGTACCCACTATGGGCACATACTCCCCACCCATCGACTTTCCCCACAACTCTTTCATCCACCTACATATCCATCCTATACATCACCATAGTTCTACCATTCTCCTCCACTAGCCTCCGACAAGTGATCTCCAAGGTACGCAAGTTTTTCTTTTTATTTTCCTTTCCTTTTTTTGTTTCTTTTTGTTTTTCTTTTCAGGTTTTCACTTGCAACACCTTGGACTGCACCACTAGAGCTATGTGGACCGCTACATCCTCTTTCACTACCTCATCCTCCACACCATCTACCAACTTGAACCACAACCACAAATGGTAATCTGTATCTCTCTCCATACATTGAGGACAATGTCTGATTTAGCTTGGGGGTGTTCACTTAACCGTTTGCTTAGTCTGATTTAACTTGGGGGATGCTCACTTCACCATATGTTTAGTCTTCAGCAAATCATCATTCTACCACATTCCATCATAAACTGAAAAATTAAAAAGGGATTTATTACCTGCAATGCCTGGTTTTGAAGATGATCTTTAATCAATTAGATGATTATTCTATCACATCTTTACATATGATTCATTGAACTTAGCTTTCTTAAAAATTTCCATTGCTTGTGTTCAGTTATATCTTAAATTGACCACTAAAGTTTGAACTTGTCTATTAAATTGTACTTGACTTCTTCCAAATTGAAAATTTGTAATAAAACTATTTTTTGGAATGAACTCTATTATGTTACCTTTTATGCTTAGATTGCTAATTGCCCTTATATTTAAAAATAAAAAAATGTGTAAGAGTAAAGTATAATCGACCCACTGAGGGGAGGCGGTGGTCAATCGTTGACCAACTAGGGAAGGGAAGATTTGCTTAACTTGTACACACAAAAACATGTTCAATAAAACGGTTGCTTAAGCTGCGGCTTTGTCTAATCTCGTGTAATGTGTATGCGACCCGCTAAGGGGAGGCGGTGGTGAATCATCGACCAGCTAGTGAAGGGAAGGTATACGGAGCATTAAGGTTGCTTACAGGGGCTCAAGAAACAGACAAAGCCGCCTTTCTATAAGTGCACTTAAGTAAGCGTCTTCTGCTATTTCTCCTCTTGCTGTGATGGAATGATCCAGTAAAAACATTCTGGCCAAGAGCATGAAAAAGTTGAAGAAGAAATATAAAAAAAGAGAACAAGTGTTTTAATTTTTCTTTAGAAAAGGGCAATCTAGCAACTTTGTATAGAGCATATCATAACGAATGTTTTCTTTGCATGGTTTATTCGAAATCCTATATAAAAGGAGATTGTTAAGACTATTTAATTTATTAAGCTCTCTCTTTTCTAAGGTTGGAATTTGATAAACTTAATGTATGCATTTGGAAAGTTTTAATTCCTAAGATCAATTGCCTCATATGCATGGATGTGTTGTGAATCTTCAGAAGATTGTTTATTGAAAATCAGATAAACCAAGGCAACTCAATTTCTTGAAAATCATTCACATTCTTTGCTTGAGGACAAGCAAAAGGCTAGCTTGGGGGAATTTTACAAGTGCTAGCTTGGTAGCATTTTTACCCTAGGTTTAATATTGAAACATGCAAAATCATACTCAAAACTCCTCTGATGCAACATTTTATGTGCAAAATTTAATTATTTTCATAAATTGCTTTCACGGTTGTATTCATCATGTTTCAGGGATCAAATCCTCCAAATTTGAGGCAATATTGACCACATTTGAGCCTCCAACGACCAAGAAACACAACTGGAGAAGCAAAAGAGTGCTGGTCGAAGTCGAATTGGCGAGCAAAAATTCAAATCCGTACAAAACCGGGCACTAAAAGGACTTTTACTCAAAAAGGACTCTTGCTCAAAAAGAAGACCTGGTGGAATACAACGCGGTCGAAGGAGATTCCTACTCGGTTTCGGCTACGCTGCGTCTGGCCGTAAAAGCGCCACGTGTCCCGGTTGTGATCAAGTCGGTTTCGACCACGCCGCATGTGCTGCTGTGATTGCACCACATGCCCCGGTCGTATTTGAATTGGTTTCCTCGACGCAGTTTTGCTTGGTTTCGATCCAAACTGGTCATTGTGAGGCAGATTTGAGATTTGACCTGGATTGGTCGTGGATGATCCGTTTTGAAGCGGGTTTGAACCAAACTGGTCATTTGTGGGCCGTTTTGATCTTGATTGGACTCAAACTAGTCGAACTTGTTTGGTTTTAGCTAGAATTGGTCGGTTTGAGTCGTATTGGATCAGATGTGGTCGAATCTGGTTGGTTTTGACTCAGATTTATCCACTCTGGCACCGTTTGAAAGCAGACTTCGTCGCCTGCACATCAAGGAGTTATTTTTGGACATGTTTTCCTATGTACTATAAATAGAGAAACTTTTGGCTCAACTAAACATGCTTTACTTTAGGTTTACTAGTAGTTTTTAGCTATTTTTTAGTTTAGAAGAGCCCCTTCTCTATTTTATTGCTTTTGTAAGCCGGTAAGCACGGCAACTTCAATTTCCAAGGAATCAAGTAAGCTTTTATTTATTTCTTCTTTTTATTTCTGCATTATTATGGATTTTAGCGAGTAGATCCCCTCTAGGGTTAGGGATGACCTAATCCTGATGGCGTGATTCTTCCTCGGTCCTTATTTCAAGTTTTGAAGTAATTTCATGACATTTTCTTCCTCCAAACCCTAAATTCTCGTATCTACAACAGATGTAACAGTTGAGTCTTAACCAGAATTTAGGGGAGTTCTTGAGTTCTTAGCATTTTGACACAGAACCTTGAACAGAAGAGAGACTCCTCGCCAAACATGACAGTGGAAGCGATCCTCTGACTGTTGACCCAACGCCCCGAACTAGAAATTTAATTTGTCTTGGAAAACAATTGAATTAACTTACAATCCTCGGACCTTGGATAGAATTACACCAGATGGCTATGGAATTTTTGAAACCCTAGATTTTAATCCCAGCTTGCAAATCCTAGACTGATAGATTTAGTTGTAGAAAAACAACCCCCATAACTCGTTTAGACTTAATCAGTGATTCATTAAGTTAGAAAGATGAATTCTCTTGTTCCTCATGAAATTCGACCCTCAAGTGCTCAACGTTCAACCATTCACTTGCGGTTGTTACACAATCGTGCTCGACCTTTTTGGACGTGATCACCGTCTTCTAGTGAATGCACCTCCCAGGCAGGGTGCTCTCTCCTCTTCAATGGACAGATTCGGTTCTTCACAAAATCCCGAATCACATCTCAGGTTGTCAAACCCTCACTCACCAGGTGAAGGATCTCCTGGGCTTGCTTCTGTAACTCATCGCTGAGATCAGAGGCAGAATCTTTTTCATTGTGTCTCTTTGGCCGACGATTTTTGAAACTAGAGATGGCTGATACTAGCCTATACAGTCTCGCAAGAGAACGAGGACGATGCAAGAAGGCGAGTATTCAGTCGTTCTTTCCTCAGGGACTAGAGAAACGAAGCATGTAAAACTAAACTAAATCAGTGGATAATAAAACCAAAATGGACGAGAGAATGAGGGAGAAAATGTCAGAAGAAAGAAAAGAGAAAGAGAGGGATGGTCTCCTCGACACGCGACTACTGTTCATTCTGGACTAGTGTTCGTAATATGAGCAATAGAAAGAAATCGTGTAGTGGTTGCACGAGAGGCAGCGCAAAAAACCATCATCGATCGCAACCTACGGCGAGCATCAACGAAACACAAGTACAAAGTAAACACTATAGCCCAGCCAACTGCTCTCGACAAATCAACCACAAACAACCAACTTTGTAAAAATCACAATCCAAATCAATTTGCAAATAGATTCAGCACGGCAGGAGATCAAGTCAAGTCAGAAAAGGAATTCGATCAGAATGGACTACAATTCAATGTAAATTGCAACAACATTGAGAAGAAGCAGATGCTGGCTTCACTTAATGAGGAACCCTTTTCAATTCAAGGCAACAAGCACTAAGCCAACAATGTAGACTTGATAATAACAGCACAATCATACAGTTCAATCAAAGATACCACAATCATGATCTAGCATCTCATCAGCCAATATAATTTTCTAGAGGCAAAGCAAAGAATCAATTGAAATGCATCAACACTCAGTTTTTCAAGATGCAGCTCAGAGAGGCAAACTGAGAAACTTCAACTTAACAAGTATGCAATTCATATGAACATTGATTCATCACAATTCGACATCACATCATAAGTTCACAAAATACAACATGTCGAATCAGGCAGGTTTATAACTGAATTGAGGCATCCAACATTTCAAATAAACAGCACAATTGAATCAGACATACAACTTCATACACAAATAAAATAATTCATCTCAATAAGTAGCACATTGTATCACAGATAGATACAAATGAAGTGCATTTCTATTCAATTTAAAAGCAGATGATGGCCCAGAAGACAATTCAATTAACCAATTTAGAAGAGCAGTTCCTCTCAACCACACATGGATAAAAACATTCCAATTCTTTACATGCATTCATCATTTCATACATGAATTTTTCATCTTCATCAACTCATAGCAATCACATAACAGAGGAGAGGGAGAGAATAATCACCAGTATGTGCTGTTGGATAGGTTGCTGGTTCACTGGAGCTGTTAGAGGTGATGCCGTGGCTGATGCCGAAGGAGCAAATGCTGAGATCACCATTGAAGAGGAGCGTGGCCGTCGGTGCTAATGAGGAAGAACGGTGGTGGATCTGGCGGTGGCGCAGGAAAAGCGATGGCACAGCGCGGGCGGTGGTGCTGTGGAGGTGCGGCGCTGACGGGAGGCAGATTCGGTGGGATCGGCGCGACGCCGGCATTGTAGAGGAGCAAATTGGCCAGATCCGGCGGATCTGGCGTGGAAGAGGACGGATCGAGCGGCGTTGGAACAGGATCGGGGCGGCGTATGGGGCGGTGATATCGCGTGGTGTGGAGGCGGCGCGCACGCGGGGTCGGCGTGGCTCTGACAGATCTGTGGCGGGGGTGCCAGATCCGGCGCGGGAGTGGCTGCTCCAGTGTCGTGGCGGCGGATCGGTGACGGGAGGCGCGGCGGAAGCTGCACGCACATGGGATTGGTGGCGAGGGCGGCTGGAGGCGTGGCTCTGTTGTCATGGAAGATGATATGGTGGCACGAGATGGTCGATAAATGGGGAGAGGAAGGAATGGAGAGGAAGGAGAAGAAGGGAGGAAAAAGAAAGGGGAAGGAAGGAAGGAGTAGGAAAAGAGAAGAATGAGAGAGGGAGGAGAGGAAATAAAGAAGGAGGGAAAGAAAAGGGGAGCACGCCTGCGGTGAGGATGAACGGGAGTGGAGAAGGTGAAATGTGGTGAGAGAGGATGAAGGGGGAGAAGACCGGTGGCTCACCGGAGAGGGAAAAGAGGAAGAAAGGAAGAAGGAGACTGGCGGCTTATCGTCGGCTTGGACCTGGCCGCCGGCGGCAAGCTCGCCGTGGTTGGGAGAGAAGAACAGTGGGGCAGATTTAGGGTATGTGCCAAGCCGAATTGCAATAGTGGCGGCTAAGAGTTTATTTGTCTTGGCTGTTTTGCAGAGGGAGGTTCTTAGGTTCTAGAAATTGCAAACTGGCCTTAGCTGCTAGGTTTGGTTGTTCTAGACTCCCGGTGACTCCGATTTTGATGCGGTCAGCTCCTACGCGTCCGTAACGACGCGGACTTCTGTACGGAATCATCCATTCACTAGATCGAGTCAATGAAGCTCATCCATTCAGTAATAAATTGCCCCAATGCGTCGACCTGCGTTTAAAATAAAGAAAACACATAGTCGAGGTCGAACGACAGCCAATACAAATATATTTGAGTATTTGATGATCTTTATGACTGAAATGAGCATGAATGAGGGGAAAATATCCAGAAAATATGTACAAATATGAGAATATCAATGGCTCACTTCAGAAGCCACACTATAGAACCATCACTAATTCCATCCTTGAACAGAGTCACGAAGAGGAAGGAATGGGTAGTCTTTTTTCTCCCTCAGACAGAAGTAGACACACCCAGCAGCATTGGAGCTTTTTAACCACGCCAAAAAATAAAAAGGGTGAAAAGAGGAATGCTGGGCAAATACCCAACATATGACTCACACAGATGCTGGAAAATGACAAGAATCAACACAGATTTGGGATGAAGATTTACCAATTCCAGGCCAAAATGCCCTAAGATGCTAAAAAAAAATTCACTTTTGGGAAGACGAAATCCACAATTTCAGAAAGTAGAGTAGCTTTCCTAAAGCCTAATGAGTAGTTTTCTTTTAGTCTTAACATCCAGAACCAAAAAGATCACAAAAAAGTACCTAGCTCTTTGTTATAGTTCTGTTATTTAAAGTTCTTTTATCAAGTTTTAAATCCTTCGTATCGAGTTTAGTGTTGTTGATCATTTATATATAAAAAAAATATCTGAACAGGAAAAGAAAAGACAAAAGAAAGAACGTGTTGGCACTTGCTTGAAAAATCAATATGCTGCTATTCGAGCCTACAAAGAAGTGCTAGTAGCATTGTTGGTGCGTGTGTATAACACTTTTTTTTTCCAATAGCTCATGCTAGGTTTTGTTGCTAGACCGGCAATCTAGGCATCGTTACTAGTAGGATTACTATTTGATCTTTGTTACTATGAAATTTTTGAACTATTTTTTTTCTTTGCTACATCTTACCTACCTAGCTCCACAAAAACATTGTTAGCGTTTCTGATACAATCATGTGTCCACATCTATTTTACTACCACTGGTACGAGCTACACAATTCATCGAGAAGCATAAGAGCATAGGTAAGTAAGAGGTGAGTTTTGTGATCCCACATATAAACCTATTGTTGTCTTTTCCTTGAGTTACTAACATGGTAGCAGGTTCACAATCAAGTATGCAAGGCGAGAATCAAGGAGAGAATGAAGTCCATAATCTCAAAACACGGATTACAATGTTCGTACAAAATACACAAACCTCCCTACTTCAAGCCATGGAGAGAATGCTCAATGAGAATCTTCCTACAGCTGGTATGAGGGTTCCACGACAACAAAATCCTACAATTCTGTTGCTCGAAGATGATGATATTCCTGCAGCACGAGTGGGCATCAATGATGCACAAGATGGCGTTGCTGCTGCATATGACAATGGCGTTCCACCTGGTGGTAGTGGTCTTCATGGAAGGGACAATCGGCTTGGTCGAGGCCGTGGTGGTGCGCACGGGCGTGGCTTTGGCCCCCGTGAGCACGACATTGATCAGTGTAGGTACGCTGCGCCCACTACGTTCAACATAGTCGATGATCATTACGACGACGCTGATGATGCATGTGATGCATTTGATCCGTTAGAGCGACAGCCACCCCCTAGACGTGGTGGTTACTATGGTAATGGTGGTCGACCATGTGATTATCATCACCGTGATGATCCGTACAGTATGGAAAAAGTAAAGATCAATGTGCCCTCGTTTACTGGACAGGAGAGCCCGGATGCTTATATTGATTGGGAGGAGAAGTGCGATCAGATATTTCGCATTCATGGTTTTTCTGATGCAAAGAGGGTCAAATTAGCTTCAGTTGAGTTCTCTGGTTATGCCCTAACATGGTCGAATCAGTTGCAGGAGGTATTATATGCAGCGGGTCATAATCATATTGATCCTGGAGGATCTTCCAGTACTGATCGCATACGGCTTCCCGACCTTAACCGTGATTGGAAAGGTTTCACGACCATGGATTGGTTCGCAACCACGAAAAGGAATTCGTTCCCTGTTCGGAATTGTAATCCGATCCAAATATATATAACTAAGTCTATCCATTTAGGATTATATGAGTCTAATACATTTAGGTTACTAAGTCTGATACGTACTCATACGATTGGACTATAAATACCTTGTAATATGTATAGTTTAGATCATCGAATACAATCGAAGAGTCATAGAGCTTATTTAAGTCTTAGACACTTATAGTTCATCAATGTAGACGAGTCTGTCTAACGTTCGACGTGTAAAGCCCTCTTTGAAATAAAGAGTTGTGCAATTACTTGAACTGTGTTTTTCGATCAAACTTTGGGTTTTGGTATTTTTGAGTAAGATCCCGTTATTCCACATACAGAATCTGGGCAAGCCTAGTGCGAAAACCAAGGCTAGGTCTCAAACGGATCACATATTGATACTTGGAATGGGGTGAAGTGTGCTATGTGACGCCACTTTCTCCCTCAACATTACCTAAGGGATCTCCATAATAGATCGCAGTGCCTTAGTCAGGGTTCTCGATCAGTAGATGAGTACTACAAGGAAATGGAAGTATTACTGGCACGAATCCAAGAGAGTGATGAAGCTAAGATGGCAAGGTTTCTGCGTGGTTTAAATACTGATATTGCTGATGATGCGAAGCTGTATCCATATAACACATTGTAGGAACTTGTGCACCAAGCCATGTGGATGGAAATGAGAAATCAACGCCGTGCATAGTCCCATTCGTATCCGAACCATTCCACTGCACTGAGTTGGTGTCGTGGTCAGCAGTAGTTTAGAGACAACCCATAGGGCTTTTCAAAAGAAGGTCCTAATCTAGAACAACATCGACCACCATGGCTGGATGATCTTCAGCGCCATCAGCATCTTCACTGGCACCTCAGTCCGGTGGTAGGCGCGCCCCATTGCCAAGAAGGGGGCATCCTCACTACCACAGAAACAGACATCCTGGACGGCACATCACAGACGGTTATGAACTGTTCAATGGAAAACCGTCTGTGAAGGCCTGTCGGGAGAATATGTTCAGATATCACAGACGGTTCTGACGTCAAAAACAACTGTGACAGTAAACCAGACGGCTCTGAACACAAAACCGTCTGTGATAGTATACTTATCACAGACGGCTCTAACCTAAAAACCGACTGTGATATATACAATCGGTTCCCAGCTAAGAACCGTCTGTGATAGTCTAATTATCACAGACGGTTCTAACCTAAAACCCGACTGTGATATATACAGACGGTTCTGAGTTCTGAACCGTCTGTGATAATTAGACTATCACAGACAGTTCGGAACTCAGAACCGACTGTGATTTATACAGTCGGTTGTAAACCACGAAGCGTCTGTGATAGTGTAGTTATCACAGACGGTTCTGATGTATTAACCGACTGGAAAAGTACCGGCGCTTCGAATTCTCAACTGTGATCATTTCTGTCTCCGATCTTCGCGCGCGGCGCCTAGGAGAACACGAAGCATCGCTTTGGAAGTTCTATAAATTGACAAATGGAAAAATTGTCATTTACTTTACAAGTTTTTATAGTTCTCAGACTGTTTGACTCCTTAGCTTCTCTGCGCCAATGGCATCCTCGATGGCATCGTCAGCCTCGCCCTCCCCGGTATGAACTCTCAATCTTTTGGACTTACCCCTGTATTGTTAATCCATGTTCAATACATTCTTGACCTGTTGATTTGCACAGGGAAGGGGAGCCGTGGAAGACACTGCCAAAGTCAAGGCCGAGCTGAGGGCCCTCCAGGAGGAGCACAAGCTCCTCACGGAGAAGCACACTCGGCTACGGCTTGACCTTGACGATCTCTTCCAGCGCATTCAGCGCATGAAGACGGATGGTGACAATGCTAGGGCGAGGACGAGGCGTCTTCGCGAGGAGAAGAAAGCCGCGGATATGACCATCGCTGGCTGCGGTTTGACAATGAAGGATACCATCGCGAAGCTGAGGGAGGTCGCAGGCCTTCTCGACGCTGAAGTAGTTGATCCTGAGAAGGACAACTTGTCGCTGGAGGAGTCCTGCGTCCTGGCTGCAAGTCAAACTGACTTTATTCTAGATGCAGCCAGGGCTAAGACCACTCCTTGACCTAGCATTCTGTATTTTTACTTTTTTTTTGTAAGTGATGAAACAAATTATTGAAAACTTTGTTCTTATGTCAACTTTCTAATTTTCCAGCACATTCTTGGACTGCATGCAATTAATCTTCCCTCTTTCTTTATCTTTCGTTGGCTTTTGTCGAACATTCGACCATACAAAGGTATGTACACTGTGTGCGATCAAGGAACGACTATCGCGATCTTTGGTTTGTGATCGGAGCCCTTGAAATAATATAGAAACAATATAGAGGTCGCAGGTCCCATGCAAATAATATAAAAAGAATATAGAAGTTATATATCAACGTGCTTTGAAATATCACAAACGGTTCTGAGGTAAAAAACATCTGTGATAGTCACATTAGAGACGGTTTTTACGTAAGGCCCGACTGTGATGGTCCCAACAGTGTCCTCGAGTCGACTCGAATTCTTAACCTCTATCAATATCACAGACGGTTCTTAACTCCCAACCGTCTGTGATAGTCCCAACAGTGCAATTCTCTACATGCAATTGTTGATAACCGCACATAATAACTGAGCAGATGAAGAGACTTAATTATTTACTTCAAATTTATTTTGCATCGAATTATGTAATCTGACTCTTCAACTTCCTCTTCTCGAATTCTCGACCTCTATCAATATCACAGACGGTTTTTAACTCCAAACCGTCTGTGATAGTAAGACATATTAAAGACGGTTCGGACATCAGAACCGTCTGTAATATTAAAGCAGACGGTTTTGATCTCCCAACCGTCTGTGATAGTCCCAACAGTGCAATTCTCTACAAGCAATTGTTGATAACCGCACATAATAACTGAGCAGATGAAGAGACTTAATTATTTACTTCAAATTTAATTTGCATCGAATTATGTAATCTGACTCTTCAACTTCCTCTCCTCGAATTCTCGACCTCTATCAATATCACAGACGGTTTTTAACTCCAAACCGTCTGTGATAGTAAGACATATTAAAGACGGTTCGGACATCAGAACCGTCTGTAATATTAAAGCAGACGGTTTTGATCTCCCAACCGTCTGTGATAGTCCCAACAGTGCAATTCTCTACATGCAATTGTTGATAACCGCACATAATAACTGAGCAGATGAAGAGACTTAATTATTTACTTCAAATTTATTTTGCATCGAATTATGTAATCTGACTCTTCAACTTCCTCTCCTCGAATTCTCGACCTCTATCAATATCACAGACGGTTTTTAACTCCAAACCGTCTGTGATAGTAAGACATATTAAAGATGGTTCGGACATCAGAACCGTCTGTAATATTAAAGCAGACGGTTTTGATCTCCCAACCGTCTGTGATAGTCCCAACAGTGCAATTCTCTACATGAAATTGTTGATAACCGCACATAATAACTGAGCAGATGAAGAGACTTAATTATTTACTTCAAATTTATTTTGCATCGAATTATGTAATCTGACTCTTCAACTTCCTTTGCCGTGTTGCAGTTTATCTCCCGAGAAATTGTATATCATGAATTTATTGGCCTTGAAAACCAGTACTAGTGCGCTTTTTAGAACTCGAGGCACCCGCGCATATGAACCGTCACCTTCTGTTTCTATAAATAGCGAAGCTCCTAAATCCCTGTCTTTATTCCCTCCTCAACTCCCACCTTGATGGCGAGCCGAGATTCCAGTGAGGTTATTGAAATTGAGAGTGATGAGGAAGAGATAAGGAATGAACTCGATCAGGATCTTCAGAAAGTAAGTCCTCTCTGAAACTCTAATGCAGATCTTTCTTTTATGACTTGATTACCTCGAAACAAATGCATTTCGAAATCCACAGGTGGTTGAGGAAATGATCCCTCCAAAGAAGAGACTTAGAAATGATGAAAGATCGTACAGTGGAGCTGCAGCGAAGACTCTAGAGGGTGCTGAGGCCTGTGTTGCCACATTGCCCCTTGCAACCCCTCCAGTTGCATCGACTCCACCTTTGGAGATCCACAATAATCCTTCCAATATCCCCTCTCCAACACCTTTGTATCATCAGCTTTTCTGGGGTAAGGCTCACACTTCCACGTCCAAATCCACTCCGAAGCTGGAGAAGCATATGTGCAGGAGGAGAAAGCTGCCTTGTGCAGAACTCTCCAAAAAAAAAAAGAGGCCCTGGAGAAGCATTCTGAGGGGATGTCTTTTGCCATTCTACACTTGGCAGAGTGCATGCTTTGAGTTGCAGCTTCATCTCCACCTTGGTTGTATCAACTTTAATTTCTTGGATGATCCTACTGATGCCAAATCCACTCCTTTGGTGAGAGATGATGTTGATAGTCTTAGAGCCATTGGTAGTTCTCCTGGGGCGGCCAGTGTAGATCCTACTGATGCCAATACGTCCCTAGGAGAACTTTGTAAATTACTTTCGGAACAGGTCGACACTAATCAATTGGTCGCTTAATTAATAGTATCTCTTATGTATGGAAAGATTGTAAGAAATAAGAAATTTCTTTTCCTTATATATCTGGCTTTCGATTGATTATGTAACTGATAATCACCAAATGATGTTCTGTGTAAAAATGTTAACAAGAAAATACTGCTGCGATCAAGACGGTTTTTAACTCAAAACCGTCTCTGCTTGAAAGATTACAGACGGTTTTAATTTCAGACATATATATAAAACAAATATGAAAAACAAGATAAAACCAAACAGTCTGAACGTTCATTTTTGTAAATACTAACATTGAAATAAGATAGAACCAAATATGAAAAACATGTGGAACAACTGATCGATGACCAGTAGTCGAATGCAAACAAAAAAACCGGGATATTAAAGACGGTTCGGACTTTAAAACCGTCTGTGTTATCACAGACGGTGCTGAGGTAAAAACCGACTGTGATAACAACATACACAGACGGTTCTGAGGTAAAAACCGACTGTGATAATAACGTAGACGGTCGGATGTGATAACACAGACGGTTCAGATGTGAGAACCGACTGTCATAATCAAATACACAGACGGTTCTGATGTAAAGCGGACGGTTTGGAGTTCATAAGCGTCTGTGATATTTCTTTTCTTCAATAATGCACCGATATTACCGACGGTATTATATAGAACCGTCTGTACTGAACCTGGTATAAAAGGTCTTTTGGCGGATGTTTTGAGCTAGTCGTACTCTCTTGCTCGACCTACACTGTCCAGTTCGAAGAGATTTGGGGCAAGGAAGAGCGAAATCTCGAAAGGCAGGGGGAGCATTTGGGGGCAAAAATTTGAGGATCGAACCAAGGTTGGTTACTTGCTCCCAAGGCGTACACATTACTTGATTTCATCATCAATATCGATCTCCATTGATTTACTAATTAGCATGTGTATGAATTTGATTTATTGCAGATGGTCCGAGACTGGATGTATAATGACAACCGAGTGGGTGAGGAATACATGAAAGGTGTTTTTGATTTCGAAAAGGTTGCTGTGCAAGACATGGCGAAGAAGGGTTTACCATATATGTACTGTCCTTGTGTAGACTGCCAGAATATTAAGATGTTCACCAACTCATCTCAAATTGTCGCCCACTTGATCCGACGTGGTTTCAAAAAGGGGTACACGTGTTGGGTCCACCATGGAGAAGAGCCAACTGCAGAAACAACTGCCACTCAGGTTGAGGAACAGGACATGCCGGATCCAAACAACGACTTCGACGAGGATATGCCAGAGGATGACCATTTAGATGACATGTTGCGTGATGTCGAAGGAAATTACAGTGAAAGGGGGTTTGGCAAATTCAAGCGCTTGATTGAGGACTCAGAGAGGCCGTTGTTCCTTGGTTGCAAGTCGAAATACACAAAGTTGGCCTCTGTGCTTGAACTGTTAAAATTGAAGGCAAGCAACAGTTGGACCGACAAGAGTTTCACAGCACTGTTAGATCTTTTGGCGGACATGCTCCCGGAAGGAAACGAGTTGCCAAAAAACACCTACCAAGCGAAAAAGCTGTTGTGTCCTTTGGGAATGGAAGTAGAAAGGATACACGCATGCCCTAATGATTGCATCCTTTACCGTAACGACTACAAAAATATGCATGTTTGTCCGGTGTGCGGCGCATCCCGCTATAAGCGTACTAAGGACCGAACAGACGATGGCGACTGCACGGAGATAAAGGAAGGACCTCCTGCTAAGGTGTTGTGGTATTTGCCAGTCATTCCCCGCTTGCAGCGTTTGTTTGCAAACCGTAAAGAGGCAAAATTACTGCGTTGGCACTCGGAAGACCGGAAGAAGGATGGAAAGTTGAGACACCCCGCTGATTCTTCGCAGTGGAGAAACATCGACAGGGAATTTGTTAACTTCGGAGCAGAATTGAGGAATATAAGGTTCGGGTTGAGTACCGATGGAATTAATCCTTTTGGTAACATGAGCAGTCGGCATAGCACTTGGCCGGTTCTTTTGTGTATCTACAACCTTCCTCCTTGGTTGTGTATGAAGCGCAAGTACATCATGATGTCTCTACTTATCTCAGGACCAAAACAACCCGGAAACGATATTGATGTGTACCTAGCACCATTGATAGAGGATCTCCTAACAATGTGGAACGAAGGGGTGCAGGTATGGGACGCATACAAACGAGAGAACTTCATCCTACGTGCTATGATATTCTGCACCATCAACGATTTCCCAGCCCTTGGAAATTTGTCGGGCCGTACTACGAAAGGAGCCAAAGCCTGCCCCCACTGCGAAGATGACACTGAGAGCGTGTGGCTGAAGAATTGCAGGAAAACAGTGTACATGCGTCACCGTAGGTTTCTTCCGAAGAATGACGCGTACCGTAAGAGGAAGAGGGAATTTGACGGCCACAACGAAGATGGTTCAGCCCCGAAGCCTATGCGCGGGAAAGATGTTTACTCACGGGTGAAGGACATAGACGTTGTGTTTGGAAAGGGTGGTAAATTGAAACCCCGCACGAAGAACACTTGGAAGAAGAGATCGATATTTTGGGACTTACCGTATTGGGAGCATTTAGAGGTTCGTCATTGCATTGATGTCATGCATGTAGAGAAGAATGTTTGTGACAGTTTAATCAGCCTATTGCTGAACATTCCAGGGAAGACAAAGGATGGCATCAATGTGCGGCGTGACATGATCGAAATGAGAATCAGGCCCGAGCTAGCACCGAGAGAGGACGATAAAGGCCGTATATACCTCCCCCCCGCATGCTACACTTTGTGCAAGGCTGAGAGGACAGAACTCTGTAAGTGTCTCCATGGTGTTAAAGTTCCATCGGGTTACTCCGCAAATATGAAAAAGCTTGTGTCCATGGGCGATTTGAAATTGCTGGGTATGAAGTCTCATGATTGTCACGTGTTGATGACACAAATGCTTCCTGTTGCCATCCGGAGTATTCTGCCGCATAAGGTCAGAGAGACGATCACGAGGCTATGTTTTTTCTTCAATGCAATTTCTTCCAAGGTCATTGATCCCGATGGACTGGATTCTTTGCAGAGCGAGGTGGTTCGAACTCTCTGTCAACTTGAGATGTATTTTCCTCCATCATTTTTTGATATCATGGTCCATCTCACCGTCCACCTTGTCAGAGAAATCAAGATATGTGGACCCGTGTTCCTACGTTATATGTATCCATTCGAGAGGTACATGGGTGTACTTAAGGCCTACGTGAGGAATCGGTCCCGGCCCGAGGGTAGCATTGCCGAAGGTTATGCAGCGGAAGAGGTTGTTGAGTTCTGCGTCGATTACATGGCCGAGGTAGAAGCAATAGGAGTTCCTGTGTCACGAGGGGAGGCTTGATGGTGTTGGCACTATCGGACGGAGAGCCATCACTCCTGATTTCGATATGTACTCGAAAGCTCATTTTTGGGTCTTGCAACACATGACGGAGGTGTCTCCGTACATCGACGAGCACAAAGAGATGCTACGACAAGACAATCCTCGCCGATCCGAGGTTTGGATCACGGGACAACATAACAGTCGATTCAACGCGTGGATGAAGGTGCGAATCACCGGAGAGTCCGCAAGTGAGAACCTTAAATGGTTGGCAAAAGGGCCCACGTTTACTGTACATACTTGGCAGGGATACGACATCAATGGGTACACATTTTACACGAAAGCTCAAGATCGAAAGAGCACTGTGCAAAATAGTGGAGTGAGCGTAGAAGCTTTCCATGAGGGGTTCACCAAGACAGGCCCAACAAGGGTAGTACGTGGATTGAACTCGTACTACGGGTTCATTGAAGAAATTTGGGAGCTCGATTACGTACTGTTCAAGATTCCCCTGTTTCGATGCCGATGGGTCCAAATCCCACAGGGTGTGAAGGTTGACAGTTACGGTTTCACTTCTGTGGACCTGGATCGCGTTGCTTATAAAGATGAGCCATTCATACTTGCAAATCAAGCCATTCAGGTCATTTATGTCACTGACCCGGCCAATAAGAAGTGGCACATCGTCCTTCATGGCAAGAGAAGGATTGTTGGAGTTGAAAATGTCGTAGACGAGGAGGAATACAATCAATTTGATGAGATTCCTCCATTTGGAGATGGCGTACAGGTCGATACTGAAGACACCGACGAAACCAGTTACGTGCGTATGGATCACCAGGAAGGGTTATACTTTAAAGGTAATCAACTGTACGTCTTATCTCTCTGTTTCCATCGGCATAGCTTATATCTCCTGTAATTCTCGTATTTGCAGGGCCGCGGCAAGTGGAAAGTTGAGGATAACATGGCTGTGTACGTGCAAATTGTCGGTGAAAGTTCCCATTTGTAAATTTAACATACAATATTACGTGGAGAATGCTCAAGTTACAGAGCATTTGGACTACATTGTAACCAATTATCGGATATACGTACATAGTAACCAATTTACAGAGTATTTGGACTACATTTGAAATATCTGAGTGTTCATTTAAAACATGTTTTCGAGCATTCAGAGTTGAAAGCTACAGATCAGTTTCAATTTGTAAAACTAACGTTCAATAGAGAGATTATCAAGGACGGTTTTGACCTAGCACAGACGGTGCACAGTCGGTTCTAACCTCACAACCGTCTGTGATAATCTCTCACTATGTAGATTACCACAGACGGTCTTTATTTTAGAACCGACTGTGATAATATTATCACAGACGGTTATATATATAAAACCGTCTGTGATATTTTCAACAGTGTCCGACTCTTCGAGTTCTTAACGTGCACCGTCGGTTCTCAATTCCAAACCGTCTGTGATAATCTCAGGCACAGTCGGCTCTCAACTCAAAACCGTCTGTGATAATCTCTCTGGTGACTACGATTATTATAGACGGTTTCGATGTGAGAACCGACTGTGATATATACTATTATAGAGGGTTCGTATGTGAGAACCGACTGTGATAATACCGACGCGGTACATAGTTCAAGGCGGGCTTTATCCCGCTCATTCTACTTCGCCCTAGCTCTGTTTGCCCTAGCTCTCTCCGCCCTCGCACCGTCCGTCGCGATCACCTCCATCGCCTCCCACCTTCTCCTCTCCGTCCGTCGCGATCACCTGCATCGCCTTTCCACCGTCAGGCGCGATCACCTCCATCGCCCTCCCGCCTCCGACGCGATCACCTCCATCGCCTCCCCACCGTTTCTGTCATTCTTGTATGGGTTTTGTTATAGAATTATTAGTTGCATATTTACTTAAACTGTTCTCTCTTTCACTTATGTTAGGAACTATGTCTGGTGACGAAATGCACCACTCGGGGACTCAGGGTGACCTCGCTGGCGATGAGACGCCTGGGCCGGAGGTCGCCTCGTCCGCCGTGACCCCGCAGAAGAAGGGAAAGGGGCGTGGCCGGACGACATGCGCGCGTCTGAACAAGGGGGAAAAGCAGCACGTCCAGTTCGACGACAATGGTGTGCCGGAAGCTCCGCCCAAACTTGTCGGTCAGTACCGCTCACTATGTGGCAAAGTGGCAAGGGAGCGGGTGCCCATCACCACCTCCGACTGGGGTCAAGTGCCCCCAGAGTGCAAGGATGCGCTGTGGGAAGAAGTGCAGGCGGCGTTTCACATTCCGGAGGATCGCCACTTCACCGTCCGCCGGAGGACACTTATGTCAATAAACAAGGCGTGGAGGAACTTCAAGAGCGAACTTGTCAGGCACTATGTGAAGGAGTCGGCGACCCCCTTCAATGACTACCCTTTCGTGACTCCCGAGGCATGGTAGCAGTTCGTAGAGATGAAGGGCAAGCCTGAGTTCCAGGAGCTTAGTGCGAAGGCCCAGGCTAACCAGGCCAAGAACACCCACCCACACAGACTAGGCACCGGTGGGTATGTGGGGAAGAAGGCGCTGTGGAGGAAGCAGGACGAGGAAGCTTCACAGTCTTCGGCCGGCAGTCCTTATGCGGGCATAACGGACGTGCGCGCCCGCAATTGGTGCCGAGCTAGATTGACGATGGACTCCTCCGGAAGCGTCTCCGTGAATAACCCTGCGGACAGGGAAGTGATCGACCGACTGGTAAGATTGTCCGATCACATACTATCCTCATAACACGCATGCAATGGGCTGTATTGCTAAGTTGTCCTGTTGCAGGTGACGCTGAGTGCGCAGGCGGCATCCGGAGAGTTCAACCCGAGGAGGGACAGGGATATCCTCACAGCGGCGCTAGGAAACAAGGAGCATCCAGGCCGCGTGCGCGGCCTCGGCGCCACTGTGCCTTGGAGGCATGGTTTCCCCGATGATGAGGAGGCGGCTAAAGAGGAGAAAGAGATCCCACCAAGCCCGCGATGAACGGCTGAAGGAGGAGATGCGATCGGAGTTCGCTGTTCGGGACAAAGCACTCCTGCAGCAGTTGTCGGAGATGCGGTCCATGTACGAAGAGCTAAGAAAGGCGACCCAGGGCACCCCTGTTCTAGCAGCTGGCGCAGACCCAGCGGAAGTACCGACCCCCATTGGCCACCGTAGTAGCTGCGCGTCTGCGCCGGGGTCTTCGCAGACGGAGCCCTCTCCTCCAAAGTATCCGGTGGACTCTCTGCAGGTAATGACCGTTAATGCGCACTGTTTGTCTATGTTAATTCATTCGAAAGTGAGAAGCGGTGAAATTCAACATGTTAATGCGCACTGTTTGTAGGAACCCGCCTCCTGCAAGCTTATGGTCCTGGCCGGTGTCTTCCCGATCAAGGCTGCCCGTGGGATGGCGCAACCATGCACGGCCGGGGCCACAATCCATGGTGCCCCTCTATGTGAGGGTTTTGCACGGGTCCAGGTGGACAGTGTCTTTGACCATTGCAAGGGTTTTCCGTTGGAGAAGCCGCCGAACGACGAGATTACCACTCTAGGGGATGCGGTGCACACGTTCGTGCAATGGCCCAAGAAAGACATCGTCCTGTATGAGGTAATTCCCCCACCAGTTTCATAATTTGTACTGTAATAATAGCCCTCAGAGTTAGTGTCCTAATACGTAGGTTCTTACATCGCAGACATCACAGACCGAGACGCGGCCTACTAGCCAGCATACCCCTTCGACGACGAAGCTGACTCCGAGTAAGAGGCAACCATTCAAGAAGCTGGCTATGAGGGGAAAAGCAAAGAAGAGCCCGTCGAAGGAGAGCGAGAAGAGTGCTCCAGCTCTCATGCCGTTCTCTCTGGGGATGCCCATGGCCTCCGATACCGCAATTTCGAGCATGGGGTTAGCATGTCAGAGCCTGCATGCATGGTACATGAGGAGGACAAACCAGACCAGGACGCAGCGTCCGACGCACATCATGGTCAAGTACACCGTGGCAGAGTTCCATCACGACGTTGGGACCTACTCGGTGACCTTCGAAGACCTGCACAATTTGCTAAACAAAGATGCGCTCGACTTGTCAATCCTACGGTCTTGGGTGCTGTAAGTATCCTACTATCCGTGCATATACGGATATATGTCATTTATTAATTGGTTACTTCCGTGCAGCTGCATGGCCAACTATGCCAAATCCAAGGGCATACCTGTTGGTTTTTTGGACCCCCAGATGGTAGCCGAGGTGATGTTTAGGACTGACACAGACTTCGTTGTCGACTACATCAAAAGAGGGTTGCTTGCTCAGGTCGACAAGGAGTATATACTTGTACCCTACAACCAGAGGTGAGTGCTTTCATCAGTACTTCACCCGTAGATTAGTGTCTCCATGTGCACACCCCCAAATTTAGATTAAATTTTTAATTCTCTACGTGTAATATGTAGCTACCACTGGATCCTGCTGCTACTTATTCCGAAAAGCAACAAGGTGTTCTACCTTGACTCATTGCAGAGGAAAGGGTACTCGTATTCCGGCGCACGAGATGTATTCGGAAGGTGATCTGGACCTGTCTTGCATGCATCTAGATTTACTGTCCTCAAATTGTCAATTTCGGCTATCCTCAAACTGTCAATTTTGACTATCTACAGGGCTTTCACGAAGTACTTTGCCGAGGTAGGGACACAAAACGAGCGGCGAGCCGATAAGTTTCAGTGGTTACAATTTTCGGTACAAATTTCAACTGAATCTGTTTTATTTTATAACTTGTCCCCACCTAACTCTCGGTCTGTAAATTGGCAGTGCCATCAGCAGCCGGACGACAATACATGTGGGTTCTACGTGATGCGCCACATGTATGACCTGATCATCACCCCTCACCGGCCCGATTTCCCCGAGGTATTACAACTGCTCCCCTTAATTTGTCTCCATTTGACAGAATTTACAACTTAATTCAGCTAATTTTTTATGTACCAACTCTTGCTGCAGGGGGTCGACTTCCCTTCAGAAAGCCTTGACCCTCGGCAGATTAGTAATGTCCGAGGGATGCTCGCTGAGTTTTTCCTTTCGGAGGTCATATCACCCAAGGGGAAGTTTAGGGACCCGCAAGGTTCGTATTAGTGCGGCCTTACATTTATTTGTACATCTAACACACTTTAATTGTCGATTACATTTATTTGTTCAATTGTACATATTTCTGAGTTCTGTGCTGTATATATGAAATGCTATACAGAGAGGGGTGCAAATATATTTGAGTACTGCATGTGCATATGAAACTGTATATATTTGAGTACTGTACAAATATAATTCTGAGTTCAATTGTACAAATATATATGCATGAGACTGTATATATTTGAGTACTATGCATGTATGAAATTCATGAACTGTATATATGAAAATGCAATTTGTACAGAGGACATCTGTGAATGTTATAATCTCAGATGGTTTGTAAGATCAAAACCGTCTGTGCATGCACAGACGGTTTTGATCTTACAAACCGTCTGAGATTATAACAGTCACAGATAATAACACATCGCAGATGGTTTTGACCTCAGATCCGCCTGTGATATCAGACTATCACAGACGGTTCTGAGATAATAACACTATCACAGACGGTTTCAATATTAACACCGTCGCTGATATCGCAGATTGGTTTAACCTCCAAGCCGTCGGTAATAATATGAGTATCACAGACGGTTGTGAGATCAAAGCCGTCTATGAATTATGACTATCACAGTCTGTTATAACATCAAAGCCGTCTGTGATACTCATACTAACACAGACGGTTCTGATGTCAAAGCCGTCTGTGTATACTCAAATATCACAGACGGTCGAGAACAGAACCGTCTGTGATACTCATACTAACACAGACGGTTCTGATGTCAAAGCCGTCTGTGTATACTCAAATATCACAGACGGTTTTGTTCTCACGTCTGTGATAGTATGAGTATCACAGACGGTTCTGATGTCAAAGCCGTCTGTGATACTCATACTATCACAGACGGTTCTGATGTCAAAGCCGTCTGTATATCACAGATGGTTCTGATGTCAAAACCGTCTGTGTATACTCAAATATCACAGACGGCTCTGAGAACAGAACCGTCTGTGATAGTGTGACTATCACAGACGGTTCTTACCTTATAACTGTCTGTGAAATATGAGTATCACAGACGGTTCTGACCTTATCACAGACGGTTCTGACCTTATATCAGTCTGTGAATGGATATATCACAGACGGTTGAAAACATCAAAAACCGTCTGTGATAGTGCATGATTATCACTGACTCGAATATCACTGACGGGTAAGAACCGTCTGTGATGTCTGTTTTGACCCGACTGTGATGATGAATTCTGTAGTAGTGCCTCTTCGACACCGAGTGCATCATCTTCTTCTCATAGCCGTGACATACAATGTTTTAAGTACCAAGGGAGAGGACGCATAGCTTTGGAATGCCCTAGTAGGAGGGTACTGTTGGTTAATGCTGAGGGTGAGTGGGAGTCCGACAGTGATTCCGAGGATACTTTTCTTACTAATGATTTTTCAGCTCACAACAGTCATGGGGAGGACAAGGAAGGTACTGTTTTTAGTCATGACCATGTGGGAGGAGAAGCCTTGGTCGTATGCCGTGTTCTTAGTGCCCAGGCGGTCAAGGAAGATAAGGGGCAGTAGCAGAACTTGTTTCATACATGTTGTTTGGTGAATTCTAAGGTCTATCGTGTTATTCTTGATGACAGCAGCTGCAATAACATTGCTAGTATAGAGATGGTCGAAAAGTTAGGCCTACAAACAAAGCGACATCCTCATCCTTATCATATGTAGTGGTTGCATGACTGTGGTTCTATGTGAGTTACAAGCATGGTTAGAATTCCCCTTACTGATGGTACCAATCATGATGTGATCGAATGTGATGTAGTTCCCATGCATGCTTGTCACCTCTTATTGGGACATCCTTGGTTATTTGATCGAGATGTACAAATCAGTGGTCGTACAAATCGGCTCTCCTTTGAGTATAAGGGGTAGAAGTTTACATGGCTACCCATGACACTCGACGAAGTATACAAAGATGAACAGAATAAGAAATTGCGGCAAGAGCGAGAGAGCAAGAAACAATCTTGAGTGCGCCACAAAAATAGTGAGGGAGTGTTCCCACAGCCAAAAGCTCCACGACCAAAGATAACCGAGCAAAAGGGAAAACAGGGATTCGTTATGATGGCTAGGAAGGGGGACTTAAATGAATTCAGAGATCCAAATGCTACATTCTTTGCACTCTTATACAAAGAGACTTTTCTTTTGACTAATGACTTACACTCTATCGTGCCTAGTGCTATTGTTGATCTTTTGCAGGCATATGAGGACGTGTTCCCCGATAAGGTACCACCAGGGCTGTCACCTAAGTACGGGATTGAGCATCAAATTGATTTGGTACCAGGAGCCCCATTGCCAAATCGGGCACCTTACCACACTAATCCGAAGGAGACTAAGGAAATTCAGCGCCAAGTTCAAGGACTTCTTGATAAAGGCTATGTTAAGGAAAGACTTTCTCCTTATGCTATTCCGGTTCTTTTAGTTCCAAAGAAAGATGATACTTGGAGGTTGTGTGTGGATTGCCGAGCACTAGTACAGAAAAGCTTTCTTCTAACGGTAAAAATACACTTCTACTAATGGTTTTTGTATCGATAGAGATAGACACGATAGAACAAGACAAGCCATTTTCTAACAGTAAATAACCATTAGGAAAAGTGGCCTATTCTAATGGCATTTTCTGAGATAACTGGTAGAAAAACCGATCTAGTCTAACAGTTAACTAGCACTATCCGTTTGAACTTTTCAATATTTTCTGACGGTAACGTGTATTGAACCGTTAGAAAAAAATAGTATTTTCACAGTTGTGTTTGAGTTTATTGTCAGAAAAACTTACACTCTTCTAATGGTTTATTAAGAGTATACCGTTAGAAAAAAAATAGTATTCTCACAGTTGTGTAGTAGTTTACCGTCAGAAAAACTTACACTCTTCTTACGGTTAATTAAGAGTATACCGTTAGAAAAAATAGTATTCTCACGGTTGTATAGTAGTTTACCATCAGAAAAACTTACACTCTCCTAACGGTTAATTAAGAGTATACCGTTAGAAAAAAAGTAGTATTACCACCGTTGTATAGTAGTTTACCATTAGAAAATGTTGTTGTTTTCTAACTCTGTTTGCTATTTAGCCATTAGAAAAGTTTGGATACACAATACAGTGCAGATGCAAAAAAGGGTACATTCACATGTACATACACTGAACAGTTATTCACATTTGTACACATTCAATTTATTCACATATATACGAACCAACACAAATACTGACCAATGGACAGTTATTCACAGTTATTGGATACAAATACTAACCAATAAGACTGTAAACAATCTATGCACACAATGTAACCACTCGAGCAATTTTGCAGCTATGGCTACTTGGCTCTAGAGAACATATCACTAGTATAGAAATGCAATCTACTAACCCCTATCTTCTAACGATTATTAGCGATTTAGAAGAAAACCGTTAGAAAAGGTGCCTCGCAGACGTAAAAGGCATAAGAGAGGCATTTTTACTATCGGTTTGTACGAAATTTACCAATAGAAGAAGCATAATGATTTACTCTATCGGTGATGAACATATTTATCATAAGAAGAGATGCATAAGTACTGACGGCAGACTATTGTGTACTGTTAGAAGAGTTCGACTTCTACAAATAGATTTATTCTATTGGTACTGTATGTTTATACCGTTAGAATAGATCCCACAATTACTATCGGTAGGCTGTTGTGTACCATTAGAGCCGTTCGCCTTCTACAAATAGCTTTATTCTATCGGTACTGTATGTATATACCGTTAGAAGATTTAACAAATTCCTATCGGTAGGCTGTTGTGTACCGTTAGAACCGTTCGCCTTCTACAAATAGCTTTATTCTATTGGTATCGTATGTATATACCGATAGAATATTTCACAAATTCCTATCGGTAGTTTGTTGTGTACCGTTAGAACTGATCTAGTACTATAAATGCCCGGGTATGGCTCTTCCATTCGAACATTTCCTCGGGCGCTTGTAGCCCTAACCCGTATGCTCCATGGACGGCCGATGCACCTCCACCGGCGACCGCTGCACTTCCGCACCTCCATTGATGCCCACTAGATTTCGTCATGGCAAGCTAGGTATGTAAAATTTCGGTAATATTGTTAAATTATTCTAATCCGATTATGGCAATTATCCTGTAATTTTTGTATCCTTCATTTTGGTGTGTCTTCTTTTCAATATGATTATGTCCGGTGTCTTGTTCCTGTTTTTTATTAAAACAACTAAATAATATCATTGTGGGACAGATTATGTTCAATTGTTTGCTGATCCTATCAAACTAAGAAACTTATCAGGATATTTGCAAGACAAACGCTAGCTAACATAGTCAAATGCCAATAAGAGTATAAATGTAATATCTTCATCTCTCAGTAGGTTACTCAATGCCAACTGGGACTTAGTAACAATTGAAATTGAAAGATCATGAAATTGAAGATGAAATTGAAAGATCATGAAATTGAAATTGAAAGATATTTGTAATTGAAATTGAAATTGAAATATCATGAAATTGAAAGATCATTAATATCAAGATATTTACAATATCATGAGATACACAAATATCTTGATCTCTCTGTAGGTTGTTCAATGCCAATAACATAGTCAAATGCCAACTAGCTTGCTTAATGATCAAGTGCATGTAAAAAGTTCATTAAATAATTAATATATGTATATTGGCAAGGTAATTTCTTCTGATGAAATAGAGTAGAAATGTAATATCTTGATCTCCAGTTGCAAGTTGATGTTACTATGACAAAGCACAACCTAACCTTCAGTTGGTAGTCCTTCTCAGATAGGGAGTCATTTAGGAAACAGTAAACAATCTTAATTTGCTCTAGAATGCCTATTTATGATCTGTGTAGGTCCTTGGACGATGCTCATGAGGGGCAACGTATTTCACAGTTCTTTGTCGTAGTACGCTGCCTACGTTGGCTTGTTGGCGAAAGAAAGGGTGAAGATCACCATGGAGAGCTGGAAGGACGTGAAGGGCGAGATCTTAGTTGGCTCGGTTGAGAAGATCCTCAAGCCTGGCATGTTTCTCAAATCAGGACCAATAAAAAGCATCTTACATTTGTATCGGTGATTTCCTCGGGCTCAGACTCGATCAACTCAACTCAACTCAACTCAACACATTTGAGGCACCATTCCTTCAAGAAAATGGAAGAGGAAACCACTTATATTACTGAGTTGAGTTGATCGAGTCTGAGCCCGACGAAATCACCAATACAAATGTAACTCAACGCCAGTTCTAGCTCCTCGGGGGTCTTTGAACTGAACTCCTATGGTTAAGTCAAATGTGGTTCAGACATTTGCTGTTTCAGATTAATGGATTTTTGATGTATCAGGTCTAACTTGTAGTCGGTAGTTACATTGTCGCAACTTGCAAAGGTTCTCTTTTATGTAAAATTTATGGGCCACTGGGTCCTCGTGACGATAGGTTGTTAATTTCAGACGTGACTTTTCTAATATACATCGAATGTGTGAATTGTTGTATTTGTATATTGTTGTATATTTGTGTATCATGTATTGCTATTTGGAACATGAACTTGAATGTGTACATCGGATCGAGTATTTGTGTATTTAATTGTATTGGTAGGTAGGTGTACATGTGTATTTGTACTGCTGTTTCAGACATGCAATTGAATTAGTGAACTGGCATGTGTATGTGTGTACCTAAATTGCTGTGTCATGCATGAATCAGCTGTTTGCTTTTGTTTCAGCCATTAACTAGAATGAGTTTAAATAGTACTCATTTTTTATGTTTCCTCTTGCATTTTCTTGAAGGAATGGAGGCAAACCAAGATCTCATTTAAGTAGAGATTTTTAATTTTTTTGGCAAGATGAAGTATCAAGTACCTAAGAAAAGTATTTTTGTGTCTCCTACTTAATCTACAAATTAGCATCTCTTGAAATATTTCTTTATCTTCTAGTTAAGATCTGTTTGATGTTACATTGTGTTTAGAAATGATTATTTGAATGCTTGAACTAGTGTGCATGTGTTTACTTAGATCGCTGTGTTATGCATTACCCAGCTTGCTTTTGTTTCAGCCATGTAGCAGTACCTGTTCTAACGGTAAATACACATATTTACCGATATAAAAAACACATGTATTTGCATATGTGCCTTAGGCATGCACTTTAATGTGAGAACTGGTGTGCATGTGTGTACTTAGATTGCTGTGTCATGCATTACCCAGCTTGCTTTTATTTCAGCCATTCACCAGTACCTGTTCTAACAGTAAATACACATTTTTACCGATAGAACAAACACATGTATTTGCATATGTGCTTCAGGCATGCACTTTAATGTGAGAACTGGTGCGCATTTGTGTACTAATATTGTTGTGTCATGCATTACCCAACTTCCTTTTGTTTCAGCCATGCACCAGTACCTGTTCTAACGGTAAATACACAATTTTATTGATAGAACAAACACATGTATTTGCATATGTGCCTTAGGAATGTACTTTATGTGAGAACTGGTGTGCATTTGTGTACTAAGATTGTTGTGTCATGCATTACCCAGCTTGCTTTTGTTTCAGCCATGTAGCAGTACCTGTTCTAACGGTAAATACACATATTTACTGATAGAAAAAACACATGTATTTGCATATGTGCCTTAGGCATGCACTTTAATGTGAGAACTGGTGTGCATGTGTGTACTTAGATTACTATGTCATGTATTACCCAGCTTGCTTTTGTTTCCACCATGCACCTGTACCTGTTCTAACGATAAATACACATATTTACCGATAGAATAAACACATGTATTTGCATATGTGCCTCAGGCATGCACTTTAATGTGAGAACTGTTGTGCATGTGTGTACTTAGATTGCTGTGTCATGCATTACCCAGCTTGCCTTTGTTTCAGCCATGTAGTAGTACCTATTCTAACGGTAAATACACATATTTACCGATAGAAAAAATATATGTATTTGCTTATGTGCCTCAGGCATGCACTTTAATGTGAGAACTGGTGTGCATGTGTGTAATTAGATTGCTGTGTCATGCAATACCCAGCTTGCTTTTGTTACCAGTACATGTTCTAACAGTAAATACACATATTTACCGATAGAAAAAACACATGTATTTGCATATGTGCCTCAAGCATGCACTTTAATGTGAGAACTGGTGTGCTTGTGTGTACTTCGATTGCTGTGTCATGCATTACCCAGCTTGCTTTTGTTTCAGCCATGCACCAGTACCTGTTCTAGTGGTATATGTGTGTTTTTACCGATAGAAGATGTGTGTACAAAATTCCCAGCACATAGTCTAACGGGGATTTTGTGTATTTACCGTTAGAAATGGATCCAGTATAAGTGAAATCCCACTCGACCATTGCTGAGCTGCTGTCTTGTTCTGTTGCACTCTGTCTCCCTCTGTTTGCAGCGAGAGTTCCGCGCTCGAAGCTACACTGCTAGAGTGATAAGGGCAAGCTGGAAGGAAATTGATTGGACCCCTCTCTTTAATGTAAGCTTAATTGTCATCACTTATCTCTCTCTCCCTCCCTGCTTTCAAGCTAGCTTTGTTGCGTAGTTCCAAGCTTGTAGCTCCAAGCTTGGGAGCTAGCTGGAAATGCCTCATGTTTTAGGAGCTCACTAGCTTGTATTGTGTAGTTAGGTTAATTAGTGTTAATTTTGTCAAGCTAAGGTTTAACACATCAGTTGTAAGAGGCTATATGTACATGTACATATACATAACTTAATCGGGCAGGTTTCATGCATTCCTAACTCGTTAAATTTTGTTAATTGTAGATGGACAGGAAATATTGGATGTATGGAATAAAACGTACTACTCCTGAATATTTGGATGGTGTGAATGGTGACGAGGATTATCACCCGAGCTAGTTCAGAGAAATATATGTCTGGTTTAAGACAGAATCAGATTAGACGTGTGTCCATAAGTCCGTCGCTATGGTCTCAGATGACCTAAAGGGCGCGGACATAGAGATAATTCATGATTGCAACCTTTGCGCGATCATAAGGCCGCAGACAGTGCCCGGTCAGGAGATTGCAGACAGTGCGCGGTCATAGGGTCGTTGATTATCTGCGACCAGAATAATTTGAGAAGGCCTAACTCTTTGAATGGGCATATCCTGAGAATCATGAAGATATTTCCACGTATGAAGACAACTGCCAGGAGGTTAACATGTGCAGTTATCCCTTGATTGCACGTGTTAAGCCTGCGTCGAAGTTAAGTGCAGTTAACGAAACTGCATCCTAACAACTGTCCAAGGCCGTGTTGCATTGGCGCCCTTTTGTCCAGTATAAAAAGGTAGTCAATGCAAATAGTTAATGATTCAGTCAAGCATACAAGCACTACCAGGCATCCAACAAACCAGAAGACTTAGATATAGTTAGATAGACACTAACACTGAAGAGATCATCAACTGTGATCATCTTTTCTTCCCTCTTGTAAAATATCTTATTTGATATAATGAAATCACAACAGGACGTAGGGCTGTTACTCCTACCATCGAGGGCCCGAACCTGTATAAAATCCTTTGTGCCCCTATAGACTTGACTCATCCTACCTTCCCGGAGGAGCACCCTGAAAGGTGCCGCAACTCACAAATTTGCATAAGATCGACTAAGGACCCCGAGTCTAAATCGACGACAGCTGGTGCCCACTGTGGGGCCTTTTCTCAAGGTGATTTCCCTTCATCCGGAGGTTTGGTGAGCAATGTTTGGAGCATATGATTCCCAGAATGACTTCGATCTCGACGATTTGCCCATATACAAATGCCTTCGCCTAGTGATCCTGTTCCAATGGAAGAGGTCAGTTGCGAAGACATTTCGGAGGGACGTCAAGAGGACACATCTTCCCCTACCCGGGTCATGTCCATCGACCAGGGGATGGAAGAGACATATCCGAAACATGATGTCAGTTACACCATATGCGAAATCGAGTCTCGGTCGCCATGTGTTCCCGTCGGGGACCAGGATGGCAGCGACTAGGAACTCAATCCAGGGAGGTTTGATTTCGAATCCGACTCAGAGCAAACAGAGATGTTCACTCTTTCTGTAGCTTCACTCCCCAGAGAATTCATTGCCTTGTCGGAAGAAAATCCCAATCAGCGGATTACTAGGGAAGAACAGGAGCGCAGACCAAAGGAGGAACAAGAACACAAGTAGAAGGAGGATCAAGACAGCGAGCGACGAGATAATGAACTCCGCAGGACAGCCCTAAAGGCTCTGCAAAATGCATAGGATCGTTATGACGCCGCCCCTAGTTCCTCCCGTCGCCCACACGGTCACAGGTGCGACCAAATGCCTTCTTTACCACCAGAGCATTTACCGGCGGATGAAGAAATGATTACACCTGGCGCACTAAAGAGGATTACGCATGGCCAACTTCGATCTATCACGGAGGTCTTGCGTAATTTTCCTCCTACCCTCACTGATGTGGAGAAACCAGCTTTTGCTAGGATCCTGCCAGAGAAACTGGATGAGGTTGCATCTGATGCAGCCCCTACAGCTTCCTCCCGGTCTACGATATGTTCCCATGAAAAGGAGTATTCTTACTCTAGTCATGGTAGGCGTAATTGATTACCATCCGAAGCACTTCGGCATGACAAATCTAGGCACGTGGGAAGTTCTCGTGATCGAGATCGAATTCCTGTGCATTCTCGTCTGGGACCATGTGGCGCATCTCCATCGCGTGAAATCGCTGATGGATATGCTGGAAACCGCGAAACTCTCCACAGTCCCTATGTAGGTTGCTAGGCTTTCTAGCCATGCCTCCGTGCGGTCGTCTGGTCGGATAAGTTGAAGCCAGGGGCTATTGAGAGGTTTGATGGGACCCAGAATCTGTCGGAGTTCCTTCAAATTTACATTACCGCTATCCAACTGGCTGGTGGGGATGATCGCGTCATGGCCAACTACTTGCCGATGGTTCTTGAGGGACCGGCAAGGACTGGGCTATTCAATCAGCCCGAGGCTTCGATATATAATTGGGAAATGTTGTGTGATGCTATCCTCAACAATATCCAGAATTGTAATAAAAAAACCTAGGAAAGAAGACGATCTTCATCGTCTACGACAAACCTCTATGGAGACTCTCCAACAGTTTGTCAAAAGGTTTGTCAGGTGAGAAATACCATCCCAAACATATCCGATAACTCTATTATCATAGCGTTTAAGCACGCTGTTCGATATTGGAGATTTACGGAAGATTTACTTATCAACCCTCCTCAATCAGTCGCCGATCTCTTTGATATGGCTGATCGCTATTCAGACGCGGCTGAGGCCGTTGAATGGAATAGGATGGTCGATAAAGGAAATTTACCGCCTCAACCAGGTCTCAAGGACGTGAAAAAAGAGGATATAGGAAAGAAGCCAGAGTCTTCATCAGGCGGGAAGTCAAAGAAGACTAAAATAATCGAACTGGATAGTACCGGGAGGTCGTAGTCGCGGCAAAGCCGCCGCCGGCAAAAGGTAATAAGTTTTCATTTAAAAATAAAACTGCCTCTGGTGGCCGCAATTCCGACCAGCCAGAAAAACCAACTAACTCTCAAGTAAGCAAGAAGTGGTGTCCAATCCACAACTCTCTGGGACACGACCTCAAGAATTGCCGGAGCTGGTTGAAGCAACTAGATGACTTCTACGAGGGATTTAGGCCGATGCCAACTTTTCCATCAAAAGAGCAGACTTGCGGGCTTAGAGACACCGACGGGATGAAGAAATGTCCTACCAGGTACCTCGTAATTATGTTAATGTCATTTTTGGAAGTTCCTCCTCTTTTGTTTCTAAACGATAGTTTAAAGCATTTCATCGAGAAGTTAACCAAGAGGAAGCTCCCCTTGGTGGACCTCAATACCCCCGTTGGTCAGACACTCCTTTAACGTTTGATCGCTCTGATTGTCCTGTTGGGCTTACTCGACCATTGAGATTACCTTTGGTCACTACCCCAATTATCAGTGATGCGGGACCCTCATTTGAGGAATCCGGTGGCAACTGCCCAGGTGGGTTGCACTCAGAAATGGTACATTGCAGCTCACAACAGCACGATGCATTATATAAAAATGCAAGTAATTAAAAACAAGTGCTGATCACAGGGACCAACATTACAATAACATAGCGCCAAAATGACGCACTTAAATGTTGATACAAAATTAAGGAGTTTTCGACACAAAGGTCGGCACAAAATGAAACAACAATAGTAAGCACAAGGACTTCATCTGTCTTCATCCTCTTCAGCAGCGGTGTTGCATGGGCCTTCTCCACATCGGACTCCACTTGGTATGTGACCCTCTAACAAGCTGGGTCTTCTGGGGCAGTTTCTTCTTCTTGTTCCATGTTGGGTTCAAGACCGTAGGACTCAGGGTCAATGAATCCTTCTTCTAAATTTTGTTTGTAAAAGCAAGGGTGAGCACATTGTCCACATGGTGCTCGACAAGTCCCAAATAAGAATGCAGGTATATACATAGATGAGGGGGAAATTCTCAAAGAATGTCTCCTTGGCTTTATGTATATGAATAGAATATATTTTCACACTTAGTTTTGAAGAAAAGATCTTTATTTTCGAAAGCGGGGCTTTTAAAACCCTAAGCTAGATTTTCAGAAAATGTTGTGTGTGGCGATCTTTCATGAGTCACCACTTTACTCAGATTCTGTTAAAAACTTTCCAAAAGCTACTTGTGCTGCATCGACGTGGATAGAATCCACCGCGCGCAGGCTCCATAACCTGGGAGCTCAGAGTATCCGATACTTTTTATACTTTGCAAAGGTGTACCACCTTAATCCACCGATCACTCAGCTTTCAAGTCGGTACCTCTCCATGCGACTTTTACGCATGTGACAAGGCCGAGATCACACAACAGTTTACAAGTCTCAAGTACCGCTGTGGGTCCTCCCCACTGCCTTACTTCCTAGCCTTGGTCTATGTTCTTGCAAGACACATAGCCTCTTTTGATTACAGCCGCGCACGACTTAATCTGGCATAGGGCGTCTTCCTTCTTTCCACCTTTTCCTCTCATAATTTTTCTGAACTCACACCACTCATGGCCCTCACTGGCCGACCAGTTTCTTGCAAGAAACCGGACCGACAACCATTGCAGGGAAAAGCTAATACTGAGAGAGCTACTATGTTGCGCCCGTCCCATTCCGGGCAAGTGGTTGGTACGTTTTTCATGCCGCATGGAAGTACAATACAAGGTTCTAGTCCTTATGAATCTTTAGTGAGGAGTCTTTCACATTCCCAGTGCGCACACAGCAATATCCAATCAAACCATCCTCACTATCAATTCCAAACACATTTTCTTTCACAAAAAAGGGGTTTTGAATATGCTTTTCTCACATGTGACCATTTAACATTTACCATATAATCTTAAGCGCAAGCATAGCCTAAGCATGATATTCTAAGGTGACAAGGGTGCAGGGATATTCAATCACAAAAGGGGCTTTACAATTATTTAGGTCATATCTAATCACTTTATTGGAACATAGTTCTTATTTGAATATAAGGCATGCATATACTTGAAAACAGTTAACATACTTCATTTCAAAATATTGGGCTAGATATGATCAAGGGTTTGAGACTTGCCTTGCAGTGATGGGTCTAGCTGCTCAGATGATTCTTCGAAGATCTCTTCCGCTCCAACTTCTGGTTCCATGGCGGACACAAACAACACATACACACTAGATAAGCACACAAGAACTAGAAAATAATAAATAAATATATCATGTATGCAGGGGAAAAGGTTTGGGCACGGTCACTTGGTGTTGATTGAAGAGATAGGCTCAAAAGGACATGAATGTCGAAGGGCTGATGTAACACCCTGGTTTTGGGGGTGAAAAGTTTTTGCATAAAATCCTGCATGCATGTATCCCTGTAGCAGTAGCCAGATCAGCTGAACCCTAATCTCTCCCAAACCCTAAAAATCTCCAAATCTATTCTCTAGATCCAGATCAAGATCAGACCTTCCAGATTTAACCTACCAGTTATTCTGAAGATAAAAGTCTTTAGGAGCCAGATTGAATTCTAACCCTAACTCCCAGTATCTAAGTCTCTTTCTGTTTTCGAAAACAGGAAATTCAGATTTACCCTAAGTACCCCAGATCCCAGATAACTGAGTTATCATGGTTTAACCCTATCCAGACTCATGTATCTTTTGGAATATGTTCCTAGGTATACCCTCAACTTACTCCAAAAAGTTGGGAACCAGATTGTTTCATCTAAACACTTTTCGCAGTTTAGTCCAAATTTTACTGCGAATAAGTCCTTTTCTGTTTACCTGGAAGCCTGAAAAGGCTAAAATTCACAAATCAACTCCAACCTCAGAATTTCTTCAGGGAACACCTCCCAAATGCTATTTGATACATATTTCCCTTCTGTTTAAACTTCAAAATCTCTCCCCAATTACCAGAATTCGAGATCGACAAAATCCAGATCTATTTTCTCCAGATTTGAGCTAAATGAGTATTAATAGAAATATTATACTCATCCATTAAATCAAATTCCAGATTAAACCTCTCTAAGACCAGAATTACAAATCAGTCCACTTTTCAACCGAAATCATTACACTTATGCCCCTGGTTCGACCAGCCCCTCAGTTCACGACCAACCAGCGCAAACGACCAGAAGCTGTCTTCGACCAGCTCTACTGTTTTCGACCTCGCGCTGCTGTGTTTGCTTCGACCACAACCTGGTCCCAGTGCACGATCACGGCCACAGATCACATGCGACCATGTGCACCACTGCAGCCCCATCGACTTTGACCTCGCCAGCTGCTACAGTAGCCGTAGTCGTTGAAGCCAGCCCGTGGTCGCCATCTTCACCAGCTGAACAGCGCCACGTGTACGAGCACGGTTGGCTACTGTGGATCTTCCCCGGCGCGACTCACAGCCAGCTGATTTCCTCCCGTTTGCACGCCACCGGCAACGGCTACCGCAGGAAAGCATAGCCACGTGGAGAACTCGCCGCGGCCAGCCATCAGTTCACCTTCCCATCACCTGTAAAGCGTTCACGGCCACTGAACCAAGTCACCTCGACGCCAGCTCGCCGTGAAGTCGCAATCCAGTCTTTTCCTTGCCGGCTACAACTCCCCGAGCACTTCTAGCCGTTGAAGCACCTCCAGCTTACCTATTTAAACCCCCTGGGACTTAGCCAACTGCACCACACTCCAAAACACCAGAAAACCAGCAGCAGCACTGTGTCTTCTTCTTCCCCGGTGAGCAGCAAAGAGGGAGCACGGTGCCAAGCTTCTCCACTACTTCATTCTTCGATCCAACACCCCCAGTGAGCTTCCCTCATCTCCCTCATGCTTCTCGAGCTTGGAATTTAGTCTAAATACCCTCAGTCGTCGGCAATTTCAGTTTTACTCCAGTAGCTCCGGCGAGCAATTAATTTCATTCCAGAATGAATTGATCTTCGAGCCAGTAGTGAAATATGCTTAGAATAGCTCACTTAAGACCCCTGAGCTACTGGTTTGAACAAATTCGTTGTAAATCAAAAACCCCCAATTTCCAGCCATGAACATGAACTTGTACTTGCTGATTTAGCTTCTCTGTTGAGCAATCTGTTAATCTAACTTCACCAATGCATTTCTAGTACCCTGAGGACCATACTCAAGCAAGGAATTGAGTTCAATCACTTTAAATCAGAAAATGCCCAAATCAGATTTGAGTTCATCTTTTCTCCAGCCAGTATCTTCCAAATCCGGCCAATCCAACCCTAGCCACTTTGCCATTTAGATGTTTTGGACCATTCTGAGCAACTTTGTCTTCTATCACGACTTCTAATTCGGCCTAGATTGTGAGATATAGCTATGCCCTAGTTACTGCACTGTTTATGTTGCATGTGCTCCAGGCCAGTCAACTTCTTTGCCGGTTTTCATCACTTTCCGGCCATCTCCTACCCTAAATCCTGTGGAGACATTTGTTCCTGTTACAAATGCCTAACTACCAGACAAAGTGGTGCATCATTTGGAGCCCTAGATCAAAAGGTATGGCAAACCCTAATTTCTGGCCATGTCAACCCTATGTCAAACTATGCCAGCCAGTGGCATTAGCCCTGTTCACCCACCTCTGGTCATGCAAACCAAAAATTACCTTGTCAAACAGTTGCTTCACTACCTTGTGCATCATATGCTTGAATCAAAACCCATTTTGGCTACTAGAAACTGTTCAAACCATGTCAATGCCATTCTTGGGCATTGTCAGCCTATGTCAGCCGATGGCATTGGGCCATTTTGACCCCATCTGGGTATGCAAACTGAACATAACTTTGTCCCTTAGACTCCTGATGTTGTGATCTACATTTTATTCTATTGTCACAACTTGAGTTGAGCCCTCTATCATCCATCGACCCTATGTCGATGCCTTGAACCGAATGTCGACCTAAAGACGTTCGCTGTTTTTGAGCGAACCAGCAGTAGCCTTGATATCATTCTGATATTTTGGAATATTTGGAACCTTGTAAACCCTTGACAACTAATCTTAACCTTGGTTTCCATAGTTTAACCCAAATCGCTTCCAAATCTTGTATCGCCTAAGTGTTTCTCCTTGCATTATCGCATATAGTGGAATAGTAAGAGTAGGATTGATTGTAATGCCTATTTGCTTGTTTGATCCTTGTTCAGAGCAAGAGTCCGAGTTCGAAGACTTCGTCGCAGACCCGACATCAACTGCTGTTTCTTACGACGCGGAAGGCAAGTCATATTCTTGAACATCTTGAACCTATATTTTAGGAATTGCTAGAATATACCTTGATTATAAAATAATAATATTGCATGAGAAAGATTGAGAATAATTGAATTATGAAATGGCAGCATCAGGCTGATGCCTGTGAAATGTGAATTGATCAAATAATGAGCCATGAACTAATATATTATGTATATTTATATTCATGAAATAAAACCCCTAGCCGTGACCAGCATTTTGGTATGGAATGGTGGTAGCACTGGAGGTGCTTGGCTGCACTGGTTGTGCGGGCACTGAAGGTGCATGGATTGTGGTATGATCTGGTCACTGGCATATAAGGACCTAGAACCTTGTGTTGTGCGTCTAGTAGCATGATTAACGTGCCGACCGCAAGCCTGGTATGGGACAGGCCTGAACAAGTAGTATGTGGATCACACATGAAACCCCTATATGACAAACTCACGATTAACACGGGGTGCGCTCCAACACATATCACAGGATGTGATCATGCACGCTGACCCTGAGGGGAAGACGCCAATTAGTGGGGGTTGTGAAACCCCGCCACAACTGTGGTTTGCGTGAAGAAAACCAAGGGGTCTGGGGTGAATTGTGTGTGAAACATGGCAAAAGTTCTTGTTATCTCCACCTTGCCGCTCACAGTATGAAGTGAGTTAGGGGTCCAATCCTTGTGATAGGAAGGGCATGAAAGTGGATATATCTTGCGGGTAAATTGGTACCCCTCTGCAGAGTTAAAAATGTATTCGAATACTTCGTGCTCCCGAGTTTTAGGAGTATGCCGCGGTGGAATAAATCCACGGGGTGTGACACAAGTATTGTTTTATAAATTAAAATTTGTTAGTTCAAGATTACCCAAGTGACATGTGTTGTCATGATAAGGGGTGCTGCCGAGGGCTGTCATGTGTTGACGTGTCGCGGTAGTACCATAATTTAGTGATCATATGATATCTAAGAGGCTTGTGGATTGTGCCCTAAGTATATGAAATGCTGCCATGAGCATGAGATTTGAAAAGCTTGGAAGAAAAGTATTTATGGAAAAACCCTCTCACCTCTTTCCCTCAATAGCATAGGATCATGTCATCTCTACTATACGTATCTCTACTCTTACCTATGACTTGCTGAGTACGTAAGTGCTCACCCTTGCAACTTATCAACAATAGATGGAGTGCTACAATACCAAGACGAAGGCTTGGAAGATTTCGTCGATCCAGAAGGAAGAGAGCCAGTTCTGCCAGAACCCTGAAGTGTGCTGTTCTGCCGTCAACTTCTTACGACTGTGGGGGTTTCGCCTAGCTTCCGCCGAGTAGTTGTCTTTTGTTTTAATTAGACCATTTGTGCCGTGAAGGCATTGTATTACTCTTGTTGTATCAGGCCAGCAGGCCATACTGTTTATCAATGATATTTTGTAAGTTACTCTGCTGCAATGAACTCCTGTGCTTGACTTATCCTGGGAAGTCAGTGGTATGTATGTATGAGGCCAGCTGCTGCGAGCTAGGTCTCCACGGGAGTAGTCGTGGTACCCTGTGCGGGGCGCGACAGCTGACATTTGGTTCATGGCTAGACATAGCCCTAAGTTGGCTCTAGGTATGCTTTCTGGAGATGTGACAGTAGAGAATATTGTAGAACATGGCTCCAAAGGCTTAGTGGACAAAGTGGCATTTCAATTTCTCAAATGGAAAAGGTTAAACAGGGCCAATGTCAGTGACTCACATACATTGACACTGTACTGGCATTGTCAAAAACTAGGGCGGAGGGTTAAATTTAGTTCTGGGCTTCAAACTCTTTGGCAACTTTCTCTAGGAGGTAGGCGTGGATGCCAGGAACACGTTGGCGGTGGTTTAGGGCAAAAGATGGCCGGACGGCGATCAACGGTGGCGATGAACTACGGTGGCGACACGGCACAGACAAGGTTCTGGGCAGAAACTTGGCAAGATCATAACATTTGATCTAGGCCGATTTAGGGTTCGGGCTAGTGGAATAAAATACTCAGGGGGTTGAGGCCTAGCTAAATGACAAGGTGGCATCAGCTAGATTGGCCGGAAAGTGAACTCCGGTGAATTGAGCCGAAGACGAACGCATGGAATTTGGGCATTTTCGATTGAAGGCGTTTGAGCTCAATTCCATGCTTGTGAAGCATCTAGGGGATAACAGGAAGCTACTGGGGGGTTCAATTTAGCCAGGGGGTCACTGGAGAAGCTTGGCGGCGATCTCCGGCGAACTGCCGAACTTCAAAATTGGGGATTCGTCGCTCGGGCTAAAATTGAGGATTTCAACCTTACGGGCTTACCTCTCTTGGCTCACTGGACACTTTACTCTACTAGCACGAGGTTCAATTTGGCTTGAATCGCTCGGCATTGGAGGAACAAGGCAAAGGACAAATCCGGCGGTCGCCGACGCTAGGTCTCGCCGGGGTTCAATTAATTGCCATGAAACAGAGAGGAAGGTGAGGGGAACTCACCGGTGAACTCGGGTCAAAGAAAGATGCTGAGACTTGGGCTGGCAACGAGAGCTCCTCCGGTAGCTCGCCGGGGAAGATGATGGCAAGCACCAGAGCTATGCTACGGGGTTTGCTGGTGAGTTGTGGTGTGGAGTGAAGCTCTGGGCGAGGGGGCTTTATATAGCAAGGGGGGCTGGGTCCTCGGGAGTTGCAGTGAATCGAGCAGGGATGCTCGTCTGGCGCCGGAGCAGTCATCAAGGTGGTTTTGGGACACGGCGGAAGCTCTTCCAGAGGCGAAGAATCGCGCGATATCTGGTTTTGGCATAACGACGGGATGGTAAGCCTCGGCATGGCAGCGAAGTGGCGCAAAAGCTCTGACAGCAGTAGGCACGCGTGCGCGAACGGTGATGCTGGCGGTCTCCGGTCATCGCCACGATGGGGCTCCTTTGGTGCGAAATGAACACGTGCGGACACGTAGGATATGGCCGTTGGTGGAGGCACAACTGGCCGGCGGTGAGGTTGCGGTGGCGGCTCACAGCAAACAGCAGTAGCTGCGGTGGAAACGACCTCTGGTCGTGGTCGTGCATGCGCTCAGCTCTGGTCGAAGTTGAAAAAGGGGCCAGGGACTATTTCGCGAGGCTTTGGACTGATTTGTGAGGATTCGGTTCAGGATTTAGGACCTGATTGTAAATTTGGGAATCTGAAGGGCTGATTTGAAATTTGACTTTGCAGATGAGTGTTACCAAAATACTTGAGCTCATCTAGCAGCAAAAATGGCAAAATCCGGTAAGATCTGGTGGTTTTGACAAAAATCGAATACAGGGTAATATAGGGTAATTAGGGTTTGACATTTTTCTCGGAGTTAAAACTAGGGTTTCGGTTGAGATTTTGGAGTTCTTCCAGAAGGGAAAAACGTTCAGAAAAGTGAAAGAAAGATATTCATTGGATCAGATTAGAATTTGGAGCTAATTTGAGACTTTTAGCCTTTTTGGGCTTTTGACAATTCAGAAAAGGACTAATCTGAAATACTTTTGGACTGAAAGGTGAAAATGATCTGAAAGATGAAGTTTAGCGGCCAGCTTTTTAGGTTAAGGTAGTGGCACACCTAAGATCATGATTTTGAGATAAGAGATCTAAATAGGGTTGAGACATCTGGGATTTCAAAGAAGATATGATGACTAGCAAGCAGAAACGATAGCAAAAACTGGGATGTTATAAGTAACACGAGAGTCGAAAGGGTCCTGATCGATGGAGATAGTTCCTTGGACATTTTACTGGTCAAGGAATTGAACGAGATGCAAATCCCTCGTTCAAAAATCAAACCCATAATCCATCTGTTTTATGGGAAAATGCCTGGACCCTCGATGATGCCGATGGGACAGGTGGTGCTCCCAGTCACGCTGGGTGAACCGAATAATTTCTGAACAGAGTTAATTACTTTCAACTTAATTGATTGTGATTCGGCTTATAATGCGATTTTTGGTAGGCCAACTCTCGCTAAATTTATGATGGCAATGCACTATGTCTATCAGTGAAGCAAGTCACCTGGCCCCAAAGGCGTTATTTCGGTCTGAGGCAGCCGCAATGTGGCATTGACTTGCGATCGGTTATCACTAGAACACATGGATCAACTTCCCCTTCAGGATGTCAAGATCACCACCACGGCTGCGGATACTATCACAGTTGCCCCTCCACCAGAGGAAAAGCTAAAAATGGTTCCATTACGCCCAGATGATCCATCTAGAACAATTCGGATTGGGTCAGGCTTGGACGACAAATAGGAACTCCACTCATTACCTTCCTCTGGGCTAATGCAGATGTGTTTGCGTGGAAACCATCAGACATGCCCGGTGTCCCAAGGGAGGTAATTGAGCACAGGTTAGCAATTCGACCTGGACAGCAACCAATAAAGCAAAAGCTTAGATGCTTTACTGTTGATCGGCAAGAAGCTATCCGTGCGGAGTTAAACAAACTCCAAGCACCCGGGTTTATTCGAGAAGTCGATCATCTGGAATGGCTTGCAAATCCGGTCATGGTCCATAAGCTAAATGGTAAGTAGCGCATGTGCGTCGATTACACCAGCCTAAACAGTGCCTGCCCGAAGGATGACTTTCCCCTTCCTCGCATCGATCAGTTGGTCGATTCTACTGTGTATTGCGAACTGATAAGTTTTCTGGATGCTTACTCAGGATATCACCAAATTAGCATTGCAGAAGAAGATGAAGAGAAGACTACCTTCATCACACCATTTGGCACCTACTGCTACGTCAGAATGCCATTTGGTCGCAAGAACGCCGGTTCCACGTACCAGTGCATTATGCAAAAGACCTTTCTTTCCCAGATGGGGCGTAATCTTGAAGCTTACGTAGATGACTTGGTTGTAAAAAGCTTAAAATGCTTGACACATTTAGATGATCTTGCTGAAACCTTCTGTAATTTAAACCAATTTGGAATAAAATTAAACCTAAAAAAGTGTTCTTTCGGGGATTCATCTGGTAAACTTTTAGGCTTTCTCATTTGTTCTAGAGGAATCGAGGTTAATCTCGAAAAAATCAAGGCCATCGAGCAAATGAGGTCTCCTTAGACCATGAAGGATGTCCAGTGCCTGGCAGGTCGCATGGTGATTTTAAGTCAATTTATATCGCAACTAGGCGAGAGGGGATTACCCATCTTCAAAGCTCTCCGCAAGCACCAAGGTTTTACCTGGTCGGATGAAGCCGAGAAAGCATTCCAGGA
Source organism: Pharus latifolius (assembly GCA_019359835.1). Taxonomy (NCBI): domain Eukaryota; kingdom Viridiplantae; phylum Streptophyta; class Magnoliopsida; order Poales; family Poaceae; genus Pharus; species Pharus latifolius. Next base: position 61,566,053 of record CM033324.1, on the reverse strand, counting down.
GGTTAAAGCATACTTATCTGGTCTGCCGGTGTTGGTTTCCCCGGTCGGAGGGGAACCACTACTTCTTTATTTGGCGGCCACACTTCATGTGGTCAGTGCTGTTCTGATCGCAGAAAGAGAAGGTGTGCAATGACCCATCTATTAAGTGAGTGAGGTACTTCATGGTCCTAAGGAGCATTACCCTGAGGTCTAGAAAATAGTTTATGTGCTACTGATGGCTTCTCACAAGTTACGATACTACTTTCAGGCACATAAAATTACAGTGCTCTCGTCCTTCCCCTTGGGAGATAATATCCGAAACCTGGAGAAATCTGGTCGAATTGCAAAGTGGACTATGGAACTTGAAGCATTTGACATCCATTTCACCCTCGCACTGTGGTCAAGTCTCAGATCCTTACAGATTTTGTGGTCGAATGGACTAACCCTAACCCTCCAAGGCAAGAATCTGAAGTCTTGTCGTGTATTGACCATTGGATGATGTATTTTGATGGCTCTCGTAGTTTCCAACACCCGAGGGCTGGAGTTGTCTTAGTAACGCCTCAAGGCGACCAACTCAAGTATGTCATTCAATTACATTTTGTTGCGACAAATAACGCAGCAGAGTATGAAGGTCTTATTGCAAGGCTCCGGGCAGCGAAATTCCTTGGAGTCCGTCGATTAGTGGTGAGGGGAGACTCACAGCTAGTCGCAAACCAGGTAAACAAGGAGTACAACACCTCCGATGAGACAATGGCTCATTACCTGGGGCAGGTGAGGAGATTGGAAAAACACTTTAGTCATTTCGAAGTCCAATTCCTCCCGCTATAGGACAATATTCTCGCACACCAATTATCTAAAATTGGGTCCTCACATACATCTGCTCCGGTAGGGGTGTTCGTCGAACACTTAGAGCATCCTTCGATCATGACTACAGTCGAAGATGACCAGGTAACAGTCTTCGTTACCAACCTTGGACAAGAAGGGGATTGGACCTGTCACGCCCCGAAACTAGGACAACGACTACTCCTGTAGAGACCTAGCTCGCTGCAGCTAGTCCCAAACCACAAACCTTTGACTTCCCAGGATGAGTCAAACACAGGAGTATATTACATTGCAACAGAGTACTCACAAAATATTAAGCAGTGTGGCCTGCTGGCCTTAATATTACATAAAGAGGATTACAATGCCTACAAGGCATTCAGGGTTTAGCAAAATATTTAACTACGCAGCAGAAGATAGGTGACCCTCCCACAAAAGAAGTTGACGGCAGAACAACACACTTCAGGGTTCTGGCGGAACTGATTCTCCTCCTTCTGGATCCACGTAGTACTCCGTACCATCATCTTGATCAAAGTAGGCTCCATCTATTGAGTTGAATGTTGCAAGGGTGAGCACTTACGTACTCAGCTAGTCATAGGTAAGAGTAGATACATATAGTAGTGATGATATGAACCTAGACTAGTCAAGAATTATGGATATTTGTAAAATAATCTTTTCCTTTCTCATCTCATCTTATGGCAGCACTTTTCATAATATAACTTCATCATTCATGTTCACTAGATTATAGCACTACCACGACACGTCGACACACGACAGCCCACGGCAGAACTCCTTATCATGACAACACATGTCATTTGGGTAATCTTGATTAAACATATTTTATTTAGAAAATAGTACTTGTGTCACACCCCGTGGATTTAATCCACCGCAGCAGACTCCTATAAACCCGGGAGCTCGGAGTATTCGAATACGTTTTTAACTCTGCAGAGAGGTACCAATTTACCCACAAGATATTCCACTTTCAAGCCTTTCCTATCATAACAAAATGATTGGACCCCTGATTCACTTCATACTGTGAGCGGCAAGGTGGAAATAACAAGAACTTTTGTTATGTTTTACTCACAATTCACCCCCGACCCTGTGGCTCTCAGTGAGGCACAGTTGTGGCAGGTTGTATCCAAACCTCCACCCCTTTGCTTATTCTCATTACTGGGTCAGCGTGCTTGATCACCTTCAGTGATATGTGTGGGAGCCACGCTCCGTGTTTATCGTGCATCACTACACATCTCATGCAGGAGTTTCATGTGCGATCCACATAATTACTTGTTCAGGCCTGTCCCATATCAGGCTTGCGGTTAGCACGTTGTTCATACCACTATACGCACAACACAAGGTTCTAGTCCTTATATGCCAGTGACCAGACCATCCACAACCCTGCACCTTCAGTGCCTGCATTCCTTTGCAGTCTAGCACCTCCAGTGCTACAGCCATCTACACCATTTTTCTGGTCACGGCTAGGGGTTTTATTTCATGAATATAAGTATATACATACATATAATAGTTCATGGCTCAAAACTTGTTTATTTCACATTTCACAGATAACCAGTCTAGTACTGCCAATTTATAAATCAATCATTCTCAATCTTTCACATGCAATATTGCCTATATTCAAGGTTATATTATAGCAACATTTAAAATATAGGTTCAAGATGACTAAGGATATGACTTGCCTTCCGCGTCGTAAAATACAGCAGTCGATGACGGGTCAACAGCAAAATCTTCAAAGTCAGCTTCTGAATCTGCTCGATGACAAACAAACACACAATGATTACTTATAATATTTAAAATGTTTTAAGACTTATATGCAGAAATGCTTAACAAGAATGATTGAACTATACTGGAGATAATTTGAACTGCAAACTGAACTGAGTCGAGATTCTAGGGTTTCAAGGAATTTGGGCTAAGGATGGTGATTAGATAATCTTAGGGTTTCAGGATTGCAATAGGGATAACAATTTTGTGGCTGGTTTAATCAAAACAGCGAATGTCAACAGATCGACATTCGGATCAAAGCTTGGACATAGCTTTAAGAAAAGCTAGGATGCTTATCTCAAGTTGTGGTAGTAGAAGAAAATGTAGATCACAACTCTACAAATTCAGTGGACAAAGTGGATTTCAAATTGCACAACCAGAAATGGGTAAACAAGGTCAATGCCACTGGCTGACAAGCTCTGGCATAGAGCTGACAATGTCAAAAACTAGGGCTTAGCATAACTTTTGATCTAGAGCTCCAAATGATGCACCACTTTGTCTGGGAGGTAGGCTTGAGTAACAGGAACAATTAAGTCAACAGGATCTAGGGCAAGAAATGGCTGGAAAGCAAGAAATTTGATGATGAACTGAGATGAACTGGCTGCACTAGATCAGTTCTGGACAAAAACTTGGCAAAGCTATAACTTTTGATCTAGGCTGATTTAGGTGTCGGGCTAGAAGACAAAAATGTTCAGGAAGTTAAGGCACACACAGTGGACAAAGTGATTTGAGCTGAAACGGTCGGGAACACTTTTCCGATCATCGGCGCTGGAGAAGAAACGCTGCTGATTGGGGTTTTCTGCTACAGGCAACAAGAACTTAATTCCTTGCTTGGAGAGCATCTAGGAGGTATAGGGAAGCTTCTGGTACAATTAGATGGGCCGGAGGATCACTGGAGAAGCCTGGCGACGATCGCCGGTTTTCTGGTGAAGCTCGGTTTAGGGAAAAGATTCGATTCTTGCTTAAATCCGAAATCCAACTTCACAGGCTTGCTTGATTTGGCTTACTGATAAATTTTGATTACAGATACGAAAGCTAATTTGGAGTAATTCGAGCTACATTGCCGGAACAGGGCATTGAGAAATCCCGGCGATAAGGTGCAAGGTAATCCAATTAGATGGTACAGCACGATGAGGGAGACGAGGGGAACTCACAGATGCTGTTAATTTGGCAGGAGGTGCTGCGGTTGAGGCTGTCACCGTGAAGCCTCTTGCTGGACTCGCCGGAGAAGACGACGACAGCGAAGAAGTTTGTAAATCTGGCTAAGTTCTGGTGATGAGGAAGTGACACAAGGTATGGCTGTTTATATAGAGCAGTGGGCGTAGCTTGCAAGGAAGTAATAGCATTGAATTTGATGTCAGTTGATATGAGTTGCCGTGCACAGATGTAGCAACGGCGAACGGTGACGCGACGGCGCACTGGCGAGGCAAAACTGTTGCTACATTGGGACTCAATCGTGTCGGGCGGTGCAAAGCGGTGGCGACAACGGCTGGCAAGGCAAGCGACGTGGCAAGAAGATGCTGACAGCAGTCACTGATGGTCGCGCGGGGAAGCAGGCGCTGGTCGTCGACGTTGCAGCGACGCTGCCACGGTGACGGCTGAGGCGAGGACACGTGCGCAACAGCATGCACGATCAAGTTGCAAGCGAAGCTTGGCCGGCGGCGAACGTGCACGGCGCAAGGAATCACGGCGAGGCTTCTGGTCGTGTACAGCAGTTGGCCTGGTCGAATTAGGGGCCTGATTGCAATATTTGATTTTGACATTTGGACCAATCTGTAATTCTGGAGATTTGGAAGGTTAGAGTTGAATTTGATTTCACTAATCTGGTAGATTATTTTCAATAGGATATTTGACAAAGGTAATTGATAAGATTTGACGCATTTGAATAGTTTTCGATACAAACTACAAATAGGGTAATTTAGGGTAACGTCAGATTTAAGTTTTGTCGATTTCAAATTCTGGCATTTAGGGTTCGATTTTGATATCTGCACAGAAGAGAGACTTGTGGCAAATAGCATTTTGAGAAGATTTGCCGAAGAAATTCTGAATTTGGAGTTAATTTGGAGATTTTAGCCTTTTTGGGTTCTCAGATATCAGATAAGGACTAATTTGTGATAACTCTTGGACTGATTTGTGAAAAGAGTCTAGATGATAGAATCTGGCTGTCAACTTTTTATATTAAGGTATGGACATACCCATGATCATATTCCAGGAATAATCTGATCTGAACTTGGTCAATATTTTGATTAAATCTGTATTTCTGAAACTTAGGGTATTTGGGTAATATAAGGTATTTCTGTTTTCGAAAACAGAAGAAGTTGATAAATCTGGAATTTAGAGATAGAATTGGATCTAGGTTCTGAAGACTTTTAAGTTCAAAGTAACTGATAGATCACATCTGAACAATCTGATCTTAATTTGAGGTCATAGGATAAATTTTGGAGATTTTAGGGCTTGAGATAGAAACTGATCTGGCTATTACTACAGATACATGCATGCATGCTATTGATGAAAAAGGAAATTTTCACCCCTAACTCAGGGCGTTACAGGACCCATCCATTGAGGGTCTATCTCGAACATGGGACCTTGCCCAAGGACGAAACCGAAAGTGATCGGTTGATTCGAAAAATGCGCCTATACAAGCTTATAGAAAGAGTTTTCTATAGGAAGGGTACTCAAGGGGTATTCATGCATTGTATTTCTCAAGAGGAAGATAAATCCCTCTTGAAAGAAATTCATGACGGTGTGTGTGGTGCACACGCGTCATTTCACACGTTGGTCAGGAAAGCTTTTCGACAGGGTTTTTTTTGGCCTTCGGCACTCGATGATGCCAAAAATTTGGTCAAGACATGCCCCCAGTGTCAATTTCATGCCAGAAAGGTTCATCAGCCCACATATGCCTTGCAAACCATCCCATTAACGTGGCCCTTTGCGGTTTGGGGGATGGATATTGTGGGACCTATGCCACAGGCGGTCAATGGTTATAAATTTCTGTTCATAGCTATTGACACGTTTACAAAGTGGATTGAGGCTCAGCCAGTACGTAACGTCACCGTTGCTGCGGCACAGAAGTTCTTTTATAAGAACATTGTCACTCGATTTGGTGTTCCAAGTCGTCTCATCACTGACAACGGTTCCCAATTCGCTAGCGGCCCATTCCTGGACTATTGCGACAATATTGGAACCAAGGTGTGCTTTGCTTCTGTAGCTCATCCATAGACCAATGATGTTGTTGAGCGCGCCAATGGGCAGATATTACAAGGCATCAAGAAACGTGTTTTTGATCGCCTTAAGATGCGCTCGAGGGCTTGGGTAGTTGATCTCTACTCCGTTCTATGGGCACTACGCACTACATGTAGTTGAGCCACCGGTGAGACACCTTTCCAGTTGGTATACGGCGCCGAGGCGGTGTTACCTACAGAAATCCGTATTGGTTTTGTCCGAACAGATCAATTCGACTAGATTGATCAGATCGAACAACGTACTCAGGATTTAACCTTACTCGAAGAAAAGCGTGATCGAGCATTCATAAGGTCAGCAGTATATTTGCAAGCTTTGCGAAAATATCACAGCAGGAGGGTGCAGCCACGTAGTCTTCACGTGGGTGATCTGGTTTTATGAAAAATACAAAACCAGTCTAGCTGCAATAAGTTCTCTCCTCAGTGGGAAGGCCCTTACATTGTTGTTTCCGAACCGCGACCAGGATTGGCTCGATTAGCGTTGGAGGACGGTAGAATCTTATCCACTACATGGAACATTGATCAACTGCGCAAATTTTATGTGTAAGTTTCCAAATCTTTTCTCCTGTTCAATTAGCATGGTTTAACAAAAACTTCGTGAGTACTTTTCTTCAGTTCATGATTATGTTCGTTTTCTTTATTCGCCATACCTATACAAAGCCCGGCTCGGGGGCTGGTTGCCGATAATCATCTTACTACAATACCCTAACCAGATTCGTTGGCCGATCTCATGGTCGCATCCAGCTAAGACATCCCTCAATAAGCCATTTCTCAACGCATACGGGACATACTGGCATGTTTCTGATCATTTGAGTGGCTACCAGTTCGTAATAAGGTCGGATGTTGTATTAAGGTTAGTATCAGTTTGATCGGATGGTCATATCTAAGTTAAAGCATTTCTTGGGTATTCATAATGCCCATATTTTTCCAGAGATTATAATACTAGATCTTCAGTACTCATAATCTCGGGAGGGGGCTAAGAGAATATGGTCATAATATGAAACAAAGAAGGTATCACTCTTTTCCAAAAATTTAACGCACGCATTTGCATGTTATAAATGTAGTTTCATTGGTATAATTACTAAGAGAGATCATTACAAGGAATCAAATAAGGCCTAGCTCTTTCAGTAGATCTTTGACTAGAGGCTTGACTTCTTCAGAGATGGCCTCAAGATGATCACTCTCGATCTCTACATCTTCTACCACCGGCTTCAGATTCAAATCTGGGCCATGGTGAAATCGTAATCTGCAAAGAATGGCAGAGGTTACAGATCTGACATTTGACTTCAGTACCTCTTCTTGCCATTTTGTATCTCCAGGAAGATACTCGAGGAGTGATTCGATTTGGGCCGCGACCAATGTGGCTAACGCGCTAAGGCTTGGATTGTCCGTTTGCGGCTCGATCACATCTGCTTTGAGCAGAGTAGCCACCATCTTCAGCTTTTCGAAGATGTTCGATTGGGTACCGCGGCAGGAGGAAATTGTTTTGTTTAGACCTTCATTCTCCATGCCGGCAGTATAAATTTTCAAGCTTTGTAACTCGATAGTCGCCTGAAGGTTTCTTTTTTCTTCTAAAACACGGCTTATTTCATCCTCTTGTGCTGTATGAACTGATGTGGAACGGGGTCCCGATCTTCCGACAGGTAGGGGATAGTTCGATTTGTGGAGACTTGACGTTGACGATCCGAATTTTGACCAGAACCGATCTAGGCCTGCAATCGCTACACTACTGCTCCGTTCGTTATCAACCGTACCGAGGCGCGGTTGACCTAGCCACGAAGGCCTGTTCCTGCAAGCGAATCGAAGAACACGTGCAAGAACATAGAAGAAGCAATCTGGAATTGCAAGTATGTATTAAGATCACGAAGTGTGGGGGTTCCACAAACCGAAACACGGCGAACTACGACAGCAGAAAATTCTAAGCAAAACCCAAGTCTAACAATGACGGCTACGAGGTTTTAATATGCGAGAGGGGTGCCGTCTAGGGTTTGGGGCGCACCCCCCCCCCCCCACGCGGGATACAAGGGCTGAGGCCCAATAGACAGGTGACGCAGCACCGCACGGCCCAATAGAATCTGGTCTCCAATTGTTTCGACGATTATGATTGACTCTGAAGGATTTTGAATGTGGGACGAGATCCGTTCGAAAGGTCTCGTCGAGGGCTTCCCCTTAATGTACTTGAACGCCCCAAACGAAGTTCGTATGCATCTGCTACGCCCATTTGAAGACAAGCTGCTCCGCCGTGGCCGACTCAGACAGCAGCTCGCGATAGACTTGATTCCCGACCCGCCTTGGCGCAATGTGACACCCTCGTGATCAACACCATGATTCCTAAGCACAAGCACAATATTATTAGGTAGTAACTCGCTCTTGTCAATATTCTCTCGTGTACTAAGAAACGAGCTCACCTGGTGATTTAGTTGATGTGCATGTGCCCTTGTTATTGGTCCTTGCACAACGGGTATTGGAAGAATGGACGCATCGTTAGGGGTGATGTCCTCATCATCCTCCCCCCATTGAGTTGGAGTCATCCTCGACTCAAGCTCATCTTCTTCTCCCAAATATGGCCACAAATCTGAAATGTTAAAAGTGGGGCTAACCCCGAAATCTGCAAGCAACTCAAGTTTGTAGGCATTATCGTTTATTGGCTCTAACACCTTAAATGGACCATCTGCACGAGGCATTAATTTTGACTTTCTTAACCCAAGAAAACGCTCTTTACATAAGTGTAGCCATACAAGATCTCCAGGAGTAAATATCAATTCCTTTCTACCATGACTACCAGCAATGCGATATTTTTCATTCATTCACTCAATATTTTCTTTTGTTGTTTCATGTAGTTTTAAAATAAACTCAGCACGTTTCTTAGCATCAAGATTGACCTTTTCATATGATGGAAGAGGCAATAGGTCAATAGGAGCACGAGGGTTGAAACCATACACTACCTGGAAAGGACTTACCTTGGTAGTTGAGTGTAGCGCACGGTTGTAGGCAAACTCCACATGAGGAAGGCACTCCTCCCACATCTTTAAGTTCTTCAAAACAGATCGCAACATTGTGGACAAGGTGTGATTTACCACCTCCGTTTGGCCATCAGTTTGGGGATGACAAGTAGTAGAAAACAATAACTTTGTCCCCAATTTATTCCATAATGTCCTCCAGAAATGACACAAAAATTTTGTGTCGCAATCGTGTGGATTTAACCCTGACTTTGCCCTTTGACACGTGGTGCAGCGTGCCACGAAGCGCTCAACATCACGCCTCATCTTTGGCTAATAGAAGTGAGTGGCTAAAACATCCTCCGTCTTTTTGACACCAAAATGTCCCATCAGGCCTCCTCCATGAGCTTCTTGCAACAACAAAAGACGAACGGATCCAATTGGAATGCATAGGCGGTTAGCTCTAAACAAGAACCCATCATTGAGTACAAATTTATTCCAAGCCCTCCCATCCTTGTAATTAATCAAAGCATCTTTGAAATCAGCATCTTGAGCATAATGTTCTTTAATAGGTTCAAGCCAAAAAATTCGACAGTCAAGTGGAGACAACATAGCATATCTCCGAGACAAAGCATCAGCAATTACATTATCTTTCCCTTTCTTGTGTTTAATGATGTAAGGAAAAGATTCAATAAATTCTACCCACTTGGCATGTCTACGGTTCAATTTGTTTCGACTGCGAATATGTTTCAGCGACTCATGATCAGAGTGAATAACAAATTCCTTAGGCCATAAATAATGTTGCCACATCTCTAAAGTTCGCACAAGAGCGTACAACTCTTTATCATACGTGGAGTAATTTAAAGCAGGCCCACTTAATTTCTCGCTGAAATATGGAGCAGGCTTACCTTCTTGCATGAGCACACCACCAATCCCAACTCCACTAGCATCACATTCAAGTTCGAAAGTCTTACCAAAATCTGGAAGTTGGAGTAATGGTGCATTTGTTAGCTTTTCTTTCAAAAGGTTGAAGGCGTCCTCTTGTGGTTGTCCCCAATGGAATGCAACGCCCTTCTTTGTCAATTCATTCAATGGAGCGGCAATGGTGCTGAAGTCCTTCACGAAACGGCGCTAGAAACCAACAAGTCCATGAAAGCTTCTGTAACACCCCTGTTTTGCCAAACCCTAAAATAGCCAAAATCCACATCTTGACCCCAAACCCTAATCTGCTTCAGCCATTCCATTCTAAGTGTTGTTCAGAACATTTTCCCCTTCGGGATCATCTCCAAAATCCCATCCTAAAGCTGAGTTTCGACCCCTGCCATTTGTAAAACCTTAATTACCCTATTTTACCCTAAACTGTTTTCCCTAACTTTCTCGAAACTCTTCAGATCTTGCTTGATCTTACCAAACTTTGGCCAGATAAGTTCTAATAATTTTATGCAACTTATCTGCGAAATCAGAATTCAGATCGGACCCTTAGATCTCCAGATTTGCAATCAAGTCCATTTCCTATTCAACTTTTCCTCACAGATCAGTCCCTGAAGCAAGATTTGAAATTGCAATTTAGCCCGGGCCTTCTTTTTAGCCCCTGTGCCATTCGACCGCGCCCCGTTCGCCGTTGCCTTGCCGCAGAGCTTGCCGCCGGCCATCCTCTCCGGTCGCCGCGCTCGTAATCAGTTGAGCCACCCCACGCGCACGTGATAGCCCGTGTCATCGCCTCGCCCAGCGGATAAACGCCCTCGCCCCAGAGCCGTGTCTTCGCGCGCGCAACCGTTGCCGTGGCATTTGCATGCGCGTACGTGTCGTTGCCGGAGCTACGTTGTCGCCTCCGCATCTGCGCCGTCCCGGACGAAGTTCCAAGGCACCCTGGCATTACTGGCAAAGCTGCAGCACCGCCTGAGCGCGATCACATCGCCGTCGCCGTCGTTGCGCCTGCGCCCGACAAGCTTCTCCCCGGCGCAAGCAACCACTGTCGCGTAATCCCTCGCTAGCTTCGCCCCTGGACCTATTTAAACCCCCCTCAGTGCTGTGAAGAAGCACAACTTCAAGACTTAGCCAAATTCTCAGTTTTTCACTGTTTCCCTTTCTTCTCCGGCGAGCTGTTTCTGGAGCCACCGTCGCCAGAGCAAACCGTAGCCCATCTCTCCAATCCAGGTTCACCAGTAAGTTCCCCACACCCATCTTCCCGTGCCCAAGCAAGCAATTGCATCATAGTGCTCCCCATCGCCGGTGATCGCCGGAAAACCAGAAAACCCCTGTTCCCTCAATGCTATCCCATTCAGCCCGAATTAGCTCTCGATTCTATAGAAGAACTTGATCAGTGAGCTTAGTAGAGCAAGCCTGTTGAATCAGGATCCCCAATTGCGCTCAAATTGAAGAAATCCCAATCTGGAGGTCCACCAGTTCGCCGGACCTCGTCGCCGAGCCCCTCCGGCCGATCTCCAATGAAATTAACCCCTCCAGTAGCCTCCTCACACCCCACAGATCGCCCTCAAGCTTGGATTTGAGCTCATTCGCTCTATATCAAAAATCCCCGAGCTCCAGTGTCATCTTCTCCAGTGCCGGTCGCCGGAATTCGTTCCCGGCCGATTCAGCCGACACCACTTTGTCCCTTAGCTTCGCCTCACCTTCCTGAGCAATTTCTTCCACTAGCTCGACACCTGGATCTGCCTAGATTGTGAGTTATGCCTTTGTCAAACTCTTGTCCAGATCAATGTCTGTGCCGTGTCGCCACCGCAGTTCATCGCCGGATTTGGCCACCCTCCGGCCACTTTCAGCTCTTGTCCCTGTTGAGTATTTTGTTCCTGTTAGCAATGCCTACCTCCCAGACAAAGTGTTGCATCAATTGGAGCCCTGGATCAAAAGTTAAGCCCTGCCCTAGTTTCTGGCCATGTCCAGCACTATGTTAGTGCATGTCAGCCACTGGCATTGACCTTGTTCAGCCCCTTCTGGTTGAGCAATTGAAATGCCACCTTGTCCTTTAGATTCCTGGAGTTGAGATCTACAACTTTCTCTTCTATCACTTCTCCAGAAAACCATCCTAAGACTAGTTTGAAGCCATGCCAAAGCCATGAACTGAATGTCGACCCTTCGACGTTCAATCCTTTTTAGCCGTTTCTTCGACCAGAGCCCTTGTGACCTTACCCTAACCTTTTCCCCTGCATGCATGACTTATTTACTTAATAATTTCTATAGAAACTATTTCCTGTATGCTTATGGCATGTGTTTGTGTGTTGGTTGATTGCCGCAGAGTCAGAAGCTGAAGGAGCGGAAGAAGTCTTTGAAGATCCGTCTGAGTATTTAGACCCAACATCGCAAGGCAAGCCTCATTCCTTTGATCATGTCTCACCCAATATTTTCATATGAAGTATATTCACTGTTTCTTACTATGCATGCTTATTTGAAGTACAAGTTATGTTTGAATGACATGAATAGATATCACCTAATGGATCATGAAACCCCTTTTTGTTATTGAACTTTCATATATATGCTTTTGTCACCCTAGGACTCATATACTGAATATTCACATTAAACTTGAAATGGTCAAATACATGAGAAGTTATGATCAAAACCGTTTTGTCAAGAAAACTGATAAAAGGGATCAGTAGTGAGGATTGGTTTGTATGGAGAGGGTGCGGTGCGCACCAGGGAATGTGAATGTTCCTCACTATTGGTTCATAAGGACAAGAACCTTGTGCTGTGTCTCTATGCGAATTGTAAACGTACCGACCACTTGCCTGGTATGGGACAGGCACAACTTAGTAGCTTTTTGGTATTAACAGTTCCCTGCATGGTTTGTCGATCTGGTTTCTCGCGTGGAAACTGGTAGGCCAAGGTTCGGCCATGAGTGATGTGAGTTCAGAAAAATAATGAGAGGAAAAGGCGTAAAAGAAGGAAGGCGCCCTAGACCTGATTAAGCCGTGAGCGGTTGTAATATTAAATGGTCGTATGTCTCGCGTGGACATAGACCAAGGCTATGTGTCCTGCGGGAACATAGACCAGAGAGGCTAGGAAGTAAGGCAGTGGGGAAGACCCACAACGGTACTTGAGACTTAACTGTCTATTTACCGGGCGGGGATACTGTTAGTACTGAACTGTAAAAACGTTGTGTGATCTCGGCCCTGTCACATGTGTATAAGTCACATGGAGCTGATCCGACTTGAAAGCCGAGTGAACCAGTGGATTTAAAAAGAGGTACACCTTTGCAAAGCGTAAAAGAAGTATCGGATACTCTGTACTCCCAGGTTCAGGAGTCTTTTCGTAGTGGATGTTATCCATGGGTTATAGCACAAGTAATGTTTTGGAATGTTTTCATAATGCGGTTAACAAAGTAGTAACTCATGGGAGACTACTACATCTAATGTTTTATTGAAAACCTGTTTAATGTTTAAAGTATCATTTTCATGACAAAGTACTGTTTTACTGAACAAATGACTTGGAAATCTATATATCTCTATCCATATGAAACTGAAACCCCGGAATCATATGTTTCACCCTCATGTAAGTACAATTGCATTAATCCCCGGAATGAGTGTTGCTGAGCACCAAGTGCTCACCCTTGCATTTATATCCAACTGTAGAAGAGGGATTCGAGGATCCCGATTCCTTCAGTTATGAGTACTCAACATAAGATGGAAGTGCCCCGGACGAGCCCATGTTCTAGAAGGTTTATGCACCAAGTCAAGTCAGATGTGGGAGAAGCCCCTCCAACCCCGCTGCGGATGGAAGTCAAGCTGTTTGTCGTTGCTTTGTGCTTTATGTTGTGTGTTCGGTACTTGGATACCGATTCTGGTTCTGATAAACTAGTTATTTTCTTAGCAACTCTACTTAGCGCCATTTTCGGTGCTTTGGCTATGTAATATTGGCCATGTTGGCCTGATACTTGTTTAATGATATTACTATGCTTGTGTGGTTCGAAGCTCATGTGTCATCCTGCTGTGTGTAACCTACCTGGGCGGTTACCAAGGTGATCCTCAAATGGGGGTCTCACAGCGAATGGTATCAGAGCATGAAGCTTGACTGTAGGTCGTGACCCTTACTAGAATGGGCGTCCCTAAAGTAGAGAATCGCTAGATTATTTGGTAAAAATCTAATTGTGAAAAACCTAATTTGTTTAAGAAAAGCATAATGAGTATTATTTGAAAATTTTCAAAACCGTTTTCCTACTTTTAAGTGTTCCGTGTCTCATCATCGCAGATGGCCCCTGGTAAGAAGCTAATTCATGGAGACGAGTTGGGATCATGGGCATTGATGCTTTGGATGATGTTGCAATTCCTTGGAGCAAGAGACAACCAGCGACCAGTCTACTACGTCCGTCGAGAAGAAGTAGATGGTAGACCTTTTGGTTTCCGTGCCTCGGTGATTGTGTACGAGATTCCAGAGATCGGGAGAGGATCAACAAGAAAGGAAGCTCGTAGAGAAGAAGAAGAAGATGCTATCCAAGACGCTGCTCGTCGTGCTATAGGTACCATCCACCAGCTGTACGATGATTTTCTTATAGGTTCTCCTTTCTGCTTTGTACCCTACCAAGTTCCCGGATCGGATCGCCGAACTGTTCATCCCTCCACCAACCAGAGAGACGCCATCCTGACCAAAACCAGAGATGTAGTCCAAGTCTTGGAGTCAAGCTACACTCGGTTGTTGCGTGAGCATGAAAATGCTCGGGATGACCGTCACTATCTCGAAGGAGCGCTTGCAAAGGTTCGTTCAGAACTCCAAGAGAAAGAGAAACAGATTCAAGAGTTGGCTGAACCTAGCAGAGCACGAGAAGTTGAAGACGAAGGATCGGTGAACAAGAGGAACCGCTTGAAGATAAGACTCACAGCCCGCAAGAGTGTGGGAAGACCTAGGGATTACCTGGGTTATTTCACACCTGCTTCGCATGGCATTGTGATCAACACCCCTGCACCAGAATATCCTACTCTCGCGAAGGGGAAGGAAGTTCCTGAAGGCAAAGGAAAAGAGATTGCTACATGCAACACCAACGATTCATCTGAGGAAGAGGAGGACAATGATATGGAATGGGACCCTATGGATGCCGACGAAGATCAAGAAGAGGAAGACCCTGAAGAAGTGGAACCTTGCAGTTCTTCCAGGACCGACAGGAGATCCTAGTTTTCTCTTCAGCTTGACCCTTCTGCTCTAACCCTTGTAATCGTTAGCCTTTAGCTCTTGGTGTGGTAGCTGCTTTGTTTGTATTGTTTGTTGGTAACTCTAAGGCTGTAAAGGTGAAAACCTTGTATCTTTTGAAAACCTTTGAAAATAGCAATCGCATGTTCCAATCCAATCTCTTGGGTTGATCTTTCATTTCAGCTTGTGTTCAATCTGTGCTCTTTTGAATTAGTAGTCTTTTCTCAATTATCTTGTCAGAACAGAATGGTGAACACCAGAGGTAGAATCCAAGGCTCGGAAGAAGCCCCAAGGAACACATCAACGAGAAGGACTAGAGATACCTCAGATCAGCCAAATTCATCGACCTCAGTACCGCAAGGAGGAAATCTGACAGAAATACTGATATGGATGGAACAAAACCGACAGAGATCTGCAGAGGTACAGAGTCAAATTCTGGAACAGTTGATGCAAAACGCCGCAACACGACGCGAGGAAGGTTCGAACATTGGAGCAAGACTGACAGACTTTCAAAAGACGCGTCCTCCAACTTTCTCCTGCACTGAAGACCCGATTGTGGCAGACGATTGGTTAAGAGAAATTGAGAGGAAATTGGACACTGTCAGGTGTAATGATGAAGAGAAGCTGCTGTATGGACCCCATCAGCTCACAGGATCAGCTGCAGCATGGTGGGAAAATTACAAGACGGTACACCCTGATCAGAATTCCATTACCTGGAATGAACTCAAGGAACAGTTCCGTAAGTACCATGTCCCCAAAGGAGCTATTCAAGCCAAACGCAGAGAATTCTTGAATCTAAGACAAGGAGGAAGGACGGTGAAGCAGTATTTGCATGAATTCATCAAATTGGCCAGGTATGCACCTGAAGATATCATGACAGAAGAGCGGAAGATCGACAGATTTTGTGAAGGTCTACAAAACTCATATCAGTATCACCTCAACGCACGAATTCACGGACTTCCAAGTCCTTGTGAATCGAGTGCTCAAAATGGAGGAGAAAAGAGGCATAGTAGAAGAGGACCGCAAGAGGAAAAGTATAGCATACCCTTTTCAAGGAAATTCTAGCCGAGGAAGACCAGCACCATATGCCAGAGCTGCTTTCAGAGCACCCGCACCTCCAAGACCCCAGAGGACTTCATCACCAACAACTCTAACATGTCCCGGATGCAAAGGGAGTCACCTCTATAAAGATTGTACACTGAAGAATGCAGAGTGTTTCCATTGTGGCAGAAGAGGACACCACAGAGAGACTTGTCCACTTCGGCATTTACCTCCCAGCGTTGCTAAAGCTCAGGCAGCCAAATCCCCTGCACCTGCACGAACTATTGCCAGAGGAGCACCACAAGCCAGAGGAGGAACATTCCAAACCAGCAGAGGGAGAGGAACATCAACCACCGGAGGAAGACTCAACTTCGTGACTGCTGCAGAAGCAGGAGAGGCAACTGACATCGTGATCGGTAGACTCTTGATCTCCTCTCAGATTTCAGTTGTTTTATTTGATCCCGGTGCAACTCATTCATTCATGTCAAAAGATCGCTTGTTGAGTAATAACTTGCCTGTGGTTGCTTTAGAGCATCCTATCATCATTCAGTCACCTGGTGCTAGGATGATTGTTAATTCTATCTGTAGAAATGTTGCCTTCTGTATCGGCAATCTAGAATTCCTGGCAGACATGCTAGTTCTAAACCTTCAAGGATTAGATGTCATTCTTGGAATGGATTGGCTGGCCAAGCATAAGGGATTAATGGATTGTGAGAAGAAAACAATCACCCTGACAAATGCCATTGGAAAGCAAGTTACATTCCATGCAGACAGAACTCCAATCTACGACCACCTGCAGAGGTTGAACTGCATTGAAGAAGTGAAGCTTGAAGAGGTACCGATTGTCAATGAGTACCCAGAAGTCTTTCCAGAAGAACTTCCCGGATTGCCACCAGATAGGGATATAGAGTTCACTATTGAACTAAAACCCGGATCCGCTTCGTATGCTAGGAAGTTGTTTCGGATGACAGGTCATGAGCAAGAGGAACTGAAGAGGCAGATAAATGAATTGGAAGAAAAAGGATTCATCAGATCAAGCTCATCACCATGGGGAGCCCCAGTGCTCTTTGTTAAGAAGAAAGATGGTAGCATGCGACTTTGCATAGACTACCGTAAGCTGAATGACATGACCATTAAGAACAAATACCCCTTACCAAGGATAGATGACCTTTTTGACCAGCTCAGAGAAGCGAAAGTGTTCTCAAGAATAGACCTGAGATCGGGATACCACCAGTTAAGGATCCGAGAACAGGACATCCCTAAAACTGCTTTCGTGACCAGATACGGGTTGCATGAGTTTACAGTGATGCCCTTTGGATTAACTAATGCACCCGCGGTATTCATGAATCTAATGAACAAAATCCTTATGGAATTCCTGGATAAGTGCAGCATTGTATTTGTAGATGATATCCTCGTCTATTCCAAGACAGAGGAGGAGCACACATACCACCTGAGGATAGTGCTACAGAAACTAGCAGACCACCAGCTATACGCCAAGTTCAGCAAATGTGCTTTTTGGCTGAAGAAGATCTCTTTCTTAGGACACATCATCTCAGGAGAAGGAATATTTATGGACCCGTTGAAGATACAAGCTGTTACTGAATGGAAACAACCTGAAACCGCAACAGAAGTTAGAAGTTTCTTGGGATTAGCGGGATATTATCGAAGATTCGTAGAAGGATTCTCGAAGATCACCAAACCGCTGACCCAGCTACTGAAGAAGAACGCCTCTTTTAATTGGACCGAGGAGTGCGAAAGAAGTTTTGAGGAATTGAAGAAAAGACTGACAACTGCACCAATCCTGATACTACCGGACGTCAAAAAGGATTTTCAAGTCTACTGTGACGCCTCCAAGCAAGGATTGGGATGCGTATTGATGCAAGAAAGGAAAGTGATAGCTTATGCATCAAGACAACTACGACCTCATGAGGAGAATTATCCAACACATGATTTGGAGCTAGCTGCGGTCGTACATCCACTAAAGATATGGAGACACTACTTACTAGGCAGTAAGTGCAAAATTTACACGGATCATAAGAGCCTGAAATATATCTTCACGCAACAGGAGTTGAATATGAGGCAGAGAAGATGGCTAGAACTGATCAAAGATTATGATCTAGAGATCCACTATCACCCGGGAAAAGCCAATGTAGTAGCTGATGCTTTGAGCAGGAAGTCTCGTTGCAACCAGATAACACAGCTAGAAATGCCGACACAACTGACCAAGGACTTCGAAAGGTTGCAATTGGAATTAGTGGACCAAGGAACCATCACTACCCTAAAGATGGAATGTGAGTTGAAGGATAAGATCCGACAAGCTCAAGCGATTGACCCCGACCTTCAAGAGATGAAGGAGGACATGAGGAACAAAGATACAACCAACCTTCGAGAAGATGAACAGGGAATCCTATGGTACGATGACCGTATCTGCATTCCAAATGACAACGAGATCAAAGGCCTGATCATGCAAGAAGCTCATCAAACCCCATATTCCATACACCCAGGCAGCACCAAAATGTACAAGGACTTGAAGAAAAATTTTTGGTGGAAAGGAATGAAGAGAGAAATTGCCAAGTTTGTCGCAACTTGTGACACATGCCAAAGAGTGAAAGCAGAACATCAAAAGCCTGCGGGACCGCTACAACCTCTACAAATCCCAGAGTGGAAGTGGGATGAAATCGGAATGGATTTTATTGTGGGACTACCAAGGACGAGAAAAGGATTCGATTCTATATGGGTCATAGTAGATAGATTAACAAAGGTAGCACATTTCCTCCCAGTAAAGACCCTATATACAGCTAAGGACTTAGCAGAGCTGTATCTCAGCAGAATAGTCGTACTGCACGGAGTGCCGAAGGCTATCGTTTCCGACAGAGGAGCCCAGTTCAATTCAAGATTTTGGCAAGAGTTGCAGAAAGCCCTGGGCACAAAGTTAAAGTTCAGTACCGCATACCACCTTCAAACTAGAGGTCAGACTGAAAGGGTAAACCAAATTTTGGAAGATATGTTGAGGGCTTGTGTTTTGGATTATGGAGACTCTTGGGAGTTATTTCTACCGTATGCAGAGTTCACATACAACAACAGTTTCCAAGCAAGCCTACAGATGGCACCATATGAAGCTCTATATGGAAGAAGATGCCGCACGCCTCTGTATTGGACAAAAATTGGTCAAAAGCAACATCTAGGACCCCAGTTAGTAGAAGAAGCCACAGCCCATGTTAGAATCATACAAGAAAAACTAAAAACAGCACAATCTAGACAGAAAAGCTATGCAGATAATCGTAGAAGAGAGCTATCATTTGAAGAGGGCGATTATGTGTATCTCAAGGTTATGCCATACAAAGGAGTTCGAAGATTCCAGATGAAGGGAAAGTTAAAACCTAGATATGTGGGACCATATCGAATTCTGGAAAAGCGAGGTGAAATGGCATACAAGTTGGAATTGCCACTAGAACTGACCGGAATTCATGACGTATTTCATGTGTCTCAGCTGAAGAAATGCTTGAGAAAACCAACGGAACAGATATCTCCTGCAGAGATTGAGATTCAACCAGACTTATCTTGTCAAGAATACCCTGTTAGAATTCTGGAAACCAGAGAGAAAGTACTGAAGTCAAGAACCCTACGATTCTGCAGAGTCCAGTGGAACAATCACTCAGAGGAGGAATCAACTTGGGAAAAAGAAGAAGATCTCCGCCGAGAATTTCCCTTCCTATTCTCTGACCTGCCCTAATCTCGAGGACGAGATTGTTTCTAAGGTGGGTAGATTTGTAACACCCATGTTTTGCCAAACCCTAAAATAGCCAAAATCCACATCTTGACCCCAAACCCTAATCTGCTTCAGCCATTCCCTTCTAAGTGTTGTTCAGAGCATTTTCCCCTTCGGGATCATCTCCAAAATCCCATCCTAAAGCTGAGTTTCGACCCCTGCCATTTGTAAAACCTTAATTACCCTATTTTACCCTAAACTGTTTTCCCTAACTTTGTCGAAACTCTTCAGATCTTGCTTGATCTTACCAAACTTTGGCCAGATAAGTTCTAATAATTTTATGCAACTTATCTGCGAAATCAGAATTCAGATCGGACCCTTAGATCTCTAGATTTGCAATCAAGTCCATTTCCTATTCAACTTTTCCTCACAGATCAGTCCCTGAAGCAAGATTTGAAATTGCAATTTAGCCCGGGCCTTCTTTTTAGCCCCTGTGCCATTCGACCGCGCCCCGTTCGCCGTTGCCTTGCCGCAGAGCTCGCCGCCGGCCATCCTCTCCGGTCGCCGCGCTCGTAATCAGTTGAGCCACCCCACGCGCACGTGATAGCCCGTGTCATCGCCTCGCCCAGCGGATAAACGCCCTCGCCCCAGAGCCGTGTCTTCGCGCGCGCAACCGTTGCCGTGGCATTTGCATGCGCGTACGTGTCGTTGCCGGAGCTACGTTGTCGCCTCCGCATCTGCGCCGTCCCGGACGAAGTTCCAAGGCACCCTGGCATTACTGGCAAAGCTGCAGCACCGCCTGAGCGCGATCACATCGCCGTCGCCGTCGTTGCGCTTGCGCCCGACAAGCTTCTCCCCGGCGCAAGCAACCACTGTCGCGTAATCCCTCGCTAGCTTCGCCCCTGGACCTATTTAAACCCCCCTCAGTGCTGTGAAGAAGCACAACTTCAAGACTTAGCCAAATTCCCAGTTTTTCACTGTTTCCCTTTCTTCTCCGGCGAGCTGTTTCTGGAGCCACCGTCGCCAGAGCAAACCGTAGCCCATCTCTCCAATCCAGGTTCACCAGTAAGTTCCCCACACCCATCTTCCCGTGCCCAAGCAAGCAATTGCATCATAGTGCTCCCCATCGCCGGTGATCGCCGGAAAACCAGAAAACCCCTGTTCCCTCAATGCTATCCCATTCAGCCCGAATTAGCTCTCGATTATGTAGAAGAACTTGATCAGTGAGCTTAGTAGAGCAAGCCTGTTGAATCAGGATCCCCAATTGCGCTCAAATTGAAGAAATCCCAATCTGGAGGTCCACCAGTTCGCCGGACCTCGTCGCCGAGCCCCTCCGGCCGATCTCCAATGAAATTAACCCCTCCAGTAGCCTCCTCACACCCCACAGATCGCCCTCAAGCTTGGATTTGAGCTCATTCGCTCTGTATCAAAAATCCCCGAGCTCCAGTGTCATCTTCTCCAGTGCCGGTCGCCGGAATTCGTTCCCGGCCGATTCAGCCGACACCACTTTGTCCCTTAGCTTCGCCTCACCTTCCTGAGCAATTTCTTCCACTAGCTCGACACCTGGATCTGCCTAGATTGTGAGTTATGCCTTTGTCAAACTCTTGTCCAGATCAATGTCTGTGCCGTGTCGCCACCGCAGTTCATCGCCGGATTTGGCCACCCTCCGGCCACTTTCAGCTCTTGTCCCTGTTGAGTATTTTGTTCCTGTTAGCAATGCCTACCTCCCAGACAAAGTGTTGCATCAATTGGAGCCCTGGATCAAAAGTTAAGCCCTGCCCTAGTTTCTGGCCATGTCCAGCACTATGTTAGTGCATGTCAGCCACTGGCATTGACCTTGTTCAGCCCCTTCTGGTTGAGCAATTGAAATGCCACCTTGTCCTTTAGATTCCTGGAGTTGAGATCTACAACTTTCTCTTCTATCACTTCTCCAGAAAACCATCCTAAGACTAGTTTGAAGCCATGCCAAAGCCATGAACTGAATGTCGACCCTTCGACGTTCAATCCTTTTTAGCCGTTTCTTCGACCAGAGCCCTTGTGACCTTACCCTAACCTTTTCCCCTGCATGCATGACTTATTTACTTAATAATTTCTATAGAAACTATTTCCTGTATGCTTATGGCATGTGTTTGTGTGTTGGTTGATTGCCGCAGAGTCAGAAGCTGAAGGAGCGGAAGAAGTCTTTGAAGATCCGTCTGAGTATTTAGACCCAACATCGCAAGGCAAGCCTCATTCCTTTGATCATGTCTCACCCAATATTTTCATATGAAGTATATTCACTGTTTCTTACTATGCATGCTTATTTGAAGTACAAGTTATGTTTGAATGACATGAATAGATATCACCTAATGGATCATGAAACCCCTTTTTGTTATTGAACTTTCATATATATGCTTTTGTCACCCTAGGACTCATATACTGAATATTCACATTAAACTTGAAATGGTCAAATACATGAGAAGTTATGATCAAAACCGTTTTGTCAAGAAAACTGATAAAAGGGATCAGTAGTGAGGATTGGTTTGTATGGAGAGGGTGCGGTGCGCACCAGGGAATGTGAATGTTCCTCACTATTGGTTCATAAGGACAAGAACCTTGTGCTGTGTCTCTATGCGAATTGTAAACGTACCGACCACTTGCTTGGTATGGGACAGGCACAACTTAGTAGCTTTTTGGTATTAACAGTTCCCTGCATGGTTTGTCGATCTGGTTTCTCGCGTGGAAACTGGTAGGCCAAGGTTCGGCCATGAGTGATGTGAGTTCAGAAAAATAATGAGAGGAAAAGGCGTAAAAGAAGGAAGGCGCCCTAGACCTGATTAAGCCGTGAGCGGTTGTAATATTAAATGGTCGTATGTCTCGCGTGGACATAGACCAAGGCTATGTGTCCTGCGGGAACATAGACCAGAGAGGCTAGGAAGTAAGGCAGTGGGGAAGACCCACAACGGTACTTGAGACTTAACTGTCTATTTACCTGGCGGGGATACTGTTAATACTGAACTGTAAAAACATTGTGTGATCTCGGCCCTGTCACATGTGTATAAGTCACATGGAGCTGATCCGACTTGAAAGCCGAGTGAACCAGTGGATTTAAAAAGAGGTACACCTTTGCAAAGCGTAAAAGAAGTATCGGATACTCTGTACTCCCAGGTTCAGGAGTCTTTTCGTAGTGGATGTTATCCATGGGTTATAGCACAAGTAATGTTTTGGAATGTTTTCATAATGCGGTTAACAAAGTAGTAACTCATGGGAGACTACTACATCTAATGTTTTATTGAAAACCTGTTTAATGTTTAAAGTATCATTTTCATGACAAAGTACTGTTTTACTGAACAAATGACTTGGAAATCTATATATCTCTATCCATATGAAACTGAAACCCCGGAATCATATGTTTCACCCTCATGTAAGTACAATTGCATTAATCCCCGGAATGAGTGTTGCTGAGCACCAAGTGCTCACCCTTGCATTTATATCCAACTGTAGAAGAGGGATTCGAGGATCCCGATTCCTTCAGTTATAAGTACTCAACAGAAGATGGAAGTGCCCCGGACGAGCCCACGTTCTAGAAGGTTTATGCACCAAGTCAAGTCAGATGTGGGAGAAGCCCCTCCAACCCCGCTGCGGATGGAAGTCAAGCTGTTTGTCGTTGCTTTGTGCTTTATGTTGTGTGTTCGGTACTTGGATACCGATTCTGGTTCTGATAAACTAGTTATTTTCTTAGCAACTCTACTTAGCGCCATTTTCGGTGCTTTGGCTATGTAATATTGGCCATGTTGGCCTGATACTTGTTTAATGATATTACTATGCTTGTGTGGTTCGGAGCTCATGTGTCATCCTGCTGTGTGTAACCTACCTGGGCGGTTACCATGGTGATCCTCAAATGGGGGTCTCACAGCTTCTCACCTGTGTGACCGTTTTAGGAGTCGGCCAACTCTCGATAGCTTCGATTTGGGCTTCATCAACCTCAATTCTCTGCGGAGTCACAACATAGCCAAGAAATGAGACTCGATCGGTTACCAAACAAACGTGCCTCTCTCAAAGCATTAAAAATAGCACGTAAATGTTCGAGATGTTCAGAAAGTGACTAGCTATAGATCAAGATATCATCAAAATAGACCACCACAAATTTACCAATGAAAGGACGTAAGACCTCGGTCATCAAGCGCATGAAAGTACTAGGTGCATTAGTCAACCCAAAAGGCATAACTAACCACTCATATAAACCGAACTTGGTCTTAAAAGCAGTTTTCCATTCGTCTCCCAATTTCATTCGAATTTGGTGGTACCCACTACGCAAGTCAACTTTTGAGAAGATAATAGAACCACTTAACTCATCAAGCATGTCGTCTAACCTAGGAATAGGATGACGATACCTTATTGTGATATTGTTAATGGCTCAACAATCCACACACCTGTGCCAACTACTGTCTTTCTTAGGAACCAAAAGAACAGGAATAGCACAAGGACTAAGGCTTTGTCGCACGTACCCACGGTCCAAAAGCTCTTGGACTTGTCGTTGAATTTCCTTAGTCTCCTCTGGATTGGTCCTATATGCATTACGGTTTGGCAACGTCGCTTCCGGGATCAAGTGAATTTGATGCTCAATACCTCGAATAGGTGGTAGTCCCGGGGGCACCTCAGCAGGGAACACATCGTCATACTCCTGCAAAAGGTTAGTAACAGCAGGTGGAAAAGAGATAGGCATATCATCAAATGAAAACAAGGTC
The DNA here is from genome assembly GCA_019359835.1 of Pharus latifolius. Classification (NCBI taxonomy): domain Eukaryota; kingdom Viridiplantae; phylum Streptophyta; class Magnoliopsida; order Poales; family Poaceae; genus Pharus; species Pharus latifolius. The sequence goes on along the minus strand of CM033324.1, from coordinate 61,541,695 downwards.
TCTTTACATATCAAAGCAAAGCATGACGGTTCAGCAAGATCATATTTTGTAGCAAGAAAAACACCACCCTTCAATTTAATTCCCTCAGTCTTAGAAGCAGGTACATTCTTATCTTTCTTATGCGGAAAAACAGTTTTAGCTACTTGCTGATGTTCAGATTCTGTGGTGTTCTCTTTCTTCTCATTTTCAAGTCTTTCCCTCTCAAAATGCACAATTTCAATGGAGTCATGGGAAGCAAGGTTATTTTCTTTCCTTTGTGCATGAAAGTGTACCAATTATTTCTACCATGATGAGTTGCATTAGTGTCATATTCCCAAGGTCGGCCTAATAAAAGTGAACATGCTTGCATAGGCACTACATCAAAATCAGCAACATCATGGTATGAACCAATGAAAAATGGTACTCTTGCGGTTTGCGTTACCTTAACGTTACCGCTGTTGTTGAACCATTGAATATGATATGGTTGGGGATGTGGTTGTGTGGTCAAGCCAAGCTTCTTGACCAGATCAGAACTCACCAAGTTGTTGCAGCTCCCACCATCAATGATTGTTCGGACGCGTCGGTCATTGACGACGAGGAACATTTGAAACAAGTTGTGGTGTTGGGCTCGCTCAGCTTGCTTCATTTGAGTACTAAGGACCCGCTGGACAATGATGGTCCGGTATTCTTGTGTGGCTACCGTACCCAAAGCTTCCCCATCATCATCATGTTCGGGTTCGTCATCAACATTACCTGCAAGGTTAGCTGCAAGAGCATATTCATCTTCAACATCAGAAGCACTAACGTACCCACCATCGTCTGTCGCAATGTAAGCTCGCTGACTTGGGCAGTCCTTCATGACATGGCCCATCCCCTTGCAACGGTGGCATATGATACTTGTTGTACGTCCCGTGGAGGCAACAGATGAAGACGACTTCGCTGGTGCATGCACATTAGAAGTTTTGCTTACCTTGGGTGTACGTGGCGGTGGTAACGGTGCTACTGAACGCGCCGTATTGGTCGAGGGGGCAGTAGACCGAACAGCAGGAGGTGGCTCTGATTTGGTTGACGCCTGTCTTGGGGTGAAGGTACTACCAAAGTTGCTCCGTGGCCGCTGTTGTCGTCCCTGCAATTCTTTTTCTACCAAAACAGCAAGCTCGAACAATCTATTGACATCATGATAGTCCTTGTAATCAATAATATTTTGTATATCATGCCTAAACCCCCCATAGAAATGAGCCATTTTATCCTCCTCGGTTTCCTCTACCTCACAACGCAACATGCCTATTTGAAGCTCATGGTAGTACTCCTCTACCGATTTGTTACCTTGATCTAAGCGTTGCAATTTTTTTACGCAAATCACATTTAAAGGAAGGAGGCACAAATCTGGTGCGCATTTGTCTCTTCGGATCATGCAAAGTACCAGGATGTACGTTAGACTTTACTAGTTCATTCCACCAAATTATAGCAAAATCCTTGAAGTCACTAGTGGCTTGTCTAACTCTATAAATATCAGGAACAAGATGGGCGTTAAATTTTTGTTCAATCTCCATTTCCCAATCTAAATACACCTCAGCATCATATGTACCAGAAAAAGAAGGTACGGTTAACTTAACTTTAGCAAATGGATCATCATTGCAATAGTTATTAATACCATTGTTACCTCTCATACCTTGACGATTTTGGTTGAAGCACTCCAAGTCATGTGCCGCACGTTGCATAGCGGGTTCATTGCGAGGTACCACATGTCCCTCTACATCATCATCGTGCTCCTGGGCTGCATCATTTTGCTATTGTTGGACAGCAGGTGGGCGGTTCTCGATCACCTGAACCCTGTCATCAAGCTGGGCAACACGTCGTTCCAATCTTTCAATACCTTTGGTTATCTCTTCCATCATGGTTTTCAGCTCAGCATGAAGGACACACTCGTTGTCCTCTTTATCAGATCCTGCCATGATTAGTAGAAAGTAGAAGAAACACAAGAAGTATTATCCCTACAGACTACCAGGTTCAGACAAGTGGATTCACATCCTCTCAAGCGTCTTACCACGCTCTTGCAAGGTTTTTACCAACGCTGCAGAAGGTACAACCGGTGGCTGGTTCGTGATATCGTGACGAGCTTGAGTGTAACGATTGCAAGGATGAATCCAGTTCTGATAGAAAGTATGTCGAGCTTGGAAGGCAGTTATGGTAGCAAAGGTTAGCAATAATTGAAATCAGAATGCTAAGTTGAATAAGTGTCCAAAGAACCCACTAGTGTTGCTGGCCTAAATGCGCCCCTAGAACTGTTCAAGCAAGCAAAGACAACAAGGCAACAAATGGAAACAGCAAGATGATAGCAAGGACAATCAATATTGAAGTTATTCTGATCCCAAAGATAGCAAGTATGGCAAGTACGAACCCCCGGATTTTTTTTTTCACTGCGCGGCTCTTTTCTGTGCGCTGCCTCTTTTTGATAAATTTTTTTTTATTTTTGTTTGATTTTTCTGATATGTTTTTGAAGTTCCGCAACACAGAAATATGGAAACAAAGCAGGTTCCCCTCAATTTGGAGGTAAGGGGTGGCCGATATAAATTTTTGTGCTTGCTCCGAAAATTGTGCTAAAACTTCCAGGGCCGGATACTCGATCTTCCAGAGAGATTTTGGCCTCTGAAATTTTACCGAAACCAACAAAGCTGGTTAATTTCAAGTGTAACTTTTCGTTAGCTTCGAACCGAGTGGTCGCGGAGCTCAAACGGAGTTCGGATGCAAAAGTTATGGCCGTTTTAGTGAAGGTGCTCCGGATCAGGGTTTCTGGGCAGTGCGAACTTTCGGTTGCGCAAGTAGGGACCGTGACGGTGGGTTGGCGGGATGAACAAAGGGAAGGCTAGTGATGCAGGGGGTTTGACACAAGGTGGTTTGCGACCTATCTAGGGTTTGCGAAGCGGGACAGTAACACAAGGCGGCTAGCGGGGGCAAACCGAGTAGGACTCGATTTGGTTTTCTGGATGTCTGGCGGTGGTAGGACGGACGATGCAACGGGGAGGTGATGGACAGAACTACGAACACAATCTAAACTAGCAACCAGACGACGAACTAAGGAAACAAACTCAACAACGTTAACTGAAAGCAAAGATTGCGAAGGCTCGAAGTGGTTTGGACAGCGGAAGACTATGACCTAATTAATTTTTTTTTTTGGCTTTTTTTTTCTGGACGATGGGTAAAACGATGAACAATGAACAGATGGGATACGAGATACCTGACGGGCAACCGGGGCTCTGATACCACTTGATGAGGAACGGGGTCCCGATCTTCCGACAGGTAGGGGATAGTTCGATTGGTGGAGACTCGATGCTGACGATCCGACTTTCGACCAGAACCGATCTAGGCCTGCAATCGCTACACCACTGCTCCGTTCGTTATCAACCGTACCGAGGCGCAGTTGACCTAGCTACGAAGGCCTGTTCCTGCAAGGGAATCAAAGAACACGTGCAAGAACATAGAAGAAGCAATCTCGAATTGCAAGTATGTATTAAGATCACGAAGTGTTGGGGTTCCACAAACCGAAAGACGGCGAACTGCGACAGCAGAAAATTCTAAGTAAAACCCAAGTCTAACAATGACGGCTACGAAGTTTTAATATGCGAGAGGGGTGGCATCTAGGGTTTGGGGCGCACCCCCCCACGCGGGATACATGGGCCGAGGCCAAATAGACAGGTGACGCAGCACCGCACGGCCCAACAAAATCTGGTCTCCACTTGTTTTGACTATTATGATTGACTCAGAAGGATTTTGGAAGTTGGACCAGATCCGTTGGAAAGGTCTCGTCGTGGGCTTCTCCGTAATGTACTTGAACACCCCAAACAAAGTTCGTATGCATCTTCTACCCCGTTTGAAGACAGGATGCTCCGCCGTGGCCGACCAGGACTCCAGCTCGCGGTAGACTTGATTCCCGACCCGCCTTGGCACAAAGTGACACCCTCCCTGATCAACACCATGATTCCTGAGCACAAGCACAATATTATTAGGTAGTAACTCGCTCTTGTCAATATTCTCTCGTGTACTAAGAAATGAGCTCACCTGGTGATTTAGTTGACGTGCACGTGCCCTTGTTATTGGTCCTTGCACAATGGGTGTTGGAAGAATGGACGCATCGTTAGGGGTGATGTCCTCATCAGAAGATTTACCTTTTGACGTTCTTGTCTAAGATCGTCACCACTGTTGATCAAGCTCGGAGGCCGGGGTGATCCTCGAGCCCCTTCTATTGCGGCATTGAATGGCCGCAGAAGGTTATTTGTCCATTTCTAAATCTCGAATAAGGATAGAACTGCATCACAAAAACAAAATTACTCGACATGAAGTGTTTCGTCAGTAAAATTGCACATTTTGAAGATCAGAGAACATACCAGTGTTGTAATCCAAGGTGCTGTCCGCCATGGATTCTAACTCCCACGCAGGATGTTCCCTCTTCCGTAGGGGGCTCATCCTATTCTTCACGAACTCATGAATGATATCCCTTGCCGTTAATCCCTGATGGACTAAGTGAAGAATTGCTTGGGCTTGCTTCTTCAACTCTTGATTCGAAGCAAGAACAATATCCATTTCGATGTTTTTCTCCGGTCGGTGGTTCTCAAACAAGAGACCACTTTCCGATGGGGGGTGCACAGAATCCCGCAGAGGGAGAAAGGGATAATCTTTCTTCTCCCACACGCAGAAGTATATACATCCTACGGCACTAGCGCTCTTCAACCATGCTGAGAAGTAGAATCGTTGAAAGAGATCTACATTTGGTAGCACTCCAACGAAGGCCTCGCATAAGTGCTGGAAGATCGCCAAGATAAGAATGGCATTGGGATGAAGATTCACCAGCTCCAGCCCATAGTGCACCAAGATATCTTGAAGGAACCTGCTTTTTGGGAATTTAAACCCACATCACAAGAACTCTTGAAAGATTACCAGCTCGTTCTCATGAACGATTGGGGTTTCCTCATTCTTCTCCACCGGCCGCCTGTTGATTAGCAGCCGCGAGGGAAGAATCTCTTCTTTCTCAAGCGCCATCAAGCTCTCCTCAGTATGGTGGATTGATCGGCTCCAGGACGCCATTCCTAATGAGATTTGTGGAAAGGCGACGGCTTTGGAGGCGATGAGAGCAAGGTGCAAAGAGAGGGTTATTTGCGGCGAAAGTGGCTAAGGCAAAAGAGCGTTTTTTCTTCTGAAGCTTCGGAAGCAAGCTACCTCTTCCTTTTATATGCCTGAGACCGCAACTCACCAGGTTCATTATTTTATTAATTTCTCATCATGGGTATTTTCTCGAATAGAACTCGGTATCGTATCTTTAACCCTGTTTGAATCTAAAACAAAATGTGTCTATTTTAAATTAATCGATCATTTTATTTCACATTCGGGGGCTACGGTATAGATAACTTTATGAGAATTTTTTTGAGGAATTAATACCTTATGATTCCAGGGTAATCTCATATTTTCAGCACTGTTACAGTCATAAAAGTTTGGTGATCACAATACTATGTTTGATCGCAAGGCTATTTCTGCGATCTCGGTACTATGTATGATCGTAATGCTGTTCTGTGACCTCAGTGCTATGTGGTCTCAATGCTATCCTGTGACCACACCATACTTCATGGCCTCAATACTGGTCTATGACCTTAGTGTTGTCTTGAGTTAATCTCGGACATAGGACTCATTACCTTTGTATGTTCTAGTTGCAGAGATGTTTAATTATAACTATTTTTACACACAGAGAATAGAAAGACTCCAATTGGTGATTATAGAATGTACATAATTCATCAAAGAGTCAAATATGTAAGGAAAAGGATGTTCTTTATTTCTTGCATTCTTTACATAGAAAAGGGATGTAGGCGACCAAAGCGTCAACCTGATCCGAAAGTAATTTACAAAGTTCTCCTAGGGACATATTGGCATCAGTGGGATCAACACTGGCAGCCCCAAGAGAACTGGCGACGTCTTTCAGCCTATCGACGTCATCCCTTATTAAGAGAGAGCAACTGTTCCTAATTGTATCGGAGAGGTCTGGCTCCTCTCGAGCATGATCCCTCTCCAGCCGAAACTTGTACGCTTCCTCGCGAGCTCCATCATAACATCCTACCAGGTGCAGAGTGATCGAGGAGATTTCGTCAGAACGCTTCGCTAGCATCTCTTTTTCTTCTCTGAGGGTTCTGACCAAGTTAGATTCCTCCATCAGAAGAGTCTGGATCTCAGCAAGCTGATTGTCGGGGGCTCCAGGAGCCTTCTCCTCCTGTGTATACATGAATTAGTTTCTAAAACATGTGACCAACAGAGTGGATGAAGATAATTACCTGAGAAGCAGAGGAGAAAGCCAAGCTTTGAAGGGTACTTGGTCCAAAGGCCCTATGGGCACAGTGAGACTTTCCCCAGAAGAGTGATGATCCAAAGAAGGTGATGAAGATGCAACTGGATGGGTTGCAAGGGCTGAAAAAAGTGACAGTGTGCCAGGTCAGATATCTGCACCCTTTAGCATTTTTGGTGAAGCTCCACTATAGGATCCTTCGTCATTTTAGGATCTCTTCTTTGAAGAGATCATTTCCTCGATCACCTAAAGGTTCCAAAATACATTACTTTCGAAATGGACAAGTTGCGAAGAGAAAAACTTGCACAGATGGTTCAGAAGAGAACTACCTTCTGAAGATCTTGTTCAACTTCAGCTCCTATTTCTATTTTTTCTTCATTGCTCTCAACAATCTTCAGGGAATCTCGGTTCGCCATTAAGATGAGAGTAGAAGGGGAAATACGAAGTAGAGGGTTAGAAGCAGTTTCTAAAAAGACTTAGCCAAAAAAGAAGCTTGTGAATTTTAGAACTGAAAGGCTTCTCTATTTATAAAGCCAGGAAGCGACGGTTCGCATTCGCGGACACCTCGAGTTCTTGAAACGCACTTACAGCTTTTGCTTTGGTTAAATAGTCATGATTACCTGTCAAGCAAAACCCAGAGGTTGTCTTGGGAAATAAACTGACACACGGTCTATAGTGCACCTGAAGAAGTTGAAGCGTTGGGTTCTTTATCCAATGAAGATTAAAATTTGAAGTAATAATCCTTTTATCTCTTCAAATTTGGGGGCTAGCTGACGAGAATTATCTCCCGAGCTAATTTATTTAATATATATCATGTTCAAGTCAAGTCCGGATATGATATATGTCTTTATGTCCTAGCAGCTGCATGATCGCAGACGGATAGCTTCCTATGCGCTATCAGAGGGCCATGGACACGCGGTCAGGAGGTCGCAGGCTATGTTCGGAAGGTCACAGGCTATGTGCGGTCAGAAGGTCGCTACCTGTGCGCGATCAAGATAACCTGGGAGTGTTCGAGCCTCTACCGGGCACGTTCTCAGGGCCAAAATAACTTCCCCCACGTATGAAGTTAACTGTCAAGGAGTTAGGATGTGCGGTTATCTATAACTGTTCATGTTAACCGGTGAAGAGGTTGGTGTGTTTATGCGAACTGCACTTTGGCAACAGCCTAGAACTACTTCACATTGGCATCCTTTCATCCAGTATAAAAAGATGGCCAATGTACAATACCAAAGGATCATATAACATAACACAGGAGATCTGGACATCTTATAGCATTAGATTAGACAGAAGTATCAAGAGAGATTATCGCCTGTGACAATCTCTCCTCCCTGTAATCTCTTTTACTCATAGTGAAATCACAACAGGACGTAGGGCTATTACTCCCACCATCGAGGGCCAAACCTGTATAAATCTTCGCGTCCCTACTTCATTGCTTATCTTAACTTACTTGATGGCACTTTGAAAGGTCTCACATACAACTCACAAATTTGTGTAAGATCAACAGAGGACCCCGAGTACAAATCGTCGACAAAGTTCGAACAGGATGGGTTGCAAGGGCTAAAGGAGCTAGAGGATGCAAAGAAAGAGATGAGGGTAATGTAGAGCAGCCCAGGTCTCCACACCCATTAGCCTTGTGGATGAAGCTCCACTAGAGGATCCCGCATCATATCTGGTCCATTTCTTCGATGAAGTTGGTTCCTTGAACAACTGTGCATTCCAAAATGCATTACTTTCGAAATACTCAAAACTACAAACAAAAGATTCGCATAGATGTTTCAGAAGAGAATCACCTTCTGAGGACCCTGTCCAATCTTGTCTTCAATTCTTATTTCTTGCTCATCACTCTCAACAATCCTTTTGGATTCTCGGTTCGCCATTAAAGATGAGAGTGGAAGAGGCAATGAAACGTAAGAAGATGAAAAGGTCTAAAAGACTTAGCCAAGGAAAACTGGTGACCCTTTGAACCGATGAACTTCGCTATTTATAGAGCCCGGAGGCGACGGTTCACATTTGTGGAGGCCTCGAGCTCCTAAACGCACTTACATTTTGCCTCGATTGCTCGGTAAAAGCCTTCGTGATTACCTGTCATGTTCAACCCAAAGATTTTCCTTGGGAAGTGAACTACCACACGGTGCACAGTGCGATTGAAGAAGGCAAAGTGTCGGGTTCTATATCTAATAAATTTTAAATTTGAAGTTATAATAATTTTATCGCTTCAAATTTGGGGGCTAGCTGACGAGGATTATCACCCAGGCAAGTTATTTATTTATCATATTCAAGATAATTCGGATATGATATGTAAACTTGCGTCCTAGCAACCATTATGGTCGCAGACGGTAGCTTCCTGTATACCAGAAGGTCACGGGCAGACAGAACAAGTCTATGGTCGCAAACCATGTGTGGCCATAAGGTCGTAGGCTATTCGTGACCAAGATGACCTGAGTGTGTTTGAGCTTTACTAGACATGTTCAAGGATAAAAATAACTTCTCTCACGTATGAATACAACCGTCAAGGAGGTTGGGGTATGCGGTTATCTATAACTGCACATGTCAACCGGCGAAGAGGTTAGTGTAGTTATACAAACTACACTATGCCAACCGTCCAAAACTGATAGAAAAACGCAGTCCCGATCTTTCGATGAAAGATGTAAATTTCGATTGAGGAGGAGTAGACGTTAGCGACCCGACTACAACCGTCCAGGACATTGCGCCTTAGCGATCGATACACCAACTCCATGTGTTATTGATCATGCCGGAGCACGATCAACCTACCCACGAGGGGCTTTGTCCCCGTAAGCAATCGAAGAACGAGCAAGAACAATATGAACAAGCAACTCAATTGCGAATATAGATTAAGGTCCAAATCTTAGAAGACAAGATGGCGAGGTTCCAAAGATGAGTAAAACGGGCGGTCTAGCCGACACGCGCGATTACAAGATGAAGTAGCAAAGGCTAACTTTAATCTAACAAAACCCGATACAAAATGGTGTAGGACCCCTCCTTATATAGGGATTCAAGTTGGTGTTACAATACTCGTCCACATACAATGTATTCTTCGAGTGCAAGAAACTTACTTTGCAAAATATCAAGCCGTCTTCCTAAACTTCTTTCACACTACTTTGCAAAATATCAAGCCATTTTCCTAAACTTCTGTTCACACTAGGCAGATTTTTCTAGAGGCCGAACTGTAGATGTACTTGTATTCTTTTGTTGCAAAGAGGCAAGGTGGCAGCCAAGAAGCTAGGTGGCAATCATAATAGACTATTAGATGATTCAAGTGGAAATTGGATTCTTATTCATGCTTTTCAAGTGGAATTTGAATTCCTCATCATGCTTTTCAAGTGGAAATTGGATTCCTCTTTATGCTTTTCAAGTGGAATTTGAATTCCACATCATGCTTTCGAATGGAAATTGAATTCCTCATCCTTATTTCTTTTTCTCAATTTTCATACTCAACTTCTTATCTTCCTACTTATAGTTGCTTGACTTCATTTCCTGGCTGGGCCACACCCATACTCCTAAACATAAGAATATCACAAGGTAGCGTCCCATTCTCCAAAGTACAACTGCAAGAACAGATGAACGAGCTCACCTGGTAATTTAACTGGCATGCACAAGCTCGAGTGATTGGACCTTCTGGTGTAGGAGGTGGTGAAGTGTGTGTATCAATTGAGGTGATGTCCTCATCATCCTCCCCTTCTTGCATTTGAGTTGTCCTCGACTCAAGCTCATCCTCTTCTCCCAAGTAAGGCTTCAAATCATGAGGATTAAGTCGTGACTTAACTTTTTGACATGTAGCGCAGTGAGCAACGTATCGTTCCACGTCCCTTCTCATCCTTGGCCAAAAGAAATGACCAGCAAGTATGTCCTCCGTCTTCTTCACACCAAAGTGTCCCATCGGCCCGCCTCCATGCGCTTCCTATGACAGCAACAAACGAACGGAGCTAGCCGGAATGCATAGCTTGTTAGCTCTAAACACAAACCCATCATTGAGGACAAATTCGTTCCATGTTTTTCCTCTTTACAATTCAGCAACACATCTTTAAAATCATCATCATGCACATATTGCTTTTTAATCGTCGCTAATCCAAAGGTTTTGAAATCAAGTCGTGAAAGCATGGTGTATCTCCTAGAGAAAGCATCAGTAATAATATTATCCTTTCCCTTCTTGTGTTTTATAACATAAGGAAAAGATTCAATGAATTCAACCCACTTTGCATGTCTACGATTCAATTTACCTTGACTTCGAATATGCTTTAATGATTCATGATCAGAATGTATGACTAATTCTTTGGGCCATAAATAGTGGTGCCATGTTTCAAAAGTTCGAACTAGTGCATATAATTCCTTATCATAAGTAGAATAGTTCAAACTAGGCCCACTCAACTTCTCACTAAAATATGCAATAGGTTTTCCTTCTTGTAACAACACGCCACCCAAACCAATTCCACTAGCATCACATTCTAGTTCAAAAGTCTTAGAAAAATCTGGAAGTTGGAATAGTGGTGCATGTGTTAACTTATCTTTCAACGTGTTGAAGGCGTTCTCTTGTGCATCGCTCCAAGCAAATGGCACACCCTTTTTGGTGAGCTCATTCAATGGTGCAGCGATGGTGCTGAAATCCTTCACGAAGCGATGGTAGAATCCAGCAAGTCCTAGAAAACTTCGCACCTGTGTGACTGTGTTAGGAGTCGGCCAACTCTATATTGCCTCAACTTTGGCTTGAACAACTTCAATTCCCTGTGGAGTAACAACATAGCCAAGAAAAGAGACTCGATCCGTGCAAAAGGTGCACTTCTCAAGGTTACCAAACAAGCGTGCATCACATAAAGCATCAAAAACACCACGTAAATTGATGAGACCATGTACATCATGGTTATGACCAAGACGACATGAACATGGTGGTCATCAAGATGTCATCGTCCGCCACCTTGGCCAGGACACGAAAGCTGGCAGCACGTACGTTGTCTGGATTTTGTGCTGTCGCCGCCACAAGTTCGGCCTCCACCTTGGCCACCTCCCCAAACACAAGACGTGCACAAGAAAGGCGCCTCTATACCTCTAAGGTCGCACAAGCCACGTCGCTCCAAGGCCAGCCCACAAGTGAGCTCAATTCATCCGCGAGTCCGGTTCGGCCATCTGCGCGTAGTCCAACTTCAAATGGACGTACAGGCCACATACGAAGTCCGTTTTCGACGTTCTTGGACTCTACGGACAAGAGAACGACGAGAGCTTTCCAACGGATCCAGTTCCATGTCCAAATTCCTTACGGATTAACAGAAATCGTCAAAACAAGATTACGACCAGAATCTGACGTGCGCTGCGACGCTCCACTTTGGGCCCAAGGCCCATGTACCCCGAGGGTTTCCTCCTGCACCCCATGGCCGCCCCATACAGTATATATATGGCCGCCATGGCTGCCGTTTAGACTTGGGTTTTGCTTAGATTAATTCTGTCTTTGAACAGTGTCGCCGTTCATCGGTTTGTGGGACCCCAACTCGTGAGTTTCATCCTCAATTGCAAATTCAGTTGCATCTTTTTTGTTCTTGCTTGTGTTCTCGATTCACTGGCAGGGATTAGCCTTCGTGGCGAGGTCAATCGGGCAGCGCACGGTTGATAACCAGAGGACGCGTGGTACTGCGATTGCAGGGGTTTTGATCGTGCCGATCAAGAAGCCGGATCGTGTGTGTCTCGCGCCGCCTAATCGACTTATCCTCCACCTGACGGAAGTTCGGGCATCCCCGTTCCCATTATAAATGGTCAAGGTGTTCCTCTAATGATTTTCTATATATCAAAATGTCGTCAAAATATACCACCACAAATCTGCCAATGAAAGCATGCAAAACTTCGTTCATTAATCTCATGAAGGTGTTAGGTGCATTAGTTAAACCAAAAGGCATTACTAGCCATTCATATAAACCGAACTTAGTTTTAAATGCTGTTCTCCATTCATCTCCTAACTTCATGCGAATCTGGTGGTGCCCACTATGCAAATCAACTTCAGATAACACTGTAGAGCCACTTAATTCATCAATCATATCATCTAACCTAGGAATAGGATGACAATATCTAATGGTGATATTATTGATTGCTCTACAATCCACACACATGTGCCATGATCCATCTTTCTTAGGCACTAAAATGACCGGAACAGCACAAGGACTAAGAGACTTACGCACATACCCTTTATCAAGCAATGCTTGAACTTGGCGTTGTATTTCCTTAGTTTCTTCTGGATTGGTTTTGTATGGTGCACGATTGGGCAAAGATACCCCTGGAATGAGGTCAATTTGGTAATCAATCCCTCGAATTGGTGGCAGCCCCAGTGGTACGTCCTTTGGAAAGACATCAGTGTACTCCTGCAAAAGGTTAGTGACAATAGGAGGCAAAGAAGAAGATATATCCTCAAATGAAAACAAAGCTTCTTTGCAAACCAATGCATAGCAAATAGAATTACTAGCATCCAGCTCATTTACATCAGATTTGGTAGCAAGAAAACAAGCACCTTTCAATTTAATCTCATTTTTCTTCTCACTAACAGCTTTAGTTTCATTCTTTTTATGTTGCTCAAGTCCCTTTGCTACAATCTGATTTTCACTCTTAGCATGCTCCCGATTTTTCTCTTTACTAGCTCTAGCAATCTCATCTTTTAAAATAGCTTTAGGAGACATCGGATGTAACACAATTTTCTTCTCTTTATGCACAAAAGAATATTGATTGGTTCTACCATGATGCAAAGAATCTTTATCATATTGCCATGGTCTACCTAACAACATAGAGCATGCTTGCATAGGTACGACATCACAATCAACAAAATCATGATAAGAACCAATAGCAAAATGTATTCTCACCAACCGTGTTACCTTTAGTTTGCCGCTGTTGTTGAACCATTGAATGTAATATGGTTGAGGGTGGGGTTTGGTGTTCAATGCAAGCTTCTCAACCATGTCGGAGCTTGCGAGGTTGTTGCAGCTCCCTCCGTCAATAATCACGCGGCATGAACACTCCTTGATCACACACTTAGTTTGAAATAAAATGTGTCACTGATTTTTCTCCGCTTCTCCACTTGTGCACTCAACACATGCTGCACAATGAGACTCTCATAACGTTCCGCTTCTTCAGTGTCAATGTGCTCTGCTTCTTGATCATGCTTATCTCCACTCCCTGCATGGTTAGCTGCAAGCATAGCATAGGTATCTTCATTCAAATCACTTGCAGAAGAAAACTCACCATCATCCCGCACGATCAACACACACTTGCTTGGACATTCACTCCGCACATGGCCATACCCCTTGCATTGATGACATTGAACATCTCTCGTTCGCCCCGTAGATGCAACAGAGGGAGAACTCTTGGTGGGTGCTTGGACTGACCCCTTTGTTGCCTCGGATGCCCTGGATGCTGGAATTGACGAAGAAGGACGTGGCTTGTTGTTGAAGGAAGGTGGTGTAGGTGGACGGCTTTTTGGGGTAGCGGGTGTACGTGGAGACCAAGAGTTAGCACGACCTGCAAAAACATTAGTCCTCGTACTTGCGCGTCGTCCCTGTACTTCTCTTTCAGCTTTACAAGCAAGATGAAATAAACGAGTGACATAATTGTATTCCTTGTAAGCTAAGATATCCTGAATTTCATGGTTCAAACCACCCATAAAACTAGCCACAGCAGCCTCCTCACCTTCCTCTAAACCACAACATAACATCCCTATTTGCAACTCTTGATAATAGTCTTCTACACTTTTACTACCTTGCCTCAATTGTTGCAATTTATGTAACAATCACGCACATAATATGATGGAATAAATCTAGCTCGCATGGTTCTTTTCAAAGCATCCCAAGTTTGTGGTGTAGCATCTGGATTTTTACGACAATATTCACTCCACCAAACAGAAGCAAAATCAGTAAATTCACTAGTAGTAGCCCTAACACTTTTGTTCTCAGGAAATTCTTGGCAAGCAAATTTTTGATCAACAGCTAATTCCCAAATGAGGTAAGCATCAGGATCATATTTACCATCAAAAGGTGGCATAGTGAATTTAATCTTTCCTAGTGACTCATCATTGTCACGTACCTCACGGCGTGGGTGCAAAGGTCCTATGCCGGTGCGGTTGTAGCGTAGCTGACGTCGATGATGAGGGTCTACATCATCAACCTCGGTGTCAGCGGCATAGCCTGCAATGTTCTCATCCATCGTGCTGCCCAAGACACCGTTGTTGTTGCGGGTACACTGAGTAACAGTGCCATCAGGAGGGCTAGCGGGAGCAGTCGCTGGAGGTGCATGACCCATCTCATCAAGTCACCTTAAAATCTCAGTGAGAGAGGTGTTGACAACACCAACGAAAGTCTCCAATGTTGTAAGCTTGCTAGTGGTGTCAATTTGAGCCGCCTCCAATTGACCAAGTCGGTCATTAGTAACCCGCACATCCTCATCAAGGCCTTCAGTGTGCAGCTTTACTTGGCGCTCAAAGTGTTGTATGATGCCCTTGGTACGAGAAGAATGTGGTGTGGCCGTGTCTGAAGATCCTGACATTGTTAGGGGAAAACAAAAGAACAACAAGCAAAGTAATATAATAACAGAAAATATGTCCCTAAAAACTACTAGGAAGTGGCTATATCAAGTCGCTCACTCTCAACCCATTCTATCAAGCTCTTACCAATTCTTACCAAGCTTAGCAGAAGGTGATGGCAACCGACAAGTCAACAACTCTTGGAGAAATGGCTGTATCGATGCCAGTCACTAGTACCTGGACAGTAGTAGTCGAATATGTGGAGCTATAGGCGGGCTGAAAATATGACAACATAAAACTAGAACCATGTTAGTCAAAGCAAGTTGAATAAACACTCAATGACAGTACCGTGCTGGTCCAATGCTAGACCGTACTAGAGACGCGAGCCTGGACATAAACAACATCACGGAACACCAACCAGCACACATAAAGTATAGGAACTAGCTAGAGCTCCTGATTTTTTTTTTGCAGGAGCCCTAAGTTCTTAATCTTGACTCAAGGGACTCTGGAACAACCACTCACAGCACACACGTTTTTTTGAACAAGGGTATAAAGGTAATAACAAGATCCGAGTAGGAAGGGAGATCTTACCAAGCTTTCCGAAATTTTTTTTTTGAAACTAAGAAGCACGCAGCAGATAAGGACTCAACTGGAAGAGTATAACTCTGACTCGGCTTGGCAGACCACTCGGACTCGACGAAGAAGTCGACTTGGACTCAATGCGGCGGTGATGATGAAGGCAATGGAATCGGTGATGATAAACGTGACAAGAACTCGAAACTCTAAGTTCTAGACGCTATTGACGAGGATTGACACCCGGGTCATTTCTAATAAACTTTTGGTTCAAGACAAGTTCGAACCAGACATGTACCTGGTGATGCGAACTCAAGCTATCCTGAGGGGCATCACCATGAGGTCGCAAGCTTTACGCGATCAGGTCACAGTTTTACGCGGTCAGACTGTAAGCCTTGCGCGGTTAGAAGTCCGTAAGCCTTCCGCGGTCAGAAGTCCGTAAGCCTTCCGCGGTCAGAAGTTCGTAAGCTATACGCGAACTACACATTCGGGATATTGCGCGGTCAGCCAATATCCCGCAGTCAGAACATCTGTTGATCAGAATACTTGGGATCTATCTATTTTGGTTGCCCGTACAACAGGATATTCTAAGTATCCCGAAGATTCCTACACGACGAAAATCAACCGTCAGAAGGTTAACACATACAGTTATCCATGAATAACACGTGTTTAACCTGCGTGGAGGTTAAGAGCAGTTCCAAAAAACCGCATCCAACCGTCCATGCAACCGTTTGATCCAGTTTCCTCTACATGGCACCCTTTCAAACAATATAAAAGGATGGCATGGAGCATCAAGGAGAAAAAGAGAAGAAGAGAATAATCCAAGTTAGCCAAGTCTACGGCACATCTTATATAGCATTTTAATAAGCTTTCTTTGGCTTATCTTTGTACACTCTTACAGGAAAAATCCTCGCCTATGAGGATTTTTTCCTCCATTTGTAAATCTTTTACCACATTTAGTGAAATCTCAACAGGACGTAGGGATTTTACTCCCACCATCGAGGGCCCGAACCTGTCTAAACTCTCTGTGCTCCTGTTCACCATTGTTCAGCATACCTTCCCGAAGGGTCATCTTGAAAGGTCTCACAATTACAAATTCTGCATAAGTTCGGCTGAGGACTCCGAGTCCGAATCGTCGACAGCTGGCGCCCACCGTGGGGCCTTTCTCAAGGCGTCCTAATTGAAATTCGGAGGTTCGCCGAAACATGGCTGGAGCATATGATTCCGAGAACGATTTCGATCTCGAGGATTATGCCCATATACCCATGCCTTCTCCAAGCGATCCTGTTCCGATGGAAGAGGTCGAAGGCCAGAATCTTCCACCGGTTGAATCATCTCCCCAAGTCATGTTAATCGACCAGGAGGTAACTGGCACAAGGTCAGAACCCACAGAGGTTCTTAATGTGCTAGGCGATGAATCCGGCCCGTCATACGATCCCGCTGAGGGAAAATATGATGGTGACCCTGAAGTTAGCCCAGGAAGGTTCGACCCTGATAACCTCCACCGTCTCTTTGATTTCGAGTCTGACTCGGAACAGACCGAGATGTTCTCCCCATCGACGACTTCTCTCCCTAGGCAGTTGGCTGCGTTGTCGGAGGAAACTCCCGATCAACAGGTTGCCAGGGAAGAACAAGATCGCAAACAGAAGGAGGAGCAAGATCTCGAGCAACAGAACAACGAACTACGCAGAACTGCCCTAGAGGCTCTTCAAGATGCGCAGGCTCGTTACGATGCTGCCCCGAGTTCTTCTCGACGGTCGCGTGGTCGTAGACGTGACCAGACTCCTTCCTTACCACCGGAGCATTTCCCAGTGGATGAAGAAACAATAACACCTGGTGCCCCTAGGAGAAGTACCCATGGTCGACTGCGATCTATCGCGGAGGTCATGCGTAATTTTCCTCCTACGGTCACGGATGCGCAGAGACCGGCCTTTTTCAGGATCCTGGCGGAAAGACTGGACGAGGTTGCATCCGAGGCGACCCCAACAGCTTCTTCCCGCTCAGTGAGACATCCCCGTGAATGAGATGGTCCTCATTTTGGCTCTGGCCGACGGAGTTACCCGCCACCTTTACCGTCCCGACAGGACAAATATCGGCGAATGCAGGACTCTCGTAGTAGGGATCGAGTTCCCGTTCACTCTCGTTTGGGACCCCGAGTAACCTCGCCATGAAGTGAGTTTGCTCGAAACCCGACCGAAAGTCGCAGGACGGTTCATGGTCCTTACGTTGGTTGCAAAGCTTTCTCGCCTGGCCTACGAGCAGTTGTTTGGCCCGATAAGTTTCGACCAGGGGCCATTGAGAGGTTTGATGGAACTCAAAACCCCTCTGAGTTCCTTCAGATCTATATCACTGCCATCCAAGCAGCAGGAGGCGATGACAAGGTCATGGCCAACTACCTGCCAACAGTCCTCGTAGGACCGGCTAGAACCTGGTTGTTCAATCAGCCTGAGGGCTCTATCTATAATTGGGAAATGCTATGCGATGCCATCCTCAGCAATTTCCAAAACTGTTACCAAAAGCCGGGTAAGGAGGACGACTTGCATAGACTGCGGCAAACTTCGACCGAAACGCTTCGGCAGTTTGTCAAGAGGTTTGTCGGGGTAAGAAATACCATCCCGAACATATCTGATGGCTCCGTAATCAGGGCATTTAAGCATGCCGTTCGATACTGGAGATTCACTGAAGACTTGCTCATCCACCCTCCTCGATCAGTGGCCGATCTGTTCGATATCGCTGATCGATACTCCGATGCAGCCGAGGCAGTCGAATGGAACCGAATGGTTGACAAGGGGGACCTACCGCCCCAACCAGGCTTCAAGGACGCCAAGAAAGAAGATTCGAGCAAAAAGCCGGAGTCTTCACCGGGTGGGAAGTCAAAAAAGTCGAAGAGGAACCGCTCTGGACAGTACCGTGAGGTCGTGGTCGCGGAGAAACCACCTTCGACCAAAGGTAATAAGTCTTCTTTTAAAAGTAAAACTGCTTCTGGTGGCCGGGATTCCGACCAGCCAGAAAAATCAACTAATCCGCAGGAGGGCAAAAGGTGGTGTCCACTCCACAATTCCGCAGGCCACGATCTCAAAAACTGCAGGAGTTGGTTGAAACAGCTGGATGATTTCTACCAAGGAGCTGGGCCAATGCCAACCTTACCGCCCAAAGAGCAGGCGTGCGGGGTTAGAGACATCGATGGAGACGAAGAAATGGCTTACCAGGTACCTCAAAATCATGTTAATGTCATTTTCGGAGGTTCCTCTTTCGTTTCCAAAAGGCAGTTTAAAACTTTTTGCCGAGAGGTTAACCAAATGGAGACATCCCTTGGTGAACCTCAATATCCCCGTTGGTCGGATATACCTTTGACGTTCGATCGCGCTGACTGTCCTGTGGGGCTAACTTGACCATTGAGGCTACCTCTGGTTATTACCCCAATCATCAGTAACTCGAGAGTCGAAAGGGTCCTGATTGACGGGGGAAGTTCCCTTGATCTTTTATTGGTCAAGACACTCGACGAGATGCAAATTCCTCGTTCGAAGATCAAGCCCATAATCCATCCGTTTTATGGGATAATCCCAGGGCCCTCGATGATGCCATTGGGACAAGTGGTCCTCCCGGTCACTCTGGGAGAACCAGATAATTTCCGAACAGAATTGGTTACTTTCGATGTAATCGATTGTGATTCAGCTTATAATGCAATCTTTGGCAGGCCGACTCTTGCTAAGTTCATGATGGCAACGCACTATGCTTATCAGTGCGGGAAATTGCCTGGCCCCAAAGGTGTCATTTCGGTCCGAGGTAGTCGCAACGTGGCGCTCACGTGCGACCGGCTATCTTTGGAGATGGTCGATCAACTTCCCCTCTGGGACGCTCAGGTTGCCACTGTCGCCACCGATGCGATCAGGGCTGCTCCTCGACCAGATGAGAAACTCAAACAAGTTCCCTTGTACCCAGATGACCCATCCAAGACAATTCGGGTTGGGTCAGCCCTGGATGACAAATAGGAACTCGACCTCGTTGCTTTCCTCCGGGCTAATGCAGACGTGTTTGCGTGGAAACCGTCCGACATGCCCGGTGTCCCAAGGGAAGTAATTGAGCACAGGTTAGCAATTCGACCTGGACAACGACCAATAAAGCAAAAGCTCAGGCGTTTTGCCACCGACCGACAGGAAGCCATCCGAGAAGAGTTAGACAAACTCTTACAAGCCGGGTTTATCCGCGAAGTGAATCACCCGGACTGGTTCGCCAATCCGGTCATGGTCCGCAAGTCAAATGGCAAGTGGCGCATGTGCGTCGACTATACTAGCCTCAACAGTGCCTGTCCGAAGGACGACTTTCCCCTTCCTCGCATCGACCAGCTGGTTGACTCCACTGCGGGTTGCGAACTGATGAGTTTTCTGGATGCCTACTCAGGATATCATCAAATTAGCATGGCAGAAGACGATGAAGAGAAAACTGCCTTCATCACCCCGTTCGGCACATACTGCTACGTCAGAATGCTGTTCGGTCTCAAGAACGCTGGTTCCACGTACCAGCGCTTGATGCAAAAGACCTTTCTTTCCCAGATAGGGCGTAATCTCGAAGCATATGTAGACGACTTGGTTGTAAAGAGCACCAAAAGATTGTCTCATTTGGACGATCTTGCTGAAACCTTCTGTAACTTGAATCGCTTTGGAATAAAATTGAACCCGGAGAAATGTTCTTTCGGGGTTTCTTCAGGAAAGCTTCTTGGTTTTCTTGTGTGTTCTAGGGGCATTGAGGTTAATCCAGAGAAAATCAGAGCTATTGAACAAATGAGGTCGCCCTCGACCATGAAGGATGTTCAACGCCTGGCTGGTCGCATGGCGGCTTTAAGTCGCTTCATATCGCGATTAGGCGAAAGGGGACTACCTTTCTTTAAAGCCTTGCGGAAACATCATAACTTCACGTGGTCCGACGAGGCCGAAAAAGCGTTTCAGGAGGTAAAAACATATCTTTCTAGTCCGCTGGTATTGGTGTCTCCTGAAAAGGAGGAACCATTACTTCTGTATTTAGCGGCCACCCCACACGCGGTCAGCGCAGTTCTGATCGCGGAAAGGGAAGGAGTACACAGACCCATTTACTATGTGAGCGAAGTACTTCATGGTCCTAAGGAGCGCTACCCTGAGGTCCAGAAGATACTTTACGCGCTACTGATGGCTTCCCGTAAGCTACGACATTACTTTCAAGTACACAAGATCACAGTACCCTCCTCTTTTCCTTTAGGGGATATTGTCCGAAATCCAGAAAAATCTGGTCGAATCGCCAAATGGGCGGTCGAATTCGGTGCCTTCGAGATCCTATTCACCCCCCGCACGGCTGTTAAGTCTCAGGTTTTGGCCGACTTTGTGGTCGAATGGACCAACCCTGAGCCACCCGTGCAGTTGGCGAAGGAACTGGAGTGCCCCGATTATTGGACAATGTACTTTGACGGCTCCCGTAGTTTTCAACACTCGGGGGCTGGAGTGGTCTTAGTTACGCCTCAGGGCGAACAACTTAAGTATGTCATTCAATTACACTTTGTTGTAACAAACAATGCAGCAGAGTATGAAGGTCTTCTTGCAGGGCTCTAGGCAGCAAAATTCCTCGGAGTCCGTCGATTAGTGGTGAGGGGGGACTCACAGCTGGTTGTAAACCAGGTAAACAAGGAGTACAGCACCTCCGATGAGACAATGGCTCATTACCTGGGGGAAGTGAGGAGATTGGAAAAACACTTCAGTCACTTCGAAGTCCAATACATCCCGTGAAAGGACAACATTCTCGCAGACCAATTATCCAAAATTGGATCCTCACGCTCATCCGCTCCGGCAGGAGTGTTCATTGAACACTTGGACCATCCTTCGATCATGACTTCGGTCGAGGATGATCCGGCAATAGCCTTCGTTGCCAACCTCGGTCAGGAACAAGATTGGACTCATCCATTGAGGGTCTATCTTGAACATGGGACCCTACCTGAGGACGAAACCAAAAGCGATCGATTAATTCGAAAGGCGCGTCTGTACAAACTCATAGATGGGGTTATGTACAGAAAGGGTACTCAAGGAGTATTCATGCGCTGCATATCTTAGGAGGAAGGAAAATCCCTCCTGAAAGAAATACATGACGGTGTATGCGGTGCACACGCGTCATACCGAACACTGGCCGGAAAAGTTTTTCGACAGGGATTCTACTGGCCTTCGGCACTCGATGATGCCAAGTTTATGGTCAAGATGTGTCCACAGTGTCAGTTTCATGCGAGACAGGTTCATCAACCTGCTTATGCATTGCAAACTATTCCTCTCGCATGGCCCTTCGCGATTTGGGGAATGGACATCGTCGGTCCTATGCCACAAGCGGTCAATGGATACAAGTTTCTGTTCGTAGCCATTGACACGTTCACAAAGTGGATTGAGGCCGAACCAGTACGAAATATTACTGCATCAGCTGCACAAAAGTTCTTTCACAAGAACATTGTGGCACGATTTGGTGTTCCAAACCGTCTCATCACAGACAACGGTTCTCAGTTCGCTAGCGGTCTCTTCCTAGACTACTGCGATCAGATTGGGACTAAGGTGTGCTTTGCTTCCGTGGCACATCCACAAAGCAATGGTGCCGTAGAACGGCAATGGTGCCGTAGAACGGGCCAATGGGCAAGTGTTGCAAGGCATCAAAAAACGTGTTTTTGATTGCCTCAAGACCCGCTCGGGGGCTTGGGCAGACGAGCTCTATACTATTCTATGGGCACTACGGACTACCTCTAGTCGAGCCACCGGTGAGACACCCTTCCATTTGGTCTATGGGGCCGAGGCTGTGTTGCCTATGGAAGTCAGTATTGGATCTGTTCGCACGAATCAATTCGAACAGGTCAACCAATCCGAACAGCGATCGCAAGATCTCATCCTCCTGGAAGAACGGCGTGATCGCGCCCTGATCAAGTCCGCGGTATACTTGCAGGCTCTACGCAAGTATCACAGTAAAAAGGTGCGACCACGTGATCTCAACGTGGGCGACTTGGTTTTACGAAAAATTCCAGACCAGTCTAACCGCAATAAATTCTCCCCAAAGTGGGAAGGACCATACACTGTCGTCTCAGTGCCGCGGCCAGGGTCTGCGCGGTTAGCCATGGAGGATGGTCGGATTTTGTCCAATACTTGGAACATCGATCAACTTCGCAAGTTTTACGTGTAAGTATTCCAATCACTTTTTCCCCTGTTCAATTAGCATTTTTTCATAAAAAACATGTCTTGTTTTCATACAATGAGTGTTTTCTTTAAGCCCAAATTATACAAATTCGACCTGGGGCTGATCGCCGGCGGTTAGGTTACTACAACATTTTTTAACCGGATTCGCTGGTCGATCTCATGATCACTTCCAGATAAGTCACTCCTAAATAAGCCGTTTCTCAACGCACACGGGACTATCTGGCAAGTCTTCGGTCATCTGGGTGGCTACCAGTTTGCAATAAGGTTAAAATGTTATTTTAATCTTGACCATCGGCTTGAAGCGCATATCCCTGGTCATCATACTTATGTTTTCCCCTCTGCTTAAAATACTAAGGCTCCAGTATTCACAAAACAGAGGCGGGGGCTAGAGGAGTATACTTATAGTATGAAACTTATGATGTGAATATGCACTTTCTTTTGTAAAAATAGTTTTACATACATGGCATTGTAATTACAATTGTTGGGTTACAAAATGTAAGGATCATTCGATCCTCAGCTCAGCCAAGAGTTTGTCAACGAAGGGCTTAACTTCTTCAATAACGGCGTCAAGCAGTTCTTCACTCTCGACCTCAACCGGTCCCACCAGCGCGCTCAGATTCGCATCTGGGCCATGGTGAAGTCGAACCCGGCTGAGTACGGCAGAAGCGGCTGATCGGACTCTCGTCCTGATTATCTCTTCACGTCGCCGTAAATCTCCAGGGAGATATTCGAGCAGTGATTCTGCTTGAGTTGTGAGCAGTGATGCCCAATCGCTGACACTTGGGTCGTCCTTCCTCAACTCTACCACGTTGGTATTCAAAAGGCTGGCCATGGCCTTCAGTTTTTCGAAGACCAGTAGGCTCAACTCTTTGACCGCTCGGTCGGTATGGTTGAGCGAGGACTCGAGAATCATCTTGTCCTGGCCGAGCTGTGTAATGCGACCTGCTTGCGTTGTACAGAGAAAAGAGGTTATTAACAAGAAATGGCTTTAAGTCTTCTCAAGTTGAGAATCGACTTACCAGCATTCTCAGACTGAAGTTTATTGATTTCAGTCCGTAGTTTCTTGAACTCTGTAACTGAGTTCAGTCTCATCTTGGCTAATTCTTTTTTCAAGAATGTAACCTCTCTGCAGCAAAATCAGGTCAGTCACAATTAAAGCCTACTTATATTAACAGAAGAATGACGATCCTCACTTGCGCAAGCCGTCACGATCTTTTTGAACAGCCGCCATGCTAGCCATTGCAGCATGCGACTGACTCGTCACCCATGACAAGCCCTGTGATACAAAGCAAGAGAGTTAAGTATGCTCTAAAGGCGATTCAAGCGCCGAAACAGGGGTGATCATACCTTCATAAACTTATTTAAAGCGGCATCATCCATGCTAGCAGGAATCCTTGCTAGCACGCCAGAAGTGCCTGCGACAGGGACAGTTGATGGGAGTGCCGGCCGGACGCCACCCCTAGAGACTACTGGTTGTGACCCGATCCCTGTACTTGTTTCACCTCCCACGGTCCGGACAACTTCCTGAACCGCGGGAGCAGAGTGCTCTTCATTAGAGGCTCCCTCATCAGCCCTAATTTCAACCTCCCCAGTGGCGGTTGAAGGGTTAGGCGCTGTTTTCTTTTGCCTAACAGGAAGAATGGGTCAGGCAACTTTTATTTAAGATTACTGTCAAGTAAGAGCTCTTACCTTATTTGAAATCCCATTCGTTCCTGGGACTTCTGGGAAAATTCCCCTGGCGAAGGAGAGCCGTCTCCGGTTCTCGCCTTCCTTATGGTAAACAAGGCAGCACCCCCCTAGAAATGTCATGTTACAAGCATATTCTTAGGGAACAGGTAAAAACACATAGGTCTTTACCTGGGCCACCGGACTAACTGGTGGGGCTGCATCTGAAGGCCTTGGTGATTCCTGAGTTGCTGGAACCGTCACAGCCGGCCTTTGTTCGTCTACCTCCTCCTCTGCCTACGGAGGAGGAGGATTTTCCTCTCTGGAATCCCCAGTGGTCCCAGGGGGAAGCTCTCCTCTCTATATGTACATTAACTTATCAAATGTGCAGAAAGAGCCATAGAGGGAATGATCGAAAAGATTCTTTACCTTAGTCGTCCCTTCGACCAGGGAAGCAGAGATGATTGACCCTGAAACCTCGGGGACTTCAGGAATTGGAAGGTCACCCGCGACCACAAGATCCTCGGTGGTCGCAGGGTCAGCCACGGCCACCTCTTCGGCAGCTGTGGTCTCTGCGGGGCAGCTTGGGGCATCGCTGGATGGAAGATCCGCGATCTTCCTCCTTCGAAGGATCAGAGGAACGTCATCCTCTTCCTCCTCGCTCCCCTCTCCCTGTACGACGAAGAAGTGATGCCATGTCGCGCCTGAAAAAGTAGCAGGAATGCGATATCTTACCGCAGTCTTTCTTGCGGGACGAGGAACGCTTCGTGAAGACCCCTCCCCAGGGTTCAGCTTGGTCTTCTTAGGGGCAGGACTCTTTGTCCTGGGTCTCTGAGAGACCTTCTTCACGTTCCTTGCCGTCGGCTTCTTCAGAGAGCCGACATTTTCACTTGGGAATGTCGCATCCGCAAACCTCCCTAGGAGCTATTCTCATTCCAATGGGATTGATTAGTGCTGGACATACATGAGACCTGCAAAACAGAGGCCAAGTGGAAAGTGTACCTTTCGGCGCTCCTGTTTAAGGTCGTCGCCGGCATGAATCAAGCTTTGGGGGCGAGGCGATCCCTTGGGGCCCTCTACCTCGGCATTGTACGCCCTGAGGAGGTAGTTAGTCCGCCTCTCAATCTCAGCTGAGGGCAGGACTGTTCCCAGATACAAGTTAAATTGATACATTTCAAAAATGACATAAAAGGATTTCAATGTCAGAAATGAATACCTTCGTTATAGTCCAGGGTAGTGTCCGCCATGGACTTGATCTCCCAAGCCGGATGAGCCCTTTCACGCAGGGGGCTCACCCGGTTCTTCACAAAGTCTCAGATGACGTCACGTGCCGTCAACCCTTGTTCGACTAAGTGAAGGATCACCTCGGCATGCTTCATGAACTCCGCGTTCATCGCCGGGAGAGTATCCAACTCGCTCGGCTTCTCCGGCCGCGAGTTCTCAAACCACAACTCGCTCTCGGTCGGCGGGGTGCAGTAAAACCATTTCTGGTGCCACCCGTGCACTGAGTCTCGCAGGGGTGGGGAGGGATACTCCTTTTTATCCCTCAGCCGGAAGTAGATGCATCTGGCGGCGTTGGTGCTCTTCGACCACGCCGAAAAGTAGAATCGTTGGAAAAGATCC
Source organism: Pharus latifolius (assembly GCA_019359835.1). NCBI lineage: Eukaryota > Viridiplantae > Streptophyta > Magnoliopsida > Poales > Poaceae > Pharus > Pharus latifolius. The sequence goes on along the minus strand of CM033324.1, from coordinate 61,515,840 downwards.
ACGCTGGGATATATTCCGACGAAGGCTTCACAGAGATACTGGAATACTGCAAGGATCAGCATCGCGTTGGGGTGGAGGTTGATCAGTTCCCACCCGTAATGTTCAAGGACATCCTTAAGGAACCGACTCTCAGGGAATCGGAACCCGCAACGCAAATACTCCTCAAAAACCACCAACTCGCCTTCTTGGACAGTTGGGGTTTCTTGGTCCTTCTCTGCAGGTCGCCAGTTAATGAGCAGCTGCGGAGAAAGGATCTCCTCCTTCTCTAGCGCCATCAGGCTCTCCTCAGAATGATGAATGGATCTGCTCCAGGACGCCATCTTTGGTGTAGAATCAAAGGGGAGGCTGGCGATTTGGGGAAGATGAATGCTGAAGAAAATGAGGGTTTTGAGCGGCGGGAATAATAAGGGTTTTTAGCTGTGTGGCTTCTTTGAGAAGACATCTGCTCTTTTTATAGACCCAAGGTGACGCATTAATGAGTAAACGGCTCATTTCAAACGTTCCATTGAATGCTTTATTCATTTCCCATAATGGATACTGTCTCTGATGGACCCGATAAAGTACTCAGGCGTCGGATCTGAAACAAAAAGGCTTCTTTGTTTTGGAAACTGAAAGCGTAGAAGGACTGAAAAATTTTCGGTACTTTTCAGAGGACGTTTTTCCTTTTTATACTTTGAACATTTTATTCGAAAAAAATCATGTAACCCAATTTTTAACGTACTGAAGTGTTTCTAATTGGGTTATGGTTTTATCGAAATCGTGTTTTAGGCTGAAACTTCGATTCTAGTCGAAGTGACATCCTGACCGAGTCCCAACTCTGGTCGAACCTTAGTTCTGACCGCGGCTTTGAAACTGATCGCAGAATCAGGGCAGGTCGCGGTGCTTTTTTCTTAAAAGTGATTTTGATCGCAGAACTAAAATTTCCTGTGTATGAATGGTCGCGAACGTAAAGTTCATGGCTATATTTTCGCACAGAAGATGTGGAGAACATTTCATGAGAAATAAAGAACTTTTATTTCTTACATTCTTTACATACAAAAGGGATACAGTCGATCAAAACATCGACTTGCTCCGAAAGAAGTTTACAAAGTTCCCCAAGGGACGTGTTGTTGTCAGTAGGATCTACACTAACAACCCCCAGGGAACTAGCAACTACCCTAAGTCTATCTATATCGTCCCTAACAACAGACGCACTATTGTCCCTAATCAAGTCAGAGAGTTCTCGCTGTTGCTGAGCGAAGTCCCTCTCTCGACGGAAATGGTGCGCCTCTTCTCGGGATCGATCAAGACATTCTGCTAAACACAGAATCTTCGAGGCCATCTCCTCGGTCTTCTTCTCCAGGGCATTCTTCTCTTCCAGAAGGGTCTATCCGGAAAGAAGAGATGGAGCAGCAGAAGGCTGATCGCTGGGGCCTCCTACCTCCTACATTTTTGCAAAAGTTAGTCATACTAACTAAAATTATCAGCAAAAAAGGGAGAAGAATTGTTACCTGTCCCGGTGCGTAACCCGTTGATACACCCATCTTGGGAGGAAGATCATCATATGGTGGAAGAGCAACCTCCCCAGAAGAAGATTGCTTCGCCAACCCAATATGGCAATCATCTGATCGAGGGATAGTCACCGCTTGCCGACCAGGATGTTGATCACCCAAAAGGATGGGGGAATTGAATGTGAAGGGATCTTTTCCTAAGGATAAAGGCCTAATTTGCCGAGAGGCATGAACGGGGAGGGTCAAAGGAACTGAAGGAAGAAAGAAACTCGCTACGTTCTTTACCTTTGTTCCACTGGAAGATCCTTTGTCAACCTTGGGTTTCTTCCTTAAGGGAGACAGGACTTCATTCGTTTGAGACCCTTGTTCGACAATTTCCCCTTCATCGCTCTCAATCTCGATGATTTCATGATCTGCCATTGGGAGGAGTATGTGAAAAGGAAGGAGGCAGGATAACAAGAAAAAAACTTAGACGTGAGAGGAAAATTGTAGATTTTTACATATCCAGGGGTCTGGTATTTATAGCCGCCTGGGTGACGGTTTGTATTCCAGACGCCTCGGGTTTTGCTAAAACATTTACAATTTTACCTCGAGATAAAAACAATTTTACGGCGCTATCATTACCCGTCACGTAATGTCAGAACTCGTCTTGAAAAACCAACCGTTTTCACTTAGTGCGCCACTAAGTGGAGAAGTTAAAGGGCCGGGTTAAAAATCCAATGCACGGTTTTTAAATTCGAAATAAACACGTCTCTTCGTTTTCTTCGAATTTGGGGGCTAGCTGACGAGGATTGACACCCGGGTCATTTCTAATAAACTTTTGGTTCAAGACAAGTTCGAACCAGACATGTACCTGGTGATGCAAACTCAAGCTATCCTGAGGGGCATCACCATGAGGTCGCAAGCTTTACGCGATCAGGTCACAGTTTTACGCGGTCAGACCGTAAGCCTTGCGCGGTCAGAAGTCCGTAAGCCTTCCGCGGTCAGAAGTTCGTAAGCTATACGCGAACTACACATTCGGGATATTGCGCGGTCAGCCAATATCCCGCGGTCAGAACATCTGTCGATCAGAATACTTGGGATCTATCTATTTCGGTTGCCCGTACAACAGGATATTCTAAGTATCCCGAAGATTCCTACACGAGGAAAATCAACCGTCAGAAGGTTAACACATACAGTTATCCATGAATAACACGTGTTTAACCTGCGTGGAGGTTAAGAGCAGTTCCAAAAAACCGCATCCAACCGTCCATGCAACCGTTTGATGCAGTTTCCTCTACATGGCACCCTTTCAAACAATATAAAAGGATGGCATGGAGCATCAAGGAGAAAAAGAGAAGAAGAGAATAATCCAAGTTAGCCAAGTCTACGGCACATCTTATATAGCATTTTAATAAGCTTTCTTTGGCTTATCTTTGTACACTCTTACAGGAAAAATCCTCGCCTGTGAGGATTTTTTCCTCCATTTGTAAATCTTTTACCACATTTAGTGAAATCTCAACAGGACGAAGGGCTTTTACTCCCACCATCGAGGGCCCGAACCTGTCTAAACTCTCTGTGCTCCTGTTCACCATTGTTCAGCATACCTTCCCGAAGGGTCATCTTGAAAGGTCTCACAATTACAAATTCTGCATAAGTTCGGCTGAGGACTCCGAGTCCGAATCGTCGACAGCTATGACCAGCAATCTCGACACGACAATGCAAACAAGAACTCAACAAGCAAAGACTATGTAGTAATAGCAGAAAGGCTCGAACTGTTTTGGATCTCAGGGACTAATCTATCTTTTTTTTTTGTTTTCTGGACTATAGGTAAAATAAATCACAGAACTAGGAATCTCTCACTGATCAATCGGAGCTCTGATACCAATTGATAGAAAAACGCAGTCCCGATCTTTCAATGAAAGATGTAAATTTCGATTGAGGAGGCGTAGACGTTAGCGACCCGACTACAACCGTCCAGGACGTTGCCCCTTAGCAATCGATACACTAACTCCAAAGTGTTATTGATCTTGCCGGAGCACGATCAACCTACCCACTAGGGGCTTTGTCCCTGCAAGCAATCGAAGAACGAGCAAGAACAAGATGAACAAAAAACTCAATTGCGAATATAGATTAAGGTCCAAATCTGAGAACACAAGATGGTGGGGTTCCGAAGATGAGTAAATTGAGCGGTCTAGCCGACACGCGTGATTACAAGATGAACTAGCAAAGGCTAACTTTAATCTAACAAAACCCAATACAAAATGGTGTAGGAGCCCTCCTTATATAGGGATTCAGGTTGGTGCTACAGTACCCATCCACATACAATGTATTCTTCGAGTGCAAGAAAGCTACTTTGCAAAATATCAAGCCGTCTTCCTAAACTTCTGTTCACACTACTTTGCAAAATATCAAGCCGTTTTCCTAAACTTCTGTTCACACTAGACAGATTTTTCTAGAGGCCGAACTGTAGATGTACTTGTATTCTTTTGTTGCAAAGAGGCTAGGTGGAAGCCAAGAAGCTAGGTGGCAATAATAATAGACTATTAGAGGATTCAAGTGGAAATTGGATTCTTCTTCACGCTTTTCAAGTGGAATTTGAATTCCTCATCATGCTTTTCGATTGGAAATTGGATTCCTCTTTATGCTTTTCAAGTGGAATTTGAATTCCTCATCATGCTTTCCGAATGGAAATTGAATTCCTCATCTTTATTTCTTTTTCTCAATTTTCATACTCAACTTCTTATCTTCCTACTTATAGTTGCTTGACTCCATTTCCTTGCTGGTCCACGCCCATACTCCTAAGCATAAGAATATCACAAGGTAGCGTCCCATTCTCCAAAGTATAATTGCAAGAACAGATGAACAAGCTCACCTGGTAATTTAACTGGCGTGCACAAGCTCGAGTGATTGGACCTTCTGGTGTAGGAGGTGGTGAAGTGTGTGTATCCATTGAGGTGATGTCCTCATCAAAAACTACCTCACATTGGCATCCTTTCGTCTAATATAAGAGGATGGCAGATGTACAGTATAAGGGAGGGAGACAAGACGCAATAGACAACATAGGAGACTTGAACAACTCAAGTATTACACAAAAGTATTAAGAGAGATTAGCCTCTGTGACCATCTCTCTTCCCTGTAAATCTCTCATACATAGTGAAACCACAACAGGACATAGGGTTGTTACTCAATCTTTTGAGGGCCCGAACCTGTATAATTCTTCATGTCTCCATTTCATACTTGTCTTAACTTACCTGAGGAACACCCTGAAAGGTCTCACACTTAACTCACAACTCTGTGTAAGATCGACTGAGGACCCCAAGTCCGAATCGTCGACACTCTTCCTCCTGTGTCAATCACTACTTGGGATGAACTGTCACGAGCCTTTCTATGTAAGTTCTTCCCTCATGCTAAAACTATTCAAATTCGCAACTAGATTGCATCTTTTTCTCAGCAGGTAGGTGAATCACTTTACAACGTTTGGGAGCGATAGAAGGACTTGCTAAGCAAATGTCCGCATCACAAACTAGAGAAGTGGCTTGTAGTTCAAACGTTCTACAGCGGTTTGAACTACAATGCACGGATGGCTATAGACGCTGCAATTGGTGCACTGATGAACAAGAGTGTAGATGAAGCATACGACCTCATCGAAGGTATAACTCAAAACTACACTCAATGGGGAACCAAACGAGCAGCTCAACAAGCTCCGACCAATAGCATGGATGTAAGTGTAATGTCGCAATTAGCCGAATAGGTAGCAATTTTAACAGATAAACTTGCTATTCTTGGATCAAATGCAACTTCCTCTGTTAATGCGATTACACCTATATGTGAACTGTGCCGCATACATGGCCACTATGGCTATGAATGCCAATTTAACCCATCCATGTAGTAGGCAAACGCTTTTCAGGGTATGCGACAATGGCAAGGTAATGCTTTTCCTAACTCGTATAACTCTGGATGGCGTAAAAATCAAAATTTTGCATGGTCAGGACAAAATCAGCAACCTCAACGCCAACAACAAAACTTTCGACAGCAGCAACTACAGCAACAAAACCCCCAATATCAAACTCAAAGGCCGCCGTTCCAACGACAAAATCAGCAACCTTATCGACCACCAAATCAACAACAACCCGAGCAGTCAAACATGGAGCGCATGCTAGAGAACTTTCTAGCAAACGAAGAGAAAGAGAAGACGTCTATGAGCCAAAAGATATACTCCATATCAACTCACGTCCGCATTCTCGAGACTCAAATTGCACAATTGGAAAATCCTGCACCGAAAAACGATAACCCTCTTCCTTCCCAACCTATCAATCCTCGCAGTTCTAAACAAATTAATTCTATAGCTTATTCTAAACCTCTTGTTTCTAATGCAGTGATCCTTAGGAGTGGAACAAATCTACCGGAACGAACACTATCAAGTGATGCCGAAGAAACACCATCACAACTGGCAAAGGATGATGATAAGGTTGCTGAACCAAAAGAAAAGGAAACTGAAGAAAATCAGGTAAGACATATTTATAATCCGAATCCACCTTTTCCGGGAAAGTACGTACAGGCAAAACTGGATAAGAAATTTGAAAAATTTGTTGAGATCTTGAAAAAGCTTAATGTGACTGTGCCTTTTACTGATTTAGTAACTCAAATGCCTTCTTATGAAAAATTCTTGAAAGATATATTTACTAAAAAGAAGGATTTGAGTGAATTTCAAACCGTTGCTTTAAGCAAATATTGTAGTGCTCTAATTCAGAATAGGATGCTAGTAAAGCTGCGGGATCAAGGGAGCTTCTCCATCCCTTGCAACATAGGTACGGTACACATAAATCGAGCTATTTACGACCTAGGCGCAAGTGTTAGTGTGATGCCCTTAACCGTCGCACAACATTTGAGCATGGGTGAGATCAAGCCTACACGCATGGTTCTGTAACTTGCCGATCGTTCAGTAAAGCATCCGGCGGGAATCCTGGAAGATGTGCCTCTTCAAGTCGGAAATTTTATCTTCGGGTTGATTTTGTCGTTCTTGATATGGATGGAGATGTTACTATACCTATTATATCGGGACGATCAATGCTCCAGATAGCAGGTGCCCTCATTGATGCTTGTGAGGGAAGGATAACTTTCCGCATAGGGGAGAAAAAAATTTTGTTTAAAATGTGTAACCTTGTTAACTGCCCTATGTATGAGGAGAAAATTTGCAATGTGGATGATATAGAAGAAGTCCTAGAAGAGGAATCACCACTTCGACTCACTTTTGAAGAAGAAATGGATGAAATATTCGATAACGAAAAAACGGACAGCAGCGATGAACCAACAAAAGAAACATCCACAAAGGATATCTCAGATTCCAGCACCACAGGTAAGGAAAAGGTTAGTAAATCTACCCTCAAAACTCTTCCTTCCTCGCTGAAATATGTGTTCTTGGAATTGTTAATGCAAACTTGACCGATTCACAACTAGAAAAATTGATTTCTCTATTTCGTGTGTATCGCAATACTCTAGGTTATTCAGTTGATGTGTTGATGAAACTAAAACCTCTGTTGAGCGTCAACGTAGACTAAACCCAATTTTGAAAGAAACTGTCAAAGCTGAAATTTCTAAACTATTAGATGCGGGTATCATTTATCCTATCTCTGATAGTAATTGGGTTAGTCCTATTCATGTGGTTCCTAAGAAAGGAGGTATGACTGTGGTTAAGAATGCTAACAATGAGTTGATCCCTACTAGACTTGTTACCGTATGGCGCATGTGCATTGATTATCGTAAACTAAACAACGCCACTAGGAAGGATCACTTTCCATTATCTTTCACTGATCAAATGTTGGAAAGGCTAGCCAACCATCCATATTTTTGTTTTCTTGACGGGTATTCGGGATTCTTTCAAATTCCAATTCATCCCGATGATCAAGAGAAGACGAAATTTACATGCCCTTTTGGTACTTTTGCTTACTGACGAATACCGTTTGGGCTATGTAACGCGCCTGCAACCTTTCAAAGATGTATGATGGCTATCTTTTCGGATTTAATTGAGGAAATAATGGAAGTCTTTATGGATGATTTTAGCTTATGGTTCCTCTTTCGATGCTTGTCTACAAAATCTTTCCCGAGTCTTAAGCAGGTGCGAAGAAGTCAACCTTGTGCTAAATTGGAAAAGTGCCAATTCATGGTTCAAGAAGGCATGTACTTGGCCATGTAATTTTTGAACGAGGGATTGAAGTCAATAAGGAAAAAATTGAGGTCATAGCAAGTCTTCCACCACGTGAAGGGCATACGCAGTTTCTTGGGACATGTAGGTTTTTACCGCCGTTTCATTAAGGATTTTTCCAAGACTGCTAAACTCTCACTCATCTGATTGGTAAAGATGTGCCTTTTGATTTAATGTCTTGATGCCTTTAATCAACTAAAACATGCACTAACTAGCGCTCCTATCATACAACCTCCAAATTGGAATGAACCTTTTGAATTGATGTGTGATGCTAGTGATTATGCAATTGGCGCTGTTCTAGGCTAAAGAACAAACAAGATTCTATATGCTATATACTACGTAAGCAAAACTTTAGATGATGCTCAAAGTAATTACACTACGAATGAAAAAGAATTGCTTGCTGTAGTATATGCCCTAGACAAATTTCGTCCATATTTAATTGGTTCAAAAGTTATTGTGCATACTGATCATGCCGCTCTTAAGTATCTTTTGACCGAGATAGAAACCAAGCCATGACTTGCACGATGGATCCTATTACTGTAGGAATTTGATTTGGAGATCAAAGATAAAAAAGGTGCAGAGAACGTCATCGCCGATCATCTCTTGTGACTCTTGACTGACACCGCCGACATTCACATCAATGACGCTTTACCCGACGAGCACCTTTACTTGATTCAACAAGAACCATGGTATGCTGATATTGCCAATTATTTATTTAACCATGAACTTCCTCGAGGGTTGACAAGTAGATAAAGAAAGCACTACTTCACGACATCCGACGCTACTACTGGGATGATCCAAACCTTTTCAAAAAAAGAGTTGACAAAATATTTCGAAGATGCGTGCCCGACCACGAGATCCGTAGCGTTCTTGAACATTGTCATTCATCTCCATGTGGTGGACATGGCGAAGCTTGAAAAACAGCGGCTTAGGTATTGCAATCAGATTTGTTTTGGCCTTCTTTATTTAAAGATGCTTATGACTTTGTGCAAAAATATGATCCTTGCCAACGTTCCAGAAATATGAGTAAAAGACAAGAAATGCCCTTAACAAACATTCTTGAAATTGAGCTCTTTGATGTATGGGGGGTAGATTATATGGGACCTTTTTCATCTTCTATGGGTAACTCCTACATCTTGGTTGGGGTTGACTATGTTTCAAAGTGGGTAGAGGTTGTTGCTACACCAACAAATGAATCAAAACTTGTGATCAAGCTTTTCAAAACAGTCATCTTTCCCAGATTTGATATACCTCGAGCAATAATTAGTGATGCAGGTGCGCATTTTACTAATTAGCAATTTCAGAAATTGTTAATGAAGTATGGGGTACTTCATAAAGTTGCTCTGGCATATCACCCTCAAACAAGTAGACAGGTTGAAGTCTCAAATAGGGAAATCAAGTCAATCTTGTAGAAGGTGGTAGCACTGTCCTGTACGGATTGGGCACTCAAACTTCCAAATGTCCTTTGGGCATATCACACTGCATTCAAGACTCTACTAGGTATGACGCCTTATAAACTTGTATTTGATAAAAACTGGCACATAGGGCGTTATGGGCATTAAAAGAACTCAACTAGGATTTTGACAAAGCGGGGCGAAGGTGAATCCTTGAATTGCGTGAGCTAGAAGAGCTTCGGAACAACGCCTACGAAAGTGCCTTGATCTATAAAGACAACACGAAGAAGTGGCACGAAGAATTGGCACGACAAATGGATCCTCAACCGTGAGTTTAAACCAGGTGATTTGATTCAATTATTCAACTCTCGATTGAAACTATTCCCAGGGAAATTGAAATCGCGATGGATTGTTTCATACATGATAGAAAAGGTCTTTCCATATGTTGCTGTAGAGCTTCGAGCACAAAACGGCACCACTTTCAAGGTAAACATGCACCGTGTCAAGCTTTACAATGCTGGAGACCAGGTAAGTACGTTGAACTTAGTCGATTCTTTTGATTCCATACATTTTTGATAGGCCGAGGACGTTCCGTCGAGGGGGACATTAAACCAGCGCTGGACGAGAGGAAACTCGGTACAATAATTGATGAGGATTATAACCTGAGTTAGTCACCTTTGCCGTTTTATAGTAGCAAGGACTACAGAACGAGATTTTTATCTCTCTACGGTCTCAAGAGCCCAAGAGAGAGACAATAGACTAGTCCAAGATATTTTGGACATAACCTATTCCATGGTCTCACTCTGTGATGCCGCGGGCTTTACGGTCTCTAGATACCCACAAAGCCCGAAGTTGCAGAGATTATGGTCTCACATACCTACGAATACTGTGCACATGGAGATATTTTTCCATGGTCGCCCAGGTCATGGAGAACATTGTTGTGGTATAAAATTTACCACCAGCAGATTTTATGGAAGTAGTTGACACGTGAACAGTGGCGCGAGCTGACCGAGAGACCAGTCACCTCCCGCTGGGCAACGCAGAGTTTAACACGGTGATTTTTATATAGGTTTGGGTCTTGGTGGGGACCCTAGTCTTGTCGGCACCCTCTGGATGTAAGTCTAATGGGGAGGTGCTCTCTTGGGGAGAGAGGTCTCCAAGGGGTCTATTGTTTGTGTGTGTTAAAATGAAAATGGAATCTTGTTACAAATGAGATACAAGGGGTATATATAGGCCCCAAAAGAAGCAAAAAGAAGGAAAAGCCCTAGCTACGGCCATCGGATTGAGGGGTGTTGACGCCATTTCACCGACGGAAGGGTTTGGATGCTTGACAAGTGTCCTCGCTAGTTCCTGAGGCACCCTTGATGTCACCCGCACGTGAGCATGCATGGGAGACCTCCGTGACATTTCACGGGAGGCGTCCGGGGCTCAGAGAGGTGGCCATGGCCTTCTACAGGAGGCCTCCGTGGCTTTTCTTGGGAGGCATCCGGATATTTCACGGGAGGCGTACAAGGCTCGGAGAGATGCCAGTGGTCTTCTACCGAAGGCCTCCGTGATATTTCACGGGAGGCATCCGGGTTTTGCCACGGGATGCGTCCGGGAGTTCGCCCGGTAGCCCTCCGGGATTTTCCACGGGAGGTGTCCGGGACTTCGCCTGGTAGCCCTCCGGGATTTCTCACGGGGGGCGTCTGGGACTTTCCCAGTATCCCTCCGGGATTCTCCACGGGAGGCATCCGGGACTTCGCCCAGTAACCCTCTGGGGTTTGCCACAGGGGGGCGTCCGGGACTTTTCCCAGTAGCCCTCTAGGATTTTCCCCGGCAAGCCTCCAAGATTTTCCTCGGGAGGCCTCCAGCATTTAACGCAGGAGGCCTCCGTCAATTTCCCTAGTAGCCATCACAGATTTTCCCCAGGAGGCCTCCGAGACGTTTCCCGATAAGCGTCCGGGACTTTTCGCGGGAGGCCTCTGGGACTTTTCCCAGTAAGCGTCCGGGATTTCCCGCAACAGCATCCCCCCAAACCCTCGGGACATGAAGTGTCCCTGGAGGGTATGTGTAGGACTTACTCCGGGCGACTTTTCACCTTCTGGGACGTGCCATGGGCCGTGTGCCAAAGTTCGACCTCCGGGCCATTTTCCCCCGCAAACCCTTGGTTCATGCACGCGCTCACCGCCTGGCGCATTTATCTTCGTTCAACTATTTGATATCCGTGCGACAGTTCGAATCGACGGCCCAGATGGGCCTTGGGACATGGGCGCCCATCTGGGGTCCCCTCCGTCACTTATAAATAGGAGGGGACCGCCTCCAGTCCGGGACACTTCACCCCAACCCACAACTTTGCTCTCCCAGTAGTTTAGTTTCCTGGTAGATTGATCTCCTGTTAGCTTGATTACCCGGTAGTGTGAGCACCTGGTAGCCCGGGCACCCGGTAGCCTGATAACCCAGTAGCTCCTCTCATCCTGATGGCACCAAAGAGCCGCACCAAAGCGTTTGAGCTGCCCCTGGAGGAGGTGGCCTCTGACTTCCTTGGGACCACCGAGTTCTTGTCCAAGGACCTCGAGGTCTTCTTGGAGCGGAAGTTCTTCATGGCCGGGGACATCAGGGTCCCCGGGCCAGAGGAGCTAGTGCCAAGCCCCGGGAGGGGGAGGTGGTGGCCTTCGAGGCCTTCGTGGAGGCAGGGCTCTGGCTCCCAGTGCACCCATTGCTCCGGGAATTCCTACAGGTGTACGGTCTATCACTTAACCACCTCACCCAAAACACCCTCGTTCGGATAGGGTTGTGTTGTGTGGTTGTGTCAGACGGCCACTAGGGAGCATCCAACCCTCCGGCTCCTGCAGTACTTCTACGAGCCCTCGGGGAGGGGCCTACTGGTGATCAAGGGTGGGCCCAAGTCGGCGTTTGGCTCGATCATGGTCCAGCTGATGCCGGGCCGCACCGACGAGTAGCTGGTGTAGGCCTCCCGGGACCACTGTGGGGATTCGCTCCGGAGGTAACGTATTCCCCGGAGCCTTCTTCGTACTACCAGTCAGGCGGCCCGGTGACCCCCGAGTGGATCGAGTGAGAGATGGACCCCCTTACCATGATGGTGGTGGCCCGCTTCCTTAGGTCCATTCGAGATCTCGCGGAGGAGATGGCACTCCTGTGGGTGGCGCCCTTGAATCCTCGCTGGGGAAGAGGGGGGCATTAGCAACGCACTGGCCGCCGCAGATGGCGGTGGCGGAACGTAAGTCCCTGGACTCGCTCTTTCGAGGGAAGGCGTTTTCTAACACACCTCCTTTTTCTTTTTTCTTTATGTAGTTCGGTCCTATGACCGGTCCCGGTAGATCACGGTGATTCTTCTCGGGTGATACTACGGAGACGAGCACGAGCGGGTCGTAAGCGTCATCGGGGAGGGCCCTCCCTGGAACGTCGTGGTGGAGGCGTTCGGGATGAGGCTCCCTGCCCGGGGACCTCTCCCCATCCGCTTCGTACAAGCGGGGGAAAGAAGCGACAGGGGGGCCCTCGAAGCTCCCCTGGGCCCCAAAGAGCCCCACGAAGCCTCGGGCTCAAAAGAGCTCTGTGAAGGCCCGGGCACGGGGGAGCCCTGGGGGAGCTCGGGCGTCAACTCTGGCTTCCCCTGCGGAGACTCCGGTCGCGATGCCGACAAGCACACCGGGTGCTGGCCCGATGAGGCCACCAGTCACTCCCCATGAGGTGGGTGTAACCTTGGGGGTGGGTCCCTCTGGGCCCTCCGACGGCCTGGCTATCCCAACGGCGGCGGGGGAGGTCCAGGACTCCAACTCGTAGATGTACGCTCCGAGTCCTTCCCCGTCTCCAGCTTCCGTGGGGACCTGATCGCAGCTTCCGCCGGGCGAGGTTTTTGTCTGGTTCAAGATGCCGGGGGGCCTGTTGATGGCTTCGATCTTGGCCAGGCCCCTTTGATATGAACTGCGGTTCCGATCTTTCGATGAGGAGGATAACGCTCGATTTGGGGAAGTCGACGTTGGCGGCCCGACTACAACCGTCCAGCATGATGCGCCTTAGCGACCGATACACCAATTCCAGAAGGTTATTGATCTCGCCGGCGCGCAACCAACCTGACCACGAAGGTCTTTGTTCCTACAAGCAATCGAAGAACGAGCAAGAACAAGATGAACAAGCAACTCAATTTGTGTATATGGATTAAGATTTGATTGAAAGGAATACAAGACGATGGGGTTCCGATGACGAGTAATTCAGGCGGTCTAACCGACACACGCGATTACAAGAAGTAGCAAAGGCTAACTTAATCAAACAAAACCCAGCCCTAAAAGGTGCGGCGGCTGGCTATTTATGAGAGGGAGGGATGAGTAGGTTGGCCAAAACCTTAGGGTAGCCGAGTAGGACTCGATTACAAGGCCCAAGGCCCACTTTGACTCGGACTGGAAAACTGATCCGTAGTATTTCGCGTATTCCAGTTGACTGAGACGGAATTTTGACGCAAGGCCGGATCCGTTCGAAAGAGGACGAAAAATCCTTTCCGTCAAGTACTCGTGGACGCCCAGGAGCCTTCAGGATCAAGTTATGGCCGTTTCATTATGATGTTGTCTGGATGGCCGAAATTGACTCGAACTCGAATTCGATGTCCACTTGGTTTGCAAGGACGAACTTGACTTGAACTCTAGGTCTTCTGTGGCACCTCCCTGCAAATTACTTGTATGTAAGCCTAGAAATGTATTCACCTGGTAATTGAGTTGACGTGCTCGAGCTCGAGTAATTGGTCCTTGTATTATAGCAGCGGCCTCCGGTTGATACGTAGGCATAGGCGTTGTGATTGTATCAATAGAAAGGATGTCCTCATCACCCTTGGTGGCCCAGCCAGTGGTGGTGGCTCCCCCTCCGCTGGGGAGGGGCCAGGGCATCTTCATCCGTCCTAGGGTCCCGGCCCCGCCGATGGACCTTACATCTGGCTCCTCCGACGGAGGGACCCCGGAGGATGGCGCCTTGCTGGGCAGAGAGGTCTCCCGGGGGAGTGACCTGTGGGGTGACGTGGGGGACTTCGAGGAGGTGATCTCCTCTGGACTCCAGGTAAGTCGCTAGCTTCTTGTCTTTGTTTGCCTTTGCTTTCGTTTTCTAATTGTTTCCCCCTCCAGACGGTGGCACTAGCTCAGGGCCTCCGGGTATGACTCACCGCGCACCTCCGGGCCACCAAGGACATGACGGCCTTCGAGCACTTTAGAAAGGAGAAGGCGCTCAAGGACCTAGCCTTCGAGTGCTCTGAGACGGGGCAGGCGCTCGGGGAGCTTTCCACGGTCCAAGCTCGGCTCATGATCGTCGAAGACACCGCTTCACGGCTCCGGAGGGAGCTATAGGCGGAGCGGGTGGTTGCTCGAGAGGTCGAAGCCTCAGGCACCCGGGCCGTTGTCTCCAGGAGGAGGATGATTTGCTCCACCCTGGAGGAGCTCAGGGTCGAGCTTAGGCAGGAGGCGAATCTCAACCCGGCGTCGGCGTCGATTAGGAGGCCACGTATTTTTATGATTTGCAGGTCTCCCTCATATTGGTGGGGGCGGACGTCTGGGTGCTGGGCCTCGTTGTCCCGGTCATTGCCCTGGCGGCAGCTCTTGTCGGGTTCCGCGGGGTGGGCGCCTGGGTGATCGGGGAGTTGTTCCCCTAGAGCTTCCTTGACTTCTTTGACCATCAGGTGGAGCTTCAATGGTTCACTGGGGAGTCGGTGGCACGCGCCCGGCATAGGAGGTGACAGCCACCGCGGAGGTCCCCCCAAGATGGAACAAGGATGGGCAAGTATGAGCTCCCCCCCCCCCCCCAAGTTAGATTAGATTTTTCTTCGTAGGTTTTTTTGTTCCCGGGAGCCTCTTTAGAAGAAGCCCTGGAAACATGTAAATCTGATTAATTGATGGGAATGAAAACCTCTTTTTTGCTAAGTGTTGTCCACTTGCAAGTAGGTATCCCTAGATATTGCTTCCGGGGAGATTTCACACTTCGGAGGCGTAGCCCGGGGAGTGACCGAGCGGTCTCTGGAAGACATAGCCCGGGGAGTGCCCGAGCGGTCTCCGATGGGTGTAGCCTGGGGAGTGCTCGAGCTGTCTCTAAGGGGCGTAGCCCAGGGAGTTCCCGAGTAGTCTCCGGGGGTGTAGCTTGGGGAGTGCCTGAGCAGTCTTCGGGGGCGTAGCCCGGGGAGCGCCCAAGCGGCCTGCATTTTGCTAAGTCTCACTGCCGGGGGAGCAGCTGGCTGGTTGGCCCCCGGGCCGATTCTTGATGCTCCCGCGGCGGGGGACGCTCTCTGGGAGCCAATCCAGCTGCGGTGGCCCCCGTAGTGGCACTTAGACAAGTTCGACAATTGTCGTGCTGAGTTGTCCCCACCGAAGCCAGGGTCCAGCAAGGTCCTGCCACTCCAGATACTCCCTCAAGTCAGTTACAAATACTGGCCGGAGGATCTCCTTCAAGGAACCTTCCGGTGCAAAAGAAGCTTGTACAAGGACCTTTCCTGGGAGCTCTCTAAAGGCCTCCAGGATTATTAGGCGTAATTGCTCACCGGAGGGGGTTGTCCTCCGGTATAATTTCCCGTTGGAGCCTAACTCCCCGGGTTGTATCTTGTATGTGCCCAGGCATTGTTGTCCCAGGGACAGCTTAGCCCACCGGGGGGGGGGGGGGGTTGTCCCCCGGTCCAATGTTCAATCAATAAAGACTTGTTTGAATTTGCTTGAGTTGTCTTGAAAATTTTCAGAAAATTATCTTTCGTCCGGGTTTAGGTTATCCCCCCCCCCCCGCACAGCAGGGTGCAGTACATAAATACCAGGGGGGGCACGTAGCCCCCGGTCGAACAGGGGTAACGGTGGAAAGTGCCTCGGTTGCCGTGAAAAATGGGAGCCGGCCAAAGATTTTGAGATACAACCGTGGATTTTCCCAGTCAAAAAATTCCAGGGCCAGTGAAAATTTCCCCCGGTCGTCGTGAAAATGGGAGTCGGTCGAGAAATTTGACGTGGCCGTGGATTTTTCCAGTTGAAAAAATCTCATGGTCTGGTCGAAAATACCCTGATCGAAAAATTTTGTGACCCGGTAAGAAATTCCCCCGGTCGCCGTGAGAATGGGAGCCTGTTGGCAATTTCCTACTCAAAAAATTCTGAAACCCGATAAGAAATTCCCCCGGTCGCCGTGACAACAAGGAGCTGGTCGAGAATTTTGAGACAACCGAGAATTCCGTGACCCATAGAGGGATACTCGCTCTCAGAGGAGGATGAGCCTGATGATGGGCTTTAGAGTGTTTGAGGGGGGACTAGTCTCTCAAATTGACTCGTTACCGCAATTCATGAGAATTGGGTTGCTGCTTACCCCCTCAGTCCACGAAGGGTTACTGTAAGCCACCCTACAGGAGAGAGGCACCCGTCGTAGGGACTTTTTGGCTGCGATAGCCTACGTCCTCACGTGGAGGGCATCCTCACAGAAAGATAACTTTCCCTCTAGTAGAAGGTATGCTCGTGCCTTGGCATGGAGGCGCTTTTCCACGGCGTCACCGGGAGGCTGCCCACCCCCCTTTTGAAGGAGAGGAGGGGGTCCATCTAGGACATGGTCCGGGAGATCTCAGAGACCTCCGGGTCATGGGAATCAGGGTCCACGCCTAGAGGGGTCACTGAGGGTTTCGCGATGATCTCTAGGAAGGCACCCCGGGGAGAGCTTCCCAGGCACTGGCCACCTGGGCCAAGGCGTCGGCGCAGTCATTGTCCCTCCAGGGGATATACTGAGCCTCCAAGCCCTCGAAGTATCTCTCCATCTTGCGCACCTCTCCCAAGTAAAGACTCAGTTCGCGTCATGGCACAAGTATGACTTGTCCATTTGGAAAACTACGAGCAGGGAATTCCCCTTGACCAGGAGGCGACGAATCCCCAGGGAGCGCGCGAGGCGCAGTAGTAGGAGCAAGGCCTCGTACTCGGCAATGTTGTTCATAGCGGGGAACTCGAGCCTGGCCGCATAGTCCAGTGTCCTTCCCTCAGGGCTTCGGAGGACTACCCCTGCGCCAGCCCTGGCGACACACAAGGAACCATCGAACATGAGTGTCCAATGGTCGTTGCACTGGGGCGGCTCGACGGGAGTCTCCCCCTCCGTCCCGGAGGTGGGGGTCCATTCCACCACAAAGTTAGCGAGGACTGGTGAATTGATGGCGGAACGACCCATAAGGGAGTGGGACAAGGGAGCCAGCTCGGGCCTTGACACCACCTAAAACGGGGCCTCGCAAGCGGACGAGGTCGCAGTAGAAGGTGAATATGTCGTTCTCTCCCAAAGGACTAGAAGAGGGCAAAATGTGTTTAACTAAATCCAAATCAAAGAAATTAAACAAAATCGCAACAAGGGAAACGGGATAGTCCACCTCAACTCGCCTCACCAGCAGATACACAACTAGCGGAAATCACTCTGCAATCACGTCCCAGGCGAGCGGTGTACAATTGCACAAGACCAGGGGAAAGCAGCTTTAAACTTAATTTCTCTCAGGAACAACACAAAAGATTAATTTCAAAGTTCACCACTGCTGAAACTAACTCAAGCTTAACAATTAAGATTAGTGTAGGTGCTAATTCAAATTACCGAAATTAAAAATTTCAAATCAAATCCACTCCCACCACACAGACAATAATCAACTCAAACATGTAACTGGTAATTCCAGAATAATGACAGCTATGAATTCTACTACATAGCGAAACTCAATTCTCAACAATCAACAACACTAGACTACACTGGAATCAAGCAAAATCATAGAGATCATCACAAGACAGACAGAGATATTGTCTGGACAGCAGCACAACAGCATTATGCAAACACCACAATCATGAAAACACAACTACTGGAATTTACTCAAGCATTAAACTGATCATCTGTTTATATACAAGCATCACAGGAATCAGATTAGAGGGAGAAGGTCAATGAGATTGAGAGAGGGGAAACTGTCACTGAATGGCTGTTGGAGTCATTGAAGAACTAAGGCACAGAGGTCGCCGGAGTAGTGGAAGAATGTGGCTGGAGTCGATGAAGAAAGGGCGATGCCGTGGCGGTGCACCGGCTTCGGGAGATGGCGGCACGGCATGGAGACGGCTTCGGGAGAGCGCGAGCTCGCCGAGAGAGGCGGTGGCGCGCACGGTGGCTGTGGTGGTGAAGCGGAGGCCAACGAAGACGTGGTCGAAGAGGATGCCGGAGAAGAGGACGCCGAGATCCAGTGGTGGAGGCTCGGATCTGGTGGATCCGGTAGTGGAGGGCTCAGCGATGGGATCGACTCCAGCGGCGCGCCGAAGCTCGATGGCAGATCCAGTGTTCGGTGTAGACGGCGAGGCGCGGCAGATCTGGGGAAGGGAGGCGCACGGCCGGATCCAAACGGCGGCAGATCCGGCGCGCGCAGGTGATGGATCGGCGGCGGCATGACACGGGAGGTGCAGCCGGTGTCGAATCCCGAGGGCGATCCGACCGTGGCTCGGGAGATCTGCGGCGAGGGCGGCGACGTGGAGATTGGATCCCGTGATCCCGGTGAGTGGGGGCATCGAGGAGTGGTGGAGCACCGCCGGCGTATGGCCCGGCCGGCGGCGGCGAGGTAGACGGAGGTGTGGAGGAGGATTTGGGGGAGAAAGAAAAGAAGGTAAGAAAAACAAAAACCAGGCTCCAATGCCTCAGATGGCCGGCGGCAAGGTAAAAAGGGCAATTTGGCACTTTTGCAGAAGATCCTATGAGAACGCGCACTTCCATCAGGAATCGTCCGATGGCGAGATTAAGTCAAGGACGTGCGTCCGCTAGCCGAAAATCCATCCAATCCTCATCGACCTGCGATAAAAATTGTAAAAATGAGTAATCTGGTCGATTTGGCAATTAATCTGGAGTAATCTAGGTATATATGCCGAGGTATATGACTAATATGTGCAAAAGCATGGGGAAAATGTACAGAATAATAAGGCAAATCAAGTAAATGTCAGGCCTCCACATCCCAATCCGGGCGATGTCCTCCTTGTTTCGCCGCACCTCCCCCAGTGGGAGGGAGGACGGGACCGTGATCAGATGTCCTAGGAAGTAGTGGCGGAGCTTCTAGGACACCATCAATAGGGCGTAGCATATCCTCTCCACCTCCATGTACCATGTCTTAACCCCTTGGAGGGCTTCACTCACACAGTATACTGGAGTGGCGGCGAGGTAAAGGAGCAGGGGCTCTTCCGGAGACGGGTTTACGAGCATTGGAGGGTTTGTGAGGTACTTCTTCAAGTCGTCGAAGGCCGCCTGGGCCTCGGGAGTCGACTTGAACCCCTCGAGGCCCCGGAGGATTTTGAAGAACTGGAGGCCGTGTTCCCCCGACTGCGAGACAAAGCTGCTTAGCGCGGCCAAGCGGCCGATAAGTCGTTGTACGTCTTTCACACAGCGCGGTGGGGGTATGTCCAGCAGGGCCCGAATTTTCTCGGGGTTGGCCTCTATGCCCTACTGGGACACAAGGAAGCCATGTAGCTTTTTCCCACGCACGTCGAAGGCACACTTTTCCGGGTTGATTTTCAACCCGTACTTGTGAAGGTTGCAGAAGGTCTCCGCTTAGTCATCGAGGTGAGCGGCTGCACGGAGGCTTTGGATGACTACATCATCGACGTAAATCTCAACATTGCGGCCGATCTGGTCCTTGAGAACCAGCTACATTAGGCACTGGAAGGTTGCCCCAGCGTTCTTTAGCCCAAAGGGCTTGTGGACGTAGCAGGAGGTGCCGATGGAAGTTATAAAACTCATCTTTTCCTCATCCTCCTTAGCCATCCGGACTTGGTGGTAGCTCGAATACCCGTCCAGAAAGCTCATAAGCTCACACCCCGCAGTCGAATCGACCAGCTGGTCAATCCGCGACAGTGGGAAGTTGTCTTTTGGGCTTCCACGAAACGACGTCGGCGTTTTTGCAGACGAAGGCCACGAGCTGTTCCACGTGTCGGCGTTCTTGCAGAGGAAGGTCGCGAGCCAGGTGAGATCCATAGAGAGCACGAGCCACGTGCTGGTCGCCTCATGCGGTGATCACACCGCGGGGCCCAGGGATCTTCACACAGAGATATCTCTAGTGGATCGCCACCCCTAGACAGTTGATCGTGGTTCTCCCCATATTTGCATTGCATGAAGAGGGGAGATCCGCCACATCGAACCGGACCACCTCCGTCCGGTAGTTGTCTGGGGCACCAAAGGTCATGGGGAGATCGACCTTCCCCACAGGGTTGATGGTCTTCCCTGGGACGAAGCCCTGCAAGGGCCCGGCCGTGGGTTGCAGCATTCCTCGTCCACCTACATCTCCCTGTGCGCTCTCAGGTACAGGATGTCAGTGGTGCTTCCGCCGTCAACTAGGAGGCGTGCCAACTGGCAGTTGTAGACGGTAGCGGAGACGAGGAATGATGCAACTCTCAGGTACAGAATTGATAGCGGAGACGAGGAACCCCACGCGTGTCTTCCACTGTGAAGGTGAGGGGGATTCCCCCATGATGACGTTTACATGCCTTTGGGAGGTTTGGAAGTGCAGCTCTTCGGCTAAGCACCTTTCCTGTGCCTATCTCTACTGCTCCCTCAAGGGAGCAGGGAGAGTCGACAAAGCCGACGGAGGGGGCAAGGAGGAAGGGCTCCCCCCTACCCACGCTGGTCGAGGAATGCAGCGAAGTGTTGAAGAAGTTGGTGGCATTCCCGAGTAGTGTGGGTATTGGACTATGGAAGGCGCACCACAAATTGGCTGTGCCCTCCTTGCCTCCCATTGTGGGGCCTTCCTGGCCACGAGACAACTGTCCCCCCCCCCCCGCGTGGCCTTTCGGCTTGAGGAAGCGGCCGTTGCCCTTGCCGTCGCCGTGAGCGCCGCCTCTGCCCCTGAGGACAGAGGTGTCCCATGGCCGTGGCTCACTACGATTGCCCCTCTTGGGACGCTTGCTAAGGGGGCCCCTGGCCTCCCGGTCAACGGGGGCAAGGGCCCCCTGGTTCTTCTTCTAGAGGTCCTCTTCCTCTGTCCAAGCGTACTTTTCGAGCACGGTGAAGAGCTCATCGGCAAAGGAAGTATAACTCCGGGAGAGTCTCTGATGGAACTCCCCGGGGACGATCCCGCTCTTGCACACCTCGATGATTGTAGAGTCAGAGACGTCAGCCACTTTGCTCTTGAGCTGAGCGAAGCACTTGAACATGCTACGGGTGGTCTCCCCCGTCCTCTGTCAGATGGTGTAGAGCTATAATGAGTCCAGGGGACGCACGTAGTTCCCCTGGAAGTTGGCGCAGAACTCACGCTTGAGCTGCGTGAACAACTTGATGGAACCGGTCCTCAGGTTATAAAACCATGAGCGGGCGATTCCGGTGAGATAGACTGGGAGGACATTGCATTGCACTGTCTCGTCCCCCTCAGCCGCTGAGATGGCTGTGGACTACACCTACACGAACTCATAAGGATCGGTCTCACTATTGTAGTGTTCGATGTGCAGTGGATGGTAGGGCCGCGGCTAGCGGATGCACTGGAGGCGACGGCACAGCGGTTGGTTGGCCCCCTCAACCTCCTGGGGAGATTCCTGGTCATTGTTCCCTTTGACAGGGGACGCGCGCTCATTCTCGAAGGGGTTAGTCGAGCTAACCTCTTGAATCTCTGGGTGCCCCCCGGACGTGGCACTAGCCTCTTCGACCAGTCTCTTCCCCTGGTTGGGCTGGGAGCGTGGCTCACCGCGGCCGCGAGCCAGGGGTAGTTTCGACCGGTAACGGGAGGGAGCCTCCTCGAATTTTGCAATACGCATTCGCTCTACGTCGTCTCGGGTGAAATGGGTCTGGTCCACTAGGGGAGCCCTCAGGGGCGGCCCCGAGGGAGGAGGCAGCTCATGCACATGAGTTGCTGGCCCTGTGGATGCCACAAGCGCGTGGAGCTGGCCCGGCACCCGATAAGCGTCCGGGGCGGCGACGAAAGCTGGTGCGGGGAGGACTTCTGGAGTGACCGGCGCCTCCGGCGCCGCAGTGCCCCTAGGCATTGACCCGGAGGGACCTCCTGACACATGGGCGGCCGTGGGCGCGGGGAGAGCTCCCGGCGCGGGGATGGTTGGCGGCAGGACGGCAGCCCCCTGCCGAGGCTCCGGGCTAGGTGCCAAATAGCCCGCCGAAACGGAGAAGGTTCTGGGCACGGCTCGGCCTCCCAGCACGGGAAACATCCAAGTGCAGGAAAGGCTCCAGGGACAGGCGAGCCCCACGGCACTAGAAACATTCCCGGCACGGGGAAGGCGGCCGGGTGCCCCATGAAGAATGGAGGCGGTGCCCCCATAAACGAGTATGGTGGCGGGTAGACAGGAGCCGGGGGCCACGCTAATACGTGCAACAACTCCTCCAAGGTGTGTTGGGCACGGAGTTGGCCCTCAACCAAGGCCCGAAGCAAGGGGTCTCCGAAGACCGGGACTGCCGGTTGGGGGGCGCTAGGCCCTGCAAGCACGGTAGTGATAGCCAAGCTGGAAACGAGAGCACTTCTACTGGAGACTATGGGAGAAGAATGTGGTACCTCTCTCCAACTGTCCCCGGACGGTAGAGTCGTGGTGGTAGCATCCTACAGAGGCGGCGCCTGGTCGCTGGGAACGGCACCACCGAAAAGGGAGAGAGCTTGAGTTCTCGTTCTTGGGGGACCCATGGAGATTCGGCACGAGTCACCAAGGATAGCGCCAACTGTCGTGGTATAAAATATACTACCGGCAGATTTTATGGAAGTACTTGACACGCGAACAGCGGCGTGAGCTGACTGAGCGACCGGTCACCTCCCGTCGGGCAATGCATATATTGACACGGTGATTTTTATACAGGTTCGGGTCCCAAGAGGCCCCAGTCCTGTCGGCACCCTCCAGACGTAAGTCCACTAGGGAGGCGCTCTCTCAGGGAGAGAGGTCTCCAAGGGGGCCTATTGTTTGTGTGTGTTAAAATGAAAATGGAATGTTGTTACAAATGAGATACAACGGGGTATATATATAGGCCCCAAAAAGAAGTAAAAAGACAGAAAAGACCTAGCTACGGCTGTCGGATTGAGGGGCGTTGACGCCATTTCACCAGCCGATGGGCTTGGATGCTTGACAAGTGTCCTCGCTAGTTCCCGAGGCACCCTTGACGTCACCTGCATGTGACCTTTTCCCGGGAGACCTCTGTGACATTTCATGGGAGGTTTCTGGGGCTTGCCACAAGGGGCGTTCGAGGCTCAGAGAGGTGCCCACGGCCTTCTATAGGAGGACTCCATGGCTTTTCCCGAGAGGCCTCCGTGACATTTCACGGGAAGCGTCCGGGGCTCGGAGAGATGCCCGTGGTCTTCTACGGGAGGCCTCCGTGGCTTTTCCCGGGAGGCCTCTGTGATATTTCATAGGAGGCGTCCGGGGTTTGCCACGGGATGCATCCGGGACTTCGCCCACTAGCCCTTGGGGATTTCTCACGGGGGACATCCAGGACTTTCCCCAAGAGGCCTCCGGGATTTTCCCCGGGAGGCCTCCAGGACTTTCCCGGGTAGCCCTTCAAGATTTTCCAAGGGAGACGTTCGGGACTCCGCCCAGTAGCCCCCCAGGATTTCTCACGGGAAACATCCGAGTCTTTTCCTGGTAGCCCTCCGGGATTTTTGTCAGGAGGCCTCCGGGACTTTTCCCAGGAAGCGTCTGGATTTCCCCCAACAGACATAAAGATAGCCAAGTATTGTTGTAGTTAATACGCGACCTTGGCATACTAATGAGTTAAAACATCCAATGATTATATGATTTGCCTCATTCAATCATATGTAGTAGTTGAGGCTATTTTACCACTACCATCGCCTGGGTGTTTCAACTCCTTAAGTTCCTTGTAACCGAAGAGAAGGTGAAAGTTCAATCATAAATGTGTATAATTGCACATTATGGCCGGAGCACATTTGCCTCTCAGCGACCCTTCAATCCTGTAACCGACGACGGGCAACGAGCTATAAAAGGTGTTGGGGGAAATCTCCATGCGGCCAACTCCAGGTAAGTTCATGATTGCCCGGGGACAGTGGCCCCCTTTTAGGCTCCCGGGGTCGTGCCTCCGGGGCATGTCCCGGGCGCCGCCATTGGCCCGGGGACAGTGGCCTCCGGTGCCTGCCCCGGGCGCCGCCTTTTAGGCTCCCGGGACCGTGCCTCCGAGGCATGTCCCGGGCGCCGCCATTTGGCCCCCGGGACCTTGGCCCCCGGGCGGGTCCCGCGCGCCGCCATTCGCCCGGGGACAGTGGCCTCCGGTGCCTGCCCTGGGCGCCGCCTTTTAGGCTCCCGGGACCGTGCCTCCGGGGCATGTCCCGGGCGCCGCCATTTGGCCCCCGGGACCTTGCCCCCCGGGCGGGTCCCGGGCGCCGCCATTTGCCCGGGGACAGTGGCCTCCGTTGCCTGCCCCGGGCGCCGCCTTTTACCCGGGGACAGTGGCCTCCGGTGCCTGCCCCGGGCGCCACCTTTTGGTTCCCGGGACGATGCCTCTGGGGCATGCCCCGGGCGCCGCCTTTCAGGCTCCCGGGACCGTGCCCCTCGGGCTGGTCCCGGGCGCCGCCATTTGCCCGGGGACAGTTGCCTCCGTTGCCTGCCCCGGGCGCCGCCTTTTGGCTCCCGGGACGATGCCTCCGGGGCATGTCACGGGCGCCGCCTTTTGGCTCCCGGGACCCTGCCCCCCGGGCGGGTCTCGGGCGCCGCCATTTGCCCGGGGACAGTGGCCTCCGTTGCCTGCCCCAGGCGCCGCCTTTTGGCTCCCGGGATGATGCCTCCGGGGCATGTCCCGGGCGCCGCCTTTTGGCTCCCGGGACCCTGCCCCCCGGGCGGGTCTCGGGCGCCGCCATTTGCCCGGGGGCAGTGGCCCCTGGTGCCTGCCCCAGGCGCCGCCTTTCGACCCCCGGGACGGTGCCTCCGGTGCATGTCCCGGGCGCCGCCTTTTGGGCTCCCGGGACCCTGCCCTCCGGAAAGGGTCCCGGACGTCATCGCCCTTCTAAAAGGTAAAATCCCTGTTTGTTTATCACGTGCAGGTCACGCGAGGGACGCCTCGGGAATCAGCGACCACCTGTCAAGCATCCAGACGTTTGACCGGAAGAAGGACGGTCGTACCCTTCAATCCGACGGTGGCTTCCGGGGTAGTTTAGGCTTTTTGCTTCTTTTTGAGGCTATAAATAGCCCTTGTACCCCTCTGTTGAAAAAGATCAGCTCATTATTATTTGGAGTAGCTAAACTCACAGACGTGCTCCGGAAGCATCTCCCCCGGAGAGAGCCTCCCCAGCCGGCTCCGGTCGGGAGCGCGTCAACAGGACTAGGGCCCCCACCGGGACCCGAACCTGTATAAATCCACGTGTCAATTCTTGTGTTTGTCCGGCGGGGGAGGACCGGTCACCCGGTCAACCCGCGCTGCGTAATCTCCGCTAGGATCATCTTCAAAACCTGCCGGGGTATTCTTAATACCACGACAGTTGGCGCCGACCGTGGGGACCCGTGACAAATCACCATGGCTCCTCCGAGAACAAGGGCCCGCGCCCTCCCCGGTGACGCCGGTCCCGGTGACCTGGCGCCACCCGTCCGGGACGCTGTTGTTCCAGCGCTTCCGTCCGCAGGCGACCATTCCCAGGTACCGCCTCCCACCTTTCCTCTCAATCTAGGTGCCTCCACCTCCGGGTCGCTCCCGGCGGCCGCGGGGACCTCGGCCGGGACTATTTTCCCCCCGACGGCTCCCCCGGCTCCCCGGGATGCCCTGTTGGAGGCTCTCGCGGAGGGCCAGCTCCGCGCCCAGCGCTCTATGGACGAGCTCCTCAGTGTGTTGGCGCGGCCCCCGGCCCCCACATTTTCGTCGCACACATATCCGGGGATCATGCCCCCGTTTATGGGATACCCGGCGGCCCCTCCGGTCTCCGGGGGGCTGTCTACCCCGTATGATCCCGCCGGGGGGTTCCCTCCCCCCGCGGGATATACTTGCGGACACTTGTCGGCACCCGGGCCTGTCCCGGTGCCGGGAGGCTATTTCATGCCCGGGCCCTTCGTGGCACCAGGGGGGTACCCCGTCCCCGGCCCGCTTCCGGGGCTGGGGGGTCATTTCATGCCGGGGGTTATTCCTACGCCGAGAGCCAGTCCCGCCCCTCGCGTTGCGTTTACCGCACCGGGGCCGGTCGACAGAGCAGCTCCCGTGCCTCAGCGAATTTCCCCCCGCATTGGCTCCCCAACCCCGGACGTCGCCGAGGGGGCTCACCCCCCACTGGTTCCGGATGTCGCAGGGGCTTCCCCCTTTCCGGTCCCGGTCGTTGCCGCAGGGGCCCCCTCTTCGGATCCAAATGCCGCCCCGGGCGCCCCCTCCCCGGTTCCGGATGGTGCAGAGGCTCCCCCCTTTCCGGTCCCGGGGGCCGTCGCAGGGGGCTCCCCCCAGCAGGCCCCGGTAGCTTCCGGGCCGGCTGCTACAGTGCAGGAGCTCCCTCCCCCGGCGAAGCAGGTGCGCTTCTCCCGGGGGGAGGTCGAGCGAATGCATTCTCCCAACCGCGGGGAAGAGCTTCCCCCCGGTCGTTGTCGCAGGGAGCCTCGCTCTCGCACAGGTCGGGGGAAGAGACCAGCCGAAGAACCATCCTCCCCGGAGGGAAGCCCGGACGTCCGGGAAATCAGTCCTGGCCCGGAAGAGAAGCGTCGTCACCACCACTCTGGCGGCCCTGTTGGGCCGCTACCTGACTCGGATAACGAGGGGGCGTCCCCCGTTAAAGAAGACAGTGACTGGGGCTCCCCCCGGGAAGTGCAGGGGGCGAACCAGCCTCTGTGTCGAAGACTCCGCAGCATCCGATGGCCGCGGCCCTACCGTCCCCCGCACATCGAACATTATAATGGCGAGGCGGACCCTTACGAGTTCGTGCAGATCTACTCCACAGCCATCTCCGCGGCGGGGGGGGACGAGAGCGTCCAATGCAACGTCTTCCCCCTCTACCTCACCGGCATTGCCCGCTCCTGGTTTTACAGTCTGAAGGCGGGCTCCATCAAGTCTTTCTCGCAGCTGAAGCGGGAGTTCTGCGCCAACTTTCAGGGAAATTACGTACGTCCCCTGGATTCTTCACAGCTATACACAGTGCGCTAGAGAACCGGGGAGACCATCAGAAGCTTCTTCAAGCGCTTTGCCCAAGTAAAAAGCAAAGTGGCCCACGTCCCGGACTCCACAGTGATCGAAGCCTGCAAAAGCGGGATCCTCCCGGGGGAACTCCACCGAAGACTCTCTAGAAGTTGCCCCTCCTCCGCCGACGAGCTCTTCAACGTACTCGAAAAGTACGCTCGCGCGGAGGAAGACGACATCTGGAAGAAGACCCAGGGGGCTCCTGCCCCGCCGAGCGGGGGGCCCGGGATCCCCCCAGGCGCCCCAAGCAGGGGGGCCGTAGCGAACCACGGCCTTGGGACACTTTTGTCCTCGAGGGCGGAGGCGGCTCGCGCGACCCCCCGAAGGGCAACCGCCCCTTTCCCAAGCCGAGAGGCCATGGGGGAGGACAGTCTTCGCGCGGCCGCGAAGGCCCCGCGGGGAGAAGCCGGGAAGGACCGTGGTGCAACTTCCACGGGTCCAGTACCCACGCCACCCGAGATTGCCACCAGCTGCTGCAGCACTTCGCGGCGTTCCTCGACCAGCGCGGGCAGGGGGGGGACTCCGGCCTCCTTGCCCCCTCGGCCAGCTGTTCTGGCCCTTCCCGCTCCCGCGGGGGGGCAGCAGGTGCAGGAAGGGGAGACTTCAGACGCTCTCCCCTTTCAAACTTCTCAGCGCCGCATCAACGTCATCGTAGGGGGGTCCGCCTCCGGGCGGGACTCCAAGCGCCAGCGCAAGGAGTACGCACGAGAAGTTAAGGTAGTGGGGGTGCTACACGCGTCCGTGCCGCCCAAGTGGTCGGACGTCCCCCTCACCTTTACGGCGGAAGACGCGCGAGGGGTTTGCTTCCCCCACAACGACGCGCTCATTATCTCCGCGACAATCTACAACTGCCACTTGGCCCGCATCCTCGTGGACGGCGGAAGCTCCGCCGACGTCCTGTTCCTCAAAACCTTCAAGGAAATGCAGGTGGATGAGAAGCTCCTGCAACCAGCGGCAGGGCCTCTGCAAGGGTTTGTCCCGGGGAAGGCGATCCACCCCGTGGGCAAGGTAGATCTCCCGATCACCTTCGGCACCCCGGAGAACTACCGGACCGAGCTAGTCCGCTTCGACGTAGTGGACCTCCCCTCCTCCTACAATGTGATTATGAGGAGGACTACGATCAATCGGCTGGGGGCTGCCACCCACCAAAACTACCTGTGCATGAAGATCCCCGGGCCGCATAGCGTGATCAACGTCCAGGGGGACCAAGACATGGCCCGTGCTCTATACGAGCGAGCTGCTGCCACAATAGGAAGCGTCAACCTGATCAAGGCGCCCGGGGGGAGGCTCCCCCCCGGACGTAGGCATCACTGCGCCGTCCCCTGGGAGGCCCCTTCTCAAGCCGCGTCAGGAAGGGGGCCTCCGGAAGGTCCCGCTGTCCCCAGGCAGCGAGGACAAAACTGTCCAAATCGGGGCAGAGCTCCCCCAAGACCATGCAGCGCAACTCGCAGCCTTTCTGCGCGAAAACTCCGATGTTTTTGCGTGGAAGCCTTCGGACATGCGGGGTGTCGCCCGGGAGGTTATTGAACACAAGCTCGCGGTAACCCCCGGTCACCCCCCTGTCAAGCAGAAGTTGAGAAAGCTCTCCCTCGAACGTCAAGAAGCCATCAAGACGGAGATAGCTCGGCTCCAAGAGGCGGGGTTCATCCGGGAAGTCTTGCACCCTGAGTGGCTCGCAAACCCCGTTCTCGTCAAGAAATCAAGTGGCAAGTGGCGCATGTGCGTGGACTTCACCGACCTTAACCGCGCCTGCCCCAAAGACAACTTCCCGCTCCCGCGGATCGACCAGCTCGTTGACTCCACCGCGGGGTGCGAGCTGATGAGCTTCCTAGACGCCTACTCGGGATACCACCAAGTCCGGATGGCGGGGGGGGACGAGGAAAAGACGAGTTTCATAACTCCCCTCCGAACTTTCTGCTACCGCCACATGCCCTTCGGGCTCAAGAATGCGGGAGCCACCTTCCAGCGCCTGATGACGCTGGTCTTCAAAGATCACGTCAGCCGCAACGTCGAAGTCTACGTAGACGACGCGGTCGTCAAGAGTCCCCGTGCAGCCTCCCACATCGACGACCTGGCAGAGACCTTCCGCAACCTCCGCGTGTTCGGGCTCAAGCTCAACCCGGAGAAGTGCGCCTTCGGGGTGCGCGGGGGGAAGCTCCTGGGTTTCCTCGTGTCCCAGCGGGGCATTGAGGCAAACCCCGAGAAGATCCGGGCCTTCCTAGACATGCCCCCGCCGCGCTCCGTCAAGGATGTCCAGCGGCTCTCCGGCAGCCTGGCCGCGCTCAGTCGCTTCGTCTCCCGTTCAGGGGAGCGGGGCCTCCAGTTCTTCAAGATCCTCCGAGGGCTCGAGGGGTTCCGCTGGACCCCCGAGGCCCAGGAAGCCTTCAACGACCTCAAGCAGTACCTCTCGAGCCCTCCAATGCTCGTGAGTCCGTCTCCGGAAGAGCCCTTGCTCCTCTACCTCGCCGCGACCCCCGTCGCCGTCAGCGCGGTTTTGGTGAAGGAGCAAGGGGGGCAGCAACGTCCCGTGTACTACGTGAGTGAGGCCCTCCAAGGGGCCAAGACTCGGTACACGGAGATGGAAAAGATTTTCTACGCCCTCCTCATGGTGTCTCGGAAGCTCTGGCACTACTTCCTGGGGCACCCCATCACCGTCCCGTCGTCCCTCCCCCTGGGGGAGGTGCTGCGGAATAAAGAAGCCACCGGTCGGATTGGGAAGTGGGGGGTCGAGCTTGCCCCCTTCTCCCTGTCCCTTACCGGCCGCTCTGCGATCAAGTCGCAGGTCCTTGCCGACTTCGTCGCAGAATGGACTCCCGCCTCTGGGTCCGGGGACGAAGATCTCCCTGTGCCGCCCCGACGCAGTGACCATTGGACCCTGCTGTTCGCTGGGTCGCTGTGTCTCGCCGGGGCTGGCGCGGGGGTAGTCCTCCGAAGCCCCAAGGGGAAGGAGCTCGAGTACGCCGCTCGACTCGAGTTCCCCGCAACCAACAACGTCGCCGAATACGAGGCTCTGCTCCTCTGGATGCGCCTTGCGCACTCCCTGGGGATCCGACGCCTCCTAGTGAAGGGAGACTCTCAGCTTGTTGTCTGCCAAATGGACAAGTCTTACCTGTGCCATGATGCAAATCTAAGTCTTTACTTGCAGGAAGTACGGAAGATGGAGAGGCACTTCGACGGCCTCGAGGCCTGGCATATCCCTCGAAAGGAGAATGACCGGGCTGATGCCCTAGCCCGGGCGGCAAGTGCCCGGGAAACGCTCCCCAAGGGGGCCTTCTTGGAAACAATCACGAAGCCCTCGGTGGTCTCCCCGGACGCAGGCCCCGAGCCTACGGTCCCGGAGGTCGCCGAGATCGTCCGGCCGTCATCATGGATGGATCCCCTCATCTCCTTCATCAAGGGGGAGGGGGGCCCTCCCGACGAGACCGAGGCTAAGCGCCTCCGGGCCAAAGCCCGGGCATATCTCCTGCTGGAGGGAAGGCTCTACAAGCGGGGGGCTTCAGCCCTCCTGCGCTGCCTCCCCCGGTCGGAGGGACTTCAACTCCTGGAAGACATTCACGCGGGGAGCTGTGGTTCTCACCTAGCCCCGCGCACCATCGCCGCCAAGGCCCTTCGGCAGGGCTTCTACTGGCCTACAGTCATGTGCGACGCGCGAGACCTTGTCTCCGCGTGCGAAGCATGCCAGAAGATGGCCAAGGGCTCGAATCTCCCCCCTGTAGCGCTGCAGACTATCCCCATCACTTGGCCCTTCGTGCGCTGGGGGATGGACCTCTTAGGGCTCTTCCCCCCAGCGCCTGGAGGATACAAGTATGCGGTAGTCGCGGTCGACTACTTCACAAAGTGGGTTGAGGCAGAGCCCTTGGCTAGCATCACCTCCCGGGTCGTTCAGCGGTTTTTCTGGAAAAACGTCGTTTGTCGTTTTGGTGTCCCCCGGGAAATCACCGTGGACAACGGGACCCAATTCGACTCGGCTTATTTCCGGG
Source organism: Pharus latifolius (assembly GCA_019359835.1). NCBI lineage: Eukaryota > Viridiplantae > Streptophyta > Magnoliopsida > Poales > Poaceae > Pharus > Pharus latifolius. The sequence continues at coordinate 61,484,747 of CM033324.1, read as the reverse complement.
AATTCTGTAAAGGTCTGGGGATCGTCATCCACTTCGCCTCAGTGGCCCATCCTCAAAGCAACGGGGCCGTCGAGAGGGTCAATGGCGTAATCCTACAGGGGTTACGCCGGAGACTCGAACAAACCGCTTCCAAACGGGGCGCGTGGGCAGAGGAGCTTCCTAGCATCCTCTGCTCGATGCGCACGACCCCGTCCCGGGCCACAAGGCGTGCTCCCTTCTCCCTGGTCTACGGGGCGGCGGCAGTCCTCCCCTCGGAGATCGGCCTCCGGTCGCTGCGGGTCGAGCTCCTGAACGGAGCCACGACCGCAGCCTACCGGGCCAACGAAGACAACCGGCGGTCGAAAATCGACCTCGTGGAGGAGGAACGCGACCGAGCGCTCCTCCGCCACGCCATCTACGAGCGCGAGATGTCGCGCGCATACAACCAACGCGTGCGCGAGAGAGCTTTCCGCCTTGGGGACCTTGTCCTCAAGCGCGTCACAGACCCCCAAGCCCAGGGTAAGCTCTCCCCCAAGTGGGAGGGCCCCTACAGGATCTCCGCTGTCCTAGGCTCGGGGGCCTACAAGATCTCCAACCTTCAAGAGCAGGAGCTGAAGCACACCTGGAACTTGCGTTTACTTCGCAAGTTCTACGTCTAGCCTTACGGGCCTGTCCCCTCCCCCGGAGCGATCACGCCGGAGGGCGAGGAGGGACACTGTAGCTTCCTTTCCCCCCCCCCCTTCGCGGTTTCGCAGGGGGGGGCTTTGTATATTTTGTTAATAAATGCATAGCCTTTGTTCAAACTGTCTCACTGCAGGTTGTTCTTGTTTACCGCCCCTAGTGGCGACGCCCTCCCTGTGAGGATGCCTTCCCCGTGAAGATGCCCTCCCCGTGAGGAAGCCCTCCCCGCGAGGATGCCCTCTCCGTGAGGAAGTGGGCCCTGACCCAGCAAGTCCCTCCTGAAGGGCGGCTTACGAACAGCCCTCGTGGACTGAGGGTGTAAGCAGCAACCCGGTCCCCAGCGGCCGCGGTAACGAGTCACTTTGGGAGATTAGTTCCCTACCCAAACACTCAAGACCCGTCTTCGGGCACTTCCTCCTCCGGGAGTAGACGCTCTCCTCAGCGGGACGTCTAATGGCTTTCTGGATTTTCTTCCTCCTCCGAGAGTGGACGCTCTCCCCAACGGGACGTCCAAGGGATTTCTCAGGAGACCTTATTCCCGGCTCCCCGTTCTCACGGCGACCGGATGATTATCTCTCGGAGACCTTATTCCCGGCTGCCCGTTCTCACGGCGACCGGATGATTACCTCTCGAAGACCTTATTCCCGGCTCCCAGTTCTCACGGTGACCGGATGATTATCTCCCGGAGGCCTTATTCCGGCTCCCCGTTCTCACGGCGACCGGACAATTGCTTTACGAAGATATGCATTTCTCAGATATATTTTCCCCCGGAGACATTATTCCCGGTTCTCCGTTCTCACGGCGACCGGACGAAGTCTCCTGGGAAGCTCCCCTCCGGAGGTCTTATTGGCTTTTCATGTGCCCCTTCCGCGCCTTGTTCCCGGTTCCCCGCTCTCCCGACGGCCGGATGAACCTCTCCCGGTGCCCCCGGGCACCCCGGAAGGTCCCTCCCTCGGAAATCCTGTTTTTACAATTTTCTAACTTAGAAGATATTTCTCCTACAGGTTATGCTCCCCCCGGGGACCATGTTACCCCCAAAGCGCGCGGAGGCCTCCTCCGGCCCGCTGTGGGCGGGGGGAGGGACAGGGGGCCCCCGGGTCACCCACGAACAAACATAGCTCATTCTTTTGAAGATGAGCCCCACAGACCATACAAGAAGAAAAAATAAGACAAAGCAATCAACAGAAAGGAGCTTTATTTATCGGGAAACCCGGAGGACACGCTCCCCCTCCGGTGGGCTTCAGGAAAGAGGCAACCCGGGTCCTAACCCGGGGGATTTCTCACAAGCCTAAGGCTCGTGCCCCTAAAGCTCCCGGAGGCGCTCCCTCAGCTCCCAGGCCAAGTCCCGGTACAGGGCCCGCACGCGACGCTGCGAGTCCCGAAGCACATCTTCGGGCCAAAACTCGTACCCCGCCGGTGGAAGTATCCGGAGGGGTGGTACCACCTGGGCCTCCGGACGCGGGGGAGATAGTTCGGCACGGCTATTGTCAAAATTGTCCAAGTGCCACTCCGGGCGCCACCTCAACCGGACAGGCTCCCCGGAGACAAGGCTCAGCAAAATCAAAGCCGCTTGGGCGTCCCCCGGTGAGCCTCTCCCGAACCGTTGCCCGGGAGTAACCCCCCGGGAAACCTGGTAACATTTCATCGCAAAGACTTAGAAAATTTGAAATATATTCCATTGCAAAATGATTTTTGTACAAGTACCCGGGGCTTCTCCTAAGAAGCTACCGGAATCAAAATGTCTAACAAAAATAAAAAGGGGTCCTAGCTAAAGACCCGGGGGAGGCTCATACTTTAGCATTGGGGTCGTCCCCCCGGGGAGCTTCCTCCGTGGCCGGGGCAGGGGCATCCGCGGCCGGAGGCGCCGGTGTCGGGAACCTCGTCCGGATGATCCGGTCGTAGAATCCCTCCGCCAGTAGCTCCACCTCCCGGCGCGTTGGCTCGAAGGCCACCGGGAAGCTCCGGGGGATGCGCCCCCCGATCGCCCGGGCGCCAACCCCCCGATAGTCGACGAGCCCCGCGGCGGCCGCGATGACGGGAACCGCCCGGCCCTGCGCCCGGACGTCCGCAGCCTCCGCGAGGGTCGCCGGGGACACCTCCAGGCCGCTCCCGGAGCCCAGGCTAACGCCAAGGCTTTCCAAGGCCGAGCGGACGGAGCGGCCCGCGTCCGACAGCGCCCGGACGCTGGAGCTCTCGAGCTCCCGGAGCGCCTTCTCCCTCACCTTGGCCTCCTCTCGGAGGCGGCTGTAGGCGCCCTCCGAAAGGTGCACCTGGGCCCGGGCCCGGGATAGCTCATCAAGAGCTTCGTCCCGCTCCCGGAGGGCCGCCTCCCGCTGCTCCACACAAGCCGCGGCCCGGCTCTCCGCCTCCTTGAGCAGCCGGGTGACCCGCTGCTCAAGGCCCCAGGTAACAGTCGCTACCTACAAAATACATAAAGAGTTAGAAAAATCTTAAGTGCAGGAAAAAAGCCGAAGTATTAAGAGCTCGGGTTACCTGGGCTCTGAGGGACTCGAGCCCATCAAAACGCTCGTGGAGCGTTCCCCCCGCTACGAAGGCCTGCACCTTCCGGCTGTGCAGGCCCTCCGCGCAGCGGGCCACCTCCCCGGCGGGAAGCAGAGAGGTATCTTGCCCGGCGCCTCCGTTGTGGCCGGGAGAGGGCCCCCAGACCTCGGAGTCCGGGAGCACGGCCGTCGTCGCCGGCGTCTTCGTCGACGAAGTTTCCTCCGAGGACGACGAAGTCGAGGATTGGGCGGGGATCTCCGCCCGGGGGGGGATCATCGGGCCTTTCCCCGCCCCAGGCCGGAGGGCCCTCGGAGCCTCCTGCTTCGGGGGGACCTCGAAGACTGAGGGGCTCCCCCCCTCCTCATCAACCGGCCAGAGGCACGGAGGCGCCGCCTCCGAAAACCTCACCTCTAGCCTCTCCGGCGCCAATGCCGCCGGGAGAGGCGAGAGGAGCGCCACGCGAATTGGCGACGGGGCGTAGTCCGCCGAATCGGACCCCGCCCCACCGACAACTACCTCCTTTCCCCGGGCGTCGACGGGGGCCTCCGGGGGCGGAGGCGTCGCCTCTGCCTGGGACGCCGCCCGGGCACGTTCAGCCGCGGGACTCGTGTCCCGAGCCCTCACCGACGTCGTCGCCCGCGTCGTCGCGGTGCCGGGGGTCTTCTGAACCCGGGCCCTTTTGAGCTCCGAGCCCCCGGCCGCATCCTTCCCCCGTTTATGGCTCCCGGGGGTGGGGAGGGGCTTCCTCTCGGGAAGCTTGAGGCCGAAGGCCTCGGCCACCAGGTTCTGGGGGGGGGCCCTCCCCCACGAGGCGCACGACGCGCTCGTGTTCGTCGGCGAAGTACCTCCCCAGGAGGTGCTCCGCCCTGTCCCTCGCCGCCGGGTACGGGCGCACTGGAAGAGGTAAAAAGTTAGTCAATTTCTCATAAAAAACTGCAAGTACAAAAATGCAGGGGACTTACGCCGCGTCACCGGCTTGACCGGAGGCCGCTGCTCCGGGCCCATGCCGATCCCCCTTCTCCCGCATGAGAAGGGGGAAAGCCGCAGGAGCGCCAGCTCCTCCGCGGCGTCCCGCATCGAGCGGGCCTTCTTCGTCAGCACCACCTTCCCGAGGAGCTCGAACTCTTCGTCCGTCCACACCGGCGGCTTCGGTGCGGATGACCGGCTGTAGGTGGGAGGCTCCGGGGCGTAGACCACCGCCTCGTCCCGAACCCGGAGGTAGAACCACCTCCGGAGCCAGTCCCCCCAGTGGTCCCGGGAGGCCGCCGCCGGGTAGTCCGCCACCCGGGAGGGCAGCATTTGGACCATCACCGAGCCGAAGGGGGACTTCGGTCCTCCCTTCACCAGGTGGGAGCTCCGCGCTGCCGGTTCATAGAAGTACCGGAAGGCGCGGAGGGAGGGCTCCCGCCCGGTCGCTGTCTCGTAGAGCCATATAAAAAGGCCCATACGGACGAGCGCGTTCGGGGTGAGGTGGTTGAGAGCCACCCCGTATCTTTGAGAAACTCCCGGAGCATCGGATGCACCGGGAGCCGGAGCCCCGCCTCGAGGAAGGCCTCGAAGGCCACGACCTCTCCGGGCCTGGGGCGGGGGGCTCCGTCCTTCTTCAGGGGGACCCGGATGTCCCCCTCTCCAATGATTCCCTTCTCGACCAGGGACCCCGCGTCCGAGACCGAGAACTCGGAGGCCCAGAGGAAATCCACGGGGATTTCCTCCGGGGGCACCTCCGTGGTCTACACTCGACCTTTGGGCGCCATTAGGTCAGTCCTTTCTTTTTTCGGTGGCTAACTTTTCTGGAGGTTGACTAAAGCTCCCGGACGCTCGCTATCGGAGGAAGCTACCGGAAATGCTACCGGGAGAGCTGAAGCTGGAGTTGGAAAATTTGGAATGAGCTACCGGGGCCCCCTAAGGCCCTATTTATAGAGGCTGGCCGTGATCTAGATGCACGCCACGTGGCCCCCTCGGAGCAATCTGGACCACTGAAATTCAAACCATGCGCGGGAAACGAAGGGACAGGCGCGTAAATCGAGACGCCGGTTCGAACCGCGCGTGCATTTATTGCGAAAACGGCGCGGCCATAAAGCGCCCGGCACAGAAACCGAAGCGTCGCCGGGGCTCCGATGACTTTCGTCCGGAGGTTTCGTCCGGAGATCTCCCCGGTAATGTAACCATTCCCTCCGGGGGCTCAAGCTTCGTCCCCAGAGGGAATGGGGGGCTGCTGTTGGGGGAAATCTCCATGCGGCCAACTCCAGGTAAGTTCATGATTGCCCGGGGACAGTGGCCCCCTTTTAGGCTCCCGGGGTCGTACCTCCGGGGCATGTCCCGGGCGCCGCCATTGTGTCGACGATTCGGACTCGGAGTCCTCAGCCGAACTTATGCAGAATTTGTAATTGTGAGACCTTTCAAGATGACCCTTCGGGAAGGTATGCTGAACAATGGTGAACAGGAGCACAGAGAGTTTAGACAGGTTCGGGCCCTCGATGGTGGGAGTAAAAGCCCTACGTCCTGTTGAGATTTCACTAAGTGTGGTAAAAGATTTACAAAATGGAGGGAAAAGTCCTCACAGGCAAGGATTTTCCCTGTAAAAGTGTACAAGGATAAGCCAAAGAAGGCTTACTAAAAATGTTATATGAGGTGGGCCGTAGACTTGGCTAACTTAGATGATTTTCTTCTTCTCTCCCCCCTTGCTTGATGCTCCATGCCATCCTTTTATATTGTTTGAAAGGGTGCCATGTAGAGGAAACTGCATCAAACGGTTGCATGGACGGTTGGATGCGGTTTTTTGGAACTGCTCTTAACCTCCACGCAGGTTAAACACGTGTTATTCATGGATAACTATATGTGTTAACCTTCTGACGGTTGATTTTCCACGTGTAGGAATCTTCGGGATACTTAGAATATCCTGTTGTATGGGCAACCGAATAAATAGATCTCAAGTATCTTGATCGGTAGATGTTCTGACCGCGGGATATTGGCTGACCGCGCAATATCCCGAATGTGTAGTTCGCGTATAGCCTACGAACTTCTGACCGCGCAAGGCTTACGGTCTGACCGCGTAAAGCTGCGACCTGATCGCGTAAAGCTTGCGGCCTCATGGTGATGCCCCTCAGAATAGCTTGAGTTCGCATCACCAGATGCATGTCTGGTTGGAACCTGTGTTGAACCAAAAGTTCATTAGAAGTGACCCGGGTGTCAATCCTCGTCAGCTTGCCCCCAAATTCGAAGAAAACGAAGAGACGTGTTTATTTCGAATTTAAAAAACCGTGCATTGGATTTTTAACCCGGCCCTTTAACTTCTCCACTTAGTGGCGCACTAAGTGAAAACGGTTGGTTTTTCAAGACGGGTTCTGACATTACGTGACGGGCAATGATGGCGCCGTAGAGATATTTTTATCTCGAGGTAAAATTGTAAATGTCTTAACGAAACCCGAGGTGTCTGGGAGGCGAACCATCGCCCTGGCGGCTATAAATACCAGGTTCTTGGGTTTGTAAAGCTTCGTAATTTCCCTCCACGCCTAAGTCCTTTTCTTGTTATCCTGCCTTCTTCCTTTTCACATACCCCTCCCAATGGCAGATCATGAAATCATCGAGATTGAGAGTGATGAAGAGGAAGTTGTCGAACAAGGGTCTCAAACGAATGAAGTCCTGTCTCCCTTAAGGAAGAAACCCAAGGTCGACGAAGGATCTTCCAGTGGAACAAAGGTGAAGAACGTAGCGAGTTTCTTTCTTCCTTCAGTTCCTTTGACCCTCCCCGTTCATGCCTCTCGGCAAATTAGGCCTTTATCCTTAGAGAAAGATCCCTTCACATCCAATTCCCCCATCCTTTTGGGTGATCAACATCCTGGTCGGCACGCGGTGACTATCCCTCGATCAGATGATTGCCATATTGGGTTGGCGAAGCAATCTTCTTCTGGGGAGGTTGCTCTTCCACCATATGATGATCTTCCTCCCAAGATGGGTGTATCAACGGGTTATGCATCGGGACAGGTAACAATTCTTCTCCCCTTTTTGCTGATAATTTTAGTTAGTATGACTAACTTTTGCAAAAATGTAGGAGGTAGGAGGCCCCAGCGATCAGCCTTCTGCTGCTCCATCTCTTCCTTCCGGACAGACCCTTCTGGAAGAGAAGAATGCCCTGGAGAAGAAGACCGAGGAGATGGCCTCGAAGATTCTGCGTTTAGCAGAATGTCTTGATCGATCCCGAGAAGAGGCGCACCATTTCCGTCGAGAGAGGGACTTCGCTCAGCAACAGCGAGAACTCTCTGACTTGATTAGGGACAATAGTGCGTCTGTTGTTAGGGACGATATAGATAGACTTAGGGTAGTCGCTAGTTCCCTGGGGGTTGTCATTGTAGATCCGACTGACAACAACATGTCCCTTGGGGAACTTTGTAAACTTCTTTCGGAGCAAGTCGATGTTTTGATCGACTGTATCCCTTTTGTATGTAAAGAATGTAAGAAATAAAAGTTCTTTATTTCTCATGAAATGTTCTCCACATCTTCTGTGCGAAAATATAGCCATGAACTTTACGTTCGCGACCATTCATACACAGGAAATTTTAGTTCTGCGATCAAAATCACTTTTAAGAAAAAAGCACCATGACCTGCCCTGATTCTACGATCAGTTTCAAAGCCGCGGTCAGAACTAAGGTTCGACCAGAGTTGGGACTCGGTCAGGATGTCACTTCGATTAGAATCGAAGTTTCAGCTTAAAACACGATTTCGATAAAACCATAACCCAATTAGAAACACTTCAGTACGTTAAAAATTGGGTTACATGATTTTTTCGAATAAAATGTTCAAAGCATAAAAAGGAAAAACGTCCTCTGAAAAGTACTGAAAATTTTTCAGTCCTTCTACGCTTTCAGTTTCCAAAACAAAGAAGCCTTTTTGTTTCAGATCCGACGCCTGAGTACTTTATCGGGTCCATCAGAGACAGTATCCATTATGGGAAATGAATAAAGCATTCAATGGAACGTTTGAAATGAGCCGTTTACTCATTAATGCGTCGCCTTGGGTCTATAAAAAGAGCAGATGTCTTCTCAAAGAAGCCACATAGCTAAAAACCCTTATTATTCCCGCCGCTCAAAACCCTCATTTTCTTCAACCTTCATCTTCCCCAAATCGCCAGCTTCCCCTTTGATTCTACACCAAAGATGGCGTCCTGGAGCAGATCCATTCACCATTCTGAGGAGATCCTGATGGCATTAGAGAAGGAGGAGATCCTTTCTCCGCGGCTGCTCATTAACTGGCGACCTGCGGAGAAAGACCAAGAAACCCCAACTGTCCAAGAAGGCGAGTTGGTGGTTTTTGAGGAGTATTTGTGTTGCGGGTTCCGATTCCCCGAGAGTCGGTTCCTTAAGGATGTCCTTGAACATTACGGGTGGGAACTGATCAACCTCCACCCCAACGCGATGCTGATCCTTGCAGTATTCCAGCATCTTTGTGAAGCCTTCGTCGGAATATATCCCAGCGTGGATCTTTTCCGATGATTCTACTTTTCGGAGTGGTCGAAGAGCACCAACGCCGCCGGATGCATCTACTTCCGGCTGAGGGATAAAAAGGAGTATCCCTCCCCACCCCTGCGAGACTCAGTGCACGGGTGGCACCAGAAATGGTTTTACTGCACCCCGCCGACCGAGAGCGGGTTGTGGTTTGAGAACTCGCGGCCGGAGAAGCCGAGCGAGTTGGATACTCTCCCGGCGATGAACGCGGAGTTCATGAAGCATGCCGAGGTGATCCTTCACTTAGTCGAACAAGGGTTGACGGCACGTGACGTCATCCGAGACTTTGTGAAGAACCGGGTGAGCCCCCTGCGTGAAAGGGCTCATCCGGCTTGGGAGATCAAGTCCATGGCGGACACTACCCTGGACTATAACGAAGGTATTCATTTCTGACATTGAAATCCTTTTATGTCATTTTTGAAATGTATCAATTTAACTCGTATCTGGGAACAGTCCTGCCCTCAGCCGAGATTGAGAGGCGGACTAACTACCTCCTCAGGGCGTACAACGCCGAGGTAGAGGGCCCCAAGGGATCGCCTCACCCCCAAAGCTTGATTCATGCCGGCGACGACCTTAAACAGGAGCGCCGAAAGGTACACTTTCCACTTGACCTCTGTTTTGCAGGTCTCATGTATGTCCAGCACTAATCAATCCCATTGGAATGAGAATAGCTCCTAGGGAGGTTTGCGGATGCGACATTCCCAAGTGAAAATGTCGGCTCTCTGAAGAAGCCGACGGCGAGGAACGTGAAGAAGGTCTCTCAGAGACCCAGGACAAAGAGTCCTGCCCCTAAGAAGACCAAGCTGAACCCTGGGGAGGGGTCTTCACGAAGCGTTCCTCGTCCCGCAAGAAAGACCGCGGTAAGATATCACATTCCTGCTACTTTATCAGGCGCGGCATGGAATCACTTCTTCGTCGTACAGGGAGAGGGGAGCGAGGAGGAAGAGGATGACGTTCCTCTGATCCTTCGAAGGAGGAAGATCGCGGATCTTCCATCCAGCGATGCCCCAAGCTGCCCCGCAGAGACCACAGCTGCCGAAGAGGTGGCCGTGGCTGACCCTGCGACCACCGAGGATCTTGTGGTCGCGGGTGACCTTCCAATTCCTGAAGCTCCCGAGGTTTCAGGGTCAATCATCTCTGCTTCCCTGGTCGAAGGGACGACTAAGGTAAAGAATCTTTTCGATCATTCCCTCTATGGCTCTTTCTGCACATTTGATAAGTTAATGTACATACAGAGAGGAGAGCTTCCCCCTGGGACCACTGGGGATTCCAGAGAGGAAAATCCTCCTCCTCCGCAGGCAGAGGAGGAGGTAGACGAACAAAGGTCGGCTGTGACGGTTCCAGCAACTCAGGAATTGCCAAGGCCTTCGGATGCAGCCCCACCAGTTAGTCCGGTGGCCCAGGTAAAGACCTATGTGTTTTTACTTGTTCCCTAAGAATATGCTTGTAACATGACATTTCTAGGGGGGTGCTGCCTTGTTTACCATAAGGAAGGCGAGAACCGGAGACGGCTCTCCTTCACCCGGCTTTTGGTAACAGTTTTGGAAATTGCTGAGGATGGCATCACATAGCATTTCCCAATTATAGATAGAGCCCTCAGGCTGATTGAACAACCAGGTTCTAGCCGGTCCTACGAGGACTGTTGGCAGGTAGTTGGACATGACCTTGTCATCGCCTCCTGCTGCTTGGATGGCGGTGATATAGATCTGAAGGAACTCAGATGTGTTTTGAGTTCCATCAAACCTCTCAATGGCCCCTGGTTGAAACTTATCGGGCCAAACGACTGCTCGTAGGCCAGGCGAGAAAGCTTTGCAACCAACGTAAGGACCGTGAACCATCCTGTGACTTTCGGTCGGGTTTCGAGCAAACTCACTTAATGGCGAGGTTACTCAGGGTCCCAAACGAGAGTGAACAGGAACTCGATCCCTACTACGAGAGTCCTGCATTCGCCGATATTTGTCTTGTCGGGACGGTAAAGGTGGCGGGTAACTCCGTCGGCCAGAGCCAAAATGAGGACCATCTCGTTCACGGGGATGTGTCACTGAGCGGGAAGAAGCTGTTGGGGTCGCCTCGGATGCAACCTCGTCCAGTCTTTCCGCCAAGATCCTAAAAAAGGCCGGTCTCTGCGCATCCGTGACCGTAGGAGGAAAATTACGCATGACCTCCGCGATAGATCGTAGTCGACCATGGGTACTTCTCCTAGGGGCACCAGGTGTTACTGTTTCTTCATCCACTGGGAAATGCTCTGGTGGTAAGGAAGGAGTCTGGTCACGTCTACGACCACGCGACCGTCGAGAAGAACTCGGGGCAGCATCGTAACGAGCCTGCGCATCTTGAAGAGCCTCTAGGGCAGTTCTGCGTAGTTCGTTGTTCTGTTGCTCGAGATCTTGCTCCTCCTTCTGTTTGCGATCTTGTTCTTCCCTGGCAGCCTGTTGATCGGGAGTTTCCTCCGACAACGCAGCAAACTGTCTAGGGAGAGAAGTCGTCGATGGGGAGAACATCTCGGTTTGTTCCGAGTCAGATTCGAAATCAAAGAGACGGTGGAGGTTATCAGGGTCGAACCTTCCTGGGCTAACTTCAGGGTCACCATCATATTTTCCCTCAGCGGGATCGTATGACGGGCCGGATTCATCGCCTAGCACATTAAGAACCTCTGCGGGTTCTGACCTTGTGCCAGTTACCTCCTGGTCGATTAACATGACTTGGGGAGATGATTCAACCGGTGGAAGATTCTGGCCTTCGACCTCTTCCATCGGAACAGGATCGCTTGGAGAAGGCATGAGTATATGGGCATAATCCTCGAGATCGAAATCGTTCTCGGAATCATATGCTCCAGCCATGTTTCGGCGAACCTCCGAATTTCAATTAGGACGCCTTGAGAAAGGCCCCACGGTGGGCGCCAGCTGTCGACGATTCGGACTCGTAGTCCTCAGCTGAACTTATGCAGAATTTGTAATTGTGAGACCTTTCAAGATGACCCTTCGGGAAGGTATGCTGAACAATGGTGAACAGGAGCACAGAGAGTTTAGACAGGTTCGGGCCCTCGATGGTGGGAGTAAAAGCCCTACGTCCTGTTGAGATTTCACTAAGTGTGGTAAAAGATTTACAAATGGAGAAAAAAATCCTCACAGGCGAGGATTTTTCCTGTAAGAGTGTACAAAGATAAGCCAAAGAAAGCTTATTAAAATGCTATATAAGATGTGCCGTAGACTTGGCTAACTTGGATGATTTTCCTCTTCTTTTTCTCTTTTCCTTCCTTTTGCTTGATGCTCCATGCCATCCTTTTATATTGTTTGAAAGGGTGCCATGTAGAGGAAACTGCATCAAACGGTTGCATGGACGGTTGGATGCGGTTTTTTGGAACTGCTCTTAACCTCCACGCAGGTTAAACACGTGTTATTCATGGATAACTCTATGTGTTAACCTTCTGACGGTTGATTTTCCACGTGTAGGAATCTTCGGGATACTTAGAATATCCTGTTGTACGGGCAACCGAAATAGATAGATCCCAAGTATCCTGATCGACAGATGTTCTGACCGCGGGATATTGGCTGACCGCGCAATATCCCGAATGTGTAGTTCGCGTATAGCTTACGAACTTCTGACCGCGGAAGGCTTACAGACTTCTGACCGCGCAAGGCTTACGGACTTCTGACCGCGCAAGGCTTACGGTCTGACCGCGTAAAACTGTGACCTGATCGCGTAAAGCTTGCGACCTCATGGTGATGCCCCTCAGGATAGCTTGAGTTCGCATCACCAGGTACATGTCTGGTTCGAACTTGTCTTGAACCAAAAGTTTATTAGAAATGACCCGGGTGTCAATCCTCGTCAAGCCCGAGTACGAAGACTTCATCGCAGACTCGACATCGACTGCCGTTTCTTACGACGCGGAAGGCAAGTCATAGTCTTGATCATCTTGAACCTATATTTTATGAGTTGCTATGATATGACCTTGAATATAGATAATATTGCATGTGAAAGAATGGTTAAATTATGCATTGGCAGTACTAGACTGGATGCCTGTGAAATGTGAAAACATCAAATAGTGAACCATGAACTATTATATATGTATTTATATATATTCATGAAATAAAACCCCTAGCCGTGACAAGAATTTTGGTTTGGAATGGCGGTAGCACTGAAGGTGCTTAACTACAAAGGATAGCAGGCACAGAAGGTGCATGGTTTGTGGATGGTCTGGTCACTGGCATATAAGGACTAGAACCTTGTGTTGTGCGTCTAGTGGCATGAAACATGTGCTAACCGCAAGCATGGTATGGGACAAGTCTGAACAAGTACTTATGTGGATTGCACATCAAACTCCTGCATGAGATGGGAAGTGATGCACAATTTTACACGGAGTGTGGCTCCTACACATATCACTGAATGTGATTGCACGCTGACCCAGTAATGGGAAGCGGCATTTGGGGTGGGGGTTTGGGTACAACCCACCACAACTGTGGTTCGCGAGAGATCCACAGGGTCAGGGGTGAATTGTGTGTGAAACATGACAAAAGTTGTTGTTATCTCCACCTTGCCACTCACACATGGTTGTGAGGAAGGGTCTAATCATATTTATAGGATGGGCATGAAAGTAGAATATCTTGCGGGACAATTGGTGCCTCTCTGCAGAGTTAAAAACGAATTCGAATACTCCGAGCTCCCGGGTTTATAGGAGTTTGCTGCGGTGGATTAAATCAACGGGGTGTGGCTCAAGTATGTTTTCTAAATAAAATTTCATAAGTCAAGATTACTCAAATGACATGTGTTGTCATGATAAGGGGTGCTGCCCTGGGCTGTCGTGTGTCGACGTGTCACGGTAGTGCTATAATTTAGTGAACATGAATAGCGATGCTATGTTATGAAAAGTGCTGCCATGAGATGAGATATTAAAGAAAATATTATTTGACAAACATCCACATTTCTTGACTAGCATAAGTTCATAACAACACTACTATATGTATCTACTCTTACCTATGACTTGCTAAGTACGTAAGTACTCACCCTTGCAACCTACAAATCAGTAGAGGGAGCGTTTCATGATCGAGATGAAGGCGTGGAGAACTTTGTGGATCCAAAAGGAGGAGAGTCAGTTCCGTCAAAGTCTTGATGTGTGTTGTTCTGCCGTCAACTTCTCACTGTGAGAGGGTCACCTATCTTTTGCTGTGTAGTTGTTATTTTGCTAAACCATGTATGCCGCGAAGGCATTGTAATCTCTTTATGTAATATTAAGGCCAGCAGGCCACATACTTAAATATTTTGTAAGTTTTTCTGCTGCAATGTAAATATACTCCTGTGCTTGACTTATCCTGGGAAGTCAAAGGTATGCATATATGGGACTAGCTGCAGCAAGCTAGGTCTCCACGGAAGTAGTCGTAGTCCCAGTTTCAGGGCGCGACAGATATTCAACATATGCTATCTTATTTTAGCATTTTCTGACATACAGGTAACAACCTCTCCCTTGCACCATTCTCTGAACTTATCGGTTCGTTCTGATACTACAACTGCTAATGCTAAACATCCATGATCAAGTACTGTAGCTAGACAAGAATGTAGGATCCGGTGTTAGAGGCCTGCTTGTTTATATTACAGTGTCTGTGCCTTATCAAGTGTCTTTTGGTATTGATATGTGGCATAGTAGTGCTTTCGGAATTAACAATAGGAAAAAATAGATAGAAAATTTGCTAATGGTTAAAGCAAGTGACAATAGGGATGGGAAAAGCGTAGAGGAAAATCACGGACTTCTGCAGCAAGGAAAAAAATATTGAAGTGGAATTTTTGAATGATAATTATTTCTTTTGATCTTATAAAGGCTACACAATGTTAACTTGGGAACCTGGAGAACACCTAAAACCATAGTTTTAGTTGGCTCAAATTTTACATCTACTTGATCAACGGTTCTGCTAATGTAAGTTTTAAGTACACATCCAAACAAATCAAATATTTGAAGGCCTTATCTTGTGCAGACATTTCCTGTGGAATTTGTTGTATTCACTTTAAGTTGCTACTTTTATGGTTCTTTTAATTAATTCTGAGTGAAAAATATTGGGGTGTCGTGCGTGCCCGTGTAATGACTATGTTTTAATATACATAGTAAAAAGGTAAAGGGTGTAGATTATGTTTGGTTTATGTTATGGTCTTCAAGTCATAATATGTTCATGTTGTAGATAAGGAGTTTGTACTCTTTATATAACAAATTTTACATAAGTAAAGATATTCTGGTGTGCGCGTGTGCACGTGCGTGTGTGCTTATGCATGCTCCTACCCTCTTTCTATGTGTTCTGATGGCAATATTCTTTTTCAACATACATCAGGTGGACAGAGTTTTGGATGTTCTCAGAATGCTGGTGCAGCAGTACAATATATGACAGTTCATTGCAGACTCTGAAGGTCAGCAATGGAAATTTCACAACACATACAGAGACCCCATTGCTGGCTTTCCCAATGACTAGGCTTTGGTCAAATGTGCTCGTGGAATGCAAAGCAAAAGTGTTGGTCCCTTTGTTGTGGTCCAGAGTTCAGGTTTGCATACAATGACTTGCTAGCATCATGTGGATATTTGCTGTTTATCCCTTTTGTGTATCCAAAATCTCATATTCTGATGTACTTTAGCTATACCACATATGATCCAAATTTTATTAAATGACACTTTTTTCTTTAGAAAAGGTCCAATAAGAAACCTTGCACTAAATTAATTCCAAAATGAACATAGTAACTGATGGTATTTCAAAATTTGTACTCTTAGCAAGCTAATATGATGGTAGGGTGGTGCTATACCTGTTTGGGCTTAGCGTGATCATGTGAAATGGTGATATGCCCAGAGCCTCAGACAGCTAGCATCACTAGGAGGCGGCATTAGCTGTGTGGCGATAGTTCTGTTTCAAATGGTGCTAGCAACTAGTTCCTTCGGCAGGTGTATTTTTGAATTTTGGTAAAATTTTTCTAGTTCTGAGCCTGGAAATGAGTCCATGCATAATAAATGTGTTGAAATTCATTTAGTCTGCTTCTTTCAAAATCTTATTGATTGACTGCGTTTGCATGTCCTTATGTTCTATTGTATATTTCTTCCTTTTTACCTGCTTAGTCATTGCCTGATAACTATATTAGTATATTCATTGCCGCTTACCTACTTTTCTATTACTATATTGACTATTGTTGATTTTCTTCTATTTTCCATTTTCTTTTGCAAAATGTATATTAATATGCTATCTCAATCAGGAATTTAGATATAGTTCTCTTTATGATTGCTTTCGCTTCATAATATGTATGTTAATATACATGCCTATACATAAATATTCCAATCCATCTCTTCCATGTATATTTGTGTGTGTAGTTTTCTGGTTTTGAAGCATGCTTATGTGCTTGTGTCTGCATGAGCACATGCACATGTTTGTATTTGTATAATTGTATCAGTGCATGCTTATATGTATTCCTGGCTTTAACTGTAGGATTTTTGCTGAATTTCTTGTGGAAATAATACTTCAAGACTATGGGTAGACCACCTTTAGAATTTGCATCCTCCCTTGACAAGCAACTGCAAACCTTCACATAAACAAAAAATCAGAAAGTAAAAGAATTTGAATTTCTTTCAATAATTCTTAGCACAAGTTTGGCTAATCCACTCTTGAACAACCATTGATCCAACATTTGGTATTAGAGTAGGTTTTGTATGGCTTTCAAAAGTAGTTTTTTCAAAATAACAAATGAACTCTTTGCAGGAGATCATTGCGTCCTACTATCTCCAAGGTCTTTGCCCAAGCTCTCCACTTCCAGCTTCATTTGAGCTAATGTAGCAGCCCCAGGTAACTTTTTCCGAACAAGACCACGTAAACTTTGGCATTCTGCTTTCAGTTTTGATATTTTCTTGACATCCTCTAAATGCTGTTTGGTTGCCAAGTCGGCTGATCGCACACTCATATTCTTCTCTTCATTGTGCATTTCAAACTCTTTGGAGACAACATGTAGTTCGTACTTCAGTGAATTTATCTCCTTTTCACCAGATGAATCGTGCTCTTCAACACTTCAATGTCGGGTTCTGCTCGATCTTTTTCCTCACCAACTTTCATTAGCAAATTTGCCCATTCTTGAAGAGATATTGAGAGTGAATCATTCTCAGCACTAGCTCTAATATGCTCACGTTCAAAATCAACTAATTTTACTTCAAACTCGGCCTTTATCTTCTCCCACTGTTTGGTGATAAGTGCGTCAGTAGGTCGCTAAATTGGTAGGGCAGAAAGTAAATACTATCTACTTAGTTTTTATGTACATATATCATTTTGGTTTTTCACAATGGAAATAACACATGATGAGCGGTTATCATGGTAACCTTCTTTAATACATCTATATTTAATAAAAACTTGATTGAAAAAGTAAACTTCAATTATTAATGACTCAAAAAGACTTATTTTGGATTAACATCAAAGTTGATGAACTAAAATTTCACTCAGTAAATATAGAGCTTAGAATATACTCAATGTTGGCTGAAAAATTTCTAAAAGGAACCGCACAAACAACACCTCTTGGGCCTGAGTGTTGCGAGGTGGTTGTGAACTATGTGTTGAAAAGATATGCTCCATTGTTACGTCTATATGGGAATGTTAGAAAAATGTCTGATGCACTTGGACGATCAATTACATGGCTACGTGAAAAAGTAATCTATTCTATCTAGTATAATCACTCTTATTTACTTACTAATACCATCCAAGTTGATGAGGACATCACTAGCTCAGATATGAACAAGGCTCCATCCACTCCTTCCACTACTTCCACTACATCCTCACCGCCACGAGAAGATCAAGGAGAACGACGAGTCCACATGAATCCATGTGCTGAGCCATTCACTACGCCCACACCAGAGGATCAGCGAGCTACATCAAAGGTGGAACAACCCACGACGCATCAAGCCCAGCCCAAGATCAAGCCCAACTTGTCCACGAGTCCAGCTCGGCCATCCAGCAGCAGTGCAATTTCAAATGGATGCCCAGGCCACGTACGAAGTCCGTTTGGGGTGAATGAGCACTTTACGGAGAAGCCCACCACACCACCTTTCCAATGGATCTAGCCCCACTACCAAATTCTATCTGGATCACCGGTAATCGATGAAACAATTCGCAAACAGATTCTGCCGGGTGCTGTGTCACCTCCACTTTGGGCCCAGGGCCCGTGCACCCCTAGCTTTTCACGTCCACCTCCTGGGCCGCCACCCCTGTTATATATGGCCGTCACCCTTCCCGTTCTTCCTCAGGTTTTGTTTAGATTAGTTTTCCCCACGTGTGAAACTTCATCCTTGTATTCTTGTGTCACCTAGACTAACAACTACAAGTTACACAACCTCAAATTTATCGTGAGTTTAATTCATATTTGCAATACAGATTGCTTTTACTATCGTTCTTGCTTGTTCCTCGGTTGCTTGCAGGAATTGAACCTTGTGTTCAGGTTGATCGTGCCCACGGAAAGATCAATAACTCTCCGGAGTTGGTTTAGCAATTGCTAAGGCGCATCGTCGTCGTACGGTGTAGTCAGATCGTCAAAATCACTTCCGCCAAATCGAAAGCATCCCTCTCATCGAAAGATCGGGACCCATATTCTTCATCAAGTGGCATCAGAGCACTAGATTGCTCGGTGAGAGTTTACTGTTTTACTAGATTAGTTTTTTTTCATACCTAGAGTCCAAAAAATTGCCCTACAAAAAGATTTATTTTGCGTTGTCCGAACCATCGTCATTAGCCTTGCATCGTTCTTGTCAGTTTGCATCTTTGAATTTTCATCCATTGTTGTCGAGTGCTGGTTTTTAGTTTTAGTTTTGGTCTAGTTTAGTCTTGCATCTCGTTGCGGAGTCGAATTGCACGTCGATATCCTCGTCGTCGCATCCAATTCGAATCTGCCACTGTCCAGTTCATTATTTTCATCATATCTTCCTCATACAAACTCGGATTTTTATATTCTTGTGCTTATTGGAAACATCATATCGTGCTCTACAACTTTGCTGTTGAGGTTGACGTCAGATTCGGCTATCATCTATTAGATATTGGGACGTTAATATTGATAGTGTAGAGTTTGAATCTAATACGTCTGTTTCGGTATTTTCATCATAACTCTTTCATCCGAACTCGGATTGGATAAACTTATACTTTTGGAATCGCTGTGAGAAATCCCACAAAATGTTAGTTGGGGTAATCATCAAATTCGGCTATTTTTATCACCCTAAAATTTGGGCAAAAATTAAATGTGTAATCTTCAAACTCTTGTCTAATTCGGATTCAAATTGCTCAATCTGAGATAGCTTAGGTAAAATTGACATATCTTTTGATTCACAACTCCGTTTTTGATGTTCTTATACTTTTTGGAAATATAATAAGATCCTCTACAACTTTGCTGTTGGGTAGATCTTCAGATTCGAAGCTTTTGGAGTCCGTAATTGCTAAACAACGTTTCTGTCCTAGTTGTATAGCCCAAAAGAAAAAAAAAGGAAAAGTGCAACAAGAGCCACACTGTTCATAAAAAGAAAAGAAGTAAGAAAAAGGCAAGTGCAAAAAAAAAGAGCCGCACAAAAAAAATCAGAGAAGAAAAATGTGTGTAGCAAAACAGGAGAATTTTGTGTGGTGCATCTTTTGGTTCTAGTCCTTTGTGTTGCTAGTTGCTTGCTTGAGCTAGATCTTTTAGGATCGAAGATGCCGACTAGAGGGGGTGAATAGGAGGCTTTAAAAACTTTAAATTTAAAACAAATATTTGGAAATGAAGAGATCAAGAGAAAATAATAATATGAACAAGAAGAGAAGAGAACGAACACAGTGATTTTTACCGAGGTATCGGAGACTCGCCCAATCTCCACTAATCCTCGTTGAAGCACTCAAGTCACTTGAGTTTTGCCTCAATACCCACAAAGGGTATTATCAACTAGTGGTTGCTCCTTGTCCACTCCGGAAAGGCGAGCACCGATGCCTTGTACACTTTTGCCGAGCCTCTCCAACAATCTCCAAACTGGAGAGGTCAACGGCCACACCTCCGAACCGTCTAGCTGAGGGCGCTCACCAAGAGTAATAGGCAGCGAGGTCTTCTCTAGACCTCCAAACCCACACCGAGAAACTACAAGTATGCAAATGCAAAGAACTGAAATTCTCGGTGGATCAAAAAAACACTCAACTTGATCAACAGATCAAGAATTTTATGTAGAAAACTAAGGCTCAAGAGTGTATAAGAGAATGATGCTGCTTGTTCTTCAAAACAAATGCTCAAGGCCTCTATTTATAGCCTCAAGTCTCAAAAGAGACGTTGGAGCACGAGCTGAAAATCAGCAGCTCAAACTGACAGTCAGTTTAGGTCACGACCAGAGAGAAAAAAAATCCGGAGAAAACAGTGCTAGCCGTTGGCGGTCGAAAAAGGAAACAAATCAGTACAAACTGACAGTCAGTATGAGGAACTGACAGTCAGTTCTAAAACCAACGGCTGACAAAATTTGCGGATAAAAAATATCTAGCAGTTTGTGGTCGTATATGGAAACTTGAAACCCCCAACTGACAGTCAGTCTCACAAACTGATAGTCAGTTCGACCACAAAGCGACCAGATCAAATAGGAACTCAAATAAACACAACTGAGGTCGAACTCCAGACTGACAATCAGTTATACCAAATTGACAGTCAGTTTAGTTCAAAAGTTTTCAGCCCAAAATACACCCTCTCTGGACAATTGTCAGTTTAACTGTACTGACATTCAAACTGACAGTCAGGTTAGCAAACTGACAGTCAGCTAGAACAAAAAAAGCTATAACTTTAAATCCAGAAGTCTAAAAGAGGTGTTTAATAGCTCGTTTGAAAGATAATTTTAAGGGCTACATTCTTGTCAACAGAAGCAAAAACCAGATCGGCCTAGATCTTTCTAGAAATTTGAAAAACTCTTCTATTGTCAAAAACTCAACTGCAAAACCAAATCATTCAAATCAGATTCAACTCAAATCCAACAAAAAAGATGCAATGCAATGACCTAAGTTTCTCAGTTTATGTTGGAGATGAAGAGAGGACTTTCGCAACCCCTATTTATAGTACGGTTAAAATCTAAGCAACGAAGTCTTTAACCGATCTATTTCAAACTCCGAGATCGGTAAAAAATAAAGACAATATTACCTTAGGTCTTTTGTGCTTTTGTGATTTGCGTCTCGACATCATTCCTTGAGACTTGTGCTTTTACTTCTTTTGTGTTGGGTTCGTCTTGTTCATCTCGACTATCTTCCCAACAGAGCTCTGTATCAAACAATCTCAAAAACACAGTCAGTCTGAAACACTTAGTTTTCATTAATCATCAAAATTAGGGTTAGGCATGAAGGCCTAGATGCAACAATCTCCTCCTGTTTGATGATTGATTACAACAAGTGTTCGATAAAAGATAAATGAAATAACTCCCCCTGAATATATGCATCTCATCATAAACATATATATCAGATCTATCAGAGCATCAGACATATACCATCATAACCAATATCAGAGCATAAAGAGATATCGAAACATCATATCCAAAAACACAGATATATAATAAACCAAATACCCATATCCAAACATCCATGACATAAATGCATATAACATCCACTAAAGTCATGTAATATCCATGCATATAACATCCACTAAAGACATGTAATATCCAATATTTCCAAAACAAAACACTTCTCCCCCTTGGCAGCAAGCACAAAAAGGGAGCTAAAAACACAAAAAGAGCCTAAGGCTCATCATCAGAAAGCCCTAAAACTACAGTATCCCCAGAGCCTGCAGGAGATCTAGACACGTCGACAGCAGGAGACAACGAAGGAGTAGTTGCTGAAGCTGGAGCAGTTGGAGCCCGAGTAGGTACCGCAGGAGCTGGATCAGCTGGCCTGAAGCTGTGCTCGGAGAAGACGACGCCGGACAGGCCCTCTTGCGAGGGGCAGGAGAAGTTGACGAAGGTAGGTGCCGCAGAATCTCCTCCTGCTGAGCAAGCAAATGGAGCAACATCTGATGATGCTCCGTCTGGGTGCGGAGGATCTGCTACTGCACCTGGATCACCTGAGGATGCAGATCCGGTGCCTGTCCCTGCAGCGGGTGCTGGAGCCTCATCCTCTGACTCCCCCGCAGCATCATCATCTGATTTGGGAGAATCAGGGCCAGCAGCTGCGGCAGGGCGAGCACCGAGCCGGCGATCAGCCTGGCCCGGAGGGTAGAAGAGCAGAGGATGATGGGGCCTCAGGAGCTCAGAATCGACGGCCCGGATATGCAGGAGCACCGCCATGATATACGGAGCGTATATCAAATGACGGTGCGGAGAGAGAAGGACGTGCTGAATCTCACTGATGATGAGATGAGCAACGTCAAATGGTTCTTCCTGAAAGATAGAAATCAGGACATGGAGGGCCAGATAAGTGATCCTACCCCTGTCTCCGCTCATGGGGACCAGTGTGAGATGGAGGATCCGCAGGGCCAGGTCCACATCGCGGCGCAGGCCAGTGATGTGACGGAGCTGGAAGGGGCCGTAATAAAGCATGGCCACCTCCCGACACTCGAGATCAGGAAGGGTGTGGAGCTGGCGACCAGAAGGAGGGCGAACCAATCCAAGTGCTGTCTCAAGCTGCTCCTTCGTGACGGTGTAGACCTGGAGACCCATCATGAAGGTCATGAAATCGCGCTGAGGGGAAATGAAGACTGTGGAATAAAACTGGCGAATGGGCCCCTCGGCCCAGTGAAGAGAAGAATCGGCGACAAGGTCGCAGATCCCTACAGAGCCAAAGAGGTCTACGAGGGTGACGATGCCTGTGCGAGAGGCGATCGTACCCCACGACAGAGAGCGGTGAGCAAAAATGGGTGCGCGGCTGTACACACTGTTGAATAGATCGAGGTGCAAGTTGTTATAGCAGGTAACAATGTTGCACGAGTCGCGACCTGGGACGTGGCAGCAGGTAAGGGTTTGTAGAGTGGAGCGTGCGAAGGTGGCTAGCGTGCCACCGGGAGTAATCCATGGGGACACGCTCAGGCAGAGGCGAAGGTGGGTTCTCGAACGTCTGACCCGATGAACGCTGGCTTTTTGCCGCGTTCTTTCATCGGGAAACACGACGAGAAGGACCGGTTGATCAGACATGACTAAGAAAAGCAGAAAAGCAAAGGAGAGAAAGAAAACAGGGACCTAAACAGAAGGAGGCCAAAACTGAATAGAAGAGGTCGACGACGCTAATGCGAAGAAGAAGACCAGATTGACAACAGGGAAGATGCACAGCACGACGAGGAGGACCACAAAAGACTGCACACGACAAGGAGGTGAGGCGCCGAAGAGCAAAACCGATGAACAGAGGAACGACGGCCGATGTGGTCGAACCGAGCAAGGACGGCGGCGGCGCACGGCGAGCAGGTGACGCCAGCGGTGAGGGTGACGCCAGCGGTGAGGGTAACACCGGCAAGGAGACAGTGGGCGCAAGGGGGCGGCGAGGAGGCTCACGGAGGAGGAAGCAAGAAAGAGAAACAACGGGGAGAAAGAAAACCGAAGAGGCAAAAGAAAATAGATCGATGGTTTTAAGAGCTCGGGACCCAAACTGACAGTCAGTTAGACATACTGACAGTCAGTTCCAAAACCAGAAATTTGGAACTGACAATCAGTGTACCACACAGACAGTTAATTCCTAGAACTGAGTTTTAAACTGACAGTCAATATGTGAGACTGACAGTCTGTTTGAGACACGAGAATGACCAGGAGCTACGACAAAAATCAATTGTAGATAACTGACAGTCAGTTTGTGAAACTGACTGTCAGCATGGTCAACGACTTCCACCAGAGGCTAAGAACAGGCTCCTAAGAACTGAACTGACTGTCAGTTTGGTCAAATTTGACCAGAAGCAAATTAAGACCAGAGAGGGAATAAAATAATATTATAAAAATTTTAAACACATTTAGCACATCAACTAGCATTAGATATATCAATAATATTCAGTTCACCTCTTAGAAAGCAAAATCTTGATTCATCTAAGGGTTTGGTGAAAATATCTGCTAGTTGCATATCTGTTCTGACATAATTCACATCAATATCTCCTTTTGCCACATGATCTCTAATAAAATGGTGCCAAATTTCAATATGCTTAGTTCCAGAATGTTGAACAAGGTTATTTGCAATTTTAATGGTACTTTCATTATCACACAAGAGTGGCACTTCATCAAATATAATTCCATAATCCAAAAATGTCTGCTTCATCCACAATAATTGAGCACAACAACTGCTTGTAGACACATATTCAGCTTCAGTTGTGGAGAGAGTTACAGAATTTTGTTTCCTAGATGACCATGATACTAATGATCTCCCTAACAACTGACAGCTACCAGATGTGCTTTTACGATCAATCTTGCACCCAGCATAATCAGAATCCGAATATCCAATTAATTCAAAATTTGCATCTTTCGGATACCAAAGACCTAAACTGGGATAACATTTTAAATACCTAATGATTCTTTTAAGAGCAATTAAATGAAATTCCTTAGGATCTGATTGAAATCTAGCACATAAGCACACACTAAACATGATATCACGCCTAGATGCAGTAAGATACAAAAGACTACCAATCATAGACCTATAGAGTTTAGAATCGACCGATTTGCCGCTTTTGTTCATGTCCAGATGTCCATTTGTCGCCATGGGAGTTTTGATTGCCTTAGCGTCTTCCATTCCAAAGCGTTTGACCAGGTCCTTCACGTACTTTGTTTGACTCACGAACGTGCCGTTCTTGAGTTGCTTGATTTGAAGTCCAAGGAAGAAGCTCAGCTCACCGATCATGGACATCTCGAATTCCCTAGACATCATCTCTCCAAACTCATGGCAGAAATGTTCATTAGTAGATCCAAAGATAATATCATCAACATATATCTGACAAATGAACAAATATTTTTCAATTTTCTTTGTAAATAGAGTTGTATCAACCTTCCCTATTTTAAAACCTTTTGATAAAAGAAAGTCTCTAAGTCATTCATACCAAGCTCGAGGAGCTTGTTTGAGACCATAGAGAGCTTTAGACAACTTAAATACATGGTTTGGAAATTTAGGATATTCAAAACCGGGAGGTTGTTCAACAAAAACAAGTTCAGAAATTTCACCATTTAAGAAAGCACTTTTAACATCCATTTGAAATAATTTGGTATTAAAACATGATGCATAAGCAAGAAGAATACGAATAGCTTCAAGTCTTGCCACAGGTGCAAAAGTTTCGCCAAAATCTAAACCATCGACTTGAGTGAAACCTTGAGCAACAAGACGAGCTTTATATCTAATTACTACACCATTTTCATCTTGCTTATTTCTGAAAACTCATTTTGTTCCAATTACATTATGATCCTTGGGTCTTTCTACTAAAGTCCAAACTTCATTTCTAGAAAGGTTATTAAGTTCCTCATGCATGGCATTTACCCAATCAGGATCATTTGAGGCTTCATTAACATGTTTAGGTTCTAAAGAAGACACAAATGAGTGATGTTCACGGAATGCAGAAATACGAGAGCGAGTTTGAACACCCTTATTGACGTCACCCAATATTTGGTCTAGAGGGTGATCCTTGGTGATCGTTTGATGTTGTCTGGGTGCTTCATCTTGATCTTGTTCTGGTGGATCAATGTGAGGTGGTGGTACACTTTGATCAACATTTTCAATGTTGACATAATCTTCTTGATCTTCTTCTCTTTGGCTTGATGTCTCCGATGGTTATGTTCTTCATGGCTTCTTGAAGATCTTCTCCTGAAACTTCACAAGAAACTTGCTCCTTTTGTGAGCCATTAGATTCATCACATTCGACATCACAGGATTCTTCAATACAACCAGTGTTTTTGTTAAAAATGCGATAAGCTTTGCTAGTGGTGGAGTATCCGACTAGAAAGCCTTCATCCACTCTTCTTTTTCAACTTACCACCAAAATTTCTTTTCTTACGAATATAGCATTTGCAACCAAAAACTCGAAAATCAGAGATGTTTGGCTTACGCCCAACAAGAAGCTCATAAGGAGTCAAATTAAGAAGGGGATGCAAATAAAGTCGATTTATAGAATAGCAAGCAGTATGCACAGCTTCAGCCCAGAAGCGAGTAGGAGTATTGTACTCACTTAGCATAGTCCTTGCCATTTCTATAAGTGTTCGATTTTTCCTTTCTACAACTCCATTTTGCTGTGGAGTGTAGGATGTAGCAAATTCGTGTTTAATTCCGAGAGAGTCACAAAAATCAAATAGAGTTGAATTAACAAACTCTCCACCATGATCACTACGGATTTTCTTGATGGAAAGTTCAAATTCAGTAGAAACACGTTTTGTAAAACTTTTGAAAACATCAGGGGTTTCAGATTTTTGAGAAATAAAGAAAACCCAAGTATAGCGAGTAAAATCGTCAATAATAACAAAGCCATAATTGCTACCCCCAATACTTTGGAACTCACAGGGTCCAAATAAATCCATATGAAGGAGTTCCAAAGGTTTGCAAGTCGAAAGAATGCGCTTAGTCGGATGTGAAGTAGCTACTTGCTTGCCAGCTTGACAGGCGCTACAAGGTTTGTCCTTTTCAAAATTCACATCCTTTAAGCCAACAACCAAATCACGTTTTAAAAATTTTCTCAATTGATGCATTCCAACATGTGCAAGTCGTCTATGCCATAGCCAACCTTTTGAGGTTTGAGAGACAAGACATGTTGAAAGAGATGCATCTTTTGAATGAAAATCAACCAAATAAAGATTTCCAAAACGAAAGCCTTTAAAAATCAAAGAATTATCTTTTAAACTTTCAACTAAAACTTCTTTGGGATAAAATGTGCAATGAAAACCAAAATCACAGATTTGTGCAACAGAAAGCAAATTAAAATTCAAAGATTCAACAAGCAAAACATTTGAAATTGAGAGATCATTTGAAATAGCAATTTTACCCAAGCCTACCACATTTCCTTAACGGTTGTCGCCAAAGGTGATCTCTTGATTCTCGCTTGAGTTGTCTTCAAGTGAGGTGAACAACTACTTGTTACTGGTCATGTGTTCGGAGCATCCGCTGTCTAGCACCCAATGCCTCCCACTGGTCTTGTAGTTCACCTGCATAAAAAGAATTAAGTCCTTTTAGGTTCCCAAATCTTTTTGGGTCCTTCAATGTTAGCAATCAAAGCTTTGGGCACCCAAATAGATTTCTTATTTTTATTTAACATGGGTGCGCCAACATACTTTGCTATAGCATAACCTTTCTTCGACTTTTGAAGCATGTAGCAAGTATCAAAATAATTCGGAGTCATCAAGGGACATGCTTCATGCAAATGACCAGTTTCATGGTATTTATAACAAAATGTGTTGCATGCTTTAATAAAAATAGTTTTAGAATTTGGTTTCTTTCCTTTCTTTGGAAAGTATCCTTATCCTTCTTTTCTAAATGAACATTTTTGTTTACTAAGGATTAGATCAAGAGATACTTTGCCTTTGTAGCAGTTTTCTTAGCCTTTTCCAAATCTTTCGACTTGTGCCTTAAGTTCATTATTTTCATTCAAGATATTATCATTCGACGCACATGGAATATGATGACTACTAGAAGGAGAATCATCTAAATCACATGAAGTGGATACATCAACTTTAGATGGAGCATGAGTAATGTCTTTAATAAGCAAACTTTCATATGAATCTTTCAATTTGGAGTATTGAGTGCGTAGGGAAGAATGTTCTTCCTTAAGCGCTTTATACTTCTTTTTAGTTTTTCCAAAAACTTCATTTAATTCGGTTATCATTTCAATTAAATCATCATACGAAGGATCGTTAGAGTGTACCTTCGCCTTTAGCCATAAGACAAAGGGATGGTGTGTTGTCGAGAGCTAGTCCGACTAGCTTCTTGGAGCATCCTTCATCGTCAGAATCGGAGTCGGAGCTCTCTCCGCCGGACATCCACTCACCAAAGCATGCTTCTTTGGTTTCTTCATGCTTCTTCTTGAAGAATTTCTTCTTTTTGTTCCATGCCTTGTTCTTATTTGGGCATCTTGAAGCTATGTGTCCCTTCTCATGACATCCATAGCAAATGATGTCCTTGAAGTTGTTCTGCCTTGGTCCTTTTGGTCGTGTGTCAATGTTGGCACCCTTCTTGTGCAACTTGCGGAGAAGTTTTTGAGTATTTTTTACCATGAGTGCTCGATCTTCATCGGATGAGCCATCACTTGAATCGTTCTTTACGTTTTCTTTGAAAGCCAAAGCCTTCTTCTTCGTCTCCGAGGGTTCGGCTGCTTCCTTCTTCTCCTTTGTGTGCATCTCATGGGTGATGAGGTTCCCATAGAGATCGGTCGGTGTTGTGGTCGACAAATCAGAGTTTGTGAGTACCGTGACCAAGGTGTCGAAGCTTTCAGGTAAGACCCTAAGCATCTTTCTCACAATATCAAGGTCAGTAAAAACGACTCCAAGCCCCTTGAGTTCATTCACAATATTATTCAACCGGGTGAACATGGAGTTCACGGACTCAGTTGATCACATGGTGGATATCTCATATCTTTGCCTCACCATAAGCCGCTTTGCCTCTTTGACTTTAGTTGTGCCCTCGTAAATTTCTTCGAGGGTGGTCCAAACCTTGTGAGCAGTCGTGAGATTGCTTACACGGTTGAACTCGTCTAGAGACAAACCCGCAAAGAGTGCATTTTTTGCACGGGCATTTAAATGCAGTTTTCTCCTATCGTCCTCACAGTGACTTGCCAGATCATCCGGAGGAGTAAAACCGAGTTTAACAATATCCCATACGTCAAGCCCCATGGCCTCTAGGAATACCGACATGCGCACTTTCCAATAGGGATAATTAGTCCCATCAAAGATAGGCGCACGACTGGTATGACAAAGAGAGAAACCATTTATAGACGACATCCTCTCTCTAGGCGGTAAAGCCTAATGAATCGAGAGACCTTGCTCTGATACCATGTGTAGGATCAAAGATGCCGACTAGAGGGGGGTGAATAGGAGGCTTTAAAAACTTTAAATTTAAAACAAATATTTGCAAATGAAAAGATCAAGAACAAATAATAATATGAACAAGAAGAGAAGAGAACGAACACAGCAATTTTTACCGAGGTATCAGAGACTCGCCCAGTCTCCACTAATCCTCGTTGAAGCACTCAAGTCACTTGAGTTTTGCCTCAATACCCACAAAGGGTATTATCAACTAGTGGTTGCTCCTTGTCCACTCCGGAAAGGCGAGCACCGATGCCTTGTACACTTTTGCTGAGCCTCTCCAACAATCTCCAAACTGGAGAGGTCAACGGCCACGCCTTCAAACCGTCTAGGTGAGGGCGCCCACCAAGAGTAATAGACAGCGAGGTCTTCTCTAGACCTCCAAACACACATCGAGAAACTACGAGTATGCAAATGCAAAGAATTGAAATTCTCGGTGGATCAACAGATCAAGAATTTTATGTAGAAAACTAAGGCTCAAGAGTGTATAAGAGAATGATGCTGCTTGTTCTTCAAAACAAATGCTCAAGCCCTCTATTTATAGCCTCAAGTCTCAAAAGAGACGTTAGAGCTCGAGCTGAAAATCAGCAGCTCAAAATGACAGTCAGTTTAGGTCACGACCAGAGAGAAGAAAAATCCGGAGAAAACAGTGCTAGCCGTTGGCGGTCGAAAAAGGAAACAAATCAGTACAAACTCACAGTCAATATGAGGAACTGACAGTCAGTTCTAGAACCAACGGCTGACAAAATTTGCGGATAAAAAATATCTAGCCTTTTGTGGTCGTATATGGAAACTTGAAACCCCCAACTGACAGTCAGTCTCACAAACTGATAGTCAGTTTGACCACAAAGCGACCAGATCAAATAGGAACTCAAATAAACACAACTGAGGTCGAACTCCAGACTGACAGTCAGTTATACCAAATTGACAGTCAGTTTAGTTCAAAAGTTTTCAGCCCAAAATACACCCTCTCTAGACAATTGTCAGTTTAACTGAACTGACATTCAAACTGACAGTCAGGTTAGCAAACTGACAGTCAGCTTAAATAAAAACAGCTATAACTTTAAATCTAGAAGTCCAAAAGAGGTGTTTAATAGCTTGTTGGAAAGATAATTTTAAGGGCTACATTTGTGTCAACAGAAGAAAAAACTAGATCTACCTAGATCTTTTTAGAAATTTGAAAAACTCTTCTATTGTCAAAAACTCAACTGAAAAACCAAATCTTTCAAATCAGATTCAACTCAAATCCAACCAAAAAGATGCAATGCAATGACCTAAGTTTCTCGGTTTATGTTGGAGATGAAGACAGGACTTTTGCAGCCCCACTTTATAGTACGGTTAAAATCTAAGCAACAAAGTCCTTAACCGATCTATTTCCAAATGCCGAGATCAGTAAAAAAAAAAGAAAATATTACCTTTGGTCTTTTGCGCTTTTGCGATTTGCATCTCGACTTCATTCCTTGCGACTTGTGCTTTTATTTCTTTTGTGTTGGGTTCGTCTTGTTCATCTCATCTATCTTCCCAACAGAGCTCTGTATCAAACAATCTCAAAAACACAGTCAGTCTGAAACACTTAGTTTTCATTAATCACCAAAATTAGGGTTGGGCATGAAGGCCTAGATGCAATAGATCTGAGTCTAGGCTAGTTCCAGCACTTTGACTATTACTTTGGACTAATTTTCAATCTTGCATTATTGATCTTGAATTGTTGCTACACATATAATAGCCTATCGAAGCTCCACATTCTACCCGTACGTTTGTTCGGTCCCTGGGCAATCACTTTATCCAAGCTTCAAAGAACTTTTGACACCGCCAACGGCCGACAATACCTGCAGTAAGATAAGAACTTGTAAGAGCTTTGGTTCAGGCATGCGAGTTGAGCGACTATTCACCACATCCTACGTAGTGATAGGAACATTATACTTGTGATTTTGTTTCTTGTCTTGTACTAACAATGTCAGGTGACGAGGATTCGCTGCATCATTCTCCCTGCACGAAGGGCAGTATTGCTCACTTTGAGAGGATGATGAGGATCACCAGCTAGGGACTTACTAAGGATGTACGACTCACTAATGAGCGTATGTCGCTGCAAGAAGATCGTCTCCGGTCCATCGAGGCCGCACAGGGAGTTGCTAACGCTACCCTTGCCACCATTTTGTCTAGACTTGATATGCTTGCAGCTGCTGCCCCGGGAACTTCCAGAGCTGAGTTAGAAGATCAAAACGGTGAGAACTATGATCACTACGCCACTGATTTGGAGGATGAGAATGCCATCAATTACGACGACGACCGCGACCATCGTCGGCTATGTTTTAATCGGCAGGGAATGCGATGTGATCCACTGCGATGCGAGTTACGTGATCGTGATGACGTTTTCTCTAAGGTAAAATTCAATATGCCACCTTTTGAAGG
The DNA here is from genome assembly GCA_019359835.1 of Pharus latifolius. Classification (NCBI taxonomy): domain Eukaryota; kingdom Viridiplantae; phylum Streptophyta; class Magnoliopsida; order Poales; family Poaceae; genus Pharus; species Pharus latifolius. Next base: position 61,453,748 of record CM033324.1, on the reverse strand, counting down.
TAAATATGATCCTGATGGATACCTCAGTGGGGAATTACTTGTTGATCAAAAATTTGCATTCCATGATTTCCCTAAGGATAGCAGAGTTAGGGTTGCTACTAGTGAATTCACTAATTTTTCTTCTGTTTGGTGGGAGAGAGAGCATTGCCGCATTCATCCAAATAATATACCCACCACTTGGGAAGCATTAAAGCGGATCATGAGACATAGATTTGTTCCCTCATATTATGCTAGAGATTTGTTAAATAAATTGCAGCGCCTACACCAAGTTACTAGTTCAGTGGAGGAATACTATCAAGAATTAAAAATTGGCATGTTGCGTTGTGGTTTAATTGAGAATGAGGAAGCTTCTATGGCTCGTTTCTTAGGTGGTTTAAATCGGGAAATTCAGGACATTCTTGTTGCTAAGGAATATAATTCTTTGTCTCAATTGTTTAATCTTGCTTGTGAGGCTGAAACTCAAATTGAATATGAAAGGCATATATCTGAAATTAATGTCTATAATTGCATGGGTGAAGAATTTTCTTTGAAAAAACGGCCTCTTGCCAGGTCCCCAAATGTGACTAATCTTTTGCGGGAAAGTGGTAACAAGCAACAATGTGATCAACTCGAGGATTACCATAGCACTAATCATATCACATCAAGTTCCTCTAGTTTTCCTTTGAACCTACAGGATAGCTTCCAAGCAGGGGAGTATATTCATGTTGCTTTGCCTCGTGTTGGTACTAACCTTTTGCAGGAGATTATGCTTGAGTCGAGAACGACTCAAATTCAAGAAGGGGAGAATGATGAGGACATCACTAGCTCAGATATGTACAAGGCTCCATCCACTCCTTCCACTACTTCCTCGCCGCCATGAGAAGATCAAGGAGAACGGCCAGTCCACATGAATCCATGTGCTGAGCCATTCACTACGCCCACACCGGAGGATCAGCCAGCTACATCAAAGGTGGAACAACCCATGACGCTTCAAGCCTAGCCCAAGATCAAGCCCAACTCATCTGCGAGTCCAGCTCGGCCATCCAGCAGCAATCCAACTTCAAACGGATTCCCAGGCCACGTACGGAGTCCGTTTGGGGTGAATGAGCACTTTATAGAGAAGCTCACAACACCAACTTTCCAATGGATCTGGCCCCACTGCCAAATTCCAGTTGGATAGCCTGCAATCGATGAAACAATTTACAGACAGATTCTGCCTGGTGCTATGCCACCTCCACTTTGGGCCCAAGGCCCGTGTACCCCTAGGTTTCACGTCCACCTCCTTGGCCGCCACCCCTGTTATATATGGCCATCACCCTTCCCGTTCTTCCTCAGGTTTTGTTTAGATTAGTTTTCCCCATGTGTGAAACTTCATCCTTGTATTCTTGTGACGCCTAGACTAACAACTACAAGTTACACAACCTCAAATTTATCGTGAGTTTAATTCATATTTGCAATTTGGATTGCTTTTACTATCGTTCTTGCTTGTTCTTCGGTTTCTTGCAGGAATTGAACCTCGTGTTCAGGTTGATCGTGCCACGGCAAGATCAATAACCCTCCGGAGTTGGTTTAGCGATTGCTAAGGCGCATCGTCGTCGTACGGTGTAGTCGGATCATCAAAGTCACTACCACCAAATCGAAAGCATCCCTCTCATCGAAAGATCGGGACCCATATCCGTCATCACAAGTAAACAAATTGTGAACTTTTACTTGTAGATCCAAGATGATACTACAATAGGTGGTGGTTCATCTCGTGCTCTAGGTATATATAATTCTAACCTGTTCTTTGCCTGGTTAGTTACTATTTTTTCATTTTTCTTCTTTTGTTATTAATAAAACAATGCTTCACTACTACAGAATTCATTATCACAGTTGGGTCAAAACAGTCATCACAGATGATTCTTACCCGTCAGTGATATTCGAGTCAGTGATAATCATGTACTATCACTGACGGTTTTGAACCGTCTGTGATCTTTCCCTTCACAGACTGTTATAAGATCAAAACCGTCTGTGATACTCATACTACACAGACTGTTATAACATCAAAGCTGTCTGAGATACTCATACTACCACAGACGGTTTTGATCTCAGAACCGTCAGTAATAATATGAGTATCGCAGACGGTTCTAATGTCAAAACTATCTGAGATACTCACATTATCACATACGGTTATGAACTCAGAACCGTCTGCGATACTCACATTATCAGAGACGGTTATAACCTCAGAATCGTCTGTGATACTAAAATTATTAGAGACGGTTATAATCTCAGAACCGTCTGCGATACTCACATTATTACTAACGATTTTGAGATCAAAACCGTCTGTGATACTCATATTATCAGAGGCGGTTATGACCTAGGAGCTGTCTGTGATAGCGTCCTTATCACAGACGGTTGTTTCAGAACCGTCTGTGTATTTAGAGTATCACAGACGGCTTTGAGGTCAAAACCATCTGCGATATTGTCATTATCAACGACGCTGGTAATCTTGGAACCGTCTGTGATTGTTTCCTTATCATAGACGGTTTATAATCTCAGAACTGTCTGTAATAGTGAGATATCACAGACGGTTTTTGGTCAAAACCATCTGTGATAGTGTTATAATCTCAGAACCGTCTGTGATAGTGTGATATCACAGACAGTTCTGAGGTCAAAACCATCTGTGATAGTGATAGTGTGATATCACAGACGGTTTTTAGATCAAAACCATCTGTGATAGTGTCATTATCGATGACGGTTATAATCTCAGACGGTTTGTAAGATCAAAACCGTCTGTGCATATTAATATTATTTTTAATAAATTTCTTTTTTTTGGTGGCTAGCCCACGTCCTCTGTACAAATAGCATTTCAAATATATACAGTTCATTTCATACATGCACAGTACTCAAATATATACAGTCTCATATATACATGCACACAACTTAGAAACATGTACAATACCATTTCATATATACAGCACAGAACTCAGAAATATGTACAATTGAGATTGAAGAAATAAATGTAATCGACAATTAAAGTCAGTGTGTTAGATGTACAAATAAATGTAAGGCCGCACTAATATGAACCTTGCGGGTCCCTAAACTTCCCCTTGGTTGATATGACCTCCGCAAGGAACAACTCAGCGAGCATCCCTCGGACAATACCAATCTCCCGAGGGTCAAAGCTTTTCGAAGGGAAGTCGACCCCCTACAGCAAGAGTTGGTACAGAAAAATTAGCTCAATACAATTGTAAATTCTGCCAAATCGATACAAAGGGGAGCAGTTGTATACCTCGGGGAAATCTGGGTGGTGAGGGGTGATGATCAGGTCATACATGTGGCGCATCACGTAGAACCCACATGTATTGTCGTCCGACTGCTGATGGCACTGCCAATTTACAGATCGAGAGTTAGCTGGGGACACGTTATATAGTAAAACAGATGCCAGTTGCAATTTGTACCGAAAATTGTAACCACTAAAACTTATCGGCTCGCCACTCGTGTTGTCGCCCTCCCTCGACAAAGTAGTTCGTGAAAGCCCTGTAGATAGTCAAAATTGAGAGTTTGAGGATAGTTGAAATTGACAATTTGAGGACAGTAAATCTAGATGCATGCAAGACAGGTCCACATGAATATCATCACCTTTCGAATACATCCGTGCGCCGCAATACGAGTACCCTTTCCTCTGCAATGAATCAAGGTAGAACACCTTGTTCCTTTTTGGAATAAGTAGCAGCAGGATCCAGTGGTAGCTACATGTTACACGTAAAGAATTAAAAATTTAATCTAAGTTTGGGGGTGTACACATGGATCCACTAATTTACGGGTGAAATACTGATGAAAGCACTCACCTCTGGTTGTAGGGTACAAGTATGTACTCCTTGTCGACCTGAGCAAGCAAGCCTCTTTTGATGTAGTCGACAACGAAGTCTGTGTCGGTCCTAAACATCACCTCGGAGACCATTTGGGCGTCCAAGAAACCAACAGGTATGCCCTTAGATTTGGCATAGCTAGTCATGCAGCTGCACGGAAGTAACCAATTAATAAATGACATATATCCATATATGCAAGAACAGGTGTAGGATAGTAGGATACTTACAGCACCCAAGACCGTAGGATTGACAAGTCGAGTGGATCTTTATTCAGTAAATTGTGCAGGTCTTCGATGGTCACCGGGTAGGTCCCAATGTCGTTATGGAACTCTACCATGGTGTACTTGACCATGATGTGCGTCAGACGCTGCGTCCTGGTCTGGTTTGTCCTCCTCATGTACCATGCATGCAGGCTTTGGCATGCTAACCCCATGCTCGAAATTGCGGTATCGGAGGCCATGGGCATCCCCAAAGAGAACGGCCTGAGAGCTGTGCACTCTTCTCACTATCCTTCGCTGGGCTCTTCTTTGCTTTTCCCCTACTAGCCAGCTTCTTGAATGGTTGCCTCCTAGTCGGAGTCACCTTCGTCATCGGAGGGGTCGGCTGGCTAGTAGGCCGTTTGTCGGTCTGTGATGTCTGTGATGTAAGAACCTACGTATTACAGTACGAATTATGAAACTGGTTGGGGAATTACCTCATCTAGGATGATGTCTTTCTTGGGCCATTGCACGAACGTGTGCACCGCATCCCCGAGAGTGGTAATCTCGTCGTTCGGCGGCTTCTCCAATGGAAAACCCTTGCAATGGTCAAAGGCACTGTCCACCTGGACCCGTGCAAAACCCTCACATAGAGGGGCATCGTGGATTGTGGCCCCCGCCGTGCATGGTTGCGCCATCCCACGGCCAGCCTCGATCGGGAAGAGACCGGCCACCACCATAAGCTTGCAGGAGGAGGGTTCCTACAAACAGTGCGCATTAACATATTGAATTTCACCGCTTTTCACTTTTGAATGAATTGACATAGACAAACGATCATTACCTGCAGAAAGTCCACTGGGTACTTTGGAGAGGGCTTCGTCTGCGAAGACCCCGGCGCAGACGCGCAGTTACTACGGTGGCCAAGAATGGGGGTCGGTACTTCCGCTGCTACAAGGGGGTGTCCTGGGTCGCCTTTCTTAGCTCTTCATACGTGGACCGCATCTCCGACAACTGCTGCAGGAGTGCTTTGTCCCGAGCAGCGAACTTCGATCGCATCTCCTCCTTGAGCCGTTCATCGCGGGCTTGGTGGGATCTCTTTCTCCTCTTAGCCGCCTCCTCATCATCAGGGAAACCATGCCTCCAAGGCACAGTGGCACCGACGCCACGCACACGGCCTGGATGCTTCTTGTTTCCTAGCGCCGCTGTGAGGATATCCCTGTCCCTCCTCGGGTTGAACTCTCCGGATGCCGGCTGTGCACTCAGCGTCACCTGCAACAGGAGAACTTAGCAATACAACCCATTGGATGCGTGTTACGAGGATAGTACGTGATCGGACAATCTTACCAGCCGGTCGATCACTTCCCTGTCCGCAAGGTTATTCACAGAGACGCTTCTGGAGGAGGTCATCGTCGATCTTGCTCGGCACCAATTGCGGGCGCGCACGTCCGTTATGCCCGCATAAGGACTGCCAGCCAAAGACTGGGAAGCCTCCTCGTCCTGCTTCCTCCACAACGCCTTCTTCCCCACATACCCACCACTGCCTAGTCTGTGTGGGTGGGTATTCTTGGCCTGGTTAGCCTGGCCCTTCGCACTAAGCTCCTGGAACTCTGGCTTGGCCTTCATCTCGACGAACTGCTGCCATGCCTCAGGAGTCATGAAAGGGAAGTCATCGATGGGGGTCTTCGACTCCTTCACGTAGCGCCTGACAAGGTGGCTCTTGAAGTTCCTCCACGCCTAGTTTATAGACATCAGTGTCCTCCGGCGGATGGTGAAGTGGCAATCCTCGAGAATGTGAAACACCGCCTGCATTTCTTCCCACACCGCATCCTTGCACTCTGGGGGCACTTGACCCCAGTCGGAGGTGGTGATGGGCACCCGCACCCTTGCCACTTTGCCGCATAGTGAGCGGTACTGACCGACAAGTTTGTCCGGAGCTTCCGGCACACCATTGTCGTCGAACTGGACGTGCTGCTTTTCCCGCTTGTCCAGACTCGCGCATGTCGTCCAGCCTCGCCCCTTTCTCTTCTGCGGCTGGGTCACGGTGGACGCGGCGACCTCCGGCCCAAGCGTCTCATCGCCAGCGAGCTCACTCTGACTCCCCGAGTGGTGCATTTCGTCACCAGACATATCAGTTCCTAACATAAGTGAAAGAGCGAACAGTTTAAGTAAATTTGCAACTAATAATTCTATAACAAAACCCATATACTTATAATTAACCAAGAATGACAGAAACGGTGGGGAGGCGATGGAGGTGATCGCGTCGAAAGGCGGGAGGGCGATGGAGGTGATCGTGCCAGACGGTGGAAAGGTGATGCAGGTGATCGCGACGGACAGAGAGGAGGAGATGGAGGAGATCGCGATGGACTGCGGGGAGGTGATGGAGGTGATCGCGACGGATGGTGCGAGGGTGGAGAGAGCTAGGGCAAACAGTTGCGAAGTCTAGAAATGAGCGGGACAAAGCCCACCTTGAACTATGTACCGTGTAGAGATTATCACAGTCGGTCCACCATTCACAACCGTCTGTGATATTATTGTCACAGTCGGTTCTCACATCAGAAATGTCTGTGATAATCTCCATAGTGATAATCTCCAGAGAGATTATCACAGACGGTTTTGGGTTGAGAACCGACTGTGACTGAGATTATCACAGACGGTTTGGACTTGAGAATCGACGGTGCACGTTAAGAACTCGAAGCGTCGGACACTGTTGGGAATATCACAGTCGGTTCTATATTCATAACCGTCTGTGATAATATTATCACAGTCGGTTCTCAAATAAAAACTGTCTATGATAATCTACATAGTGAGAGATTATCACAGACGGTTTTGAGTTGAGAACCGCCTGTGACTGTGATTATCACAGACGGTTTGGACTTGAGAACCGACCGTGCACGTTAAGACTTGAAGCGTCGAAGACGCTGTTGGGAATATCACAGTCTGTTCTATATTCATACCCGTCTGTGATAATTCATAACCGTCTGTGATAATCTCTCTATTGAACGTAAGTTTTACAACTTGAAACTAATCTGTAGCTCTTCAACTCTGAATGCTCGAAAACTTGTTTTAAATGAACACTCAGATATTTCAAATGTAGTCCAAATGCTCTGTATATTGGTTACAATGTGGAGCATGCTCAAATAAATTTAACATACAATGTGGAGCATGCTCAAGTTAATGTTACATACAAATGGGGACTTTGACCGACAATTTCAACATACACAGCCATGTTGTCGACGATTCGGACTCGAAGTCCTCAGCCGAACTTATGCAGAATTTATAACAGTGAGACCTTTCAAGATGACCCTTCGGGAAGGTATGCTGAACAATAGTGAACAGGAGCACAGAGAGTTTAGACAGGTTCGGGCCCTCGATGGTAGGAGTAAAAGCCCCACGTCCAGTTGAGATTTCACTAAGTGTGGTAAAAGGTTTACAAATGGAGGAAAAATTCTCACAGGCAAGGATTTTTCCTGTAAGAGTGTACAAAGATAAGCCAAAGAAGGCTTATTAAAATGCTATATGAGGTGTGCCGTAGACTTGGCTAACTTGGATGATTTTCCTCCCTCTTCATTGATGTTCCATGCCATCCTTTTGTACTGTTTGAAAGGGTGCCATGTAGAGGAAACTGCATCAAACGGTTGCATGGACGGTTGAATGCGGTTTTTTCGGAACTGCTCTTAACCTCCACGCAGGTTAAACACGTGTTATTCACGAATAACTGTATGTGTTAACCTTCTGACGGTTGATTCTCCACGTGTAGGAATCTTCGGGATACTTAGAATATCCTGTTGTACGGGCAACCGAAAAAGATAGATCCCAAGTATCCTGATTGACAAATGTTCTGACCGCGGGATATTGGTTGACCGCGCAATATCCCGAATGTGTAGTTCGCGTATAGCATACGAACTTCTGACCGCGGAAGGCTTACGGATTTCTAACCGCTCAAGGCTTACGGTCTTCTGACCGCGCAAGGCTTACGGTCTGACCGCGTAAAGCTTGCGACCTGATCGCGTAAAGCTTGCGACCTCATGGTGATGCCCCTCAGAATAGCTTGAGTTCGCATCACCAGGTACATGTCTGGTTAGAATTTGTCTTGAACCAAAAGTTTATTAGAAATGACCCGGGTGTCAATCTTCGTCAGCTAGCCCCCAAATTCGAAGAAAATGAAGAGACGTGTTTATTTCGAATTTAAAAACCGTGCATTGGATTTTTAACCCGGCCCTTTAACTTCTCCACTTAGTGGCGCACTAAGTGAAAACGGTTGGTTTTTCGAGACGAGTTCTGACATTACGTGACGGGCAATGATAGCGCCGTAGAATTGTTTTTATCTTGAGGTAAAATTGTAAATGTTTCAGCAAAACCCGAGGCGTCTAGAATGCAAACCGTCGCCCAGGCGGCTATAAATACCAGACCCCTGGACATGTAAAGATCTACAATTTCCCTCTCACGTCTAAGTCTTTTTCTTGTTATCCTGCCTCCTTCCTTTTCACATACCCCTCCCAATGGCAGATCATGAAATCATCGAGATTGAGAGCGATGAAGGGGAAATTGTCGAACAAGGGTCTCAAACGAATGAAGTCCTGTCTCCCTTAAGGAAGAAACCCAAGGTTGACGAAGGATCTTCCAGTGGAACAAAGGTAAAGAACGTAGCGAGTTTCTTTCTTCCTTCAGTTCCTTTGACCCTCCCCGTTCATGCCTCTCGGCAAGTTAGGCCTTTATCCTTAGGAAAAGATCCCTTCACATCCAATTCCCCCATCCTTTTGGGTGATCAACATCCTGGTCGGCAAGCGGTGACTATCCCTCGATCAGATGATTGCCATATTGGGTTGGCGAAGCAATCTTCTTCTGGGGAGGTTGCTCTTCCACCATATGATGATCTTCCTCCCAAGATGGGTGTATCAACGGGTTATGCACCGGGACAGGTAACAATTCTTCTCCCTTTTTTGCTGATAATTTTAGTTAGTATGACTAACTTTTGCAAAAATGTAGGAGGTAGGAGGCCCCAGCGATCAGCCTTCTGCTGCTCCATCTCTTCCTTCCGGACAGACCCTTCTGGAAGAGAAGAATGCCCTGGAGAAGAAGACCGAGGAGATGGCCTCGAAGATTCTGCGTTTAGCACAATGTCTTGATCGATCCCGAGAAGAGGCGCACCATTTCCGTCGAGAGAGGGACTTCGCTCAGCAACAGGGAGAACTCTCTGACTTGATTAGGGACAATAGTGCGTCTGTTGTTAGGGACGATATAGATAGACTTAGGGTAGTTGCTAGTTCCCTGGGGGTTGTCAGTGTAGATCCTACTTACAACAACATGTCCCTTGGGGAACTTTGTAAACTTCTTTCGGAGCAAGTCGATGTTTTGATCGACTGCATCCCTTTTGTATGTAAAGAATGTAAGAAATAAAAGTTCTTTATTTCTCATGAAATGTTCTCCACATCTTCTGTGCGAAAATATAGCCATGAACTTTACGTTCGCGACCATTCATACACAGGAAAAATCACTTTTAAGAAAAAAGCACCGCGACCTGCCCTAATTCCGCGATTAGTTTCAAAGCCGCGGTCAGAACTAAGGTTCGACCAGAGTTGGGACTCGGTCAGGATGTTACTTCGATTAGAATCGAAGTTTTAGCCTAAAACACGATTTCGATAAAACCATAACCCAATTAGAAACACTTCAGTTCGTTGAAAATTGGGTTACGTGATTTTTTCGAATAACATGTTCAAAGCATAAAAAGGAAAAACATCCTCTGAAAAGTACTGAAAATTTTTCAGTCCTTTTACACTTTCAGTTTCCAAAACAAAGAAGTCTTTTTGTTTCAGATCCGACGCCTGAGTACTTTATCGGGTCCATCAGAGACAGTATCCATTATGGGAAATGAATAAAGCATTCAATGGAACGTTTGAAATGAGCCGTTTACTCATTAATGCGTCGCCTTGGGTCTATAAAAAGAGCAGATGTCTTCTCAAAGAAGCCACACAGCTAAAAACCCTTATTATTCCCGCCGCTCAAAACCCTCATCTTTTTCAGCCTTCATCTTCCCCAAATCGCCAGCTTCCCCTTTGATTCTACACCAAAGATGGCGTCCTGGAGCAGATCCATTCACCATTCTGAGGAGAGCCTGATGGCATTAGAGAAGGAGGAGATCCTTTCTCCGCGGCTGCTCATTAACTGGCGACCTGCTGAGAAGGACCAAGAAACCCCAACTGTCCAAGAAGGCGAGCTGGTGGTTTTTGAGGAGTATTTGCGTTGCGGGTTCCGATTCCCTGAGAGTCGGTTCCTTAAGGATGTCCTTGAACATTACGGGTGGGAACTGATCAACCTCCACCCCAACGCGATGCTGATCCTTGCAGTATTCCAGCACCTTTGTGAAGCCTTCGTCGGAATATATCCCAGCGTGGATCTTTTCCGACGATTTTACTTTTCGGCGTGGTCGAAGAGTACCAACGCCGCCGGATGCATCTACATCCGGCTGAGGGATAAAAAGGAGTATCCTTCCCCACCCTTACGAGATTCTGTGCATGGGTGGCACCAAAGGTGGTTCTACTGCTCTCCACCATCCGAAAGCAGTTTATGGTTTGAAAACTCGCGACCGGAGAAGTCGAGCGAGTTAGACATTCCTCCGACGATGAACTCGGAGCTTTCGAAGCATGCCGAGGTGATTCTTCACTTGGTCAATGAAGGATTGACGGCTCGAGATATCATTCGAGACTTCGTGAAGAACCGGGTGAGTCCTCTGCGTGAAAGGGCTCATCCGGCGTGGGAGATTAAGTCCATGGGTGATAGCACCCTGGACTACAGTCAAGATATTTATTTCTTTGGTGCTGAATTTTCTCCTTTTTGAATTGTACAAATTCTAACTTGAGTTTGGGAACAGTCCTGCCTTCATCCGAGATTGAAAGGCGGACCAACTCCCTCCTTAGGACCTACAATTCCGATGTAGAGGGCCCTAAGGAATCACCTCGCCCGCAAAGCTTGATTCACGCGGGTGATGACCTCAGACAGGAGCGCCGAAAGGTAATTTCCTTGTTCAGCTTTGGCTTGGCAGGTCTTGTGTGTGTCCAGTGCTAATCCCTTGTAATGGATTGCGAACCAGCTCCTAGGGAGGTTTGCGGATGCGACGTTCCCAAGTGAAAATGTCGGCTCTCCGAAGAAGCCGACGGCGAGGAATGTGAAGAAGGTCTCTCAGAGACCCAGGACAAAGAGTCCTGCCCCTAAGAAGACCAAGCTAAACCCTGGGGAGGGGTCTTCACGAAGCATTCCTCGTCCCGCAAGAAAGACTGCGGTAAGATATCGCATTCCTGCTACTTTTTCAGGCGCGACATGGAATCACTTCTTCGTCGTACAGGGAGAGGGGAGCGAGGAGGAAGAAGATGACGTTCCTCTGATCCTTCGAAGGAGGAAGATCGCTGATCTTCCATCCAGCGATGCCCCAAGCCGCCCCGCAGAGACCACTACTATCGAGGAGGTGGTCGTGGAAGATCCTGCGACCACCGAAAATCTTGTGGTCGCGGGTAACCCTCCAATTCCTGAAGCCCCCGAGGTTTCAGGGTCAATTATCTCTGCTTCCCTGGTCGAAGGGACGACCAAGGTAAGGAATCTTTTTCGGCCGTTCCTTCTATGACTCTTTCCGCACATTTGTCAAGTTAATGTATATACAGGGAGGAGAGCTTCCCCCTGGGACCACTGGGGGTTCCAGGGAGGGAAATCCTCCTCCTCTGCGAACAGAGGAGGAGGTGAATGAACAAAGGCCAGTTATGATGGTTCCAGCAACTCTGGAATCGCCAAGGCCTTCAGATGCAGCCCCACCAGTTAGCCCGGTGGCCCAGGTAAAGATCTTTTCATGTGTTTTTACCTGTTCCCTAAGAATATGCCTATAACATGACATTTCCAGGGGGGTGCTGCCTTGTTTACCATAAGGAAGGCGAGAACCGGAGACGGCTCTTCTTCGCAAGGGGAATTTTCCCAGAAGTCCCAGGAACGAATGGGATTTCAAATAAGGTAAAAGCTCTTACTTGACAGTAATCTTAAATAAAAGTTGCTTGACCCATTCTTCCTGTTAGGCAAAAGAAAACAGCGTCTAACCCTTCAACCGCCACTGGGGAGGTTGAAAATAGGGCTGATGAGGGAGCCTCTAATGAAGAGCGCTCTGCTCCCGCGGTTCAGGAAGTCGTCCGGACCGCGGGAGGTGAAACAAGTACGGGGATCGGGTCACAACCAGTAGTCTCTGGGGGTGGCGTCCGGCCGGCACTCCCGCCAACTATCCCCGTAGTGAGCACGTCGGAGGCTCTAGCGAGGATTCCCGCTGAACTGAATGATGCCGTTTTACAGAAGTTTATGAAGGTATAATAAGACTTTGCTTCCGTGCCTGAATTATACTTAGGACACCTTTGACCTTCTTCTTTGGCGCCACAGGGATTGTCCTGGCTAACAAGCCATTCGCGTGTTGTGATGGCTAGTACATAAGCCATTCAAAAAGAACGCGATAGCTTGCGCAGGTGAGTACCATTACCCTCTGGTTAACATGGGTATATCTTGGTTATGACTGCCTTGATTTTGTTGCAGAGAGGTTGCATTCTTGAAGAAGGAGGTGGCCGGTTCAGTCCCAATGCTTAAGAAACAAGAAACTGAACTCAACAGACTTCGATCAGAGAATGCTGGTAAGCCGATTCCTGACTAGGAAAACTTGAATCCATAATATGCGAATAATCTTCTCTCTCTGTACAGCGCAAGCAGGTCAAATTACGCAGCTCAGTCGAGACAAGGAGATTCTTGAATCCTCTATTCGCCACACCGATCAGGCAATCAAAGAACTGAGCCTCCGAATCTTTGAAAAACTAAAGGCCGTGGCTGATCTTTTGAAGACCGATGTGGTAGAACTGAGGCAAGACAACCTCAGTATAAATGACTGGACATCGCTGCTTACCGCCCAGGCGGATTCACTGCTTGAGTATCTCCCTGGAGATACACGGCGACACGAAGAGGCGATCAGAACCAGGGTTCGATCAGCCGCAGCAGCCGTACTCAGCCGGGTTCGACTTCACCATGGCCCAGATGCAGATCTGAACGCACTGGTGGGTCCGGTTGAGGTCGAGAGTGAAGAGCTGCTTGATGCAGTCATAGAGGAAGTCCAGCCCCTAGTAGATAAACTCCTGACTGAGCTGGGGATCGAATGATCCTTATTTTTGTAATCAAACAATTGTAATTACAATGCAATATATGTAAAACTATATTTTCAAAAGAAAGTGCATATTCACATCATAAGTTTCATACTATAAGTATATTCCTCTAGCCCCCGCCTTTGTTTTGTGAATACTGGAGCCTTAGTATTTTAAGCAGAGGGAAAACATAAGTTTGATTACCAGGGATATGCGCTTCAAGCCGATGGTCAAGATTAAAGTAACATTTTAACCTTATTGCAAACTGGTAGCCACCCAGATGACCGAAGAATTGCCAGATAGTCCCGTGTGCGTTGAGAAACGGCTTATTTAGGAGCGACTTATCTGGAAGTGATCATGAGATCGACCAGCGAATTCGGTTAAAAAAATGCTGTAGTAACCTAACCGCCGACGATCAGCCCCAGGTCGAATTTGTATAATTTGGGCTTAAAGAAAACACTCATTGTATGAAAACAAGACATGCTTTTTATGAAAAGATGCTAATTGAACAGGAAAAAAGTGATTGGAATACTTACACGTAAAACTTGCGAAGTTGATCGATGTTCCAAGTATTGGACAAAATCCGACCATCCTCCATGGCTAACCGCGCAGACCCTGGCCGCGGCACTGAGACGACAGTGTATGGTCCTTCCCACTTTGGGGAGAATTTATTGCGGTTAGACTGGTCTTGAATTTTTCGTAAAACCAAGTCGCCCACGTTGAGATCATGTGGTCGCACCTTTTTACTGTGATACTTGCGTAGAGCCTGCAAGTATACCGCGGACTTGATCAGGGCGCGATCACGCCGTTCTTCCAGGAGGATGAGATCTTGCGATCGCTGTTCGGATTGGTTGACCTGTTCGAACTGATTCGTGCGAACAGATCCAATACTGACTTCCATAGGCAACACAGCCTCGGCCCCATAGACCAAATGGAAGGGTGTCTCACCGGTGGCTCGACTAGAGGTAGTCCGTAGTGCCCATAGAACAGTATAGAGCTCGTCTGCCCAAGCCCCCGAGCGGGTCTTGAGGCGATCAAAAACACGTTTTTTGATGCCTTGCAACACTTGCCCATTGGCCCGTTCTACGGCACCATTGCTTTGTGGATGTGCCACGGAAGCAAAGCACACCTTAGTCCTAATCTGATCGCAGTAGTCTAGGAAGAGACCGCTAGCGAACTGAGAACCGTTGTCTGTGATGAGACGGTTTGGAACACCAAATCGTGCCACAATGTTCTTGTGAAAGAACTTTTGTGCAGCTGATGCAGTAATATTTCGTACTGGTTCGGCCTCAATCCACTTTGTGAACGTGTCAATGGCTACGAACAGAAACTTGTACCCATTGACCGCTTGTGGCATAGGACCGACGATGTCCATTCCCCAGATCGCAAAGGGCCATGCGAGAGGAATAGTTTGCAATGCATAAGCAGGTTGATGAACCTGTCTTGCATGAAACTGACACTGTGGACACATCTTGACCATGAACTTGGCATCATCGAGTGCCGAAGGCCAGTAGAATCCCTGTCGAAAAATTTTTCCGACCAGTGTTCGGTATGACGCGTGTGCACCGCATACACCATCATGTATTTCTTTCAAGAGGGATTTTCCTTCCTCCTGAGATATGCAGCGCATGAATACTCCTTGAGTACCCTTTCTGTACATAACCCCATCTATGAGTTTGTACAGACGCGCCATTCGAATTAATCGATCGCTTTTGGTTTCGTCCTCGGGTAGGGTCCCATGTTCGAGATAGACCCTCAATGGATGAGTCCAATCTTGTTCCTGACTAAGGTTGGCAACGAAGGCTATTGCCGGATCATCCTCGACCGAAGTCATGATCGAAGGATGGTCCAAGTGTGCAATGAACACTCCTGCCGGAGCGGATGAGCGTGAGGATCCAATTTTGGATAATTGGTCTGCGAGAATATTGTCCTTTCGTGGGACGTATTGGACTTCGAAGTGACTGAAGTGTTTTTCCAATCTCCTCACTTCCCCCAGGTAATGAGCCATTGTCTCATCGGAGGTGCTGTACTCCTTGTTTACCTGGTTTACGACTAGCTGTGAGTCCCCCCTCACCACTAATCGACGGACTCCGAGGAATTTTGCTGCCCGGAGCCCTGCAAGAAGACCTTCATACTCTGCTGCATTGTTGGTGGCAACAAAGTGTAGTTGAATAACATACTTAAGCTGTTCACCCTGAGGCGTAACTAAGACCACTCCAGCCCCCGAGTGTTGAAAACTACGGGAGCCGTCAAAGTACATTGTCCAATAATCTGGATACTCCAGTTCCTTTGCCAACTGCACGGGTGGCTCAGGGTTGGTCCATTCGACCACAAAGTCGGCCAAAACCTGAGACTTAACCGCCGTGCGGGGGGTGAAATGGATCTCGAAGGCACCGAATTCGACCGCCCATTTGGCGATTCGACCAGATTTTTCTGGATTTCGGACAATATCCCCTAAAGGAAAAGAGGAGGGTACTGTGATCTTGTGTGCTTGAAAGTAATGTCGTAGCTTACGGGAAGCCATCAGTAGCGCGTAAAGTATCTTCTGGACCTCAGGGTAGCGCTCCTTAGGACCATGAAGTACTTCGCTCACATAGTAGACGGGTCTGTGTACTCCTTCCCTTTCCGCGATCAGAACTGCGCTGACCGCGTGTGGGGTGGCCGCCAAATACAGAAGTAATGGTTCTTCCTTTTCAGGAGACACCAATACCGGTGGACTGGAAAGATATGTTTTTACCTCCTGAAACGCTTTTTCGGCCTCGTCAGACCACGTGAAGTTATGATGTTTCCGCAAGGCTTTAAAGAAAGGTAGTCCCCTTTCGCCTAATCGCGATATGAAGCGACTTAAAGCCGCCATACGACCAGCCAGGCGTTGAACATCCTTCATGGTCGAGGGCGACCTCATTTGTTCAATAGCTCTGATTTTCTCAGGATTAACCTCAATACCCCTGGAACACACAAGAAAACCAAGAAGCTTTCCTGAAGAAACCCCGAAAGAACATTTCTCCGGGTTCAATTTTATTCCAAAGCGATTCAAGTTACAGAAGGTTTCAGCAAGATCGTCCAAATGAGACAATCTTTTGGTGCTCTTTACAACCAAGTCGTCTACATATGCTTCGAGATTACGCCCTATCTGGGAAAGAAAGGTCTTTTGCATCAAGCGCTGGTACGTGGAACCAGCGTTCTTGAGACCGAACGGCATTCTGACGTAGCAGTATGTGCCGAACGGGGTGATGAAGGCAGTTTTCTCTTCATCGTCTTCTGCCATGCTAATTTGATGATATCCTGAGTAGGCATCCAGAAAACTCATCAGTTCGCAACCCGCAGTGGAGTCAACCAGCTGGTCGATGCGAGGAAGGGGAAAGTCGTCCTTCGGACAGGCACTGTTGAGGCTAGTATAGTCGACGCACATGCGCCACTTGCCATTTGACTTGCGGACCATGACCGGATTGGCGAGCCAGTCCGGGTGATTCACTTCACGGATAAACCCGGCTTGTAAGAGTATGGCTAACTCTTCTCGGATGGCTTCCTGTCGGTCAGTGGCAAAACGCCTGAGCTGTTGCTTTATTGGTCGTTGTCCAGGTCGAATTGCTAACCTGTGCTCAATTACTTCCCTTGGGACACCAGGCATGTCGGACGGTTTCCACGCAAACACGTCTGCGTTAGCCCGGAGGAAAGCAACGAGGTCGAGTTCCTATTTGCCTTCCAGGGCTGACCCAGCCCGAATTTTCTTGGATGGGTCATTTGGGTACAAGGGAACTTGTTTGAGTTTCTCATCTGGTCGAGGAGCAGCCCTGATCGCATCGGTGGCGACAGTGGCGACCTGAGCGTCCCGGAGGGGAAGTTGATCGACCATCTCCAAAGATAGCCGGTCGCACGTGAGCGCCACGTTGCGACTACCTCAGACCGAAATGACACCTTTGGGGCCAGGCAATTTCCCGCACTGATAAGCATAGTGCGTTGCCATCATGAACTTAGCAAGAGTCGGCCTGCCAAAGATTGCATTATAAGCTGAATCACAATCGATTACATCAAAAGTGACCAATTCTGTTCGGAAATTATCTGGTTCTCCCAGAGTGACCGGGAGGACCACTTGTCCCAATGGCATCATCGAGGGCCCTGGGATTATCCCATAAAACGGATGGATTATGGGCTTGATCTTCGAACGAGGAATTTGCATCTCGTCGAGTGTCTTGACCAATAAAAGATCAAGGGAACTTCCCCCGTCAATCAGGACCCTTTCGACTCTCGCGTTACTGATGATTGGGGTAATAACCAGAGGTAGCCTCAATGGTCGAGTTAGCCCCACAGGACAGTCAGCGCGATCGAACGTCAAAGGTATATCCGACCAACGGGGATATTGAGGTTCACCAAGGGATGTCTCCATTTGGTTAACCTCTCGGCAAAAGGTTTTAAACTGCCTTCTGGAAATGAAAGAGGAGGAACCTCCGAAAATGACATTAACATGATTTTGAGGTACCTGGTAAGCCATTTCTTCGTCTCCATCGACGTCTCTAACCCCGCACGCCTGCTCTTTAGGCGGTAAGGTTGGCATTGGCCCAGCTCCTTGGTAGAAATCATCCAGCTGTTTCAACCAACTCCTGCAGTTTTTGAGATCGTGGCCTGCGGAATTGTGGAGTGGACACCACCTTTTGCCCTCCTGCGGATTAGTTGATTTTTCTGGCTGGTCGGAATCCCGGCCACCAAAAGCAGTTTTACTTTTAAAAGAAGACTTATTACCTTTGGTCGAAGGTGGTTTCTCCGCGACCGCGACCTCACGGTACTGTCCAGAGCGGTTCCTCTTCGACTTTTTTGACTTCCCACCCGGTGAAGACTCCGGCTTTTTGCTCGAATCTTCTTTCTTGGTGTCCTTGAAGCCTGGTTGGGGCGGTAGGTCCCCCTTGTCAACCATTCGGTTCCATTCGACTGCCTCGGCTGCATCGGAGTATCGATCAGCCATATCAAACAGATCGGCCACTGATCGAGGAGGGTGGATGAGCAAGTCTTCAGTGAATCTCCGGTATCGAACGGCATGCTTAAATGCCCTGATTACGGAGCCATCAGATATATTCGGGATGGTATTTCTTACCCCGACAAACCTCTTGACAAACTGCCGAAGCGTTTCGGTCGAAGTTTGCCGCAGTCTATGCAAGTCGTCCTCCTTACCCGGCTTTTGGTAACAGTTTTGGAAATTGCTGAGGATGGCATCGCATAGCATTTCCCAATTATAGATAGAGCCCTTAGGCTGATTGAACAACCAGGTTCTAGCCGGTCCTACGAGGACTGTTGGCAGGTAGTTGGCCATGACCTTGTCATCGCCTCCTGCTGCTTGGATGGCAGTGATATAGATCTGAAGGAACTCAGATGGGTTTTGAGTTCCATCAAACCTCTCAATGGCCCCTGGTCGAAACTTATCGGGCCAAACGACTGCTCGTAGGCCAGGCGAGAAAGCTTTGCAACCAACGTAAGGACCGTGAACCGTCCTACGACTTTCGGTCGGGTTTCGAGCAAACCCACTTAATGGCGAGGTTACTCGGGGTCCCAAACGAGAGTGAACGGGAACTCGATCCCTACTACGAGAGTCCTGCATTCGCCGATATTTGTCCTGTCGGGACGGTAAAGGTGGCGGGTAACTCCGTCGGCCAGAGCCAAAATGAGGACCATATCGTTCACGGAGATGTGTCACTGAGCGGGAAGAAGCTGTTGGGGTCACCTCGGATGCGACCTCGTCTAGTTTTTCCGCCAGGATCCTGAAAAAGGCCGGTCTCTGCGCATCTGTGACCGTAGGAGGGAAATTACGCATGACCTCCGCGATAGATCGCAGTCGACCATGGGTACTTCTCCTAGGGGCACCAGGTGTTACTGTTTCTTCGTCCACTGGGAACTGCTCCGGTGGTAAGGAAGGAGTCTGGTCACGTCTACGACCACGCGACCGTCGAGAAGAACTCGGGGCAGCATCGTAACGAGCCTGCGCATCTTGAAGAGCCTCTAGGGCAGTTCTGCGTAGTTCGTTGTTCTGTTGCTCGAGATCTTGCTCCTCCTTCTGTTTGCGATCTTGTTCTTCCCTGGCAGCCTGTTGATCGGGAGTTTCCTCCGACAACGCAGCAAACTGCCTAGGGAGAGAGGTCGTCGATGGGGAGAACATCTCGGTTTGTTCCGAGTCAGATTCGAAATCAAAGAGACGGTGGAGGTTATCAGGGTCGAACCTTCCTGGGCTAACTTCAGGGTCACCATCATATTTTCCCTCAGCGGGATCGTATGACGGGCCGGATTCATCACATAGCACATTAAGAACCTCTGCGGGTTCTGACCTTGTGCCAATTACCTCCTGGTCGATTAACATGACTTGGGGAGATGATTCAACCTGTGGAAGATTCTGGCCTTCGACATCTTCCATCGGAACAGGATCGCTTGGAGAAGGCATGGGTATATGGGCATAATCCTCGAGATCGAAATCGTTCTCGGAATCATATGCTCCAGCCATGTTTCGGCGAACCTCCGAATTTTAATTAGGACGCCTTGAGAAAGGCCCCACGGTGGGCGCCAGCTGTCGACGATTCGGATTCGGAGTCCTCAGCCGAACTTATGCAGAATTTATAACGGTGAGACCTTTCAAGATGACCCTTCGGGAAGGTATGCTGAACAATAGTGAACAGGAGCACAGAGAGTTTAGACAGGTTCGGGCCCTCGATGGTAGGAGTAAAAGCCCTACGTCCTGTTGAGATTTCACTAAGTGTGGTAAAAGGTTTACAAATGGAGGAAAAATCCTCACAGGCGAGGATTTTTCCTGTAAGAGTGTACAAAGATAAGCCAAAGAAGGCTTATTAAAATGCTATATGAGGTGTGCCGTAGACTTGGCTAACTTGGATGATTTTCCTCCCTCTTCATTGATGTTCCATGCCATCCTTTTGTACTGTTTGAAAGGGTGCCATGTAGAGGAAACTGCATCAAACGGTTGCATGGACGGTTGAATGCGGTTTTTTCGGAACTGCTCTTAACCTCCACGCAGGTTAAACACGTGTTATTCACGAATAACTGTATGTGTTAACCTTCTGACAGTTGATTCTCCACGTGTAGGAATCTTCGGGATACTTAGAATATCCTGTTGTACGGGCAACCGAAATAGATAGATCCCAAGTATCCTGATCGACAAATGTTCTGACCGCGGGATATTGGCTGACCGCGCAATATCCCGAATGTGTAGTTCGCGTATAGCATACGAACTTCTGACCGCGGAAGGCTTACGGATTTCTAACCGCTCAAGGCTTACGGTCTTCTGACCGCGCAAGGCTTACGGTCTGACCGCGTAAAGCTTGCGACCTGATCGCGTAAAGCTTGCGACCTCATAGTGATGCCCCTCAGAATAGCTTGAGTTCGCATCACCAGGTACATGTCTGGTTCGAATTTGTCTTGAACCAAAAGTTTAGTAGAAATGACCCGGGTGTCAATCTTCGTCACATGTTATCCTCAACTTTTCACTTGCCGCGGCGCTGCAAAGACTAGAACTATAGGAGATATAAGCTACACCGATGGAAACAGAGAGATAAGGACGTACGGTTGATTACCTTTAAAGTATAACCCTTCCTGGTGATCCATATGCACGTAACTGGTTTCGTCAGTGTCTTCAGTATCGACCTGTATGCCATCTCCAAATGGAGGAATCTCATCAAATTGATATTATTCCTCCTCGTCTACGACATTTTCAACTCCAGCAATCCTTCTCTTGCCATGAAGGACGACGTGCCACTTCTTATTGGCCGGGTTAGTGACATAAATAACCTGAATGGCTTGCTTTGCAAGTATGAATGGCTCATCTTTATAAGCAACTCGATCGAGATCCACAGAAGTGAAACCGTAACTGTCAACCTTCACACCCTGTGGGATTTGGACCCATCGGCATCGAAACAAGGGAATCTTGAACAGTACGTAATCAAGCTCCCAAATTTCTTCAATGAACCCATAGTACAAGTTCAATACACGTACTACCATTGTTGGGCCTGTCTCGCTGAACTACTCATGGAAAGCTTCTACGCTCACTCCACTATTTTGCACAGTGCTCTTTCGATCTTGAGCTTTCGTATAAAATGTGTACCCATTGATGTCGGATCCCTGCCATGTCTGTACAGTAAACGTGGGCCCTTTTGCCAACCATTTAAGATTCTCACTTGCGGACTCTCCAGTGATTCGCACTTTCATCCACGCATTGAATTGACTGTTATGTTGTCCCGTGATCCAAACCTCGGATCGGCGAGGATTGTCTTGTCGTAGCATCTCCTTGTGCTCGTCGATGTACGGAGAGACCTCCGTCATGAGTTGCAAGACCCAAAAATGAGCTTTCGAGTACATATCAAAATCAGGAATGCTGGCTCTCCGTCCAATAGTGCCAACACCATCAAGCCTCCCCTCGTGATGAGACACAGGAACTCCTATTGCTTCTGCCTCGGCCATGTAATTGACGCAGAACTCAACATCCTCTTCCGCTGCATAACCTTCGACAGTGCTACCCTCGGGCCGGGACCGATTCCTCACATAGGCCTTAAGTACACCCATGTACCTCTCGAATGGATACATATAACGTAGGAACACAGGTCCACATATCTTGATTTCTCTGACAAGGTGGACAGTGAGATGGACCATGATATCAAAAAACAATGGAGGAAAATACATCTCAAGCTAACAGAGAGTTCGAACCACCTCGCTCTGCAGAGAATCCAGTCCATCGGGATCAATGACCTTGCAAGAAATTGCATTGAAGAAAAAACACAGCCTCGTGATCGTCTCTCTGACCTTATGAAGCAGAATACTCCGGATGGCAACAAGAAGCATTTGTGTCATCAACACGTGACAATCATGAGACTTCATACCCAGCAATTTCAAATCGCCCATGGACACAAGCTTTTTCATATTTGCGGAGTAACCCGATGGAACTTTAACACCATAGAGACACTTACAAAGTTCTGTCCTCTCAGCCTTGCACAAAGTGTAGCATGCAGGGGGGAGATATATACGGCCTTTATCGTCCTCTCCCAGTGCTAGCTCGGGCCTGATTCTCATTTCGATCATGTCACGCCGCACATTGACGCCATCCTTTGTCTTCCCCGGAATGTTCAGCAATAGGTCGATTAAACTGTCGCAAACATTCTTCTCTATATGCATGACATCAATGCAATGACGAACCTCTAAATGCTCCCAATACGGTAAGTCCCAAAATATCGATCTCTTCTTCCAAGAGTTCTTCGTGTGGGGTTTCAATTTACAACCCATTCCAAAGACAACATCTATGTCCTTCACCCGTGAGTAAACATCTTTCCCACGCGTAGGCTTCGGGGCTGAACCATCTTCCTCGTGGCCATCAAATTCCCTCTTCCTCATACGATACGTGTCATTCTTTGGAAGAAACCTACGGTGACGCATGTACACTGTTTTCCTGCAATTCTTCAGCCACACGCTCTCAGTCTCATCTTCGCAGTGGGGGCAGGCTTTGGCTCCTTTCATACTATGGCCCGACAAATTTCCAAGGGTAGGGAAATCGTTGATGGTGCATAATATCATAGCACGTAGGATGAAGGTCTCTCGTTTGTATGTGCCCCATACCTGCACCCCTTCGTTCCACATTGTTAGGAGATTCTCTATCAATGGTGCTAGGTACACATCAATATCATTTCCGGGTTGTTTTGGTCCTGAGATAAGTAGGGACATCATGATGTACTTGCGCTTCATACACAACCAAGGAGGAAGGTTGTAGAGACACAAAAGAACCGGCCAAGTGCTATGCCGACTACTCATGTTACCAAAAGGATTAATTCCATTGGTACTCAACCCGAAACTTATATTCCTTAATTCTGCTCCGAAGTTAACAAATTCGCTGTCGATGTTTCTCCACTGCGAAGAATCAGCAGGGTGTCTCAGCTTTCCATCCTTCTTCCGGTCTTCCAAGTGCCAACGCAGTAATTTTTTCTCTTTACGGTTTGCAAACAAACGCTGCAAGCGGGGAATGACGAGCAAATACCACAACACCTTAGCAGGAGGTCCTTGCTTTATCTCAGCGCAGTCGCCGTCGTCGGTTCGGTCCTTACGCTTATAGCGGGATGCGCCGCACACCGGACAAACATGCATATCCTTGTAGTCGTTACGGTAAAGGATGCAATCATTAGGGCATGCGTGTATCCTTTCTACTTCCATTCCCAAAGGACACAACAACTTTTTCGCTTGGTAGGTGTTTTTTGGCAACTCGTTTCCTTCTGGGAGCATGTCCGCCAAAAGATCTAACAGTGCCGTGAAACTCTTGTCGGTCCAGCTGTTACTTGCCTTCAATTTTAACAGTTCAAGCACAGAGGCCAACTTTGTGTACTTCGACTTGCAACCAGGGAACAACGGCTTTTCTGAGTCCTCAATCAAGCGCTTGAATTTGCCAAACTCCCTTTCACTGTAATTTCCTTCCACATCACGCAACATGTCATCTAAATTGTCATCCTCTGGCAAATCCTCGTCGAAGTCATTGTTCGGATCCGACATGTCCTGTTCCTCAACCTGAATGGCACTTGTTTCTGCAGTTGGCTCTTCTCCATGGTGGACCCAACACGTGTACCCATTTTTGAAACCACGTCAGATCAAGTGGGCGACAATTTGAGATGAGTTGGTGAACATCTTAAGATTCTGGCAGTCTACACAAGGACAGTACATATATGGTAAACCCTTCTTCGCCATGTCTTGCTCAGCAACCTTTTGGAAATCAAAAACACCATTCATGTATTGCTCACCCACTCGGTTGTCATTATACATCCAGTCTCAGACCATCTGCAATTAATTAATGAAATTCATACACATGCTAATTAGCATTACTCTATGTACGGTCAACACGCAATAAATTATATAAATCTAGCTAGCTAGTGTTTGATGCGGAGTTTGCGGTATAAATAGTTAACTACTACTTGAACTGCAAGCAATTAGTTGGGGGCGTGGATAACACACATCATAAAGCAATTAAATAGCTGCAGTACAGGTCGAAAATGAGTTACAACCAGGATTTGCTACTGTAGCTTCCCCTCCCTCTCACTCTAATTTGATCAATCAATGGAGATTGATATTGATGATGAAATCAAGTAATGTGTATGCCTTGGGAGCAAGTAACAACCTTGGATCCTCAAATTTTTGCCCCCAAATGCTCCCCCGGCCTTTCGAGATTTCGCTCTTCCTTGCCCCAAATCTCTTCGAACTGGACAGTGTATGTCAAGCAAGAGTGTACGACTAGCTCAAAACATCCGCCAAAAGACCTTTTATACCAGGTTCAATACAGACGGTTCTATATAATACTGTCGGTAATATCGGTGCATTTTTGAAGAACAGAATATCACTGACGGGTTTCGCTTTATTGAACCGTCGGTAATATCGGTGCATTTTGTGTAGAACTATGACAGAAATATCACAGACGGTTATGAGCTCAAAACCAGCCGCTTTAATATCACAGTCGGTTTTTAATTAAGAACCGTCCGAAATAATTACAATATCACAGACGGTTCCGAGCTCAAAACCGTCCGCTTTACTATCACATCGGTTTTTACTTCAGAACCGTCTGTGATTATCACAGTCGGTTTTTACCTCAGAACCGTCTGTGATAATTATAAAATCAACACTCTGCTCTACTATCACAGACGGGGATAAGGTCCGAACCGTCTATAATATCCTGGATTGTTTGCAGTCGAACCGTTTGACTAGTGGTCAGTTGTTCCATTTGTTTTTCAAATTTGGTTCTATCTTATTTTCAATGTCAGTATTTAAAAAAATGAACGTTGAGACTATTTGGTTTTATCTTGTTTTTCATATTTGTTGTATATATATGTCTGTGGATGTTCAAAGAATTTTGAGACTATTACAGTCTGTCCTGAAATTAAAACCGTCTGTAATGTTACTATCAGAGACGGTTTTGAGTTAAAAACCATCTTGATTGCAGCAGTATTTTCTTGTTAACATTTTCACACAGAACATCATTTGGTGATTATCAGTTACATAATCAATCGAAAAGCCAGATATATAAGGAAAAGAAATTTCTTATTTCTTACAATCTTTGCATACATAAGGGATACAAGTGACCAAATTCGGGTCGACCTGTTCCAAAAGTAATTTATAAAGTTCTCCTAGGGACGTATTGGCATCAGTAGGATCTACACTGGCCACCCCAGGAGAACTACCAATGGCTCTAAGACTATCTACATCATCTCTCAGCAAAGGAGTGGATTTGGCATCAGTAGGATCATCCAAGAAATTAAAGCTGATGATACAACAAAGGTGGAGATGAAGCTGCAACTCATAGCACTCTGCCAAGTGCAGAATGGTAGAAGACATCCCTCAGAACGCTTCTCCAGTGCCTCTTTTTTTTTTGCAGAGTTCTGCACAAGTCTGCTTTCTCCTCCTGCACATGCATGGGTTAGTTTTGAAAGACATAACAACCAGCAAAGAGGGTGAAGATGATTGCCAAGCTTCGGAGTGGATTTGGACGTGGAAGTGTGTGCCTTACCCCAGAAAGTTGATCATCCAAGAAAAGCTGATGATACAAAGGTGTTGAAGAGGGGATATTGGAAGGATTGTTGTGGATCTCCAAAGGTGGAGTCGATGCAACTGGATGGGTTGCAAGGGGCAATGTGGCAACACAGGCCTCAGCACCCTCTAGAGTCTTCGCTGCGGCTCCACTGGAGGATCTTTCATCATTTCTAAGTCTCTTCTTTGGAGGGAGCATTTCCTCAGGCACTTGTGGATTTCGAACTGCATTTGTTTTGAGGTAATCAAGTCATAAAAGAAAGATCTACATTAGAGTTTCAGAGAGGACTTACTTTCTGAAGATCCTGATCGAGTTCATTCCTTATCTCTTCCTCATCACGCTCAATTTCAATAACCTCATTGTAATCTCGGCTCGCCATCAAGGTGGGAGTTGAGGGAATAAAGACAGGGATTGAGGAGCCTCACTATTTATAGAACCAGAAGGTGACGGCTCATATGCGCGGGTGCCACGAGTTTTAAAAAGCGCACTACTGGTTTTCAAGGTCAATAAATTCATGATAACATCTCGGGAGATAAACTACAACACGGCAAAGGAAGTTGAAGAGTCAAATTACATAATTCGATGCAAATTAAATTTGAAGTAAATAATTAAGTCTCTTCATCTGCGCAATTATTATGTGCGGTTATCAACAATTGCATGTAGAGAATTTGATGCGTGGGCACTGTTGGGACTATCACAGACGGTTGGGATATCAAACCGTCTACTTTAATATTACAGACGGTTCTCATGTCCAAACCGTCTGTAATATGACTATTACAGACGGTTCTGATGTCCGAACCATCTTTACTATGCCTGGAATATTGAACTGTTCAACTTCTACAAATACTTATTCCCTCCCTGGAGTTTTTCTTCTAGTTGAACCGCTCTACTTCTCGTTCTCCAAGAACGTGCGGGAAAATTGTAAAATTTACATAAGAACAAATTTTTTTCATCATTAATGAGAAACAATTTCCAAGTCAACGCTTCGTGTTCCCAGGCTAGTGCGCCGCGCAAACATCAGAAACGGAAAAGACACAAAACACTGTTGAGAATTTGAAGTGGAGAGCACTACTTGTTTTTAAGATCAATACCGTCATGATAACTTCTCGGGAGATAAATTGGAACACGGCAAAACAGTAGTGCCCACTTAGGAAGTTGAAGCGTCAGATTACATAATTCGATGCAAATTAAATTTGAAGTAAATAAATAAGTCTCTTCATCTGCGTAGTTATTATGTGCGGTTATCAACAATTGCATGTAGAGAATTCGATGCGTAGGCACTGTTGGGACTATCACAGACGGTTGGGAGATCAAAACTGTCTACTTTAATATTACAGACGGTTCTGATGTCCGAACCGTCTTTAATATGCCTGTGGAATATTGAACTGTTCGACTTCTACAAATACTTGTTCCCTCCCTGGAGTTCTGCTTCCAGTTGAACCGCTGAGAATTTGAAAGAAGTTGAGAATTTGAAGTGTCGATCACAGTCGGTCCTTACATAAAAACCGTCTATAATGTTACTATCACAGACGGTTTGGAGTTAAAAACCATCTGTGATATTGAAAGAAGTTGAGAATTCGACGCGGCGGACACTGTTGGGACTATCACAGTCGGGCCTTACATAAAAACCGTATGTAATGTGACTATCACAAACGTTTTTTACCTCAGAACCGTTAGTGATATTCAAAGCACGTTGATATATAACTCGAGGCGTTTGGCATGCCACAATACCATCCAGCCAAATAAGCCCAACTTCTATATTCTTTTTATATTATTTGCATGGGACCTGCGACTTCGATATTGTTTCTATATTATTTGAAGGGCTCCGATGGATTGCCCTCACAAGCCAAAGATCGCGATAGTCGTTCCTTGATCGCACACAGTGCACATACCTTTGTATGGTCGAATGTTCGCCAAAAGCTAAAGAAAGATAAAGAAAGAGGGAAGATAGCATGCAGTCCAAGAATGTGCTGGAAAATTGGAAAGTTGACATAAGAACAAAGTTTTCAATAATTTTTTTCATCACTTAAAAAAAAAGTAAAAATATAGAATGCTAGGTCAAGGAGTGGTATGAGCCGTGGCTGCATTTAGAATAAAGTCAGTTTGAGTTGCAGCCAGGACGCAGGACTCCTCCAGCGACAAGTTGTCCTTCTTAGGATCAACTACTACTGCGTCGAGAAGGCCTACGACCTCACTCAGCTTCGCGATGGTATCCTTCATAGTCAAACCGCAGCCAGCGATGGTCATATCCCTAGCATTGTCACCATCCGTCTTCATGCGCTGAATGCACTGGAAGAGATCGTCAAGGTCAAGCCGTAGTCGAGTGTGCTTCTCCGTAAGGAGCTTGTGCTCCTCCTGGAGGGCCCTCAGCTCGGCCTTGACTTTGCCAGTGTCTTCCACGGCTCCTCTTCCCTGTGCAAATCAACAGGTCAAGAATGTATTGAACAGGGATTAACAATATAGGAGAAAGTCCAAAAGATTGAGAGCTCTTACCGGGGAGGGTGAGGCTGACGATGCCATCGAGGATGCCATTGGCGCAGGGAAGCTAAGGAGTCAAACAGTCTGAGAATTATAAAAACTTGTAAAGTAAATGACAATTTTTCCACTGTCAATTTATAGAACTTCCAAAGCGATGCTTCGTGTTTTCCTAGGCGCCGCGCGCGAAGATCGGAGACAGAAATGAACATAGTTGAGAATTCGAAGCACCGGCACTTTTTCAGTCAGTTCAGACCTCAGAACCGTATGTGATAACTACACTATCACAGTCGGTTCTTAATTCACAACCGACTGTATATATCACAGTCGGTTCTAAGTTCCGAACCGTCTGTGATATTCTAGTTATCACAGACGGTTCTCAGCTGGGAACCGATTGTATCTATCACAGTCGGGTTTTAGGTTAGAACGGTCTGTGATAAGTAGACTATTACAGACGGTTTTGTATTCAGAACCGTCTGGTTTACTATCACAGTGGTTTTTGACATCAGATCCAACTATGATAACTGAACATATTCCCTCGACAAGCCTTCACAGACGGTTTTCCATTGAACAGTTCATAACCGTCTGTGATGTGCCGGCCTGGATGTCTGTTTCTGTGGTAGTGCCAGCTATATCCGATCTTGATTGGCCTTTCACCCCTAGCCACAAGTCATCCCCACCACATACACGGGATTAGTCCTCCAAGGCCTGTTAGAGCTCTCTTGAACCTGGTCATGTCTAGATCGATTGGTTTTGGGTCAAATAGGAAGAACATCAATCTTCTACCTCTGGAAAGCGCCTACACCTAATGGATTAAGCCGTTGTTCCCATTTCCTCGCTAACCCATCATGCAAAAGGTACGCCGTTAGAGTGAGTGCACTCGTGCTCTACTCCTTCAACTGATTGTTCACATCGGATCTCAGGTTCATGATAGAGATATGCTTTAGAGGCATTCATGGAGATGGTTGTATCACGGCATGTTTATGAATTTTTATTGCATTCCCTGAATAAAGTATCACTTTTATCGATCAATAAGTATGTGACTTGTTTATGGAACTCTTTATAATGATATATGAATTGTCTCAATTTACTATAGTCATTATCAGTGATACTTATTCTAAACATCCCTAATTTGTGCTATTACATGGAATAATAATACAAGATAAGTTAGCACGATCATTGATTGATAGTCAAGTTTCACAGACCATGGATATGAGATATAAGTCAATGTCGTGGACACATGTTGGAGAACATGTTGGTCAGATTGACCCAACTTAAGACACTGTTGAGAATTTATGTGTCATCAGTTTGTTTCTAATAGTTATTTTGGTTTATCTTTAGACCTGAGATCATCACGATTTCATGCATACCGAGTAGCATACCTTGGTGTCATTGACCGTTGCTCTTAACCTAGTCATAAAGGTGACCTACAGATATGTTATGAATCATGTGGTTGAAAGTGGATGGTCGAGATTGAATTTGCCCCTCTCATATCTTGAGAGAGATATCTTTGGGCTCCTTGATGTAATTGGACTAAGAAAGTGCATGGCCATGCCGAATATAGTTGAGAGTCAACTATGAATAAAGGTTAGCCCATTACAAGATCGAGAAAGGACCGAGCCATTCAAGGATCACAAATTTTTTACCTTGAGTTCGATCTGGTATCGTGAGGCAAAGAGATCCACAATAACTTGTATAGGTTCGTCGGATATGATCTTCGTGTACATGCGGGTAGTCATAATGTCTTGCTATCTAGGGACCGCTTATGGCCTATGATTCGGGAAGTTGTTTCCAGTCGCGGCCAAATATACACGAACTTACAGGGTCACACACCTAACGGGTTGGAGAATTAATTCGGATGGGATCCGAAACGGATCCCCTATTGGCAATGGGTTACCATTAGGATTAGGGTTCGCATTAGTGTAGGACTTATCTGCAAAGCCTTATAAAAGGAGGTGAGGTGGTCATGTAAAAGATATCTGATCTATTCAAGCCGCCACCACCATCCACGAGATAACCTTCAAAAAACCCTAGCTGTGTGTGTTGGTGCTAGCACACGAACACGCGGTGCTCCTTCCTCAGACGTGTGGACTTCTGTAGAGGTGTGGCTGCTACTACTGCACTCGTGGTCACGATCTAGTTGCGACATCAACTCTTCTTCCTCTGCTGTATTGTTGCATCCGCGTGTCTGGTAAACCTCTGATCTATGATTTCTTGTTTGCATGGTTCTTGGTTTTTCGGGTAAAGAATTTGGAAATTGTCACTAGAGTAGCAACTCGTTCTCCTACAGTTCTCTATTGCACTCCCCAATTGGGGTTCATTTCACCATAAAAGGCTCACTTCCATCATAGATGTACCAGACTTTGCCCTTCCTTTTTACTCATTTATGTCCTACGATTCCTTTTGGCCGTGGGAGTTAGGTGCACAGGATGCTGGGGTTCTATGTACTTTCGGAAAATTAGACCAGCCTGACTCGAGTCTCTATTACACTAGGTTTTCTTCCTTAAGCTTAAGGGGAAATTTTCTATCGTTAGAAGTTTTGATGAGGACATCACTAGCACAAGTAGCATTAGAGCTCGAACCGAGGAATATAAAGGACCAATCACTCGAGTGAAGGCCAAACAACTACATCAACAGGTGACTTTGTTCCTTAAAGAATTAATGTATGATGAGAATATGCTGCTACATAATAGCTCTTATTTAAGATTGATCAGGAATAGAGAGGGAGAGCATAACAGAAAGAACATAGCCACATATGGGACATATAACTTCATTGAATCTGGTTGTACACCTACTGAGTGGAAAGTGGATTTCCTAAGCTTTCCAACGAGCCCAAGATCACTCAATTCCGTCAAGGATTGCAACCGCTACAACCAGATGAATTTTGCTCGACATGCAGTTTGCCGACCAAACGACAGTCCAACTTCAAACAAACATAATTCTCAGCACAAATATCCAATTTGCTTGTGTAAGAACTTGTTGGAAAGGAGCTCGTCGGCGGAGGAGGGGCAGCTTCGAGAGAGTCTTCGGTGGAGTTCCCCCGGGAGGATCCCGCTTTTGCAGGCTTCGATCACTGTGGAGTCCGGGACGTGGGCCACTTTGCTTTTTACTTGGGCAAAGCGCTTGAAGAAGCTTCTGATGGTCTCCCCGATTCTCTGACGCACTGTGTATAGCTGTGAAGAATCCAGGGGACGTACGTAATTTCCCTGAAAGTTGGCGCAGAACTCCCACTTCAGCTACGAGAAAGACTTGATGGAGCCCGCCTTCAGATTGTAAAACCAGGAGCGGGCAATGCCGGTGAGGTAGAGGGGGAAGACGTTGCATTGGACGCTCTCGTCCCACCCCGCCGCGGAGATGGCTGTGGAGTAGATCTGCACGAACTCGTAAGGGTCCGCCTCGCCGTTATAATGCTCGATGTGCGGGGGACGGTAGGGCCGCGGCCATCGGATGCTGTGGAGTCTTCGACACAGAGGCTGGTTCGCCCCCTGCACTTCCCGGGGGGAGCCCCAGTCACTGTCTTCTTTAACGGGGGACGCCCCCTCGTTATCTGAGTCAGGTAGCGGCCCAAGAGGGCCGCCAGAGTGGTGGTGACGACGCTTCTCTTCCGGGCCGGGACTGATTTCCCGGACGTCCGGGCTTCCCTCCGGGGAGGATGGTTCTTCGGCTGGTCTCTTCCCCCGACCGGTGCGAGAGCGAGGCTCCCTGCGACAACGGCCGGGGGGAAGCTCTTCCCCGCGGCTGGGAGAATGCATTCGCTCGACCTCCCCTCTGGAGAAGCGGACCTGCTTCGCCGGGGGAGGGAGCTCCTGCACTGTAGCAGCCGGCCCGGAAGCTACCGGGGCCTGCCGGGGGGAGCCCTCTGCGACGGCCCCCGGGATCGGAAAGGGGGGAGCCCCTGCACCATCCGGAACCGGGGAGGGGGCGCCCGGGGCGGCGTTTAGATCCGAAGAGGGGGCCCCTGCGGCAACGACCGGGACCGGAAAGGGGGAAGCCCCTGCGACATCTGGAACCAGTGGGGGGTGAGCCCCCTCGGCGACGTCCGGGGTTGGGGAGCCAATGCGGGGGGAAATTCGCTGAGGCACGGGAGCTGCTCTGTTGACCGGCCCCGGTGCGGTAAACGCAACGCGAGGGGCGGGACTGGCTCCCGGCGTAGGAATAACCCCCGGCATGAAATGACCCCCCAGCCCCGGAAGCGGGCCGGGGACAGGGTACCCCCCTGGTGCCACGAAGGGCCCGGGCATGAAATAGCCTCCCGGCACCGGGACAGGCCCGGGTGCCGAGAAGTGTCCGGAAGTATATCCCGCGGGGGGAGGGAACCCCCCGGCGGGATCATACGGGGTAGACAGCCCCCCGGAGACCGGAGGGGCCGCCGGGTATCCCATAAACGGGGGCATGATCCCCGGATATGCGCGCGACGAAAATGTGGGGGCCGGGGGCCGCGCCAACACACTGAGGAGCTCGTCCATAGAGCGCTGGGCGCGGAGCTGGCCCTCCACGAGAGCCTCCAGCAGGGCATCCCGGGGAGCCGGGGGAGCCGTCGGGGGGAAACTCGTCCCGGCCGAGGTCCCCGCGGCCGCCGGGAGCGACCCGGAGGTGGAGGCACCTAGATTGAGAGGAAAGGTGGGAGGCGGTACCTGGGAATGGTCGCCTCCGGACGGAAGCGCCGGAACAGCAGTGTCCCGGAAAGGCGGCGCCAGGTCACCGGGACCGGCGTCACCGGGAAGGGCGCGGGCCCTTGTTCTCGGAGGAGCCATGGCGATTCGTCACGGGTCCCCACGGACGGCGCCACCTGTCGTGGTATTGCGAATACCCCGGCAGGTTTTGAGAGTGATCCTAGCGAAGATTACGCAGCGCGAGTTGACCGGATGACCGGTCCTCCCCCGCCGGACAAGCACAAAGAATGACACACGTGTTTATACAGGTTCGGGTCCCGGTGGGGGCCCTAGTCCTGTCGACGCGCTCCCGACCGGAGTCGGCTGGGGAGGCTCTCTCCGGGAGAGAGACTTCCGGAGCACGCCTGTGAGTTTTAGCTATTCCAATAAAATGAACCGATCCTTTACAACAGAGGGGTACAAGGGCTATTTATAACCCCCAAAAAGCAGCAAAAAACCTAAACTACCCCGGAAGCCACCGTCGGATTGAAGGGTAGGACCGTCCTTCTCCCGGTCAAACGTCTTGGATGCTTGACAGGTGGTCGCTGATTCCCGAGGCGTCCCTCGCGTGACCTGCACGTGATAAACAAACAGGGGTTTTACCTTTTAGGAGGGCGATGACGTCCGGGACCCCTTCCGGAGACCAGGGTCCCGGGAACCTAAAAGGCGGCGCCCGGGGCAGGCACCGGAGGCCACTGTCCCCGGGCGAATGGCGGCGCCCGGGACATACCCGGGGAGCACGGTCCCGGGAGCCAAATGGCGGCGCCCGGGGCAGGCACCGGAGGCCACTGTTCCCGGGCGAATGGCGGCGCCCGGGACATGCCCGGGGGGCACGGTCCCGGGGGCCAAATGGCGGCGCCCGGGGCAGGCACCGGAGGCCACTGTCCCCGGGCGAATGGCGGCGCCCGGGACATGCCCGGGGGGCACGGTCCCGGGGGCCAAATGGCGGCGCCCGGGGCAGGCACCGGAGGCCACTGTCCCCGGGCGAATGGCGGCGCCCGGGACATGCCCGGGGGGCACGGTCCCGGGGGCCAAATGGCGGCGCCCGGGGCAGGCACCGGAGGCCACTGTCCCCGGGCCAATGGCGGCGCCCGGGACATGCCCAGGGGGCACGGTCCCGGGGGCCAAATGGCGGCGCCCGGGGCAGGCACCGGAGGCCACTCTCCCCGGGCAAATGGCGCCACCCGGGGCAGGCACCCGCGGCCACTGTCCCCGGGCAAATGGCGGCGCCCGGGACATGCCCCGGAGGCACGGTCCCGGGAGCCTAAAAGGCGGCGCCCGGGGCAGGCACCGGAGGCCACTGTCCCCGGGCAATCATGAACTTACCTGGACTTGACAGCGTGGAGATTTCCCCCAACACTCAAGATCTCTTCTTGTGGTTTAGTGTTACCTGCATTGTTAGTTGCAATAAGGGCATATTCTTCTTCATCAATGTCACTAGCACTAGTATACTCACCATCCTCTCTCACAAGGAGGGAACGCTGACTTGGACAATGGTGTGACACATGCCCAAATCCCTTACAACGATAACATTCTATGTCGTGAGTACGTCCTGTGGAAGCAACAGAAGAAGCGCCCTTTGCGGGTGTGGCTGCCTCGATAGCATGTGAAGGAGTGGATGTAGTGGCAGTAGGCGGAGGCGCACGACCGAAAGCAGTGGATGGTGCCTTGGAATGCACCACCGGGGTCTGGCTTGAGGAAGAAGAGCCTCCAAAGTGTCCTCTTGTCTTGGGATGGCGTCCATGTACTTCCCTTTCAGCTTTACAGGCAAGATGAAACAAACCAGTGATAGTAGTGCAATCCTTATAATCAAGAATATCATGTATCTCACGATTGAGCCCTCCCAAGAACCTAGCCATCTTATCATCATTATTTTCTTCTAAGCCACAACGCAACATGCCAGTTTGTAATTCTTGATAATATTCCTCTACAGATTTTTCACCTTGGTTCAAACGTTGCAGCTTATTAAGCAAATCTCGAGCATAATAAGAAGGGACAAATCTAGATCGGTTTTAGTGCTTCCCAAGTTCTAGGTATATTTGGTTTTTTACAAGTTTCATGCCACCAAATGGATACAAAATAAGTGAATTCACTAGTAGAAGCACTAACTTTCCTATCCTCAAAGAAATTAAAGCATGCAAATTTTTGACCTACAGATAATTCCCAACTCAGGTAAACATCAGGATCATATCGACCAGCAAAAGGAGGTATGGAAAACTTGACTTTAGCTAGTGGATCATCATTTACCTCTCTTGGATTTCGATTGGGATTTGTAGCCATACCTTGGCGGTTGTGTCGAAGACAACGATGGGCACGGTCATTGTGGACATTGAAACCATCATTTGCCTCAGTATCAGCAATGTAGGTGTTCTCATACTCCTCGACCTCGTCTGCCCAGGAGTGGCGGTTATGCTGAATGGGAACCACATTGGATGCAGCGTTGGCCGCAAGTCCAGCAGCATCAACAGGAGGCGCATGTCTTGGGGTAGCAGCATGTAGTGCCCCCTCAAACTGATCCATTCTGTTGACGAGGTTGGAGATGCTCCGCTCAATGCGCTCCATCCTTTGCTCACTGTCTTGGGCAAGCTTGGTGAGGTTTGCGCCGATGTTGTTCAGCTTATTATTATTGTCCTCCACGTACTTGTTGAATTCTGATCTTAAGATGCACTCGTCATCCCCTTCGGTATTAGATCCTGCCATTATTAGTGGGACACAAAGGAAAACACAGAATATATGTGCATCCTACCAACTACTAGGATGTGGAGTGCTCACACGCTAGTGCTTGTACCAAGTTCTTACTCTTTCTTACCAGCCGCAACGAGGAAGGATTCAACCGGTGGCTGGTTCATGAGAAGCCAATTGAGACATGAGTTCAACGATTGCAAAGCCCTTTTCCTGGTTTGTTAGTAGGTGGAGCTTAGATAGGCTATTATATGTGTAGCAACAATTCAAGATCAATAATGCAAGATTGAAATTAGTCCAAAGTAATAGTCAATGTGCTGGAACTAGCCTAGACTCAGACCTAGCTCAAGCAAGCAACTAGCAACACAAAGGACTAGAACCTAAAGATGCACCACAGAAAATTCTCCTCTTTTGCTACACACATTTTTCTTGGCTAATTTTTTTTTGTGCGGCTCTTTTTTTTGTGCACTTGCCTTCTTCTTACTTCTTTTCCTTTTATGAACAGTGCGTCTTTTGTTGCACTTTGCCTTTTCTTTTGGGCTGCACAACTAGGATAGAAACATTGTTTAGCAATTTCGGACACCAAAATCTCTGAATGTGAAGATCTACCCAATAGAAAGGTTGTAGAGGATCTTTTTATCTTTCCAACAAGTACAAGAACATCAAAAACGTAGTTGGGAATCAAAAGATATGGCAATTTTACTGAAGCTGTCTCAGATTGAGCAATTTGAATCCGAATTGGACTAGAGTTTGAGAATTACACAACTAACTTTGCCCAAATTTTAGCATACTAAAAACAGCTGAATTTGAAGATTACCCCAACTAACGTTTTGTGGGATTTCTCACACCGATTCCAGAAAATATAAGTTTATCCCAATCCGAGTTCGGATGAAGGATTTATGATGAAAATACTGAAATAGATGTATTAGATTCAAACTCTACACAATCAACATTAACGGCCCAATATCTCATAGATAGAAGCCGAATCTGACTTCGTCCTCAATAGAAAGGTTATAGAGCACGATCTGATGTTTCCAGAAAGTATAAGAATGTGAAAATCCAAGTTCGTATGAAGAAGATAGGATGAAAACAAAGAACTGGACAGCGGCAGATTTGAATTGGACGCGACGACGAGGAGATCGACGTGCAATTTGACTCCGCGACTAGATGCAAGACTAAAACTGGACCAAGAATAAAAATAAAAAACAGAACTCAACAACTATGGACTAAAATTCAAAGATGTAAACAGACAAGAATGATGCAAGGCTAATGACGATGGTTTGGACAACAGAAAATAAATCTTTTTGGAGGGCAATTTTCTGGACTCTAGGTATGAAATCAATCTACTAAACTAAGATAAATTCTCACCAGTCAACCGGAAGCTCTGATACAAACTGATGCGCCAAAGGATGCCGATCTTCTGGTGAGAGGGTACGTTTGGTTGGATGGAACGTGACCTTGGCGAAGCGGCTACCAATCTAGACAGGC
This sequence comes from Pharus latifolius, assembly GCA_019359835.1. Lineage (NCBI taxonomy): Eukaryota > Viridiplantae > Streptophyta > Magnoliopsida > Poales > Poaceae > Pharus > Pharus latifolius. The sequence continues at coordinate 61,416,740 of CM033324.1, read as the reverse complement.
ATGGACGCCGGCAATCGTCAAACCACGATCACAATTTGTTATCAACCATGCCAAATATGGCTGACCTGACCACAAAGGTCGATTCCTGCGATGCAACCAAAGAAACACATCAAGAACAAGATAAAAGCAACTAAATTTGCTGGAATTAGATTAAGCTCACACAATTTGGGGTTCCGAGCTCGTTACTAATGATCCAGCCGATACAAAAGGAATCGAGGAAGTTTCACACGCACAGTGGATAACTAAACAAAACAAAACCCGAGCAAGAAGAAGGGTAGCGGCGGCCATAAATATAGCGGTGGCCAGAGGAGGGGCGCCGGCCACGATGGTACCCACACACACACAACCCTAGGAATACATGGGGTTTTGGCCCAAAGAAGAGGTGACGCAACACCTGGTAGTTTCTGTCCCATGGTGTATTTTGGCGATTCCCATCGTTACTAGAAAAATCGGTCAGTGGGACCAGAACCATTGGAAAAGTTAGGAGATAAGCTTTCTGTAGAGTGGTGAATTGTCAAAAACGGACTCGGACGCGAATGTTACGGAAGTTTGAAGTTGGATTGCTCCTGGACTGCCATTTCTGCGACTTGGGCTTCGACGGAGACTTGGGCTTGGAGTTGGACCTTCCTTGGGGCGTTGAGGCTTCTGGCATGAGGCTCTGGACTACTGATGAAGGCTTGAAAGGCACGGCTTGTTGAGTGAGGCCTCCATGCGTCGAAGAAGTAGTTGGGGAAGGAGCGGCGGTCGCAACCGTGTCAATGATGTCCTCATCACCATCTTTCGAAGGTAAATACACTACTACAGAAATGCAATCCACTAACCCATATCTTCTAACGGTTATAAGCAATCTGGGAAAAATCCGATAGGGTATGAAGACAGCTGTGGAGAAGAGGCTTTGTACTATCGGTTATGTTCTGGTGTACCATTAGTGAATAGCAAACAGTTATTACTATCGGTTATTACTGTGCCAACAGATATAATAGAGAAAATTGTACTATCGGTTTGTCTTTCGTAACTGATAGTGAAATTACGAAATTTTTACCATCGGTTACTACTGTACCAATCGATATAATAGAGTAAATTTTACTATCGGTTATATAAAACAAATCGATAGTAAAATGACGTCATATAAACTAATGGTTATGACAGTGGGGACCTTTAGAAGAGAGAAAAGTTTACTATCGGTTGTGGTTTTGAACCAATAGTAAAATTGCACAACTTATCTCGACCCCTACTCTGCATCCTCGATCATTTCTACTGTACGTGCATCCACGCTCCAAGGTAGAGTGATCTAGAGAAGCTAGCTGAGAGGTTGATAATTCGATCCCCCTCGGTATTGTCATCTTCTCATCACCTCTCTCTCTATCACTCTTTCACACTCTCCCTCTCTCTCTACCAATTCATTAAACTAGATGCATGTAGCTCCAAACTAGGAGGCTAGGTTGGCTAGCTAGCTATAGCTTGCTGAAGTTAAGCTAGGAATGATTTATGGCTTAAGTTAATAAGCTAGCTAGCTGGCTCTTCCAATTAATGCATCAAGTTAGGGTTTCACATATCCATTAATGTAATTAAGTAGCTTATACATATGGCCTAATTGATGATGTTTCATGCATGCATGCCCTGAGTCATTAATTATTTATTCAATTTGTCAATTTTGTGGAATAATTGTAGATGAACCAAGAATATTGGATGTATGGAATAAAACGTACTACTGTTGAGTATTTGGAGGGTGTGAAGTTGCTGAGCAAGAAAAGGCGAAGAAGGGAGAGAAAGATATGCATCGTCCTTGTATAGATTGTATGAACTTAAAGTGGTTCAGCAACTCTGGTCAGATTAGGAGTCATTTGATTCATCGTGGTTTTAACGCACACTATACCCGTTGGATATGGCATGGTGAAGATCTTGAGGAAACGAGCACCGCTACCACTCAGCAGTACTTGGAAGTGGATTCCAGTAATGATGATCATGAGAACATTCATAATGTTCATTCGGCTGTGCATGTAGATGACGACAATTTAGATGAAATGTTATGTGATGTAGAAGATTACAACGAAAACGATTTTGGTAAATTTAAGAAATTAATTGTTGATTCTGAGAAGCCTTTGTTCCCCATATGTGCAAAATTTACAAAGTTGTCTTCTGTGTTGAGATTATATAACTTGAAGGCAAACAACGGTTGGGGCGATAAGAGTTTCACGGCGCTATTAGATCTTTTAGCGGACATGCTTCCAGAGGGAATGAGTTGCCAAGATCGGTTTACCAGGCCAAAAAACTATTGTGTCCATTGGGAATGGAAATCGAAAGAATACATGCATGCCCAAATGATTGTGTTTTGTACCGTAACGAGTATGAGGATTTGCATGTTTGTCGAAGATGCGGTGCATCGCGGTATAAGCATGGGGACTGAATTTATCACAATGGATGTGATGAGGTAAAGAAAGGGCCTCCGGCCAAAACTGTGTGGTATTTACCTGTGATTCCTAGATTGAAACGGCTGTTTGCAAATCCGAAAGATGCGAAGTACTTGTGTTGGCATGTTGAAGGTCGGAATCAAGACGGAAAACTAAGACATCCAGCTAATTCTATTCAATGGAGAAACATTTACAGAACATTTGGTGAGTTTGGCGGCGAAGTAAGGAATATAAGGTTTGGGCTGAGTACGGATGGTATGAATCCACATGGAAATATGAGCAGTTGACATATCACTTGGCCGGTTCTTTTATGCATCTACAATCTTCCTCCTTGGTTATGTATAAAGCACAAGTACATCATGGTGTCATTACTAATTTCAGGACCCAGACAACCCGGGAATGATATTGACGTGTTTCTATCACCGTTAGTCGAGGACTTACATAAATTGTGGAGCGAAGGGGTGCGGGTGTGGGATGCACATAAGCGAGAGAATTTCATGTTGCGGGCCACGATATTTTGCACCATAAATGATTTCCCAGCCTACGAAAATTTGTCGAGGTATAGTACGAAAGGAGGCAAGGCTTGTCCTATTTGCTTGGATGAAACTGAAAGCATGTGTTTACCGAATTGCAGAAAAATAGTGTACATGGGTCACCGTAGATTCCTTTCGATGCATCACGCCTACCGTAAGAAGAGGAAGTCATTTAATGGGAAGCCTGAGAAAGGATCAGCCCCAGTGTTTGTGACTGGTAAGGAGCTTTACTTGCGCGTGAAGGACATCAAAGTTGAGTTTGGTAAATGTTCTAAACCTCCAAGAAAAAATGTTTGGAAGAAGAGATCGATTCTTTGGGATATGCCATATTGGGAAAACCTACAAGTTCGACATTGCATTAATTTCATGCACGTAGAGAAAAATCTTTGTGACAGTTTGATTGGTTTGTTGTTGAACATTCCGGGAAAGATGAAAGATGGCATCAACGTTCGCCATGACATGCTCGAAATGGGCATAAGGACTAAGCTTGCACCGTTGGAGAAGGGAAAGCTTACATACCTCCCCCGACCTACTATACTTTGTCAAAAAGAGAAAAAACAGAACTATGTCAGTGCCTATATGGTGTCAAAGTTCCATGCGGATATTCTGCGAACTTGAAAAAACTTGTGTCCATGAAAGACTTGAAACTGGTTGGTATGAAGTCCCATGATTGTTATGTGCTGATGTCACAAATGCTTCCCATTGCTATTAGAGGCAATCTCCCAGTCAAAGTCAGAGAGATAATTACAAAGCTATGTTATTTCTTCAACACAATATCTGGCAAGGTAAGTGTGTACTCCTAGCAAGTTAATTAGCTCCATTCATGGAACTTGCCAGATTTTTTGGATATGAATATTTGTACAACTGTGTCCTTGTAGGTAATTGATCTGGATGGACTGGATGATTTGCAACGCGATGTGACTACAACTCTTTGTCAGCTGGAGATGTATTTCCCTCCATCTTTTTTTGATGTTATGGTCCATCTAATTGTTTACCTTGTCAGAGAAATTAAGTTTTGTGGACCCGTGTTCCTGCGCTACATGTATCCATTTGAGAGATTTGTGGGTATCTTGAAGGGATATGTAAGGAATCGACATCGGCCTGAGGGTAGTATCATTGAAGGTTATGCTGCCGAGGAGGTGATTGAATTTTGCACCAACTATATGGCCGGGGTTGACCCAATTGGCATTCCTACATCCCGGCATGAGGACAGGCTTCAGGGCATTGAAACGATTGGATTCAAAGCAGTCGTCCCCTCTAGTGATCTGTATGCAAAAACCCATTTTTGGGTCTTACAGCACATGATGGAGGTTGAGCCATACATACACCAGCACAAGGAAATGTTACAAAAACAAAATCCTTCGAAGCCAGAGATTTGGGTCACCAGAGAACATAACAGGAAGTTTGCTAGGTGGTTCGAAAATAGAGTCATGCGAGCTTCTGAGGGCAACATAGATGAAGTTGTTATATGGTTGGCCAGAGGGCCTAGATTTACTGTAGGGACTTGGCAGGGGTATGACATCAACAACTATTCATTTTACACAAGAATTCAGGATGAGAAGAGTACTATGCAATGTAGTGGAGTGACACTACTTGCTATTTCAGAGGATGCCAGAGCAGTAAGGGCACTCAACTCATATTACGGTGTTATTGAGGAAATATGGGAGCTCGATTACGTATTACTTAAGATTCCTTTATTTCGATGCCAATGGGTCGAAATTCCTCGAGGTGTTAAAGGCGACAATTATGGGTTTACTCTCATCGATCCCAGTAGAGTCGCACACCAAGACGATCCATTTATACTTGCTGAGCAAGCCACATAGGTGTTCTACATCGCTGACCCGGCCAATCCAAAGTTGCACGTTGTCCTTCACAGTAAGAGACGTATTGTTGGGGTCGAAGACGTTGTGGATGTGAAGAGTATAATCAGTTTGACGAACTACCTCCATTTTTAGATGGAATTCTTCAATCTATCCCTACCGAAGATATTGACGAAACAAGTTACCTGCGAGATAACCACGAAGAAGGATTATGGGTGGACAACCATTCTTGACTAATTTGCAATATGTAAGTGACGTATATTGCTTGGAGCTTTAATTGAGGAATTAATATAAATACTGATCATGTTGTGAAAATTGTGATTACTGTGGTTATGCACCCAGTCATGTGCTTGTTCATTGTCAAATCATTTTTCAAAAATTCTTTGGGAAAACATACGTGAGGCATTGAGAATCATTTCTGCAAATTTTTATTTCAGTTGGACTTGATTTGAGTAATAATTGATTCTTTTCACAAATCAATATGAAAACTGCAAAGTTTAGATTCCTCGTGGTTTTTGGTTGATTTGTCATTTTCATATCTCCATCTTGATTGGCTATTCAAAGAAAGTTTCTATATGCATGACTCTTTTTGGTCCATGATTGGTCTTCACTGTTAATTTATTTCGAAATTATTGGAAGTCAATTGCATGGATTTTCAAGTGTCTTTACAAGTGCAAAATGATTTACTGAAACACATATGTAATTGTTCTTAGGAAAAAACCCTAAGTACTAGTGCCATTGTATTGTACTATCGGTTTTAATTGCCAAACCGATAGGTAATTGATAACTTATATCAATTTCCTTTTTCCAACCGATTGTACTAGACTGCCATTGTGTTGTTTATGCATGATTCTTTATCTTCCATGACTAGTCATTACTGTTAATTTACTATCTGTTTATATTAACAATCTGATAGGAATTTTAATATCTGATATCGGTTACTTAATTTTAAATGATAGGAATATCAATACTCTGATATCGGTTACTTTTCTATCAGTTTTAGTTGCAAACCGATAGCAACCTTAGTGTCTTATTTTCTTATTTTTAACCGATAGTACATACCTCTATACTAGGTTAAACTCACGGGATTTTCCCTCTAGTCCAACTGAACACATTTCCAAATAATTGTGTACTCGCGTGCGGAAAACCCTAGCCTCCCCGACGTTCCCTTTTTCACTCTTGCACCACCATTGCCGCTAGCATTTGGGTTCTCCACCACCGCCGGCCACTACATCGCGCCATCGTAGGCCATTCCACGAACTGTAAATGTTCTTGACCAACCCGATTAGAATTGATCTTGCCGCTCGCGTCAATTTCTTAAATTGACATCGAATTGTTCATATGTGATTCAATATATAACAAATATATAACTAGATGAAAAGTGCATGAATTACAAACTTGATAGATATGAGAATTACAGAGTTGATGAACATCAATAAGAATATTTCGTTACATAGTCGTCCACTATCGGTTTTAATTGTCGAACCGATAGGAAAATCATATCTTTGAGTGCACGATCCCTATATCGGTTGCTTATTTTGAACCGATAGTACAAGACCCTAATCAGCCACAAAACCATGAGAAGTCTGAATTTTCTGTTAATTATTTCTCATTTTCTAATTGTCATATGAAATTTTGGTTCATTTAAATTTCCTAAAAAATTCTTTATTTTTCTTGGCTATGACATTAGATATGCTTAGAGTATTAAGAGATTTGCCTAAATGTTAAAGATTGACTTATTTAGTTTGTGATGAGCTAATAAGACATTGATGCTTATAAAAACTTATAAAAAACTTGCAAAACAATGATCAATAATTCCCCAGGCTCAATCCTACCATTGATGCTTGATCTAAAACCTATCTACTTCTGAACTGCACCATCGATTATATGGGTTTTGCATAAAGAAAAATTTATGCATAGTGTTGCTCATTACAGTGGTGCATTCATGGGCGCCCCTCCTGCAGGGAGACTAGCATAGTTTGCACTGCTAATCTTATCTATTATCCAATTTTGTGTAAAAAGTAGTGGCTCTTTCTTATTTTTCTTAGGTACTCTGTAGCATGCTGGGAGTTTTTGTTGTATGAACTTTAACCTAGTATACCCCTTTTTCTTTCAATGAAAATATGCAGTTCTACTGCATGTTCTAAAAAAATTTCTATTATCCAATATATGCAAGTATGGCTTTGTGAAAGAGCCAAATGATTTCGGGTCAAAGCAAGTTTTCCGGTGAGATTCAAACACCCATAAGTTTCAAATTGAAACTCTTTTGTGAAAGTTTTCAATTTCGAACATCTTCGGGGTAATAATATCTAGGACTTTTGTAAAACAAGTTTTGGCACAATTCAAATTGATTTTGATTAGCACTCGAAACTGATTTGGTTAAAAAACAAGATAGTCAAAAGTCTCTAAAAACCTTTTAAATAAATTTTGAAGACCATTGTGATAGGAATTGATGATTTTTAGCCTTTTGAATGAAATTTGACATTTCAACAAAAAGAGGTGGTTCATCATTGCCATTCCATTTTAGTTATGAACTTTGTCATGTACCTTTCTTCACATCAATTGATGGTTTGTTCATTGAATTTTAGGTAAAACCATGTCGGCATATTCCTCGTTTGATAGTAGTGATTCAAGGAGGGCCAACGTAGATGACGCTGCTTCGTCCCAGCGCAAAAGGAAGGCGTGAGGCACGACGATGTTGTGCTGTTTGGCCAAACGCAGGGATCTTTCAGGTGAGTTCAACCAGTTCGGGAGACCGATTGGGAAGAACGCCGTCCAGTACGCTGCCTATGTTGGTTTGTTGGCAAAGGAAAGGGTGAAGATCACCGTCCAGAGCTGGAAGGACGTTAAGGCCGATGAGAGGGATAGGCTGTGGGCGGAAGTGAAGATAAAATTAATCAAAATCCCTGAACTCTTGAGTAATCACATTCCCTTGGTTTATCCCAGAGATTAAGTAAGTCCTGCTTATATGCACCATTTGATACAGGCCAAGTGAAACATCTCCAACGATGGTCCCAAGATAGCTTGCTTGAAGGACATGAACAACACATGGAAAATCTTCAAGAGCGTCCTCGTCAGTACCTTCCTCACTAAAGGCAAATCTCCATGCGAGAAGTACCCTTTCATAACGGAGGAGGTATGGGAGCAATTCACCCAATAGAAGGGGACCCCTGAGTTCAAGGTATGTATGCTTCCTTTGATTGGTTACACCATTGTATGGAGTAACCAACGGTGCATTAATTTTCTTGTTTCTGGTACGAAGGCCCTTAGCGAGAAGAACAAGGCAATCCAGAGGAGGAACGACCACGCGCACCGGCTCGGCTCTCACGGCTATGCGGGGAAGGAGGAGCAGTGGAAGAAGGCTAAAGACTAGGCGTCAAATTTTGTCGACTCCCCTGACCTGCCGCTCTCCGAGATCCGCGATGCAAGCGCTGGTGGCTGGCCCGAGGGACCGTGTCGTCCACAGGGACTGTGAAGTTCCCAAACCCTAGGGACGTCGAGGTCGTGCAGCAAATCGTAAGTTGGCTAACTTCCTGGTTGGAATCATAGAGTGTGGTAGAAAAAACTATGATCACTCGTGTGTGCACAAGTTTGTATATATTTTTTCCTCATAATGTAGAGCTTTCAATGTAACAAATCTCTTGCTCGAAGGAGGCGACTCAGGGATTGTTCACTCCCCATAGGGAGAACAACATCCTAACCCGGGCTCTAGGGAACAAGGAGCATCCAGGGCAGACGCGAACTATGGGGTGCCATGGAAGGAAGGCTTCTCGGAGCCCGGGCAAAAGGCGAAGAAGGCTCGCAGCTGGAAGGAAAGGGAATCGCAGCTGTCTGAGAAGATATGGTTAGATGTGACTGCACAATTCGCGGACATGTCCGCTGAACTGAACGAGAAGTATGAACACCTCAACCGAATTGTGTAGTCCAAGGGTTTAGATCCAGTTGCCGAGGTCGACGCTGGTAGGCCGAGTAGTTGCGGCTCGAAGGTTCATGTGGATCCGGTGGACCTGATTGAGGTATTGCAACTCTTGAGCTATATATATATGCAGTTCAGTTGATGCCACTCCCGTTACGTTAGAACTGTTTCGCTAACTTGTTATAATTGTTGCAAATTGCAGAAGCCGGAGAGCTGTAGCCTATTGATCTACTGTCGCACCCCGAACAGGGTACCACGACTACTCCCGTGAAGACCTAGCTCGCTACAGCTGGCCTCATACATACATACCACTGACTTCCCAGGATAAGTCAAGCATAGGAGTTCATTGCAGCAGAGTAACTTACAAAATATCATTCATAAACAGTATGGCCTGCTGGCCTGGTACAACAAAAGAGTAATACAATGCCTTCACGGCACAAATGGTCTAAATAAAACAAAAAGACAACTACTCGGCGGAAGCTAGGCGAAACCCCCACAGTCGTAAGAAGTTGACAGCAGAACAAAACACATCAAGGCTCTGGCAGAATTGGCTCTCCTCCTTCTGGATCCATGAAATCTTCCAAGCCTTCATCTTGGTCATGAAGCACTCCATCTATTGTTGAAAAGTTGCAAGGGTGAGCACTTACGTACTCAGCAAGTCATAGGTAAGAGTAGAGATACTTATAGTAGAGATGACATGCTCCTATGCTATTGAGGGAAAAGAGGTAAGAGGGTTTTCCAAAAATACTTTTCTTCCAAGCTTTTCAAATCTCGTGCTCATGGCAGCATTTCATATACTTAGGGCACAATCCACGTGCCTCTCAGCTATTATATGATCACTAGATTATGGTACTACCGCGACACGTCAACACATGACAGCCTACGGCAGCACCCCTTATCATGACAACACATGTCATTTGGGTAATCTTGACTTAACAAATTTTAATTTATAAAACAATACTTGTGTCACACCCCATGGATTTAATCCACCGCGGCATACTCCTAAAACTCGGGAGCACGAAGTATTCGAATACATTTTTAACTCTACAGAGGGGTACCAATTTACCCGCAAGATATATCCACTTTCATGCCCTTCCTATCACAAGGATTGGACCCCTGACTCACTTCATACTATGAGTGGCAAGGTGGAGATAACAAGAACTTTTGCCATGTTTCACACACAATTCACCCCAGACCCCGTGGTTTTCTTCACGCAAACCACAGTTGTGGCGGGGTTACACAACCCCCACTAAATTGGCATCTTCCCCTCAGGGTCAGTGTGCATTATCACATCCTGTGATATGTGTTGGAGCGCACCCCGTGTAAATCATGAATTTGTCATATAGGGGTTCCATGTGTGATCCACATACTACTTGTTCAGGCCTGTCCCATACCAGGCTTGCGGTTGGCACGTTAATCATGCCACTAGACGCACAACACAAGGTTCTAGGTCCTTATATGCCAGTGACCAGATCATACCACAAACCATGCACCTTTAGTGCCTGCACATCCTTTGCAGTTAAGCACCTCCAGTGCTACCACCATCCCATACCGAAATTCTGGTCACGGCTAAGGATTTTATTTCATGAATATAAATTTATATACATATACTAGTTATGGCTCTCTACCATATTTCACATTTTCTCAGGCATCTAGCCTAGTACTGCCAAATCATTCTTTTCTCAACACATGCAATACTACTTTATAAATCAAGGTAATATCTTAACAATTCTTAAAATATAGGTTCAAGATGTTCAAGAATATGACTTGCCTTCCGCGTTGTAAGAAACATCAGTTGATGTCGGGTCGGCGACGAAGTTTTCGAACTCATACTCTTGCTCTGAACAAGGATCAAACAAGCAAACAGGCATTACAATCAATCCTACTCTTACTAATCCACTATATGTGATAATGCAAGGTGAAAGCGTCTCGGCGATACAAGATTTGGGGTTCTGGGAAGCGATTAGGGTTAACTATGGAACCCAGGGTCAAGATTAGTTGTCAAAGGTTTACAAGGTTCCAAATGTTCCAAAATATCAGAATAATATCAAGGCTGCGACTGGTTAGCCCAAAAACAGCGAACGTCTTTAGGTCGACATTCAGTTCAAGGCATCGACATAGGGTCGATGGATGATAGAGGGCTCAACTCAAGTTGTGACAGTAGGATAAAATGTAGATCACAACATCAGAGTCTAAGGGACAAAGTTATGTTCAGAATGCATGGCTGGAAGTAGGTGAAAAGCCTCAATGCCACTGGCTGACATAGGCTGACAAGGGCTGACAATGCCCAAGAATGGCATTGACATGGTTTGAATAGTTCCTAGTGGCCAAAATGGGTTTTGATTCAAGAATATGGTGCACAAAGTAGTGAGGCAACTGTTTGACAAGGTAGTTTTTGTTTTTCATGACCAGAGGTGGGTGAACAGGGCTAATGCCACTGACTAGCATAGTTTGGCATAGAGTTGACATGGCCAGAAACTAGGGTTTGCCATAACTTTTGATCTAGGGCTCTAAATGATGCACCACTCTGTCTGATAAGTAGGCCTTGCTAGCAGAAAGAAATGTCTCAACAGGTTCTAGGGCAGGAGATGGCCGGAAAGGGATGAAAACCGGCGATGAAATTGACTGGCCTGGAGCACCTACAATATGAACAGTACATCAACTAGGGCATAGCTATAACTTCTGTTCTAGGCCGAATTAGAAGTCGTGATAGTAGACAAAAATGTTCAGGAGGGTGAAAAACATCTAGATGGCAAAGTTTCGGGAGCTGGATCGGCTGGATTTGGAAGATACTGGCTGGAGAAAAGATGAACTCAAATCTGATTTGGGCATTTCTGATTTAAAGTGATTGAGCTTAATTCCTTGCTTGCATATGGTCCGCAAGGTACTAGAAATGCACTGGTGAAGTTGGATTAACAGATTACCCAACAGAGAAGCTTAATCAGCAAGCACAGTGAACATGCAAAGTTGCAAGTTGGGGTTTTTCATATTTCAGCAGATCTGTCGATTTTGGTTGCTTAGGGATGTTAAGCAAGGTCTAGTGAGCATATTTGATTACTAGCTCGAAGGTTGAATCGATCTGGTTGAGGACTAATTGCTCGCCGGAGCTACTGGAGTAAAACTGAAATCGCCGGCGACTGAAGATATTTAAACTAAATTCCAAGCTTGAGAAGTATGAGGGAGATGAGAGAAGCTCACTGGGCGTGTTGGATCGAAGGAGGCAGTGGAGAAGCTTGGCACCGTGCTCCTTCTTTGCTGCTCACCGGAGAAGAAGAAGGCACAGTGAAGTGTGGCGATTTCTAGTGCTCTGGAGTGTAAGAAGTAAGGCTAAGCTCTGGTGGGTTTATATAGGCGTGGCTGGAGGCTCTCAACGGTTGGAAATGCTCGGGGAGTTGAAGCCGGTAAGGAAGTGACTGGATCGCGACTTCACGGCGTGCCGGTGATGGAATGATAGGATGCAAGCGGCCGTGAGGACTTTTGCAGCTGGAGTTACAGTGAACTGACGGCGAACTGATGGCTGGGCACGGCGAGGTCTCCACATGGCACAAAGTTCCTGCGTCGACCGTTGCTGGTGCCGTACAATGGGAAGAAATCAACTGGCGGTGATTCACGCTGGAGAAGATCCACAGTGGCATATGGCGAGCACACACGCGGCGTCGAGGCACTGGCGAAGATGGCGACCACGGGCTGGCTTCAACGACGACGTGGCTACTGCAGCAGTGCAGCAGGTCGAAGCAAACACGAGCACAGCAGTGGCGAGGTCGAAGATCCCGTGCTTGTGCACTGGATCCAGGTCGTGGTCGATTGTAACAGGTGCGGTCGAAAACAGCAGAGCTGGTCGATTGCGTTGGCTCTGGTCGGTTGCACTAGTTGTGGTCGTGAACAGAAGGTGTGGTCGAACCAGGGACTGAATTGTGATAGTTTCAGTTGAAATCTGGAATGATTTGTAATTATGATCTTAGAGATGATTAATTTGGGATTTAATTGCATGGTTGAGTATAATATTTCTATTAATACTCATTTAGCACAAATTTGGAGAAAGTTTGATAAGATCTGAGGGATTTCACCTATTTTTGAAAATAGGGTAAAATTAGGGTAAAATAGATTTGGATTTTGTCGATCTCGAATTCTGGTAATTGGAGTGAGATTTAGAAGTCTGATCAGAAGGGAAATCTGTATCAAATAGCATTTGGGAGGTGTTCCTTGAAGAAATTCTGGATTTGGAGTTGATTTGTAGATATTAGCCTTTTAAGGCTTCCAGGTAAACAGAAAAGGACTTATTCGCAATAAAATTTGGACTAATCTACGAAAAGTGTTTAGATGGAACAATCTGGTTCCCAACTTTTTGGGGTACGTTGAGGATATATCTAGGAGCATATTCCAAAAGAGAATTGAGTCTGGATAGGGTTAAATCATGATAACTCAGTTATCTGGAAACTGGGGTACTTAGGGTAAATCTGAATTTCCTGTTTTCGAAAACAGAAAGAGACTTAGATATTGGGAGTTAGCGTCAGAATTCGATCTGGCTCCTGAAGACTTTTATCTTCAGGGTAACTGGTAGGTCAAATCTGGATGGGCAGATCTTAATTTGGATCTAGAGAATAGATTTGGAGATTTTTAAGGTTTGAGAGAGATTAGGGTTCAGCTGATCTGGCTACAACTACAGAGATACATGCATGCAGGATTTTTATGCAAAAAATTTTCACCCCCAAAACCAGGGTGTTACATCTACATAGGCGACGACCCTGTAGTGGTTGCACACGGGGTCGTATATCAGTCTTGGGAGGATGTCCAGATCCGCTGCGTACCTCTGAAGCCTGGGTTTGCAAAGGTACAGGTGGACATCGCCCTCCCGGGTTACAGTGCTTTTCCGTTGCCCGTCCCAACGGACGAAATTCAGACAATTGACGAGGCATTGGGCTCATACATACAGTGGCCCAAGAACAGTGTTAGACTACAGAACGTAAACCCTACCCATTCTTTCTTACAACTCAGTTAATATACTCAATTTGCAAAATCTAACTTACGCTTTCGTAACTTAAAGTGGACGATGGATGCCAGTGCACTTCCTGAGGACCGGCCCCACCCCCAGCACAACACATGACCGAGCTCCTTCGGCCCCCATGCCTCCTCCGACGGCCTCGAACCCACCCAAATGATGCACGCCTCCACAGAAAGCCCCTTCGCCATCAAATGAGGCCGGCGGCACCGCCCCCCAACCTTCGAAGGTATACACTCACTCCCTGGCCAAAGGCAAGGTGAAACAAAGCCAGCCGGGTACGTTCAAGAACGGGTTCCCACTTGTGTCGGAGTACCTTCTACTCAATATGGATCAAACAGCTAGAAGTCTCCACGAGTGGTACCTGATCCGGTCTAGGTGTCACATCAACTTCTTAGTCACTTCAAGATAGGTCATTTTCACTGTGAGGCCGGGAGCATATCGATGGCCTACGAGGATTTGTTCGACCTCTTCAACTGGCAGGAGCTTGATATGTCCATCATATGGACTGGAGTCTTGTGAGTTTGCTGATCCTATACATATGTTGTTGCAGTTCATTTCATAAATCTAATCACTTTGTATGCACTACTTACTAATGTTTACTTTGCATCCAGGTGCATGTATAGGCTGACGTCGATGAGGGCATGTGACAGGGTGGGTTTCCTCGACCCAGACAAAATAAGCCTCACGATGTTAGAGCATGACCAAGCACATGCGGAGGAATACATATCAAGGGCACTACTGGCGCAGTAGGACCGGGAGTTCATTCTTGCGCCGTACCACCAATGGTTAGTGCATTTCCTACTAATTTAACTCATTCTTGTATGTTACACCTAACATATACATGAAACGGTTCACTTTTATATACAATGTAGGGCCCACTGGGTCCTCGTAATCATTTGCCCATGGATGAATGAGGTCTATTACCTCAATTCGATGAGCGACAAGGTAGCGCATGTTTTCACCCTCACGTGGCACATAGATGCGTAAGTAACAGAGCTGATTTAAATTTTGCTGTGACTAGCTAATTAATGATAACATATTAACCGGCAATGCTAAATTAAATACAGGGCTTTAAAAATTATGTTACTGCTGGAGGGAGGCATCACGTGTCGAAGGGCACAACAATTTCTTGGAAAGAATATGACGTAATTAATTATACGGATGGAACTACTCATGATGAGTCTTTTAATTTATGCCTAATTAGTTCTTTCGAGTTAATGTGGGTTTATGTCTTTGCATATGCAATTATCCCAGTGCCATCAGCAACCACAATCGTGGGAATATGGGTTCTTTGTCATGAGGTTTATGTATGACTTGATTAGGACAAACTTTGCCCAATTCCCTAAGGTAAGCATTTTTCCTGACTCAAAGTCGAATATTGGATGTGACGTACATTCCTAACTTCACACACGCATGCAGAGCGCCATGTTGAAAGACCAATACGTGTTGCCTCAGCTAAATGAGCTGCGACAAATTTGGGCTCAATATGTGATGGATGAAGTGGCTATCAACAATCGATCGTAAATGACTTGTACATGTAATATACATTGAATGTGTTAATTGGTGTATGTGTATATTTCTATTGGTGTATTTGTGAATAAACTCAATATGTGAATAATTAGATTCAATTTGTTCAATGCATGTGTGTATCTTAGTATTAGTGTATTTGTGAATAAATTCAATCTCTGAATAATTAGATTCAATCTGTCCAATGTGTGTATCTCTGTATTACTATATCTATTAATGATCCTTTGTAATACTATTGGTTCATATCCTACAACCTATAGAAGAAAGTTTCTAGTATTAACCGTGTCGAGTACCTAACTGATATAAAAAACTATACAATACTATCGGTTTCCAGTGTATCACCATTACAAGAAATCTAACATCACTATCGGTTGAGTTCACTGAGCCGATAGAAGAAATTATCATTCGCATTAGTGAATATTGGAAATGAAGGTACTTTATTATCGGTTTGCAACCGATAGAGTTGTGCTACGTTTCTTCTATCATACCGATCACTCGTGATAAGAGAACCAATAGTAGAGGCGATTTTAAACCGATAGTGAAAAGCAATTATGTAGTAGTGATATGATCCTGATGGATACCTCAGTTGGGAATTACTTGTTGATCAAAAATTTGCATGCCATGATTTCCCTGAGGATAGAAGAGTTAGGACTGCTACTAGTGAATTCACTGATTTTGCTTCTGTTTGGTGGAGAGAGCATTGCCGCATTCATTCAAATAATATACCCACCACTTGGGAAGCATTAAAGCGGATCATGAGACATAGATTTGTTCCCTCATATTATGCTAGAGATTTATTAAATAAATTGCAGTGCCTACGCCAAGGTACTAGTTCAGTGGAGGAATACTATCAAGAATTACAAATTGGCATGTTGCGTTGTAGTTTAATTGAGAAAGAGGAAGCTTCTATGGCTCTTTTCTTAGGTGGTTTACATCAAGAAATCGAGGACATTCTAGATTATAAGGATTATAATTCAATGACTCGTTTATTCCATCTTGCTTGTAAAGATGAACGTGAAGTGCAAGGACGACACTCAAGGGTGAAAGCTAACCTTTTTGCAGGTCGCACTACTTCGTGGACGTCTCACACCTCTGCTGTTCCGTCTGGCCGCGCGTGTTAATAATTCGTGAGGATGGTGAGTACGATTCAGCAAGCGATTTTGATGAAGAAACCTATCCTTTGCTTGCTGAACATGAAGATGGCGACCCAATTTCAGAACATGAAGAAGAGCATGTGAGCGCCGGTGATGCTGACTAATATTTGAGTATTATTGCACAATGTGTGCTTAGTGCTCAGATTGCTCGTGCCGAGCAAAGTTAGTGCCACAACTTGTTTCAAATTAAAGGCGTCGTCAAGGAGCGATCAGTTCGTATAATCATTGATGGTGGGAGTTGTAATAATCTAGCCAGCTTGGAGATGGTGGAGAAGCTAGCAATCTCCACTAGACCGCGTTCTCACCCCTACTACATTCAATGGTTCAACAACTGCGGCAAGATTAAGGTAACTCGTATGGTGAGAGTACATTTCGCTTTAGGTTCTTATCATGATTATGTTGATTGCGATGTCGTGCCTATGTAGCCATGCTCTATGTTATTAGGTAGACCATGGCAATATGATAAAGATTGTTTGCATCATGGTAGAATAAATCAATAGTCTCTCATGCATAACGGAAAGAAGATTGTGTTGCATCCTATGACCCCTGAACAAATTTTCAAAGATGATCTTGCTAGAGCTAGCAGAAATAAAAATCAGGAACTCCCTAAATCTGAAAATCAGATTGTAGCAAGTGAGTTGGAGCAATTTCATAACAAGAATAAAATTGAACCGAGTCTTTCTAAGGAAATAAAATTAAAGGGTTCCAGCTTCTTTGCAACTAAATCTGAAATTTCTGCTTAGATGTGAGCAATTCTATTTGTTATAGCTTGATATGCAAAGAAGCATTGTTTTCACTCGAGGATATTCCATCTTCTTTGCCTCCGGCTGTTACTAACATTTTGCAGGAGTACGCTGATGTATTTCCATGAGAAATACCGCCGGGATTACCACCTATTCAAGGGATTGAGCATCAAATTGACTTAATTCCCGGTGACAAGGATTGTTACTCGAGCTAGTTCAGAATAAATGCACGCCTGGGACAAGACATATTCGAACCAGGTAAGTGTCCGTTGGTATGATCTCAGATGGTCTGAGAATCGCGAACACATGGTCGCAAGCTTTGCGCGATCATAAGGCCGCAGATAGTGTGCGGTCAGGAGTCCGTATGCGATGCGCAGACAGAAGGTCGCAGATAATACGCGGTCAGATGACTGCAGACAATACGCGGTCAGAATACTCTCGACCAGGAGACGCGGGGATGCTTAGGCTCTACTATGAGCATATCCCGAGTAACCCGGAGATTCTTCCACGTGTGAAGACAACTACCAGGAGGTTAATATGTGCGTGGAAGTTGAGTGCAGTTGCCAAAACTGTACCCGAGCAACCGTTCGAAGCCGTTGTGCATTGGCGCCCTTTCGACCAGTATAAAAGGGTGAGAAAATGCACCAGACGAAAAGGGCACGAGAGACATAGACAACACAATCAACATCAACAAGCTTCCATTGGCTAGTTTAGTTGTGTTTTGCATAACCACACAGAAAAGATATTCGCCTGTGATGATCTTTTCCACAACTTTGTAATCATTTTTCCTACATATAGTGAAATCACAACAGGATGTAGGGCTATTATGTAACATCCCTCTTTTCGCTATCTTTTCTTCTTACGAGTCAGCATATCTTCTTTGGAATCCCGGATGTCTCAACCCTATTTTGATCTTAGGTATACCACTTCCTTAACTTAAAAAGTTGGCAGCTAAACTTCATCTCCAAGATCATTTTCACATTTCAGTCCAAAAGTGTTTCAGTTTAGTCCTTTTCAGAATTTTCAAAATGCCCGAAAAGGCTAAAAGTCCCAGACCATCTCCAAATTCAAATTTGATCAAATGGTTGTCCCCCCTTTTATTTTTCTGAACGTTTTTCCCTTCTGGAAGAACTCAAAAATCTCAACCGAAACCCTAGTTTCAGCCCCGACAAAAATGCCAAACCCTAATTACCCTATTTTACCCTGTTTTCGATTTTTGTCGAAACCCTCAGATCTTATCAGATTCTGCCATTTTCCCAGTTGGATGAGTCCAAGTATTTTGGTAAAACTCATCTGCACAATCAGAATGCAAATCAGCCCCTTAGATTTCCAAATTTGCAATCAAGTCCAAAATCCCGAGAAGAACCTTCGCATTTCAGTCCAAACCCTCACAAATTAGTCCTTTTGCCTCACGGTTTAGTCCCTGGCTTCTTTTCTTCGACCACGATCAGGAGGCCGCGTGCACGACCGCGACCAGAGGACATTCGACCACGGTTGCTACCGCCATTCGCCGTGAACCACCGTAACCTTCACCGCCGGCCAGTTGTGCCTCCGCCAACGGCCAAGTCCCACGTGACCGCACGTGCTCGTGTCGCGCCAAGGAACGCCACCGTGGCGATGACCGGAGACTGTAGCTTCACCGTTCGCGCGCGTACCTGCCATTGTCAGAACTTTACTGCCACATGGTTGCCATGCCAAAGCTCGCTATCCCGTCGTCCTGACGAAGTCCCGATTTCGCGCGATACTCCGTCTCTGGCAGAGCTCCCGCTGTGTCCCGATGTGCCTCGCTGACCGCTCCGGTGCCAGAGAGCATCTCCCCGTCGATTTGCTGCCGCTCCCGAGGACTCAACCCCACGGCTATATAAAGCCTCTCTCGCCAGTGCTTCACTTCACACCAAAACTCGCTTGAAATCTCGTAGCTTTATCACCAGAGCTCGCCTTCGTCTTCTTCCCCGACGAGCCGCTTCTGGAGCTCACGGTGCCAGCCTCGATCGTTGCTTCCCACTCCAAACCAAGGCCACCAGTAAGCTTCCCTCATTCCCCTGTACGTTTCATAGCAGTTAATTGAACTCCGACGAGACCTAGCGCCTGCGATTGCCGAGATTGCCCGTTGCCCTATTCCCTAATGCCGAGTGATTCAAGCCAAATTGATCGTCGTGCTAGTAGAGAAAAGTGATCAATAAGCTAGGAGGAGTAAGCCTGCAAGTTTGGAATCATCAATTTTGCCCCGAGCATCGAATCCCCAAATTTGAGCCTCGGTAGTTCGCCGGAGAACGCCACCGTGCTTCTCCAGCCATTCCCTGGAAAAATTGGGCACACCAGTAGCTTTGTGATGACCCCTAGATGCTTCCCAAGCGTGGAATTGAGTTCAAATGCCCTGGAATGAAAATGCCCAAATTAGTGCCTTCGTCTTCGGCTCCGATCATCGGAGTTCGTTTTCCGGCCGAACCAGCTGATGAAACCATGTCATCTAGCTAGGCCTCAACCCCCTGAGCATATTACTCCACTGGCTCGAACCCTGAATCGGCCTAGATCAAAAGTTTTGAACACGCCAAGTTTTGTCCAGAACCATGTGTGTGCCGTGTCGCCACCGTGGTTCATCGACGCCGTTCATCGCCGTCCGGCCACTTTCTGCCCTTGAACCTATTGAGTGATTTGTTCCTGTTATCAAGGCCTAACCCCCAGACAAAGTTGTGCATCAATTGATGCCCTAGGTCAAAAGTTATGCAATGCCCTAGTTTCTGGCCATGTCCAGCACTATGTCAGTGCATGTCCATCAGTGGCATTGGATGATTTAGACCTGTCAAATTTGAGCAATTGAAATGCCACTTTGTCCCCTAAGCCTTTTGAACCATGTTCTACAATATTTTCTACTGTCACATCTCCAGAAGACAAACCTAGAACCAATTTAGGGCTATGCCAAGCCATGAGCCGAATGTCAGCCCTTCGACATTCAAGTCCTTTTGAGCCCATCTCTTCGATCAATATCAAGTGACCTTGTCCAAACCCTTACCCCTGCATACATGATATATTTACGCATTATTTTCTAGTACTTGTGTGCTTACATAGCGTGTATGTGTTGTTTGTGTCCGCCGTGCAACCAGAGGTTGAAGGAACAGAAGAGATCTTCGAGGACTCACCTGAGCAGCTAGACCCATCACTGCAAGGCAAGTCTCAAACCCTTGATCATGTCTAGCCTATTATTTTGAAATGAAGTATGTTAACTGTTTTCAAGTATATGCATGCCTTAGATTCAAATAAGAGTTATGTTTCAATGAAATGATTAGATATGACCTAAATAACTGTAAAGCCCCTTTGTGATTGATTATCCATGCACCCTTGTCACCCTAGAATATCATGCTTAGGCTATGCTATGCTCAAAATTATATGTTAAATGTTGAATGGTCACATGTGAGAAAAGCATATTCAAAACCCCTTTTTGTGAAAGAAAATGTGATTGGAATCGATAGTGAGGATGGTTTGATTGGATGGTGCTGTGTGCGCAATGGGAATGTGAAAGACTCCTCACTAAAGATTCATAAGGACTAGAACCTTGTGTTGTGCTTCTATGCGGCATGAAAAACGTACCAACCACTTGCCCGGTTATGGGACGGGCGCAACTTAGTAGCATTCTTTAGTATTAGCTTTTCCCTGCAATGGTTGTCGATCCGGTTTCTTGCGAGAACTAGTGGGCCGCTGAGGGCCATGAGTGATGTGAGTTCAGAAAAAATCATGAGAGGAAAAGGTGGAAAGAAGGAAGACACCCTATGCCAGATTAAGTCGTGCGCGACTGTAATCAAGAGAGGCTATGTGTCTTGCGAGAACATAGACCCAGGCTAGGAAGTAAGGCAGTGGGGAGGACCCACAATGGCACTTGAGACTTGACTGTCTATTTACCGGGCAGGGAATAGTTAATGCTAGGACTGTAAACTGTTGTGTCATCTCGGCCTTGTCACATGCGTAAGAGTCGCATGGAGACGTACCGACTTGAAAGCCGAATGATCAGTGGATTAAGGTGGTACACCTTCGCCAAGTTTAAAAAGTATCGGATACTCCGAGCTCCCAGGTTATGGAGTCTGCGCGCTGCGGATTCTATTCACGTCGATGCAGCACAAGTAACTTTTGGAAAGTTTTTCACAAAATCTGAATAAAGTGGTGACTCATGGAAGACCGCCACACACAACATTTTCTGAAAATCTAGCTTAGGGTTTTAAAAGCATCGCTTTCGAAAATAAAGACCTTTTCTTTAAAACTAGGTGTGAAAATCTATTCCATTTGTATGTAATTAGCCAAAGAGCCATTCTTTGAGAAACCCCCCCTCATCTAAACATACTTGCATTCTCATTTGGGACTTGCTGAGCACCATGTGGACAACGTGCTCACCCTTGCTTTTACAAATAAATTTAGAAGAAGGATTCGTCGACCCTGAATCTTACGGTCTTGAACCCAATGTGGAAAAAGAAGAAGAAACTGAAGACCCAGCTTGTTAGAGGGTTATGTACCAAGGTGGAGTCCGATGTGGAAAAAGGCTCGTACAACACCGCTGCTGAAGAAGAAGACTGATGAAGTCCTTTTGCTTATTATTGTTGTTCCATTTTGTGCCGACCTTGGTGTCGAAAACTCCTTAATTTTGTATCAACATTTAAGTGCGTCATTTTGGCGCGAAGTTATTGTAATGTTGGTCCCTGTGATCAGCACTTGTTTTTAATTACTCGCATTTTTATATAATGCATCTTGTTGTTGTGAGCTGCAATGTGCCATTTCTGAGTGCAACCCACCTGGGCGGTTGCCACCGGATTCCTCAAATGAGGGTCCCACATATTACTCCCACTATCGAGGGCCCGAACCTGTATAAATCTTTCTGTGTTCCAACTGATATTGGTTCATCATCCCTTCCCGGAGGGACACCCTGAAAGGTCTCACAACTCACAAATTCTTCATAAGTTCGACTAAGGACCTCGAGTGCAAATCGTCGACAGCTGGCGCCCATCGTGGGGCCTTTCTCAAGGCGTCCTAATTTCTATCTGGAGGTTCGGTGAACCATGTCTGGGGCATATGATTCCAAGAACGACTTCGATCTCGAGGATTATGCCCACATCCAGATGCCTTCACCCAGTGATCCTGTTCCGATGGACGAAACCGGTGGTGAAGACGTCCCAGAGGTCGACTCGACCACTTAGGTCATGTTCATCGACCAAGAGACGACTGGCGCAGAACCAGAGCCTATTGAGGTTCTTAATGTGTTAGAAGTTGAATCTGGTTCATCGTACGACCCTGCTGAGGGTAAGAACGATGTTGATCAGGAGGTTAGCCCGGGGAGGTTTGACCCTGATAACCTCCATTGTCTCTTTGATTTTGAGTCTGACTTAGAACAAACAGAGATGTTTTCTCCATCGGCGACCTTGCACCCTAGACAATTTACTGCTTTATCGGAAGAAACTCCTGATCAGTGAGCTGCTAGGGAAGAACAGGAACGCAAGCAAAAGGAAGATCAAGATCGTGAGCAACAAGACAACGAACTTCGCAGAACAGCCCTAGAGGGTCTTCAAAATGTGCAAGCTCGTTACGATGCTGCTCTGAGTTCTTCCCGTCAATCACGTGGTCGTACACGCGACCAGACACCATCTTTACCCCCGGAGCGTTTCCCGGCGGACGAAGAAACGGTAACACCTGGTGCCCCTAGGAGAAGTATGCATGGCCAGCTTCGATGTATCGCTGAGGTCCTGCGTAATTTTCCTCCTACGCTCACTGATGCGCAGAAACTGGCTTTCGCCAGGATCCTGGCGGAGAGGTTGGACGAGGTCGCATCCGAGGCGACCCCAACGGCCTCTTCCCGGTCAGCGACACATTCCCTTTAAAGAGAGTACTCTAACTCTGGTTCTGGTAGATGTAATCGTCCACCACCTGTCCCGTCTCGGCATGACAAAGCCAGACGGGCGGAGGATTCTCGTGATAGGGAACGAGTTCCTGTCCACTCTCGCTTGGGACCACGAGTGACCTCTCCATTGCGTGAGGTCGCCCGTGATCAAGTCGAGAGTCGCAGGTCCATTCAACGCCCTTGTGTTGGTTGCAAAGCTTTCTTGCCCGGCCTTCGTGCGGTCGTTTGGCCAGACAAGTTTAAACCAGGGCCTATAGAGAGGTTTGATGGAACACAGAATCCGTCCGAGTTCCTCCAAATCTACATCACTGCCATTCAGGCAGTAGGTGGCCATGACCAGGTCATGGCCAACTATCTGCCTATAGTCCTCGAAGGACCGGCAAGAACCTGGTTGTTCAATCAACCTGAGGGTTCAATCTATAACTGGAAAATGTTGTGCGATGCCATCCTTAACAATTTCCAAAATTGTTATCAGAAGCCGGGAAAAGAGGACGACCTCCATCGACTACGGCAAACTTCGACTGAAACTCTTCGTCAGTTTGTCAAGAGATTTGTCGGGTGAGAAATACCATCCCGAACATATCTGATAATTCTGTTATCAGGGCATTTAAACACGCCATTCGATATTAGAGATTCACCGAAGATTTGCTCATCCATCCTCTTCGATCAGTAGCCGATCTCTTTGATATGGCCTAACGATATTCCGACGTAGCCGAGGCTGTTGAATGGAATCGGATGGTTGATAAGGGTAACCTACCACCTCAACCAGGTCTCAAGGACGTGAAAAGGGAGGATTCAAGCAAGAAGCCAGAATCTTCATCAGGCGGGATGTCGAAGAAATCAAAAAGGAGTCCATCTGGACAGTACTGAGAGGTCACGGTGGTAGAGAAGCCTCCATCGACCAAAGGTAGAAAATATCTGTTTAAAAATAAAACTGCTTCTGGTGGTCGCAGTGCCGACCAGCCAGAGAAGTCGACTAACTTGCAGGAAGGCAAGAAATGGTGTCCGCTCCACAACTCCGCAGGCCACGACCTCAAGAATTGCAGGAGTTGGTTGAAGCAGTTGGATGACTTCTACCAGGGAATCGGACCTATGCCAACCTTACCAACTAAGGAACAAGCTTGCGGGCTAAGAGACGCTGACGGGGATGAAGAGATGTCTTACCAGGTACCTCGTAATCATTTTAATGTTATTTTCGGAGGTTCCTCCTCTTTTGTTTCTAAGAGGTAATTTAAACTCTTTTATCGAGAGGTTAACCAAATGGAGACTCCCCTTGGTGAACCTCAGTACCCCGGTTGGTCGGATACACCTTTGACGTTTGATCGCTTTGATTGTCTTGTGGGGCTTACTCGACCATTGAGGCTGCCTCTGGTCATTACCCCGATTATCAGCAATGCGAGAGTCGAAAGGGTCCTGATCGACAGAGGTAGTTCATTGGACCTCTTATTGGTCAAGGCGCTCGACGAGATGCAGATTTCTCGTTCAAAAATCAAGCCCATAATCCATCCATTTTATAGGATAATTCCTGGTCCCTCTATGATGCCATTGGGACAGGTCGTGCTCCCGGTCACACTGGGAGAACCAGATAACTTCCGAACAAAATTAGTTACTTCTGATGTAATTGATTGTGATTCGGCTTACAATGCAA
The DNA here is from genome assembly GCA_019359835.1 of Pharus latifolius. Classification (NCBI taxonomy): domain Eukaryota; kingdom Viridiplantae; phylum Streptophyta; class Magnoliopsida; order Poales; family Poaceae; genus Pharus; species Pharus latifolius. The sequence continues at coordinate 61,392,108 of CM033324.1, read as the reverse complement.
TCTTTGGCAGGCCAACTCTTGCTAAATTCATGATGGCTACGCACTATGCTTATCAGTGCAGCAAGTTGCCGGGCCCCAAGGGTGTTATTTCGGTCTGAGGTAGTCGCAACGTAGCATTGACGTGTGATCAGCTATCCCTGGAGATGGTGGACCAACTTCCCCTCTGAGACGCCGAGATCGCCACAGTGTCCACTAATACGATCAAAGCTACTACTCGCCCAAATGAAACACTCAAACTAGTTCCATTGTACCTAGATGATCTGTCCAAGACAATTCAGGTGGGATCAGGCCTGGATGACAAATAGGAACTCGAGCTCATTGCTTTCCTCTGGGCTAACGCAAATGTGTTTGCGTGGAAACCATCCGACATGCCCGATGTCCCAAGGGAAGTAATCAAGCACAAGTTAGCAATTCGACCTGGACAGCGACCAATGAAGCAGAAGCTCAGGCGTTTTGTTGTGGATTGGCAGGAAGCCATCCGAGAGGAGTTGGACAAACTCCAAAAGGCCGGATTTATTCACGAAGTCGATCATCCGAAATGGCTTGCAAATCCGGTCATGGTCCGCAAGTCAAATGGCAAGTGGCGCATGTGCGTCGACTACACCAGCCTAAATAGTGCCTGTCCGAAGGACGACTTTCCCATTCCCCACATCGACCAGCTGGTCAATTCTACTGCGGGTTGCGAAATGATGAGTTTCCTGGACGCTTACTCGGGATATCATCAAATTAGCATGGCAGAAGAAGATGAAGAGAAGATTGCCTTCATCACACCGTTCGTCACCTACTACTATGTCAGAATGCCGTTCGGTCTCAAGAATGCAGGTTCCACGTACCAGCGCTTGATCCAAAAGACCTTTCTTTCCCAGATGGGGCATAATCTTGAAGCTTACGTAGATGACCTGGTTGTAAAAAGTTCAAAAAGATTGTCTCATTTAGACGATCTCGCTAAAACCTTCTGTAATTTAAATCGATATGGAATAAAATTAAAGCCAGAGAAATGTTCTTTCGGGGTTTCAAACGGAAAACTTCTTGGTTTTCTTGTTTGTTCCAGAGGAATCAAGGTCAATCCTGAAAAGATCAGGGTTATCGAATAGATGAGGTGTCCCTCGACCATCAAGGATGTTCAGCGCCTGGCAGGTCGCATGGCGGCATTAAGCCGGTTCATATCGCGACTAGGCTAAAGGGGACTATCGTTCTTCAAAGCCCTATGCAAACATCTCAATTTTACATGGTCCGATGAGGCCGAAAAGGCATTTCAGGAGGTAAAGGTGTATGTATCTATCCAGTCCGCCAGTCTTGGTTTCTACCAACAAAGAAGAACCATTATGTAACATCTCAAATTTTGCCATCTCTTTAGTTTGCCAGTCAGCGTATCTTCATTGGATTCTTGGATGTCTCAACCCCATTTTTGATCTTTATCTTAGAATTATGATCTCAGGTGTGCCACCACCTTAATTTAAAAAGTTGGCAGATAAACTCCGCCTTTCAGACAATTTTCGCTTTTTAGTCCAAAGGTATTGTAGATCAGTTCTTTTTAGATTTGTCAGAAGCCCAAAAAGACCAAAAGTCTCAGACCACCTCCAAATTCTGATCTGATCCAGTGAATATCTCCCATTCACTATTCTGAACATTTTTCCCTTCTGGAAGAATTCCAAAAGATCAACCGAAACCCTAGTTTCAGCCTCGCCAAAGTTTCAAACCCTAATTACCCTGTTTTCGATTTTTGTCAAAATCACCAGGTCTTATTGGATTTTACCATTTTTCCTGCTGGATGAGTCCAAGTAATTTAGTAGCACTCACCTGCAAAACCAGATCTCAGATCAGCCCTTCAGATCTCCACATTTGCAAATAGGCCCAAATTCCCTAACTAAATTCCTTGCAAATCCGTCCAAACCTTCGCAAAATAGTCCAAACTTTGCAACCAGGCCCCTGTGCCATTTTCGACCACGACCAGCGTTCGTTCGACCAGCGCCCCGCCGCTTAGCCTCGCTGCAGAGCTCACCGCCGACGAAGTATCCCGCGCTGCCACCACTACCGCCACGTAGCACCACCTGTGCGCAACCGTGCCGCCACCGTGGAGCAACTTCAACCGCACTGTGCCGTGATTCCCTCGCGCGCACGCGTGCTCCAGCAGTAGCAAAGCAATGCCACGTTGCAGCCATGCCGAAGCCAGTGATCCCGTCGCCCTGCTCCAGCTGATTTGCCGTGATTCCCCTCGCTTGGCACAGTCGTTGCCGCGTCCCAACACCATCTCGATTCCACCTCCGGTGTCAGCCGCGAATCCCGCTTGATATGCCTCAACTCCCGAGAGCTCACCCCATCGCCTATATAAGCACCCCCCCCCCTTGCCCAGCATCACTTCGCACCACACCCCGCAGTTGATTGCTTCAGCCCTAGCACCAGAGAACAGCCATTTCCCCAGCGCCGCAGTCAAGACCTTCTTCCCCGGTGAGCCACTTCTGGAGCTCACGGCGCCAGCTTTGCCCGCAGCTTCTCTCTCCAAACCAAGGCCACCAGTGAGTTACTCTCGTCCCGCTCTCCATATCATATCATTTAATTGGCCCCCAGCGAACCTCAACGCCGGCGATCACGGGAAAAGCCCAAATCCCCTGTTTCCTCAATGCTGCCCGATTCAATCCAAATCATCCCTCGTGCCAGTGATGAAAATTGTTCAATACACTCCCTTTAGCAAGCCTATGAGTTTGGATTTCAAAATTGGATCAAGATTGTGGGTTTCCCCAATTTGCGCGCCACCAGTGAACTAGTTCTCGCCGCCGAGCCACTCCGGCCATCCCCCGACCAAATTGGCTTCACCAATAGTCCCCTTACCTCACCCTCTCACTCCCTGAGCAATGAATCGAGTTCAAACTCTTTAAATCGAAAACCCCCAATCTCCAGTGTCGTCTTCTCCAGCGCCGGTCGCCGGAATTTTTCCCCGGCCGATCTAGCTCCGGTCACTTTGTCCCTTAGATAGATACCAGTACCCTGAGAAACATTGTCTACTAGCTCGACTTCTGAATCGACCTGAATCAACAGATATTCCAATGCCAAGATCACTGTCCAGTGGCTCAGTCATGTCCATACCATCGTGTTTGCTCACCTGATTTGGCCACCCTCCGGCCACTTTCTGCCCTTGATCCTGTTGAGTGTTTTGTAGCTGTTATCAAGGCCTAACCCACAGACAAAGTTGTGCATCAATTGGAGCCCTGAGTCAAAGGTTATGCCATGCCCTATTTTCTGGCCATTTCCAGCACTATGTCAGTGCTTGTCCAGCAGTGGCATTAGATGATTTAGACCTGTTAAACTTGAGCAATTGAAATGCCACCTTGTCCATTAGATTCCTGGAGTTATACTCTACAGCTTTCCCAACTGTCACTTCTCCAGAAAACCTACCTAAGACCAATTTAAGGCTATGTCTAGCCGTGGACCGAATGTCAGCCTTTCAACATTCAACTCCTTTTGAGCCCATCTCTTCAATCAGCATCCAAGTGACTTTGTCCAAACCTTTCCCCTGCATGCATGATATATTTTACGTATCATTTCCCATAAAGACTATCTTCTGTATGCTTATATAGTGTATGTGTGTATTATCTGTAGTCGCCGTGGAACTAGAGATTGAAGGAGCGGAAGAAATCTTCGAAGAATTGTCTGAGTAACTAGACCCAGCATTGCAAGGCAAGTCTCAATCCCTTGATCATGTCTAGCCTAATATTTTGAAAGGAAGTATGTTAACTGTTTTCAAGTATATGCATGCCTTAGATTCAAATAAGAGTTATGTTTTAATGAAATGATTAGGTATGACCTAAATAACTGTAAAGCCCCTTTTGACATTGAATATCCATGCACCCCTGTCACCCTAGAATATCATGCTTAGGCTATGCTATGCTCGAGATTATATGTTAAATGTTGAATGGTCATATGTGAGAAAAGCATATTCAAAACCCTTTTTGTGAAAGAAAATGTGATTGGAATCGATAGTGAGGATGGTTTGATTGGATGGTACTGTGTGCGCACTGGGAATGTGAAAGACTCCTCACTAAAGATTCATAAGGACTAGAACCTTGTGTTGTACTTCCATGCGGCATGAAAAACGTACCAACCACTTACCCGGTTATGGGACGGGCGCTACTTAGTAGCGTTCTTTAGTATTAGCTTTTCCCTGCAATGGTTGTCGATCCAGTTTCTTGCGAGAGCTGGTGGGCCGCAAAATGCCATGAGTGATGTGAGTTCAGAAAAATCATGAGAGGAAAAGGTGGAAAGAAGGAAGACGCCCTATGCCAGATTATGTCGTGCGCGACTGTAATCAAGAGAGGCTATGTGTCTTGCGAGAACATAGACCTAGGCTAGGAAGTAAGGCAGTGGGGTGGACCCACAACGGTACTTGAGACTAAACTGTCTATTTACTGGGCAGGGAATTGTTAATGATAGGACTGTAAACTATTGTGTCATCTCGGCCTTGTCACATGCGTAAAAGTCGCATGGAGCTGATCCGACTTGAAAGCCGAATGATCAGTGGATTAAGGTGGTACACCTTTGCAAAGTTTAAAAAGTATCAGATACTCTGAGCTCCCAGGTTATGGAGTCTGCGCGCGGTGGATTTTATCCACGTCGATGCAGCACAAGTAGTTTTTGGAAAGTTTTTCACAAAATCTGAATAAAGTGGTGACTCATGGAAGACCGCCACACATAACATTTTCTGAAAATCTAGCTTAGGATTTTAAAAGCCTCGCTTTTGAAAACAAAAACCTTTTCTTCAAACTAAGTGTGAAAATCTATTCTATTCTTATATATATATGAAACCAAGACCTCATTTCTTGAAAACCCCTCATCTATATATCTGCATTCTCTTAACGAGACTTGCTGAGCATCATGTAAAAACAAGCTCACCCTTGCCTTTTCACACAAATTCAGAAGAAAGGATTCGAGGATCCTGATTCCTTTAGCCTCGAGCACTCAGAAGAGGAAGGAACCTGTCCAGACGATTTGAGCTTCTAGGAGGGTCATGCGCCAAGTTGAGTTCGATGTGGTAAAGGCCCAAGCCGAACCGCTGCAGAAGGAAATGAAGACCTTTGTTGTTGTTTTTGCGTATTCGGTACCTCGGTACCGATTCTTTTTGATTCTTGATTTATGAAATACTCTCCACTTTGTATCAACTTTAATTAATGTCATTCTTGGCATTATGATAATGGAATAGTGGTCCTCGTGACCCTGTACTTGTTTTATCTATTACTTTATTGTTTACAGTAAATCCTGTTGTTGTGAGCTTATGATGTACCTTTCTGTGTGCAATCCACCTGGGCGGTTGCCACCAGATTCCTCAAATGAGGGTCCCACACATTACTTCTCTACTTGGTGGCCACCCCTCACGCGGTCAGCGCTGTCCTGATCGCAGATATAGAGGGTGTGCACAAACCCGTCTACTATGTAAGCGAGGTACATCATAGTCCTAAGGAGCGATACCTTGAGGTCCAGAAGATACTTTACGCACTACTGATGGCTTCCTGTAAGCTACGACATTACTTCCAAGCACATAAGATCACAGTACCCTCATCTTTTCCATTGTATTGTCCGCAATTTGGAGAAATCTGGTCGGATCGCTAAATGGGCTGTCGGACTCGGAGCGTTCGACATCCATTTCACGCCCCGCACCGCGGTCAAGTCTCAGGTCCTGGCCGACTTCGTGGTCGAATGGACTAATCCTGGGCCACCCGTGCAGGCACCGAAGATTTGGAATCCCCTGATCACTGGACAATGTACCTTGACGGCTCTCGTAGTTTTCAACACTCGGGAGCTGGAGTGGTCTTAGTCACGCCTCAGGGCGAACAGCTGAAGTTTGTCATTCAACTACACTTTGTTGCGACCAACAACGGAGCAGAGTATGAAGGTCTTCTTGCAGGGCTCCGGGCAGCTAAATTCCTCAGAGTCCGTCGATTAGTGGTGAGGGGAGACTCACAACTGGTCGTAAACCAGGTAAACAAGGAGTACAGTACCTCTGATGAGACAATAGCTCATTACCTGAGGGAAGTGAGGAGATTGGAAAAACACTTCAGTCATTTCGAAGTCTAATACATCCCGCGAAAGGAAAACATTCTCGTAAACCAATTATCCAAAATTGGGTCCTCACGTACATCCGCTCCGGCAGGAGTGTTCGTCGAACACTTGGAACATCCCTCGATCATGACTACGGTTGAGGATGATCCGGTAACAGTATGCGTTACCAACCTCGGACAGGAACGAGATTGGACCCATCCATTGAGGGTCTATTTCGAGCATGGGACCTTGCCCGAGGATGAAACTGAGAGCGATCGGTTAGTTCGAAAGGCGCGTCTATACAAGCTCATAGGAGGAGTTCTGTATGGAAAAGGTACTCAAGGAGTATTTATGCGCTGTGTGTCCCAAGAGAAAGGTAAATCCCTCTTGAGAGAGATTCATGACGGTGTATGCGGTGCGCACGCGTCATATCGTACACTGGTCGGCAAGGCTTTCCGATAAGAATTTTACTGGCCTTCGGCACTTGATGATGCCAAGAATATGGTCAAGACATGTCCTCAGTGTCAGTTTCATGTGAGACAAGTTCATCAACCTGCCTATTCCCTACAAACTATTCCTCTTTCATGGCCCTTCGCGGTCTGGGGGATGGACATTGTCGGTCCTATGCCACAAGCGGCCAATGGATACAAGTTCTTGTTCGTAGCCATTGACACGTTTACAAAGTGCATTGAGGCCGAACCAGTACGCAACATTACTGCTGCTGCTGCACAAAAATTCTTTCATAAGAACATTGTGACTCGATTCGGTGTTCCAAATCGTCTCATCACTGATAACGGTTCCCAGTTCGCTAGTGGTCTTTTTCTGGATTACTGTGATCAGGTCGGAACCAAGGTGTGCTTTGCCTCTGTAGCTCATCCACAGAGCAATGGTGCCGTTGAACGTGCCAATAGGTAAATATTACAGGGCATCAAAAAATGTGTTTTTGATCGCCTTTAGACACGCTCGGGGGCTTGAGTTGATGAGCTCTACACCATTCTGTGGGCACTACGTACTACCTCTAATCGAACCACTGGTGAGACACCTTTCCATCTGGTATACGGGGCTTAGGCTGTGTTACCTATGGACAAGTTGATCAGAACGGGCAACGATTACAAGATCTCATCCTCCTAGAAGAAAAACGTGATCGAGCTCTGGTCAAGTCCGCGGTGTATTTGCAATCTTTGGGCAAATACCATAACAAAAAAAGTGCGACCACATAGTCTCCACGTGGGCGATTTGGTTTTACGTAAAATACAAAACCAATGTAGTCGCAATAAGTTCTCCCCACAGTGGGAAGGCCCCTACACTATTGTCTCGGTGCCGCGACCAGGATCAGCTTGGTTAGCGATGGAGGATGGTCGGATCTTATCTAATACATGGAACATCGACCAACTACGCAAGTTCTACGTGTAAGTGCCCAATCCCTTTTCCTTTTCAATTAGCATGATTTAACAAATTAAACTGGCGCTTTTAGTTGTTTCATATGTGAATTATTCATTTTTAGCCCGTTTGTTACGAGTCTGGCTCGGGGGTTGGTCGCCGATGGTTATATGGTCACAATACCTTGATCAGATTCGCTGGCCGATCTCGTGATCACTTCCAGACAAGACACCCCTCAATAAGCTATTTCTCAACGCACACGAGGCTTGCTGGCATGTCCTTGGTCATCAGAGTGGCTGCCGGTTTGCAATAAGGTTGGGTATTGTATCTAATATGATTATCGGCCTGGTCGGGTATCCCTTGTCGTCGTTACACCTGTACTTCTCCTGTGCTCAGAATACTAAGTCTTCAGTATACATAATCACAGGTGGGGGCTAGGGGAATATGGTCGCAACATGAAACAAAAAGAAGTGCTTCCTTTTAAAACAAAAAGTGCATGCATTTGCATTGTATAAATTGTATCTGTACAGGTGCAAAGGTTTACATCATGCCGAGCTCATTCAAGAGTTTTTCTACAAGGGGTTTGACCTCCTCCATGATAACCGCAAGCTGGTCTTCACTCTCGACCTCTGCCTCTTCCGCCGCTGGATTCAGATCAAGATCTGGGCCATGGCGAAGACGAAGTCGGCAGAGGATGGCGGAGGCTGCTCATCGGACTCTTGACTTGATCACCTCTTTCTGTCGCCTAGTATCTTCAGGAAGATACTCGAGAAGTGACTCTACTTGCATTGGGTCCCGACCAGCGTGGTCCAGTCGCTAAGGCTGAGGTCGTCCACTACAGTTTTGACCACATCAGCCCTCAGCAGACCGGCCACCATCTTCAGTTTTTTGAAGATGTTCTCTTGAGCACTACTGCAGGTCGAGAGTGACGTGCTCAAGTCTCTGTTCTCCCTGCGGACAGAATCAAGGGTCGCAAGGAGATTTGTCTTCTCTTGATCAAGCAGGCTTATTTGGTCGTCTCTCACTGCAACAGGAGGCCGTTACAAACAATTCATACAAGGAAACTAATTCACTCTGGTCAGGAGTATGCTTACAGGAGAGCTGTGACTGCAAATTCTGGAGTTCGGTCTCCACGAACGAGATCTTGGAGGCTGCCCGGAACTCTTGGTCTTCCCGATCAGCGAGGCTCTTCATCAAATAAGCATTTTCTCTGTGACAAAAGGGATGATTATCCAGATAGAGGTTTACATTCAAACAAGTGAAGAAACGCTTTCCTTACCGCTGCAGGTGACCCGTTTCCTCTTCTGCGGCCTCGATGCTATCCGCCATAGCCATCGACATGGTTGCCATGCGGGTCATTTCCTATGACATGGAAGGAAATCAATTTCAAAATCTGAATGCTCTTATACAAACAGAAAATTCATAAGGGATATTCGACGTACCTCAACGTACTCCCAGAATGAGTGCCTTTTTGGTTCAACTGAAGGTTGAATCGCTGGGCTCGTCTTATCCCCAGCATGAGCAACGGATGTGTCTTCCCGCTGACCCTTATTTTTTGCTAGGGCTGCAGATTCCAATAAATCCGATTGTACTTCTGCAGACAGCCCATCTATGACGGCCTGGAAGACTTCCCTGGCCGAAGGGATGGAGCTTTGCTCCCCAGAGACCTTGGTAGCAGGGGAAGCTCCAACACTGGCCAAGGCCGCTGAAGGGCTGGGTGCTAAGTCCCTGCGCCTAAGCAAATAGAAATACCATCAGTTGGGATTTCTACATTCGATCACTGTAATCTAATCCTATCACGACAGGAGAGATTCTTACCTTACTCGAAATCCCCCCAGCTTTTGGGATTTCGAAGATGGTTCCCCAAGGAAAAGAGGGCAGTCGTCGTCTGTCCTGGTCTTCCTCTTCGTGAAGAGGACCCTATCTTTTTCTCCCTATGTGCACAAACTCATAAGCACATACATGAGGAATGATAAAGAGTCAAGCTGTGATAATCCTTACCTGGGTAACCTTCTCGGTCGGTAGGGATATGGCCGTTGGACCAGGCGTTTCTTGGACCACAGGCACTAGGACTTCATCTCTGACCACTGGGTTGCAGGTGGTCGCGGTATCCTGCTCTGTTATCCCCACTCCTGTCGTCAGGAGTGGAGTGCCCGCCACCCCAGGGCTGGCAGCGGTCGCTTCGTGGCGGAAAGGGGTGATGTTTTCTTCCTCCTGTACAAGCATCACTTAGTGGATGTTCATGGACGGATAACGACCACCAAGACTGTGATAGATCTTACCGCAGTCACCCCTTCTGTCAGGGGGAGAGGTGTAGCGAATCCTGAACCTTCCTGGGCTTCAGATATTGGGGTTTCGTCCACAACCACGGGTTTATCGGTGGTTGCGAGACCCACTGTGGTCGTCTTTGCCCTCGTGGGCGGAGACAAGATCCCGCTGGATGAGGGAGCGATCGTCTTCCTCTTGCGATGGATCAGAGGGACATCATCCTCCTCTTCCTCGCTCCCTTCACCCTGTAAGACGAAGAAGTGATTCCAGTTTGTACCTGGCAGAACAGGGGGCATCGAGTATCTTACCGCAGTTTTCTTCGCGGTAAGAGGCGTCTTTGGCGAGGAAGCCTCTCCCAGAATCCTCTTAGACTTCTTGGGAGCAGTTTCCTTCATCCAGGGCTTCGAAGAGATCTTCTTCACCCACTTCAGAGCTGGTTTTCCCAGGAGACCAGCGTCGTCTGTTGGACGTGTAACCTCGGCAAATTTTCCTAGAAGCTATTCCATTCAAATTGTTCTCGTTAGCGCGAGATGAGTGAATGATCTTCAAATGGAGCCTGTTGAGAAAGTCCATACCTTTCGGCGCTCCAATTTGACATCATCGTTGGCGTTGATCAGGCTCTGGGGGCGAGGTGATCCCCTGGTTCCCTCCACATCGGCACTATACGCCTTGAGGAGGTAATTTGTCCGCTTTTCGATTTCGGACAGAGCCGGAGCTGCATCACAAGCGAACAGGTTAGCAAATACGACATTTCAAAAGAAATATACGTTTTTGTTTACTGGAAGACGTACCGTTATTATAGTCCAAGGTGCTATCCGCCAAGGACTGGATTTCCCAAGCCGGATTAGCCCTTTCACGCAGGGGGCTCACCTGATTCTTCACGAAGTCACGAATGATGTCGCGAGCGGTTAGTCCCTGCTGGACTAAGTGAAGAATTACTTGGGCCTTCTTCTTCTGCTCCGCGCTTAGAGCAGGAAGAGAATCCAATTCGCTGGACTTCTCTGGCCAGGAGTTCTCAAACCACAACCCGCTCTCCGACGGAGGGGTACAGTAGAACCATTTCTGGTACCACCCGTGAACGGAGTCCCCCAGGGGTGGGAAGGGATACTCTTTCTTCTCCCTTATCGGGAAGTAGATGCATCCAGCGGCATTGGCGCTCTTCGACCATGCCGAGTAGTAGAAGCGTCGAAAGAGCTCCACACTTGGGATCACTCCGACGAAGGCTTCGCACAGGTACTGGAAGATTGCCAGGATTAGGACAGCATTAGGGTGGAGATTCACCAACTCCAACCCATAGTGCTCCTAGATTCCCTTCAGGAATCGACTCTCAGGAAATCAAAACCCGCATCGCAGGTATTCCTCAAAAACCACCAATTTGCCCTCTTGGACGATTGGGGTTTCTTGATCCTTTTCTGCGGGTTGCCAGTTGATTAGCAGCCGTGGGGAAGGATCTCTTCTTTCTCCAGTCCACCAGGCTCTCCTCTGTGTGGTGAGCGGATCACCTCCAAGACGCCATTTCTTGCAAAAGATTGTGAGGAAAGCTGGCGACCTTGGAGGCGATGGAGGATGAGGAATGAGGGTTTTGTGCGGCGAAAGTTCTAAGGCAGATTTCTGGTTGTGTGGCTTCCTCAGGAAGCTACCTGCTCCTTTTATAGGCCCGAGGCAATGTTCCATTGAGGGCAACGTTCCATTGCATACTCTATTCATTTTCCATAATGGATGCTTTGTCTCGGAGACCCGTTATGCACTCCCCACATTGAATCCAAAACGAAAAGTGTTTGTTGTTTTGAATTTGGGGGCTAGGGTGTACTTAAGAACGTGAAAATGTTACAAGAATTTTTGGAGGAAGTTATCCTTCATGTTTTTTGTAAGTTAAATTTTCAGGTGTTGGTCACAATGTGTTCCTGTGATCACTTTATAGTTTGCATTTTGATCATAATGATATTTTGCGATCATTGCAAATAGATAATCGCAATACAGACTGTTATCATACGATCAAGGCATGATGTTATCATGACTTCAATTCTGGTTGGATTTCAGTTTCGATTGAATTTCAATTCTGATCGCGGCTTTGGTTCTGATCGCAGTACTAGTACTGGTCGCGGTATGACACATTAATGCGTTTCTAATCGCAGTACTCAGATTTACCTATGTATGTGTGGTTGTGAAGACATTACTTATGACCATATTTTTGCACAGCGATTAGGAAGAGTTTTCAAGTTATGTAAGGTAAAAGAGGAGGTTGGACTAGAGCATTGACCTGATCCGAGAGGAGTTTACAAAGTTCTCCTAGGGACATATTGGCGTTAGTAGGATCTACACTGACGGCCCCAAGAGAACTGGCAACTACTCTAAGCCTATCTACATCGTCCCGAATCAGAGAAGCACTACCATCCCTGATCGAGTCGGAGAGTTCTCGCTGTTGTCGAGCGTAGTCCCTCTCCAAGCGGAATTGGTGCGCCTCTTCGCGGGATCTATCAAAACATTCTGCCAGGTGCAGAATGGCCGAAGAAATATCTTCGGTCTTCTTCTCCAAAGCCTCTTTTTCCCTTTGGAGAGTCTGTTCGAGGGAAGGAGGTTGGATCTCAGTAGGCTGGTCGTTGGGGGCTCCAACGATTTTCATCTCCTGCACATAAATGGGTTAGTTTTACAAGTTAAAACGACCAACAGAAGGGATGAAATTAGTTACCAATCCTCGTAAGTGAGAGGATGAAGTATTTCCCCCAGAAAGTAGATCACCCGATAAAAGCCGGGAACCATCAGGAGGTGGAAGTGCAACTTTCCCACCAGAAGATTGTTTCCCCAACACAGGTTGAGGATCATCGGGTCGCAGAAGTACAGCTTGCCAACCAGAAAATTGATAACCCGTCAAAAGACGGGGATCGCTCGACCGCAATGGAGAAAGCTGAGAAGAAGGCTTTGAAGGATTATTATAAACCTCCAAAGGTGGAGATGAAGGTTCGACCTGCCGAGTTGCATGAACAGGGAGGACTAGAGGAACCAAAGGAAGAGAGAGCAATGATGCATCTCTCACCCTTGTGCCACTGGAAGATCCCTCGTCAACCTTGGGTTTCTTCCTTGGAGGAACCAGATCTTCAGTCATCTGTGAATTTCCAAAAAAGCGTTCGGCGAAATGATCAGAGCATAAGATGGCAACTTGAACCAAGAATTCTAGAAAAGACTTACTTTCTGGGAATCTTGGTCGAATTCAAGCGTCACTTCCTCTTCATCGCTTTCAATCTCAATGATGTTTTGATTTGCCATTGAGGAGTGTACAAAAGAGAAGAAAAGATGGCCTTGGAAAAGACTTAGCCGGGAAAAGATTTGTGAAGTTTTAAAGTTAAGAGGCTTCGGTATTTATAGCCCTTGGGGTGACGGTTTGTTTTTTGAATGCCTCAAGCTTTTAAAACATTTACAATTTTATCTTGGGTTAAAAAACAGTTCTACGGCGCCATCATTACCTGTCAAATATTGCCCAGAGTCCATCTCGGGAAATAAACCGCCACACTTAGTGCGCCACTAAGTGGAGGATTTGAAGCGTCGGGTCACTTATCCGATGTAAGTTTTAAAATTTGAAGTAAATGTGTCCCTTCGTTTCCTTCAAATTTGGGGGCTAGCTGACGAGGATTGTTACCCGAGCTAGTTCAGAATTCGAACCAGGTAAGTGCCCGTTGGTATGATCTCAGATGGTCTGAGAAGCGCGGACACATGGTCACAAGCTTTGCGCGATCATAAGACCCCAGACAGTGCGTGGTTAGGAGTCCGTATGCGATGCTCGGACAGAAGGTCACAGATAATACGCAGTCAGATGACTGCAGACAATACGCGGTCAGAATACTCTCGACCAAGAGACGCGGGGTTGCTTAGGATCTACGACGAGCATATCCCGAGTACCCCGGAGATTCTTCCACGTGTGAAGACAACTACCAGGGGGTTAATATGTGCGGTTATCTCTTAATTGCACATGTTAATCCTGCGTGGAAGTTGAGTGTGGTTACCAAAACTGCACCCGAGCAACCGTTCGAAGCCGCTGTGCATTGGCAGCCTTTCGACCAGTATAAAAGGGTGAGCAAATGCACCAGACGAAAAGGGCACGAGAGACATAGACAACACAATCACTATCGACAAGCTTTCATAGGCTAGTTTAGTTGTGTTTGGCATAACCACACGGAAAAGATCTTCGCCTGTGATGATCTTTTCCACAACATTGTAATCCTTTTTCCTACATATAGTGAAATCACAACAGGACGTAGAACTGTTACTCCCACTATCGAGGGCCCGAACCTGTATAAATCTTTCTGTGTTCCAACTGACTTCGGTTCATCATCCCTTCCCGGAGGGACACCCTGAAAGGTCTCACAACTCACAAATTCTTCATAAGTTCGACTAAGGACCCCGAGTCCGAATCGTCGACACCCGACGCTTCGCTGCCCAACCATGCGCCATACCGTACCAACCCTGAGGAGACTAAAGAAATTCAGCGACAAGTTCAAGAATTGCTTGATAAATTAATGCCTCGTGCTGACGGTCCATTGCAAGTGTTGGACAAGATTAATGATAATGCATATAAGCTTGATCTGCCTGCAGAGTTTGGGGTTAGTCCCACATTTAACGTTGCAGATTTGAAGCCATACTTGGGTGAAGAAGACGAGCTACAATCGAGGACGACTTCGATTCAAGAAGGGGGGGATGATGAGGACATCTCCACCACTGTTACACCCACTACACCAACACCTGCTGCCACTCCTCCAACAATACAAGTACCAGTCACTAGAGCTCGTGCTCGTCAACTCAATTATCAGGTACTTTCATTCCTAGGGGATCATATTAATTTTGCTAAGGATTTGATACTACCTAAATCAAGTTGTTACTTGATACTCAAGAATGATGGACCAAGCATGGATACACGAGACAAGCTATGGAGCATAGGAATGAAGAATGGAGATGATGGCAGCACCACAAAGAGAAGAATATCAAGTGGAGGAGACATGTGATGATAACCAAGTCGAGTTGGAGCCCAAGACGGATTCTAGTTGGAGTCTGGTTTGGCCATCCAGGAGCAGCCTGCCTTCAAATGATCATAACTCCCGCATACGAAGTCCGATTGGGACGTTCTTATAGTCCGCGGAGAAGCCCACAATGGGATCGTTCCAATGGATCTGGCCCCACGTCCAAATTCCTTCCGGATCACCGGCAATTAACAAAACAAGATTCAACCAGATTTTGATTGGGCCTAGTCGGTGCTGCCACACCTTGTTTCGGGCCTTTGGCCCATGTATTCCCTAGTAGGGTGTGGGAAACACTAGCCACACTGCCTCTTCATATACTCAGCAGCCGTCACTATTTAGATTTGGGTTTTGTTAGATTGGTTTATCTACGTGCAAACTTATAATCTTTGGGTTGTGATGGACAACCACCTCGTCAAGATCATCAATAGAACCCCACTCTTTTGTTCTTTGTATTCGTGAACCTCAGTTTCATATCTACAATTCAGATTGCTTTTACTATCGTTCTTGCTTGTTCTTCGGTTGCTTGCAGGAATTGAACCTCGTGTTCAGGTTGATCATGCCCACGGCAAGATCAATAACCCTCCGGAGTTGGTTTAGCGATTGCTAAGGCACATCGTCGTCGTACGGTGTAGTCCGATCGTCAAAGCCAGTTCCACCAAATTGAAAGCATCCCTCTCATCGAAAGATTGGGACCCATATTCTTCATCACTTGGGATGGCTAACTTGATGGTACTAGTAAAGTAATGTCCAGGCTACTCCAAAGTATAGGCTGGTTCTATTGATGCTTTCAGGATGCGGAGCATTTCCCACAAGATCAACTAGGTTCCTAATAGGTCTCCTCGAGGTGGTCCTATATTGGAGGTTACTAACAACACATACATAGGACGAAATTAGCTAAGGGCCTAGAAAATAAGCTTTCAAAAATTTACTTTTTTTAAATAGAAATTTTGCACACTTGCAATATTTAACTTCCTTTGGCAGTAGCCTTGGCCAGGAAAGACTACAACTATTTTTTCTCACACTATGAAGGGAAGGGTTCTGCTTAGCGGGGAATATTAAAAAAAAACTTATGATGTGTTGTTTCCTTAAATACCAAAGTATACAATTTTTGATTATCAACTATAATTCCCTCATTCTTTAGAGAATATATATAATTCATAAGAGGTACAATATGCATCAAGGGTGGTGTACACATCTTGCCTTGATTGGTTGTTGAATCCAGAAACTCTTCCTCGAAAGCTACTTCGGCGTCCAACGACGGATCTAACGATTTAAAATAAAAAACAAATAAATGACTACTAAATAATTAAATAAAATTATGCAAAGCTTAATTCTAAGGTTTCAAGGCTTGCTAGAGATCTACGGTTCAAATCTATGCTTCAATCTACATATCTAAAGTCTAGAAACGAATAAGAAACCACTCTAAGGACTAAATTATAAGTAAATAATAACAAAAAGATCCCTGGCCCTTAAAACTAATCTAACTCTCATCTTCTTCAAGAGAGCAAAACATAACACACACACCTTCGAGAAGGAGAAGAGGTGCGGTGGCTTAGCTCGGCGCAACTCTGGCAAATGATGTCTTCTCTTCCTCTCAATCAGTTCATCCCAAATTTCTTGCTTGTGTTCTCAATGAATGAAATCCCCCTTATTTATAGTCTCATGGGATCAACTTTTTCCAATCACATTCAAATTCTTGGTTTCTATATAAAAGTGATTACTTTCCTTTCTTCCAAATTCCCTTCCTTTCTTCCAAATTTGGATCTCATTCCAAATTTGTTCTTTCCTAATTTAGATTGACTCAATTGTGTTTGAGTCTAAGTTCAATCAAGTCCAATTGAATTCAATTAGGTCCCAATTTGATCTAAGGTTAGGATTTGGGTTCTTTAATCAAATTTTTGGGCATCATAAGACAGTGATCTGGTGCTTTATGAAAGCTTTGTAGTTTGCTGTGGAAGGTTGAAGTGTTGTACTAAAGTAGGGTTTCAATTTGATTGGCTATGGAGGAGAAGTTGCAATCATCTGCTTGCTGGGGTGAACTGCTACTAGATAAAAGGGAGAAGGATCCTTCAACCATTGGGGAATGCTTCCAATGTGTGGTGTTTGTGGACTATGATGAGTGTGGCACTGTTTGCATGTGTATTAGTGTGTTCTAGCTTGTAGGGGAAGGTGATGATCCAGCATGTATGTGTATGTGTGTTGCTCTAAACTAAAATGGGGCTATGTATATGTTTTGGTTGTGACTGTACAACCTTTTGTGCATGTATATGTGCTTATGTATATGTGTGTATGAATCAATTTACTAGTTGAGGAGGAATGTTGAGAGGAGTTTTGAATCTAAACGGAAGATTTAACTAAAGGTATTTAATAGAAATTGGCTAATGGGCTAAATTGCAATTTGAAAAGAGAATAGGCCTAAATGTAAATATTTATAATTTAGGGACTAAATTGCACTTAGGTTTGTATACTAGTTAAATCAGAAGAATTAGATTGGTGAGGATAAGGGTCAAAAATAAAAATGAAAACAAAAACAAAAATAGGGTAAAAGTGAATAATACTTTTCTGAAAATAGCTTAAAACACGAATAACTGGATTTTGGGACTGAATCTGAAGTAGTAGTAGAAGAGAAACTCATGTTGAATAGTAAGAACAACATGATTGTTCAACCAGATTCAAATTTAGAGGTGAATTGGAGAATTTAGCCATTCCTGGCTTTTTAAAACAGGAAAAGGACTAATTTGTGATTGAATTTGGACTAAATCTCGAAAAGTGAAGAGATGAGTGAATTTGGTTAAGAGATTTTAGGACTGGTATGAAAGCATGTTAAGAAATAGGGTTCCAAAGAAATCCAGAACAAAATGGTTTAGGAATTAATCCAATTAAGTTCTAAAACAGGTAATTAAAATATCAATGAATAGTGTTTTCAAAAAACAGTTTGAGAGATGAATATCCACTCTATGGGGCTGAGTTTGATCTGTCCACTAAAGAAAAACTAGTGTTGAATATGCTAAGTTTCACATCTGTTCAGACATATCTGAATTCTGAACTACGAGGGAAAATATGGAAATTTTTGCATAGAAAAGGATCAAAATGTAATTTAAGAAAATGCATGCATGACGTGGTTTTGATTTAAAAAGAAATTTTCAAGCCCTAAATTTGGGTGTTACAATGCACCCCTCATTTCCGTGGGACACTTGAATGCATCCCCTGGTATACCCGTCGTAATTACTACAACAAGTAATGCCGACAATTCACCTGTGCAAGCAGATCAAAATTTTCAACTTTTTATGGCCTCGGTATCTGATAACTGCTTAAGTGGTATTGACTTTGACCTAAGTTAACAATGATTTCCATGATGAAAGGTCATTTGATGTGCACTTTATGTGACTTTTTGCAATATTTTTACAATCTGCTTTCACGATTCTGTTTGTTATGTTTCAGGGATTAAGCGTACAAAATTTGGCAGCATTTCAAATTTGTTTGAACCAAAAAACAAGTGGAAAATGAAAAGTAGAAAAAAAGGGGCCCAAAAGGACCTATGTCACAGGGACCAAAGCACAGCACAGGCAACGGCACGGCCGTGCTCGGCCCTGGGCACAGGTGTGCCAGGGCCCATGCTAGGCTTGGTTTTGTGTTGATTTGGCCCCATTTATTTGTTTCGTGCTTTGTTTGAAGTAGGTTTCCACCGTGTGTGCGTGATGAGTTGTAATTGAATATTTTTAGGACTTTTGCCTAGAAATAGGGAGGTTTTGGGTTTAATTCTCATCCACGAATTAATCCACATTCAAATCCAGAAAGTAGTTTAATTTTTAGGTTAGGTTTTAGCCCCCCTCCCTATTTGTTCTAGTTTTCACTCTTGTAAGCCTGCGTGGACAGTGAACCTTACTATTTCATGCAATTGAGTAAGTTTTCTTATAATACTTGTTATTTCTTTGTCTTTATGGCTTTTTGCAAGTAATTCTCTTCTAGGGTTAGGGATGATCTAATGTGGGGGCATAGTTTTTCCTTGGCTCTGTTTTGAAGTTTTATGACTTAGTTTTTCACATTTTCTTCCTCTAAACCTAATTTCTCGCTCTAGCAACAGGTATAATAGTTGAGCCTAGGCAAAAACTTAGGGGAGTACTTAAGTTCTAACATGGAACTCTGGAGTAAGAGAAAGGGTCTCGCACGACTTAACAGCGGAAGCGATGCTCTGACTGTTGTACCAGTGACCGTACCAGCAACCTAAACTGTCTTAGAAAACACTTGAAACTGGTTCACAATTCACTAGCTTTGGTTAGTATGGCACTCAATGGTTATGGAATTCCCGAAACCCTAGGTTTTCTCTCAATTTCTAAAACCCTAAGTTACTGAATTGTGCTTCTAAACCCTAGATTTTCAACACTTGCAATCTTTTTTAACTTTCAAAACCCTAGTTTGATAGATTTAGTTGTAGATCTTAGTTGTAGCTCACAAAACAACTCTCACTCTGATTTAATTGGCAATTCTTAGTCTAAGGACGAATACACTTGTTCCTCGTTGAATTTAACTCTCAAGTGCTCAACGTCCAACCGCTCTCTTACGGTTATAACTAAAATGCGTCCCTCTAGGGCGTGTCAATATCCCGTGGGACAAGTGGAAAGGTGGTATGTGTCAACACATGCGCGTCAAAGCGAACAGCAATGAATGGAACAACTCTCTGACTGGATAAGTCATATCGTTGCCTGTTTTAGTTTTTTGCCTCACTTATATTAGCTCATATTCTCAGCTTTTGCCTCAACCAGTTGCACAAACCGCTCACAACAAAAATTGGGGGCTACACAAAGTTCAAATCAACATAATTCAAAACAAAAGGAAACATCTCACACACTACAAACTGTTTGTTTCTATACAAGAAAATGTAACATTGCAAAATATATGGGCACTTCGTGTCCGCACTCGTAGGGTTCTCAAGAAGGGCATCACCAGGAGGATTCACAGCCCTCGAATTTCTCGGATCACTCGAGACAATTGGACAGTGAGGAGAGCAACCAGTTCAAAGG
Source organism: Pharus latifolius (assembly GCA_019359835.1). Taxonomy (NCBI): domain Eukaryota; kingdom Viridiplantae; phylum Streptophyta; class Magnoliopsida; order Poales; family Poaceae; genus Pharus; species Pharus latifolius. The sequence goes on along the minus strand of CM033324.1, from coordinate 61,372,400 downwards.
GTAACCTCAAACCAATCAAAAGTCAGAGCAACCAACTGTTCCATGCTATCCAGATTCTCCGCTATCGTGGACCAGTTAGTCTCATGCTGCTCAGCAAGTCAAGATTCTAGCAATCTAGGTATCGCGTTGACACCAATACCAAGACCTCCAGACTAGCATCCCCACCTCTCAATGAATTCTATCTGTGAACTCCTGGGCAACACCAGTTATCTGCGGAGTCTTGGGCATCATGGATGATGTCCTTGAATCTTTTTGAGCTTTCGAGCTCAATTGATTTGATTCCTTGCCAATGGGAGGTGTCGTGCAAGATCTTCAATGTTTGCAGCACGCAATGGCCCACAACATGGAACTCAACCCTTATGGTGTCAAGCTGTTGGCATTAGACACCACTTTTTCCACTATTTTATGAGTAGTTCATTTCTCTTCCAAGGACCACTCATGGTTGGCAAAGTGCCCCTTCTTTGCCTAAATGTTGTGAAGTGGGACAAGTTAGAAGCACACGAAGATGGTAAGCGGGCAAGAAAGTCAAAGGACTTAACTGGTCCTGATGCTCCTGTCACATCAACAAGCAGCCTTTCTGTAAGGCTACCACCTTCACCCAAAGAGCTTCAGCTTCGACTTAGGAACTATAGAGCTCTTTTTGTATTGAGTGGTTTTCCTCTTCCACCTTAAGAGAAACCACTTGGAACCTGTCAAACTCACTTTGCAGATCATCGACCTAACCCAACAGGTCATGTCGAGCCTATCAAGTGATAGCCAGTTGCTCCTCTTGAGCCTTGTAATCTATTTTTAAAATCCAGTAGGATTCACACCACACATCCAAGTTGTGGCTCAACTCTCCATGAATAGTGGTAAGCCACCTCACGACTTCATCAAGGTGGGCAATGCTCTAGCTGGAGGACACCGCGGCCAATATATGCCCTGACCTAGGAGGGCTCTACCCCACTACTCAACCTCTGGTGATCTCATCCATCAACCTAGGCAATTAGCGAGGCCCTGTCAGAGGCATCAAGGGAACCAATAGAGCACCTAGCATAGAAGCCAAGGGAGCGTCAGAGGCTACTTCTTCAATGCTAAATTTCTATCCACGTTACGAGAGCTAGCTATCATAACATGCGCTTCACACTCCTAATGTCAGTTCAAAAGGGATTCTGTACATGTTAAAAGGAATCCAAAATTGGTAGGACTCTTGATAAAGAAGGAATCCAGAGGTACGTAGAATCCTAATACAACCAGAGAAAGATATCTACTTATCCTTGTCATGACCAAAAGGCAAATCGGCATCTCATCAAGCATCCAACTATAGGTCAAATTTCCCAAGTCGAGATAGAGTAGGGAATCGTTTTCTCCTAGTTAGGTAGTCTCATATTCATCTCGCCAAGTTGCCCCCGAGTGCTTGGTTAAGGGTAGATTACTTGTATATGTTCTCAATCAAACCAATCATAAAGACTTCCGAGCGCTTTACATCTGCCTTGTAATCATCATTGTACTTTTTAATCTGTTGATATAGTGCAAGATAACTGGTACCTCCTCTAGTGGTTTTCTCTGGGATGATCTAAAAGAATATCAACAAGAAGTAGGAGGTACCCTTCTGTTCCTGAACCTATATAAACTTATGTGTCTCTCTTTAGATCTATGCATATTGGGAACGATTTGTTGGATACCGAGGTTCCCGTGCTCTCCCTAAATCAATATACAAATTCCAGTGGCATGTATCAAGCATCACTCCCACTCTGGTATTTTACTATACGAAAGTGGCATTTTCTATTTACCATTATAAAAACATGATTTTGCATAGTACCGCCGCTTTTGGATGTTAATTCCTATATACCACTTGTTATATTAAAATAATCATTTTTTGATATTTGGAAAGAGGTTTCATGTTAAGTGACAATTTTATTGTGTGACCCATTGATGTGAATATGAATCAATTTGGGTTAGTCTACTCTAGCCATTTTGAACCCCAATCTCTCTTTTGTATTCAATTCCCAATTTTAACTCCTTGCACGATTCCCACAGGTTGAGTTGCTAGCACTCAAACTAGATAAATTTACACTATCTAGGTTTTAATATGTCTAGATTGAACCAATCTAAACTTATTCATGTCCACTTCAATAGGTTCAGGAAATAAAATAATCATTTATATGAAATCTCGCTAAAGTATTATTTTAATAGAGGAAGTGGTATACAACAAATTAACACCCAAGCATGATTGTATGCAATAAAGACATGCTCTCATAATGATAAATAGAAAATGTCATGCTAATGGAGTGGTATGGAGCCAATTTTCCCACATAAGATCTTGATACGCCTTAGCTCGGGGAGAGCTAATGCGCAGGGTTTTGCAATCTTAACGGCATAGGATTGAAGATAGCTTGGGGAGTTTGTAGCCCAACGATGAGGAAGCCAACCGTAGCCTACTATCCGATATAATCGTTAATCAACAAACCTAATTACTAACCCACGCAACTACACTCAAAAGCATAGAAGCACGAATTAGGTGCAATTCACAGGAATCACAAGAACACGGGTAATAAGAACACTCTTGGCTCTTAATAGATCAATCTAAATTCATAGATTGTATCTTCAAAACGATTACAAATAAATTTCATCTCTACAAAAGCCATGACCATGCCTCTCTTTTATGGAGGATTGTGTTTACAAAAGATAGAAGTTTTGTAACACCCTGGGTTTGCGATGGAAACTCTTTTCATAAAAAGTCAAGCATGCATATGTGATGAGGACATCTATAGCACACATACATCACATACTTCCTCACGTACATTTCCAGCACCAACAGGACCAATTACAAGAGCTCGAGCCAAACAAATACAACAACAGGTGAACCTTTTCCTTAAGGAACAACATTTTAATATAGATGAGAATGGATTACTACCTAATGCCTCTACTCTAATTGTTGTCAGGTACCATAAAGGAGCCAAGAAACTACAAGAAGGAACAGAAGAAGATAAGGATATTCAAAAAATATGCAGGGCCTACACATGAGGTCATCGCATATGTCAACATCAACGTTGATGTCATCACTTAGCTATCTTCTTTCTTGGACAAGAAGTAACAGTAGTAAAATTGAATTTTACAACCACTCTCTTGGTCAAAAAGAAATGAGTTGTAAAGTTCAAATTTATAACCTATGTTGAGTTGGATGACAACTCATGATGAGTTAGCAGGAGCTTTGTAGCCTATAAATAGGCAAGTGCATGTTATATTGTAATAAGCAGAATTGAGAATTTTCAGAATTAAACACTTATTTGTTCTAGGGTTTGAGTAAAGCATTTCCACCCCCATAGAATTGAGAATTATCTGAGATTCTTGTCTCCGTCGTTCTTGTGATTACCTCGGTGATTGTAAGAACACGTTTACTCCACGTGAGCGAGTAGACAAAGGGATCGAAGCGTGTGGTTGGGTGAATCGAGTGTCACAGATTGCCATAATAGAGACGGTGGTTGGCGGTGTCATTCATCAGGTTGCACGGATCCAATTATCTCCAATCCTACGCTGTGAAGATTGGGCCAAACCACGGACTGATGGGAAATGGTGCCCGATCTTCCGATAGGTATGGTAAGTCGATTGGTGGAGAACTCGATGTTAATGATCCGGCTTTCGATCTAGAACCGATCCAAAGCCTACAACCGCTACACCACGGCTCCTTTGGTTATCAACCATGCGTATGCACTGATTGACCTCGCCACGAAGGCTTGTTCCTGCTACAAAACCAGAACACAAGCAAGAACGAAGAAGCAACAATTGAATTGCGAATTGTATTAAGCTCACGAGTTGGGATTTCACAAACCGAGTTCGGCGAAACTGCAATAGCAGAATAATCTAAGCAAAATCCAGATCTAAATAGTGATGGCTACTGAGTATATGAAGAGGCGGCGTGGCTAGGGTTTCTCATGACCTACTAGGGAATACATGGGCGGAAGGCCCGAAATGTCGCAGCACCGACTTGGCCCAATCAAAATCTGGTCCATATTTTTTTTTAATTTTTGGCGATCTAGAAGGAATTTGGATGCAGGGCGAGATCCATTGGAAATATCTCGTCGTGGGCTTCTCTGTGGACTATAAGAACGTCCCAATCGGACTTCGTATCAGGGAGTTATGGTCATTTGAAGGGAGACTGCTCCTGGATGGCCGAACCGGACTCCAACTCGAATCTGTCTTGGACTCCTACTCGACTTGGGCTCCTTGTTGGTCCTCGCATCCTTGCTGGTCCTCTCCATGGTTCCTAAGTATAATATTATCACCATTAGGTAGTAAACCTCTCAAAACCCTATATATATAAACTTAGGAACGAGTTCACCTGGCAATGCAACAATCAGGCTCGGCCGCGCGTTATTGGTCCTTGTGTAACAAGCGGAGGATTATGGTTGGTGCGTGTATGCGAAGAAGTGATGTCCTCATCATGGACCAATCCGTATCAGTTGGTATCCAGCTCAAGGTTCACATGGTAGGATTTAACCTTTTAGCTACTATAGTTGTTGTTTTCATTCCTATCCAGAAAAGGACACACAAAAATATTGTTCTATGCCATAGTTCAATTGAAAACTCTTGGTGAGTTTTGCTAAGTTTTGATCCATTAGAACCAAGTTTAGTTGCTGACTTTTGTTTTCCCTTCGCGTTGCTTCTTTTTGTTCATTTGTCGTTTAAGGTTTGATTCCAAGTTGCGTTTTGTATGAGTCCACATAAACCATAAAAATACAAAAAGAAGTGTCATCATCCTTTTTTTTTAGCCAATCACTCCTTTGCAAAAACTTTGAACCTATTGAGACTGGCTTTTTTTTTATTGCTCTAGGGCTGCTCACACAACAATCTTTGCATAATTTTGTGAAATTTGTTTCCTTGCTGAACCTAGGGTGACTTAAAGTGCTACTCTCATCTTGATTGGCAACCAAAAAACAACAAAAAAAATTGAAAATTGAAAAGAAAGAAGGAAAGAAGGATGTTGATTTATAAGTAAGAGCACTACCTAGTTATTCTCTGTTTTCCAAATTGTGCTACTTTGTTGTTTGGAGTAATCTAGTGCCCTACTACATTGGTTCGAGCAATTAGCTAGCGTCTCTCCAAACTCTATGCAATACGAGCCATTGGTGCTATTTCATATCTTATACTAGCTCATTCCTTTCATTGCCTCAAGTTCAATTATCTTAGTGTGTGAGTTGCCTATAATCTTCATTTATATCTTGAGCTTGGCAACTAGACAATGGAATTCTAGTTTGGATTATTACTTATCATTACAATGTCTAGAATTTCAAATGTATAGGATGTTGGGGGAAATCTCCACGCGGCCAAGTCCAGGTAAGTTCATGGTTGCCCGGGGACAGTGGCCTCCGGTGCCTGCCCCGGGCGCCGCCTTTTAGGTGCCCGGGACCGTGCCTCCGGGGCATGTCCCGGGCGCCGCCTTTTGGCTCCCGGGACCGTGCCCCCCGGGCGGGTTCCGGGCGCCGCCATTGGCCCGGGGACAGTGGCCTCTGGTGCCTGCCCCGGACGCCGCCATTTGGCCCCAGGGACCTTGCCCCCCGGGCGGGTCCCGGGCGCCGCCATTCGCCCGGGGACAGTGGCCTCCGGTGCCTGCCCCGGGCGCCGCCTTTTGGCTCCCGGGACCGTGCCCCCCGGGCGGGTCCCGGGCGCCGCCATTGGCCCGGGGACAGTGGCCTCCGGTGCCTGCCCCGGACGCCGCCATTTGGCCCCCGGGACCTTGCCCCCCGGGCGGGTCCCGGGCGCCGCCATTCGCCCGGGGACAGTGGCCTCCGGTGCCTGCCCCGGGCGCCGCCTTTTGGCTTCCGGGACGATGCCTCCGGGGCATGTCCCGGGCGCCGCCTTTTTGGCCCCCGGGACCTTGCCCCCCGGGCGGGTCCTGGGCGCCGCCATTCGCCCGGTACAGTGGCCTCCGGTGCCTGCCCCGGGCGCCGCCTTTTGGCTGCCGGGACGATGCCTCCGGGGCATGTCCCGGGCGCCGCCTTTTTGGCCCCCGGGACCTTGCCCCCCGGGCGGGTCCCGGGCGCCGCCATTGGCCCGGGGACAGTGGCCTCCGGTGCCTGCCCCGGGCGCCGCCTTTTGGCTCCTGGGACGATGCCTCCGGGGCAAGTCCCGGGCGCCGCCTTTTTGGCCCCCGAGACCTTGCCCCCCGGGCGGGTCCCGGGCGCCGCCATTCGCCTGGGGACAGTGGCCTCCGGTGCCTGCCCCGGGCGCCGCCTTTTAGGCTCCCGGGACCGTGCCCCCCCGGCTGGTCCCGGGCGCCGCCATTTGCCCGGGGATAGTGGCCTCCGTTGCCTGCCCCGGGCGCTGCCTTTTGGGCTCCCGGGACCCTGCCCTCCGGAAAGGGTCCCGGACATCATCGCCCTTCTAAAAGGTAAAATCCCTGTTTGTTTATCACGTGCAGGTCACGCGAGGGACGCCTCGGGAATCAGCGACCACCTGTCAAGCATCCAAGACGTTTGACCGGAAGAAGGACGGTCCTACCCTTCAATCCGACGGTGGCTTCCGGGGTAGTTTAGGCTTTTTGCTTCTTTTTGGGGCTATAAATAGCCCTTGTACCCCTCTGTTGTAAAGGATCAGCTCATTACTATTTGGAATAGCTAAACTCACAGACGTGCTCCGGAAGCCTCTCCCCCGGAGAGAGCCTCCCCAGCCGGCTCCAGTCGGGAGCGCGTCGACAGGACTAGGGCCCCCACCGGGACCCGAACCTGTATAAATCCACGTGTCAATTCTTGTGTTTGTCCGGCGGGGGAGGACCGGTCACCCGGTCAACCCGCGCTGCGTAATCTCCGCTAGGATCGTCTTCAAAACTTGCCGGGGTATTCTTAATACCACGGCATAGGAATTATACTAACCCTCCAAGCTCCACAAATAGCCACTGTCAATTATCGGGCTTGGACCTTGATTCACTTATTCCATCACCTTCAACTGTCTATCGTTACCATAGTACACGCAATTCTTCAACCCCATAAAGTATTCATAAGAACTTCAATTGGTAAGTGAGAGGCTAAGCTTGAGTGATTCCACATAATATCCCTTATATACTTGTTGTCTTGCTTTTGTGTTTGCACTAACCATGGCAGATAACAAGGAAGGTGGGGGAGGCGCACCACTACCACCTTATGTGACACAACAGGAGTTTATTAGGATAACAAGGGAGTTCAATCAACAACTTACTGAGAACATGACTAACATGCGTCAAGAGATGATTGATATTTTGATTGATGAGTTTGATAAGAGAATACCTGAGACTCACAGAGACAGATCGCAAGGAGAAGATAGTGTTCATGGAGGTGAGCAGCTCGACAAAACTACCAAGGAGATTGCTGCCCGAAGAACGCGCGAGAGGAGAGATTGTGCTGCCGCTAATGCAGATCGACCACCACATCCAGGACGCCAAGGAGGAGGCCGTGGAGCTGTCCATGGTCATGGGCGCGGTTGTGTGCGTGGTACCCTTGATGATGTTGATAACAATGACTTTGTGCTTCATCGAGATGATGGCTATCGGCGGCATGCTCATCATCAAGAAAGAGGACACGCAGAGGAAAAATTTTGTAAGGTAAAATTTACAGTTCCAAAATTTGAAGGTGAGTGCGACCCAGATGCATACCTTACATGGGAACTCAAGGTGGAGAAGATCTTCCGGATGCACAATTATTCGGAGGAGAAGAAATTGATCATGGCCTCACTTGAGTTTGATGGTTATGCACTGATTTGGTGGGAACAAGTCCTTAATCAACGAGAAGAACAAGGAGAAACCCCTATTGCTTCATGGGAGGAAATGAAGCATGAGATGAGAGCTCGTTTTGTTCCTAACCATTACAGACGTGATCTTTTTGATAAATTGCAGAATTTGAGATAGGGATCACGATCGGTGGAGGATTACTACAAGGACATAGAGCAAGCCATGATTAGAGCGCGGGTGCATGAAGATGAAGAACAGCCCATTGCACATTTTCTGCATGGCCTCAACAAGAACATCAAAAGCATTGTGATTTCTCAGCCCTACAACACCATCGTTGAGTTGGTGCATCAAGCAACCGAAGCGGAGAAACAACTACAAGAAGATGCCAAACCAACAAGAACACCCTCCTTCCACTTGAGAGCTCCATCAAGCATACCTGTTGGGGGAAATCTCCGCAAGACTAAGTCCAGGTAAGTTGCGTCACATTCGCCCGGGGACGAGGCCTCCGGGGCCTCCCCGGGCGCCGCCTTTCGGCCCCCGGGACTAGGCCTCCGGTGCCTGTCCCAGGCGCCGCCTTTTGGCTCCCGGGACCTGGCCTCCGGTGCCTCCCCGGGCGCCACCATTTTGGCCCCCGGGACATGGCCTCCGGGGCCTCCCCGGGCGCAGCCATTTTGGCCCCCGGGACATGGCCTCCGGCGCCGGTCCCGAGCACCGCCATTTGCCCAGGGACGTGGCCTCCGGTGCCTCCCCGGGCGCCGCCTTTTTGCTACCGGGACCTGGCCTCCGGCGCTTGTCTCGGGCCTCACTGCCCTTCTAAAGGTAAAGTCTCGAGTTGTTTATCACGTGCAGGTCACGCGAGGAGCGCCTCGGGAATCAGCAACCACCTGTCAAGCATCCAAGGCGTTCGACCGGGAGAAGGACGTTGCTACCCCTCGATCCGACGGTGGCTTCCGGGGTAGATAGGTCTTTTTGCTTTTTTTTTTGGGGCTATAAATAGCCCTTGTACCCCTCAGTTGTAAAGCGAGGATTCATTTATTGGAATAGCCAAAACTCACAGGGTGTGCTCCGGAAGCCTCTCCCCCGGAGAGAGCCTCCCCAGCCGACTCCGGTCGGGAGCACGCCAACAGGACTAGGGCCCCCACTGGGACCCAAACCTGTATAAATCCTCGTGTCAATTCTTATGTTTGTCCGGCGGGGGAGGACCGGTCACCCGGTTAGCTCGTGCTGCATAATCTTCGCTACGATCGTTGGCGCCGACCGTGGGGACTCGTGACAAGACGCCATGGCTCCCCCAAGAACAAGGGCTCGCACCCTTCCCGATGACGCCGGTCTCGGAGACCCGGCGCCGCCCGTCCGGGACACGGCTGTCCCGGTGCTTCCGCCCGGAGGCGGTCAGGCCCAGGTACCGCCTCCAGTCTTTCCTCTTAACTTAGGTGCTTCTACCTCCAGGTCGCTCCCGGTGACCGCGGGGACCTCGGCCGGGACCAGTCTCCCCCCGACGGCTCCCCCGGTCCCTCGGGACGCCCTGCTTGAGGCTCTAGTGGAGGGCCAGCTCCGCGCCCAGCGCTCTATGGATGAGCTGCTCAGCATGTTGGCGCGGCGTCCGGCCCCCACATTTGCGTCGCACCCATACCCGGGGACTATGCCCCCTTTTATGGGTTACCCGGCGGCTCCCCTGGCCTCCGGGGGTTTGGCCGCCCCGTATGATCCAGCCAGGGGGTTCCCTCCCCCGGCGGGATATACGTCCGGACCCTTTCCGGCGCCCGGGCCTGTCCCGGTGCCGGGGGGCTACTTCATGCCAGGGCCCTTAGTGGCACCAGGGGGGTACCCCGTCCCAGGCCCATTCCCGGGGCCAGGAGCCCATTTCATGCCAGGGGTTTTCCCTTACGCCGGGAGCCAGTCCCGCCCCTCGCGTCGCGTTTATCGCACCGGGGGCGGTCGACAGAGCAGCTCCCGTGCCTCAGCGGACTTCCCCCCGCATCGGCTCCCCGGTCCCGGAAGTCGCCGCGGGGGCTCCCACCTCGCCGGTTCCGGATGTTACAGGGGCTTCCCCCTTTCCAGTTCCGGTCGTTGCCACTGGGGCCCCCTCCACTTCGGTTCCAAACGTCGCTGTGGGCGCCCCCTCCCCGGTTCTGGATAATACAAGGGCTTCCCCCTTTCCGGTCCCAGGGGTCTTCGCAGGGGGCTCCCCCCAGCCGACCCCGGAAGCCTCCGGGCCGGTAGCTACAGTCCATAAGCTCCCTCCCTCAGCGGAACAGGTCCGTTTCGCCCGGGGGGAGGTCGAGCGAATGCATTCACCTGAGCGCGGGGAAGAACTTCCCCCTGGCCGTGGGCATCGGGAGCCTCGCTCTCGCTCCGGTCGGGGGAAGAGACCCGCGGAAGACCCAGCCTCTCCGGAGAATAGCCCGGACGTCCGGGAACTCAGCCCCGGTCCGGAGGAGAAGCGTCGCCACCGCCACTCCGGCGGACCTCTCGGACCGCTTCCAGACTCAGACAACGAGGGCGTGTCCCCCGTCAAAGAAGACAGCGACCGGGACTCTCCCCGGGAAGTGCAGGGGGCTAACCAGCCCCTGTGCCGAAGACTTCGCAGCATCCGGTGGCCGCGGCCCTACCGCCCTCCGCACATCGAGCACTATAACGGTGAGGCAGACCCTTACGAGTTTGTGCAGTCTACTCCACAGCCATCTCCGCGGCCGGGGGGGACGAGACGGTACAATGCAACGTCTTCCCCCTCTACCTCACCGGCATCGCCCGCTCCTGGTTCTACAACCTGAAGGCCGACTCCATCAAGTCTTTTACGCAGCTCAAGCGGGAGTTCTGCGCGAACTTCCAGGGGAACTACGTGCGTCCCCTAGACTCCTTGCAGCTGTACACTATCCGGCAGAGGACTGGGGAAACCATCAGAAGCTTCTTCAAGCGCTTTGCTCCGGTGAAGAGCAAAGTGGCCCACGTCCCCGACTCTACGGTCATTGAAGCCTGCAAAAGCGGCATCCTCCCTGGGGAGCTCCACCGAAGGCTCTCCCGGAGCTGCCCCTCTTCCGTCGACGAGCTCTTCAACGTACTCGAAAAGTACGCTCGGGCGGAGGAAGACGACATCTGGAAGAAGACCCAGGGGGCTCCCGCCCCAGCCAACCGGGGGGCCAGGGATCCCCTCAAGCGCCCCAGACAGGTGATGCGTAACGAGCCACGGCCTCAGGACACCTTTGTCCTCGAGGGCGGAGGCGGCTCGCACGACCCCCCGAGGGGTAACCGCCCCTTCCCCAAGCCGAAAGGTCATGGGGGAGGACAGTCTTCGCTCGGCCAGCAAGGCCCCGCGGGGAGAAGGCGGGAAGGACCATGGTGCAGCTTCCACGGGTCCAGTACCCACGCTACCCGAGATTGCAGCCAGGTGCTACAGCACTTCGCGGCGTTCCTCGACCAGCGCGAGCAGGGGGGGACTCCGGCCTCCTTGCTCCCTCGGCCAGTTGTTCCGGCCCTTCCCGCTCCCGCGGGGGGTCAGCAGACGCAGACGTAGGAGGGGGAGCCTTCAGAAGCTGTCCCCTTTCAAACTTCTCAGCGCCACATCAACGTCATCGTGGGAGGGTCCACCTCCGGGCGGGACTCTAAGCGCCAGCGTAAGGAGTACGCACGCGAGGTTAAGGTTGTGGGGGTGCTACACGCGTCCCCGCCACCCAAGTGGTCGGACGTCCCCCTCACCTTCACGGTGGAAGACGCGCGAGGGGTTCGCTTCCCCCACGACGACGCGCTCATTGTCTCCGCGACCATCTACAACTGCCACCTGGCCCGCATCCTCGTGGACGGCGGGAGCTCCGCCGACGTCCTATTCCTGAAGGCCTTCAAAGAGATGCAGGTGGATGAGAAGCTCCTGCAGCCTGCGGCCGGGCCCCTGCAAGGTTTTGTCCCGGGGAAGGCGATCCACCCCGTGGGCAAGGTAGATCTTCCCATGACATTCGGCACCCTGGAGGACTACCGGACCGAGCTGGTCCGCTTCGACGTAGTGGACCTCCCCTCCTCCTACAACGCGATTATGGGGAGGACCACAATCATCCGGCTGGGGGCTGCCACCCATCAAAACTACCTCTGCATGAAGATCCCTGGGCCGCATGGCGCGATCAACGTCCGGGGAGACCAAGACATGGCCCGTGCTCTATACGAGCGCGCTGCGGCCACAATCGGAAGCGTCAACCTCATAAAGACGCCCGGAGGGGAGGCTTCTCCCCCGGAACTAGACGTCGCTGCGCCACCACCCGGAAGGCCCCTCCTCAAGCCGCGTCCGGAAGGGGGCCTCCGAAAGGTCCTGCTGTCCCCGGGTGACGAAGACAAAACCGTCCAGATCGGGGCGGAGCTCCCCGAGGGGCATGCAGCGCAACTTGCGGCTTTTCTGCTCGAAAACTCCGATGTTTTTGCATGGAAGCCTTCGGATATGCGGGGCGTCGCCCGGGAGGTCATTGAGCACAAGCTCACAGTGGCCCCCGGTCACCCCGCGATCAAACAAAAGCTGCGGAATCTCTCCCTCGAGCGCCAAGAGGCAATCAAGGTGGATATCACCCGGCACCGAGAGGCGGGGTTCATTCGGGAGGTCCTGCACCCCGAGTGGCTCGCGAACCCCGTCCTCGTGAAGAAGTCAACCGACAGGTGGCGGATGTGCGTGGACTTCACCGACCTTAACCGCGCCTGCCGCAAAGATAACTTCCCGCTCCCACGGATTGACCAGCTCGTCGACTCCACCGCGGGGTGCGAGCTCATGAGCTTCCTAGACGCCTACTCGGGCTACCATCAAGTCCGAATGGCGGAAGGGGACGAGGAAAAGACGAGTTTCAAAACTCCCCTCGGAACCTTCTGCTACTTCCATATGCCCTTCGGGCTCAAGAACGCGGGTGCGACCTTCCAGCGCCTCATGACGCTGGTCTTCAAAGATCAAGTCGGCCACAACGTCGAAGTCTACGTAGACGACGCGGTCGTCAAAAGTCCCCGCGCAACCTCCCACATCGACGACCTGGATGAAACCTTCCGCAACCTCCGCGCGTTTGGGCTCAAGCTCAACTAGGAGAAGTGCGCCTTCGGGGTGCGCGGGGGGAAGCTCCTAGGTTTCCTCGTGTCCCAGCGGGGCATTGAGGCAAACCCCGAGAAGATCCGGGCATTCCTAGACATGCCCCCACCGCGCTCCGTCAAGGACGTCCAGCGGCTCTCCGGCCGCCTAGCCGTGCTAAGCCGCTTTGTCTCTCGGTCAGGGGTGTGAGGCCTCCAATTCTTCAAGATCCACCGAGGGCTCGAGGGGTTCCGCTGGACCCCCGAGGCCCAGGAAGCCTTCAACGACCTCAAGAAGTACCTCACGAGCCCTCCAATGCTCGTGAGCCCGTCTCCTGAAGAGCCCTTGCTCCTCTACCTAGCCGCGACCCCCGTTGCCGTCAGCGCGGTCTTGGTGAAGGAGCAAGGGGGCAGCAGCGTCCCGTGTACTACGTGAGTGAGGCCCTCCAAGGGGCCAAAACTCGGTAAACGGAGATGGAGAAGATCTGTTATGCCCTCCTTATGGCGTCCCGGAAGCTTCGCCATTTCTTCCTGGGTCACCCCATCACCGTCCCGTCGTCCCTCCCCCTGGGGGAGGTATTGCGGAACAAAGAAGCCACCGGCCGGATCGGGAAGTGGGGGGCCGAGCTCGCCCCTTTCTCCCTGTCCCTTACCGGCCGCTCCGCCATCAAGTCACAGGTCCTCGCCGACTTCGTCGCAGAGTGGACTCCCGCCTCTGGGTCCGGGGACAAAGACCTCCCTGTGCTGCCCCGACGCAGTGATCATTGGACTCTCATGTTCGATGGGTCGTTGTGTCTCGCCGGGGCTGGTGCGGGAGTAGTCCTCCGGAGCCCCGAGCGGAAGGAGCTCGAGTACACCGCGCGGCTCGAATTCCCCGCAACCAACAACGTCACCGAATAAGAGTCTTTGCTCCTCGGGATGCGCCTTGCGCACTCCCTGGGGATCCGGTACCTCCTAGTCAAGGGATATTCTCAGCTCGTAGTTTGCCAAATGGACAAGTCTTACCTGTGCCATGACGCAAACTTAAGTCTTTATTTGCAGGAGGTGCGAAAGATGGAGAGGCATTTCGACGGCCTCGAGGCCCGGCACATCCCGCAAAGGGACAATGCCCGGGCCGACGCCTTGGCCCGGGCAGCAAGCGCCTGCGAATCACTCCCCAAGGGGGCTTTCTTGGAAATCATCACGAAGCCCTCAGTGGCCTCCCCGGACACGGGCGACGAGCCTCACGTCCCAGAGGTCACCGAGATCACCCGAGCTCCATCATGGATAGACCCCCTCATCTCCTTCATCAAGGGGGAGGGGGACCCTCCTAGTGAGACCGAGGCTAAGTGCCTCCGGGCCAAAGCCCGGGCATATCTCCTGCTGGAGGGGAGGCTCTACAAGTGGGGGGCTTCCGCCCTCCTGCGCTGCCTCCCCCGGCCGGAGGGACTTCAACTTCTCGAAGACATCCACGCGGGGAGCTGTGGTTCTCACCTAGCCCCACGTGCCATCGCGGCCAAGGCCCTCCGGCAGGGCTTCTACTGGCCCAAGGTCATGCGCGACGCGCGAGACCTTGTCTCCGCGTGCGAAGCATGCCAGAAGATGGCCAAGGGCTCGAACCTCCCCCCTATAGCGCTGCAGGCAATCCCCATCACTTGCCCCTTCGTGCGCTGGGGGATGGACCTCTTAGGGCCCTTCCCCCCAGCGCCCGGAGGATACAAGTATGCGGTAGTCGCGGTCGACTATTTTACAAAGTGGGTTGAGGCGGAGCCTTTGGCCAGCATCACGTCCCGGGCCGTCCAGCGGTTTTTCTAGAAAAAAACGTCGTATGTCGTTTTGGTGTCCCCTGGGAAATCACCGTGGACAACGGAACCCAATTCGACTCGGCTTATTTCGGGGAATTCTGCGAAGGCCTGGGGCTCGTCATCTGCTTCGCCTAAGTGGCACATCCCCGGAACAATGGGGCCGTCGAGAGAGTCAAAGGCGTGATCCTACAGGGATTGCACCGGAGACTTGAGCAAACTGTTTCTAAGCAGGGTGCATGGGCAGAGGAGCTCCCTAGCATGCTCTGCTCCATGCGCACAACCCCGTCCCGGGTGACGGGGCGTACTCCCTTCTCCCTGGTCTACGGGACGGAGCCAGTCCTCCCCCCGGAGATCGGCTTCCGGTCACTGCGGGTCGAGCTCCTGGAGGGAGCCACGCCCGCAGCGTACCAGGCCAACGAGGCCAACCAGCACCTGGAGACCGACCTCGTGGAGGAGGAACGCGACCGAGCGCTCCTCCGCCACGCCATCTACGAGCAAGAGATGGCGCGCGCGTACAACTAGCGTGTGCGCGAGAGAGCTTCCGCCTTGGGGACCTTGTCCTCAAGCGCGTCACAGACCCCCAAGCCCAGGGGAAGCTCTCCCCCAAGTGGGAGGGCCCCTACAGGATCTCCGCGGTCCTGGGCTCGGGGGCTTACAAGCTCTCCAACCTTCAAGAGCAAGAGCTGAAGCACACGTGAAACTTGCGTTTACTTCGTAAGTTCTATGTTTAGCCTTACGGTCCTGTCCCCTCCCCCGGAGTGATCACGCCGGAGGGGGAGGAGGCACACTGTACATACCTTTTCCTCCCCTTTTGCGACTTCGCAGGGGGAGGCACTGTACTTCATTTTGTTAGCACTACATAGTTCTTGCTCTTCAACTGTCTCATTGCAGGTTCTTCTCATTACCGCCCCTAGCGGCGATGCCCTCCCCGTGAGGATGCCCTCCCCACGAGGAAGCCCTCCCCGTGAGGAAGTGGGCCCAGACCCAGCAAGTCCCTCCTGTAGGGCGGCTTACGATCAGCCCTCGTGGACTGAGGGTGTAAGCGGCAACCCGGTCCCAGCGGCCGCGGTAACGAGTCACTTTGGGAGACTAGTCCCCTGCCCAAACACTCAAGACCCGTCATCGGGCACTTCCTCCTCCGGGAGTAGACGCTCTCCCCAGTGGGACGTCTAATGGCTTTCTTGGATATCTCTTCCTCCTCCGGGAGTAGACACTCTCGCCAGTGGGACATCTAATGGCTTTCTTGGATATCTCCTCCTCCTCCGGGAGTAGAAGCTCTCCCCAGTGGGACGTCTAATGGCTTTCTTGGGTATCTAGTCTCCAGAGACTTTACTCCCGGCTCCCCGTTCTCACGGCGACCGGATGACTGCCTCCCGGCGACTTTACTCCCGGCTCCCCGTTCTCACGGCGACCGGATGATTTCCCCCCGGCGACTTTATTCCCGGCTCCCCGTTCTCACGGCGACCGGATGATTGCCTCCCGGAGACCCTATTCCCGGCTCCCCGTCCTCACGGCGACCGGATGATTGTCTCCCGGAGAAGTTACGAATTTCTCAGATATTTCTTCCCCGGAGACCTTATTCCCTGCTCCCCGTTCTCACGGCAACCGGACGATCATCTCCCAGGAAGCTCGCCTCCGGAAATCTCATCGGGTTTTTCTTGGGTTTCCTCCACACGAGGCCTTATTCCCGGCTCCCCGTTCTCACGGCGACCGGACGATTGTCTCCCGGAAGGTCTTCCCCTTGGAAACCTCCTTTTAAAATTTTCTAACTTAGAAAAATTCCTATGCTACAGGTTGTCTTCACCCCGGGGGCCTCGCTACCCCCACAGCGCGCGGAGCTCCCCCCGACCTGCTGTGGGCGGGGGGAATAAGGAACCCCCAGGTGTCGACTTAGCTCATTCTTGTGAAAAGGAGTCGTCCAGACCATCCAAGAAGAAAAAATAAAAAGACAACGAAAGAAGTAGCAAGCGAACAGCTTTATTGATTGTCAAACCCGGAGGACATCTTCCACCTCCAGTGGGCATCAGAAACGTTACAACCCAGGCTCTAACCCGGGGGATTCTCTACATCCTAAGGCTCCTACGCCTAATATTCCCGGAGGCCCTCCGCTAGCTCCCAGGCCAAGTCCTGGTACAATGCGCGCACGCGGCGCGGAGCTGCCCGGAGCACATCTTCGGGCCAGAACTCGTATCCCGCCAGTGGAAGTATCCGGAGAGGAGGTATCATCCGGAACCCCGGACGCAGAGGGGACAGTTCGGCACGATGATTGTCAAAATTGTTCAAGTGCCACTCTGGATGCCACCTTAACCGGACGGGCTCCCGGACAGCGTCCCCGCTGCGCTCCCCGGAGATGAGGCTTAGCAATATTAAAGCCTCTTGGGCGTCCCCCGGAGAGCCCCTCCCGGACCTTCGCCCGGGAGTAACCTCCCGGGAACCCTGGTAACATTGCATTCAATTCAAAGACTTAGAAAAATTTCTAACTTTATTGCATTCCAAAATATCTTTTTACAAGTGTCCGAGGCTTCTTCTAAGAAGCTACCGGGATCAAAATTCTAAGAAAACAAAAGGGTCCTATCTAAAGACCCGGGGGGAGGCTCATACTCTTTCATTGGCGTTCTCCCCCCGGGGCGCTTCCTCCGAGGCTGGGGCCGGGGCGTCCACTGCCGGAGGCGCCGGTGTCGGGAGTCTCCCCCGGATGATCCGGTCGTAGAAACCCCCGGCGAGCTACTCCACCTCCCGGCGTGAGGGCTCGAAGAACTCGGGGAAGCTCCGCGGGATGCGGCCCCCGATCGCCCGGGCGCCCACTCCCCGGTGCTCGACAAGCCCGGCAGCGGCTACGACGACGGGGATCACCCGGCCTCGTGCCCGGGCGTCCGCTGCCTCCGGGATCACGGAGACTTGTGCGTTAAGAAAACGCACAGCCTCCGCAAGCGTGGCCGGGGGCACCTCCGAGCCACCCCCGGAGCCTAGGCTTACGCCAAGGCTCTTGAGGGCCGAGTGGACGGAGCGGCTCGCGTCCACTACCGCCCGGACGCTCGACCCCTCGAGCTCCCGGAAGGCCTCCTCCCAGAGGCGGCCGTTGACGGTCTCCGAGACATGGACCTGGGCTCGAACCCGGGCCAGCTCCCGGAGAGCTTCGTCCCGTTGGCCCAAGTAGGCGGCAGCCTTGTCCTCCTCTTCCTTGAGCAGCCGGATGACGCGTTGCTCAACGCCTCAGGTAATCGCCGCCCCCTATAAATTTCAGAGTTAGAAAAATTTTGGATGCAGGGAGCCAAAAGAAAGCCACAACCGCTTCGGGTGATTACCTGGGCTTGAAGGGACCGGAGCTCCACGAAGCGCTCGTGGAGCGTCCCCCCCGCGATGAAGGCCTGGACCTTTGGGGTCTGCAGGCCTTCCGCGTAGCGGTCGACCTCCCCTGCGGAAAGCAGGGGGGTCTCCCGCCCGGCGCTGGTCCCGCCGTGGCTGGTAACGGGCCCCCGGACTGGGCCGCCCGGCATGATCACGGTCGGGGTGGCGGTCGTCGTCATCTTCGTCGCCGAAGTGCCCCCCGAAGAAGTGGCCGAGGAAGTCCCGGAAGGGGTCCCTCGCCGGGGGGGGATCATCAACCCTTTCCCCTTCCCGGGCGGGAGCGCCCCCGGGGCATCCACTTCCGGCGGGACCTCGTCCACGGGCCACTCCACTCGTGGAGGCGAGGCCTCCGCGAACCTCACCTACGGTTTCTCCGGCTCCAAGGGTGCCGGGGGCGCTAGGAGGACTGCTACTGAAGGCGGCGACGGGGCATAGTCCGCCGAATCGGACGCCGCCCCGCCCGTGGCCGGTTCCTTCCCCCAGGCCTCGACGGGGCTCTTCGGGGGAGGGGGTGTCGCTTCTTTCCAGGCAGGCGCCTGGGCGCGCCCGGTCCCGGGGGACTCGTCCCGGGGCTTCGCCGGTGTCGCCGCCGGCGTCGTCGACGGGCCGGAGAACTTTTGGACTCTAGCCTTCTTAGGCTCAGAGCCCCCGGCCGCGTCCTTCCCCCGTTTGTGCGACCCGGGGGTGGGGAGGGGCTTCCTCTCCGGCAGCTTCAGCCCGTAGGCCTCAGCTACCAAGTTCCGGGGAGGGCCCTCCCCCACGAGGCGAACGACGCGCTCGTGTTCGTCGGTGAAGTACCTCCCCAGGAGGTTGTCCGCCTTCTCCCGCGCCGCTGGGTAC
Source organism: Pharus latifolius (assembly GCA_019359835.1). Classification (NCBI taxonomy): domain Eukaryota; kingdom Viridiplantae; phylum Streptophyta; class Magnoliopsida; order Poales; family Poaceae; genus Pharus; species Pharus latifolius. Next base: position 61,353,719 of record CM033324.1, on the reverse strand, counting down.
GGCCGGACTACAACAGGTAAAGAGTTAGTCTAATTTCCAAAAATTTGTGAATGGAATGAAGCAGGTAACGGACTTACGTCGGGTCACCGGCTTGACTGGGGGCCGTTGCTCCGGGCTCATGCCGATCCCTCTTCTCCCGCGTGAGAAGGGGGAGATCCTCAGGAGCATCATCTCCTCGGTGGCGTCCCACATAGAGCGGGTCTTCCGGGAGATGATCACCTTGCCGAGGAGCTCGAGCTCCTCGTCCGTCCACACCGGAGGCTTCGGCGCAGACGACCAGCTGTAAGTGGGGGGCTCCGGGGCATACGCCACTTCATCGTCCTGGACCCGGAGGTAGAACCACCTCCGGATCAAGTCGCCCCAGTGGTCCCGGCAGGCCGCCGCCGGGTAATCGGCCACCTAGGACGGTAGCATCTGCACCATCACCGAGCCAAAGGGGGACTTGGGTCCCCCCTTCACCAGGTGGGAGCTCCTCGCCGCCGGTTCATAGAAGTACCGGAAGGCGCGTAGGCTGGGCTCCCGCCCGGTCGCCGTCTCGTAGAGCCAGATGAAGAGGCCCATCCGGACGATCACGTTCGGGGTGAGGTGGTTTAGGGCCACCCCATACTCCTTCAAAAAATCTCGGAGCAAGGGATGCACCGGGAGCCGGAGCCCGGCCTCCAGGAAGGCCTTGAAGGCCACGATCTCTCCCGGCCTGGGGCGGGGGGCTCCGTCCTTCTTCACGGGGACCCGGATGTCCCCATCCTCTACGACGCAGTGTTCGACCATGGACTCCGCGTCCTCGGCCGTGAACTCAGACGCCCAGAGGAAGTCCGGAGCGACCTCCTCCGGGGGCACCTCGGTCATCTTCGTTGGACCCTTCGGTGCCATCAGGTTAGTTTTTCCGGAGGCTAACTTTTTAGGAGGCTACGTCTAACGGTTCCGGACGCTTGCTACCGGGCGCTAGCTACCGGGAAAGAGCTACCGAAAGAGAGCTACCGGGAGAGCTAAACTCGCTATGGATGAGATGTTTGGAATGAAGTTCCCGGGCCCCCCAAGGCCCTATTTATAGGGGTGAGCCGTGGTCCAGAGGGCGCCACGTGGCACCCCGCGGAGCAATCTGGACCGTTGAAGTTCAAACCGCGCGCGGGAAACGAAGGGACTGGCGCGTGAATCGAGGCACCTGTTCGAACCACGAGCGCATTTATGGCGAAACGGCGCGGCCTTAAGCGCGGGGCACGGAAGCCGAAGCGTCGCGGCTCCGGTGGCTTGGCCCGGAGATTTTCCCGGTGACATGTACCATACCCACCGGGGACTCGAGCATCATCCCCGGGGGGCATGGGGGCTGTTGTTGGGGGAAATCTCCGTGAGACTAAGTCCAGGTAAGTTGTGTCATATTCGCCCAGGGATGAGGCCTCCGGGGCCTCCCCGGGCGCCACCTTTCGGCCCCCGGGACCTGGCCTCCGGTGCAGGTCCCGGGCGCCACCTTTTGGCTCCCAGGACCTGGCCTCCGGTGGCTCCCTGGGCGCCGCCATTTTGGCCACCGGGACCTGGCCCACGGTGCCGGTCCCGGGCGCCGCCATTTTGGCCCCCGGGACCTGGCCTCCAGCGCCGGTCCCGGGCGCCACCATTTGCCCGGGGACATGGCCTCCAGGGCCTCCCCGGGCGCCGCCTTTTGGCCCCCCGAACCTGGCCTCCGGTGCCGGTCCCGGCCGCCGCCATTTTGGCCCCCGGGACCTGGCCTCCGGTGCCAGTCCCGGGCGCCGCCTTTTGGCACCCGAGACCTGGCCTTCGGTGCCTCCCCGGGCGCCGCCATTTTGGTCCCCGGGATCTGGCCTCCGGTGCCGGTCACGGGCACCGCCATTTTGGCCCCCGGGAGCTGGCCTCCGGCGCCGGTCCCGGGCGCCGCCATTTCCCCGGGGACATGGCCTCCGGTGCCGGTCCCGGGCGCCGCCTTTTGGCGCCCGGGACCTAGCCTCCGGTGCCTCCCCGGGCGCCGCCATTTTGGCCCCCTGGATCTGGCCTCCGGTGCCGATCCCGGGCGCCGCCATTTTGGCCCCCGGGACCTGGCCTCCGGCGCCGGTCCCGGGCGCCGCCATTTGCCCGGGGACGTGGCCTCCGGTGCCTCCCCGGGCGCCGCCTTTTTGCTACCGGGACCTGGCCTCCGGCGCTTGTCTCAGGCCTCACCGCCCTACTAAAGGTAAAGTCTCGAGTTGTTTATCACATGCAGGTCACGCGAGGAGCGCCTCAGGAATCAACGACCACCTGTCAAGCATCCAAGGCGTTCAACCGGGAGAAGGACGTTGCTACCCCTCGATCCGACGGTGGCTTCCAGGGTAGATAGGTCTTTTTGCTTTTTTTTTGGGGCTATAAATAGCCCTTGTACCCCTCAGTTGTAAAGCGAGGATTCATTTATTGGAATAGCCAAAACTCACAAGGTGTGCTCCGGAAGCCTCTCCACCGGAGAGAGCCTCCCCAGCCGACTCCGGTCGGGAGCACGCCGACAGGACTAGGTGTAACACCCCTGTTTTTGCCAAACCCTAAAATAGCCAAAATCCACATCTTGACCCCAAACCCTAATCTGCTTCAGCCATTCCCTTCTAAATGTTGTTCAGAACATTTTTCCCTTCTGGATCATCTCCAAAATCCCATCCTAAAACTGAGTTTCGACCCTTGCCGTCCCAGAACCCTAATTACCCTAGTTTTACCCTAAACTGCTTTCCCCCAATCTTTTCGAAACCCTTCAGATCTCGCCCGATCTTACCAAACTTTGGCCGGATAAGTTCTATTAATTTCATGCAACTTATCTGCGAAATTAGATTTCATATCAGACTATCAGAACTCCGAATTTGCAATCAGGCCCAACTTCTGTTCAAATTTTCCTCACAAAACAGTCCCTGGAGCAAGTTTCAAAATTGCAGAACGGCCCAAGTATTCTTTTCAGGTCCATTCGACCAGCACCTGGTCGTTGCCTACGACCAGCGCGTGTCGCTGGAGCCGCGCCGTGGTTTTCGCCGCGCTCGTTCGCCGCCGGCCACCGCCTCTTGTTGCCTGTGTTGTGAACAGCTGAGCCACCCCGTGCGCACATGCCAGCACCGTTGCTTCGCCTCGCCCAGCGGATAAACGGCCGTGCTCCAGAGCTTTGTTTTCGCGCGCTCTCCCGTTGCCGTGGCATTTGCATGGCACTACGTGTCGTTGCCGGAGCTGTGTTGTTGCCTCCGCATCTGCGCCGTCCCGGACGAAGTCCCAAGGCGCCCTGACGTCGCTGGCAAAGCTGCAGCACCGCCTGAAGCGCAATCACGTCGCCGTCGCCGTTGCTGCGCCTGCACCCGACAAGTTCCTCCCCGGCGCAAGCAACCGCTGTCGTCATATCCCTCGCAAGCTCTGTCCTTGTGCCTATTTAAACCCTCCCTGTGCTTTGAGAGCCTCAAGCCTCCAGAAAATCGGCTAAGTCCCAAACTCCACTGTTTTCGCTTTCTTCTCCGGCGAGCCAGTGAGTGAGCTCACGGTGCCAGCCCATCTCGCTGCACCATTCTCCAATCCAAGTTCACCAGTGAGTTCCCCTCTTCACCCTTTCTGTGTAGTGGCAACCAATTTCTCCCCGACAATCCCCAGCGCCGGCGATCGCCGGAAAGGCCCAACTGCCCTGTTCCCCCAATGCTAACCTCGTCCCGAATTAGCTGTCGTCCCAGTAGTAGAAACTGATCCTTAGCCATTTCTTAGCAAGCCTGTGGAATCAAAATCCCCAATTGAGCTCAAATCGAAGAAATCCCAAACTGGAACCTCAACCGTTCGCAGGACCTCGGCGCCAAGCTTCTCCGGTCATTCTCCGACCAAATTGACTCCACCAGTAGCTTCCACACTCCACCCTTTAACTCCCTGAGCAAGGAATCGAGTTCAAGAGCCTTGTAGCAAAAACCCCTAATCCCCAGTGTCGTCTTCTCCAGCGCCGGTCGCCGGAATTCTTTCCCGGCCGATCTAGCCCCTGAAACCTTGTCCCTTAGCTTTGCCTCAGCTCCCTGAGCAATTCTTTCCATTAGCTCGACACCTGGATCTGCCTAGATTGTGAGTTATGCCTTTGCCAAATCTTTGTCCAGAGCTGTGCCTGTGCCGTGTCGCCACCGCAGTTCATCACCTGATTTGGCCACCCTCCAGTCACTTACTGTCCTTGAGCCTGTTGAGTGATTTGTTTCTGTTAGTAATGCCTACCTCCCAGGCAAAGTGGTGCATCAATTGGAGCCCTAAATCAAAAGTTGTGCCATGCCCTAGTTTCTGGCCATGTCCAGCACTATGTCAGTGCATGTCAGCCACTGGCATCGACCTTGTTCAGCCCCTTCTAGTTGAGCAATTGTAATGCCACCTTGTCCTTTAGATTCCTGGAGTTGAGATCTACAACTTTCTCTATTATCACTTCTCTAGAAAACCATCCTAAGATCAGTTTGAAGCTGTGCCAAAGCCATGAACCGAATGTCGACCCTCAGACGTTCAATCCTTTTTAGCCGTTTCTTCGACCAGAGCCCTTGTGACCTTTCCCTAACCTTTTCCCCTGCATGCATGACTTATTTACTTAATAATTTCTATGGAAACTATTTTCTGTATGCTTATGGTATGTGTTTGTGTGTTGGTTGATTGCCGCAGAGTCAGAAGCTGAAGGAGCAGAGGAAGTCTTTGAAGATCCGTCTGAGTACTTAGACACAGCATTGCAAGGCAAGCCTCATTCCTTTGATCATGTCTCACCCAATATTTTCATATGAAGTATATTCTCTGTTTCTTACTATGCATGCTTATTTGAGATACAAGTTATGTTTGAATGACATGAGTAGATATTACCTAATGAATCATGAAACCCCTTTTGTTATTGAACCTTCATATATATGCTTTTGTCACCCTAGGACTCATATACTGAATGTCCACATTAAACTTGAAATGGTCAAATACATGAGAAGTTATAATGAAAACCGTTTTGTCAAGAAAACTGATAAAAGGGATCAGTAGTGAGGATTGGATTGTATGGAGAGGGTGCGGTGCGCACCAGGGAATGTGAATGCTCCTCACTATCGGTTCATAAGGATGAGAACCTTGTGCTGTGTCTCTATGCGAATTGTAAACGTACCAACCACTTGCCTGGTATGGGACAGGCACAACTTAGTAGCTTTTTGGTATTAGCAGTTCCCTGCATGGTTTGTCGGTCTGGTTTCTCGCGTGGAAACTGGTGGGCCGCAGTTCGGCCATGAGTGATGTGAGTTCAGAAAAATAATGAGAGGTAAAGGTGGAAAGAAGGAAGACGCCCTACGCCTCAGATTATGCCGTGCGCGGTTGTAATCTTGAATGGTCATATGTCTTGCGTGGACACAGACCAAGGCTATGTGTCTTGCGGGAACATAAGCCAGAGGCTAGGAAGTAAGGCAGTGGGGCGGACCCACAACGGTACTTGAGACTTAATTGTCTATTTACCGGGCGGGGATACTGTTAATACTGAACTGCAAAAGCGTTGTGTGATCTCGGCCTTGTCACATGTGTATAAGTCACATGGAGCTGATCCGACTTGAAAGCCGAGTGAACCAGTGGATTTAAAAAGAGGTACACCTTTGCAAAGTGTAAAAGAAGTATCAGATACTCTGTACTCCCAGGTTCAGGAGTCTTTTCGTAGTGGATGTTATCCATGGGTTATAGCACAAGTAATATTTTGGAATGTTTTCATAATGCGGTTAACAAAGTAGTGACTCATGGGAGACCACTACATCTAATGTTTTATTGAAAACCTGTTTAATGTTTAAAGTATCATTTTCATGACAAAGTACTGTTTTACTGAACAAATAACTTGGAAATCTATATATCTCTATCCATATGAAACTAAAACCCCGGAATCATATGTTTCACCCTCATGTAAGTACAATTGCATTAATCCCCGGAATGAGTGTTGCTGAGCACCAAGTGCTCACCCTTGCATTTATATCCAACTGTAGAAGAGGGATTCGAGGATCCCGATTCTTTCGGTTATGAATACTCAGCAGAAGATGGAAGTGCCCCAGACGAGCCCACGTTCTAGAAGGATTATGCACCAAGTCAAGTCAGATGTGGGAGAAGCCTCTCCAACTCCGCTGCTGATTGAAGTCAAGCTGTTTGTCGTTGCTTTGTGCTTTATGTTGTGTGTTCAGTACTTGGATACCGATTCTTGTCTTGATAAACTGATTATTTTCTTAGCAACTTTACTTAGTGCCATTTTCGGTGCTTTGGCTATGTAATATTGGCCCATGTTGGCCTGATACTTGGTTATCTATAATGCTATGCTTGAGTGGTTTGGAGCTCATGTGACATCCTGCTGTGTGTAACCTACCTGGGCGGTTACCAAGGTGATCCTCAAATGGGGGTCTCACACTAGGGCCCCCACCGGGACCCGAACCTGTATAAATCCTCGTGTCAATTCTTGTGTTTGTCCGGCGGGGGAGGACCGATCACCCGGTCAGCCCGCGCCGCGTAATCTTCGCTAGGATCGTTCACAAAACCTGCCGGGGTATTCGCAATACCACGACAATACCCAAAGCTCGATTTAACTTGGGACGAGGTATATCCTCCTCTAGTACTTCTTTTGCCACTAATACTAGTTCTACTTCAGTATCAAAATCAGTCCCTACATCAAGTATGAAGAAACCCACTGCATCATCATCTTCGGTGGATTCAACCACCAAGACTAGTGTCATCCAATGCTTCAAGTGCTTGGGTCGAGAGCATATGGCAAGAGAATGCCCAAACAATTGAACCATGCTTGTCACTGAATATGGAGACTACGAATCTACTAGTGAAGAGGACCAGGAGCCCATGCCTGACCCAGATAAGCTTGGAGATCCTCCTGAGGAAATTGAAAAGTGTGATGCTTGCCTTATGAGATAGGCACTACCTTAGTTGTCACTAAAACCCTTAGTGTACAACTAAAAGAAGATGAACACCCACAACGCCTCAATATCTTTCAAACTCAAGCCAAGATAAATGATAAGGTAATCAAGCTTATTATTGATGGAGGTAGTTGTCATAATTTATCTAGCCAAGAATTGTGTGATAACCTTGAATTAAAATTATTAAAACACCCTCATCCTTATCATGTCCAATGGCTAAGTGACTGTGGAAGTGTCAAAGTACAACATATGGTTCAAGTTACGTTTAAAATTCATAATTATATTGATACTAAACTTGTGATGTTGTTCCTATGACTGTATGCCATTTATTGTTAGGACGACCGTGGAAATATGACCGTAGTGTACTACATGATGGGCGCGCTAATACCCACACTGTTAAAATCAATGGCCGAAACAAGAAATTATTTCCGATGACACCTAATCAAAATTTAGGCCAAAATATGCAAAAGAAAGTGGGAATGACTGCTGAAAATAAAAAGAAAAAGATAAAGGATAATAAAGAAGAAGAGAAGCTAGTAATGATAGCTAAAAAATCTGATATTAAGGAAATTAGCAACAATCATAATTTGATGCATCTGGTACTTGTATACAAACATACATTGATTACAATTAATGACATAACCTCTCTTCCTAGTGCTATTTCCAAAGTGTTGCAGGCATTCCAAGATATATTTTCAGATGATATACCTGCCGGTTGTCGCGCCCCTAGCAGGGTACCACGACTACTCCTGTGGAGACCTAGCTCACTGCAGCTGGCCTCATACATACATACCACTGACTTCCCAGGATATGTCAAGCACAGGAGTTCATTGCAGCAGAGTAACTTACAAAATATCATTCATAAACAGTATGGTCTGCTGGCCGGGTACAATAAAAGAGTAATACAATGCCTTCACGGCACAAATGGTCTAATTAAAACAAAAAGACAACTACTCGGCGGAAGCTAGGCGAAACCCCCACAGTCGTAAGAAGTTGACAGTAGAACAACACACATCAAGACTTCTGGATTCACGAAGTCTTCCAAGCCTTCGTCTTGGTCATGAAGCACTCCATCTAATGTTGATAAGTTGCAAGGGTGAGCACTTACGTACTCAGCAAGTCATAGGTAAGAGTAGAGATACGTATAGTAGAGATGACATGCTCCTATGCTACTGAGGGAAAAGAGGTGAGAGGGTTTTCCAAAAATACTTTTCTTCCAAGATTTTCAAATCTCATGCTCATGGCAACATTTCATGTACTTAGGGCACAATCCACGTGCCTCTTAGCTATTATATGATCACCAAATTATGGTACTACCGCGACACGTCAACACATGACAGCCCACGGCAGCACCCCTTATCATGACAACACATGTCATTTGGGTAATCTTGACTTAACAAATTTTAATTTATAAAACAATACTTGTGTCACACCCCGTGGATTTAATCCACCGCGGCATACTCCTAAAACTCGGGAGCACGAAGTATTCGAATACATTTTTAACTCTGCAGAGGGGTACCAATTTACCCGCAAGATATATCCACTTTCATGCCCTTCCTATCACAATGATTGGACCCCTGACTCACTTCATACTGTGAGTGGCAAGGTGGAGATAACAAGAACTTTTGCCATGTTTCACACACAATTCACCCCAGACCCCGTGGTTTTCTTCACGCAAACCACAGTTGTGGCAGGGTTACACAACCCCCAATAAATTGGCATCTTCCCCTCAGGGTCAGCGTGCATGATCACATCCTGTGATATGTGTTGGAGCGCACCCCGTGTTAATCGTGAGTTTGTCATATAGGGGTTTCATGTGTGATCCACATACTACTTGTTCAGGCCTGTCACATACCAGGCTTGCGGTCGGCACGTTAATCATGCCACTAGACGCACAACACAAGGTTCTAGGTCCTTATATGCCAGTGACCAGATCATACCACAATCCATGCACTTCCAGTGCTGGCACATCCAGTGCGACCAAGCACCTCCAGTGCTTTCACCATTCCATACCAAAATACTGGTCACGGCCAGGGGTTTTATTTCATGAATATAAATATACATAATATATTAGTTCGTGGCTCATTATTTGATCAATTCACATTTCACAAGCATCAGCCTGATGCTGCCATTTCATAATTCAACCATTCTCAATCTTTCTCATCAATATTATTTTATAATCAAGGTATATTCTAGCAATTCATAAAATATAGGTTCAAGATGTTCAAGAATATGACTTGCCTTCCGCGTCGTAAGAAACAGCAGTTGATGTCGGGTCAGCGACGAAGTCTTCAAACTCGGACTCTTGCTCTGAACAAGGATCAAACAAGCAAACAGGCATTACAATCAATCCTACTCTTACTATTCCACTATATGCGATAATGCAAGGTGAAAGTGTCTCGGCGACACAAGATTTGGATTCTGGGAAGCGATTAGGGTTAAACTATGGAAACTAGGGTTAGGATTAGTTGTCAAAGGTTTAAAATGTTCCAAAGGTCTCAAAATATCAGAGTGATACCAAGGCTGCGACTGGTTCGCTCAAAAACAGTGAACGTCTTCAGGTCGACATTCAGTTCAAGGCATCGACATAGGGTCGATGGATGATAGAGGGCTCAACTCAAGTTGTGACAGTAGAATAAAATGTAGATCACAACATCAGGAGTCTAAGGGACAAGGTTATGTCCAGAATGCATGGCTGAAAGTAGGTGGAAAGACTCAATGCCACTGGCTGACATAGGCTGACAGTGTCCAAGAATGGCATTGACATGGTTTGAACAGTTTCCAGTGGCCAAAATGGGTTTTGATTCAAGCATAAGATGCACAAGGTAGTGAGGCAACTGTTTGACAAAGTAATTTTTGGTTTACATGACCAGAGGTGGGTGAACAGGGCTAATGCCACTGACTGGCATAGTTTGACATAGAGTTGACACGGCCAGAAACTAGGTTTTGCCATAACTTTTGATCTAGGGCTCCAAATGATGTACCACTTTGTCTGATAGTTAGGCATTTGTATCAGGAACAAATGTCTCAACAGGATCTAGGGCAGGAGATGGCCGGGAAGTGATCAAAACCAGCAAAGAAGCTGACTGGCCTGAAGCATATGCAACATAAACAGTACAGCAATTAGGGCATAGCTATATCTCACAATCTAGGCCGAATTAGAAGTCATTATAGAAGACAAAGTTGCTCAGAATGGTCCAAAACATCTAAATGGCAAAGTGGTTTGAGCTGGAGTGGCTCGATTTGGAAGATACTGGCTGCAGAAAAGATGAACTCAAATCTGATTTGGGCATTTCTGATTTAAAGTGATTGAGCTTAATTCCTTGCTTGCATATGGTACTCAGCATGCTAGAAATGCACTGGTGAAGTTGGATTGGCTAGAGATGCACCAGAAAAGCTTAAACAGTAAGCTCAGTTCACAAGCAAAGTTCCAATTTGGGGTTTTCCAGATTTTAGCAAAATTGATGATTCTGGTTGCTTAGGGATGATAAGAATGATCTATTGAGCATGTTTGATCACTGTCTCAAGAGCTAATTCAATTTAGGTGAGGATTAATTGCTCATCAGAGTTCTAGATGAAACACGGCGATTGCCGGTGACAGAAAGCATTTGAACTAAATTCCAAGCTTGAGAAGTATGAGGGAGATGATAGAAGCTCACTGGGGGTGTTGGATTGAAGAAGGGGGCAGTGGAGAAGCTTGGCACCGTGCTCCCTCTTTGCTGCTCACCGGAGAAGAAGGAGACACAGTGTTGTTGTTGGTTTTTTGGTGTTTTTGCTGTGTGGTGAAGTTGGCTAAGTCCCAGGGGGTATAAATAGGCAAAGCTAGAGGTTCTCAACGGTTGGAAAAGCTCGGGGAGTTGTAGCCGGCAAGGAAAAGACGGGATTAGACTTCACGGCGAGCTGGCGTCGAGGTGACTCGGTTCAGCGGCCGTGAGGGCTTTTGCAGCTGGAGCTGCTGCGATGTGAAGGCGAACTGATGGCTGGGCGCGGCGAGTCCTCCACGTGGCGCCGTTTTGCTGCTGGAGCTGTTGCCGGTGGCGTGCAAACGGGAGAAACAGCTGGCTGCGATTTGCGCCGGAGAAGATCCACAGTGGCAAATGGCGAGCACACACGCGGCGTCGAGGCACTGGCGAAGGTGGCGACCACGTGGCTACTGTAGCAGTGCAGCAGGTCGAAAGCAAACAGCAGTGGCGCACTCGAGGTCGAAGGCTCCCGTGCTCGTGTGCTTGCTCCAGGTCGTGGTCGAAGTCCCAGGCGCTGGTCGAAGACAGTAGCTGGTCGGTTGCACTGGTTCTGGTCGTGAACTGAGGTGAGGTCGAATCAGGGGCATAATTGTGATGATTTTGGCTGAAGTCTGGACTGATTTGTAAATCTGGTTTTAAAGAGGTTTAATTTGGGATTTAATTTCATGGCTGAGTATAATATTTCTATTAATACTTATTTAGCTCAAAATTGGAGAAAGTTTGATAAGATTTGAGGGATTTCACCTATTTTCGAAAATAGGGTAAAATAGATCTGGATTTTGTCGATCTCAAATTCTGGTAATTGGAGTGAGATTTTGTAGTCTGATTAGAAGGGAAATCTATATCAAATAGCATTTGGGAGGTGTTCCCTGAAGAAATTCTGAGGTTGGAGTTGATTTGTGAATTTTAGCCTTTTCAGGCTTCTAGGTAAACAGAAAAGGACTTATTCGCAGTAAAATTTGGACTAAACTGCGAAAAGTGTTTAGATGAAACAATCTGGTTCCCAACTTTTTGGAGTAAGTTGAGGATATATCTGGAAGCATATTCCAAATGATACTTGAGTCTAGATAGGGTTAGATCATGATAACTCAGTTATCTGAAAACTGGGATACTTAGGGTAAATCTGAATTTTCTGTTTTCGAAAACAGAAAGAGACTTAGATACTGGGAGTTAGGGTTAGAATTCAATTTGGCTTCTAAAGACTTTTATCTTCAGAATAACTGGTAGGTTAAATCTGGATGGTCCGATCTTGATCTGGATCTAGAGAATAGATTTGGGGATTTTTAGGGTTTGAGAGAGATTAGGGTTCAGCTGATCTGCCTACAACTACAGGGATACATCCATGTAGGATTTTATGCAAAAACTTTTCACCCCCAAAACCAGGGTGTTACACCGGTTTACCTCCCATTCGAGGCATTGAGCACCAAATTGATCTCATCCCAGGTGCCTCACTTCCCAATAGACCACCTTACCGCACCAATCCTAAAGAAGCAAAGGAAATTCAACACCAAGTACAAGAACTGCTTGATAAAAGGTATGTACGTGAAAGTCTTAGTCCTTGTGCTATCCCAGTCATTCTAGTCCCTAAAAAGGATGGTTCTTGGAGAATGTGTGTGGACTGTCGTGCTATTAATAATATCACCATTAGGTATCGCCATCCTATTCCTAGACTTGAAGATATGTTAGATGAACTTAATGGTGCTACTACATTCTCTAAGATTGATTTACGAAGTGGATATCATCAAATAAGAGTAAAATTGGGAGATGAATGGTTAGTCATGCCATTTGGATTAACTAATGCTCCAAGTACTTTTATGCGTTTAATGAACCATGTTCTAAGAGCCTTTATTGGAAGATTTGTTGTACTATACTTTGATGATATTCTGATATATAGCAAATCTTTGGAAGAACATGCTGATCATATACAACAAGTGCTAGAAATGCTTAGAAAAGAAAAGTTGTATGCTAATCTTGATGTCGTGGTATTACGAATACCCCGGCAGGTTTTGTGAACGATCCTAGCGAAGAAAACGAGACGCGGGCTGACCGGCTGACTGGTCCTCCCCCGCCGGACAAACACAAGAATTGACACGAGGATTTATACAGGTTCGGGTCCCGGTGGGGGCCCTAGTCCGGTCGGCGTGCTCCCGACCGGAGTCGGCTGGGGAGGCTCTCTCGGGGGAGAGGCCTCCGGAGCACACCTGTGAGTTTTGGCTATTCCAATAATGAATCACCATTTTACAACTGAGGGGTACAAGGGCTATTTATAGCCCCAAAAAGAAGCAAAAAGACCTATCTACCCCCGAAGCAACCGTCGGATTGAGGGGTAGCAACGTCCTTCTCCCGGTCAAACGCCTTGGATGCTTGACAGGTGGTCGCTGATTCCCGAGGCGCTCCTCGCGTGACCTACACGTGATCAACAACCAGAGACTTTACCTTTAGAAGGACGACGAGGCTCGGGACACGCACCGGAGGCTAGGTCCCCGGGTCCCGGACAAATGGCGGCGCCCGGGCCCGGCGCCGGAGGCCAGGTCCTGGGAGCCAAAAGGCGGCGCCTGGGGCAGGCACCGGAGGCCACGTCCCCGGGCAAATGGCGGCGCCCGGGGAAGCCACCAGAGGCCAGGTCCCCAGGCAAATGGCGGTGCCCGGGGACCGGCGCCGGAGGACAGGTCCCGGGAGCCAAAAGGCGACGCCCGGGCCAGCCACCGGAGGCCAGGTCCCCGGGCAAATGGCGGCGCCCGGGACCGGCGCCGAAGGCCAGGTCCCAGGAGCCAAAAGGCGGCGCCCGGGGTAGGCACCGGAGGCCACGTCCTCGGGCGAGTGTGACGCAACTTACGTGGACTCAGTCCCGCGGAGATTTCCCCCAACAGCAGCCCCCCATTCCCCCGGGGGACGATGCTCGAGTCCCCGGTGGGTATGGTACATGTCACCAGGAAAATCTCCGGGCCAAGCCACCGGAGCCGTGACGCTTCGGTTCCCGTGCCGCGCGCTTATGACCGCGCCACTTCGCCATAAATGTGCTCGCGGTTCGAACCGATGCCTCGATTTGCGCGCCAGTCCCTTCGTTTCCCGCGCACAGTTTGAACTTCAACGGCCCAGATTGCTCCGTGGAGTGCCACGTGGCGCCCATCTGGATCACGGCTCGCCCCTATATATAGGGCCTTGGGGGGCGCGGGAACTTCATTCCAAACTTCTCAGCCTTTGCGCGTTTAGCTCTCCCGGTAACTCTCTCTCGGTGGCTCTCTCCCGGTAACTAGCTCCCGGTAGCAGGCGTCCGGAACCTTTAGGCGTAGCCTCCTGAAACGTTAGCCACTGGAAAAAACAAACCTGATGGCACCGTAGGGTCGAGCGAAGACGACCGAGGTGCCCCCGGAGGAGGTCGCTCCGGACTTCATCTGGGCCTCCAAGTTCACGGTCGAGGACGCGGAGTCCCTGGTCGAGCGTGGGGTTGTTGAGGACGGGGACATCTGGGTCCCCGTGAAGAAGGACGGAGTCCCCCACCCCAGGCCCGGAGAGGTTGTGGCCTTCGAGGCCTTCCTGGAGGCGGGGCTCTGGCTCCCGGTGCATCCCATGCTCTGGGAGTTTTTGAAGTAGTATGGGGTGGCCCTCAACCACCTCACCCCGAACGCGATCGTCCGGATGGGCCTCTTCATTTGGCTCTACGAGACGGCGACCGGGCGGGACCCACCCTATGCGCCTTCCGGTACTTCTACGAACCGGCGGCAAGGAGCTCCCACCTGGTGAAGGGGGGACCCAAGTCCCCCTTTGGCTCGGTGATGGTGCAGATGCTGCCGTCCCGGGTGGCCGATTACCGGGCGGCGGCCTCCGGGGACTACTGGGGCGACTGGATCCGGAGGTGGTTCTACCTCCGGGTCCGGGACGATGAGGTGGCGTACGCCCCGGAGCCCCCGTCTTACAGCAGATCGTCCGCGCCGAAGCCTCCGGTGTGGACGGACGAGGAGCTCGAGCTCCTTGGCCAGGTAATCATCTCCCGGCGCACCCTCTCTATGCGGGACGCCGCCGAGGAGATGATGCTCCTGAGGATCTCCCCCTTCTCACGTGGGAAGAGAAGGGGGATCGGCATGGGCCCGGAGCAGCGGCCCCCGGTCAAGCCGGTGACCCGACGTAAGTCCGTTACCTACTTCATTGCATTTACAAATTTTTGTAAATTTGACTAACTCTTTACCTCTTGTAGTCCGGCCGTACCCGGCGGCGCGGGAGAAGGTGGAGAACCTCCTGGGGAGGTACTTCGCCGACGAGCACGAGCGCATTGTGCGCCTCGTGGGGGAGGGCCCTCCCCAGAACTTGGTAGCTGAGGCTTACGGGCTGAAGCTACAGGATAGGAAGCCCCTCCCCACCCCCGGGTCGGACAAGCGGGGGAAAGACGTCGCCGGGGGCTCTGAGCCTAAGAAGGCCAGAATTCAAAAAGCCCCGGGCCCATCGACGACGCCAGCTTCAACACCGGCGAAGCCCCGGGAAGAAACCCCCGGGACCGGGCGTGCCCTGGCGTCGGCCCAGAAAGAAGTAACACCCCCTCCCCCGAAGAGCCCCGTTGCGTCCCGGGGGAAGGAGCCTGCCGCGGGCGGGGCGGCGTCCGATTCGGCGGAGTACGCCCCATGACCGCCTTCGGTAGCGGCCCTCCCGGCGCCCCCGGCACCCTTGGAGCCGGAGAAACAGGAGGTGAGGTTCACGGAGGCCTCACCTCTGCGGGTGGAGTGGCCCGTGGACCGGGGGGGCCCCCTCGGTCTATGAGGTCCCCCCGGAAGTAGAGGTTCCGGGGGCCCTCCCGCCCGGGAAGGGGAAAGGTCTGATGATTCCCCCCAGAAAGGGGCCCCCTCCGAAACGTCCTCAGCCACTTCCTCGGGGGGCACTTCGGTGACGAAGACGACGACGACCGCCACCCCAACAGAGGTCATGCCGGGCGGCCAGGTCCGGGAGCCCGTTACCGGCCGCGGCGGGACCAGCGCCGGGCGGGAGACCCCCTTGCTTTCCGCAGGGGAGGTCGAGCATTACGCGGAAGGCCTGTAGACCCCAAAGGTCCAGGACTTCATCGCGGAGGGGATGCTCCATGAGCGCTTCGCGGAGCTCTGGTCCCTTCAAGTCCAGGTATTCGCCCGAGGCGGTTGTCACTTTCTTTTGGCTCCCTGCATGTAAAATTTTTCTAACTCTGGAATTTGTAGGGGGCGGCAATTACCTGGGGCGTTGAGCAGCGCGTCATCGGGCTGCTCAAGGACGCGGAGGACAGGGCCGCCTCCTTTTTGGGTCAGTGGGATGAAGCTCTCCAGGAGCTGGCCCGGGTTCGAGCCCAGGTCCACGTCTCGGAGAGCGTCAACGGCCGCCTTCGGGAAGAGGCGAAGGCGAAGGAGGAGGCCTTTCGGGAGCTCGAGGGATCGAGCGTTCGGGCGGTGGTGGACGAGGGGCCGCTCCGTCCGCTCGTCCCTGGAGGGCCTTGGCGTAAGCTTACGCTCCGGGGGTGGCTCGGAGTTGCCCCCGTCCACGCTCGTGGAGGCTGTGCGTTTTCCTAACGCACAGGTCTCCGTGATTCCGGAGGCAGCGAACGCCCGGGCGCGAGGCCGGGCGATCCCCGTCGTCGCAGCCGCGGCCGGACTCGTCGAGCACCAGGGGGTGGGCGCCCGGGCGATCGGGGGCCGCATTCCCCGGAGCTTCCCCGAGTTCTTCGAGCCCTCGCGCCGAGAGGTGGAGCAGCTCATCGGGGG
Organism: Pharus latifolius; assembly: GCA_019359835.1. Taxonomy (NCBI): domain Eukaryota; kingdom Viridiplantae; phylum Streptophyta; class Magnoliopsida; order Poales; family Poaceae; genus Pharus; species Pharus latifolius. The sequence continues at coordinate 61,337,387 of CM033324.1, read as the reverse complement.
CTTCTACGACCGGATCATTCGGGTGAGGTTCCCAGCACCGGCGCCTCCAGGAATAGGGTCTCTGGGAAAGAAATGTCCGAGAAATCCGTAACTTCTCCGGGAGACAATCATCCGGTCGCCGTGAGAACGGGGAGCCGGGAATAGGGTCTCCGGGAGGCAATCATCCGGTGGCCGTGAGAACGGGGAGCCGGAAATAGGGCCAGAAATCCTGAGGAAGATTCCGGAGAAAATCTTTGCAGGAGACAATCGTCCAGTCGCCGTGAGAACGGGGAGCCGGGAATAAAGTCTCCGGGGAAAAGATATCCAAGAAAGCCATTAGACGTCCCGCTGGGGAGAGCGTCTACTCCCGGAGGAGGAAGTGCCCGATGACGGGTCTTGAGTGTTTGGGTAGGGGACTAGTCTCCCAAAGTGACTCGTTACTGCGGCCACTGGGGACCGGGTTGCCGCTTACACCCTCAGTCCACGAGGGCTAATCGTAAGCCGCCCTACAGGAGGGACTTGCTGGGTCTGGGCCCACTTCCTCACGGAGAGGGCATCCTCACAGGGAGGGCTTCCTCGCGGGGAGGGCATCGCTGTTAGTGGCGGTAATGAGAAGGACCTGCAATGAGACAGTTGAAGAGCAAGATCTATGTATTGATAACGAAATGAAATACAGTGCCTCCCCCTGCGAAGCGGCGAAGGGGGAGGGAAATGTAAATACAGTGTCCCTCCTCCCCCTCCGGCGTGATCGCTCCGGGGGAGGGGACAGGCCCGTAAGGCTAAACATAGAACTTGCGAAGTAAACGCAAGTTCCACGTGTGCTTCAGCTCCTGCTCTTGAAGGTTGGAGAGCTTGTAGGCCCCCGAGCCCAGGACCGCGGAGATCCTGTAGGGGCCCTCCCACTTGGTGGAGAGCTTACCCTGGGCCTGGGGGTCCGTCACGCGCTTGAGGACAAGGTCCCCAAGGCGAAAAGCTCTCTCGCGCACGCGCTGGTTGTATGCGCGCGCCATCTCGCGCTCGTAGATGGCATGGCGGAGGAGCACTCGGTCGCATTCCTCCTCCACGAGGTCGATTTCCAGTTACTAGTTGGCCTCATTGGCCTGGTACGCTGCGGTCGTGGCTCCGTCTAGGAGCTCGACCCACAGCGACCGGAAGCCTATTTCTGGGGGGAGGACTGCCTCCGCCCCGTAGACCAGGGAGAAGGGAGTACGCCCCGTCGCCCGGGACGGCGTCGTGCGCATGGAGCAGAGGATGCTAGGGAGCTCCTCTGCCCATGCACCCCGCTTAGAAGCGGTTTGCTCGAGTCTCCGGTGCAATCCCTGTAAGATCACACCGTTGACTCTCTCGACGGCCCCATTGCTCCGGGGATGGGCCACTGAGGCGATGTGGATGACGAGCCCCAGGCCTTCGCAGAATTCCCGGAAATAAGTCGAGTCGAATTGGGTCCCGTTGTCCACGGTGATTTCCCGGGGGACACCAAAACGACAAACGACGTTTTTCCAGAAAAATCGCTGAAGTCCCGGGACGTGATGCTGGCCAAGGGTTCCGCCTCAACCCACTTTGTAAAGTAGTCGACCGCGACCACCTCATACTTGTATGCTCCGGGCGCTAGGGGGAAGGGTCCTAAGAGGTCCATCCCCCAGTGCACGAAGGGCCAAGTGATGGGAATAGTCTGCAGAGCTACAGGGGGGAGGTTCGAGCCCTTGGCCATCTTCTGGCATGCTTCGCACGCGGAGACAAGATCTCGCGCGTCGCGCATGACCGTGGGCCAGTAGAAGCCCTGTCGGAGAGCCTTAGCCGCGATGGCACGCGGGGCTAGGTGAGAACCCCAGCTCCCCGCGTGGATGTCTTTGAGAAGTTGGAGTCCCTCCGGCCGGGGAAGCCCCCCGCTTGTAGAGCCTCCTCTCCAGCAAGAGATATGCCCGGGCTTTGGCCCAGAGGCGCTTAGCCTCGGTCTCATTAGGAGGGTCCCCCTCCCCCTTGATGAAGGAGATGAGGGGGTCCATCCATGACGGAGTCCGGGTGATCTCGGCGACCTCCGGGACGTGAGGCTCATCGCCCATGTCCGGGGAGGCCACCGAGGGCTTCGTGATGATTTCCAAGAAGGCCCCCTTGGGGAGCGATTCGCGGGCACTGGTCGCTCGGGCCAGGGCGTCGACCCGGTCATTGTCCCTTCGCGTGGTATGCCGGGCCTCGAGGCCGTCGAAGTGCCTCTCCATCTTCTGCACCTCCTGCAAATAAAGACTCAAGTTTGAATCATGGCACAGGTAAGACTTGTCCATTTGGCAAACTACGAGCTGAGAATCTCCCTTCACTAGGAGGCGCCGGATCCCCAGGGAGCGCGCAAGGCGCATCCCGAGGAGCAAAGCCTCGTACTCGGCGACGTTGTTGGTTGCGGGGAACTCGAGCCGCGCGGTGTACTCGAGTTCCTTCCCCTCGGGGCTCCGGAGGACTACTCCCGGCCGAGCCCCGGTGAGACACAGCGACCCATCGAACATGAGGGTCCAGTGGTTACTGCGTCGGGGCGGCACAGGGAGGTCTTCGTCCCCGGACACGGAGGCAGGAGTCCACTCTGCGACGAAGTCGGCGAGGACCTATGACTTGATGGCGGAGAGGCCTGTGAGGGACAGGGAGAAGGGGGCGAGCTCGGCCCCCCACTTCCCAATCCGGCCGGTGGCTTCTTTGTCCCGGAGTACCTCCCCCAGAGGGAGGGACGACAGGACGGTGATGGGGTGTCCAAGGAAGTAATGGCGAAGCTTCCGGGACGCCATCAGGAGAGCGTAGTAGATGTTCTCCATCGCCGTGTACCGAGTTTTGGCCCCTTGGAGGGCCTCACTCACGTAGTCCACGGGACGCTGCTGCCCCCCTTGCTCCTTCACCAAGACCGCGCTGACGGCGACGGGGGTCGCGGCAAGGTAGAGGAGTAAGGGCTCTTCTGGAGACGGGCTCACGAGCATTGGAGGGCTCGTGAGGTACTTCTTGAGGTCGTTGAAGGCTTCCTGGGCCTCGGGGGTCCAGCGGAGCCCCTCGAGCCCTTGGAGGATCTTGAAGAACTGAAGGCCTCGCTCCCCCGACCGGGAAACGAAGCGGCTTAGCGCGGCCAGGCGGCTGGAGAGCCGCTGGACGTCCTTGACGGAGCGCGGCGGGGGCATGTCGAGGAATGCCCGGATCTTCTCGGGGTTTGCCTCAATGCCCCGCTGGGACACGAGGAAACCTAGGAGCTTCCCCCCGCGCACCCCGAAGGCGCACTTCTCCGGGGCGCACTTCTCCGGGTTGTGTTTGAGCCCAAACGCGCGGAGGTTGCGAAAGGTCTTCGCCAGGTCGTCGATGTGGGAGGCTGCGCAGGGGCTTTTGACGACCGCGTCGTCTACGTAGACTTCGACGTTGCGGCCGACTTGATCTTTGAAAACCAGCGTCATGAGGCGCTGGAAGGTCGCTCCCGCGTTCTTGAGCCCGAAGGGCATATGGACGTAGCAGAAGGTTCCGAGGGGAGTTATGAAACTCGTCTTTTCCTCGTCCCCTTCGGCCATCCGGACTTGATGGTAGCCCGAGTAGGCGTCTAGGAAGCTCATGAGCTCGCACCCCGCGGTGGAGTCGACGAGCTGGTCAATCCGCGGGAGCGGCAAGTTGTCTTTGGGGCAGGCGCGGTTAAGGTCGGTGAAGTCCACGCACATCCACCACCTGCCGGTTAACTTCTTCATGAGGACGGGGTTCGCGAGCCACTCGGGGTGCAGGGCCTCCTGAATGAACCCCGCCTCTTGGAGCCGGGTGATCTCCACCTTGATTTCCTCTTGGTGCTCGAGGGAGAGTTTCCGCAGCTTTTGTTTGATCAGGGGGTGACTGGGGGCCACTGCAAGCATGTGCTCAATGACCTCCCGGGCGACGCCCCGCATGTCCGAAGGCTTCCACGCAAAAACATCAGAGTTTTCGCGCAGGAAGGCTGAAAGTTGCGCTGCATGCTCCTCGGGGAGCTCCGCCTCGATCTGGACGGTTTTGTCTTCGTCGCTCGGGGACAGCAGGACCTTCCGGAGGCCACCTTCCGGACGCGGCTTGAGGAGGGGCCTCCCGGGCGGTGGCGCAGTGACGTCTGGATCCGGGGGAGAGGCCTCCCCCCCGGGCGTCTTTATGAGGTTGACGCTTCCGATTGTGGCGGCAGCGCACTCGTACAGAGCACGGGCCATGTCTTGGTCTCCCCGGACGCTGATCACGCCATGCGGCCCGAGGATCTTCATGCAGAGGTAGTTTTGATGGGTGGCAGCCCCCAACCAGTTGATTGTGGTCCTCCCCATTATCGTGTTGTAGGAGGAGGGGAGGTCCACTACGTCGAAGCGGACCAACTCGGTCCGGTAGTTCTTCGGGGTGCCGAACGTCATAGGAAGATCTACCTTGCCCACGGGGTGGATCCCCTTCCCCGGAACAAAACCTTGTAGGGGCCCGGCTGCGGGGCTGCAGGAGCTTCTCATCCACCTGCATCTCTTTGAAGGCCTTCAGGAATAGGACGTCGGCGGAGCTCCCGCCGTCCACGAGGATGCGGGCCAGGTGGCAGTTGCAGATGGTCGCGGAGACGATGAGGGCGTCGTCGTGGGGGAAGCGAACCCCTCGCGCATCTTCCGCCGTGAAGGTGAGGGGGACGTCCGACCACTTGGGTGGCGGAGACGTGTGTAGCACCCCCACGACCTTAACCTCACGCGCGTACTCCTTACGCTGGCGCTTAGAGTCCCGCCCGGAGGCGGACCCTCCCACGATGACGTTGATGCGGCGCTGAGAAGTTTGAAAGGGGAGAGCTTCTGAAGGCTCCCCCTCCTGCGTCTGCGTCTGCTGACCCCCTGCGGGAGCGGGAAGGGCCGGAACAGCTGGACAAGGGAGCAAGGAGGCCGGAGTCCCCCCTGGCCCGCGCTGATCGAGGAACACCGCGAAGTGTTGCAGCAGTTGGTGGCAATCCCGGGTAGCGTGGGTACTGGACCCGTGGAAGCTGCACCACGGTCCTTCCCGGCTTCTCCCCGCGGGGCCTTCCCGGCCGCGCGAGCACTGTCCTCCCCCATGGCCTTTCGGCTTGGGGAAGGGGCGGTTGCCCCTCGGGGGTCGCGTGAGCTGCCTCCGCCCTCGAGGACAAAGGTGTCCTGAGGCCGTGACTCGTTACGCTCCCCCTGTCTGGGGCGCTTGAGGGGATCCCTGGCCCCATGATCGGCGGGGGCGGGAGCCCCCTTGGTCTTCTTCTAGATGTCGTCTTCCTCCGCCCGAGCGTACTTTTCAAGTACGTTGAAGAGCTCGTCGGCAGAGGAGGGGCAGCTCCGGGAGAGCGTACGGTGGAGCTCCCCCGGGAGGATCCCGCTTTTGCAGGCTTCGATGATCGTAGAGTCAGGGACGTGGGCCACTTTGCTCTTCACTTGGGCGAAGCACTTGAAGAAGCTTCGAATGGTCTCCCCGGTCCTCTGCCGAACGGTGTACAGCGGCGAGGAGTCCAGGGGACGCACGTAGTTCCCCTGGAAGTTCGCGCAGAACTCCCGCTTGAGCTGCGTGAAAGACTTGATGTAGCCGGCCTTCAGGTTGTAGAACCAGGAGTGGGCAATGCCGGTGAGGTAGAGGGGGAAGACGTTGCATTGCACGGACTCGTCCCGCCCGGCCGCAGAGATGGCTGTGGAGTATACCTGCACAAATTCGTAAGGGTCTGCCTCACCGTTTTAGTGCTCGATGTGCGGAGAGCGGTAGGGCTGCGACCACTGGATACTATGAAGTCTTCGGCACAGGGGCTGATTAGCTCCCTGCACGTCTCGGGGAGAGCCCCGGTCGCTATCTTCTTTTACGGGGGACACACCCTCGTTATTGGAGTCTGGGAGCGGTCCGAGAGGTCCGCCGGAGTGGCGGTGGCGACGCTTCTCTTCTGGACCGGGGCTCTCCTCCGGCGAGGCTGGCTCTTCAGCGGGTCTCTTCCCCCAGCCGGTGCGAGAGCGAGGCTCCCCACGCCCACGGCCAGGGGGAAGTTCTTCCCCGCGCTCCGGTGAATGCATTTGCTTGACCTCCCCCCGGGTGAAGCGGACCTGTCCCACTGAGGGAGGGAGCTTATGCACTGTAGCTACTGGCCCGGAGGCTTCCGGGCCGGCTGGGGGCAGCCCCCTGCGAAGATCTCCGGGACCGAAAAGGGCGAAGCCCCTGCATTATCCGGAACCGGGGAGGGGGCGCCCACGGCGACGTTTGGAACCGAAGTGGAGGGAGCCCCCGTGGCAACGACCGGAACCGAAAAGGGGGAAGCCCCTGTAACATCCGGGACCGGCGAGGGGGGAGCCCCCGCGGCGACGTCCGGGACCGGGGAGCTGATGCGGCGGGAAGTCCGCTGAGGCACGGGAGCTGCTCTGTCGACCGCCCCCAGTGCGGTAAACGCGACGCGAGGGGCGGGACTGGCTCCCGGCGTAGGGAAAACCCCCGGCATGAAATGGGCTCCCGGCCCCGGGAATGGGCCCGAGACGGGGTACCCCCCTGGTTCCACGAAGGGCCCGGGCATGAAGTAGCCCCCCGGCACCGGGACGGGCCAGGGTGCCAGGAAGGGTCCGGACGTATATCCCGCAGAGGGAGGGAACCCCCCAGCGGGATCATACAGGGCGGCCAGACCTCCGAAGGTCGGAGGGGCCGCCGGGTAACCCATAAATGGGGGCATAGTCCCCGGGTATGGGTGCGACGCAAATGTGGGGGCCGGAGGCCACGCCAACACGCTGAGCAGCTCATCCATAGAGCGCTGGGCGCGGAGCTGGCCCTCCACGAGAGCCTCAAGCAGGGCGTCCCGGGGAGCCGGGGGAGCCGTCGGGGGGAGACTGGTCCCGGCCGAGGTCCCCGAGGTCACCAGGAGCGACCTGGAGGTACAAGCACCTAAGTTAAGAGGAAAGGCGGGAGGCGGTACCTGGGCCTGACCGCCTCCGGGCGGAAGCGCCGGGACAGCCGTGTCCCGGATGGGCGGCGCTGGGTCTCCGAGACTGGCGTCACCGGGAAGGGTGCGAGCCCTTATTCTTAGGGGAGCCATGGCGTCTTGTCACGGGTGCCCACGAACGGCACCAACTGTCATGGTATTACGAATACCCCGGTAGGTTTTGTGAACGATCCTAGCGAAGAAAACCACATGTTCGGGTCCCGGTGGGGGCCCTAGTCTGGTCGGCGTGCTCCCGACCGGAGTCGGCTGGGGAGGCTCTCTCGGGGGAGAGGCTTCCGGAGCACACCTGTGAGTTTTGGCTATTCCAATAATGAATCACCTTTTTAAAACTGAGGGGTACAAGGGCTATTTATAGCCCCAAAAAGAAGCAAAAAGACCTATCTACCCCGGAAGCCACCGTCGGATTGAGGGGTAGCAACGTCCTACTCCCAGTCAAACACCTTGGATGCTTGACAGGTGGTCGCTGATTCCCGAGACGCTCCTCGCGTGACCTGTATGTGATCAACAACCAGAGATTTTACCTTTAGAAGGACGACGAGGCCCGGGACCGGCACCGGAGACCAGGTCCCCAGGCCAAGGGTGGCTCCCGGGACCGGCACCGAAGGCCAGGTCCCGGGGGCCAAAAGGCGGCGCCCCGGCACCGAAGGCCAGGTCCCGGGGGCCAAAAGGCGGCGCCCGGGGCAGCCACCGGAGTCCAGGTCCCCGGGCAAATGGTGGCGCCCGGGACCGGCGCTGGAGGCCAGGTCCCGGGAGCCAAAAGGCGGCGCCCAGGGCAGCCACCGGAGGCCAGGTCCCTGGGCAAATGGCGGCGCCCGGGCCCGGCGCCGGAGGCCAGGTCCCGGGAGCCAAAAGGCGGCGCTCGGGCAGGCACCGGAGGCCACGTCCCCGGGAAAATGGCGGCGCCCGGGGCAGGCACCGGAGGCCACATCCTCGGGTGAGTGTGACGCAACTTACCTGGACTTAGTCCTGCGGAGATTTCCCCCAACACTTGAGAAATGCACTTTTTGTACAAACAAGGTGGTATTCTTGGGCTATGTAGTATCTAGTGAAGGAATTGAAGTCGATGAATCTAAAATTGAAGCAATTAAAAATTGGCCAACACCTGTAATGTTGGTCAAGTTAGAAGTTTTCATGGGCTTGCCGGTTTTGATCATGCTTCGTCAAAGATTTTAGTACAATTGCTGCCCCACTTAATGAGCTAACCAAGAAAGGAATTGTGTTAAAATGGGGTGAATCACAAGAAAATGCCTTTAATGAATTAAAGAAGTGTTTAACCAAAGCTCCAATACTTGCTTTACCTAACTTCACTAAGACTTTTGAAATCGAATGTGATGCCAGTGGACTAGGTATAGGAGGAGTACTTATACAAGAAGGAAAACCCATAGCATACTTTAGTGAAAAAATAGGAGGAGCTCAATTAAATTATCCTGTATATGAAAAAGAATTATATGCTCTTGTACGTGCACTTGAAATATGGCAACATTACCTATGGCCCAAAGAGTTTATTATCCATTCTGACCATGAAGCCTTAAAATATTTAAAGGGTCAATCAAAATTAAACCGAAGACATTCCAAATGGATAGAATTCATAAAAACATTTCCTTATATCATTAAGTATAAGAAAGGAAAGGAAAATATATTTGCTGATGCTTTATCTCACAAACATACTTTGTTGAATCAAATGGAAGTTAAAGTTCCAGGGTTAGAAAGTTTCAAAGAATTATACTCCTGTGATCCTGACTTTTCTAAACCTTACTCTAAATGTCAAAATGGAAAAGGATGGGGCAAGTTTCATATACATGATGGGTTTTTATTTCGTGCTAACAAACTTTGTGTTCCCAAGTCATCCGTGCGCTTGTTATTATTACAGGAATCACATACAGGAGGCTTAATGGGATATTTTGCTAGAGAAAAGACATGTATGATGCTTCTAATCACTTTATTGGCCAAGAATGACGATGGATGTTGAGCGGTTCATACAATGATGCGTTACCTGCCACAAAGCTAAGTCCAAACTCAACCCTCATGGATTATAAACTCCTCTTCCTGTTCCTAATGCACATTGGGAAGATACTAGCATGGATTTTGTTATAGGATTACCAAGAACTAAGAGGGGGAGGGATTCTATACTAGTGGTAGTTGATAGATTTTGAAAAATGGCACATTTTATTCCATGTCATAAGAGCGATGATGCATCACATGTAGCTGATTTATTTTTTAGGGAAATCATTCGGTTGCATGGGATGCCGTTAACTATCATCTCTGACCGAGATGTGAAGTTCATGAGTTATTTCTGGAAGGCATTGTGTGCCAAGCTAGGGACTAAGTTGTTATTTTCCACGACTTGTCACCCCCAAACTGATGGCCAAACAGCAGTGGTGAATCACACTCTTTCAATGCTTCTCCGCACTATGATCAAGAAGAGTCTAAAAGAATGGGAAGATTGTTTACCACATATTGAGTTTGCATACAACAGGGCAATACAATACATTCTACGACTCAGTTGTGTCCATTTGAAGTAGTATATGGCTTTAAACCCATTACACCACTTGACATGCTTCCACTTCCCATCCAAGATAGAACCAATATGGAAGCTACAAAGCATGCTGACTATGTGAAGAAAATCCATGCCAAAACTAAAGAAGAAATTGAGAAGGCACGCTACTATGTAGAGAAAGCCAACAAACATAAGAAGAAGATGCTGTTTCAACCTGGTGACTTAGTATGGGTGCATCTTGTCAAAGAACGCTTTCCCGAAAAGCGTATGTCCAAGTTGATGCCTAGAGGAGATGGTCCATTCCGAGTATTAGACAAGATCAATGACAATGCTTACAAGATAGAGCTTCCAGGAGACCACTACGCTGCAAGTAATAATTTCAATGTTTGTGACTTATCTCCTTTCTTTGGTCCAGAAGAAACAGAGTTGAGGATGACTCCTTTCCAAGAGGGGGAGGATGATGAGGACATCTATAGCACACATACATCACATACTTCCTCACGTACATTTCCAGCACTAACAGGACCAATTACAAGAGCTTGAGCCAAACAAATACAACAACAGGTGAACCTTTTCCTTAAGGAACAACGTTTTAATACAGATGAGAATGGATTACTACCTAATGCCTCTACTTTAATTGTAGTCAGGTACCATGAAGAAGGAGCCAAGAAACTACAAGAAGGAACAGAAGAAGATAAGGATATTCAAAAAATATGCAGGGCCTACACATGAGGTCATCGCATATGTCAACATCAACGCTAATGTTGTCGCTTAGCTATCCTGTAAGCGATGCAGGGCCTACACTTCATACCAGTCAAAAAGATCTAAAACGGCAGTAAATTGGCAAAGTTATACATGCAAAAAAATAGTGGCATTACATGGTATTCCCAAGAAGATAGTCTCAGATCGGGGAGCACAATTTACATCCAAGTTTTGGGAGAGACTTCATGAGACTCTAGGAACTCAGTTGAACTTCAGCACTGCATATCATCCACAGACAGGAGGACAGACAGAGAGAGTAAATCAAATTTTGGAAGATCTCCTAAGAGCTTGTATACTAGATTATGGGACATCATGGGACAAATGTTTACCATTTGCAGAGTTTACATACAATAACAGTTATCAAGCTAGTATATCGATGGCACCATTTGAAGCTTTATATGGACAAAAATGCAGAAACCCATTGCATTGGAATGAGCCAGGAGAACGGATAGTCATAGGACCAAAGATAGTAGAAGAGGCAGAAGCTCATGTCAAACTCATCAGAGAGAGGTTGAGGACAGCACAATCTAGACAAAAGAGTTATGCAGACAATCGATGGAGAGAATTATCATTCAAACCCAGAGATTTGGTTTATCTCAAGGTCACACCATTTAAGGGATTAGAGAGATTTCAAGTGAAAGGAAAGCTATCTCCAAGGTATATCGGACCATTTAAGATAATTAAGAGAAAAGGAGAAGTATCATATAAATTGGAATTACCTGTAGGATTAGCAGCATGATGTGTTCCATGTCTCTCAACTTCAGAAATGTTTAAAGGAACCCACTGACCGGATAGAAGCTCAAGATGTATCACTTCAGAAGAACCTTACTTACCTTGAGCATCCAATCAGAATCCTAGCCACCGATGAATGTTAGCTCAGAAGAAAGAAGATCAAGTTGTGTAAGGTACAGTGGAGAAATCATTCAGAACAAGAATCTACTTGGGAGAAGGAAGAGGATCTTCAGCAAGCCTATCCTTATCTTTTCTTGTCTTAGGTAAATCTCGGGGTGAGATTTCTTTAAGGAGGGTAGATCTGTATCACCCTGGGTTTGCAGTGAAAACTCTTTTCATAAAAAGTCATGCATGCATATGTCTCTGCAAGATTAGCCAAATCAGCCTAGTCTTATTTTATCTTAAGCCCCAAAATCTCAAAATCTTCCTTGTGAACCCAAATCAAGATTTGACTTTCCAGATTTGACCTACTACTTATCCTGAAAATAAAAGGCTTCAGAAGCCAGATTCAATTCCATCTCTAACTTCCAGATTTGTCAATTCTTTCTGTTTTCGAAAACAGAATTTAATTAAATATCCTAATTACCCTAACTACTTTGAACACTAATTTAATCAAATCTTGACCCAATCCAGACCAAATTATTCTTGGATTATGGTTAAGGGTATGCCAATACCTTAATCCAAAAAGTTGGTTGTCAAATTCTATCATCCAGACCCTTTTTACAAATCAGTCCAAGAAGTATCGCAGTTCAGTCCTTTCTAGAAGCCTGAAAATGCTAAAAGCTACAAATCAACTCTAAATTCAAATCTGTTTTAGGGAACACCTCCCAAATGTTATTCAATACAAAATATTCTTTTACGAGGATATCAAAATCTTACCCTACGTCCTAGAAATTCAGTTTTGACAAAATTCAGATTAACTACCCTAAATTTACTCTGTTTTCATTTCATCCAGAAACTACTCAAATGTTCCAGATTTTGCCAAATACCTTTGCCAAATTATTTGCTGAACAAAGTTTGCCAGAATTTTGAAGTCAAAATCAGCCTTAACTACCTAAATTCCAGATTTTTTCAGATCAGCCCAAAATCAAACTTTCGAAAATTGCAACCTAGTCCAGATCTCTTTTCTAGGTATTTTTGACCAGAACGCCTTAGTATTTTTCAACCAGCAACGCCACCACGTTCGACCAGTGCGCCTTCGTCGTGTTTTCTCGCCTCAGGCCAAACTTCGCCCTAACTTGTGCCCATGCTCAGCTGTGCTTCCATGTGCGCACGTGTCCGCGCCTAAACCATTGCTGTGGCAGCACCAACAACCAGCAACCGCTCGCGCACGCGACCAGCAGCAGCAGCCCTTTTGTCAGAAGTTTCGCAGCACATCGCCTCGCCGTGCCAGCCTTGTCGCCACCGCTTTGCACCGGCCAGCGCCAAGTTCCAATGCACCAACCAAACACAGTTCCAGAGCCGTCTGCTCGCTTTCTCGTTGCTGCCGCTGTTGCTTCGATCAGAATCTTGTCGCCGGCACAATTTTCACTACTCCAGCCTCGCCATCTCCGTCTTGTGCCCATAAATAGTAGCCCCAGATCAGCTTCGTCTTCACCACTTCACTCTAGAGTCTCCTTAGCCATTTAAAATAAATCTTCTTCGTTTTGTCTTCTTCTCCGGCGAGTCGACGAAGAGGAGCACGACACCAGATCATTTCACTGCATCAACATCCAAACTAAATCGACCAGTAAGTTCCTCCTATTCGCCTCTTTGTTCTGTAGCATTTAATCAAGCTCCGATGGACCTCAACGCCAATGATCGCCGTGATTTGTAAATGCCCTGTTCCAACAATTGAATCCACTCCAGTCCAAATTGGCCTTCTCTGTAGTAGAATAAATTGATCACACCAACCTCTTGAGCAAGCTTGTTCAGTTAGAATTTAAATTTGAGCTCGAATTGGAGCTTTCCTGTTCTTCGCGCGCCGCCGTGAATGCCTCACATTGCCGGCCTGTTCCACCTCATCTCCAACCAAATTGACTGCAGCAACTCGTTCCTTATGTCTCATAAATGGTGTAGCTGAGCCCGATCGCTCTGCATTGCCCTAAATCATCTTCGCCTCTTTTGCCTTCGTCCCCGAGTCCGGTGTCTTCGCTGGTGAGTCCCAAACCTCAACCACAACCAGATTCTTTGCTCCAGCATGATCAGCATAACCCAGGATCAAAAGTCCTTGATTAATTTTAACTTTCATCTTTTGTAGTTCTCTATCACTGTGAGCCATTTCCGGTATCATCGCCCGCGTGCCGTCTGACGAGGATTGACACCCAGGTTAGTTCAAATAAATGCACTGTTGGTTCAAGACAGATTCGAGCCAGACACGTGCCTAGCGGTGCGGACTCAAGTCATTCTGAGAAGCATCAACCTGAGGTCGCAGGCTTTGCATGATCAGGTCCCAAGCTTTGCGCGATCAGACCGCAGACTTCGCGCGGTCAGGACTTCGTATGCTATACGCGAACAGAATGTCCGAGATGTTGCGCGGTCAGCCAACATCCTGCGGTCAAAATGTTCTCGACCAAGGTACTTGGAGTTCATCTGTCCGGCTGTCCCTATAGCGGGAATATTCCAAGTATCCCGAAGATTCTTCCACGTGGAAGACCAACCGTCAGGAGATTAATACATGCAGTTATCCATCAATAACACATGTTTAGCCTGCGTGGAGGTTAAGAGCGGTTCTCTAAAAAACCGCATCCAACCATCCAAGCAACTGTCTAATGCAGTTACAACTTGACACCCTTTCGACCAGTATAAAAGGGTGGCAATGTGCATCAAACAGGGAGGATCGAACCATCTATTTAGAATATCAATATCTCTGATACAAGTGAGATACAACACATCTCAACCACTCAAGCAGCCAAGTCTACGGCTTAGATTAGATAATATTTGCAAGCCTCCTGGGGCTTCTTTTTGTACACTTACATAGGAAAAACCTTCGCCTGTGAAGGTTTTTTCCCGCTAGTTTGTAAACCTTTACCACATATAGTGAAATCCCAACAGGACGTAGGGCTTTTACTCCCACTATCGAGGGCCTGAACCTGTATAAACCTCTCTGTGCTCCTGTTCTCCATTTTTCTACATACCTTCCCGGAGGGTCATCTTGAAAGGTCTCACTATTACAAATTTTGCATAAGTTCGGCTGAGGACTCCGAGTCCGAATCGACGACAGCTGGCGCCCACCGTGGGGCCTTTCTCAAGGCGTCCTGATTTTAATCTGGAGGTTCGTTGAAACATGGCTGAAGTGTATGATTCCGAGAACGATTTTGATCTCGAGGATTATGCCCACATTCCAATGCCTTCTCCAAGCGATCCTGTTCCGATGGAGGAGGTTGAAGGCCAGAATCTTCCAGAGGTGGAATCATCTCTCCAGGTCATGTCCATCGACCAGGGGGCTACTAGCGCAAGGTCAGAACCCATAGAGGCTCTTAATACGCTAAAGGATGAACCCGGTCCATCATACGACCCCGATAAGGGGAAGGATGACGTCGACCTGGAAATCAGCTCGGGGAGATTCGACCCTGATAACCTTCACCGTCTCTTTGATTTCGAGTCTGACTCAGAACAAACTGAGATGTTTTCCCCATCGGCAACCTCTCTCCCTAGACAGTTCGCTGCTTTGTCGGAGGAAACTCCTGATCAAAAGGCTGCTAGGGAAGAACGGGATCGCAAACAAAAGGAGGATGAAGATCTCGAGCAACAAAACAATGAACTACGCAGAACTGCCCTAGAGGCTCTTCAAGATGCGCAGGCTCGTTACGATGCTGCTCCGAGTTCTTCTCGACGGTCACGTGGTCGCAAACGTGACCAGCCTTCTTCCTTACCACCGGAGCGCATCCCGGTGGAAGAAGAAACAATAACACCTGGTGCCCCTAGGAGAAGCACCCATGGTCGACTGCGATCCATCGCGGAAGTCATGCGTAACTTTCCTCCTACGGTCACGGATGCGCAGAAACCGGCCTTTACTAGGATCTTGGCGGAAAGGCTGGATGAGGTCGCGTCTGAGGTGACCCCAACGGCCTCTTCCCACTCGGTAACACGTTCCCGCGAACGAGAGTGTCCTCACTTTGGTTCTAGCCGGCGAAGTTACCCACCGCCCGTACCGTCCCGACAGGACAAGTACCGGCGAACGCAGGATTCTCGTAGTAGGGATAGGATTCCTGTTCACTCTCGTTTGGGACCACGAGTAATTTCACCGTCGCGTGTGGTCGCCCGTAACCCGGTCAAAAGTCACAGGGCAGTCCATGGTCCCTACGTCGATTGTAAAGCTTTCTCGCCCGGCCTATGTGCGGTCGTTTGGCCTGATAAGTTTCGACCAGGGGCCATTGAGAGGTTTGACGGGACTCAGAACCCATCCAAGTTCCTTCAAATCTATATCACTGCCATCCAAACGGCAGGAGGCGATGACCGGGTCATGGCCAACTATCTGCCTACAGTCCTCGAAGGACCGGCTAGAACCTGGCTGTTTAACCAGCCCGAAGGTTCCATCTATAATTGGGAAATGCTGTGCGATGCTATCCTCAACAATTTCCAAAACTGTTACCAAAAGCCGGGTAAAGAGGACAATCTTCATCGGCTACGACAAACTTCGACCGAGACTCTTTGGCAGTTTTTCAAGAGATTTGTCGGGGTGAGGAATACCATCCCGAACATATCTGATGGCTCCGTTATCAGGGCATTTAAACATGCCGTTCGATACCGGAGATTCACCGAAGACTTGCTTATCCACCCTTCTCGATCAGTGGCTGATCTGTTCGACATGGCCGATCGATACTCTGATGCAGCCGAAGCAGTCGAATGGAACCGGATGGTCGACAAGGGTGACCTACCACCTCAACCAGGTTTCAAAGAAGCCAAGAAAGAAGATTCAAGTAAGAAGCCAGAATCTTCGTCCGGTGGGAAGTCAAAAAAGTCGAAGAGGAACCGCTCTGGACAGTACCGCTAGGTCGCAGTCGCAGAGAAGCCGCCTTCAACCAAAGGTAACAAGCCTTTATTTAAGAATAAAACTGCTCCTGGTGGTCGTAGTACCGACCAACCGGAAAGGTCAACTAACCCGCAGGAAGGCAAGAAATGGTGTCCACTCCACAACTCCGCAGGCCATGACCTCAAGAACTGCAGGAGTTGGTTGAAGCAATTGGATGATTTCTACCAGGGAGTTGGGCCAATGCCAACCTTACCGCCTAAAGAGCAGGCGTGCGGACTCAGAGACGCCGACAGAGACGAGCAAATGTCATACCAGGTACCTCAAAATCATATTAATGTTATTTTCGGGGGTTCTTCTCCTTTCGTTTCCAAAAGGCAGTTTAAAGCCTTTTACCGAGAGGTTAACCAAGTGGAGACATCTCTTGGTGAACCTCAATACCCCCGTTGGTCGGATACACCCTTGACATTCGATCATTCTGATTGTCCCGCGGGGCTTACTCGACCATTGAGGCTCCCTCTGGTCATTACCCCGATCATCAGTAACGCAAGAGTCGAAAGGGTCCTGATCGATGAAGGGAGTTCCCTTGACATTTTGTTGGTCAAGGCGCTCGACGAGATGCAAATTCCTCGTTCGAAGATCAAGCCCATAATCCATCCTTTTTATGGGATAATCCCAGGCCCCTCCATGATGCCGTTGGGACAAGTAGTCCTCCCGGTCACACTGGGAGAACCAGATAACTTTCAAACAGAGTTGGTTACCTTTGACGTAATCAATTGTGATTCGGCTTATAATGCAATCTTTGGCAGGCCAACTCTCGCTAAATTCATGATGGCGACACACTATGCTTATCAGTGCGGAAAATTGCCTGGCCCCAAAGTTGTCATCTCGGTCCGAGGCAGTCGCAACGTGGCACTCACGTGCGACCGACTATCTTTGGAGATGGTCGATCAACTTCCCCTCCTGGACGCCTAGGTCGCCACCGTCGCCACCGACGCGATCAAGGCTGCTCCTCGACCAGATGAGAAACTCAAACTGGTTCCTTTGTACCCAGATGATCCATCCAAGACAGTTCGGGTCGGATCAGGTCTGGATGACAAATAGGAACTCGAGCTCATTGCTTTCCTCCGGGTTAATGCAGATGTGTTTGCGTGGAAACCGTCCGACATGCCCGGTGTCCCAAGGGAAGTAATCGAGCACAGGTTAGCAATTTGACCTGGACAACGACCAATAAAGCAAAAGCTCAGGCGTTTTGCTGTTGACCGACAGGAAGCTATCCGAGAGGAGTTGGACAAACTCCTGCAGGCCGGGTTCATCCGTGAAGTCGATCACCCGGAATGGCTCGCCAATCCGGTCATGGTCGCAAATCAAATGGCAAGTGGCGCATGTGCATCGACTACACTAGCCTTAACGCTTCCTGTCCGAAGGATGACTTTCCCCTTGCCCGCATCGACCAGTTGGTCGACTCAACTGCTGGTTGCGAACTGATGAGTTTTCTGGACGCTTACTCAGGATATCATCAAATTAGCATGGCAAAAGAAGATGAAGAGAAAACTGCCTTCATCACCCCATTCGGCACCTACTGCTACGTCAAAATGCCGTTCGGTCTCAAGAACGCAGGTTCCACGTACCAGCGCTTGATGCAAAAGACCTTTCTTTCCCAGATAGGGCGTAATCTCGAAGCATATGTAGACGACTTGGTTGTAAAAAGTACCAAGAGATTGTCTCATTTGGACGATCTCGCTGAAACCTTCTATAATTTGAATCGCTTTGGAATAAAATTAAACCCGGAGAAATGTTCTTTCGGGGTTTCTTCAGGAAAACTTCTTGGTTTCCTTTTGTGTTCTAGAGGCATTGAAGTTAATCCTGAAAAGATCAGGGCCATTGAACAAATGAGATCGCCTTCGACCATGAAGGATGTTCAACGCTTGGCTGGTCGCATGGCGGCCTTAAGTTGTTTCATATCGTGACTAGGTGAAAGGGGATTGCCTTTCTTCAAAGCCTTGAGGAAGCATCACAATTTTACATGGTCGGATGAGGCCAAAAAAGCGTTTCAGGAGGTAAAAATATATCTATCCAGTCCACCAGTATTGGTGTCTCCCGACAAAGGAGAACCATTGCTTCTTTATCTGGCGGCCACACCGCATGCGGTCAGCGCTGTCCTGATCCCGGATAGGGAAGAAATACACAGACCTGTCTACTATGTGAGCGAAGTACTTCATGGTCCTAAGGAGCGTTACCCTGAGGTCCAGAAGATACTTTACGCACTACTGATGGCTTCCCGTAAGCTACAACACTACTTCCAAGCTCACAAGATCATGGTACCATCTTCCTTTC
Organism: Pharus latifolius; assembly: GCA_019359835.1. NCBI lineage: Eukaryota > Viridiplantae > Streptophyta > Magnoliopsida > Poales > Poaceae > Pharus > Pharus latifolius. Next base: position 61,319,210 of record CM033324.1, on the reverse strand, counting down.
CTTTGGGGGATATTGTCCGAAATCCAGAGAAATCTGGTCGAATCGCTAAATGGGCGGTCGAACTCGGTGCTTTTGAAATTCATTTCACACCCCGCACGGCGGTTAAGTCTCAGGTTCTGGCCGACTTTGTGGTCGAATGGACCAACCCTGAGCCACCCGTGCAGGTGCCTGAGGAATTGGAGTGCCCCGATCACTGGACAATGTACTTCGATGGCTCCCGTAGTTTTCAACACTCGGGGGCTGGAGTGGTCTTAGTTACGCCTCAGGGTGAATAGCTTAAGTATGTCATCCAACTGCACTTTGTTGCGACCAACAACACGGCAGAGTATGAAGGTCTTATTGCAGGGCTCCGGGCAGCAAAATTCCTCGGAGTCCGTCGGTTAGTGGTGAGGGGAGACTCACAGCTAGTCATAAACCAGGTAAACAAGGAGTACAGCACCTCCGATGAGACAATGGCTCATTACCTGGGGGAAGTGAGGAGATTGGAAAAACACTTCAGTCATTTCGAAGTCCAATACATCCCGCGAAAGGACAACATTCTCGCAGACCAATTATGCAAAATTGGGTCCTCATGCACATCCGCTCGGGTAGGAGTGTTCATTGAACACTTGGACCGTCCTTCGATCATGACTTCGGTCGAGGATGATCCGGTAATAGCCTCCATTACCAACCTCGGTCAGGAACAGGATTGGACTCATCCATTGAGAGTCTATCTTGAACATGGCACCCTACCCGAGGATGAAACCGAAAGCGATCGGTTAATTCGAAAAGCGCGTTTGTACAAGCTCATAGATGGGGTTCTGTACAGAAAGGGTACTCAAGGAGTATTCATGCGTTGCATATCTCAGGAGGAAGGAAAATCCCTCTTGAAAGAAATACATGACGGTGTATGTGGTGCGCACGCATCATATCAGACACTGATCGGAAAAGCTTTTCGACAAGGATTCTACTGACCTTTGGCACTCGATGATGCCAAGCACATGGTCAAAACGTGTCCTCAGTGTCAGATTTGGCATAGAACTTGCACCCTCTTGGTCTTCTCAAGTCTTTGTGCAAGTGCCGCTTATGTTCCTCTAGACTTCTGAAGTAGATGAGGGTGTCGTCTATGAGCACAATGACAACTTATCGAGATGATCCATGAATGTGTTGTTCAAGATGTTCATGAAGGCTGCAGTAAACTCGTACAGCCCGTTTCTTGTAGTGAAAGCAGTCTTGGTTATGTCCTTCTTCCTGATTTCCAGTTGGTGATAGCCGGGCTTTTGGGCTATCTTGGAGAATATTCTGGCTCCTCGAAGTTGGTCGAATAGTTCATCATTCTTTGGCAGTGGATTCTTGTCCTTAATGGTCACCTCATTCAGCGCTTGGTAATCCACGCACATTCTTAGAGTTCCATCTTTCTTCAACAGCATTGGGGCTCCCCAAGGTAAAGCACTAGGTCAGATAAATCCTTTACTCTCTAGCTCCTCTAACTGACTTTTCAACTCTTCTAAGTCTGATACCGGCATCCTACATGGTCTCTTAGCTATAGGTGCCGCTCCTAGTTTAAGCTCAATGGTAAACTTTATCTCCCTATCAGGTGGCATCCCTGGGAGTTCTTTTTGGGAATACGTCCGAGTATTCCTGTACTATGGGCAATTGATCCAAGCATATCTTCTAAAGTGCTTGAATAGACCCTTGTGGTTTCTCGACTGACGACTTGTCCAGATGAAACAAGACTTTCTTTCCCTGGTTACTAACAAGGCTCAGAGTTTTCCTCTCACAATCCATTAGACTTTTATGTTGGGATAACCAATCCATTCCCAATATAATATCTAGGCCTTGCAGTTTTAGGACTAATAGACTAGCCATAAATTCTTCCCCTTCTACTCTGAAGGTTATATATGATGGCAAGCTGAATATACAGGCAGCTTAGCTCCTGGGGTCTGTATAACCATAGAGTACTCTAGAGGTACCACATTTATTCCCACTTTAAATGCAAAACCTTCTGATATGAATGAATTTGTAACTCCAGGATCAACAGTATTAAAGCATATGCAGACTGGATCAAGAATCTACCTAGGAGAATGTTGGTGGCGTTGTTTGCTTCTTGAAGAGAGGTGAAGTTTAATCGGCCTCCTCGGCTTCCCATCTGTCCTCTTCCTCTTCCTCGTTCTCGGCCTGCTATGGTTCCTCCTCTGTTGGGCGAACTTCCTCTGGGGCCCTGCAATGGTGGTGAAGCTGTGGTTCTGGATGTCATCGTCGGTGTTCCAGCTTGCGATCTTGCTATTGACATTGGGAGCTGAATCCAAGGACAGCTGTCTTTGCGGTGTCCATACTGCCCACAGTGAAAGCACTGAGTTCTAGCATGAGGGCAGTCCCTTTGGTAGTGAGCTCCTTTGCAGCTTGGACATGACGGTGTTGCTGGTGATCTTGGTGCTTGGTAGACTGGTCGAAAATTGGGAGATGTTGGGGCTCTTCCCCTGGTTGGGTTGGCTGGCGGCCGTACTTGCTGTAGCATCTTCCTTTTTCGACTTTCTTCTCCTATGCTCCTCTTTTCTTCCACCTTCAATACCCGATTGACTAAGGTTTGGAACTCTGAAAATTCGTGGGAGGCAATCTGGTACTGCAGATAGTGCTGAAGTCCTTCGGTGAAGCGCTCAATCTTTTTGTCCTCCGTGTCGATGTCTCCTGGCGCGTAGCGAGCTAGATGGCTGAATTGGTGCAGATATTCTGTAACGGTCTGGCTCCCTTGTACCAAGTTTCGGAACTCTCGGCGTTTGGCGGCTATGACACCGATGGGTACATGAAATTTCCGGAATTGTTCTTTAAATTCCGTCCAGGATATGTTATCCTTGTCAGGGTGAGCCTCTTGATAGTTTATCCACCATGCGGCTGCTGCTCCTGTGAGTTGGTGTGATCCGAATAAAACTTTCTCTCGGTCGTTACAACGAATTGTATCCAACTTCCTCTCGATGTCCCTGAGCCAATCATCGGCGACGATGGGATCAGTTGCACTAGCAAATGTTGGTGGTCGGGTCTTCTGAAAATCCGATAGTCGGGTTCCAACAGCAGTTCCTTCAGATGTCCCTCCTGGCATCTTTTGAATGATCTAAGCCAACAACTGGGTGTGGGCAGCTTGTGCCTCCTGCCTGCTCTTTTCCATGGAGAGAAGAATTTCTTGGAGGGTTGGCTGATCTTCCTGAGAAGGGTTTGATTCGTGGGGTCTCTGTTGAGATGAAGATCCTCCCCTTGCAAGGTCTTCCCTGGGCGAAGCTTGCTCCCTGTCCTCTTGACTACCTTGCTATCTTCTCTTCGTGTACACCATACTGATTCTTCTGGAGAAAGAGCAGATAGGTCTAACTAACTAAGAGAGAGAACTAGGGCACTAATGCGGAAATTAATGCAACTATTTAATGCACAAAACACTTAGGCTTCTAGCCATAGTAAACAAATTAACCATTGCGAAAGCAACGGCGGAGCACAAAAGCTGGCAAGAGCATCCACCTGCTCAATCTATACTACCCTTTTCCCGGCTAATCCTCCACGACGGTCGACTAACTACTCGAACAGGGTTCTACCAAAAGAACTAGGCTATGTGCCGTAGCAACGTAGCCCAACTCCTGAGGCACTCTATAAAAGCAGAACGCTCTCTCGACATCTTGCCGAATTTTTAGAAGAGCCAAGTAAGACTTTTGAAATCCAAACTTTTAGAAGCTACAAGGCTCCTGTTTTCAAAAATAGTGTTTTTAGAAAATAGATTTTTAAATAAACTACGCCTTCCTGGCGAGCCAATTCCTAAAGGTGTCGTCCTACAGTCAAGTTCTCATGCTGCTCTGATACCACTTTTCTCTGTCGCGCCCCGCACAGGATACCACGACTACTCCCGTGGAGACCTAGCTCACTGCAGCTGGCCTCATATATACATACCACTGACTTCCCAGGATAAGTCAAGCACAGGAGTTCATTGCAGCAGAGTAACTTACAAAATATCATTGATAAACAGTATGGCCTGCTGGCCTGATACAACAAGAGTAATACAATGCCTTCACGGCACAAATGGTCTAATTAAAACAAAAGACAACTACTCGGCGGAAGCTAGGCGAAACCCCCACAGTCGTAAGAAGTTGACAGCAGAACAGCACACTTCAGGGTTCTGGCAGAACTGGCTCTCTTCCTTCTGGATCCACGAAATCTTCCAAGCCTTCGTCTTTGTATTGTAGCACTCCATCTATTGTTGATAAGTTGCAAGGGTGAGCACTTACGTACTCAGCAAGTCATAGGTAAGAGTAGAGATACGTATAGTATGACATGATCCTATGCTATTGAGGGAAAAGAGATGAGAGGGTTTTTCCATAAATACTTTTCTTCCAAGCTTTTCAAATCTCATGCTCATGGCAGCATTTCATATACTTAGGGCACAATCCACGTGCCTCTTAGATATCACATGATCACTAATTATGGTACTACCGCGACACGTCAACACATGACAGCCCACGGCAGCACCCCTTATCATGACAACACATGTCATTTGGGTAATCTTGACTTAACAAATTTTAATTTATAAAACAATACTTGTGTCATACCCCGTGGATTTAATCCACCGCGGCATACTCCTAAAACTCGGGAGCACGAAGTATTCGAATACATTTTTAACTCTGCAGAGGGGTACCAATTTACCCGCAAGATATATCCATTTTCATGCCCTTCCTATCACAAGGATTGGACCCCTGACTCACTTCATACTGTGAGTGGCAAGGTGGAGATAACAAGAACTTTTGCCATGTTTCACACACAATTCACCCCAGACCCCGTGGTTTTCTTCACGCAAACCACAGTTGTGGCAGGGTTTCACAACCCCCACTAATTGGCGTCTTCCCCTCAGGGTCAGCGTGCATGATCACATCCTGTGATATGTGTTGGAGCGCACCCCGTGTTAATCGTGAGTTTGTCATATAGGGGTTTCATGTGTGATCCACATACTACTTGTTCAGGCCTGTCCCATACCAGGCTTGCGGTCGGCACGTTAATCATGCCACTAGACGCACAACACAAGGTTCTAGTCCTTATATGCCAGTGACCAGCTCATACCACAATCCATGCACTTCCAGTGCTAGCACATCCTGTGCGACCAAGCACCTCTAGTGCTTTCACCATTCCATATCAAAATACTGGTCACGGCTAGGGGTTTTATTTCATGAATATAAATATACATAATATATTAGTTCATGGCTCATTATTTGATCAATTCACATTTCACAGGCATCAGCCTGATGCTGCCATTTCATAATTCAACTATTCTCAATCTTTCTCATGCAATATTATTATTTTATAATCAAGGCATATTCTAGCAATTCATAAAATATAGGTTCAAGATGTCCAAGAATATGACTTGCCTTCCGCGTCGTAAGAAACAGCAGTTGATGTTGGGTCTGCGACGAAGTCTTCGAACTCGGACTCTTGCTCTGAACAAGGATCAAACAAGCAAACAGGTATTACAATCAATCCTACTCTTACTATTCCACTATATGCGATAATGCAAGGAGAAACACTTAGGCGATACAAGATTTGGAAGCGATTAGGGTTAAACTATGGACACTAGGGTCAAGATTAGTTGTCAAAGGTTTAGAAGGTTCCAAAGGTTCCAAAATATCAGAATGATATCAAGGCTGCGGCTGGTTCGCTCAAAAACAGCGAACGTCTTTAGGTCGACATTCAGTTCAAGGCATCGACATAGGGTCGATGGATGATAGAGGGCTCAACTCAAGTTGTGACAGTAGAATAAAATGTAGATCACAACATCAGGAGTCTAAGGGACAAGGTTATGTTCAGTTTGCATACCCAGAAGGGGTCAAACTGGCCCAATGCCATTGGCTGACATAGGCTGACAATGCCGAAGAATGGCATTGACATGGTTTGAATAGTTCCCAGTGGCCAAAATGGGTTTTTATTCAAGCATATGATGCACAAGGTAGTGAAGCAACTGTTTGACAAGGTAATTTTTGGTTTGCATGACCAGAGGTGGGTGAACAGGGCTAATGCCACTGACTGGCATAGTTTGACATAGAGTTGACATGGCCAGAAACTAGGGTTTGCCATAACTTTTGATCTAGGGCTCCAAATGATGCAACACTTTATCTGGTAGTTAGGCATTTGTAACAGGAACAAATGTCTCAACAGGATCTAGGGAAGGAGATGGCCGAAAAGTGATGAAAACCGGCAAAGAAGTTGACTGGCCTGGAGCACATGCAACATAAACAGTGTAGTAACTAGGGCATGGCTATATCTCACAATCTAAGCCGAATTAGAAGTCGTGATAGAAGACAAAGTTGCTCAAAATGGGCCAAAACATCTAAATGGCAAAGTGGCTAAGGCTGGATTGGCTGGATTTGGAAGATACTGGTTGGAGAAAAGATGAACTCAAATCTGTTTTGGGCATTTCTGATTTAAAGTGATTGAACTCAATTCCTTGCTTGAGTATGGTCCTCAGGGTACTAGAAATGCATTGGTGAAGTTAGATTAACAGATTGCTCAACAGAGAAGCTAAATCAGCAAGTACAAGTTCATGTTCATGGCTGGAAATTGGGGGTTTTTGATTTACAACGAATTTGTTCAAACCAGTAGCTCAGGGGTCTTAAGTGAGCTATTCTAAGCATATTTCACTACTGGCTCGAAGATCAATTCATTCTGGAATGAAATTAATTGCTCGCCGGAGCTACTGGAGTAAAACTGAAATTGCCGGCGACTGAGGGTATTTAGACTAAATTCCAAGCTCGAGAAGCATGAGGGAGACGAGGGAAACTCACTGGGGGTGTTGGATTGAAGAAGGAAGCAGTGGAGAAGCTTGGCACCGTGCTCCCTCTTTGCTGCTCACCGGGGAAGAAGAAGACACAGTGCTGCTGCTGGTTTTCTGGTGTTTTGGAGTGTGGTGAAGTTGGCTAAGTCCCAGGGGGGTATAAATAGGCAAAGCTGGAGGTTCTCAACGGTTGGAAAAGCTCGGGGAGTTGTAGCCGGCAAGATGTGACTGGATGGCGACTTCACGGCGAGCTGGCGATGGAGGTGACCTGTTCAGCGGCCGTGAGGGCTTTTGCAGCTGGAGCTGCTGCGAAGTGAAGGCGACACGACGGCTGGCCGCGGCAAGAACTCCACGTGGCTAAGCTTTCCTGCTGGAGCCGTTGCCGGTGGCGTGCAAACGGGAGAAACCAGCTGGTCGCGATCCTCGCTGGAGAAGATCCACAGTGGCCAATGCCGAGCACACACGTGGCAGCAGGCGAAGCAACCAGCAGTGGCGCGGTCGAGGTCGAAGCTCCCGTGCTCGTGCGCTGTCCCAGGTCGTGGTCGATTTGGCTGAGGAGCTGCGGTCGAAAACAGTAGAGCTGGTCGAAGACAGCTTCTGGTCGTTTGCGCTGGTTGGTCGTGAACTGAGGGGCTGGTCAATCCAGGGGCATAAGTGTGAGAGTTTTAGTTGAAATCTGGACTGATTTGTAATTCTGGTCTTAGAGAGGTTTAATCTGGAAATTGATTTCATGGATGACTATAATATTTCTATTAATACTCATTTAGCTCAAATCTGGAGAAAATTTAATAAGGTTTGAGGGATTTCACCTATTTTCGAAAATAGGGTGAAATTAGGGTAAAATAGATTTGGATTTTGTCGATCTCGAATTCTGGTAATTGGAATGAGATTTTGAAGTCTAAACAAAAGGGAAATCTGTATCAAATAGTATTTAGGAGGTGTTCCCTGAAGAAATTCTGAGGTTGTAGTTGATTTGTGAATTTTAGCCTTTTCAGGCTTCCAGGTAACAGAAAAGGACTTATTCGCAGTAAAATTTGGACTAAACTGCGAAAAGTGTTTAGATGAAACAATCTGGTTCCCAACTTTTTGAAGTAAGTTGAGGATATACCTAGGAACATATTCCAAAAGTTACTTGAGTCTGGATGGGGTTAAATCATGATAACTCAGTTATCTGGGATCTGGGGTACTTAGGGTAAATCTGAATTTCCTGTTTTCGAAAACAGAAAGAGACTTAGATACTGAGAGTTAGGGTTAGAATTCAATCTGGCTCCTGAAGACTTTTATCTTCAGAATAACTGGTAGGTTAAATCTGGATGATCTGATCTTGATCTGGATCTAGAGAATAGATTTGGAGATTTTTAGGGTTTGGGAGAGATTAGGGTTCAGCTGATCTGGCTACTGCTACAGGGATACATGCATGCAGGATTTTATGCAAAAACTTTTCACCCCCAAAACCAGGGTGTTACACATGTTTATAATATGAAACGACATAAAACAAAAATATATTCATTTTCAAAAATGAATTTCCACGTACATTGCATTGTATACAACTGTTTCTGTACAGGTATAGGGATCAGTCGATCCCAAGCTCAGTCAGGAGCTTATCTACAAGGGGCCTAATCTCCTCCATGACGGCCTCTAGCTGTTCTTCACTCTCGACCTCAACCGGACCCACCAATGGATTCAGATCTACATCTGGGCCATGGTGAAGACGAACCCGGCTAAGGATGGCGGAAGCGGCTGACCGAACTCTGGTTCTGATCGCTTCTTCTCGTCGCTGTGTATCCTCAAGGAGATACTCGAGAAGTGACTCCGCTTGGGCCATGACTAGCGCATACCAGTCATCTTGGCTAAGATTGTCTCTTGTGGTTTCGACCACATCAGCCTTTAGAAGATGAGCCACTGTCTTCAGTTTTTCGAACACTGAACGGCTCAGCTTTCCGATCGCCTTTTCGGAGGTTCGGATAGAGTCCCGGAGGAGTTCATTGTCCTAACTGAGTTGCTTTATTTGACCCGCTTGCGCTGCAACAAGAGAAAATATTACTCGCATGTTATGAAGACAAGTCTTCCTAATCAGGAATCGACTTACCAGCAAGTTGTGACCGTAGTTTGTTGTTTTCGATCTCTTGGTTCCTAACCACTGAGATCGAATGAAGTTTGACTGTGGCCAATTCTTTGTCCAGCAATGCCACCTTTCTGTAGTAAAACAGAAGGAGTGGTCATAACCAATTTGTATCTTTACAAGTTGAAGAGTAATGATCCTTACCTGCGCAAGCTGTCTCGTTCTTTTTGTATGGCCTCCATGCTTGCCACCGTAGCACGCGATTGGGCCATCATCCGGGATAGTTCCTGCGATGCAAAAAAGGGAGTTAAAGGTGTCCTATGTACAATTCAGGCACCCAGAGAGAGGTTCATTATACCTTCATAAACTCCTGTAAGGAAGCATCTTCCAGACTAACAGGAAGCGGACGGTTTTGATCTCGAAACTGTCTGTGATATTCTAATTATCACCAATGGTTTAGATGTCAAAACCGTCTGTGATATTTCTATCATAGTTCTACACAAATGCACCGATATTACGGATGGTTTAGTAGAGTGAAACCCGTCAGTGATATTCTGTTCTTAAAAAATGCACTGATATTACCGACGGTATTATATAGAACCATCTGTATTGAACCTAGTATGGTATAAAAGGTCTTTTGGTGGATGTTTTGAGCTACTCCCACAATCTTGCTCGACATACTGTCCAGTTGGAAGAGATTTGGGGCAAGGAAGAGCAATATCTCAAAAGGGGAGCATTTGGGGCAACAAATTTGAGGATCCAAAGTTGGTACTTGGTCCTAAGGCATACACATTACTTCATTCGATCTCCATTGATTGACCAAATTAGAGCGAGAGGGAGGGGAAGCTACAATAGCAAACCCTATTTGTAACTCATTTTCGACCTGTAGCTATTTAATTGCTCTATGATGTGTGTTATCCACGCCCCCAACTAATTGCTTGTAGTTCAAGAGTAGTTAACTAGTTATACCGCAAACTCCATATCAAACACTAGCTAGCTAGATTTATAATTTATTGTGTGTTGAACGTACATAGAGTATTACTAATTAACATGTGTAGGAATTTAATTAATTGCAGATGGTCCATCGAGACTGGATGTATAATGACAATCGAGTGAGTGAGGAATACATGAAAGGTGTTTTATATTTCCAAAAGGTTGCTGAGCAAGACATGGAGAAGAAGGGTTTACCATATATGTACTGTCGTAGTATTACGGATACCTCGGCAGGTTAGGACGTGCGTGGCACGAGTACGACGGCGCGAGCAGACCGAGTTACTGGTCTTCTCCCGCCGAGCAACACAGAAACTGACGCAGGGGTTTATACAGGTTCGGGTCCTAGTGGGGGCCCTAGTCCTGTTGGCTCTCTCCGGACGCGAGTCCGCTGGGGAGGTGTGCTCTCGGGGAGAGGTCTCCAAGAGAGACGGATATTACGTTAATATAAATGAGTTCCAGTCCTTAAAAAGAGGTACAAGAGGGGTATATATAGCCCCTAAGAAATACAAAAGACCAAAGAGCCCTCGCTACAACCGTCGGATGGAAGGGCGGGGACGTCCTTTGACCAGGGGGACGGCCTGGATGCTCGACACGTGGCCTCACCGGCTTTCCAAAGGCTTCACGGTCAGCAGCCGCCCTTCGGGAATTCGGAGACTCTTCGGGACTCACCGGGGGTTCGGTGATCCTCCGGGTCTCACCGGGGCCCCGGTTGCTCTCCGGGTCTCACCGTGGTTCCGGTGACCCTCCGGATCTCACCGGACGCCCGGTGGCTCTCACCGGGCGCCCGGTGACCGTCCGGATCTCACCGGACGCCCAGTGGCTCTCCAGGTCTCACCGGGATTCCGGTGACCCTCCGGATCTCACCGGGGGCCCAGTGGCTTTCCGGGTCTCACCGGGATTCATCAGGACTTTGTGGGGCCCCTGGGGATTCCCCCAACAGCAGGCCCCCAGGCCCTCAGGGGCACTTGGTGCCTCGATGGGTATGTGAAGCTCCCGACAATGATGCTTCGTCTTCCGCGAAGTCCCTTACGTCGCCGGCGGCGTTTCAGCTTCCGAACTATCTCTCCGCGGGATGCGTCTATCCGTGAACCGACACATCGTTTCGATACATTCACCTTCGCGTCGCCTCGTCTTGCGCGAGACGGTTCAGCCCCGCGGCTTTGATGGCTTTGTGGACACGTGTCGGGCATCCGGGTCCCCTTCCACCACCTATAAATAGGGGGGTCACGCCCCGAAACTGGGACTATGACTACTCCTGTGGAGACCCAGCCCTCTGCAGCTGGTCCCATTAAGCATATCATTGACTTCCCAGGATAAGTCAAGCACAGGAGTTTATTCACATTACAGCAGAAAAACTTAGAAAGTATTAAGTAGCAGCCTGCTGGCCTTAATATTACATAAAAAGATTACAATACCTTCGCGGCATCAAGGTTTAGTTTAAGCAAAATAAAAACTTCTACACAGCGGATGATGGGTGTCCCTTCCACAGCAAGAAGTTGACGGCAGAACAACACATCAAGGATTTGGCGGTTCTGGCTCTCCTTCATGTTGGTCCAAGAAGTTCTCCACGTCTTCCTCTTGATTTTGGTACGCTCCATCTTCTGGGTTGTAAGTTGCAAGGGTGAGTGCTTACGTACTCAGCAAGTCATAGGGAAGAGTAGATACTTATAGTAATGTTGTTATGAACCTATACTAGTCAAGAATTATGGATGTTTATAAAGTAGTCTTTACTTTCATGCCTCATCTCATGGCAGCACTTTTCATAACATATCATCACTATTTATGTTCACTAGATTATAGCATTACCGCGACACGTCGACACACGACAGCCCACGGTAGCACCCCTTATCATGACAACACATGTCATTTGGGTAATCTTGACTTATCAAATTTTATTTAGAAAATAATACTTGTGTCACACCCCGTGGATTTAATCCACCGCAGCAGACTCCTATAAACCCGAGAGCTCGGAGTATTCGAATACGTTTTCAACTCTGCAGAGAGGTATCAATTTACCCGCAAGATATTCCACTTTCAAGCCCATCCTATCAAAATGATTAGACCCTTCCTCACAACCATGTGTGAGTGGCAAGATGGAGATAATAAGAACTTTTGTTATGTCTCACTCACAATTCACCCCTGACCCTGTGGATCTCTCGCGAACCACAGTTGTGGCGGGCTATACCCCCACCCCCAAGCTTCTTCCCATTACTGGGTCAGCGTGCTTGATCAAATCACATTCAGTGATATGTGTGGGAGCCGTACTCCGTGTTTATCGTGCATCACTACACATCTCATGCAGGGGTTTCATGTGCGATCCACATAAGTACTTGTTCAGGCCTGTCCCATACCAGGCTTGCAGTTAGCACGTGTTTCATGCCACTAGACGCACAACACAAGGTTCTAGTCCTTATATGCCAATGACTAGATCATACCACACACACCATGCACCTACAGTGCCTGCACATCCAGTGCAACCAAGAACAACCAGTGCTAGTACCACCATTCCATACCAAAACTCTAGTCACGGCTAAGGGTTCTATTTCATGAATATATATAAATACACTTATAATAGTCTATGGTTCACTATTTGATCAATCCACATTTCACAAGCATCCAGCTTAGTACTGCCAATTCACAATTCATCCATTCTCATGCAATACTACTTATACTCAAGGTCATATTATAGCAATTCATAAAATATAGGTTCAAGATGATCAAGACTATGACTTGCCTTCCGCGTTGTGAGAGACAGCAGTTGATGTCGGGTCAGCAGTGAAGTCCTCGAACTCTGGCTCTGACTCTGAGCAAAGATCAAACAAGCAACCAAGAATCACAACCTTTTCAATACATTATTATACTACATGCAATAATGCAAAGATGAATGTCTTGATGATTCTGAAATAATTGGATTTAGGTACCATAGAAGCTGATTAGGGTTAAATCATAGAATTAGGGCTGAAAATGAATGCTAGGAACTTCTAGGGTTCCAGGATATGGGAATTGACATTAAGTCCGCAGCTGGTTTGCCCAAAATTGATGAATGTCTTTAGGTCGACATTCGGTTCAAGGCATCGACATAGGGTTGATGGATGATAGAGGGATTATCTCAACTTGTGGCAGTAGAATGAATTGCAGATTACAACTCCACAAGTCTGATGGACAAAGTTATTTTCAATTTGCATAACTGGAAAGAGGTGAAATGAGCTAATGCCACTGACTGACATGCTCTGACATTGGGCTGACGATGTCAAAATCTAGGGCTAAGCATAAAATGCAGTTCAAGGGCTCAAATCAAGTTGTGATAGAAGAAGAAATTGTAGATCACAACATCAGGAGTCTAAGGGACAAAGTCATGCTCAAAATGCACATCAGGAAGGAAGTGAAAAGGGCTAATGCCACTGGCTGGCATAGCCTGGCATTGCACTGACATAGCCAGAAACTAGGGCTTGCCATAACTTTTGATCTAGGGCTCCAATTGATGCACCACTTTGTCTGGAATGTAGGCCTCAGTAACAGGAACAAATCACTCAACAGGATCTAGGGCAGGAGATGGCCGGAAAGTGATGAAAACCAGCGATGAACTTGGTGGCTGAAGTTCCAAATCACAGCACTGGACAGGAATTAGGGCATAGCTATAACTTTTGATTTAGGGAAAATTGGAAGTCAAGCTAGTAGACAAAGTTTCTCAGGAGATCAAGGCGCATCTAGTGGACAAGGTTGTTGAAGCTGGATCGGCCGGGAATGGATTTCCAGTGGCCGGCGCCGGAGAAGAAGGCACTGAGATTGGGGTTTTCCATTTTACACAATTTGAACTCAATTCCTTGCTTGGAGAGTATCTGAGAGCTATAAGAAAGCTGTTGGTATGATTGAATTGGCCGGGGAATCACCGGAGAAGCCTGGCGACGATCGCCGGTTTCTGGTGAAGCTCAAGTCTGGGAAATGCTTCGATTCTTGCTTAATTTCACAATCCGACTTCACAGGCTTGCTAAACTCAGTTCACAGATCAATTTGTTCTACAGAATCAAAAGCTAATTCAGATTAATTTGAGTTGTGCAACTGGAACAGGGCATTCTGACATTTCCGGCGATCACCGGCGATGAGGTGCATGAGAGTTCAATTAAAAGCTACAAAACGATGAGATGGATGAGGGTTACTCACTGATGCTATCAATTTGAGGGTTGAGGCTGCGGTTGAGGCTGTCACCATGAGCCTCTGTGCTGGACTCGCCGGAGAAGAAAACGACGGTGAGGAATTTCGGGTTAAAAAGACTAAGGAAGCTCTGGTGAAGATGGTGAAGGTTGAGTTGATCTGGAGCTATTATTTAGGGATGATGCAAAGTGGAACAAGGCTCGCTGATCATTGCTCAGAAGCTAGGCACTTGCGCCGGTGTACCTTCGGGTTGAAGCAACGACGAGCTACTGTGCAAGCTGCTGGTGAGCTGGATAGGGTTGCCACGATGATGTCTGAGACGTTAACACGTGTGCAAGCAAAGGCGGTTGTGAAGATCACAGCTAAAGCGGCGCTGCTCAACGGCGAAACACAGCGACGAGGTCGTGAACAGTGGCTGAGGTCGAGGTCGAAGCAACGTAGTGCACTGTGCCGGCTGTGGTCGAAGGGAGGTACTGTGCACCGCTGGCCGAGGTCGATGGCGTGCACTGGTCGAACTGCAGTTTCCCTGGTCGCAGCAGCTGGTGGCTAGTGGTCGAAACAGCCATTTGGACTGATTTGCAAATTCTGAAAATTGGCTGTGGACTGAATTGTAATTTCTGGTTTGGAAATGGTTAATTTGCAATCTGATTTCACAACTGAGTATAAACTTATACCTTATACTCATCTAGCAAGAGATTTGGTAAAATCTGACATGATTTGATAGTTTTCGATATAAACTGAAAATAGGGTACTTTAGGGTAAAATAAGATCTGAGTTTTGTCGATTTCGAATTCTGGCCTTTAAGATGTAATTTTGTAATCTGGACAGAAGGGAAATTTGTATCAAATAGCATTTAGAAATGATTTGCTGAAGAAATTCTGAATTTGGAGTTGATTTGAAGATTTTGGCCTTTTTGGGTTTCCAAATATCAAATAAAGGACTAAATTGCTATATAATTTGGACTGATATGTGAAAAAGACTTAGATGATATGATTTGGCTGCCAGCTTTCTGGATCATAGTCCAAGAATAATCTGCTCTGAATTGGGTCAAGATTTAGCTAAATCTGAGTTCAAAATATTTAGGGTAATTAGATTAGAATAGTAATTAGAATCCTGTTTTCGAAAATAGAAAAGAATTGATAGATCTGGAATTTAGAGATGGAATTGGATCTGGTTTCTGAAGATTTTTATGTTCAGAGTAACTGATAGATCATATCTGAGTAATCTGATCTTGATTTAGGTCTGTAGGATAAATTTTTGAAATTTTAGGGTTTGAGATAGATTAGGGTTGAATTGATCTTGCTACTACTATAGATACATGGTATCATGCATGCATGGTGTTCATGAAAAGAAAATTTTTACCCCTACACTCAGGGTGTTACAGGGGGCCCTTAATTTGAGCATGTCCACAAGCCCCCAAATCCCACAAATCTTGGTTGTCTCCCGGTAGTTCCCGGTGATTTCCGGTAATATTCGGTGACTTCCGGTGACTTCCGGCGACGTCTTCCCGGGAGTTCCCGGTGACACTCCCCGGTAGCACCCGGTGAGTTCCGACGGTTTTCGACGAGTTCGTCCCTGATGGCGCCGAAGAGTCGCGCCAAGGTCTCCGAGCTGCCCCCCGGAGGAGGTGACCTCCGATTTCCTCGGGGCTACCGAGTTCTCCTCGGGGGCCCTTGAGGCCTTTTTGGAGCGCGGCTATTTTCGGGCGGGAGACATCAGGATCCCCGGCCCGGCGGAGCAGGTGCCGAGCCCCCGGGACGGGGAGGTGGTGGCCTTCAAGGCCTTCATGGAGGCGGGCCTCCGGCTTCCGGTGCACCCGCTGCTATGCGAGTTCCTGCAGGTATACGGCCTCTCGCTCAACCACCTCACCTCGAACACTCTCATTCGGATGGGCTTGTTTATTTGGTTGTGCGAGACAACCACCGTGACGGAGCCCACCCTGCGGCTCCTGCGGTACTTCTACGAGCCATCGGCGAGGGGCCCGGTGGTGAGGAGGGGTGGCCCTAGGTCGGCCTTCGGCTCCATCATGATCCTGCTGATCCCGGGCCGCGCCGACGAGTACCCGGTGCTAGCCTCCCGGGACCACTGGGGGGATTGCCTCCGGCATTGGTTCTACCTCCGGGTGGGAGACTCGGGGGTGACTTACTCTCGGGAGCCGTCGACGTATTCACGGTCCAGCGGCCCGGTGGCTCCCGAGTGGACCGTGGCGGAGATGGACCTCCTCACCGCGATGGCGGAGGCCCGATTCCGGCGGTCCATGCGGGATCTTGCGGAGGAGATGGCCCTCCTCCGAGTGGCACCGTTCCACACCCGTCGAGGGAAGGGGACGTCGGCGGCGCACAGGCCACCCTGGATGGCGGTGGCGAATCGTAAGTATTCGGACCCTTTCTCCCTGTTGGGGGATTTTTCCTAACTCTTACTTCATTTGCTACTCTCGCAGTTAGGTCCTATGGTCGGGCCAAGGCGGTCGCGGCGACCCTCCTTGGTCGATACTATGAGGACGAGCATGAGACGGTGATGCGCGTTATCGGGGAGGGTCCTCCCTGAAACGTCATCGCGGAGGCGTTCGGGCTGAGGTTCCCAGCCCGGGCGCCTCTACCCACCCCCGCCTCGCGCAAGCGGGGGAAGGAGGTAGCCGGCGGACCGTCGAAGCGATCTCGCCCGTCTGGCAGCCCCGTGGGGTCCTGGGCTCGGAGGAGCCCTGCGAGGCCCCGGTCTTCACCTCCAGCTTCTCCTACGAGGGACTCTGCGGCGGCGGTTGCTGGGGCGTCAGAGGCAGCCCCAGCCACCCCGGGCGGGCCGGATCCCATGGGCGGCGTTCCGGCCGGAGAGGACCAGGGCTCAGACTCGGAGATGTACGCTCCGAGTCCTTCGCCGCCTCCTGCTCCCGCGAGGGTCCGGCCGCAGTCCTCATCCAGCGAGGTCTCCGTCCGGTTTTGGATGTCGGGCGGCCTGCCTATGGCCTCGATCCTGGCCCCAGAGACGGGCTCCTCGGCGGTTCAGTCCACGACGGCGGCGCTCCCTATACCCGGGAAGGGTAAGGGCCTGTTCGTCCGCCCCGGGGTTCCGGCACCTCCGCCGGATCGGGCTTCCGGCTACTCCGACGGTGGGACTCCAGAGGACGAGGCTTTGCTTGGTGGGGAGGCCTCTCGCGGGAGCGACCCGGGGGGCGACGAGGGCGACGTCGACACAGTGATCGCCTCCGGGCTTCGGGTAGGTTACTTGAGTCTCTTGCTCATCCGTCTTTCGTGTTCTGATCATTGTTTCCGTGCAGACGGTTGCACTGGCCCGGGGCTTCAGGACCCGGCTCACCACGCGTCTCCGGGCCGCCGAGGACATAGCGGCCTTCGAGCGCGCCGGGAAGGAGAAGGCGCTCAGGGACGCGGCCTCGGAGCGCTCCGAGAAGGAGCGGGCGCTCGGGGAGCTCGCCGCGATGCAGGCTCGGCTCGCTGCCGTTGAGGACACGGCCTCTCGGCTCTAGAGGGAGCTGCAGGTGGAGCGGGAGGCCGCAGCTTCGGGATCGAGCTCGAGCGGGGGGCAGGCCCTGACCCGGCGCCGGCGTCGGTCGGGGAGGCCACGCACTTCCATGGTGTGCAGGTTGCCCTGATTCCGGCCGCTGCGGAGGCTCGGGCCCGAGGCCTCGCCGTCCCGGTGATTGCATTGGTGGCGGCCCTCATTGAGCACCTCGGAGAGGGCACCCGGGTCATCGGAGAGCTTGTCCCCCGGAGCTTCCCCGCCTTCTTCGACCCTCGGCGGGCCGAGTTGGAGCGGTCCGCCGAGGCTCTCTTCGACCGGATCACCGGTGCCATGGAGATGGGCGGCCGGCTCTCGGGTCAGGAGGCGTCAGCCAGCGCGGACGTCCCCCCGGGGGGGAACAAGGATGGGCAAGTATGAGCTCCTCCCCCCCCCCCCCCCCGGTTAGATTAGGATTTTCTTTTTAGGTCTCTTTTGCTCCGGGTGGCTTCTTTAGAGAGAGCCCCGGGAACTTGTAAATATTTTTCAACTGGAATAAAGTAGTGCTTTTGCTAAGTGTGTTCAACTTGTCGGCAGGTATCCTTAGATATCGCTTTCCCAGGATTTTCTTGCCCTGAAGAACATCTTTTGGAGGGTGTTCGAGGGCCGCCCGGGGGGTCTAGCCCAGGTAGCGCCCGGGCGGCCTCGATTTTACTAAGTCTGGTAGCCGGGAGAGCATCCGGCGGGCTAGTCTCCGAATCCGTTCATGCTAACTTCGCGAAGGGAGGTGCCTCCGGGGAGCCAGCCCTGCTGCGTTGGCTCCCGGAGTGGCACTTGGGAAACTTCGACGATTGTCGCGCCGAGTTATCTCCACCCAGGCCGGGGGCCCTAAAGGTCCCCCCGCTCGGGACACTCCCCCCGGCTGGCTACGAGTGCTGGCCGGAGGATCTCCTTCGGCGTGCTCTTCGGCGTATGAGAAGTTTGTACAAGGATCTTTCCCGGGATATCTCAGAGGGTCTCCGGGATTATTAGGTGTAGTTGCTTCTCGGGGATCGTTCTTCGGAGTATCTTCCCGCGGGACCCTAACTCCCCGGGCCATACTCGCACGCCCGGGTCTCACCCGGGGGGCGCTTTCGTCCTACTAGGGGGGGTTGTCCCCTAGTGTGATGTTGTATCAATAAAGCCGTAGACTTGTTTATTTGCCGTGTCTTTGTTTCAGAGACTTCGAAGCTGTTGTTTTTCTGTCCGGGTCTGGGGTTTTCCTCCTCCCCACCTCCCACAGCGGGGCGCAGCTTAGCTCCGCGCGCTGTGGTCAAGGAGTAAAGAGACCCGGACTGCCCTGGGTGCTTAATTTGCGTAGCCCCTCGTCGGGAGTCCCGGGGGCTATCGGTGGTGCGCGACCGAGAAACTGGTCGGTTTATCTTTTGAGATAATGAACTCCGAAAGCCGAGTTCTCCGTCTGCCGCGGGGGGCAATGGATATTCCCTTAGGAGGGTTCCGTAACCCGGTTGCGGGTGTAGAGTGTTCGAGTGGGGACGAATCTCTCGAAGTGACTCGTTACCGCAGTTCGTGAGAACTGGGTTGCCGCTTACCCCCTCAGTCCACGAGGGGTTACTGTAAGCCGCCCTATGGGAGCTGTGCTCCCGTTGTAGGGACTTTAGGCTTTGGTAGCCCACTTCCTCACGGAGAGGGCATCCTCGCGGGGAGGGAATTTTTATAGAGGAGATGTCGCCATGTAGATGGAAGAAAAAACTTCTGTAAAAGAATTCCAACGGTGAAGTAGAAAAAAGCCATTCAATTTAATGGACATAAAAATCCCAAAGTTGATCAAAAAATCCACTTGTATTAATAGAGGGTGAGATACAACGCCTCCCCCCACGAAAGCGCGGCCGGGGAGGGAACTGTGAGAACATAAGCCTCCCCCCGCGGAAGCGCGGAGGAGGAGGTGGCGAGCCCGGAGGCTAACTAAACATAAAACTTGCGAAGCAAGGTTATGTTCCAAGTGTGTGTCAGCTCCTGGTCTTCAAGTGTGGAGAGTTTGTAGGCTCCGGAGCCCAACACCGCGGAGATCCTGTACGGGCCCTCCCACTTGGGGGATAGTTTGCCCTGGGCTTGGGGGTCTGTCACGCGCTTGAGGACCAGGTCCCCAAGGCAGAAGGCCCTTTCGCACACGCGCTGGTTGTACGCGCGTGCCATCTCGCGCTCGTAGATGGTGTGGTGGAGGAGCGCTCGGTCGCATTCTTCTTCGACGAGGTCGACCTCCAACCGTTGATTATCCTCGTTGGTTTGATGCGCCGCGGTCGTAGCTCTGTCGAGGAGCTCGACCCACAGCGATCGAAAACCAATCTCCGAGGGGAGAACTGCTTTGGCCCCGTAGACGAGCGAGAAAGGCGTGCGCCCTGTCGCTCGGCTAGGGGTTGTGCGCATGGAGCAGAGGATGCTTGGAAGCTCTTCTGCCCGTGCGCCTCGCCTGGAGGCGGTCTGTTCAAGCCGTCGGCGCAGGCCTTGTAGGATCATGCCATTGACCCTTTCGACGGCTCCGTTGCTTTGGGGATGAGCCACGGAGGCAAAATGGAGGGTAGTGCCTAAGCCTTCACAGAATTCCCGGAAATATGCCGAGTCGAACTGGGTCCCATTGTCAACGGTGATTTCTTGGGGGACCCCGAAGCGACATACGACATTTTTCCAGAAAAAACGTTGCACTGTGCGGGAAGTGATGCTGGCCAAGGGCTCAGCCTCCACCCACTTGGAGAAGTAATCCACGGCTACCACCGCGTATTTGTAGCCCCCAGGTGCTGGGGAGAAGGGACCAAGGAGATCCATCCCCCAGCGCATGAACGGCCAAGTAACAGGGATGGTTTGCAATATCACGGAGGGGAGCCTGGTGCCCTTCGCCATCTTTTGGCAGGCCCCGCACGCGGAGATTAGATCCCGTGCGTCGCGGACCAACGTGGGCCAGTAAAACCCTTGGCGAAGGGCCTTCGCCGCGACCGCCCGCGGAGCCAAGTGGGATCTGCAGCTCCCCGAGTGTATGTCCTCGAGGAGCTGGAGTCCCTCCGCCCACGGGAGGCAGCGAAGAAGGGCGGAAGCCCCCTGCTTGTAGAGCCTCCCGTCTAGCAGAACGTACGCCCTGGCCTTGGCGCGGAGACGCTTCACCTCAGCGTCACCGGAAGGTTCCCCCTCGTCCCTTATGCAGGAGATGAGGGGATCCATCCATGATGCAATCCGAGTGATCTCGGAAACCTCCAGGACGCAAACCCCAGGGTTCGCATCCGGAAGGGTAATCGAGGGCCTCGTGATGATTTCCAGAAAAGCGCCCTTGGGA
The DNA here is from genome assembly GCA_019359835.1 of Pharus latifolius. Lineage (NCBI taxonomy): Eukaryota > Viridiplantae > Streptophyta > Magnoliopsida > Poales > Poaceae > Pharus > Pharus latifolius. The sequence continues at coordinate 61,298,453 of CM033324.1, read as the reverse complement.
AGAGGTTCTCGGGCACTGGCTGCCCGGGCCAAGGCGTCGGACCGGGTGTTATCCCATCGGGGGATGTATCGGGCCTCCAAGCCTTCGAAGTGTCTTTCCATCTTCCGCACTTCCCCCAAGTATAGACTCAGGTTTGCGTCGTGGCACAAGTAGGACTTGTCCATTTGGTTGACCACCAGCTGGGAATCTCCTTTCACCAGGAGGCGGCGGATTCCCAAGGAGCGCGCGAGGCGCAATCCCAGGTGCAAGACCTCATACTCGGCGACATTGTTCGTAGCCGGGAACTCGAGCCTGGCAGCGTACTCCAGCATCTTCCCTTCGGGACTCCGAAGAACCACCCCCGCACCGGCCCCAGCAAGGCACAAGGAGCCATCGAACATGAGTGTCCAATGGTCCTAGCACCGGGGGGGGCGAGGGGGGTCCCTCCGTCCGCCTCAGTGGTCGGGGTCCATTCCACCACGAAGTCAGCGAGGACTTGCGACTTGATGGCGGAGCGGCCCGTGAAGGTGAGGGAGAAAGGAGCGAGCTTGCCCCCCACTTGCCAATTCGGCCGGTGGCCTCCTTGTTTCTCACCACTTCCCCCAGCGGGAGAGATGAAGGGACCGTGATTGGGTGCCCAAGGAAGTAGTGGCGGAGCTTCCGCGACGCCATGAGGAGGGCATAGCACAGCTTCTCCACTTCAGTGTACCGCGTCTTAGCCCCTTGAAGGGCCTCGCTTACGTAGTACACAGGGCGTTGTCGCCCATCTTTCTCTCTTACGAGCACCGCGCTCACTGCGACTGGGGTCGCAGCGAGGTAGAGTAGTAAAGGTTCCTCCGGGGATGGGCTCACGAGCATCGGAGGGCTCACGAGGTACTTCTTCAGTGCGTCGAACACTGTCTGGGTCTCGGGGGTCCATCTGAACCCCTCGAGATCCCGGAGGATTTTGAAGAACTGGAGTCCGCGTTCTCCTGACCGCTAGACAAAGCGACCCAACGCGGCCAGGTGGCCGGCAAGCCTCTGCACGTCTTTGACGGAACGTGGAGGAGGCATGTCCAGCAGGGCCCGGATTTTTTCAGGGTTTGCCTCAATGCCCCGCTGGGACACCAAGAAGCCAAGCAGCCTCCCGCCGTGTATGCCAAAGGCGCATTTTTCTGGGTTGAGTTCCAACCTATACTTGCGGAGGCTGCGGAAGGTCTCCGCCAGGTCGTCGATGTGTGCGGCCGCACGAAGGCTTTTGACGACCGCGTCGTCAACGTAGACCTCGATGTTGCGGCCGATTTGGTCTTTCAAGACCAGCGTCATGAGGCGCTGGAAGGTTGCCCCGGCGTTTTTCAACCCGAAGGGCATTGGAGATAGCAGAAGGTGCCGAGGGAAGTTATAAAACTCATCTTTTCCTCGTCCTCTGTCGCCATTCGAACCTGATGGTACCCCGAATATGCATCGAGGAAACTCATCAGTTCGCACCCCGCGGTCGAATTGACCAGTTGGTCAATCCGCGGGAGTGGGTAGTTATCTTTCGGGCAAGCGCGGTTGAGGTCGGTGAAGTCCACGCACATCCTCCACTTGCCACTTGACTTCTTTACGAGGACGGGGTTTGCCAACCATTCGGGATGGAGGATTTCCCGCACAAACCCCGCCTCTAGAAGCTTGGCGACCTCTACCTTGATGGCGTCTTGGCGCTCAAGGGATAGCTTCCTCAACTTTTGCTTGACCGGGGAGCGGCCGGGGATCACTGCGAGCTTATGCTCAATGATGTCCCGGGCGACGCCCTGCATGTCCGAGGACTCCCACGCGAAAATGTCCGAGTTCTCGCGAAGGAAGTTCACGAGTTGCTCGGCGTGCCCCTCAAGGAGGCTGCTCCAATCCTGACGGTCCTCTCTTCATCTCCCGCGGACAGTTGGACTTTTCGGAGGTCTCCCTCGGGGCGTGCCCTCGGGAGTGGCCTCCCGGAAGAATCGGCCGGGGCAGTATGAGGTTCGGGGGGGGGTTCTCTCCCCCCGGAGTCTTGATCATGTTGACGGTTCCAATAGCGGCGGTGGCGTGCTCCTAAAGATCGCGGGCCATGCTCTGGTCACCTCGAACGGTGATCGCACCGTGAGGCCCAGGGATCTTCACACAGAGATAATTCTGGTGAATTGCCGCCCCCGGGTGGTTGATCGTGGTCCTCCCCATAATGGCGTTGTACGAAGAGGGGAGGTCCACGACATCAAAACGGACCATCTCCGTCCGGTAGTTTTCCGGGGTGCCGAAGGTGATCGGTAGGTCAACCTTCCCCATTGGGTGGATGGTCTTCCCGGGGACGAAGCCTTGCAGCGGCCCGAGTGCGGGCTGCAGCAGCTTGTCGTCGACTTGCATCTCCCTGAACGCCTTCAGGTATAGGATATCGGCAGAGCTTCCGCCGTCGATGAGGATGCGCGCTAGTTGGCAGTTGTAGACTGTAGCCGAGACGACGAGTGCGTCGTCGTGCGGGAAGCGAACCCCGCGCGCATCTTCTGCTGTGAAGGTGAGGAGGACGTCTGACCATTTCGGTGGCGGAGACGTATGCAGCACCCCCACCACCTTCATCTCTCGCGCGTACTCCTTGCGCTGACGCTTGGAGTCCCGTCTTGAGGTAGATCCCCCCGTAATGACATTTATACATCTTTGGGAGGTTTGAAAGGGGAGCTCCTGGGCTGAGCTCCCTTCTTGCGTCTGTCTTTGCTGCTCGCCCGCAGGGGCAGGAAGCGCTGGCAAAGCCGTCGAGGGAGGCAAGGAGGCAGGGCCCCCTCCCCCCTGGCCGCGCTGGTCGAGAAAAGCCGCGAAGTGTTGTAGAAGCTGATGGCATTCTCGAGTAGCGTGGGTACTCGACTTGTGGAAGGTGCACCACACGTTGGCTGTGCCCTCCTTGCTCTCCTTGGGGCGGCTCTCACGCCCGCGGGAGGATTATCCTCCCCCGTAGCCTTTTGACTAGGAGGGGCACGACTGCCTTTGCCGCTGTCGCGCGAGCCGCCTCCGCCCTCGAGGACAAAAGTGTCCCGAGGACGTGGCTCGCAGCGATCGTTTCTGCGGGGACGTTTGCTGGGGGGATCTCTGGCCTCCCGATCGGCGGGGGCAGGAGCCCCCTGGTTCTTCTTCCAAAGATCGTCCTCCTCCGCGTGAGCGTACTTCTCAAGTACGGTGAAGAGTTCATCGGCGGAGGTGGGGCAGCTCCGAGAGAGCCTCCGGTGGAGCTCCCCGGGGAGTATCCCGCTCTTGCACGCTTCGATGACCGTGGAGTCAGGGACATGCGCCACTTTGCTCTTCACCTGAGCAAAGCGCTTAAAGAAGCTGCGGATAGTCTCCCCCGTCCTTTGCCGGACGGTGTAGAGCTGGGACGAGTCTAAGGGCCGCACATAGTTGCCCTGGAAGTTCGCGCAAAATTCGTGCTTCAGCTGCACGAAGGACTTGATGGACCCAGCTTTCAGGTTGTAGAACCATGAGCGTGCGATGCCCGTGAGATAGAGGGGGAAGACACTGCACTGCACTGTCTCGTCCCCCCCGGCCGCCGAGATGGCCGTTGAGTACACCTGCACAAACTCATAAGGATCGGCCTCACCGTTCTAATGCTCGATGTGCGGCGGGCGGTAAGGCCGCGGCCAGTGGATGCAGCGGAGGCGACTGCACAGCGGTTGGTTGGTCCCCTCAACTTCCTTGGGGGATCCATGGTCGCTGTCTTCTCTCGCCGGGGACGCATGCTCATTGTCGGAGTCTGGAAGGGGTGGCAGCGGTCCGCCGGTGTGACGGTATCGCCTCTTTTCCTCCAGGTTGGTTGAGCTGACCTCTTGGGCATCGAGGTATTCCGCGGGGCGGGTAGCAGCTTCCTTGAACGGTCTCTTCCCCCGAGCGAGTTGGGAGCTTGTCTCCGCGCGTTCGCGGGTTCGGGGGAGTCCTGACCGGTGGCAGGAGGTGGTTTCCCCGGACTTGGCGGTACGCATTCGCTCGACCTCCTCCCTTGTGAAGCGGGTCTGATCCGCTGGGGGCGCCCGCAGGGGCGGCCCCGGAGGGGGAGGGAGCTGATGCGCATTTGCCACCATCCCAGTGGACGCCGTCGGCCCGCGAACCGGGCCATGCGCCAGGTCCGCGCTCGGTGCGGCGGCGGGGGTAGTCGCGGTTCGAGTCCCCGGGGCGTCCGTAGGAGCGGGCGCCGCACCGGCTCCGGGCGTCGGCCCTCGAAGGCTCTCGGGCTCGGGTGCGGAGGTTGTCCCCGGCGCGCCGGTAGCCGCTCGCGGGGGTTTCGGACTCGGGGCCAGGCGACTCCCCGAGGCAGGCGAGGGCTCGGAGACGAGTTGACCCCCCGGCGCGGGAAGCATCCCCGGGACAGGATATGGCCCGGGCGCGCCTCCGGGAACGGGGAACATCCCCGACCCGGTAAAGGCGGGGTGCCCCATGAAGAATTGGGGCGTTGCCCCCATAAACGGATATGGAGGCGGGTAGACGGGAGCCGGGGGTCGCGCCAGGACGCGCAGCAGCTCCTGCAAGGTGTGCTGGGTGCGAAGCTGGCCCTGGATCAAAGCCCCCAGCATAGAATCTCCGGTGACTGGAACGGAGAGTTGGGGCGCACTAGGCCCGGCAAGCTCGGTTGCGGTCCACGGGTCAGAAACAGGGACCCTTCGACCGGAGGCCGCGGGTGGAGGAAGCGAGTCCTCCCCCCGTACGCCCCCGGGTGGCAGGGCCGCGGAGGCATGATCTCGCGGAGGCGGAGCCGGGTTGGTAGGACCAGCGCCCTCGGGAGATGAGAGGCCTTGAGCTCTAGTTGTTGCGGGAGCCATGGCGATTCGTCGCGAGGTCCCCACGGACGGCGCCAACTGTCGTAGTATTACGGATACCTCAGCAGGTTAGGACGTGCGCGGCACAAGTACAACGGCGCGAGCAGACCGAGTTACTGGTCTTCTCCCGTCGGGCAACACAGAAACCGACACAGTGGTTTATACAGGTTCGGGTCCCAGTGGGGGCCCTATTCCTGTTGGCTCTCTCCAGACGCGAGTCCGCTGGGGAGGTGTGCCCTCGGGGAGAGGTCTCCAAGAGATCCGGATATTGCGTTAATATAAATGAGTTCCAATCCTTAAAAAGAGGTACAAGAGGGGTATATATAGCCCCTAAGAAATACAAAAGACCAAAGAGCCCTCGCTGCAACCGTCGGATGGAAGGGCGGGGACGTCCTTTGACCAGGGGGATGGCCTGGATACTCGACACGTGGCCTCACCGGCTTCCCAGAGGCTTCACGGTCAGCAGCCGCCCTTCGGGAATCCAGAGACTCTTCGGGACTCACCGGGGGTCCGGTGATCCTCTGGGTCTCACCAGGCGCCCGGTGACCCTCCGGATCTCACCGGGGGCCCGGTGACCCTCCGGATCTCACCGGGGGCCTGGTGGCTCTCCGGGTCTCACCGTGGTTCCGGTGACCCTCCAGATCTCACCGGACGCCCGGTGACCCTCCGGATCTCACCGGGGGCCCGGTGGCTCTCCGGGTCTCACCGGGATTCCGGTGACCCTCCGGATCTCACCGGACGCCCGGTGGCTCTCCGGGGGCCCGGTGGCTTTCCGGGTCTCACCGGGATTCCTCAGGACTTCGTGGGGCCCCTGGGGATTCCCCCAACATGTACTGTCCTTGCATAGACTGTCAGAATCTTAACATGTTCACCAACTCATCTCAAATTGTCGCCCACTTTATCCAACGTGGTGTCAAAAAGGGGTACACGTGTTTGGTCCACCATGGAGAAGAGCCAACTGCAGAAACAAATGCCACTCAGGTTGAGGAATAGGACATGTTGGATCCAAACAATGACTTCAACGAGGATATGCCAGAGGATGACAATTTAGATGACATGTTGCGTGATGTGGAAGGAAATTACAGTGAAAGGGAGTTTGGTAAATTCAAGAGCTTGATTGAGGACTCAAAAAAGCTGTTGTTCCCTGGTTGCAAGTCGAAGTACACAAAGTTGGCCTCTGTGCTTGAACTATTAAAATTGAAGGCAAGTAACAGCTGGACCGACAAGAGTTTCACGGCACTGTAAGATCTTTTGGCGGACATGCTCCCGGAAGGAAACGAGTTGCCAAAAAACACCTACCAAGCGAAAAAGCTGTTGTGTCCTTTGGGAATGGAAGTAGAAAGGATACACGCATGCCCTAATGATTGCATCCTTTACCGTAATGACTACAAGGATATGCATGTTTGTCCAGTGTGCGGCGCATCCCGCTATAAGCGTAAGGACCGAACCGAGGACGACGACTGCACTGAGATAAAACAAGGACCTCCTGCTAAGGTGTTGTGGTATTTTCCAGTCATTCCCCGCTTGCAGCTTTTGTTTGCAAACCATAAAGAGGCAAAATTATTGCGTTGGCACTAGGAAGACCGGAAGAAGGATGGAAAGCTGAGACACCCCACTGATTCTTCGCAATGGATAAACATCGACAGGGAATTTGTTAACTTCAGAGCGAAATTGAGGAATATAAGGTTCGGGTTGAGTACCGATGAAATTAATCCTTTTGGTAACATGAGCAGTCGGCATAGCACTTGGCCGGTTCTTTTGTGTATCTACAACCTTCCTCCTTTGTTGTGTATGAAGCGCAAGTACATCATGATGTCTCTACTTATCTCAGGACCAAAACAACCTGGAAACGATATTGATGTGTACCTAGCACCATTGATAGAGGATCTCCTAACAATGTGGAACTGAGGGGTGCAGGTATGGGACGCATACAAATGAGAGACCTTCATCCGACGTGCTATGTATTCTGCACCTTGGAAATTTGTCGGGCCGTACTACGAAAGGAGCCAAAGCCTGTCACCACTGCGAAGATGAGACTGAGAGCGTGTGGCTGAAGAATTGCAGGAAAACAGTGTACATGCGTCACCGTAGGTTTCTTCCGAACAATGACGCGTATCGTAAGAGGAAGAGGGAATTTGACGACCACAAGGAAGATGGTTTAGCCCCGAAGCCTACGTGCGGGAAAGAAGTTTACTCACGGGTGAAGGACATAGACGTTGTGTTTGGAAAGGGTCGTAAATTGAAACCCCGCACAAAGAACACTTGGAAGAAGAGATCGATATTTTGGGAATTACCATATTGGGAGCATTTAGAGGTTCGTCATTGCATTGATGTCATGCATGTGGAGAAGAATGTTTGCGATAGTTTAATCGGCCTATTGCTGGACATTCCGGGGAAGACAAAGGATGGCGTCAATGTGCGGCGTGACATGATCGAAATGAAAATCAGGCCCGAGCTAGCACCGAGAGAGGACGGTAAAGGCCGTATATACCTCCCCCCTGCATGCTACACTTTGTGCAAGGCTGAGAGGACAGAACTCTGTAAGTGTCTCTATGGTGTTAAAGTTCCATCGGGTTACTCCGCAAATATGAAAATGCTTGTGTCCATGGGCGATTTGAAATTGCTGGGTATGAAGTCTCATGATTGTCACGTGTTGATGACACAAATGCTTCCTGTTGCCATCCAGAGTATTCTCCCGCATAAGGTCAGAGAGACAATCACAAGGCTGTGTTATTTCTTCAATGCAATGGACTAGATTCTCTGCAGAGGGAGGTGGTTCGAACTCTCTGTCAGCTTGAGATGTATTTTCCTCCGTCGTTTTTTGATATCATGGTCCATCTCACCGTCCACCTTGTCAGAGAAATCAAGATATGTGGACCCGTGTTCCTACGTTGTATGTATCCATTCGAGAGGTACATGGGTGTACTTAAGGCCTACGTGAGGAATCGGTCTCGGCCGAGGGTAGCATTATCGAAGGTTATGCAGCAGAAGAGGTTGTTGAGTTCTGCATCGATTACATGGCCGAGGTAGAAGCAATAGGAGTTCCTGTGTCTTGTCACGAGGGGAGGCTTGATGGTGTTGGCACTATTGGAATGAGAGCCACCACTCCTGATTTCGATATGTACTCGAAAGCTCATTTTTGGGTCTTGCAACACATGACGGAGGTGTCTCCGTACATCGATGAGAACAAGGAGATGCTACGACAAGACAATCCTCATCGATCCGAGGTTTGGATCACGGGACAACATAACAGTCAATTCAACGCGTGGATGAAAGTGCGAATCACCAGAGAGTCCACAAGTGAGAACCTTAAATGGTTGGCAAAAGGGTCCACGTTTACTGTACAGACATGGCAAGGATATGACATCAATGGGTACACATTTTACACGAAAGCTCAAGATCGAAAGAGCATTGTGCAAAATAGTGGAGTGAGCATAGAAGCTTTCCATGAGGAGTTCACCGAGACAGGCCCAACAAGGGTAGTACGTGGATTGAACTCGTACTACTGGTTCATTGAAGAAACTTGGGAGCTCGATTACATACTGTTCAAGATTCCCCTGTTTCGATGCCGATGGGTCCAAATCCCACAGGGTGTGAAGGTTGACAATTACGGTTTCACTTCTGTGGATCTCGATCGAGTTGTTTATAAAGATGAGCCATTCATACTTGCGAAGCAAGCCATTCAGGTCATTTATGTCACTGACCCGGCCAAGAAGAAGTGGCATGTCGTCCTTCATGGCAAGAGAAGGATTGTTGGAGTTGAAAATGTCGTAGACGAGGAGGAATACAATCAATCTGATGAGATGCCTCCATTTGAAGATGGCGTACAGGTTGATACTGAAGACACCGATGAAACCAGTTATGTGCGTATGGATCACCAGGAAGGGTTATACTTTAAAGATAATCAACCGTACATCCTTATCTCTCTGTTTCCATCGGTATAGCTTATATATCTCTTCAAATTCTTGTCTTTGTAGGGCCGCGGCAAGTGGAAAGTTGAGGATAACATGGCTGTGTATGTGGAAATTGTCGGTCAAAGTCCCCATTTGTATGTAACATTTATTTGAGCATGCTCCACATTGTAACCAATTTTTGGATCTACATTGTAACCAATTTATGGAGCATTTGGACTCCATTTGAAATATCTGAGTGTTCATTTAAAACAAGTTTTTGACCATTAAGAGTTGCAGGGCTACAGGGTTACTGGAGAGATTATCACAGACGGATATGAATTATTACAGACGGGTATGAATCTAGAACCGACTATGATATTCCCAACAGTGTCCAACGCTTCAAGTTCTTAACATGCATTCTTGCAGTCACAGTCGGTTCTCAAGTCAAAACCATCTGTGATAAATGAGTATCACAAACGGTTCTAAACTTAAAACCGTCTGTGATAACCTCTCTAGAGATTATCACTATGGAGATTACCACAGACGGTTTTGAGTTGAGAACCGACTGTGATAATATTATCACAGACGGTTGTGAATATAGGACCGACTGTGATATTCCCAACAATGTCCGACGCTTCGAGTTCTTAATGTGCATTCGTGAAGTCACAGTCGGTTCTCAAGTCAAAACCGTCTGTGATAAATGAGTATCAGAGACGGTTCTAAACTCAAACCGTCTGTGATAACCTCTCTATAGATTATCACTATGGAGATTATCACAGACGGTTTTGACTTGAGAACTGACTGTAATAATATTATCACAGACGGTTGTGAATATAGGACTGATTGTGATAATATTATCATAGACGGTTGTGAATATAGGACCAACTGTGATAATCTCTACTTGGTACATAGTTCAAGGAGGGCTTTGTCTCGCTCATTTCCAGCCACTGTTTGCCCTAGCTCTCTCCGCCCTCGCACTGTCCGTCGCAATCACCTCCATCTCCTCCCCACCGTCTGTCGCGATCACCTCCATCACCCTCCTACCTTCCGACGAGATCACCTCCGTCGCCTCCCCACCTTTTCTGCCATTCTTGGTTAATTATAAGTATATGGGTTTTGTTATAGAATTATTAGTTTCAGATTTACTTAAATTGCTCTCTCTTTCACTTATGTTAAGAACTGATATGTCTGGTGAGGAAATGCACCACTCAAGGAGTCAGAGTGACCTCGCTGGCAATGAGACGCCTGGGCCGGAGGTCGCCGCGTCCAACGTGACCCAGTCGCAAAAGAGAAAGGGGCGAGGCCGGACGACATGCACGCATCTCGACAAGCGGGAAAAGCAGCACGTACAATTCGACGACAATGGAGTGCCGGAAGCTCCGGACAAACTTGTCGGTCAGTACCGCTCACTATGCGGCAAAGTGGCAAGGGAGCGGGTGCCCATCACCACCTCCAACTGGGGTCAAGTGCCCCCAGAGTGCAAGGATGCACTGTGGGAAGAAGTGCAGGCGGCGTTTCACATTCCCGAGGATCGCCAATTCACCATCCACCGGAGGACACTTATGTCAATAAACAAGGCGTGGAGGAACTTCAAGAGCGAACTTGTCAAGCACTATATGAAGGAGTCGAAGACCCCCTTCAATGACTACCCTTTCATGAATCCCGAGGCATGGCAGCAGTTCGTGGAGATGAAGGGCAAGCCTGAGTTCCAGGAGCTGAGTGCGAAGGGCCAGGCTAACCAAGCCAAGAATACCCACCCACACAGACTAGGCACCGGTGGGTATGTGGGGAAGAAGGCGTTGTGGAGGAAGCAGGACGAGGAGGCTTCGCAGTCTTCTGCCGACGGTCCTTATGCGAGCATAACGGATGTGCACGCCCGCAATTGGTGCCGAGCAAGATCGACGATGACCTCCTCCAGAAGCGTCTCTGTGAATAACCCTGCAGACAGGGAAGTGATCGACCAGCTGGTAAGATTGTACGATCACTTACTATCGTCATAACACTCATGCAATTGGTTGTATTGCTAAGTTCTCATCTTGCAGGTGACGCTGAGTGCCCAGGCGCCATCCGGGGAGTTCAACCCGAAGAGGGACAGGGATATCCTCACAGCGGCACTCGAAAACAAGGAGCATCCAGGCCGCGTGCGCGGCCTCGTTGCCACTGTGCCTTGGAGGGATGGTTTCCCTGATGATGAGGAGGCGGCTAAGAGGAGAAAGAAATCCCACAAAGCCCGCGATGAACGTCTCAAGGAGGAGATGCGATCGGAGTTCGCTGCTCGGGACAAAACACTCCTACAGCAGTTGGCGGAGATGCGGTTCATGTATGACGAGCTAAGAAAGGCGACCCAGGGCACCCCCTTGTAGCAGCGGAACTACCGAGCCCCATTCTTGTCCACCGTAGTAGCTGCGCGTCTGCACCGGGGTCTTCGCAGATGGAGCCCTCTCCAAAGTATCCGGTGGACTTTCTACAGGAAATGAACGTTTTTCTATGTTAATTCATTCGAAAGTGAAAAGTGGTGAAATTCAATATGTTAATGCGCACTGTTTGTAGGAACCCACCTCCTGCAAGCTTATGGTGCTGGCAGGTCTCTTCCCGATCGAGCCTGCCAGTGGGACGGCGCAACCATGCATGGCGGGGGCCACAATCCACGGTGTCCCTCTATCTGAGGGTTTTGCATGGGTCCAGGTGGACAGTGTCTCCGACCATTGCAAGGGTTTTCCGTTGGAGAAGCTGCCGAACGACGAGATTACCACTCTCGAGGATGCGGGGCACACATTCGTGCAATGGCCCAAGAAAGACATCGTCCTAGATGAGGTAATTCCCCCCACTAGTTTCATAATTCGTACTGTAATAATAGCCCTCGGAGTTAGTGTCCTAATACGTAGGTTCTTACATCACAGACCGACACTCAGCCTACTAGCCAGCCGACCCCTCCGAGAAGCCAACCAACGGGTTCGATGACGAAGCTGACTCCGACTAGGAGGCAGCCATTCAAGAAGCTGGCTAGTAGGGGCAAAGCAAAGAAGAGCCCGGCGAAGGGGAGTGAGAAGAGTGCGCCAACTCTCATGCTGTTCGCTCTGGGGATGCCCATGCCCTCCGATGCCGCAATTTCTACCATGGGGATAGCATGCCAGAGCCTGCATGGATGGTACATGAAGAGGACAAACCAGACCAGGACGCAGCGTCCGACGCACATCATGGTCAAGTACACCGTGGCAGAGTTCCATAACGACGTTGGAACCTACCTCGTGACCTTCGAAGACCTGCACAATTTACTCAACCAAGATGCGCTTGACGTGTCAATCCTACGGTCTTGGGTGCTGTAAGTATCCTACTATCCTACGCCTGCTCGTGCATATACGGATATATGTCATTTATTAATTGGTTACTTCCGTGCAGCTGCATGACCAGCTGTGCCAAATCTAAGAGCAAACCTGTTGGTTTCTTGGACCCCCAGATGGTCGTCGAGGTGATGTTTAGGACCGACGTAGACTTCGTTGTCGACTACATCAAAAGAGGGTTGCTTGCTCAGGTCGACAAGGAATACATACTTGTATCCTACAACCAGAGGTGAGTACTTTTATCAGTACTTCACCCTAGATTAGTGTCTCCATATGCACACCCCCAAACTTAGATTAAATTATTAATTCTTTATGTGTAACATGTAGCTACCACTGGATCCTGCTAGTACTTATTCCGAAAAGGAACAAGGTGTTCTACCTTGATTCATTGCAGAGGAAAGGGTACAAGTATTGCGGCACACGAGATGTATTCGAAAGGTTATGATATTCATGTGGACCTGTCTTGCATCTAGATTTACTGTCCTCAAATTGTCAATTTCGAATATCCTCAAACTGTCAATTTTGACTATCTGCAGGGCTTTCAAGAACTACTTTGCCGAGGGAGGGTGACAACACGAGCGGCGAGCCGATAAGTTTCAATGGTTACAATTTTTGGTACAAATTTCAACTGGCATCTGTTTTACTTTACAATGTGTCCCCAGCTAACTCTCGGTCTGTAAATTGGAAGTGCCATCAGCTGCCGGACGACAATACATGTGGGTTCTACGTGATGCGCCACATGTATGACCTGATCATCACCCCTGACCGCCCAGATTTCCCCGAGGTATAAAACTGCTCCCCTTTGTATCAATTTGGCAGAATTTACAACTGCATTAAGCTAATTTTTCTGTACCAACTCTTGCTGCAGGGGGTCGACTTCCTTTTGGAAAGCTTTGACCCTCGGCAGATTGGTATTGTCCGAGGGATGCTCGCTGAGTTTTTCCTTACGGAGGTCATATCAACTAAGGGGAAGTTTAGGGACCCGCAAGGTTCGTATTAGTGCGGCCTTATATTTATTTGTACATCTAACATACAGACTTTAATTGTCGATTACATTTATTTGTTCAATCTCAATTGCACATATTTCTGAGTTCTGTGCTGTATATATGAAATGCTATTGTACATGTTTCTAAGTTGTGTGCATGTATGAGGCTGTATATATTTGAGTACTGTGCATGTATGAAATGAACTGTATATATCAAATGCTATTTGTATAGAGGACATGTCTAGCATGATTCCTGAGGCTAGCCATAAAAAAAAGAAATTTATTAAAAATAATATTAATATGCACAGACAGTTTTGATCTTACAAACCGTCTGAGATTATAATCGTCGCCGATAATGACACTATCACAGATGGTTTTGACTTCAAAGTCGTCTATGATACTCTTACTACACAGACGGTTCTGATATTACAACCGTCTGTGATAAGGACACTATCACAGACGGCTCCGAGATTATAACCGTCCTCGCAGATGGTTTTGATCACAAACGGTTCTGAGGTCATAACCGTCTCTGATAATGTGAGTATCCCAGATGGTTTTGACCTCAAAGCCGTCTGTGATACTCTTACTACACAGACAGTTCTGACATTACAACCGTTTGTGATAAGGACACTATCACAGACTGCTCCGAGATTATAACCGTCGCCGATAATGACAATATCGCAGATGGTTTTGACCTGAAAGCCATCGCTGATAATGTGAGTATCACATACGGTTTTGAGGTCATAAATGTCTGTGATAATTGAGTATCACAAACGGTTCTGAGGTCAAAACCGTCTCTGATAATATGAGTATCCCAAATGGTTTTGAGGTCAGAACCGTCTGTGATACTCATATTATTACTGACGGTTCTGTGGTCATAACCGTCTGTGGTAGTATGAGTATCTCAGATGGCTTTGATGTTATAATAGTCTGTGTATTAAGAGTATCACAGACGGTTCTGATGTTATAACAGTCTGTGTATTATGATTATCACAGACGGTTTTGATCTTATAACAATCTGTGAAGGGAAAAATCACAGACGGTTCAAAACCGTCAGTGATAGTACTCGATTATCACTTACGGGTCAGAACTGTCTGTGATGACTGTTTTGACCCGACTGTGGTAATGAATTCTGTAGTAGTGAGAGTTGTGGAGTGGACACCACTTATTGCCTTCCTGTGGGTTAGTCGACTTCTCCGGTTCGTCGACACTTCGACCACCAGAAGCAGTTTTATTTTTAAACGAAGATTTGCTACCTTTAGTCGAGGAGGTTTCTCTGCGACCGCAACCTCTCGGTATTGTCCAGTTCAACTCCTTTCTGATTTCTTTGATTTCCCATCTGATGAAGATTCCGGCTTCTTGTTCCAATCCTCTTTCTTTACGTCCCTGAGACCTGGTTGAGGCGGTAAATTCCCTTGACGAAAGCTCTGGCTTCTTTCCCGCATCCTCTTTTTTCACGTCCTTGAGACCTGGTTGGGGCAGTAAAATTTCCTTTATCGACCATCCTATTCCATTCAACGGCCTCAGCCACGTCTGAATAGCGATCAACCATATCAAAGAGATCGGCGACTGATCGAGGGGGGTTGATAAGTAAATCTTTCATAAATCTCCGATATCGAACAGCGTGCTTAAACACCCTGATAACAGAGTTATCAGATATGTTTGGGATGGTATTTCTCACCCTGATAAACCTTTTGACAAACTGTCGGAGAGTCTCCATAGAGGTTTGTCGTAGATGATGAAGATCGTCTTCTTTCCCGGGTTTTTGATAACAATTTTGGAAATTGTTGAGGATGGTATCGCACAACATTTCCCAGTTATATATCGAACCCTCGGGCTGATTGAAGAGCCAGGTCCTTGCCGGCCCCTCAAGAACTATCGGCAAATAGTTGGCCATGACGCGATCATCCCCGCCTGCCGCTTGGATAGCGGTAATGTAAATTTTAAGGAACTCCGACGGATTCTGGGTCCCATCAAACCTCTCAATAGCCCCTGGCTTGAACTTATCCGGCCAGACGACCGCACGGAGGCCTGGCGAAAAAGCCTTGCAACCTACATATGGACTGTGGAGAGTTCTGTGGTTTCCAGCATATCCACGAGCAATTTCGCGCGATGGGGATGCGCCGTGTGGTCCCAGACGAGAATGCACAGGAATTCGATCTCGATCACGAGAGCCTCCTATGCGCCTGGATTTGTCATGCCGAAGTGATCCGGATGGTAATCGATTACGCCTACCATGACTAGGGTAAGAATACTCCTTTTCATGGGACCGTATCGTAGACCGGGAGGAAGCTGTAGGGGTTGTATCAGATGCAACCTCATCCAGTTTCTCTGCCAGGATCCTAGCGAAAGCAGGTTTGTCCACGTCAATGAGGGTAGGAGGAAAATTATGCAAGACCTCCGCGATAGATCAAGTTGGCCATGCGTACTCCTCTTTGGTGAGCCAGGGGTAATCATCTCTTCATCCGCTGGTAAATGCTCCGGTAGTGAAGAAGGTGTCTGGTCGTGCCTGCGACCATGTGGGCGACGGGAGGAACTAGGGGCGGCGTCATAACGAGCCTGCGCATTTTGGAGAGCCTCTAGGGCTGTCCTACGGAGTTCGTTATATCGTCGCTCGTGGTCTTGATCCTCCTTCTGCTTGCGTTCTTGTTCCTCCTTTTGTCTGCGTTCCTGTTCTTCCCTAGCGATCTACTGATCAGGATTTTCTTCCGACAAGGCAGTGAATTCTCTGTGGAGCGAAGCTACAAAAGGAGTGAACATCTCTGTTTGCTCCGAGTCGGATTCGAAATCAAAGAGAGAGTGGAGGTTGTCAGGATCAAACTTCCCTGGACTGAGTTCCTGGTCGCTGCCATCCTGGTCCCTGACGGGAACACATGGCGACCGAGACTCGATTTTGCAAATAGTGGAACTGACATCAAGTTCTTCCATCCCCTGGTCGATGGACTTGACCCGGGTAGGGGAAAACGTGTCCTCTTGACATCCCTTTGGAATGTCTTCGCAACTGACCTCTTCCATTGGAACGGGGTCGCTGGGTGAAGGCATTTGTATATGGGCATAATCGTCGAGATCGAAGTCGTTCTCAGAATAATATGCCCCAGACATTGCTTGCCAAACCTCCGGATGAAGGGAAAGCACCTTGAGAAAGGCCCCACGGTGGGCGCCAATTGTCGACGATTTGGACTCGGGGTCCTTAGTCGATCTTATGCAAATTTGTGAGTTGCAGAACCTTTCAGGGCGCTCCTCCGGAAAGGTAGGATGAATCAAGTCTGTAGAGACACAAGAGATTTTATACAGGTTCGGGCCCTCGATGGTGGGAGTAATTGCCCTACGTCCTGTTATGATTTCATTCTATGTATTAAGAGGTTTTTACAAGAGGGTAGAAGAGAAGATCACAGGCGATGATCTCTTCTATGTTAGTGTCTACCTAATTATATCTAAGTCCTCAGGTTTGCTGAACGCCTGGTTGTACTTGTATGCTTGACTGAATTATCCACCGTCGTTAGAACGTGCATCGACTATCTTTTTATACTGGACAAAAGGGTGCCAATGCGAAACGGCCTTGGACAGTTGTTAAGATGCAGTTTTGTTAACCGCACTTAACTCCCACGTAGGTTTAACATGTGCAATCAAGGGATAACCGCACACGTTAACCTCCTGGCAGTTGTCTTCATACGTGGAAATATCTTCGTGATTCTCGGGATATGCCTGTTCGAACAGTTAAGCCTTCTCGAACTGTTCTAGTCGCATATAATCAACGACCCTCTGACCGCGTATTGCCCGCAGTTTCTTGATCACGCACTGTCCACGACCTCATGATCGCGCAGGGGCTGCAATCATGCAATATCTCTGTGTCCGTGCCCTTTAGGTCGTTTGAGACCATAGCGACGGACTTTATTGACACACGTCTAATCTGATTCTGTCTTAAACCAGACGTGTAATACTTTGAACTAGCTCGGGTGATAATCCTCGTCAATTGGCTACTGATATGATTCTCCAATCGCTCCCTCCGAGTTATCACCAGTTTGTCATGAACTATAACATGAATAATCTGGAGAAATCATTGACCGAATTGCATGGGATGCTTAAAACAGCGGAACAGAACATTAAGAAAAGACCAAATAATGTAATGATGGTTCAAAAGGGAAAAAGCTTTAAGAAAAAGGGCAAGGGCAAGGCTAAGGGAAAGGACAAAGCTCTAGAAAGGTCCTCTAGCACTAAACCTAATTCCAAAGGAAAGTCCAAGCCAGGTGCCACCCCCACTACTGAATGCTTCTATTGCAAAGAATCTACTGTAGGATCAAGGATGCCGACTAGAGGGGAGGTAAATAGGAGGCTTTTATAATTTCTTTCCAACTTAACAATTTTAAAAGATATTTAGGATAACCTAGGGTTGCAAAGGTTTACCAATCAAACATCTAGTTGCATTCAACCATATGAAATATTCAATATAACAAGCATCAATAGTAAATCAAGCAATTGCGTCAATATGAATACGAATTATACAAAAGAGAGACAATTGACACAATGATTTTTACCGAGGTCTCGGAGACTCGCTCAGTCTCCCCTACTCCTCGTTGAAGCACTCACGCGTGAGTCTCGCTTCTATATCCACGAAGGATATTTCACTCGGGTTGCTCCTTCTCCACACCGGATAGGCGAGCACCAAACCTTTCACACGTTGTTTGTCGGCCTCTCCAACAAACTTCAACCGGGAGAGATCGCGACTCTCCTCCGACACCGTGTAGGCGAAGGCGATCGCCAAGAGTAACAAGTCGGATGCGCTTTCACTTGAACGAATCTCGTGCTAGAAACTCAAAGATGCAAATGAGATGCTCAACACTCTAGCACTAGCATGCAAATGATGATTGAAGTGCACTAAGCACTGTTAACCTCACACAAATGCCCTCTCAAATCTACTCAAGATTTGGGCTCAAATCAAGCCTCTAGATGCAATATAGCAAATGCAAAGTCTTGGCTGGCTTATCAACTGAAATATGAACACTTTGAGCAGCCCCAAATGAAGGCAAACACAAAATATATATAGCCCTCAAGGAAAACTAGCCGTTTGCCACGAACTGACGAATTTTTGTACAGGCCGGACATTGTCTGGCCATGCCGGACACTGTCCAACTAGTACACCAAAATGCGACCGTTGCAAAATGTCAGTTACCGTTGGGCGATTTTTTTGTAAAGGCCAGACATTCTCCGGACAATGTTTGGCCATGTCGGACAAAAACCCCGGACGTATATATCTATCTCTGTTTCATTTCTCGGCTCAAACAATTTTTATAAGCTGGACAATGTCTGGCCATATCGGACAAAGTCCGGCCTTCCCAGACAAAAGCCCCGGACGGATGCAAATGTCTCTGGTTTCATTTTGCAAAAGGCTGAAAAAATTTGTACAGTCCAGCCATGCCCGGAAAAGTCAGGCCACTGCATATTGATAGTAAAATAAGCATAATTTTTTATCCAAATATCCGATTGAGGTGATTTTTGGCTTGTTGGAAAGATAACTCAAAGCAATACGATTTTGTCAACAAATGCAAGACCTAGAAATTCCTAGATATTTCTAGAAAATGCAAAAATCTTCCTACTGCCAAAATGTTCACCCAAAAATCATCTCAAATGCAATTTAGGGTATTTGCACATACGGATTTGTTGTTTTCTAGCAGATATCTCAGCTAACACTCAGCGACGACCAATATGATTTATGAACAAAAACCACAGGTCGAATATCCGATCGAAAACAGGTGGTCGAGTGGGTTTGGTCAAGCATACGCAAGCGAGCCAAAGACTAGTACGACCAGTTCGAACTCGTACGACCACGACCAAACCCTAAACAGAAAACCACCAAACCGGTGACACGATCACGACCACGTATCAAACAAGGATACGATCAGAATGTGCAAGTACAACCATGACCAGCTCTAGAAAATAAACCAATTTAAATAGCTGGCGATCAAGACTAAGTGCAGTTTTCAAAACATTTTCTCTAATGCACCACAAACTACACTTAGACTCTCTAGCAATGCAAGAGGCGATAAAACACTAGTGCAAGATGATATGAATGCATTTGAGCTTCCACACTAGATAGACTCAAGCTACTAGTTTCTGACCCCTCTTAATAGTACGGTCAAACTAGTAAAAAGAATCCTATCAACCCGGTCTATCTGCAAACACCAAGACCGGTAAAATCCTAAGAAAACAATCCTTAATCTTGGATTTCACCTTTGGTGAAGTTCGACCTTGTGAAGCTCGACCACTCGACACTTGTCCTCGCAAAGCTCGACCTCGCTAAGCTTGACCTCGCTCAAGATGACTCATGTTGGCATCATCCTCTTCACGCCCTTGCTTGCTTTCATCTCGCGACAAATCTGAGACTACAACACATACACTCAATGCACAACATTAGTCTCATAATCAGTTTGTCATTCATCACTAGAGAAATTACTACACACAGGAGTTGGCTCAACAATTTCTCTTTCCGGTGAAATGACAGAACCATATTCAACAAGTAGCAAATGAATATGAGATGAAATACAATCATATAGATCCGATGATATTTACTCGATTTGCCTTATTATTCTGTACATTCTCCTCATGCTTTCGCACATATTTGTCATTTACTTCGGTATACACCTAGATTATTCCAGATTAATCGCCAAATCGACCGGATTATTCATTTTTCCAATTTTTATCGCAGGTCGGCGAGGATTGGATGGATTTTCGGCTAGCGGAACTCGATTTGCCTTATTATTCTGAACATTCTCCTCATGCTTTCACACATATTAGTCATTTACTTCGGTATACGCCTAGATTATTCTAGATTAATCGCCAAATCGACCGGATTACTCATTTTTCCAATTTTTATCGCAGGTCGGCGAGGATTGGATGGATTTTCGGCTAGCAGACGCGCGTCCTCGACTTAATCTGGTCACCGGATGATTCCTGATGGAAGTGCGCGTTCTCGCGAACGCGTAGGATCTGACCGCACCGAAATCAGAGTCTCTGGGGGCCCGGAATCCCAAACCCTAGCAGCGAGGTCCCATTTCTAAATTTTCATAACTTCAAGGCCATAATTGCAAAAATACCAAATTGGGGGTTTTTAACCCTAGCCGCCGGCCACCAGAGGAGTTGAGCCCGGGTTTTTGTTTTTCTTACCTCCTTTTCTTTCTCCCCCAAATCCTCCTCCACACCTCCGTCCACCTCGCCGCCGGTGGCCGGGTGTAGCTTCTACGCCCCTAAAGAGTGTTTTGGTAATTAATGACAAATTATAAATGTTGAACTAACGATACCTGTTAAGTTGTGTTTGTTGGGGGAAATCTCCACGCGGTCAAGTCCAGGTAAGTTCATGATTGCCCGGGGACAGCGGCCTCCGGTGCCTGCTCCGGACGCGGCCTTTTGGCCCCCGGGACCGGGCCCCCCGGGCGTGGCCCGGGCGCCGCCATGTGCCCGGGGACAGTGGCCTCCGGTGCCTGGCCCGGGCGCCGCCTTTTGGCCCCCGGGACCGTGCCCCCCGGGCGTGGCCCGGGCGCCGCCATGTGCCCGGGGACAGCGGCCTCCGGTGCCTGCCCCGGGCGCCGCCTTTTAGCCCCCGGGACTGTGCCCCCCGGGCGTGGCCCGGGCGCCGCCTTTTGGCCCCCGGGACCGTGCCCCCCGGGCGTGGCCCGGGCGCCGCCATATGCCCGGGGACAGTGGCCTCCGGTGCCTGCCCCGGGCGCCGCCTTTTGGCCCCCGGGACCGTGCCCCCCGGGCGTGGCCCGGGCGCCGCCATATGCCCGGGGACAGTGGCCTCCGGTGCCTGCCCCGGGCGCCGCCTTTTGGCCCCCGGGACCGTGCCCCCCGGGCGTGGCCCGGGCGCCGCCATGTGCCCGGGGACAGTGGCCTCCGGTGCCTGCCCCGGGCGCCGTCTTTTAGGCTCCCGGGACCGTGCCCCCCGGGTATGTCCCGGGCGCCGCCTTTTGGGCTCCCGGGACCCTACTCTCCGGAAGAGGTCCCGAACGTCACCGCCCTTCTAAAAGGTAAAATCCCTGTTCGTTTATCACGTGCAGGTCACGCGAGGGACGCCTCGGGAATCAGCGACCACCTGTCAAGCATCCGAGGCGTTTGACCGGGAGAAGGACGGTCGTACCCTTCAATCCGACGGTGGCTCCCGGGGTAGTTTAGGTTTTTTGCTTCTTTTTGGGGCTATAAATAGCCCTTGTACCCCTCTGTTGTAAAGGATCAGTTCATTATTATTTGGGATAGCTAATCTCACAGACGTGCTCCGGAAGCCTCTCCCCGGAGAGAGCCTCCCCAGCCGACTCCGGTCGGGAGCGCGTCGACAGGACTAGGGCCCCCACCGGGACCCGAACCTGTATAAATCCACGTGTCAATTCTTGTGTTTGTCCGGCGGGGGAGGACCGGTTACTCGGTCAACCCGCGCTGCGTGATCTCCGCTAGGATCGTCTTCAAAACCTGCCGGGGTATTCTTAATACCACGACAGTGTTAAGAACAAACTCAAAAGACAGGTTAATGAAAGGCAAAGAAAGAGTCACATGATGAAGAAAGGACATTAAGCAAAGAGGCAAAATACGGAATAGGGTCTTTTTCCATTTTACCGGTCTAAGGTGATTAGAGAAGAATTTTGACCGGATTTTAGGATAGTCGCCGTACTATTAAGAGGAGCATGTGGTGTATCATGAAATAGTTCATCTATGTGCCACAAGTCATAAAAACAACTTGCATTGCATACTAGAAGGTCACATTCTTTGAAAATGCAGTTTTTCATTCAATTCGGCCAACTTCAGTCTTAGTCGGTCTGACCGATTGTTGGCCGGTCTGACCGAATAGACGGTCTGGCCGAATGTTGTTTCGAACTGACCGACGTGTTGTCAAAGTGTGTTTTCCTTATTAAAAAGGTCGGTCTGTCCGTAGTTAAAACCTAGGTCAGTCTCCTGGAACTTCTTGACCTATCTTTCTGAAACTTAATGTGTTAAGACGGTCTGACCATTTGTTGGACCAGTCTGACCGCGAAAATAGTCTGACCGAGTTTTTGAACTACGGTCTGACCGTGTGGCCGGTCTGTCCGTAATTATCGGCCTGACCGTAAAACGTGTCCAGAAACTATGTCGTCTCTGGACGGTTTCACGGTCTGAGTGCCATTGGCTCCGATCTGACCGTGAGTGTGCCTGATAAGGGCAGGTGAGCATTAATTGCACCTGTTTAATGCCGTTGCAATTGCGGCAGTCTGACCGGGATTATACCTGTGGTCTGACCGCCAAGTGATCTTTTTTTCCCAACGGCCTATAACGGCTATATTTATTGTGGGGGGTATAAATACTCCCATGCACGGTCCAATTCATAACTTTTGGCATATTTGTGAACATTGTCATCATCCTCAAGGGCTAACACAAGATTCATACACTCTAGGGTTCTAATTCTTGAATTTGAGAGAGTGTGCATTTGAGATCTTCTAGTGCATTGCATTTAGATTACTAAATTAACTTTGTGGCACTAGAAGAGCGATAAGTGATCATCACCAGCTTGTTACTCTTGGAGTTTGCCGGCTCCTAGACGGCTAGGAGGAAGGTTTTGGCGAGCTCTTCAAGGAAGATTGTGAAGAAGCCTCAAAACATCTTGTGAAAGGGTCGAGCACGCCTTGCCGAAGCGGTAAAGTGCATCATTAGTGAAATCGAGGTTTGGATAACTCATCACACTAATCCGGCTCGAGATCTAGGTCACTTCTTGAGAGAAGGTTAACTAGATAAAGGAGCGGTTAGAGATTTGAGTTTGCCTCAATGTGGATTAGGGGTGATCGGCAAATCACTGAGACCACGGATATATCCTTATGTTGAATTGATTATTGTTCATCTTGTTTTAGCTATTTACTCTCATTTGTTGTTAATTGTTTGATTAGGTGTTAAATTGTCAAAATCGCCTATTCACCCCTCTCTAGTCGATATCCTAGATCCCTTTCACCGGGCCGTACGCCGGGGCGCACCACCACCACTCCGCCCGATCTCGCCGATCCGGCCTCCGCACCGCACCTGAGCCACGCCATCGCCTCTCCCGTGCGTGCCTCTACACCTCGCCGCCGCCTCCCTCGACGAGATCGCCGCCCCACTGCACCACCAACATCTCCGTGCCATACGCCGGCAGTGCTCCACCACTCCACGGCGCCTTCTCGCCGGATCCGACCTCTCCACGAAACCACGCCACCGGATCTCCACGGCGCCACCTCCACAGCCGCCACAGCGGCGCACCTCCACCACTCCCGCCGCCGGTCTCGCTTCATCGTCGTCCCGAGCCGGCGCCGATCCCCCCTCCTCACCTTCTCCGCGCCGCATCGCAGACTCCTTCCCTGATCCGGCGCTGCCACCGCCGTGCTTCACCGAGCCGGCGTCCTCTTCTTCATCCCGAGCTGCTGCAACTTCGACGACGACCACATCTTCATCATCCCCGGCCGTCTTCTTCACTACGTCGGCGACCTCATCGACCGGCGACGTCCTCGACTTCTCTGTAGTCTACAGCCACAAACTCTTCATCAACACACCTTTAGTGATCAATTTCTCCTCTCAAATCCCCTTCTCTTCTCCCCCTAAACTGTTTCCTGTGATGCTTGTATATAAACAGAGTTCAATTTTGGATGATCAGTTTAATGCTTGAGTAAATTCCAGTTAGTTGTGTTTTCATGATTGCGGTGTTTGCATAATGCTGCTGTGCTGCTGTCCAAACGATATCTCTGTCTGTCTTGTGATGATCTCTATGATTTTGCTTGATTCCAGTGTAGTCTAGTGCTGTTGATTGTTGAGAATTGAGTTTTGCTGTGCAGTAGAATTCATGGCTGTCATTATTCTGGAATTACCAGTTACATGTTTGAGTTGATTATTGTGTGTGTGGTGGGAGTGGATTTGATTTGAAATTCTCAATTTTGGTAATTGGAATTAGCACCTACACTGATCTTAGTTGTTAAGCTTGAGTTAGTTTCAGCAGTGGTGAGCTTTGAAATTAATCTTTTGTGTTGTTCCTGAGAGAAATTAAGTTTAAAGCTGTTTTCCCCTGGTCTTGTGCAATTGTAAACCGCTCACCTGGGACACGATTGCAGAGTGATTTCCGCTAGTTGTGTATCTGCTGGTGAGGCGAGTCGAGGTGGACTATCCCATTTCCCTTGTTGCGATTTTGTTTGATTTCTTTGATTTGGATTTAGTTAAACACATTTTGCCCTCTTCTAGTCCTTTGGGAGAGAACGACATATTCACCTTCTACTGCGACCTCATCCGCTTGCGAGGCCCCGTTTTAGGTGGTATCATCCGTATATGATAAAGACATACGCACATGATCTATACTGCTCATGTCATGATAAAGATAAGCATGATGCAACCACCGAGGTCCCTCCCAACACATGCATCGATCTCGATACCACAAATGAAAGAGTTATCAAACTTCCGGATTTATCACATGACATTCCAATTTACACTTAGTACAAGATTGATGCAACCACAGAGCTTCCCCTCAACATATGCATCAATTGTTAAACCATAACCAGGAGTCATCGACTTCTAGGGTTTAACATTAACAATTCAATGTACTTGTGCTAAACTAGGATTTATACAAGTTGTCATTTAATCCTCAAAGCTATCATTATCCAGATCAATATTAATCATTAAGGATTTATCCAAATCGTCATTAATCATCAAAACCTAGATACTTAGATCGACCTAGATCCAACAATCTCCCCCTTTTTGATGATTGATGACAACAACCTTTATAATCTCAATAAATCCAAAACAGACTCTTCAGCTCCCCCTCAATATATGCAATAGTATATCAGAATTGAGCAAAGCATTTAATCATTTGAGTTAAGAGATATAAATGACAATTGAGCACAAGTTCAATCAAGTCATCCTCCAAAACATCAACTATCTAGATTTTATATATCTCATTTACCTCTCCCAAATATGAATATCAATGATATCAAATAATATCTATTTCTCCCCCTTTGTCAACTAACTCAATTATATTTATCAAATTCTCCTAAACTCTCTCAAAATCTCTCCCCCTAAATCTTTCTCTAAAGCTTATCTCTAAAACACTATTTCTCTCCCCCTTCGTCATCAAGCACAAAAAGGAAGGTTTGAGAACTCAAATTTTGACACACAAAATTTTCGGGGGCATTGACTCATTCCCAAGTTTGCTAAGACAAATTGTAAGAGATTTCCAAGAAAAACTGATTTCAAGGTATGGAAAAGGTATCAAAACAATCAACATACAATGAGTATATCAATGACATTTATATCGATGACATTTAATCCATTCTCAATAATCCAAAATCTTGATGCATTTAATAGTTTGAAGTGAAAATGTCCGCTAGATGCATGTTTGTCATATCTTGATTGATCTCTATGTTTTCTCTTTATGCCACAAAGTCTCTTATACAATGATGTCGTATATCAATATACTCTAACCGAGAGTTTTGAATCAAATTATTTATCATCTTTACGACACTTTCAATATTTCATAAGAGTGGCATATATTCGAAAGCAATTCTATAATCCAATGTTTCATCCATAAGAATTTAAGCATAACAACCATCGGATGTATTCTTTCGATCTATCTTGCAAGTCAAAAGATCCGAATCCAAATAATCAAGTAATTCAAGATTTGTACTTTTGGATATCAAGGATCTATCTAGGATTGCATTCCAATTACCTAAGAATGCATTTAATGGAAACGATATGACATTCATTTGGAAATGATTGAAATCTAGCATATTTGCAATCACTAAATATGATGACGGGGTAAAATGCGGTAAAATAAAGCGAAACTACCAATCAAAGATTGATAGGGTTTAGAATTGACCATTTTTTCGTGTTCGTCCATGTCGAGATGTTCATTTGTAGCCATGAGAGTTGTAATAGCATCATCATCGTGCATCTCGGGGCTCTTGAGCGATTTCTTCACATGCTTGAATTTACTCTTGAACATTCTGTTCTTGAGTTGCTTGTTTTGTCGTGCATGGAAGTAACTTTGCCCTTCAATCATCTCGCATTCCCTAAGTATCATCTTAAAAACAAATTCTTGATAGAGGGATTCATTAGTGGTAATGATAATAATGTCATCAATATGTTTGACACACAAGAGAATGATGTCTCGATTAAACTTATGATGATGATTATGTCAACTTTGCAATTTTGAAAATAATTTGATATAAGAAAAAATCTCAAAATTTTAAACCAAGCTCAATTGGAAACAAGAATTTCAATCCTCAAATATTTCACTTCTTTTGGCATGAAACACTAAAGGAACATACAAATAAAGAATATGCCAAAATAAGGTTTGTCGAAACATGTTTAGGTCACAAGGTTGAGAGAAAAACATATGACCTCTTGAAATGTTAAAATTTTCAAAAGAAACTCAAAACTCAATTTCATTTGAATATGCTCCAAATTCATGAAAATAATCTTTACTTGATATTCAAAAACACAATCAACAGATTTTAAAATATCAGCAAAAGAATCATGAAGAATTTGCAAAATATGAGGAAAAAAGGAAGCAAGGATCTCACAAAATAGGGAGTAACAAGAAACAGCTAAAAAGTTAAACAACCATCCAGTTTGCACACAGGCCGGACAATGTCTGCCCAGGCCGGACAATGTCTGGTTCTGGGTGGACAGAGTCCGGACAGTTCAGTTAAAACTGCTGAAACGTCTGAAATTTTCAAATTTTGCAAGTTTTGCTTCAAAAATGAATCAAGTTCCATAATAGATTTAAATATCATAACAGGAACTTAGATGAATAGCATTTGGAAGAAATTGATTTGAAAAAGATCTTGAATTTGATTCCTCAAAAGTGATTTGGGGCAAAATGGGTAAAACAAAAGTAATTTTCTCAAAAAACTTCAATTCTTGAAGAAACTCGGATTTTTCTGAAGTTTTGGACTTAGATGAGTTTAAAATACCATTTCAAACCAAGACATGGAAGAAAGTTTAGTCCAAATAGCCAAAATCACAAAAATACACTTTTGGGTATTTTCGGGTCGATAGCCGTTTTTGGCCGACCTAGGATATGTGATAATTTGAAAACCATAGGCCTTTTGAGAATAAGTTCAATACGAACTATCTTCGGGTGAGTGAGTTCTAAATGTTTCATGTAGAAAGTTTTTATCAAATCTCAACCCATCTTGTTTTATGGAAATAAATCATTTTGGGCCAAAACAAGATCCCAAATACTTCAATTTTGTCGAAATTTTACATTTTAGCTCGAAACTCTTTTGTTTCACTTTCAAAACCTTTGAAACCATATTTGAAACGTATTTAAGGTTTTGTGGTAATTTTAAAAATTTTGAGCTCTTTTTACCTTTTTGCTCGAAAATGACCCTTTTACCAAGAGCTTGCACTATTTGATATATATGCACAATTAGGGTATACAAGGGTTCAATGACTTTGAAGTTGCTCCCCCTAAATGTGTCATCCAAGTTTGGTCATGAAAAATGTGCACGAGATGAAAATGATCTATTTGAAAATCAAAAGCTGAACAAGAATCTGAATGAACTCAAATTCAGAAAACATCCAAATAAATACCAAAACTCATGGAAAGTTTCATAGAGATAGAACACATCAACACAAGAACTTTCTGTAAAGATCCAAGATTCAAATATTTTAGTCATTTGAAAGAGTTGAGAGATTAACATCCAAATAGACTAAAAATTTCTTAAACATGTCGGCTTCTTTATAATCATCAAAACTTATGCAAAAAAATTCTAAAAATTCCAAAATAAATTTTGGGGATAGATAATACAATGAGGAACAAGATTTCCTTTTATAGTGAAGCCAAAATATGATCCAACAATAAGATATGAAAAAGACAAATGTTAGTCAGATTTAAAGTTTCAGATTTCAGGTTTGAGAAAATCATTTTACACTTTTATAAGCACCTGAAAATCTATGCAAATGACTTCCAATAATTTTGAAATCGATTATCAAGAAAGATCAATTATAGAGGATAAAATGTTATATAGAAACTTTCTTCAAATAGCCAACCAATATAGAGATATGAAAATGACAAATCAGCCCAAAACCATGAGAAAACTGAATTTTGCAAGTTTCATATTTGATTTGTGAAAAGAGTCAATTTAGCTCAAATCAAATCCAATTGAAATGAAAATTTGTAGAAATGATTCTCAATATATCAAATACATTTTCCAAAAAGAATTTTCCAAAAAGGATTTTTGAATCAAAAGTTATGGTCAAATGAACTTTATGTTAAGCAAGAAGGTTGAAAATCGACAAACTTTTACAAATTGAGTTCAAATTTGATTTTCATTGGATTTTTGACATGAAAGGGCTTACATGAGTTGTTCAAGTCATTTTGAGCCGAAGCTCACAAATAAAGACCATAGAAATGGTCAAACTCATGTTTTGCATATTTAGGGTATTTCGGGTCAAAGCAAGTTTTTCGGTGAGATTCAAATACCCATAACTTTCAAATGAGAACTTTTTTGAGAAATTTTTCAATTTCAAACTTCTTCAGGATAATAATATCTAAGTGTTTTGTAAAGCAAGTTTTTGCAAATTCCAAATAGATTTTGATTTGCATTTGAAAACGATTTTGTTGAAAAACAAGATACCCGAAGATCATTTTGAGGCTAGTTTTTAATGAAAATACTTATTAACATCATTTCTTCATCCGAAGCCTCTAAAAACATTTTAAATACATTTTGAAGACCATTTTGAAAGGAATTGAAGATTTTTGGGCTTTTGAATGAAAATTTGACTTTTTGACCAAATGAGCTCAATTTAAAAACTTATAATTGTAATTTTGAAATATTTCACATAAAGGGTTGTGATGAGCAATGGAAGCATTTTAAATTACGACCCATAGAGATGCAACAACATAACATTTAAATTTGCACTCTTTTGCAAAATTTGGCATATGGATTTAAAACAACAAAGAATAAAGGGAGAGGATGCAATGCAAATGTTTTTATTAAACACATCAAAAAGATTTAAGCTCTTTTTGGTACCCAAATCATACGAGGCCCTCTAGCCTTATCGCATAAGTCTTTTGGTACTCAAATTGCTCTATCTTTAGGTTTTTGAAAATGAAAATCAATTAGTTTTGCAAATAAACCCTTTCTAGAGTAAAAAAATCAAATAAGAGCCAAAGGAAACTTCTTTAAATGAGTTTGATACACACTCATGCGAATGTTGCCCTATTGAGTGATATGATAAACATGAAGTACGAGAGGGCTTTTTGAAAGAATTTGTATGAGTGTGATGAATTATATGATTCCTCCTACTAGATGGGTGAGCGTGATTTAATTTTTTCTTTTTAAATGAATATTTATGTTCTAAAGGGGGTTTAACAAGCATAGCACTACCCACATTACATCTAGTAAGATTTTTGCTCAATCTATTTACATCTAGTAAGTCTTTAGTTCATCATTTTCAATTTTACGTTCTTGAGATGATTCCATGTTAACACATGACTTATGATAAGAACATGACGACATCTCATCACTAGTAGATGAACTAGAAGGTATAGCACTAAAATAGCTAGATGAGCTAGGCATATCAAATGAGGAGCTCCTAGTAGTAATACCATGGAATAACGATGAGTCACTAGAAGAATCATGGTATGAGATACTAGTATCATCCGTACAAGCATGTGAATCAATAATTAAATCATTAGATAAGTTTCCACATGAAGTACTAGTGCCCACAAGACTAGCATTTGAATCTAACCATGAATCAACAATTGAATTATTGCTAGTATGTGGAGTAGAAGTGTGTGACTCTAAAGATGGATCAATAGAGGAGTCACAAGCAACTCTAACATCTAATATACATGTTGAGCTAATAGTATTCTTAGCAAGTAAAAAATCATGAGAATTTTTTAATTCTTGATATTGCACTTTTAAGGATGAATAGTTATTCTTTAAAGTGCTAAAGTTTTTAGTCATATTGCCAAGCAAATATTTTAGCTCTACAATTATATCCATAAGCTCATTGTTAGAGAGATTAGAGTTTGATACCGTCGAGTCGCATGCCGTAGAGCATAAAGAATTGTCTTGAGATGAAGATTTTGACTTCGACGCTTTCTTTCTAGCTTTCCTTGAGCTCTTCTTGCAAGGTTTAGCCTTGGTCTTGCTTGGGAAAACCTCATCGTTTACGTCCTTGAGCTCGCTCGAAAGCTCCCAATCCTCCTCATTGAAATCGTCGTCCTTGATATGCTCGGAGGTGGAACACATGTCCTTTTCTTTGGACATTGCCTCATTTGACATAAGCATGTCAATGAGCTCTCTCGGTGAAGTGTTGGAAAGATCACCGTTTGCAAGAGTAGTAGTGAAGTCATTATAGTGATCCTCCGGCAACACCTAGAGTAATTTCCTACAAATGTTTAGATCAGAAATATTAGCACCAAGGGCTTTGAGCTCATTTGTGATGTTGATCAAGCGATCATATGTGGTGGAGAGTGTATCATGCTCCAACATCACAAATGCATCATAGTCCCGCAATAATAAGCGCATCTTAGCATGTGCAAAGCTAGATGTGCCCACAAATAAGGACTCAAGAGTGATCCAAACATCATGAGTCGTCGAACACTCACTCACTAGTTCGAGCACGTCATGGCTAAGTGATTCAATAAGCACATCTTTAGCTTTTGTGTTCAAGAGATGAATTTGCTTATCCAAAGATGACGAATTTGTTATACCCTTTTGCACTAACCTCCACAATTTTAAGTTTAACGCCTCAAGATGAGTACTCATCATAATTTTCCAACATGAATAATTTGAGCCATCAAAGTGAGGAGCTAACAACCCAAAATTCTCAATCGAATTCATCCTTTCTCTCTAGGCGGTAAAGCCGATAAAGCCGATAAATGAGAGACTTTACTCTGATACCAATTGTAGGATCAAAGATGCCGACTAGAGGGGGTGAATAGAAGGCTTTTAAAATTTCTTTCCAACTTAACAATTTTAAAAGATATTTAGGATAACCTAGTGTTGCAAAGGTTTAGCAATCAAACATCTATTTGCATTCAACCATATGAAATATTCAATATAACATGCAACAATAGTAAATCAAGCAATTGCGTCAATATGAATACGAATTATACAAAAGAGAGACAATTGACACAATGATTTTTACCGAGGTCTCGGACACTCGCCTGGTATCCCTTACTCCTCGTTGAAGCACTCACGCGTGAGCCTCGCTTCTATATCCACAAAGGATATTTCACTTGGGTTGCTCCTTCTCCACACCAGATAGGCGAGCACCAAACTTTTCACACGTTGTTTGTCTGCCTCTCCAACAAACTTCAACCGGGAGAGATTGCGACTCTCCTTCGACACCATCTAGGCGAAGGCGATCGCCAAGAGTAACAAGTCGAATGCGCTTACGCTTGAATGAATCTCGTGCTAGAAGCTCAAAGATGTAAATGAGATGCTCAACACTCTAGCACTAGCATGCAAATGGTGATTGAAGTGCACTAACACTATTAACCTCACACAAATGCTCTCTCAAATCTACTCAAGATTTGGGCTCAAATCTAGCCTCTAGATGCAATATAGCAAATGCAAAGTCTTGGCTAGCTTATCAACTAAAATATGAGCACTTTGAGAAGCCTCAAATGAAGGCAAACACATGATATATATAGCCCTCAAGGAAAACTAGCCGTTTGCCACGAACTGACGAATTTTTGTACAGGCCGGATATTGTCCGGCCAGTACACCAAAATGCGACCGTTGCAAAATGTCAGTTACCGTTGGGCAATTTTTTTGTAAAGGCTGGACATTGTCTGGACAATGTCCAGCTATGTCGGACAAAAACCCCGGACATATATATCTGTCTCTGTTTCATTTCTCGGCTCAAAAAATTTGTACAGGCTGGACAATGTCTGGCCATATCGGACAAAGTCCGGCCTTCACAGACAAAAGCCCCGAACGGATGCAAATGTCTCTGGTTTCATTTTCCAAAAGGCTGAAAAAATTTGTACAGGCCGGACAATGTCCGGTCATGCCCGGACAAAGTCCGACCACTACACATTGATAGTAAAATAAGCATAACTTTTCATCCAAAGATCCTATTAAGGTGATTTTTGGCTTGTTGGAAAGATAACTCAGACCACTACGATTTTGTCAACAAAAGCAAGACCTAGAAATGCATAGATATTTCTAGAAAATGCAAAAACCTTTCTACTACCAAAATGTTCAACCCAAAAATCATCTCTAATGCAATTTAGGGTATTTGCACATACGGATTTGTTATTTTCTCGCGGATATCTCAGCTGACACTCAGCGACGACCACAACTAATATGATTTATGAACTAAAATCACAGGTCGAATATCCGATCGAAAACAGGTGGTCGAGTGGGTTTGGTCGAGCGTACACAAGCGAGCCGAAGACTAGTACGACCAGTTCGAACTCCTACGACCACGACCAAACCCTAAACAGAAAATCGCCAAACCGGCAACACGATCACGACCACGCATCAAACAAGGATACGATCAGAATGTGCAAATACAACCACGACCATCTCTAAAAAATAAATCAATTTAAATAGCTGGCGATCAAGACTAAGTGCAATTTTCAAAACATTTTCTCTAATGCACCAAAAACTACACTTAGACTCTCTAGCAATGCAAGAGGTGATAAAATACTAGTGCAAGATGATATGAATGCATTTGAGCTTCCACACTAGATAGACTCAAGCTACTAGTTTCCAACCCCTCTTAATAGTACGGTCAAACTAGTAAAAAGAATCCTATCAACCCGGTCTGTCTCCAAACCCCGAGACCGATAAAATCCTAAGAAAACAATCCTTAATCTTGGATTTCACCTTTGGTGAAGTTCGACCTCGTGAAGTTCGACCACTCGACGCTTGTCCTCGCAAAGCTCGACCTCGCTAAGCTTGACCTCGTTCAAGATGACTCATGTTGGCATCATCCTCTTCACGCCCTTGCTTGCTTTCATCTCACGACAAATCTGAGACTACAACACATACACTCAATGCACAACATTAGTCTCATAATCAGTTTTTCATTTATCACTAGACAAATTACTCCACACAGGAGTTAGCTCAACAATTTCTCTTTCCGGTGAAATGACAGAACCATATTCAACAAGTAGCAAATGAATATGAGATGAAATACAATCATATAGATCCGTATATGATAAAGACATACGCACATGATCTATACTGCTCATGTCATGATAAAGATAAGCATGATGCAACCACCGAGCTCCCTCTCAACACATGCATCGATCTCGATACCACAAATGAAGGAGTTATCAAACTTCTGGATTTATCACATGACATTCCAATTTACACTTAGCACAAGATTGATGCAACCACAGAGCTCCCCCTCAACATATGCATCAATTGCTAAACCATAACCAGGAGTCATTGACTTCTAGGGTTTGACATTAACAATTTAATGTACTTGTGCTAAACTAGGATTTATACAAATTGTCATTTAATCCTCAAAGCTGTCATTATTAATCAATATTAATCATTAAGGATTTATCCAAATCATCATTAATCATCAAAACCTAGATACTTAGATCGACATAGATCCAACATCTAGCCATTGGAAGAGGAATTGCAAGAAGTACCTGGAAATTTAAAGAAAAAGAAGGAAAGTGAGACTCCTTCAGGTATATATGTTATAGAAGTTCATTTAGCTACTTCTCCTTCCGACTCTTGGGTATTTGATACCGGATCAGCTGCTCATATTTGCACTTCGATGCAGGGGCTTAAAAGGAGTAGAAATTTGGCTAAGGGCGAGGTTCAACTTCGCGTTGGCAATGGAGCAAGAGTTGCAACCTTAGCTGTTGGAACTTTTATATTAGCTTTACCTTCAGGATTAGTTTTAGAACTTAATAACTGTTGTTATGTTCCTGCCATAAGTAAACACATTGTATCCGTGTCGTGTTTGGACATGCTAGGTTATGAATTTAGAATAAAGAACAATCGTTGTTCCTTTTATTTAAATGATATGTTTTATGGC
This sequence comes from Pharus latifolius, assembly GCA_019359835.1. Classification (NCBI taxonomy): domain Eukaryota; kingdom Viridiplantae; phylum Streptophyta; class Magnoliopsida; order Poales; family Poaceae; genus Pharus; species Pharus latifolius. The sequence goes on along the minus strand of CM033324.1, from coordinate 61,264,474 downwards.
AATGTCTCATTGGAGAATGGGCTTTATCAACTAAATCTTGAATTACCTGTCTATAACATATGTACTAAGAGGCTTAGGCTCAATGATTTGAATCCCACATTTATTTGGCATTGTCGTTTAGGTTATATAAATGATAAACGCATCATGGAACTCCTGAAAGATGGTCTTCTATACTCATTTGATTTTCAATCATTTAATGTGTGTGAATCTTGTTTAGGCAAAATGAAAAAGGCACCTTTCACAGGTGAAAGTGAAAGGGCAAGTGACTTATTTGCTCTTGTTCATACTGATGTATGTGGACAATTAAGTTCAACAGTTAGAGGTGGTTTTCAGTACTTCATAACTTTTACCAATGACTTTAGTAGATATGGATATGTCTACTTAATGAGGCATAAATCTGAAACGTTTGATAAATTCAAGGAATTTCAGAATGAAGTACAGAATCAACTTGGCAAGACAATCAAAACCCTACGAGCTGATCGTGGAGGGGAGTATTTGAGCCAAGAATTTGGTGATCATCTAAAACAACACGGAATTGTTCCACAATTGACCCCGCCAAGAACACCTCAATGGAATGGTGTGTCAGAATGACGGAACAGGACCTTGTTGGACATGGTTCGGTCAATGATGAGCCAAACTGATCTTCCATTGTCCTTCTGGGGATATGCTCTAGAAACAGCGGCGTTCACATTAAATAGGGCTCCATCAAAAGTCGTAGAAAATACACCATATGAGATATGGAATGGAAGGCGTCCCGGGTTGTCTTTTCTTAAGATTTGGGTTTGTGAGGCTTATGTAAAACATTTAATGTCTGATAACCTTAAACCCAAATCAGATAAATGCTTCTTTGTGTGATATCCTAAGGAAACAAAAGGATATTACTTCTATAATCAAGAAGAAAACAAAGTGTTTGTTGCCCGAAACGGTGTCTTTTTGGAGAAAGAGTTTCTCTCAAAAGGAGTAAGTGGGAGCACAGTGTAACTTGAAGAAATTTGGGAACCACTGGAAATTATTCCAGCACCCACTGAAGCTCAGCAAGACCTGAAAAATAATGTAGAAAATGCAGGACAAGCACCGGTTACACGTAGGTCTGAAAGGGTATGTCACGCACCTAGAAGGTACATGTTCCTTACAATGGAGCAGCGTGAAGTATTATTGCTAGACAATGATGAGCCCAAGACTTACGAAGAAGCAATGATGAGCCCTGACTCTGAGAAATGGCTTGGAGCCATAAGATCCGAAATTGAATCCATGTATGACAATCGAGTATGGAACTTGATTGATCTGCCTGATGGTGTAAAAACCATTGAGTGCAAATGGGTTTATAAGAAAAATATTGACATGGATGGTCATGTTCATATCCATAAAGAACGATTAGTTGCGAAAGGTTTCAAGCAAATTCAAGGTGTTGATTATGATGAAACATTTTCGCCTGTTGCTATGTTGAAGTCAATCAGGATCATCCTAGCTATTGCTGCCTATTTTGATTATGAGATATGGAAGATGGATGTCAAAACGGATTTCCTAAATGGAAACCTAAGTGAGGATGTGTATATGACACAGCCTAAAGGTTTTGTCGATCTAAAAAATACTGGGAAAGTGTGCAAGCTTCATAAATCCATTTATGGGTTGAAGCAAGCATCTCAGAGTTGGAATCTTCGTTTTGATGAAGTAGTCAAACAGTTTGGCTTCATCAAAAATAAAGAAGAGCCTTGTGTTTACAAAAAGGCAAGTGGGAGCGCACTTGTTTTTCTGGTCTTATATGCGGATGACATACTTCTGACGAAAATGATATTCCTATGCTTGACTCTGTGAAGTCCTCATTGAAAAGTAGCTTTTCTATGAAAGACTTAGGTGAGGCAGCATATATTTTGGGTATTAAGATCTATCGAGATAGATCTAAAGGGCTAATTGGATTAAGCCAAAGTACATATGTTGACAAAGTATTGAATAGATTAACATGCAGGATTCCAAGAAAGGTTTTCTGCCTATGTCACATGGCATTAGTCTTACCAAGAGTCAATGTCCTTCGACATGTGATGAGCGGGACTGAATAAATAAGATTCCATATGCTTCTGCTGTTGGGTCTATTATGTATGCCATGCTTTGTACACGCCCAAATGTCTCCTATGCTCTAAGTGTTACAAGCATATACCAATCAGATCCAGGTGAGAGTCACACTAATACAGAAATGCAGTCTACTAACCCCTATCTTCTATCGGTTATTAGCGAAACAGCAGAAAACCGATAGAAAATGTGCCTCGCGGTCATAAAAGCCCGACGGATGTATTTTCCCTATCGGTTTCTAAGAAACTTACCGATAGAATAAATAGTATGATTTACTCTAGCGGTGATGAACATATTTGCCGTTAGAAGAGATGCATAAGTACTGACGGAAGAATGTTGTGCGCCGATAGGACTGGTCGACTTCAACAAGTAGACTTATTCTATCGCTACTGTATGAATATACCGACAGAGTATATTAAAAATTCCTATCGGCAATATGTAGTGCGCCGATAGAATAGTTGGCCTTCTACAAATATTTTTATTCTATCGATAATGGATTCTTTTACCGTTAGAATATATAGAAAATTGCTTAGAACTGTTCGTCTTCAAATAGTTTTATTCTATCGGTAATGAATGTTTATACCGGTAGAATATTGCAAAAATATCTTAGAACTGTTGGCCTTCTACAACTAGTAATATTCTATCGGCAATGTACGTACAAACCGATAGAGTATGTACAAAAATTCCTATCGGTAATATTTATTGTGCCGATAGAACTATTCGCCTTCTACAGATGTTTTTATTACTAACGGTGTTCTGTTTTCATACCAATAGAAAATATATATTTGTATAAATACACGGGTATGTCTCTTTCATTCTCACAGTTCATCTGGGGCTCGTAGTCCTAACCCGTAAGCTCCATGGACGGCCGGCGCACCTCTACAGGGGACCGCTGCACCTCCGCACCTCCATCGACGCCCTCTAGACGTCGGAATCCCAAGGAAGGTACGTAAAATTTATGCAATATTGTTAGATTATTCTAATCCGATTATGGCAATAATTCTGCTTTTTTTGTATCCTTCATTTTGATGTGTCTTCTTTTCAATATGATTATGATCTGTTCAGGTCCTTGGATGATGCTCGTGAGGGGCAACGTATTTCACGGTTCTTCATCGCAGTACGCTGCCTACGTTGGCTTGTTGGCGAAAGAAATGGTGAAGATCACCGTCGAGAGCTGGAAGGACGTGAAGGGCGAGATCTTGGTTGGCTCGGTCGAGAAGATGCTTAAGCCCGGCGTGTTTCTCAAATCAGGACCTATAGAAAGCATCTTACATTTTTTTGCATGCACCAGCTTGTGGCCAGATGCTTACCTGCTTGGAGAAGAAGAATTGTTGTTATTTGCACAGCCATTCTACACCATCACTACACAGAACAACATCTTGGAAGGTAGGTTCTTTTTGTTAATGGAGTTGAGTTGAGTTGAGTTGAGTTGATCGAGTTTGAGTCCGAGGAAATCACCAATACATACAAATGTATGTCGACGGCAGTTCCAGCTCCTCGGGCGTCTTCGAACTGAACTCCTATGGTTAAGTCCAATGTGGTTCAGACATTTGCTGTTTTGGATGAATGGATTTGTGATGTATCAGGTCTAACTTGTAGTCGGTAGTTGCATTGTGGCAACCTGCAAAGATTCCCTTTTATGTAAAATGCATGTATGGGCCACTGGGTCCTCGTCGTGATCTGTTGTTAATTTCAGACGTGGCTTTTGTAATATACATCAAATGTGTGAATTGTTGTATTTGTATATTGTTGTATATTTGTGTATCATGTATTGCTAATTGGGACATGAACTTGAATGTGCAGGGAGTATTTGTGTATTTAATTGTATTGGTAGGTAGGTGTGTATTTGTACTGCTGTTTCAGACATGCACTTCAATTTGTGAACTGGCATGTGTATGTTTGTACCTGAATTTGTATTGGTGAACTGGCATGTGTATGTTTGTACCTGAATTTGTATTGGTGAACTGGCATGTGTATGTTTGTATCTGAATTTGTGAACTGGCATCTGTAATTTCTTTGGCAAGATGAAGTCCCAACTACCTACGAAAAGTATTTTTGTGTCTCCTAGTTAATCCACAAATTAGCATTTCTTGAAATATATTGCTTTATCTTCTAGTTAAGATCCGTTTGATGTAAGATCTGTTTGATGTTACATTGATATGATTCCTTGAATGTGAGAAATGGCATGTGCATGTTTGTACCAGTTTGGTACCAGTACCTCCTCTAACGGTAAGTACACATATTTACCGATAGGAAAACACATATATCTGTTCAGTCATGCATATTCTAATGGTAAATACACATATTTGCCGATAGGAAACACATATATTTGCTCAATCATGCATATTCTGACGGTAAATATGTGTATTTACCGATAGAAAAAGACATATATTTGCTCAGTCATGCATAGTCTAACGGTAAATACACATATTTACCGATAGAAAAACTAATGCTCGAGTGTCATGCATCATCTAACGGTAAGTACACATACCTACCGATAGAAAAACTCATGTGCGTGCTATGTCATGCATGATCTAACGGTAAGTACACATATTTACCGATAGGAAAATACATATATTTGCTCAGTAATGTATATTCTAACGGTAAATACACATATTTACCGATAGAAAAACTCATGCTCGAGTGTCATGCATCATCTAACGGTTCGTACACATATTTACCGAAAGAAGAAGTCCTGTACCTGCTCGGTAATGCACATTCTCTAACGGTTATTTCATGTATTTACTGTTAGAAAAATGTCCAGTATAAGGAAAACCCCACTCGTGCATTGCTGTGCTGCTCTTTAATTTGTTCTGTTGCACTCTGTGTCCCTCTGTTTGTGACGAAAGTTCCAGCTACACTGCTAGGGTGATCAGCGCAGGCTGGAGGGAAGTTGATTGCGCCCCTCTCTTTAAGGTACGCTTAATCGTCGACACTTATCTCTCTCTCCCTCTAGATCTCCCTTCCTCTCTACTTGCAAGCTAGCTGTATTGTGTAGTTCCAAGTTTGTAGCTCTAAGCTTGGGAGCTTGGTAGCTAGAAATGCGTCATGTTTTAGGAGCTAACTAGCTTGTATTGTGTAGTTAGCTAGGTTAATTAGTGTTAATTTCGTCAGGCTAGGGTTCAACACATGTATCTGTGTAAGAGGCTGTACATGTACATATACATAACTTAATCGGGCAGGATTCATGCATGGCTTACTCGTTAAATTTTGTTAATTGTAGATGGACAGGAAATATTGGATGTATGGAATAAAATGTACTACTCTTGAATATTTGGATGGTGTGAATGAGTTTATTAAATTTGCTGAGCAACAAAAGGAGAGGAAGGGAGAGAAAAATATGCTCTGTCCTTGTACAGATTGTATGAACTTGAAGAGGTTTAGCAACTCTGATCAAAGTAAGAGTCATTTGATTCGTCGTGGTTTTAACGCGCGATACACCCGTTGGATATGGCATGGCGAAGATCTTGAGGAAACAAGCACCACTACTACCAATCAGCATGACTCGGATGTGGATTGCAATAATATCGATGATCATCCCAATTTTGGTAATGTTCATTCCGATGTGCACGTAAATGATGATGATGACAATCTAGATGAGATGTTACGTGATGTAGAGGAAGATTACAACGAAAATGACTTCTGTGAATTTGAGAAACTGATTGCTGACTCTGAGAAGCCTCTGTTCCCTGGATGTGCAACATTTACAAAACTGTCTTCTGTGCTGAGATTATATAACTTGAAGGCAGGAAACGGTTGGAGTGATAAGAGTTTCACGGCACTATTAGATCTTCTAGCGGACATGCTTCCAGAGGGAAATGAGTTGCCAAGATCTACTTACCAAGCCAAAAAACTGTTGTGTCCATTGGGAATGGAAATCGAAAGAATACACGCATGCCCAAATGATTGTGTGTTGTACCGTAACGAGTACTCCAGTTTGCATGTTTGTCCAAGATGCGGCGCATCGTGGTATACGCGTAGGGACCGGATTGACAGTGAACGTCACGAGGTAAGGAAAGGGCCCCCGGCAAAAACTGTGTGGTACTTGCCTGTGATACCTAGATTGAAGCGGATGTTTGCAAATCCGAAAGTCGCGAAGCACTTGCGTTGGCATGCTGAAGCCCGGAAACAAGACGGAAAACTGAGACACCCAGCTGATTCTATTCAATGGAGAAACATCAACAGAACATTTGTTGAGTTCGGCGGCAAACTTAGGAATGTAAGGTTCGGGCTGAGTACAGATGGTATGAACCCACATGGTAATATGAGCAGCCGGCACAGCACTTGGCCGGTTCTTTTATGCATCTACAATCTTCCTCCTTGGTTATGCATGAAGCGCAAGTACATCATGATGTCGTTACTAATCTCAGGACCCAAACAACCCGGAAATGATATTGACGTGTTTCTAGCGCCTTTAATCGAGGACTTACAGAAATTGTGGAGCGAGGGTGTGCAGGTGTGGGATGCATACAAGAAAGAGAATTTCATCTTGCGGGCCCTGATATTTTGCACCATAAATGATTTTCCTGCCTACGGCAATTTGTCGGGGTATAGTACGAAAGGAGCCAAGGCTTGCCCTATTTGCCTAGATGAAACTGAGAGCATGTGGCTGCGAAACTGCCGGAAAACAGTGTACATGGGTCACCGCAGGTTTCTTCCGGTGCATCACACGTACCGTAAGAAGAGGAAATCATTTAACGGGAAGCCTGAGAAGGGATCAGCTCCAGTGTTTCTGACCGGTAAGGAGATTTACTCGCGCGTGAATGACATCAAAGTTGAGTTCGGTAAGCATTCTAAACCTCAAGAAAAAAATGTTTGGAAGAAGAGATCGATTCTCTGGGATCTACCGTACTGGGAGCACTTACAAGTTCGACATTGCATTGACGTCATGCATGTAGAGAAAAATGTCTGTGACAATTTGATTGGTTTGTTGTTGAACATTCCGGGAAAGACAAAGGATGGTGTGAAAGCTCGTCGTGACATGGTGGAAATAGGGATAAGGACTGAGCTTGCACCTTTAGAGAATGGAAAGCGTACATACCTCCCCCTGGCCTGCTATACGTTGTCCAAGAGTGAAAAAACAGAACTCTGTCGGTGCCTGCACGGTGTTAAAGTTCCATGTGGGTACTCCGCGAATTTGAAAAAACTTGTGTCTATGAAGGACCTTAGACTGGTTGGCATGAAGTCCCACGACTGTCATGTCTTGATGTCACAGATGCTTCCCATTGCTATCACAGGCATTCTCCCAGTTAAAGTCAGAGAGACAATCACAAACCTATGTTATTTCTTCAACGCAATATCTTGCAAGGTAAGTACGTGCACTCGTACTATAAGTTCACTACCTCCATTTGTGGAGCTTAATTAGAAGATTTTTCTGATATGAATATTTGGCGCAACTGTGTCCTCGTAGGTAATTGATCCCGATGGACTGGACGCTTTGCAACGCGACGTGGTTACAACTCTTTGTCAGCTCGAGATGTATTTCCCTCCATCCTTTTTTGATGTTATGGTCCATCTGATTGTTCACCTTATCAGAGAAATTAAGTTTTGTGGACCCGTGTGCCTGCGCTACATGTATCCATTTGAGAGATTTATGGGTGTATTGAAGGGATACGTAAGGACTCGTCATCGACCCGAGGGGAGTATCATGGAAGGTTATGCCGCCGAGGAGGTGATTGAATTTTGCACAGATTATATGGCCGGGGTTGACCCAATTGGTGTTCCTAGGTCCCGACACGAGGGTAGACTTGAGGGAATCGGAACGATTGGATTCAAAGCTATCGTCCCCGCTCGTGATGTGTACGCAAAATCACATTTTTGGGTCTTACAACACATGACGGAGGTCAAGCCATACATACATGAGCACAAGGTAATGTTACGGTCACAGAATCATTCGAAGTCAGACGTTTGGGTAAGCAGAGAACATAACAGGAAATTTGCTGAGTGGATCCAAGAAAGAGTCACGCGAGCTGCCGAGGGCTCCGTAAGTGAAACTGTGACATGGTTGGCTAGAGGCCCAAGATTCACTGTAGGGACTTGGCAGGGGTACGACATCAATGGGTATTCATTTTACACAAGAGCTCAAGACGCCAAGAGTAGCACGCAATGTAGCGGAGTGACACTGTTTGCTATTTCCGAGGATGCCAGGTCAGTAAGGGCGCTGAACTCATATTACGGTGTTATTGACGAAATATGGGAGCTCGATTACGGATTACTTAAGATTCCCCTGTTTCGATGCCAATGGGTCGAAATCCCTCGAGGTGTTCAAGTTGACAGTTACGGGTTTACTCTCGTCGATCTTGGTAGAGTCGGACACCAAGACGATCCATTCATACTTGCAAAGCAAGCCACACAGGTATTCTACATCGTTGACCCGGCCAATCCAAACTTGCATGTTGTCCTCCACAGCAAGAGACGTATTGTTGGGGTCGAAGATGTTGTCGACGAAGAGGAGTATAACCAATTCGATGAAATACCTCCATTTTTAGAGGACATTCAATCTATCCGTACTGAAGATATCGACGAAACAACGTATCTGCGAGATGACCACGAAGAAGGATTATGGGTTGAGAACCATTGATGATTAATTTCTATTTCAGGGATAAATGCCAAGCAAACAGCCCACAAGTTCTGCAGCAAGGTGAGGAACTTATCATTAATACATCAGGCAGTACATTTTTCTTTAGAATTTAATGATAAGCTAGTTCACAGCATTAATACATCTCAATTTTACTCCACAGCATGAGTTCTAACATGTACAGTACCTTTATCCTGTAAATATTTAATTCTTCCCTTCAAATAGCACTTGCAAAAATCTCATCGCAGCCTCTTCAAATTAAGTTCTGCAAAAATCCCTTTTTTCTGACGGTATTTTGTTATTTATACCGATAGAGAAGGACATCTTCTCTCAGGCACTTCAAAACGTTTTCTATCGGTATTGTTCTATTTTACCGTTAGAATAAATTCGTTAGTCTCACGGTATTTGTTGTCTGACGGTTTTTTCCTGTTTTTACCGATAGAAGAATACTCTGCCGCTTTGAATTCTCAACCGTGTCGCCATGCGTCGCCTTGGAAACTCTATAAGTACCTCGCCATGCGTCGCGGTATTTTGTTGTTTTTCTAATTCTCGAACGGTTCGACTCCTCATCTTCTCTTTCACAATGGCAACCTCCATGGGATCGTCATCCACGCCCTCCTCGGTAAGAACTCTAAATCTCCTCGGTTTACCCTTGTATTGTTAATCCATGTTCAGTTCATTCTTGACCTGTTGATTTTCACAGGGAATGGTAGCTGTGGAAGACACTGCCAAAGTGAAGGCTGACCTGAGGGCCCTCCAGGAGGAGCACAAGCTCCTTACAGACAAGCACACTCAGCTACGGCTTGACATTGACGATCTCTTCCAGTGCATTAAGCGCATGAAGACGGATGGTGACAATGCTAGGGCGAGGACGAGGCGTCTTCGCGAGGAGAAGAAAGCCGCGGATATGACCATCGCTGGCTGCGGTTTGACTATGAAGGATACCATAGCGAAGCTGAGGGAGGTCGCAGGCCTTCTCGATGCGGTAGTAGTTGATCCTAGGGACAACTTGTCGCTAGAGGAGTCCTGCGTCCTGGCTGCAAGTCTAACTGACTCTATTCTACATGCAGCCAGGGCTAAGACCACCCCTTGACCTAGCATTTTGGGTTTTATTTTTTTTTGTAATATGTCAATTTTCCAATTTTCCGGCTATCTTCCCTCTTTCTTTAACATTCTGCAGCTTTCAACCACGGTCTGTTTGATGTTAAATTGTGTACCTTTTCATTACTCTGACGGTATTTTGTTGTTTTTACCGATAGAAAAAGGGCACACAATACTATATCTCAAGCACTTAATCAAAAAAAATTTCTGGGGAAAATTGGTCTCACGGGATTTTATTGTTTATACCGATAGAAAAAGGAACTTTTCATTACTCTCACGGTATTTTGTTGTTTTTACCGATAGAAACTATAATCTCAAGCACTTCAAAAAAAATTTCTGGGGAAAATTGGGCTCACGGGATTTTTTTGTTTATACCGATAGAAAAAGGCACCTTTTCATTACTCTCACGGTATTTTGTTGTTTTTACCGATAGAAAAATGGCACCCAATACTATAATCTCAAGCACTTTAAAAAAATTTTCTGTGGAAAATTGGTCTCACGGGATTTTATTGTTTATACCGATAGAAAAAGGCATCCACTACTTCAAATATTTTTCCGGGAAATTTACTTGTTCTATCGGTATTATTTTGTTGTTTCGATAGAAAAGTACATAAGTCTATCGGTATCATTTTGTTATACCGATAGAAAAGTTCCTCCGCTACTTTATTACTCGTACACGGCCCTTTAGTTTCCCTCCACTCGAACAGTTCCACCTTAGAGCACTGCGTCTCTTCGAGAGCGAAGAAAACCCCAACCTCCGCCATGACCACTCACTTCCTCTCTCCCACACGACGATCGCTGGCTGGACACTGGTTCGCCACTGCCACCGGTTCTTATTTTCGTCCTTCGCCGGCCGCCGCTGCGTTCTACACCGCCTCTCCATCACCAGAACTGATCGCCGCCGTAAATACCCTAATTTGTCGTTCTATTTCCAGCATCTTCTTTATTTGATCCTAGTTTTTTGCACGTACTAATTCTTCGAGTTTTGCAATTACACTAGGGTTCCCTATTGTGTTGGCTTATGTACATTCCACAGGCAATGTTGATTTTAATTAGGGTTTACATAATATGTTCCAGTGTTGTAATGAACCTGTTTTGAGATTTTAACTTATCTATACTGCTGTATGTGTGATCAATTGTATCCAACTGCCATGTAATGCAGATTATATGTTGGAGGTGTTTTACACATATTCTATCGGCAGCTCATGTGTTTACCGATAGAAAATTTTTCTGCACAAGTAGTAAAACTTAATTTGGATCTAGAAGGACATGAGCCATGCAATGTACTAGTTTGGTTGGGAATTTTTACTCACTTCGTATGAATATATGGCAATGTGGATGGGTCTTCGATGTATATGTTTCAAATGCCTATATACATGACTTTTCCCAACCTAATAGATGTGAAGTCCTGATGACTCACATACAGGCTAGGCTAAAGATTATGCACAGTGGCACTTAGATGCTTGTGTGCATATTTACGTGTGAAATAATAATGCTGGCCCATGAATATTAGTGTAGCAAATCATCGAGAATGTTATGTGATGACAGTGAATGGTGGCTTGTCAACAAAATTCCATATGTAGAGAACATTGTTATGTTCTATCGGTATCTCACGTGTTTGCCGATAGAAAAATTGTCTTCTGTGGAGGTAATTGTTATGGTCTATCGGCAGCTCATGTGTTTACCGATAGAAAATATTTCTGAACAGTTCAGGAAGTAATTTATGCATGTCTTCCTTTTTGTATTATTTTCCCTTTTGCCGCCCTAGTTAGTCTCCAGTCCTGGGCTGAGTTATGGAACTCCAAGGCGAATTAATTGCCATATATATGGTTTGTTGAAGGTTTTGTAGGGGAAGATATGTCGTCGTCTTCATCGGATGGTACTAGTGGTTCGACTAGGGCCAACCCCATCGTAACTACTGAAGATGCAGCTGTTACATCCCAGCGCAAGAGGGTGGGGCGAGGCGCGACGACGTTGGGGCGTTTGGCCAAACGCACGGATCTTTCTTGTGAGTTCAACCAATTTGGGAGGCCGATTGGAAAGAATGCTGGGAGGTACGCGGCCTACGTTGGGCTGTTGGCGAAAGAAAGGGTGAAGATCACCGTCCAGAGCTGGAAGGACGTGACGGCGGACGAGAGGGATAGGTTGTGGGCGGAAGTGAAGGTTAAATGAACTGAAATTGCTGAACTCTTTCATAATCACGTTCTCTTGGCTAATACTAAAATTTAACTAACTCGTGATTAATTGTATGCATTTTTCGGAAACAGGCTAAGTGGAACATCCCCGACGATACACCTAGGACTGCCTGCTTGAAGGACATGAACGGAATATGGAAAACCTTTAAGAGCTGGCTCGTCAGTAACTTCCTCGCTGCGGGGAAATCTCCTTGCGAGAAGTACCCCTTCATATCGGAGGAGGTATGGGAGGAATTCACCAAGCAGAAGGGGACTGAGGAGTTCAAGGCCCTTAGCGAGAAGAATAGGGCGATCCAGAAGAGGAACGACCACCCGCATCGGCTCGGATCCCGGGGCTATGCGGGGAAGGAGGAGCAGTGGAAGAACGAAGACGAGCAAAATCCTGTCATCGACACCCCTGAGTTGCCGCTCTCCGAGATCCGGGATGAGAGGTGCAAGCGATGGTGGAGGGGGAGGGGGTCCGTGTCGTCCATGGGGTCTGTGCAGTTTGCAACCCCTGGGGACGCCGACGTTGTGAGGCGAATGGTAAGTTGGCTAACCTCGTAAACTGTGTGCACACAAGTGTATATAAGGCAATTTGTCTCACAAGGTACCTTCAAATGTAACAGATCTCTTTTGAGAAGGAGGCAGCGGAGGGATTGTTTACCCCGCAGAGGGAGAACGACATCCTCACCCGGGCTCTAGGAAATAAGGAGCATCCCGGGCGGACACGAGCCGTGGGAGCCATTGTGTCGTGGAAGGCCGGTTTCGTAGATCCGGCTCCACCGAGGAAGAAGGCCCGCACCTGGAAGGAAAAGGAAGCTGACCTCTCCGATATGATACGGGCTGAGGTACGGGAGGAGATACGGGCGGAGATGCGGGCTGAGATACGGGCTGAGGTACAGTCTAAGGTGCAGACCGAGGTCGCACAAATGAGGGAAGAGTTTGCACGGTTGAGAGAAGCATTGCTGGCCAAGAGTGCAGATGCGGATCCCCAGGACGACGGTACCCCGCGGGGTCGGATAAGCAGTTGCGCTTCGAAGGTACTCGCGGATCCAGTGGATCTACTTGAGGTACTGCAAGCCTTCATCTGTGCACTTAAGTTGATGCAAGCCTTCATCTGTGCACTTAATTGTTACAAATTTGCAGGGGCCGGAGGGCTGCATCCTACAGAATCACGTAGGCGCCGGGCAGGAAGTGGTTGGACACGGCTTCGTATATCCGTCTGGGCCAGATGTCCGGGTCCACTGTGTACCTCTGCGGTTGGGTTTCGCAAAGGTACAGGTGGACATGGCCATGCTGGGCTACAACGATTCTCCGTTGCCAGTCCCAACAGAGGAACTGCAGACACTTGCTGAGGCAGTGGGCTCCTACGTACAGTGGCCCAAGAAGTGTCTTGTAATACAACCGGTAAATCCTACACATTTTAGATTACATCCTACTCAGTACACTCAACTTGCATAATCTAACATACGTGCTCATTAATTGAAGTGGCCTGCCGCGGGGCTACCAGGGGACTGCGCCCCCAGCTCGGGGCATGAGGGCCGATCTCGTGTGAACCTGGACACATCAAAGACGGCCTCGACCCCACCCAGCGCATCCACGCCTCCACCTCGGAAGAAAGCCGCCATCAGCTCGCCCTTGCCTTCGAAGGTACGCGCTCAGTCCCCGGCAAAAGGCAAGGGCGGCAAAGGCAAGGGCAAAGGGCGACAAGGACTGCCGCGGACGTTAACGAACGCGCTCCCACTCATGTCGGAGGCATCTTTGCGGAAATTGGATCGATCAACCAGAGACCTCCACGAGTGGTACCTACATCGAGCTCGGTGCAGCCTGAACTTCTTAGTTCCCTACAGGCCTGGGCAGTTCCACCGTGAGCCCGGGACTATATCCGTGGCACACGAGGATCTGTTCGACCTCTACAACTGGCGGGAGCTCGATATGTCCATCATACGGACTGGAGTCCTGTGAGTTTGCTGATGCTATGTATTGCTGTTTTCTAACTCTGTTTGCTAACTCTGCATTAATGTTGCAGTTCATTTGAATACTGAGTAACTTTCTGTGAAATTAATATTAATCTCGTCCTTCGCATGCAGGTGTATGTACAGGCTAGCATCGGAGGCTGCGTGTGACAAGGTGGGTTTCCTCGACCCAGAGAAAATAAGCCTCACGATGCTAGAGCAGGACGCCGCACACGCTGAGCAGTACATATCCAGCGCGCTGATGGCGCAGCAGGACAGGGACTTCATTCTGGTGCCGTACCATCAAAGGTTAGTGCATTTCGTACTAATTTAACTCAATCTTGTATGTTACACCTGAGATGTACTTTGAGCTAGCGGTCCTCTTTTACGTACAATGCAGGGGCCACTGGATCCTCATCGTGATCTGTCCACCGAGGAACGAGGTGTACTACCTCGATTCGATGCGTGACAGATTATCGATGGAATATGTGCTCAAGGGGAATATGGAGGCGTAAGTAACTTATATGTTTGATTTAAATTTTGACCTCACTAGCTAATGATAATACATTAACTGGCAATACTAACTGAAATGCAGGGCTTTTGATAAATATGTGTCCGCTGGAGGGAGGCATGCCGCACCGCAGGGCTCCGTACTAGCTTGGAAAGAATATGAGGTACTCACGAGACTTTTTGTTTATGCTTAATTAGTTTATGGAAACAATATATAGCTAACATGTCTTCCGCATATGCAATTATCTCAGTGCCATCAGCAGCCACAATCGTGGGAATGCTGGTTTTATGTGCTGCGCTACATGTACGACCTAGTGCGGACAAACTTTTCCCGATTCCCCCAGGTAAGCATCGATAGCTAACTCAAATTTCAAAAATGGGTGTCACGTTCTAAATTAGGATCGAAGTTAGTTACTCAGTATGCACACATGCTTGCAGATCGCCATGTCGAAAGACCAATATGAAAATGCAAAGATTATATATCTTCGACAAATCTGGGCACAATATGTCATGGAGGAAGTAGCGCCCAACCATCCAGCATGACAATTTTCTCCTTTTCGTGTACTCTGCATAGACTGTTTATATACATGTGAATAAATATATATATGTGAATAAATGTCCACATTGGATTGCAATCTGTATTTGTCCATACATATGTGAATAAATGTGAATAACTGCCTAATGTGTCAATTTGTTCTGTGAATTTACCTTGCATCTGTACTGTATTGTGTATCCAATCTATACTGTATTGCATCTGTACTGTATATGTGAATGTACTGTATTGTGAATGCAAATAAAGTACTGTATATGTGAATGCTCTATGGTTAAATTCATCAACAACCGAGAGACTACTGTACTTTTTTCTATCGGTACAATCAAAATTAACCGTTAGAAGAGTGTGACCTTTCCTGCCGGTGAACTCATACATATCCGATAGAGTACTAAGCTTTTTTCTGTCGGTAATCTTGTAGTTAATCGTTAGAATAGTGGTACTTTTCAAACCGCTAGTGACGAGTTTTCTATCGGTAAACTTGTAAGATGCCGATAGAATAGTATGATTTTTCCTATCGGTAAACTTATAATTAGCCGTTAGAATAGTGGTACTTTTCCAACCGCTGACGACGAGTTTTCTATCGGTACACTCCAAATATACCGATAGAATATTATGCTTTTTTCTGTCGGTAAACTTGTAATTAACCGTTAGAATAGTGGTACTTTTCCAACCGCTAACGACGAGTTTTCTATCGGTATACTCCTAATATGCCGATAGAATATTATGATTTTTTCTGTCGGTAATCTTGTAATTAACCGTTAGAATAGTGGTACTTTCCTGCCGCTGGACGTAAGACTACGACGGGTTTTCTATCGGTAGATTCATAATATGCCGATAGAATAGTGAACTTCTTCTGTCGGTTATTTACCGATAGAAAATGTCCAGTCATGTTCTATCGTGTCTATCTCTATCGGTACAAAAACCGATAGTAGAAGGGTGTTTTTTACCGATAGAAGAGTGCATTTCTGTACTAGTGTCACTGGATTGCTGACAAAACGTCCTTAAATACTTGAGAAGGACTAAGGATGTGTTCCTGGTTTATGGAGGTGAGGAAGAGCTCGTTGTTAGTGGTTACACCGATGCTAGCTTCCAAACCGACAAAGATGATTTCAAATCGCAATCTGGTTTTGTGTTTTGCCTTAATAGAGGAGCTGTAAGCTGGAAGAGTTCCAAGCAAGAAACTGTTGCTGACTCTACAACAGAAGCAGAGTACATTGTTGCTTTTGAAGCTGCAAAAAAAGCTGTTTGAATTAAAAAGTTCATCTCTAAACTTGGTGTGGTTTCTAGCATTTCAAGCCTAGTGGATCTCTATTGTGATAATAGTGGAGTCATTGCGCAAGCCAAGGAACCAAGGTCTCATAAGAAATCCAAACATATACTCAGGCGTTATCACCTCATTCGAGAAATCGTGAATAGAGGTGATGTGAAGATTTGCAGAGTGTCCACGGATTTAAATGTTACTGATCCGTTGACAAAGCCTCTCCCGCAACCAAAGCATGAGGTGCATACTAGAGCAATAGGTATTAGATACATTTGTGATTGACTCTAGTCCCAGTGGGAGGTTGTCAGTGATATGTCCTAAGGAAAATCACAGAGATGTATTTATCTTTGTTATATTTATGAACATTTGAATAATATGTTATTTTTGAATAAATTATCGTCTTGGTTCGATCAACAAGTATGTGACTTATTCGTGAGACTCTAAATTTATTTGATGGTATTATTCTAATAAAGTCCATGATCCATTATCTTTAATTAAGACATTATTAATTAATAGATCAGCGCATATATTGATTGATGGTTATGTTTCACGGACCATGGATATAAGATATCAAATCAATAATGTGAACATATATTGTAGAATATAATGTTGGATAGACCCATTTGAGACACTGTTTGGATTTTTTATTTAAGTGTCACCGGTTGGTCTCAATAATGTTTATGATTGATCCTTAGACCTGAGACCATCATAGTTTCCTACATGCGTAGTAGTATACTTTGATACTACAAAACGCTACTTTTAATTAAGTGGTAATAAAGGTAATATTCGGGTATGCTATGAGTCATGCGAGGGAATATGAATGGTTAAGATGGAATTTGCATCTCTCATATAATGAGAGAGATATCTCTGGGCCCCTCAATATAGATGAATTGAGAAGTGCATGGCCATGCCGTTTGTGGTTGAGTGTCAACTATGGGAAGATCAATTCACTATGAGATCGAGAAATGATTGAACTGTGCAAGGGTGGCACATTTCCCACCTTGGGTTTAATCTGGTATCGTATGGCAAGAAGATCAACATGAAGACATTATATAGGTTTGCTGATTATGATCTTTGTGTGTATTTGGATAGTCGTTATGTCCTACTAGGGGCCACTACCGACTTACAATTCGGGTAAGTATTCCCGAGTCATGACTAAATATACATGAACCTACAGGGTCACACACTTAACGAGTTGGAACAATGCAATTCGGATTAAGTATATTTTGGTATGGGTTTCCATATCAAATTCGGAGACTTAATATTAGACTTCTTATGCATTTAGATTGGGTTTGATATGAATTTCCGTATCAGATTTGGAGACTTTATATTAGACTCCTTATGCATTCGGATTGGGTTTCTGTATCAGACTCGGAGACTTAATATTAGACTCCTTATGCATTCGAATTGGGTTTGTTATGAATTTTTGTATCAGATCTGGATTGGGTCTGTTCTGCAGTTTACGTATCAGATACGAAGCTTTAATATTAAACTCATCCTGCAGTTCGGATAAGATTTGAATCACATCAGGAAATCTAATCTGTTAGGATTTCTTCTGCATGGGCAATTCGGATAAGATTTGAATCACATCAGGAAACCTAATATGTTAAGATTCCTTCTGCATTGGCAGTTTGGATAAGATTTGAATCACATCGGGAAACCTAATCTGTTAGGATTTCTTCTGCATGGCCCTATATAAAGAGAGGTATGATAGACTTTGAGAACAACAAAAAAGCCAAGCTACTATCTCCTTTAAACAGCCCCTAAACCCTTATCGTGTGCATTGGTGCTAACACACCATCGTATGACGTTCCATTCCGGTACGTGTGGATACCAGTAGAGGCGCTGCTACAATTGCTGCGTTGATTAGAACAATTCGTGAGCGGTCGTTGTCATGTACATCAGCTGATCAGGACGATCAGCAAACGTACGGTTGCTGTGAACATTCGATCGCTTCACCAAATCTGTTTATGCTGTTGGTAACAATCTAATCTATGATTTATTACTTGCAGCCTTCGAGTAAAAATTTTGAAATTTTGCTAGTATAACTTACTCGATTTCCTACACAATTATGATTGGAATGAGTTAATGAAGTAGATCCTGAACTTTACAACTCTGGAAGATCCCCCTTGCTTTATTCCAAAATTTCCCTCCAATCTCCTCCCTTTCCCTGCTCTTATGCAAGAGGCTAACCTATTTTCAGGTTCCAACAGCAAGACCCACTTTGAGAGGCTTTACTTCCATATGTTTTGTGAAATGCTTCAAATTTCTCATTAAAGTTAACCCGTACCTTCTGATGGCTTTTCTTATATGTGGTGCAAAATTTGGCCGAAATCACCTCCAGATCTGCAACTCACGAAAAGAATGCCCCCCTCAACAACATGCACCAAATTTCCCCATGAAGTTCCTGTCATTAGGTTATTGTAGACGAGACTAATATTTAATAATGTTTTTTTGTTTTTCTGAAAGTGTATGGTATCTTTTATCATGCTAAAAAACCTAGCATACCAACGAAAGGATATGGAATGTATATGTGCATTGCAATAATCTCAATGTTGGATGTATATGTCCAATGTGTATTAATTTAACCACTTTGGGAAAAATCCATATCAACATAGCCTAACATTTTAGCAATTCTAAAGATAGAGTTTTAAATTTCACCCTCACACAACCCAATCCGGACAATCCAACTCAACCCAGGATGCCTCGCCCTCCCCGAGACGAGGACAGGTGGATGCGGGTTGTAACTCATCCCATCCCATCCCATCCCACCCCAATTATATGTAATCATATATTTTCTTAATATATTAGTATAATTTAATTTACAGGTATAAATTCATCAATTTAATTATTTTTTTGCTTCTTATATTCAATTATTATTATTATCATATAATTTTCATTAGTTAGTTTCTAAATATTTTTATTTTATAGTAATCTTTTTATAAAATTATTTATTAGAAAATCATTTTTTATTTTAAAAATTATTTTATTTGGTAAACTTTAAAACCTGATCTTATCAACTTGTTGACTAATCAATCTTATCTCACCTCAACCTAGACGGAATAGATGTGAATGATGCCAAAACCCATCCGTCTGACCTCATCCAAAACTCTATTCCAAGAGAGTTGGTACATCGGACGTTAGTGTTGTGACAAACTGACAATTGCCTCCGCTTTGTTTTTCGTTTACTACGCAACGAAGAATGATTCAACAAATTTAGATCAGTCGTACACTTGTATATGTCACGAAATATAGATATGATAATGCTTATCCTACAAATAATTTGCTAACATAGTAGGGGGCTAATGATATTGCTATTTGTACGTAATTCCATCAATTACATTGGTTAGATAAAAAAAATCAACTGGCAAAGAAATTTAGGGTCAAAACCGAAGGACATTTAATGTACTTTTCGTGGAATTAATTGATATTGCTTAATTTTAGAATGACATTTTTCTTCCAAAATAACTGTCTGTCCTGAGGATATTTAAATAACTTAACTTAACTCCCGGCTGCAGAATCAAAATATGCCCACCTCTACTGTCATGATATAAGTTTTATTTGCGTATCAATTGACTCAAAAATGAAAGATGTTAAGTAAAAGATAAGTAATCTACTCATACATCTAACACTCCTCTTAACTCAACCAAATCAATTGTGCTCATGACATTCACTATGCTTAGATAAGATTTGATCCACTCTCAAGACTCTTGATTTCACCAGCAAATTTTTCAACAATCATAATTTTTTCTCATAAATTACACCAACCAAATATCAAACTTAAGATTTTTAACTTTGATACTATTTTGAGTTTAATGCACCGACAAATCACCAAAAAAACTATTCATATTTCAACTATAAAGGTAATCATGCAGGTTCAGTTCTTGACATTGCATGCCTAACACAATAACACCTAGTATACCAATAGAAAACAAAATCCAAGCTAGTTATTGGAAATATGACAGACAGTAAAATTGCTGGAACCATGTATCCAGAACATAGCCATCAACAATACCCTTGCATCAAGGTACAGATGGAACATATCTTTAGAGCCCATCAGTAAATGTACTCAGAAAAAGGAGGCAATATGCCAACATGCTGGCACAAGTTACTGTGATCATTCAGTGAGACATCAAAAAGCACTTTAAAGCTTGACGGAGTTACCTCTCTGAATTTCCATTCCAACAGTCAGTTGCATAAACACTTACTAAATAAGTGGCAAGCAATAGAATCTGATTTACATGTAAACTCACAATAGTGACTGATGCCAAAAGAAAAAAAATTGCATGCATTTAGGTTCCATAAGAATGAATGAAGGAGCACATGCTAGTGTGTGAATCAGCGCATGCAAAAGACACTCGCTAATAGCTTGCATCTTCTCTAGTTCAATTAGAACAGTCATCATCATCAAGTATTATGGATAGGTTTTTCTTCCCCCTTATTTTTGATCAAAACTATAAAAATCATCTTTCCAAAATTTTACTCTTGAGGAACAGCAGCCAGAAAGCATCATATAAGATGCTTTACAGCAATATTTTATGCTTATTACTTTTCAAAGATATAAATAGCAACAGGCATGATTGCTCTATTGCATGATTTGCGTTTACACATTAAATGGTCTTGTGGTACTTCGACTACTTCCAGAGACCAACTAGCTATTAAGCAGTTCAGCCACGTCTTTCCCCTAAAGCTGTCCACCTGGCATAGCTTCTTATGCAAGTATTCAGCATGATTTTAGTGTAGGTAACTGAACGCCCACTAGGACTACAGTTAGACGTAGCATTTGACCTTAGTCTTTCAATATGTTTCAGCTACTCAGAAGACAAGGAATGCTTACACCATTCCAGATAAAATCTGCCCAAAGATTAATGTAAACCTGTTACCTAATCAAAGCTATTTTCAAATTCACGCTTATTTTCATTTTGAATTGAACAAAAGCAACTCCCAAAAAAGAAATACATATGTATGTGACTCCAGACTTTGGTTATCCAGTTTCCTTACCAGCTGTAACTATTTGACCACTCAGAAAATCGTACTATTTCAGCAATTGAAACGTCAGTAATGAAAACGCACATTGTGTTCACATACTTACTACTTAAGATAAATAGAACTAATCAGAAAAAATGGTAATTTTGGAATTCCAGAAAGACAACTAATGAATCAAATGCTGCACACAATTTTTATTTTTTAGTAAATTGCACCAGAGGTCAATAAACTTGTTGACTTGTGCCACTTTAGTAACTAAACATTCGATTTAATCTGTCAGATCAATAAACTTGTCGACTTGTGCCACTTTAGTTACTTAACTTCCATTTACTCTGTTGGATCAATAAACTTGCAACCACTAATCACTTCAGTAAGATTAGAGATATTCATCTAATAATGATGCCTATGTATCAAGATACATCACATTAGGCTAATGCATTAGGTGGGAGTGAGAGACACATGTTTTTAATCAAAGGATAGGTGGTGTTAGTTAAAAACTTCACAAATTGCATAATCTTAAGCCTAGGATGGTGGAGCGAGGGCAGAAGGCGAAGCAACCGAGGGACTTCAACAGGATAGTTGCCATGAATGGTGGTTTCAAACTTGCAAATTGTCTCGCGGGCACTAAAGCTGTTAGGTGATTGCAGACGCACTTCCAATGCATGAGTAATTTGTCTATTGATTTTCTAGTTGAGATTAGGCAAAGTATGTGGTACTTGATGGAATAGTGCTGGAGTAGTGCACGATTTCAGGCGAAACAATTTGCACACGGTTTTGCTCACAAGTTGAACTAAAGGTCAACTAATTTGACCGAGGTGATGCTAACAATGTCAATGACTCAATGGCTCATGAAAATTACTGCCCATCCATGGAAAAAAAAGGTAGAATATGTCCATTGGAGAAGGCAATAATCGAGAGAAATGACGGCACGTATTGTGCGAATGGATGAAAACTTAAAATTTGAAGAAAACAAATGACCTTAACGCATGCCTTTTGCTAAAAAGGGGGCACAAAGATTAGTCCCAATTAAAGATTACTCCCAGTTCGAGGTCATCAATCGATCTTTCTATCAGCATATAATTTCACCACCTAATCAGTGTTTCTGTTGCTTAAACAACAAGTCTGACCAAATTGATTAATGATTGCAATTTTATTGACCTATCAAACTAAAACATGAGTTTAATGTCTAAAATAACACAATTTGACAAGTTTAGCAATTTACTTTTTTTTTCAAACAAAGGGCCATGATATAATTGCAAATGTTCCATATGAATGAAACAATACCAAAGCACAAAAATTAGCCTTAACTTCTCATTGGACATAACTTTATAAAGCATCTAAAGTTATCTATACTAAATTCATGTCTTGTGTCCTATGTGTGGTCGGATTGGATATGGTGCGGATGCTAGCAAATACATATGTAATTCTGTACACATTTTTATAGCAAGACATACGAATTTGATAGATACCAAAGCTTGTAGGAATCATAACTAAATGGACATAGACAATCAGATTGTGAATATCAATATATAGTTTAAACAACCTGTATTTATGTATAAATTTATTGGAATTTGAACATGGACACAAATTTTGGGGCTGTTGGATCTTGTGTTTTAGAAAATGCAAATTTGTTATACGAGATATAGATTTTAACTACTTAAAATTCTTTATTTCTCTGCAACTAAAATGAGAAAATATGACAACCTAAAAACATACAACCACCTAAAATAAGTTCTATTTAAAACCACCCATACATGTATTTCAAGAAACTCAAATAAGATCTTAAACCAGTTTTGTATCAAACAACATTTAAAAACTTAATTCTAACAAACCAACAAACTAAAATCAATTTTGCTAAATATTTACTAAAACTTGTTTTAGCAAAACTTCCCTCTAAAACCAATAATCCAAACAGGCAAACAAGTCCTTTATCCTCTAAATTCTACATCTTATCCATATACGTATCCTTAGTCCTTTTTTCGAAGTGAAGTACCACCCATTGGGAGTTAAATAATATTACTAGAGGACAGAAATATGTACATACAGCTGAGTATTTAAATTGTTACAATCATGTCAGCCCTAAAATAAAGGTTACAGCAATAAATGCCAAAGATCAACTAGAAAAAATGCTTAGGACTCAAATAGTTCAGCATGTCCCAAAACTGTGTGTAGGAATCCAAATGTTTAAATTGTGGATAGTCTTTGTTGACTCCCTTGATTATTTTATCACATTTGGATGCATGACATGCCTGATTATAATCCATATTCATTTCCAGACATGTGGGTCCCAAGAACATGTAAACCTGGTCATTACAACTATGTCTATGCATTCAATTAGCATGGCATATAAAATATGCAAATCAAACCACACACTGCTTTGACAGAAGAAGAGTATGTGAGCAAATCTGTGGGCCACACAATAATGGCTGCATCGACATTTGAAGTGATACTGATCAATGCCCAACACACGGACAGGGTGAGGCAGCAAGAGAGGGAGAGAGAGATTCCTTTGACCAAGAAAGGTGGTGGCTTGTGGCATCAAAGGACAAGGGTTTGCAAAGCTGAGCAAGTTCCAAAGCTGAGCCCTCAGCTCTCCCTGCACAAATTATGCAAAAGTAACGGTGTCTCTTCTCCCTTTTTTGCCATTAAGGGACTGAAGCAAGAACCAACTTTCCAGAAAATGTACTTGGAGAAGGCCAGGAAGAAAGAAAGATGCAGATGGTGAGAATCTTTCAGTGTCAAGTTTTGATATCTTATGGGCTATATGACCAGTTCTTTAACTTTGCACCAGGTCCAATAAATGAAAACCTCTGCTCTAGCCTTCCCTTTCCCTCTAGCCAGCTACTTGGCCATAATCTTCTGGCTCTAGGTATCCACCTCTCATGCATACATTCCAAGAAATGAAAAGGGAAAGATTGACAAAACATATCAGAGCTTCAGTAACCCCGAAAAGGTAGTTCCTACTCCTTGTGTTTAAAAACACATGTCATTTTAAGTTTATACAAACAAATTAAGACATGCATTAAAATAATCAATCTAACTCTATTAAAGTATGTATAGAATGCTAATAATAGTTAGATAAACTTTTCATTGATTTATGAAAGATAAGAACATAAAAGGGAAAAATATAGAAAATTATTTTGAAAACATAAAATGATATATATTTGTAAATAACGAGAGATTTAAATAGATTTTATAAAATTCTTTCCTTCATTTGCAATCTACATCATCTAAATGGATTTTATAAAAAAAGTTTCATAAAAGCCTATTTGTAAGCACAATATTTCTCAAATTTTTAAGATGGAACTGCCTTTACATTTGATCATTGGTTTCTCATAATCAAATAGCTACATTTAATGCGATTACCTATTAATAACCTTTGGAAAGTCAACAAATTGCGGACGCCTCATACCTTCCATGAAGTGCACACACAAAACAGAAAAGAACTAAGTTGTACACTCAAAGGAACTTATTGAAATTAAAAATTACCCCAAATGTATATGTTGAACATTTTAATAACATACCATATTTAAAATTTGAAATATATTTGTTGTTCCGTGTAGTAGCTATTACACATTACAAGTTAATAGCTTTCAAAGTTCTCAAAATTCTAAAAACATTAAAAGCCATAGAGTAAGACATTATGGAGTCCCTCAAAATTTCATAAGCAAAAACAATTATATGTGGAAGAAACCAAAAAAAACTCAGATTAATATATATTATATATGGACATGGGCAAGGTGCTCATAACTATTTCATACAAATTTTTTTTAAGAAATCCATCAACTTAAAATAAGAAAATATAAAAATCTTAACTAAGAAAATATAACCTAAAATAAGAAAACTCGACATCCTAAAATGATAAAATATGATAATCTAAACTAAAAAATACGACAACCAAAATATGAAAACCTAAAATTCAACTTAAAATTAAAAAAAATACAGCAACTTTAAAATGTGGCAAACTTAACTAAGAAACCCAACAACCTAAACTAAAAAAATACAATATCCTAAAATAAAAAATATAACAACCTAAAAACTAATAAAATGTGGCATCCTTAATTTATAAAATGAGACAACTTAAAATAATAAAATAAAAAATATAACTTTAACTAAAAACAATGCAATAGTCTAAACCAAAAAAAATGACAATAGAACCTAAAATGGGAAAAGGCAAAACCTAAAATGAGAAAATGTGATAGGTTTAATTAAGAAAATACAACAACATAAAATAAGAAAATATAATAACCTAAAATGAAAAACACAATAACAAAAATAGAAGAACATATAATTAAAAAAATTTGTACCCTAATCATTCCGATAAAATATTTGCCAATTGCTTATTTTTTATTTCTCCTGAGTCTTGTTTGCTCATGACATTTTGTGAGGCTCCATAATATACCTTAATCTATGTCCTCCATTTTTTTTCGAAATTTTGAAAACCAAGAAACCTGACATAAGAATTTCATATTTCGGAAGAAAAAAATCATTCATCCTCGTTGGTTGTGAGGCTCTCTCTAAAATTCATAAGAAATTCTTGTGTTCCAAATAGACTCTAAACTTGTTATTTGTAATAGCAACTACACGTGATAGCAAGTAATTCCCCTTTTAAAATTTTTTTTGGAGGGTGATAAAACTGAAAATACAAGTGGTCAAATGAACAGTCAAGATAATTACATGTTGAATAGTTTGTTTATGGATTCTCTGGGACGTGATTCTGGATGTGCTTCTGTGACCTCCTGGCTTTCTTAATCGTTAGATAGCTAAAATAATCAACTCTTCATAGTCTCCCAAAAAAAATAGACAGTTAAATTTAAAATGATGCTTACCTCCAATAAAAGTACTATGTTGTACTGTAAGAAAAAGCATATAAAAAAAGCTGGGTTTCGGGGGGTCTGTATCTGGGCATCTCTTGTAAAACAAGTAGGGGCTAGGGACAGAAGGCTTTTTGGTGTCCTGTCCTGCCAAAACTAGTACTTTTCTGTAGCAAAGGACTGATGAAGATAGGCGCCTGGCTACATTCGTTAGAAAAAAAAAACAATATTCCAAGCTCATGCAAGAGCCCTTAGCTAGGGTTTGAATAAGATTTTTTTTTTTTTTTTTTTTTTTTGAGGAATAGGGTTTGAATTCTTGACCTGGTCACTCCCTTTCCAGACTTGACAACACAAATGAGCAAAGGCGACAAATTGCCATTGTGAAAGTGACCCCAATGCCAAGGTGTGTCAAGAAGTTCTGAAGAGGTAGTAATAAGGCAGTACATATGCAAAAGAGCAAAAGAAGTGTAAAAGTCAAATAAAATTAAAAGGCTACTAGCAAAGTAACAAGCATCATTCTACACCAATATTACAAGATGAAACACAAAACAATGTACCTGATCACCTTTATTCTGAGTTCTTGCGCTGATCCATTTGTCATTTTCAATCTTTCTTGCCGGCCCTTCTTCATTTGTCTTACTTTGCAAAGTATACCCCCTAAACTTCAACAGTGGCTCCTTTGAGTCATGAACAATCTTCCATGCATGTCTACAAGCTGCCTCAATAAAGCTTTTAAAGTTTGATCCTCCACAAATGCAAGATGACCGTAATCAATGGAGGTAAGAGATTCTTGACCATTTAAGTATTTGCGAAGTCTTGAGCATATACTATCATCATCGTAGACTGAGACATGGATCAAAATGGTGGTCTGACTCCGCCCATGCTGCCACCGCCGGCACTCCAACCTGCGAAGTTGTCTCCGGGGAATTGATAGCCCCCCACATTCCCACCAAGGTTGTAGAAGGACAAGCCACCGCCGCTGCCGCCAGCGGCGGCATCGCCTCCCGTCACGCCGGAGGATTGTGATGCTGTCGGCTGCTGCCGTTGCGCCCCAGCTGATGGCTGCGCTGCTCCCGGTTCTTCCACAGCCGCCGCTGTGGGCTCCTCTTCCTCGCCCTCCAGCGGCAGCCGCTCGTAGACGGCATTGGCGAAGGACGCGGCCATCAGGACCACGGGCTCCGCGGCGACGAGAGGGCCCACCACGCTCCCGCCGACCACCTGGCCCTGCCCGCCGGAGAGGAAGACGGTGAGGCCGCTCGCCCCCGGCGGCGCTGGTGGTGGCAGCACCGTGCCGGTGAGCGACAGGATCTCGAACCGCCCCCGCAGCGTGGCCACCACGCTGCCCGGGGGCGTCGTGCCGGGCTGCCGGAGCGCGACGTTGGCCACCGCCCCGCTGCCGCTGAGCACGCAGACGCCGCGGCCGCGGCGGCGCGCGTACTCGGAGACGCAATCGACGACGTCGGCGCCCACGGACACCTCGAGGACGTGGGAGTGGAGCGCGTTGGGGCTGTCCCGCGTCACGATGATGGGCGGCTTCGGCTTGTTCTTGGACCCCGGCGGCCGCCCGCGTGGCCGCCGGTTTGGCCTGTCGGACCCACCGCCGCCGCTGCCGCCCTCGCCTGGCACCATGGCTGACGACGACGGCTGGTCAGCGCCGCCGCCTGCGGTGGCGTCCGGGTCTGTAGCTGTAGTTTTATCGGGGGACGGCTTGGTGTGCTCCATCTTAAGATGTGAAGGCGGTGAGAGCGGCGAGGGCTGCTGATGGGTGTGGAGAAGGTGGAGGTACCTGGAGGCGCCTCCACCGCCGCCGCCGGGTTCCATTCCGGCCATGGCGGTCTCATCGGGCCGCTCCCACCACTTACTCGCCGCCAGCTTCTAGGTCTTCGTCGATCCCTTCAACCGCCTTAAGCTCTCTTCGCTCCTCTTCTTTATACAACCAAATATTCGTCTCCTGTAATGGAACTTAATTAGTAATTCGCAAGCCACACATACTAAAACAACAAGAAACACACAAAAAGAAAAAATAAAACATTTTCTAACTTTGTTAATTTATCTTCTTGGCGTTGCTGCAGTGAAGAAGCCTTCAAAGGTGATGTAGTGCAGGTGAACCTTTTTAAACTCCACAGCGCACGCGTGCATCACCTCTTTAGCTTCTTGGCCGGCACCGCCGCTTAATCAAAAAGCCCTAGAGCCTTTAATGGAGGAATTGAGGGCAGCAAGAGGTGGATATGGAAGTGGGAGGCTGGTATTTAAAAGGGGAGGGAGAGGGGGAGAGAGAGAGAGAGAGAGAGAGAGAGAGAGAGAGAAAAGGAAGAAGGTGTAAGCTAGGCGGGTGCAAACGGGGGAGGGGATGACAAGGGAGCGGTAAGCCGGTACCCTCCCGTTTTAAGGACGAACAAAGCTAGAATTTTTTTTGTACCAATAACACAGATTTAAAATAAAAAATTAAAAATAGCGTGTAATAAAAAATATTTTCAAATTTGACCACAATCACCAGCCCGCGTGGCGATTTTAACCGGCTCACCTTCAGTCGCCAACTGAAATGGCGACTGTAAACCACGTCAGCAGTCGCCACCCACAGTCGCTATCCAGGATAGCGACTGTGGGCTTCTACCCCGAAGTGGTCAAATCTGCTGTAAAAATTTGGTTTTTTTTTGGAAATAATCCGAAAAAAATTAACATTCAAAACAAGTTAGATTATGTTTTTTTTAATGAAAAACATTAGATGGTCGACTGGCCGGCAAACTAAGGAGGAAAAGACTCGTGGTTGGTTACGTTGATTGATTTGTATATTTCGTGGTTGGTTCAATCTGTCGGGTTCCCAAAAACAAAAATGAACATCAAAGAGGTAGTGAAAACGTAAGAGTATTGATGCAATCAAAAATAATACAAACATGAGAATCGAAATCATGTTCCATAAAAGGAGAACATAAAAAAACTACTGTTAGCCCCTCTTCGGACGATGCCTCCAGTCACGCGGATGCACTGTCCTCTGCGATGGCTGTCGACCGGGGGGCTGAGCACTCGACTGACCAAGGCCTGTATCAGGAGCGTCCACCGGGTCCTGCGACGGTGGAGGCGCCCCAACAAGCTGTGTAGATGCCAACTGATGTTGGTTCTGATCGGCGTCGTCTCTCATCTGCAACATATCGGCATACTCCGCGTACGATGGGTCGAGGACCACCTGCGGGTCAGCACAGACCGACCGATGAGGAATGTATGGTGGGTGGCTATCAGGAGACCGAAGCGAACCAGCCGACGAGGTAGCCAGATGCTCGTGCACCATCTGCTGCGACATAGTGACGTACTCGTCGTCCAAGTCGAACGTGATGTCGAAGCCCAAACTAGAATCAGAAGTGTCTGCGGAAGGTGACGCTCGGGGAACCTCGGAGATCTGTACACCACCACGCGACGAGAAGTCCACATGAGGTGCAACACTTGTACGGTACGAACGAGCTGGGGGCACACCGAGATAAATGGGTGCGGCGATGGCCGTACCTGAAGGACCGGCTGTGTCGGGACGATGAGCGGCTGACTGTGACGGCGTATGGCTGGGTCGGGCCCGTGGCAGTGGAGGTGCAACAAAAGTCGACATAGTGGCGGCACTCTCAAGGGTCAGCTGCGAGGCGAGTCTGTCAACGTAGGCGATGGCCTTCTCGTACTCGTCGGGCGTGATAGGCAAACCTGCTTGCCTCCACTAGACTAGTGGCCGTGTCACGGAAGTGATCGCACGGAGGCCGTCAGCCTGCAAGACCACAAGACAATGAGAGGCAGAAATAAAAATAACAGTAGGTCATGGGTTGGCGGCATGTACCTGTCGGTGTACCCGAGATGCGTGATGTCGGTCGTATGTCTGATGCACGCTCGAAGCAGGCACGTCTGTAGGCACCGGAGGTGCGGGGCAATGCGAGCTGTGGTGCGAGGGAGGTACATCGGAGGTAGTCACCGTATGTCGTGGAATCGTATGCCTTCTCCTCACGCACCACATCTATCACTGCTGCCTGCTCCCAGCAACGAGTGTAAGGAGACTGTCGGTCCTCCCAACTGACAGCCTTCTTGCCCTTGCGACTCTGACTGCAAAAAAAACAAAGGTGTTCAGTTATTTCATAGAGGCAAACCACTATGCGCAGAGATGATCGTGAACTTACTCGTGCTGGTCATGCGACAAACGATGCGGGGTGTCTAGAGGGGGGATCGTCTGGAACAAGCCAAACTGGCGCATCACCCTCCATGGAGCATACACCTCCAACATATGGCTGAAGACAAGAATACACCCGGTGAGCCATAACTCCCAGTCCTTCGTACACACCAGAGAGATCCTGCCATCGGCTGTACTCTCGATATAGCTTGTCGTCCAAACCCTCCATACAACGCGTGATGGATGCAGCAACTCCAACTCGCCGCTGTACGCACTGTAGCATGTGTGCACCTGAACTGTGGCCCACTGCAGCTCATGTTGCAACCAACGATCCCCCATGGTAGGGAGATCGATCTTGTCCTCAGCATCCCTAGGCGGGTGCCCCTCCGGAAGTGCCACGAGCGTGTCAGTGATGAGTAGTCGTCTGACAGGTATGTGCTCATACGACCACAATAAAACAAGTAGAGGACACCCGACCATGTTTGCCTGTCGGGCACGCCGAACACAGGCGTCGCACAACCCTCGATACATCGAACAGAGAACCGCCGACCCCCAGCTGATGTACGGGATCTGGTCGATCGGCGTGTCCGCGAGCATCTGCGCCAGTGGAACAAGCCAACGATCCACTATGTCGTTGTGAGTACCTGCAGAAAAGCAAAAAAATAAGAATTAAATTCAACAAGGGAAGGGAAATAGCTGTGCCTATATCATGTTTAAGCATATCAGTGAACATGAAGCCCCCAAACAAGTGTAGCAGATACGCCTTGAAGTGTCGGCTCACAGTCCACTCATCTGCATCTGCTGGGCACATCCTGAAGTGACCAAGCCAAGTCGCAGAAACTCCAACGTCATGGTGGAAGGGCTCCTGCCCCAGAGGTAGTGGATGAAACCTCTCGGCGAACATGCCGTTCCATCCGGCAGGAGAGGGTGGTGGTATCCAGGCCTGCCCGCGAATCAGGAGTCCGAACAACATCGCCACATCCTCTAGGGCAATGGTCATCTCCCCCCACCAGAAGTGATGTGTGTGTCTCGGGTCTCCACTTGTCCACCAGAGCAAAGAGTAGTGATCGGTCGTGCCTGAAAGACTCCAGTCTGGTGATCGTCCTGGCAAAAGGAAGCAGCCCCACCGCCCTCAGCCGTGCGATGTATCTACCGTCGAGAGGCCAAAACGTGCCGGGCGATCTCAGGCGGAATGGCTGAAGCTCTTCTCCGGATCGCAACGCTCGAGAACGATGACAATCGTCATAGTATTGATCGAGTAACTCAGGAAACTGTGGACAAGGGTGAGCCATGCCTGCAAACATGAACATTAAGTTAATACATCATCAAATATATAAGAGGAACGAATAAGTGTTGCACAACATTACTGAGTCATGTTCGATCAGGTCCAGATGCATCAGGACATGTCCTCCTCGTGTGGCCAGGCTGTCGGCAAACGGCACACTTTTGCAGCTCATCGCGTTCTGCGTTATCCATGTCATTGCCAATTTGCATTGTCCGCCGTCGTCCAGGTCCTTTCCGCTCCAAGTGTGGTGGTGAAACATATCGGATCTCGCCTGCCCTACACGACCGATCTCTGTAGTGCTGCTGACTCCCCTAAATCTCAAAGTCTGCAGTCCATGTCTCAGCAAGGTACCGTGAACCATAGTAAACTGACAGGTACATCTCGCTCGACTTGTTGTCGTGCGCACATGCGGCCATCACATGGGAGTACGGTTTATGCAATAGAGTTGGCTTGTTACAAGTACACTTGACACCGTTTTCAAATGTCACTCCTTGCCTCTTGATCTGTCGCATGTATCCACCCCCCACGTTCTTACTGCGCAGATAAATGACCCAAGTTTACCTTCTGCTATTAGGAATGCATTCGACTGAGTGTTTCTGAGCGGCCGCGGCTTTCATTTCTAAGTACCTCTGTACTTCGTGAGGAAATTTTGGTGGTGTGACCTGAAGCAATGCTCTTGCAGCTGTACCTCTCTCGTGGAAGTATTTAGTCATGCGATGCCATGTAAATTCCACAATTCCAGTGAGCGGCAGACCTCGCACCCCCCTCAACACAAAATTATACACCTCCGCCATGTTAGTTATCATTACGCCGTATCTGGCACCTCCCTCATTGTGCAATAGAGACCACTTCTCAGGAGCTTTGTCACTGATCCATTTACTAAATTTCTTTGGTCTTGATATTCGGCTGCGTCGTCTTGGCACATCTGTAGTCCCCACGACATTTTCTTCATCCTCCAGCTGTTGTGAACTGCTTGTCTCTGACCTTTGAGATTTACCTAGATCTGAAGTTTCTTGTTCTAACTCGTCCCAAAGTTATTGGAACTTATGGCTCTGGTTCTGATTGCACAACCGCTTGAACTTCTTCATAAGCCTTGCGCTTTTTGTAGTGTGTGAAGAAGTTCGCCACAAGATGTCGTTTACACCACCGACTGATCAAGTCATTCCAGTTGTACTGCGGGTTCTCAGTGGACAACATGAACTCAATGGCACTTAACAGACCCTTGTGTCTATCATGGATTACACATACATTCCGTCTGTCCTTCACGACGATTTGTTTCAGGTTTGCAAGGAACCATACCCAGCTATCTGTGCTCTCGCTTTCCACTAAGGCGTACACCATGGGAAGTAGCTGGTTATTTGCATTTGCAGCAATTGCTGTCATCAGAGTTCCCTTGTACTTTCCAGTTAGAAATGTGCCATCCACGCAAAGTACTGGTCGCATGTACTTGAATACAAAGATTACTTGATCGAATGACCAGAATATACACTCCATGTACTCAGCTCCAGAAACTATGTCACCGTTTCTGCGACAACTGGGCTATGAACCATATCCATCACAGTGCCGGGTTGGTCTCAACGATTTGTTCGATTAGTCTGGGCACATAGTTATATGAATCATAGAAATATCCAAATAACATCT
The DNA here is from genome assembly GCA_019359835.1 of Pharus latifolius. NCBI lineage: Eukaryota > Viridiplantae > Streptophyta > Magnoliopsida > Poales > Poaceae > Pharus > Pharus latifolius. Next base: position 61,231,409 of record CM033324.1, on the reverse strand, counting down.
CAAGACCAAGTTGCTTGACTCTCCATGCCTTCCCATACTGAATGATGTACCCAAATGTATCGTTGATTTGGCAGACAATTTCTTTTGGTGGCATATCAAGATTTGCATGAAGGTTCGACAAAATTAGACGTGCCACAAATGCGGACGACATATTCCTATGACTCTGTGAGACTTCTATAACTGAACAATCATATTCGGTGATTCTGGAAACAATGAAGTGGTCATTGTCCTTATACCGAGCAATACGAACATAAAATTGACATTCTTCCACCTTGCACTTCACTGCGTACAGTCTCGGATTTGTTCTGTCAACCTTGAAAGACCGACGTAGTGTCACGGACCACATCGCCACGCCTTGCTTAGCCTCCTCAATGTTAATCTGTGCTCACTCCGTGCCCACTCCGAACTGCGATCGTCGTGGATTCACGCATGCTCAAAACCACTAGGATCTAGCCATTGTTGTGGAGATCACATTCCACAGTAATCTTCTTCACTAGAGGAATCCGCATAGTTTGCGTCCACCTCCGACCCTTCGCTGCCTGAAATTTGCAGACCCTCATCTTCACCTTCGTTGGCATAAGCCTCATCCCCAGGCCACAAATACCTACCCATGAATTCTACGTTGGGGACATCCGTAGAATTATGGGTGATGGTTGGATCAATGTTCATATGTTGTCCTCCAATTAATGGTTCGGGTACAAGTTCTGCAGCCAGTTCTGGTACATTGTCTACCTTGGTCACATACAGTATGCAGTCATCTAGCCCACGATTGGGATCTATTACCCTCCTAACAAGAGTCCTAGGATCTATCGCCTCTAAGTTTACATAATTTCCAACAAGATGTCAAACCAATAGGCACCAGTGCTTCGATAACAATTTTGTGTAAACATGGGTCAATATTTAGGATGTCCATGACTCGGGTCTTAAGGTCCTCAAAATTAAAAACACTAAGATCATTCAATTCCATGTCTATACTATGACAGCCACTTTGGTCATCTCCATAGGGTCCGTTTCTAATAATTTGTTCCCCGTATAAAACATAGACTACTCTGCTATCCGACATTGTCTACAACATAAGTATTACAAACATCAGTTATCATATCTCCAATATATTTTACACATTACTCTATGCTCATCCTTAAGACATGTGCAACTTATTTTTTAACATCTCAACTAATCTAAGGACACCGGATTAATGACATCGCATCACATCTAATCTACAATTCCTATATTCTCATCTCACATATCAATAATTTAATTATTTACTAATCTTAATTAATACACATCTCACATCTCATTCATAAACATATTAAACTTACATAATGTTACACAACAAATCAAAATTATATATACATTATATTCATAAATGCCCAACATATTTAAATAAGACACAAATCAGATCTGCAGTTCTGTACATTTTCTAGAAAAAAACGTATGTCCTAAATTATCGATTCACTATTTATTAATCTAATTTATTCGCTTAATATATAACATTTCTACATAACAGATCTATATTTACAACATACATGTATCTCATATATAATTATTCTACAACACATCTATATTAATAACAATTAATAACAAAATTTCTACGCATTCCTAAAACAAATCTGCATTCTACACTAATTATCACTACAAGTTTATAATTATACCTTTTTTTTATGCTTTCTTTCCTTCTCTTCTTTTTCTTCTTCTCCTTCTTCTCTTCTTTTCTCCTCCTCTTTCTCCTTTCTTTTCCTCTTCTCCCTTTTCCCCTCTTCTCCCCTCTGCCGTTTCCTGAGTTTTTTTGTTTGCTTGCAATGCGCCAGTCGCTAGGGGCCCCAAATATATAGTACCTATCAGTCGCCAGTTCATCTAGCGACTCATGGCTTTTCTGTTTGCTTTTTTGGGTAAGTCGCCACGCGGGATGGCGACTGTGGTCGAATTTGAAAATACTTTTTATTGCACGTTATTTTTAACTTTTTGTTTTAAATCTGTGTTATCCGTACAAAATTCATGGTACAGTGCTCCTGATAGGGATCCATGGCCGTCCGATCTGGGGACTCAAACGAGGGAATTGGCCCTCTAAAATAGAGAAATTATTATTTGATAATTATATGTATTTTTATTTATTAAATCAAACAATAATTATCATAATTGATTTTTTTCAAAAAAAATTAATAATATTAGTTGTTTATTAGAGGACCTTGTTCTTGAGTTCCCTATCAAATAACATATTTTTTAAAAATTATCCGATAATATTTATTATCTTAGAAACACATATTATTATATACATTTTCATTAGTCGGAGCAAACCACAACAAGTGCGATTGAATTTTTTTAAAATAAATTAATATTTTTTAGATTTTTTTAATTTTTTGCACACTCAAATTGGGTTATCCTCAGACAAAAAATATATATAATACTCTCTCCATAATGACTCTTCTATTTTATATGATCCCGTTCCATCCCAACTCACCTCTACCCCCTCCTCCACACATACACACACAACACATATTTCAATTAAGAATCATGAGTTAAATACATAACTTTTCTTTACATGAACATATACTCCAACTGTTCAAGAATATATGTGAGTACTAAAATAACACAGTCGATCAAATCAATCTAGATCATTTTTACACATTTCTCAATAGAGAGTTTCTTATAAATGATTTGTAAAAAAACATAAAGGGTGGGAGGATTAAGCTAAAATAACATGTAAAAAACAGAAAGAGTATAAAAAAAAGTTACATCCTATTCTTTTCAACTATAATTGATTTGAAATGTTAATTTTTTATCCGACCACCTCAACTCTAAATTTTTTTAATAAATTGCAATTTTGATCTCTCTATTTTGCCCTCATTCACTTTTGTCTCTCTATTTTAAAACAACTTAAATTGGATCTTATACTTTCACAATTGGATCTTTTTCTGTCCTTTAGTTGTTCCATTAGCTGTTTTGGTGATGTGAACTATTATATAGAGTTAATAGTTGTGATAATATGATAAGTATGAGTTGATTATGCATCCCAATGAGATCTTGGATATGGACACAAACACTATGACGTCTTCCATAATGTATAAATCAATATCTATGTTTGATATGTTATATTAACAATTTGTGAAGTAGAAGAAAATCAGATGTTTTATATTATCAATTTATTGATGTTGATATAAATCACCATATTATCCATATGCTTAAAACCATATCATCGCAATAACCTACAAAACTATTTAAAACTACACAATATCTGATTTTCAAAATAAAATGACTTATCTGAAATTTTATAAAGAGGTGGATAAAAGTGAGGCGAGAGAAATTTGTATTTCACCTTATTTTTCACAGGTTGGGAGGGAAACGAGTGGTCCTATGTGTAGTTTGTCCTGTTAGTTGAATGGAATGGATAGCCTTCCAAGAGACCCAACCCACCAAGTGAGCTTGTGATATACATAAGCACGGAGCACAAAACAGGCGCTGCACGGTGTAGCATTAGCATTAAGATACTTCCACAAATCAAAAATATTCTCCGTTCCAAAAATGAATATCAATTTTTGATACAGTCCTCAAGAGTTCACTTTGACTACTATTTTTTATTATAATATTATAATAAAAAATTATAATATTATAAAAATATTTTTTTATGAGAATATATTTGTATAATTTTCTTATACATAATTTAAATATTTATAAATATATTAATAATAAAAATTAAAAAGTTTGAATTTTTTGTCAAAAAAAACGATGTTCTTTTTTGGATTAGAGCGAAGTGTTGACAATTTTCAAAATATAATTTTGACTATTATTTTTTACATTTGCTAATATATAGGTATTTTTTTTGTTTTGTTAAGATGGATATATTAGTTTTTTCTTATCTTGCATGTATTTTTTTATCATTAAATTAATTTTCTCTTCCTAGATCTAGCCTTTTAGAGAAATATAGATAGTGTAAGTTCTTTTTTAAAAAAACATGTATATGTATCTTAAATAATCTTTTTTCTTATCTCAGATACATCTCTCTTCATTTTTAGATCAAACTCATTTTCTGAAATCTAACTCCTTTAGAGTTCACCTAGCCCCCTCGTTAATTTTTCCAACACAGCTACCTAGCGGTTGGCGTATGCAAGGCAGCGACGATGCTATTGACCGTAACGGTAGAAGGTGGTAGTGGCGGAGAAGACAAGTGATGAAAAAAAGGTAATAGTTGTGGCAGCGATGCGGTGAGGAAGTGAGGAGAAGAAATAGAGCGACGGCGGCAGCGGCGGCAGTGGCAATAGTGGGTTGGGAAGAGGAAGAGGAAAAAGAATTGTGGACGAGAAAGAGACGATAGAGATTAAAATAGATCTAGATATGTGGTATAAATTATATAAATTTTCTAAAAAGAAAACAAACATTTGCATCTTAAATAGGCCTATTATTTTTGTTGATAATATATTAAAAATTATAAAATTGTAAAAGATAAAAGTAATTTTTACTACGAATATGAGGGTATAAACTTTTTAACCAATTTAAATATATAAAAATATATTAATAGTTAAAATTAAAAAAATTTGATCGAAATTATATAAAAGCACAACTATCCTTTTTGAAGCGGATGGAACAGCTAGCAGTACTGCGGTGCATGGAATGGGAGCGTGTCTGCATTACTTTAATTTTATGAGAGCGTGCAGGTACTGCACGCGCTGCAGTGCAGATATAAATTCGCACGTATAGGCTAGGTTCAGACTAACAACCCACTAGACAGACAAATTTAAGCTATAGTGTGTGAATTGTGGTACTCTCTTTCTATAGATGTCGTTTCCGTATTTATCCCATAAGCAAAGCATGAACCAAAATAGCCCCGTAACCTGATTTAAAACTCAGTTTGGTGCAAGATATCAAGAATATTTTTACTATACGCATAGATTAAGGAGCTAAATTTAAAAGAATATTAAGAGAAAATTACTACCCCTGTTTTTAAAAGAACATAATTTTACGTTTTCAAGATTAAATGTGACTTTATATTCCAAACTACTTTATAGTCATAACTTCACTTAATTATTAATTGTTTACATACAAAAAACATACATATCATATAATTGCGAATACTAGAAGTAAATATATAATTTTACTCACTTATTAAAATTATGCATAAAACTAAAAAGACATTCTAAAAATATAGGAAGTAAACTACACTCATTCATAAATATTTTGATAATAAGAGAATGTTATTATGAGAAATTAATCATAAATAGCGGATATATAGCGGAAAAGTAAATAAGGACAAAATATTTTATGTATGTACAAGTCAATTTTTTTAAACTTTGACCACTTATATATAAAAATATTAAAATTAACCAACCGAAAATAATATTAGTTATAGTAGATTTGTCATAAATTACTTTAATATTATTTTTTTATAATTTTTATTGATATAAAGTTATAAAAATTAATGGTCAAATTTATATTTTATAGACCATAAAAAAATCTAAAATGACAAGTGAAAAAAATAGATGGAGTATCAAAAGTTTTTCTATTTCTTTATGCATGAATACCATCTTAATATTGGTAAACAAACTTCTTGTAAAAATAAAATTTTATTATATTATTAAAAAAAAGATATATAGGAAAAAACTTCTCTATATAAATTTAGCTTAAAATTATAAAATGAGATCTATTTCGAAAAAATTTGAAGACTAGAATGCAATTTATTTGAAAATAGAAAGAGGGTTCAAATCTACCAAACATATTCGTCACCTTTTCACAGTACATATGTTCAATTATCTTATGCACGTACTACAAAACCAAGAAACAGCGAAAAAAAAGAAACATTAAAACTAGAAAATACTAATCCTAATTAAATTACAATATTATTTGCCTGCTTTCTCTCCCGTCCATTTGAACATGTAGAAAACCGAGTACATTAAAAAAACCAGAATTTATGATGGGAAAAAAGTATCTGAACAATAGATTTATAATGTGAAACAGTCGATCTTTCTCAATAAACTCGACCTATAGTTTGAACGTGATGAAACGCTAATGGAAATTTTAGTGCGATGCACTAATTTAATTATTCTATGCACCTTTGCAAGTACGCCAAACTACATGAAATAATGGGCCCCGTGTAATTGTGTAAATTGCTCCAAACGTAAACCTACGATTCTACTACTGTTTAGTCGTCCATAAAAAAAATGTGTATGATGTTTAGTAAAGCTTGGGGTTTTCAAGCCCAATTTTAATATACCACCTATTCAATCTTTAAACAAAGAACTTTTTTTTTGTAGCTCATTTCTTTTTTGTGATATGTGTGCTTTTAAATATCTTGCAAGAACCAGACACGTAAGTTGTTCTATGAATTGGATATATTAGTAATAACTAAATTTTCTTTCAAATAAACTAGTTTATGGAGGTCGCAGGAGTCTACTCTACATGCTTAAGCTTTTGCGAAACTTTTGCTCAAAAAATCACTTAAGCTTATTGAATATTCCCTTAAATAAATTCCTCATTTGCTCTTTCAATTTATATATTATAATATCAAAATGGTTGGTATCTAGTGTAAAGTATATTTTTCATATAAAATTATGCAAAATAATAAAAAATTTAAAAATTAGAAAAAAATATAATGTTCAATATTTTCTACATTTGCTCAAATTTCATGTTGTAAATCATACTATACAAGAAGAAAAAACAGTTTCTGAGGAAAAATGGAAAGAAATAAAAGGTTATTATTTTGCTGAAATTATTTTGTGTTTCTCCTTAAATATTATGATATAGAGCATGAGATTTTTCCCTCTCTTCTCTTCTTTCCTCCTCTCTGCCGTCGTCACTGTTGCCACTCATGACAGCTACCCCTACCCCTCCCATCGGCCATCTCCTCCTCCTCCTCCTCCTCCTCCTCCCCCCATCCTCCCCTTTAACCATCACTGCTCGCAACCGATAGCGATATTATTATCCTACTGCAGCACCACTTCTTTTATAACTATTGCTTCTAGTCTCCCCTATTGGTTGTCATCATCCATCACCGCTACTCACCATCGACAATACCTCCACTGTCTTACAGCTCGCTATCAGACCGTCATGTTAGTGATGCTAAAATGAGTTAAATCTAAAGACCAAAGATTTGATTTAAAGACAAAAAAATAGTACATACAATATAAAAAAGACAAGTGCATACATTTAGTAAATCTCATAAAAAATTTGAGGGCATTATCACAATTTAGGTTATATGGAATCTTAGATGCTTTTGACATATGACGTGTAGCAGGATTGTCATATTAGATCGTGCAGGGACTGTTACCCCATTGGCGTTGCTGCCCTACAATGCTAATGCTAACGCTAATGAGAGCATCTACTTTTAGCTAAACAGGAGCCTACTGCAGCAGGATTGCAGTTATCCACTCCCCTAGGGACACTTAAGTAGAAAAATCTCTTTTACCTTTATTGGGTGATTTGTTGCCAGCTCCAGTCTAACCTGGTTTATTATTGAGATGTTCTTGTATAATCAGGATAAGTTCGATAAATGTAATTAATAATTGTTTAATTAATAGTATGAGTTTATATATGTAAATTGAGATAAAATATTATTTGGAAGATTATATGAGTAATGTAAAGTGATGATATATAAGTTGGAAACTCGAATGCAAGTTATGATAAAATATTATTTGATTAATTATATGTGTGATATAAAGTGAAGATGTATGAGTGAAAAATTTGATTCAAACTTTTGTGGGAGTCTAACTCAAATTCACCATATTGTAATCAACAAACCTGATCCAGTCATATAACCAATCAACCAAACAAGTGCATGTTCTAAAAATTCTGCATGGTTGAGCTTTACTTGCTTCCATACATGAAACCAATTCTTACGTTCTACACCATTGAAAAGAATTAAACGGTGCATTATTTATAGCACTGTACGAAAAATTATGAGTTGTCCAGGCTATCCAGAAAGCATGAGAGAATTATGTGGTTGAAGAGGGAAGAATAAACCGGGACAGCACTAATAATTCCCGGTACACAAAGCAGGCGGCAACATGCCATTTCTCTTTATTTTTTTTTGAAAAAAAATAAAGGAGGAATGACTGTAACACCTATCTTTTTCATTTCTCATCAAAGTTTGACTACAGACAAATAGCAAATTACTACTTTGCAATTAAGGGTCCAAGATTCCGTTAACCCTTCACTTAAAGTCGCAAAGTGGAAGATAGCCTCGCGGTAGCAGCAAAAGTATTAGAGCCATTTGTCGTGGATGGTGTCGGCTATTGCACACTAACGGCATTACGGCAACAGATTTTCTTCAAGCTTTACCCGAAATGGTAAATGTTTGATTAAAGGATTAATTTAAAAAAAACCCAAAAATTAATGGCAAGTCTAAGTAACCTTCTTACAAATCATTTTATGATTTTAACTTCTTGTAAATTGCTTTCAGTTTCAAACACCTCTTTGCTGTCACTATTCCGTTAAACTTACACATAAATTATTAAAAAAATAAAAAACAATAGTCATTGACGTATAAAGTCCTGGCAACGGCATCGTTGGGACAGTGCCCGACAGTAGAAGCATTGGGGGTGGCAGTGATGGTATCGATGGTCAATATATGATGATTGTGAGTTTTTTTTTTGGATGTGGAGTTAGTGGTGCATGTGGCTATCGATTAGGCAGATATTGCTATTACGTGCCAACGATTATTCTTTTGAAATTTTTTAATCATTTTGAAATAATGATGTCATGAGTGTTTAGCAGTAGAGGTAACTTGTATGGGTTAAAATCACAAAATGATTTATAAGAGTTATTGAGATTGCCACTGACTTGTGGTGTTTTTTTTTAAAAATTTCTCCTTGATTAAATTGTATAACATATGTAAGGAATTTGTGTGATTGTCACACTTAGATTTTTGAACATTAATTTTAAATTAGTAGATCACTAAAATTATTTAATAACATCATTGAGACCCATCTGCTAGTTAAGTGATAAAGAAAGTGATGCAACAGAGGGGTCCATATACTTCCTTAATTATATCATTTAAGTCCCAAACTTACTCAATTTTACCACTTAGACTCCTAAATTTGTTTAATTATATCATCCAGTCATGATATTTTTTTTCCACCAAAATAATTATAAAAGTTTGAAAACCTTTGCTACTGAATAAAGGCAAGAACAAGCAATTGGGAGGGAATGCCACCTAATTATCCATGAATGATGAAAGTATTCCTGAAGTGGGTCCCTTCTTGCAGGAAATAACTTGGGCCCATTTCGTATGGGCTTGCATTCTTCGGCTGGCTCCAACAGCCGAGCTCCACCCGGCTTGAGCTCGCATGCAAACGGGAACGAGACGTGTGGGCACGAAACTGAAGCGCGTCTCACTTTTTCGTGGACCCTACTGGCGTGTGCCGAGCCAAATGTCCCTGTTGGAGCATGGCTTGAGAGAGATTTTTTTATTAATAACCTACATAAAATAATCAATTATAAAAATAATTCACATTTCAAAAATTTTACAGAAATGAATCAGTCCTAACCAACTAGACTAGGAGAGATTTGTTAACCTATCTTCAGTCATATGGTTTTGAGTCATCGAAGTTTTTTTGGGTTTGTATTGGGTCACATTGAGAGAATAACTAGTATCTAACATGTTTTTGATTTGCCACTTGAGTTGCATTGTGTTTGTACTATGATTCTTTTGTTTCGTTTTGAGTAGATTATCATAAATTCAAATTTAGCATCGTAATAAACTTTGATTCACGCACTACTTCTACAACATTTTATGTTATCCTGATGTGTCTTCTCTTTCTTAATTATTGGCACTTACTGCTAAGTGCCTGGAGAACATTTATGACTTCTTCTTAATCATTGATTACTTAAATGCAAGCAACACATATCACATTATTGTATATTCGGATAATAAGTGTGCTATGATTGATTGTATACAAACATATTTTTAATATAAAAAGTTGTTGAATTTTATTTTTTTCTATCATTTTTCGAATTTTATTTCTTATCATAAATTTTTTTTCATGATTTATAGGAGTACTAACAATTTTTTTGAGAATTTTTCATGATAGTTTTGTGACTTAACGGTTGTGGTAATGTGGTTAGCACCTAATTGAAAGTATGCACTAAATATCACCTCTAATGTAAAGTATATATCTTGATTAAGTGGTAAGATAAGACTCCAAAATGCACATAGAATGATGATTTGGGGTCTAGGATTTAAGGGTTTAGGGTGAGGCCGAGGTATATTTAGTGAGAGATATATTATTGAAAATGGATAAAGTACATGAGTAAGCGAGCAACACTGAAGGAAATTAAGCATGGAAATCATCTAGAAGGGCCAATGACGGGGAAAGCTACAAGGAGGCTTTGGTTCCGGTTTGAAAGTACGATTAGCTTCGCGATGGCGCTCCAATCTTTGTTCCTCCGTAACTCAGTCTGGTGCGAAACACCATTCGGCCTCACAGTATGGGTCACTAGTACAGAAATGCAGTCTACTAACCCCTATCTTCTATCGGTTATTAGCGATTTAGTTGAAAACCGATAGAAAATGTGCCTCGCGGTCATAAAAGGGCGACGGGTGTATTTTTCCTATCGGTTTGTAAGAAACTTACCGATAGAATAAATAGTATGATTTACTCTAGCGGTGATGAACATATTTGCCGTTAGAAGAGATGCATAAGTACTGACGGGAGAATGTTGTGCGCCGATAGGACTGGTCGACTTCTTCAACTAGACTTATTCTATTGGTAATTTATTAGTATACCGACAGAATATCTCAAAAATTCCTATCGGCAATATGTAGTGTGCCGATAGAACCGTTCGCCTTCTACAAATATTTTTATTCTATCGGTAATGTATTCTTTTACCGTTAGAATATATCAAAAATTGCTTAGAATTGTTCGTCTTCAAATAGTTATATTCTATCGGTAACGAATGTTTATACCGTTAGAATATAGAAAAAATATTTTAGAACTGTTCGCCTTCTACAACTAGTATGATTCTATCAGCAATGTACGTATATACCGACAGAGTGTAGACAAAAATTCCTATCAGTAATTTGTATTGTGCCGATAGAGCCATTCGACTTCTACAGATGTTATTTTTCTATCGGTAATTGATTTTTTACCGTTAGAATATATATAAAATGACTAACGGTATGCGGTTTTTGTACCGATAGAATCGTTGGACTTCTACAAATATTTTTATTCTATCGGTAATGGATTCTTTTACCGTTAGAATATATAGAAAGTTGCTTAGAAATGTTCGTCTTCGAATAGTTTTATTCTATCGGTAATGAATGTTTACACCGGTAGAATATTGCAAAAAATATTTTAGAATTGTTGGCCTTCTACAACTAGTAATATTCTATCAGCAATGTACGTACACACTGATAGAGTATGTACAAAAATTCCTATCGGTAATATTTATTGTGCCGATAGAACCATTCGCCTTCTACAGATGTTTTTATTACTAACGGTATTCTATTTTCATACCGATAGAAAATATATATTTGTATAAATACACGGGTATGTCTCTTTCATTCTCACAGTTCATCTGGGGCTCGTAGTCCTAACCCGTAAGCTCCATGGACGGCCAGCGCACCTCTACAGGGGACCGCTGCGCCTCCGCACCTCCATCGACGCCCTCTAGACGTCGGCATCCCAAGGAAGATACATAAAATTTCTGCAATATTGTTAGATTATTCTAATCCGATTATGGCAATAATTCTACTTTTTTTGTATCCTTCATTTTGATGTGTCTTCTTTTCAATATGATTATGATCTGTTCAGGTCCTTGGATGATGCTCGTGAGGGGCAACGTATTTCACGGTTCTTCATCGCAGTACGCTGCGTACGTTGGCTTGTTGGTGAAAGAAATGGTGAAGATCACCGTCGAGAGCTGGAAGGACGTGAAGGGCGAGATCTTGGTTGGCTCGGTCGAGAAGATGCTTAAGCCCGGCGTGTTTCTCAAATCAGGACCTATAGAAAGCATCTTACATTTTTTTGCATGCACCGGCTTGTGGCCAGATGCTTACCTGCTTGGAGAAGAAGAATTGTTGTTATTTGCACAGCCATTCTACACCATCACTACACAGAACAACATCTTGGAAGGTAGGTTCTTTTTGTTAATGGAGTTGAGTTGAGTTGAGTTGAGTTGATCGAGTTTGAGTCCGAGGAAATCACCAATACGTACAAATGTATGTCGACGGCAGTTCCAGCTCCTCGGGCGTCTTCGAACTGAACTCCTATGGTTAAGTCCAATGTGGTTCAGACATTTGCTGTTTTGGATGAATGGATTTGTGATGTATCAGCTCTAACTTGTAGTCGGTAGTTGCATTGTGGCAACCTGCAAAGGTTCCCTTTTATGTAAAATGCATGTATGGGCCACTGGGTCCTCGTCGTGATCTGTTGTTAATTTCAGACGTGGCTTTTCTAATATACATCCAATGTGTGAATTGTTGTATTTGTATATTGTTGTATATTTGTGTATCATGTATTGCTAATTGGGACATGAACTTGAATGTGCAGGGAGTATTTGTGTATTTAATTGTATTGGTAGGTAGGTGTGTATTTGTACTGCTGTTTCAGACATGCACTTGAATTTGTGAACTGGCATGTGTATGTTTGTACCTGAATTTGTATTGGTGAACTAGCATGTGTATGTTTGTACCTGAATTTGTGAACTGGCATGTGTAATTTCTTTGGCAAGATGAAGTCCCAAGTACCTAAGAAAAGTATTTTTGTGTCTCCTAGTTAATCCACAAATTAGCATTTCTTGAAATATATTGCTTTATCTTCTAGTTAAGATCCGTTTGATGTAAGATCTGTTTGATGTTACATTGATATGATTCCTTGAATGTGAGAAATGGAATGTGCATGTTTGTCCCAGTTTGGTACCAGTACCTCCTCTAACGGTAAGTACACATATTTACCGATAGGAAAACACATATATTTGCTCAGTCATGCATATTCTAACGGTAAATACACATATTTACCGATAGAAAAACTCTTGCTCGTGTGTCATGCATCATCTAACGGTTCGTACACATATCTACCGATAGAAAAACTCATGTGCGTGCTGTGTCATGCATGATCTAACGGTCAATACACATATTTACCGAAAGAAGAAGTCCTGTACTTGCTCGGTAATGCACATTCTCTAACGGTATGTGTGTGTTTTTACCAATAGAATATGTGAGCGGCAAATTACCTAAGTTAGTCTAACGGTTATTTCATGTATTTACCGTTAGAAAAATGTCCAGTATAAGGAAAACCCCACTCGACCATTGCTGAGCTGCTCTTTAATTTGTTCTGTTGCACTCTGTGTCCCTCTGTTTGTGACGAAAGTTGCAGCTACACTGCTAGGGTGATCAGCGCAGGCTGGAGGAAAGTTGATTGCGCCCCTCTCTTTAAGGTACGCTTAATCGTCGACACTTATCTCTCTCTCCCTCTAGATCTCCCTTCCTCTCTACTTGCAAGCTAGCTGTATTGTGTAGTTCCAAGTTTGTAGCTCTAAGCTTGGGAGCTGGAAATGCGTCATGTTTTAGGAGCTAACTAGCTTGTATTGTGTAGTTAGCTAGGTTAATTAGTGTTAATTTCGTCAGGCTAGGGTTCAACACATGTATCTGTTGTAAGAGGCTGTACATGTACAAATACATAACTTAATCGGGCAGGTTTCATGCATGGCTTACTCGTTAAATTTTGTTAATTGTAGATGGACAGGAAATATTGGATGTATGGAATAAAACGTACTACTCTTGAATATTTGGATGGTGTGAATGAGTTTATTAAACTTGCTGAGCAACAAAAGGAGAGGAAGGGAGAGAAAAATATGCTCTGTCCTTGTACAGATTGTATGAACTTGAAGAGGTTTAGCAACTCTGATCAAACTAAGAGTCATTTGATTCATCGTGGTTTTAACGCGCGATACACCCGTTGGATATGGCATGGCGAAGATCTTGAGGAAACAAGTACCACTACTACCAATCAGCACGACTCGGATGTGGATTGCAATAATATCGATGATCATCCCAATTTTGGTAATGTTCATTCCGATGTGCACGTAGATGATGATGATGACAATCTAGATGAGATGTTACATGATGTAGAGGAAGATTACAACGAAAATGACTTCTGTGAATTTGAGAAACTGATTGCTGATTCTGAGAAGCCTCTGTTCCCTGGATGTGCAACATTTACAAAACTGTCTTCTGTGCTGAGATTATATAACTTGAAGGCAGGAAACTGTTGGAGTGATAAGAGTTTCACGGCACTATTAGATCTTCTAGCGGACATGCTTCCAAAGGGAAATGAGTTGCCAAGATCTACTTACCAAGCCAAAAAACTGTTGTGTCCGTTGGGAATAGAAATCGAAAGAATACACGCATGCCCAAATGATTGTGTTGTACCATAACGAGTACTCCAGTTTGCATGTTTGTCCAAGATGCGGCGCATCGAGGTATACGCGTAGGGACCGGATTGACAGTGAACGTTACGAGGTAAGGAAAGGACCCCCGGCAAAAACTGTGTGGTACTTGCCTGTGATACCTAGATTGAAGCGGCTGTTTGCAAATCCGAAAGTCGCGAAGCACTTGCGTTGGCATGCTGAAGCCCGGAAACAAGACGGAAAACTGAGACACCCAGCTGATTCTATTCAATGGAGAAACATCAACAGAACATTTGCTGAGTTCGGCGGCGAACTTAGGAATGTAAGGTTCGGGCTGAGTACAGATGGTATGAACCCACATGGTAATATGAGCAGCCGGCACAGCACTTAGCCGGTTCTTTTATGCATCTACAATCTTCCTCCTTGGTTATGCATGAAGCGCAAGTACATCATGATGGCGTTACTAATCTCAGGACCCAGACAACCCGGAAATGATATTGACGTGTTTCTAGCGCCTTTAATCGAGGACTTATAGAAATTGTGGAGCGAGGGTGTGCAGGTGTGGGATGCATACAAGAAAGAGAATTTCATCTTGCGGGCCCTGATATTTTGCACCATAAATGATTTTCCTGCCTACGGCAATTTGTCGGGGTATAGTACAAAAGGAGCCAAGACTTGCCCTATTTGCCTAGATGAAACAGTGTACATGGGTCATCGCAGGTTTCTTCCGGTGCATCACACGTACCGTAAGAAGAGGAAATCATTTAACGGGAAGCCTGAGAAGGGATCAGCTCCAGTGTTTCTGACCGGTAAGGAGATTTACTCGCGCGTGAACAACATCAAAGTTGAGTTCGGTAAGCATTCTAAACCTCAAGAAAAAAATGTTTGGAAGAAGAGATCGATTCTCTGGGATCTACCTTACTGGGAGCACTTACAAGTTCGACATTGCATTGACGTCATGCATGTAGAGAAAAATGTCTGTGACAGTTTGATTGGTTTGTTGTTGAACATTCCGGGAAAGACAAAGGATGGTGTGAAAGCTCGTCGTGACATGGTGGAAATGGGGGTAAGGACTGAGCTTGCACCTTTAGAGAATGGAAAGCGTACATACCTCCCCCCGGCCTGCTATACGTTGTCCAAGAGCGAAAAAATAGAACTCTGTCGGTGCCTGCACGGTGTTAAAGTTCCATGTGGGTACTCGAGGAACTTGAAAAAACTTGTGTCTATGAAGGACCTAAGACTGGTTCATGAAGTCCCACGACTGTCATGTCTTGATGTCACAGATGCTTCCCATTGCTATCAGAGGCATTCTCCCAGTTAAAGTCAGAGAGACAATCACAAACCTATGTTATTTCTTCAACGCAATATCTTGCAAGGTAAGTACGTGCACTCGTATTATAAGTTCATTACCTCCATTTGTGGAGCTTAATTAGAAGATTTTTCTGATATGAATATTTGGCGCAACTGTGTCCTCGTAGGTAATTGATCCCGATGGACTGGACGCTTTGCAACGCGACGTGGTTACAACTCTTTGTCAGCTCGAGATGTATTTCCCTCCATCCTTTTTTGATGTTATGGTCCATCTGATTGTTCACCTTATCAGAGAAATTAAGTTTTGTGGACCCGTGTGCCTGCGCTACATGTATCCATTTGAGATATTTATGGGTGTATTGAAGGGATACGTAAGGACTCGTCGTCGACCCGAGGGGAGTATCATGGAAGGTTATGCCGCCGAGGAGGTGATTGAATTTTGCACAGATTATATGGCCGGGGTTGACCCAATTGGCGTTCCTAGGTCCCGACACGAGGGTAGGCTTCAGGGAATCGGAACGATTGGATTCAAAGCTATCGTCCCCGCTCGTGATGTGTACGCAAAATCACATTTTTGGGTCTTACAACACATAAGGGAGGTCGAGCCATACATACACGAGCACAAGGTAATGTTATGGTCACAGAATCCTTCGAAGTCAGACGTTTGGGTCAGTAGAGAACATAACAGGAAATTTGCTGAGTGGATCCAAGAAAGAGTCACGCGAGCTGCCGAGGGCTCCGTAAGTGAAACTGTGACATGGTTGGCTAGAGGCCCAAGATTCACTGTAGGGACTTGGCAGAGGTATGACATCAATGGGTATTCATTTTACACAAGAGCTCAAGACGCCAAGAGTAGCATGTAATGTAGCGGAGTGACACTGTTTGCTATTTCCGAGGATGCCAGGTCAGTAAGGGTGCTGAACTCATATTACGGTGTTATTGACGAAATATGGGAGCTCGATTACGGATTACTTAAGATTCCCCTATTTCGATGCCAATGGGTCGAAATCCCTCGAGGTGTTCAAGTTGACAGTTACGGGTTTACTCTCGTCGATCTTGGTAGAGTCAGACACCAAGACGATCCATTCATACTTGCAAAGCAAGCCACACAGGTATTCTACATCGTTGACCCGGCCAATCCAAACTTGCATGTTGTCCTCCACAACAAGAGACGTATTGTTGGGGTCGAAGATGTTGTCGACGAAGAGGAGTATAACCAATTCGATGAAATACCTCCATTTTTAGAGGACATTCAATCTATCCGTACTGAAGATATCGACGAAACAACGTATCTGCGAGATGACCACGAAGAAGGATTATGGGTTGAGAACCATTGATGATTAATTTCTATTTCAGGGATAAATGCCAAGCAAACAACCCACAAGTTCTGCAGCAAGGTGAGGAACTTATCATTAATACATCAGGCAGTACATTTTTCTTTAGAACTTAATGATAAGCTAGTTCACAGCATTAATACATCTCAATTTTACTCCACAGCATGAGTTCTAACATGTACAGTACCTTTATCCTGTAAATACTTAATTCTTCCCTTCAAATAGCACTTGCAAAAATCTCATCGCAGCCTCTTGCTTCTTCAAATTAAGTTCTGCAAAAATCCCTTTTTTCTGACGGTATTTTGTTATTTATACCGATAGAAAAGGACATCCGCTACTTTCATGTCTCAGGCACTTCTCTCAGGCACTTCAAAACGTTTTCTATCGGTATTGTTCTATTTTACCGTTAGAATAAATTCGTTAGTCTCACGGTATTTGTTGTCTGACGGTTTTTTCCTATTTTTACCGATAGAAGAATACTCTGCCGCTTTGAATTCTCCACCGTGTCGCCATGCGTCGCCTTGGAAACTCTATAAGTACCTCGCCGTGCGTCGCGGTATTTTGTTGTTTTTCTAATTCTCGAACGGTTCGACTCCTCATCTTCTCTTTCACAATGGCAACCTCCATGGGATCGTCAGCCACGCCCTCCCCGGTAAGAACTCTAAATCTCCTCGGTTTACCCCTGTATTGTTAATCCATGTTCAGTTCATTCTTGACCTGTTGATTTGCATAGGGAATGGTAGCAATGGAAGACACTGCCAAAGTGAAGGCCGACCTGAGGGCCCTCCAGGAGGAGCACAAGCTCCTTACAGACAAGCACACTCAGCTACGGCTTGACCTTGACGATCTCTTCCAGTGCATTAAGCGCATGAAGACGGATGGTGACAATGCTAGGGCGAGGACGAGGCGTCTTCGCGAGGAGAAGAAAGCCGCGGATATGACCATCGCTGGCTGCGGTTTGACTATGAAGGATACCATAGCGAAGCTGAGGGAGGTCGCAGGCCTTCTCGACGCGGTAGTAGTTGATCCTAGGGACAACTTGTCGCTAGAGGAGTCCTGCGTCCTGGCTGCAAGTCTAACTGACTCTATTCTACATGCAGCCAGGACTAAGACCACCCCTTGACCTAGCATTTTGGGTTTTATTTTTTTTTGTAACTGATAAAACAACAATGAATGAACAATTTCTTTTTATGTCAATTTTCCAATTTTCCGGCTATCTTCCCTCTTTCTTTATCATCCTGCAGCTTTCAACCACGGTCTGTTTGATGTTAAATTGTGTGTACCTTTTCATTACTCTGATGGTATTTTGTTGTTTTTACCGATAGAAAAAGGGCACCCAATACTATAATCTCAAGCACTTAATTAAAAAATTTTTCTGGGGAAAATTGGTCTCACGGGATTTTATTGTTTATACCGATAGAAAAAGGCACCTTTTCATTACTCTGACGGTATTTTGTTGTTTTTACCGATAGAAAAAGGGCACCAAATACTATAATTTCAAGCACTTAATTAAAAAATTTTTCTAGGGAAAATTGGTCTCAAGGGATTTTATTGTTTATACCGATAGAAAAAGGCATCCACTACTTCAAATATTTTTCCGGGAAATTTACTTTTTCTATCGGTACTATTTTTTTGTACCGATAGAAACGGACATAATTCTATCGGTATCATTTTGTTGTACCGATAGAAAAGTTCCTCCACTACTTTATTACTCGTACACGGCCCTTTAGTTTCCCTCCACTCGAACAGTTCCACCTTAGAGCACTGCGTTTCTTTGAGAGCGAAGAAAACCACAACCTCCGCCGTGACCACTCACTTCCTCTCTCCCACACGACGATCGCCGGCTGGACACTGGTTCGCCATTGCCACCGGTTCTTATTTTCGTCCTTCGCCGGCCACCGCTGCGTTCTACACCGCCT
The DNA here is from genome assembly GCA_019359835.1 of Pharus latifolius. Taxonomy (NCBI): domain Eukaryota; kingdom Viridiplantae; phylum Streptophyta; class Magnoliopsida; order Poales; family Poaceae; genus Pharus; species Pharus latifolius. Next base: position 61,212,511 of record CM033324.1, on the reverse strand, counting down.
CTCCATCACCAGAACTGATTGCCGCCGTAAATACCCTAATTCGTCGTTCTATTTCCAGCATCTTCCTTATTTGATCCTGGTGTTTTGCACGTACTAATTCTTCGAGTTTTGCAATTACACTAGGGTTCCCTATTGTGTTGGATTATGTACATTCCGCAGGCAATGTTGATTTAAATTAGGGTTTACATAATATGTTCCAGTGCTGTAATGAACCTGTTTTGAGATTTTAACTTATCTATACTGCTGTATGTGTGATCAATTGTATCCAACTGCCATGTAATGCACATTATATGTTGGAGGTGTTCTTACACATATTCTATCGGCAGCTCATGTGTTTACCGATAGAAAATATTTCTGCACAAGTAGTAAAACTTAATTTGGATCTGGAAGGACATGAGCCATGCAATGTACTAGTTTGGTTGGGAATTTTTACTCACTTCGTATGAATATATGACAATGTGGATGGGTCTTCGATGTATATGTTTCAAATGCCTATACATGACTTTTCCCAACCTAATAGATGTGAAGTCCTGATGACTCGCATACAGGCTAGGCTAAAGATTATGCACAGTGGCACTTAGATGCTTGTGTGCATATTTACGTGTGAAATAATAATGCTGGCCCATGAATATTAGTATAGCAAATCATCGAGAATGTTATGTGATGACAGTGAATGGTGGCTTGTCAACAAAATTCCATATGTAGAGAACATTGTTATGTTCTATCGGTATCTCATGGGTTTGCCGATAGAAAAATTGTCTTCTGTAGAGGTAATTGTTATGATCTATCGGCAGCTCATGTGTTTACCGATAGAAAATATTTCTGAACAGTTCAGGAAGTAATTTATGCATGTCTTTCTTTTTGTATTATTTTCCCTTTTGCCGCCCTAGTTAGTCTCCAGTCCTGGGCTGAGTTATGGAACTCCAAGGCGAATTAATTGCCATATATATAGTTTGTTGAAGGTTTTGTAGGGGAAGACATGTCGTCGTCTTCATCGGATGGTACTAGTGGTTCGACTAGGGCCAACCCCATCGTAACTACTGAAGATGCAGCTGTTACATCCCAGCGCAAGAGGGTGGGGCGAGGCGCGACGACGTTGGGGCATTTGGCCAAACGCACGGATTTTTCTTGTGAGTTCAACCAATTTGGGAGGCCGATTGGAAAGAATGCTGGGAGGTACGCGGCCTACGTTGGGCTGTTGGCGAAAGAAAGGGTGAAGATCACCGTCCAGAGCTGGAAGGACGTGACGGCGGACGAGAGGGATAGGTTGTGGGCGGAAGTGAAGGTTAAATGAACTGAAATCGCTGAACTCTTTCGTAATCATGTTCTCTTGGCTTATACTAAAGTTTAACTAACTCGTGATTAATTGTATGCATTTTTCGGAAACAGGCTAAGTGGAACATCCCCGACGATACACCTAGGACTGCCTGCTTGAAGGACATGAACGGAACATGGAAAACCTTTAAGAGCTAGCTCGTCAGTAACTTCCTCGCTGCGGGAAAATCTCCTTGCGAGAAGTACCCTTTCATATCGGAGGAGGTATGGGAGGAATTCACCAAGCAGAAGGGGACTGAGGAGTTCAAGGCCCTTAGCGAGAAGAATAGGGCGATCCAGAAGAGGAACGACCACCCGCATCGGCTCGGATCCCGGGGCTATGCGGGGAAGGAGGAGCAGTGGAAGAAGGAAGACGAGCAAAATCCTGTCATCGACACCCCTGAGTTGCCGCTCTCCGAGATCCGGGATGAGAGTTGCAAGCGATGGTGGAGGGGGAGGGGGTCCGTGTCGTCCACGGGGTCTGTGCAGTTCGCAACCCCTGGGGACGCCGACGTTGTGAGGCGAATGGTAAGTTGGCTAACCTCGTAAACTGTGTGCGCACAAGTGTATATAAGGCAATTTGTCTCACAAGGTACCTTTAAATGTAACAGATCTCTTTTGAGAAGGAGGCAGCGGAGGGATTGTTTATCCTGCAGAGGGAGAACGACATCCTCACCCGGGCTCTAGGAAATAAGCAGCATCCCGGGCGGACACGGGCCGTGGGAGCCATTGTGCCGTGGGAGGCTGGTTTCGTAGATCCGGCTCCACCGAGGAAGAAGGCCCGCTCCTGGAAGGAAAAGGAAGCTGACCTCTCCGATAAGATACGGGCTGAGGTACGGGAGGAGATACGGGCGGAGATGCGGGCAGAGATACGGGCTGAGGTACAGTCTGACATGCAGATCGAGGTCGCACAAATGAGGGAAGAGTTTGCACGGTTGAGAGAAGCATTGCTGGCCAAGAGTGCGATGCGGATCCCCAGGACGACGGTACCCCGTGGGGTCGGATAAGCAGTTGTGCTTTGAAGGTACTCGTGGATCTAGTGGATCTACTTGAGGTACTGCAAGCCTTCATCTGTGCACTTAAGTTGATGCCACTCCCATTCTGTTAGAGTTGTTTCGCTAACCTATTTTAATTGTTACAAATTTGCAGGGGCCGGAGGGCTGCATCCTACAGAATCACGTAGGCGCCGGGCAGGAAGTGGTTGGACACGGCTTCGTATATCCGTCTGGGCCGGATGTCCGGGTCCACTGTGTACCTCTGCGGTTGGGTTTCGCAAAGGTACAGGTGGACATGGGCATGCCGGGCTACAACGATTCTCCGTTGCCAGTCCCAACAGAGGAACTGCAGACACTTGCTGAGGCAGTGGGCTCCTACGTACAGTGGCCCAAGAAGTGTCTTGTAATACAACCGGTAAATCCTACACATTTTAGATTACATCCTACTCAGTACACTCAACTTGCATAATCTAACATACGTGCTCATTAATTGAAGTGGCCTGCCGCTGGGCTACCAGGGGACTGCGCCCCCAGCTCGGGGCATGAGGCCCGATCTCGTGTGACCCTGGACACATCAAAGACGGCCTCGACCCCACCCAGCGCATCCACGCCTTCACCACGGAAGAAAGCTGCCATCACCTCGCCCTTGCCTTCGAAGGTACGCGCTCAGTCCCCGGCAAAAGGCAAGGGCAAATTCAAGGGAAAAGGGCGACAGAGACAGCCGGAGAGGTTCACGAACGGGTTCCCACTCATGTCGAAGGCAGCTTTGTGCAAATTGGATCGATCAACCAGAGACCTCCACGCGTGGTACCTACACCGGGCTCGGCGCAATCTGAACTTCTTAGTTCCCTACAGGCCTGGGCAGTTCCACCGTGAGCCCGGGAGTATATCCGTGGCACACGAGGATCTGTTCGACCTCTACAACTGGCGGGAGCTCGATATGTCCATCATACGGACTGGAGTCCTGTGAGTTTGCTGATGCTATGTATTGCTGTTTTCTAACTCTGTTTGCTAACTCTGCATTGTTGTAGTTCATTTGAAATGTAGTAACTTTCTGTGCAATACTAATGTCGTCCTTTGCATGCAGGTGCATATACAGGCTAGCATCGGAGGCTGCGTGTGACAAGGTGGGTTTCCTCGACCCAGAGAAGATAAGCCTCACGATGCTAGAGCACGACGCCGCGCACGCTGAGCTGTACATATCCAAGGCACTGATGGCGCAGCAGGACAGGGAGTTCATTCTGGTGCCGTACCACCAAAGGTTAGTGCATTTCGTACTAATTTAACTCGATCTTGTATGTTACACCTGAGATATACTTTGAGCTAGCGGTCCTCTTTTACGTACAATGCAGGGGCCACTGGATCCTCATCGTGATCTGTCCGCCGAGGAATGAGGTGTACTACCTCGATTCGATGCGTGACAGATTATCGATCGAATATGTGGTCAAGGGGAATATGGAGGCGTAAGTAACTTATATGTTTGATTTAAATTTTCACCTCACTAGCTAATGATAATACATTAACCGGCAATACTAACTGAAATGCAGGGTTTTTGATAAATATGTGTCCGCTGGAGGGAGGCATGCCGCACCGCAGGGCTCCCTACTAGCTTGGAAAGAATATGAGGTACTCACGAGACTTTTTGTTTATGCTTAATTAGTTTATGGAAACAATAGCTAACATGTCTTCGTATATGTAATTATCTCAGTGCCATCAGCAGCCGCAATCGTGGGAATGCGGGTTTTATGTGTTGCGCTACATGTACGACCTAGTGCAGACAAACTTTGCCCAATTCCCCCAGGTAAGCATCGATAGCTAACTCAAATTTGAAAATTGAGTGTCACGTTCTAAATTAGGAAGTTAGTTACTAAGTATTCACACATGCCTGCAGATCGCCATGTCAAAAGACTCATACGAAAATGCAAAGATTAGAGATCTTCGACAAATCTGGGCTCAATATGTCATGGAGGAAGTTGCGCCCAACCATCCGCCATGATAATTTTCTCTTTTTCGTGTACTCTGTGCATAGACTGTTTATATACATGTGAATAAATATATATGTCAATAAATGTCCACATTGGATTGCAATTTGTATTTGTCCATAGATATGTGAATAAATGTGAATAACTATCTAATGTGTCAATCTGTTCTGTGAATTTACCCTTCTTTGCATCTGTACTGTATTATATATCCAATCTATAATGTATTGCATCTGTACTGTATATGTGAATGTACTGTATTGTGAATGTAAATAACGTACTGTATATGTGAATGTTCTATCGGTAAATTCATTCACAGCCGACAGACCACTACAAATTTTCTATCGGTAAACTCATCCACAACCGAGAGACTACTACCCATTTTTCTATCGGTAAACTTGAAATTAACCGTCAGAATAGTGTGACTTTTCCTACCGGTGAACTCATCCACAACCGAGAGACTACTGTGGTTTTTTCTATCGGTAAACTAGAAATTAACCGTCAGAATAGTGTGACTTTTCCTGCCGGTGAACTCATCCACAACCGAGAGACTACTGTAGTTTTTTCTATCGGTAAACTTATAATTAACCGTTAGAAGAGTGTGATTTTTCCTGCCGGTGAACTCATACACAACCGAGAGAGTACTAAGATTTTTTCTATCGATAATCTCATTTCCAACCGAGAGTGTGCTACACTTTTTTCTGTCGGTAAACTTGTAATTAACCGTTAGAATATGGGTATTTTTCCCAACGCTAAACGTCAGACGACGACGGGTTTTCTATCGGTACAATCATAAGGTGCCGATAGAATAGTAATATTTTCCTGTCGGTAATCATGTAATTAACCGTTAGAATAGTGGCACTTTTCCCACCGTTAATCGTCAGACTACGATGAATTTGCTATCGGTACACTCCTAATATGCCGATAGAATTGTTAATTTCTTCTGTCGGTTATTTACCGATAGAAAATGTTCTGTCTTGTTCTATCGTGTCTATATCTATCGGTACGAAAACCGATAGTAGAAGGATTTTTTTTACCGATAGAAGAAAGCTTTTCTGTACTAGTGGGTCGACCTCATCCGAACCCCAGTCGAGACCGAAGCTCCTGCGGCGAGCCTTTGCCTCTTGCAGAAACTTGATGCGTTCCTTGGCTTCCTCTGACATCTCGATATCAATCCACTGAACAAAGTTGCACCTGCGCTCGTAAATCTGAGGAACACATGTGATAATTCAATAGGTCAAAAAGTGTACAATACAACGATAAGAATAGTATAGCACTCACATCAATTCGCCAAGGGTACTTGGACATTGCACAATCGTAGAACCTCCTTCGGAGAGACCGTTCAGCGGCGGACATGTGCACCATGCACATCTTGTTGCAGTGGCAACGTGGTGGAAGCTCATATAGCTCCATATCCTCATCCTTGGTCACTCCGGAGGACAAACCAGAAGCAGCCATAAGAACAGACAAGGAATAATTACTTGTGAGTGTTATGACGAAGTAGATAGGTTAAGTGCGAAAATGAGGGGGATACACTTCATATTTGTAGGCCAGAGCTAGGAACTTATGGAACGGTGGGGAGGTGTTTTATTTTGGGCACGAGGTTCTATGACTAAAAGGTGACAAGATAGAAAAGTTGAGGTGACAACCTAGGCTGCTTTCTGTCTTGAGGAGTTGTAAAGTCGAGAAAATGGACAATACAACTCATTTCTGCAGGTTTTTTTGACGCAACGCTTAAAAGATGGAAAAGTTGACGTGAAAACTCAAGTAGGCTGTTGTCACAGAAAACTGCAAGTTCAACTGTTTTACAATTTGTACTGGATTTTTGGAATATTCCGACATTCATATCTTTTAAATTGTAATTTAGATTGATGATTCATTTTGGCCATTCAAACTATGAAGTCAAAATAATAAGATCGCCCAAAACGGATCATTAATCGGTGTTACATATCTCAAAATGACTCACCACAATTTAATCCAGAAAATAATGCATTTACTAAAATAAACAATATAACACGTTGAAAAAATAAAGGTGTTAGCACATGTTTGCTATGGGTTCGGACGACCCCTCTTATGCCCATACCTATCTCTCTGAAAAGGCGACGGTGAATATGGATCAGGTGGCACATGCGATCGCCGCCCAGCCGCGGTAGAAGGACCATGCCGCTCAGTATCTGCATGACCCTGAGATGGTTGTGTCGGTGGAGGGGGATCTTCGATCTCGCTCGACGCTAACTCATTCGGTGGGTAGTACTGATGCGCATGAGGATCCTGTATCCCTAGCATACTCGAGACCCAATCCTCGTTGTCTCGTTGATGTGCTGCCCACTCGGCCTCATCCTCCTGCGGAGCGTACATGTGGGGTTAGCCATGTTGATAAATCTAGTTGACGGGCTCCCCCCAGCTCGGCTGAGTAGACCCCCAAGGTAGTGTGTGTCCCTAGGCCATCTGCTCAATATGAGTATGGTCCCAATTCTCACCAGCCGCAAGCTGCTCCGCCAACAGCCTACTCGCATCCTCTTGGGCTTGACGGATGTCGTCCTCATCGTCAGAGTCATCTGAAGTGGGAGTGCGATGTCTTAATGAGCCCCCAATCTGCAGGCCGGTGCGTCAAGCAGTGTGCATCGATGATGAACGACGAAGCCGAGATGGGCTAGCGGACGTACTCAGTACGTCACCTCCCCAAGCCGATGATGTGCCGCGCTGACTGGGGCGTGCCGATGAAGTACTCTGTCGAGCACCACTCAGACTAGGCCTAGCTGACATCAGGCTAGGTGGCCAGGCCCCTCTCTAGTGCGGAATAGATGCATTTGTTCTTCAGCCACAAGTTAGGTTGGAGACAAGTCTCCATGCTCCGATGTTGATGGAACATAGGGCGCCACACAGCTCCATATGAAACTGTCGTCCTCCCCGAGCAAGGCCGGACAGTAGGGAACACATCTGCCTCTCGATGACCACCGCTATGTCAACCTGCACGTGCGAAATTACTGTGGAAACTCTGGAAAAATTAATAAGATAAGAGACCAACGTAAGGATCCAGCCAACGCGAACATACCGAGCAATGGATCTGTCCTGGGAACTCAACATCAAGGCCTGATCAAAGACTGTCTTGATGTGATAGCTGTGTCGGCGAAGGTGGGGCCGCACGAGCAAGTTGTGTATGGGTGCGCGGCACGTACCACTCAAGAGAAGTCTGGTACGTAGCAGGGTCGTACGGGCGCTCCTCCACAACAACATCAGTCACTGTGGGGTCCTCCCACTTGTCAACCCATTTGGCATTCTAGCTTTGCCTATTGTCGGAGTGTTTCCCTTTACATGTTTTTCTTGAAAAAGTAATGTGATGCACATAAATGCGAAGAAATAAAGAAATGTTCTGTACGTAATTGCGATATAGAAAATGTTGTAGACATACATGTGAATCTCTCGTGGGAGATGGCGTTGTCGATTTATTTCTGGGGGCGGTATCTACTGGTGTAGCCTGAACTGGCGCATCACCCTCTCTGGAAAATATGGCTCCACTACATGTGAGAAAACCATGTGTCGGCGCGTAAGCCAGCAATTCTGGCCCACGATGCACTGTGAAGAAATGTTGTGCGGTGCAATTTGAGATATGTGCTCAGGTGTCCACGGTCACCATATAACGTGTGTGTCTAGCATGAGATCAAACTCTCCCTGGTACGCCATGTAGCAGCGGTGAATTTCGGATGATGACCACCTAGGTTGACCTCCCAACCAACGGGCTCCCATGGTGGGTCAATCAATCCAACCCTCGTAGTCCGCTGGCGCACCATATGGATGGATGGGCCACTCCAAACATGGCTGACCAATGGGGAAGTGCTTCCATGACCACAGCTGCAGCAATACAGGGCATGCAGACAACAACGACCTGGTTGAGGTCCTACAACATGCCTTGCATAGCCCCCTGTATGTCACACATAACACTGCCATCGCCCAGTTGTAATGTGGCATGGCAGCTGGGTCCGCATCAATGATACTCTCCACTAGGGGAATGAATCACGTGTACACAGTGTCACTGTGCGTTGAAGGGAACATAATATACTTTAGCGTAACCAGCAAGTAGGCAAAAAGATGCCGCCGAGCTACATCACCCAGGACATCATCGGGGCACTCACGGTAGTGTGTCAAAAATCTATGGGGGACACCACTTTTGGATGCCGGGATCTCATCACTGTGGTTACCGGTGTAGAATCAGAGGTGCATCTATGCGCGCCAATCTGCGCGTGCGGACCGGGGGACGATGGGATGTCCACTGGCAGGTAAACCAAGCAGCATGGTCACATCCTCCAGTGTGATCATCATCTCCCCCCAGCGGAAGTGGAAAGTGTGGGTCTCTGGACGCCATCGATCTACCAATGCAGTGATCAATGACTTGTCTAGTGTGATATGTTGACCTATCTGTAGCATACGAGTGAACAGCAATAAACTTGCATCTCGAAGGATGGGGATGTAGCCCTCATGGAGAGGCCAATAGTCCACGGGAGCACGCACTACAAGCGGCTCCAGGTCCCGGCCCTCGGACAACATGCGGCTGCGATGTCCACGATCATATGTGCTAGTGAGCACCTCTGGAAGATCTCTGTCCCCGTTGGCCATGTCTGTGAGAACTGTGATCCATTAGTGGAAAAAATGAAGCATTGACATCTCAACTCAACACGAAAATAAAATACAACATGAAGATAGCCGACAACATGAAAATAAAATAACATACAACAGGAACCATAAAACCATTAAGATGTCCACACGACAAAATAAAATAACATACGAATTACAATCAGTCAGTGGAAATTCGAGTCTAACTCGGCCGATGATGCTTGAGTTTATTACAAAATTTCATCGAACACATACAACATAGCTAGGTCGATGGTCCAGGTGCATTCAAACAATCCTTCCCGCTATGTCTGGGTTGTCTGCAGATCGAGCATTTCCTAGCTCGTGAGCTACCCCTCTGTGACTCATCTATGTCATTATGTATTCAGCGTTTCTTCCGTCACCCAGGACTCGTTCGCCTAAGATTTACATCTGGGATCTAGGTCATCTCACCTGCAGGGATAACTCTGTAGTGACCGAGCGTCATGAAAACTCTTCACATGCCACTCCATGTCTTAGAAAGGTTTTCAAGACTGAAGTACTCTGAAAGGTAAGGTGCAAGGCTCACACCAAGTGCCGCACATGAAGCAAGGACATGTAAGCAGGGCTTGTGTAGTAGTTTTGGTTTGTTGCATGTGCATTCAGTGACATCCCTAAGAATGACCTCGTGCACCTGTCCAGGCTTAAGTTGGCCGCTCACGTTCTTCTACCGGAGGCGGACTTGAATTATTCAATGAAGCCTATTTATTACTGTCACTTCATGGGGCCTTGTCTACGCGAGTAGTCAAGTAGGACTGTAAAACATCAAGCAAGGTTCTCATGGGATCATCGACTAGCATTTTGGCCACAATGTTTCTATTGTTAAAGTACTCGGCTATGCAGTACCATGTCATCTCCACTACAGCAATCACTAGCAAACACTTACTCCCTTCAACACATAATTGCACTCCTCTGAAAGGTTGGTCGTCATTATCCCGTATCTTGCGCCATCTTCATCGTGCAATAAGGATCATTTGTCGATGTCCTTGTCTTGAATCCATTGAGAGAATTTGGTGAAGTTCACATCTTCGGCCGCATTGGTGGCCCTCCTCGTGGAGTACTTCACTATCAATGCCTCCAGTTTGTCAAACACGGCTTCAAACTTGCTCGGTTGGTTTTGTAAGTATAGCCTCTTGAATAGATCCATGATTTGTTTGTTGCGGAAGTGTGTGAAAAGGTTTGCCACAATGTGCCGCATGCACCAATGGCTATGCACATCCTCCCACTTGTACGGAGCATCTGGGGCCCCGCGCATTATCTCAATGGCATGGAGCAAACCCCGGTGTCGGTATGATATGATGCAGACCTTCTTTCGATCATCGACAACTGCTTGCTTCACATTGACTAGAAACCACAACCAGCCTTTTGAGTTCTCTGACTCAATGATCACGTACGCAAATGGAAGCAATTGGTCATTACCATCTGCAGCAACAGCAATGAGAAGTGTGTGCCCTTGTACTTTCCGGTCAGGAATGTACCATCCATGCATATGGCTGGAAGACAATAAGAAAATGCCTTGATGCACTGGCGGTATGACCAGAACAATCGACAGAGCACTTGAGTGTTCTCTATGGGGCTACAGTCTTGACGTACAGCTGGATGATCGAAGACATCCACAAACGTGCCTGGGTTGGTTTGAGTGATGTTGTGCAGCAACCGCATTACATTGTTACAGGAATGGTCGAATGTGCCGAACTTGCTCTCAATGGCCTTCTGTTTTACTCTCCACGCCTTTGCATACCGTATAGTGTATCCATACCTATCGGCAACTTGCTTCATAATTTTTTTTGGCATTATGGAGATGTTCTCTCGCACTGCCGGTTGGATGATGTTATCGATGTATGAGGACGTTAGCTTCCTGTGTTTGTCCACTGTCTCCATAAGAAGGCATGTGTGCGCGGTAACTCTTGTCACCACAAAACCGATGTCATCCTTCGGCCGCATTGCACGAACCTTCCATGGGCAGCCCGGTGTTACGCAGGCTATGACATATAGGTTGGGGTTTGACTTCACAACCCTGTATTGCTGGTTAATTGCAAGAGACTAGCTCGCCACGTCATTCTTCAGATCTTCTTTGTTCTGAAACTCTTGCTCTACTTCTATGCCACCTCGCTCGAAAGACCACCTGGAACCTATAGGATCAAGGATGCCGACTAGAGGGGGAGTGAATAGGAGGCTTTAAAAACTTCAAATAAAAACAAATGATGCAAAAAGAAGAACCAAAAGCAATTTAATATATTGATATGAATAGACAGAGAGAACGAACACAACGATTTTTACCGAGGTCTCGGAGACTCACCCAGTCTCCCCTAATCCTTGTTGAAGCACTCAAGTAAATTGAGTCTTGCTCCAATATCCACGAAGGATATTATCCACTAGTGGTTGCTCCTTGTCCACTCCGGAAAGGCGAGCACCGATGCCTTTTACAAATGCGCGAGTCTCTCCGACAATCTTCGAACTGGAGAGATCAACGGCCACGCCCCCAAACCGTCTAGGTGAGGGCGCTCACCAAGAGTAATAGGCAGTAAGGTCTTCTCTAGACCTCCAAACAATTACCGAGAAACTCTAAGTATGCAAAATGAAACGAACGAAAGCACTCAGTGGATCTGAAAACTCTCGACTTGATCAACAGATCAAGATTTTCAACTAGAAAACAAAAGCTCAAGTGTATAAGAGAGAAGAGGACTGCTTGTTGTGAAAAATACAAGCTCAAAGCCTCTATTTATATCCTCAAGTCTCAAAAGAGACGTTGGAGCTCGGGCTGAAAATCAGTAGCTCAAACTGACAGTTAGTTTACCATACTGACAGTCAGTTACATACACAACGGCCGACAAAATTTACGGATAAAAAAGACCTAGCCGTTTGTGGTCGTATATGGAAACTGAAACCCCAAACTGGCAGTCAGTTAGTCAAACTGACAGTCAGTTCGACCAAAACATCGACCAGATCAAATAGAAACTCAGATAAAACCAGCTGAGGTCGAAATGCAAACTGACAGTCAGCATGGGCATACTGACAGTCAGTTTAGTACAAAAAAATTTTAGCTCAAAAAACACACTCTCTGGACAACTGTCAGTTTAACTGAACTGACATTCAAACTGACAGTCAGTTTAGCAAACTGACAGTTAGTCTGAACAAAAATAGTCATAACTTTAAAACCATAAGTCCAAATTAAGAGTTTAATAGCTCGTTTGAAATATAATTTTAAGGGCTATATGTTTGTCAACAGAAGAAAAAGCCAGATCTGCCTAGATCTTTCTAAAAAATTGAAAAAAATCTTCTGCTATAAAAACTCAACTGAAAATCTAAATCTTTCAAAACCAAAATCAAATCAAATCCAACCAAAATGATGCAATGCATTGACCTAGTAATTTCTCGGTTTATGTTGGACATTTAGAGAGGACTTGCAACCCCTCTTTATAGTATGGTTAAAACTAAAAACAAATTTTCCTAAACCGATCAATCTCCTTACACCGAGATCAGTAAAAATAAAATCTCAGATTACCTTAGGTCCTTTGCATCTTCATGTTTGCGTCTCGTCTTTACTTTTTTGCACCTTTTGCTTCTATTTAATGTCGGGTTCATCTTGATCATCTTGTGTGTTTTCCCGAACAAGCTCTGTATTAAAAAATCTCAGAAGCACAGTTAGTCTGAACACTTTGTTTTCATTAATCATCAAAATTAGGGTTAGGCATAAAGGCCTAGATGCAACAATCTCCCCCTTTTTGATGATTGATGGCAAGTGTTCGATAAAAGATAATAAATAAAATAACTCCCCCTGAGTATATGCATCACATATCACAGATATAAGTTCAGAGCATACATCAAAATATATCAGAGAATAAACCAATCATAAAACAATACATAGATAGATATCAGAGCATCACAGACCATCATATAGAATCAAGTATCAGAGCTTCACAATCCCAAAACATCATATCCATATCCAAAATCACAGAGATATAATAAACCAATATCCAGACATAAATAACCATCCAACATATAATAAAACATAACAATGTCTCCATGACATAAGTATATCCAAAACCATCCATAACAGCAATATATATATATATATATATATATATATATATATATATATATATATATATATATCAAATACTTCTCCCCCTTTGGCATCAAGCACAAAAAGGGAGCTAAATACAAGACAGAGCCTAAGGCTCATCATTAGAAGAAAACCCTAAGACGGCTGTATCTCCGGAGCCTGCAGGAGATCCAGTCGCATCGACGACAGGTGACAACGGAGGAGTAGCAGCCAGAGCTGGAGCAGCTGATGCTACTGGAGTAGCTGGAGCCGGAGCTGGTGCCGCAGGAGCTGGAGCAGCTGGACCTGAAGCTGAGCTCAGAGACGGCAACACTGGGCTGGCCCTCTTGCGAGGGACTGGGGAAGCTGAAGAAGGTAGGCGTCGTAGAATCTCCTCCTGCTGAGCAACCAGTCAAAGTAGCATCTGATAGTGCTCCTGCTGAGTGCGCAGGATCTGCTGCTGGGTCTGGATGATCTGCTGGCGCTGAGACGGAGAAGCCAAGGAAGATCCGATGCCTGGCTCTGTAGCTGGTGCTGGATCAGACTCCTGAACTGGAGTCTCGTCCTCTGACTCCCCCGCATCATCATCATCAAATGCGGGAGAGTCAGGGTCAGCAGCTGTTGCAGGGCGGGCACTGAGACGGCAATCCACCTGGCCCGGAGGGTAAAAGAGAAGGGGATGATGGGGCCGTGGGAGCTCAGTGTCCACAGCCCTAATATGCAGAAGCACCGCCATGATATACAGAGCGTATATCAGTTGGCGGCGAGGAGAAAGAATGACGTGCTGAATCTCACTGATGATGAGATCAGCAACGTCAAAGGGCTCCTCCTGAAAGATAGAAATAAGGACATGGAGGGCCAGATAGGTAACTCTAGCTCTATCACTGGACATAGGAACTAGAGTGAGATGAAGGATCCACAGAGCCAAGTCAACATCGCGGCGCAGGCCTGCAATGTGACGGAGCTGGAAGGGGCCAGAATAAAGCATGGCCACCTCCCGATGCTCGAGATCTGGAAGGGTGTGGAGCTGACGTCCAGAAACAGGACGAACTAGTCCAAGCGCAGACTCAATCTTCTCCTTCGTGATGGTGTGAACCTGGAGGCCCGTCATGAAGGTGATGAAGTCGCGTTGGGGAGAGATGAAGACGATGGAGTAGAACTGACGAATGGGCTCATCAGCCCAGTGGAGGGAGGAATCAGCGACTAAATCGCGAATCCCAAATGAGGCAAAGGAGTCTGCCAGGGAGACGATGCCTGTGCGAGAGGCAATCGTCTGCCAGGACAGAGAGTGGTGGGCGAATATGGGGACGCGATTGTAAACGCTGGTGAACAGATCCAGCTGCAGGTTTGTATAAAAAGTAAGGACGTCGCACGCGTCGCTACCAGTGGGATGCGGCGAGAGATACGGGTTGGAGGAGCGAAGGGAGCGAAGGCGACTAGCGTGCCATCGGGAGTAATCATGGGGACACGCTCGGGTGGCGGCGAAGGTGTCTTGGACGTCTGACCCGTTGAACGACTACTGTTTGCAGCGTTCTTCCGATGGGCCACGCGTCGAGACGACGAGGGCTGATCAGACATAACGAAACAGAGAAAGAAAAACAGAGTAGGAAAAGAAATGACCTGAACAGAGCCGAACAGAGGAAGGTGAATAGAGGAAGTGACGACGAACGAGGAAGTGATGACGACAAGGATTAGTGCCAAAGAACAAGAATACGGTGAGGAGGAGGCACGGGTGCGGCTACAACGGCGGCAATACACAGCGGTTTCGTTGTCGCAGCGACCGGAAACAGCATGGTGGTAAGGAGAGATGGTGGCGCGACGAGGTGGCGGCGTCGGCGGTGAGGAAAACACCGGCGAGGAGCAGTGGCACAGGCATGGCCAGGAGGCGGCGAAAAATAGCTGCGGCGAGAGGAGGCGAAGAGACAAAACAGAGATGAGGGTTTTAGGGTTCGGGGGACTCCTACTGACAGTCAGTATGATATACTAACAGTCAATTCCAAACCCAGAGACCTGGAACTGACAATCAGTGTACAACACTGACAATCAGTTCTCAGAACTGAGTTTTGAAACTGACAGTCAGTTTATGAAACTGACAGTCAGTTTGAGTCTCAAAAACGACTAGGAGCTACGACCAAAGACAATTGCACATAACTGACAGTCAGTTTGTGAAACTGATTGTCAGCATGGTCAACGACTTCGACCAGAGGCTAAGAACAGGCTCCTAAGCACTGAACTGACTGTCAGTTAGATGAACTGACTGTCAGTTTGGTCAATTTCGACCAGAGGCAGATTAGACCAGAGAGGGAATAAAATTATATTTAATATAATTTTAATACATTTAACACATCAACTAGCATTAGATATATCAATAATGTTCAATTCACCTCTTAGAAAGCAAAATCTTGATTCATCTAAGGGTTTGGTGAAAATATCTGCTAGTTGCAAGTCTGTTCTAACATAGCTTACATCAATATCTCCTTTTGCCACATGATCTCGAATAAAATAGTGCCGTATTTCAATATGCTTAGTTCTAGAATGCTGAACAGGATTATTTGTACTTTTATGGCACTTTCATTATCACACAGGAGTGGTACTTTATCAAATTTAATTCCATAATCCAAAAATGTCTGCTTCATCCATAGTAATTGAGCACAATAACTTCCCGCAGACACATATTCAGCTTCAGCTGTGGAGAGAGCTACATAATTCTGTTTCCTAGATGACCATGATACTAATGATCTCCTCAACAGCTGACAGCTACCAGATGTACTTTTTCTATCGATCTTGCACCCAGCATAATCAGAATCCGAATATCCAATTAATTCAAAATTTGTATCTTTCAGATACCAAAGTCCTAGGTTGGGATAGCATTTCAAATACCTAAGAATTCTTTTAAAAGCAATTAAATGACATTCCTTAGGATCTGATTGAAATCTAGCACATAAGCACACACTAAACATGATATCAGGCCTAGATGCAGTGAGATACAACAAGCCACCAATCATAGACCTATAGAGTTTAGAATCAACCGATTTGCCACTTTTGTCCATATCCAGATGTCCATTTGTCACCATGGGGGTTTTGATTGCCTTAGCGTCTTCCATTCTAAAGCGTTTGAGCAGGTCCTTCACGTACTTTGTTTGACTCACGAACGTACCATTCTTGAGTTGCTTGATTTGAAGTCCAAGGAAGAAATTTAGCTCACCGATTATTGACATCTCGAATTCCCTAGACATCATCTCTCCAAACTCATGACATAAATGTTCATTAGTAGATCCAAAGATAATATCATCAACATATATCTAACAAATGAACAAATCTTTTTCAATTTTCTTTGTAAACAGTGTTGTATCAACCTTCCCAATTTTAAAACCTTTTGATAAAAGAAAATCTTGAAGTCTCTCATACCAAGCTCGAGGAGCTTGCTTGAGACCATAGAGAGCTTTAGATAATTTAAACACATGGTTTGGAAATTTTCGATCTTCAAAACCGGGAGGTTGTTCAACAAAAATAAGTTCAGAAATTTCACCATTTAAAAATGCACTTTTAACATACATTTGAAATAATTTAATATTGAAACATGATGCATAAGCAAGAAGAATACAAATAGTTTCAAGTCTTGCTACAGGTGCAAAAGTTTCGCCAAAGTCTAAACCTTCGACTTGAGTGAAACCTTGAGCAACAAGATGAGCTTTGTTTCTAATTACTAGTCCATTTTCATCTTGTTTATTTCTGAAAACCCATTTAGTTCCAATTACATTATGATCCTTGGGTCTTTCTACTAAAGTCCAAAATTTATTTCTAGAAAAATTATTAAGTTCCTCATGCATAGCATTTACTAAGTCAGGATCATTTAAAGCTTCATTAACATGTTTAGGTTCTAAAGAAGATACAAAAGAATGATGTTCACAAAATGCAGCAATACGAGAGCGAGTTTGAACACCCTTACTGACGTCACCCAATATTTGATCTAGAGGGTGATCCTTGGTGATGGTTTCACTACTACAGAAGTGCATTCCACTAACCCATATCTTCTAACGGTTATAAGCAATCTGGGAAAAATCCGATAGAATAGGACGACAGCGGCGGGAAAGAGGCATTTTACTATCGGTTACACACTAGTCCAATGTTAGTGAAATGCAAATATTTTTTACTATCGGTCATTACTGTACAAACCGATATAATATATTAAATAGTACTATCGGTTTTCCATTTTTAAATGATAGTAAAATTACGCACTTTATACTATCGGTTATAACTGTACCAACTGATATAATATATTCAAATAGTACTATCGGTTTTTAATTCGTAACTGATAGTAAAATTACGCACTTTATACTATTGGTTCATACTGTACCAACTGATATAATATATTAAATAGTACTATCGGTTTTTCTCGCGTAACTGATAGTGAAATTACTGACTTTTTACTATCGGTTCTTACTGTACTAACCGATATAATATAGTACAGTTTACTATCGGTTATATAAAACAAACCGATAGTAAAATGACTTCATATAAACTAATGGTTATGACAGTGGGGACCTTATTTTTACTATCGGTTTGTGTTTTTGAACCGATAGTAAAATTGTACAACTTAATTAGGTCGACCCCTGCTCTGCGCTCTGCATGTTGGAATCATTTCAGCCGCGCACGACTCCAAGCTAGAGTGATCTGGAGAAGCTAGCTGAGAGGTTGATCATAATTCCATCCCCCTAGCTCGGTATTGTCATCTTCTCATCACCTCTCTCTCTCTCTCGATCACTCTTTTACACTCTCCCTCTCTCTCTCTACTTGCAATTCATTAAACTAGATACATGTAGCTCCAAACTAGCTAGAAGTCTAGGTTGGCTAGCTAGCTATAGCTTGCTGAATTTAAGCAACTAGCTAGCTGGCTCTTCCAATTAATGCATGCATCAAGTTAATTAAAGTTTCATATATACAAATCCATTTATGTAATTAATCAGCTCATGTACATACATATGGCCTAGCTAATTATGTTTCATGCATATATGCATGCCCTGAGTCATTAATTATTTATTTGAATTTGTCAATTTTGTGAAATAATTGTAGATGGACCGAGAATATTGGATGTATGGAATAAAATGTACTACTGTTGAGTATTTGGAGGGTGTGAATTGGTTTATTAAATTTGCTGACCAAGAAAAGGCGAAGAAAGGAGAGAAAGATATGCATTGTCCTTGTATAGATTGTATGAACTTAAAAAGGTTCGGCAACTCTGATCAGATTAGGAGTCATTTGATTCCTCGTGGTTTTAACGCACGCTATACTCGTTGGATATGGCATGGTGAAGATCTTGAGGAAACGAGCACCGCTACCACTCAGCAGCACCCGGAAGTGGATTGCAGTAATGATGATCATGATCAGAACATTGGTAATGTTCATTCGGAAGTCCATGTAGATGACGACAATTTAGATGAAATGTTACGTGATGTAGAAGAAGACTACAGTGAAAACGATTTAGCTAAATTTGAGAAATTAATTGTTGATTCTGAGAAGCCTTTGTTCCCCGGATGTGCAAAATTTACAAAGTTGTCTTCTGTGTTGAGATTATATAACTTGAAGGCAAGCAAAGGTTGGAGCGATAAGAGTTTCACGGCGCTATTGGATCTGTTAGCGGACATGCTTCCAGAGGGAAATGAGTTGCCAAGATCGGTTTACCAAACCAAAAAACTATTGTGTCCATTGGGAATGGAAATCGAAAGAATACATGCATGCCCAAATGATTGTGTTCTGTACCGTAACGAGTACGAGGATTTGCATGTTTGTCCAATATGCGGTGCATCGCGGTATAAGCATGGGGACAGAATTTATCACAATGGATGTGATGAGGTAAAGAAAGGGCCTCCGGCCAAAACTGTGTGGTATTTGCTTGTGATTCCCAGATTGAAACGGCTGTTTGCAAATCCGAAAGATGAGAAGTACTTGCGTTGGCATGTTGAAGGTCAAAAACAAGACGGAAAACTAAGACATCCAGCTGATTCCATTCAATGGAGAAACATTAATAGAACATTCGGTGAGTTTGGCGGCGAAGTGAGGAATATAAGGTTTGGGCTGAGTACGGATGGTATGAATCCACACGGAAATATGAGCAGTCGACATAGCACTTGGCCGGTTCTTTTATGCATCTACAATCTTCCTCCTTAGTTATGTATGAAGCGCAAGTACATCATGATGTCGTTACTAATTTCAGGACCCGGACAACCCAGGAATGATATTGACGTGTTTCTATCACCGTTAGTCGAGGACTTACATAAATTGTGGAGCGAAGGGGTGTGGGTGTGGGATGCACATAAGCGAGAGAATTTCATGTTGCGGGCCATGATATTTTGCACCATAAATAATTTCCCGGCCTATGCAAATTTGTCGGGGTATAGTACGAAAGGAGGCAAGGCTTGTACTATTTGCCTGGATGAAACTGAAAGCATGTGGTTATCGAACTGCAGAAAAACAGTGTACATGGGTCACCGTAGATTCCTTCCGATGCATCACGCCTACCGTAAGAAGAGGAAGTCATTCAATGGGAAGCCTGAGAAAGGATCAGCCCCAGTGTTTGTGACTGGTAGGGAGCTTTACTTGCGCGTGAAGGACATCAAAGTTGAGTTCGGTAAATGTTCTAAACCTCCAGGAAAAAATGTTTGGAAGAAGAGATCGATTCTTTGGGATCTGCCATATTGGGAGCACTTACAAGTTCGATATTGCATTGATGTCATGCACGTAGAGAAAAATGTTTGTGACAGTTTGACTGGTTTGTTGTTGAACATTCCAGGAAAGACGAAAGATGGCATCAACGTTCGCTGTGACATGCTCGACATGGGCATAAGGACTGAGTTTGCACTGTTGGAGAAGGGAAAGCGGACATACCTCCCCCCGGCCTGCTATACTTTGTCAAAAAGAGAAAAAACAAAACTCTGTCAGCGCCTACATGGTGTCAAAGTTCCATGCGGGTATTCTGCGAACTTGAAAAAACTTGTGTCCATGAAAGACTTGAAACTGGTTGGTATGAAGTCCCATGATTGTCATGTACTGATGTCACAAATGCTTCCCATTGCTATCAGAGGCATTCTCCCAGTCAAAGTCAGAGAGACAATTACAAAGCTATGTTATTTCTTCAACACAATATCTGGCAAGGTACGTAAGCGTGTACTCCTAGCAAGTTAATTAGCTCCATTCGTGGAACTTGTTAGATTTTTTGGATCTGAATATTTGCTGCAACTGTGTCCTTGCAGGTAATTGATCTGGATGGACTGGACGATTTGCTACGCGATGTGACTACAACTCTTTGTCAGCTGGAGATGTATTTCCCTCCATCTTTTTTTGATGTTATGGTCCATCTAATTGTTCACCTTGTCAGAGAAATTAAGTTTTGTGGACCCGTGTTCCTGCGCTACATGTATCCATTTGAGAGATTTATGGGTATCTTGAAGGGATATGTAAGGAATCGACATCGGCCTGAGGGCAGTATCATTGAAGGTTATGCCGCCGAGGAGGTGATCGAATTTTGCACCAACTATATGGCCGGGGTTGACCCAATTGGCGTTCCTACGTCCCGGCATGAGGGCAGGCTTCAGGGCATTGGAACGATTGGATTTAAAGCAGTCGTCCCCTCTAGTGATCTGTATGCAAAAGCCCATTTTTGGGTCTTATAACACATGACGGGGGTGGAGCCATACATACACGAGCACAAGGAAATGTTACGGAAACAGAATCCCTCGAAGCCAGAGATTTGGGTCACCAGAGAACATAATAGGAAGTTTGCTGGGTGGATCGAAAATAGAGTCCTGCAAGCTTCTGAGGGCAACGTAGATGAAATTGTTACATGGTTGGCCAGAGGGCCTAGATTTACTGTAGGGACTTGGCAGGGGTATGACATCAACGACTATTCATTTTACACAAGAACTCAGGACGAGAAGAGTACTATGCAATGTAGTGGAGTGACACTACTTGCTATTTCAGAGGATGCCAGGGCAGTAAGGGCACTCGACTCATATTACGGTGTTATTGAGGAAATATGTGAGCTCGATTATGTATTACTTAAGATTCCTCTGTTTCGATGCCAATGGGTCGAAATCCCTCGAGGTGTTAAAGTCGACAATTATGGGTTTACTCTCGTCGATCTCAGTAGAGTCGCACACCAAGATGATCCATTTATACTTGCTGAGCAAGCCACACAGGTGTTCTACATCGTTGACCCGGCCAACCCAAAGTTGCACGTTGTCCTTCACAGTAAGAGACGTATTGTTGGGGTCGAAGAAGTTGTGGGTGAAGAAGAGTATGATCAGTTCGACGAACTACGTCCATTTTTAGATGGAATTCTTCAATCTGTCCCTACCGAAGATATTGATGAAACAAGTTACCTGCGAGACGACCACGAAGAAGGATTATGGGTGGACAACTATTTTTGACTAATTTGCAATATGTAAGTGACGTATATTACTTGGATCTTTAATCGAAGAATTCTTCAAATCATTTTTCAAAACTTCTTTGGGAAAACATACGTGATGCAAATTTTCATTTCAATTGGAGTATATACTTGATTTGAGCAATAATTGATTCTTTTCACAAATCAATATGAAAACTGTAAATTTTCATTTCATGATTGGTCTTTACTGTTCATTTATTTCAAAATTATTAGAAGTCATTTGCATGGGGTTTCAGGTGTCTCTACAAGTGCAAAATGATGTACTGAGACCCATCTGTAATTGTTCTCAAGGAATCCTTTTAAGTCAATAACACAGTATTCTACTATCGGTTTCAACTTCCCAACCGATATGAAATTAACATATACTATCGGTTCATTGTTAATAACCGATAGTGAAATACAATGCAAAAATGATGTGCTGAGATCATATGTAATTGTTCTAAGGAAAATCTTTTAGGGTCAATAACATTGTAGTTTACTATCAGTTTCAACTGCCAAACCGATATGAAATTAAAATTTACTATCGGTATTTTGTTCATAACCGATAGTGATTTGTACTGTGTTATGAGCCCCTGTTCTTAATTTACTATCGGTTAGTAATAATAAAACCGATAGTGAACAATCCCACACTTTAAACCCTAACTTACATGTATTTACTATCGGTTTTGTGGTAATGAACCAATAGTAAATATTCATATATTAGGGTATAACCTCGCACGATTTTCCCTCCAGTGCAACTGATCACATTCCAAATACTCACGCGCGGAAAACCCTAGCTTCCCCGACGTTCGTTTCTTCGCTCCTCTGCGCCACCATTGCCGATCGCAATCCGGAAAACCCTAGCTTCTCCACCGCCTCCGGCCACTGCACCGAGCCACCGCCTCCGGCAACTCCACGAACGACTGTAAGTGTTCTTGACCAAACCGCTCGCGTCAATTGCTTAAATTTATATGCAATGGTTCATATGTGGTTCAATGGTTTACAAATATAAAACTAGAGTAAAATTCGTGAACTACAAACTTGATAGCTATGAGAATAACAGATTTGATGATAATCACTAGGAATTTGCCATACAGTGTAGTCCACTATCGGTTTATTATTTAGAACCGATAGTAAATACCGTAAACTGAATTTTCTGTTAATTATTTCCCATTTTCTAATTTTCATATGAAATTTTTGATCATTTAAATTTTAACAGACTTTATGTTCTTGCAGAGAGACTAGCATAGTTTGCACTGCTACTTTTATATATTTTACAGAATACAAACTTGATTACTATCGGTTTGACTTGGAAAACCGATAGGAAATAGACTAATCTGAATTTTCTGTTAATTATTTCCCATTTTCTAATTTTCATCTGAAATTTTTGATCATTTAAATTTTAACAGACTTTATGTTCCTGCAGAGAGACTAGCATAGTTTGCACTGCTAATTTTATATATTTTACTGAATACAAACTTGATTACTATCGGTTTGACTTGGAAAATCGATAGGAAATAGACTAATCTGAATTTTCTGTTAATTACTTCCCATTTTCTAATTTTCATCTGAAATTTTAGTTCATTTAAATTTTAACAGACTTTATGTTCCTGCAAAGAAACTAGCATAGTTTGCACTGCTAATCTTATAAATTTTCCTGAATATAAACTTGATTACTATCGGTTTTACTTGGAAAACCGATAGGAAATAGAGTTTGTCATAGTTTGCACTGCTAATCTGAATTTCTGTTAATTACTTCCCATTTTCTAATTTTCTTCTGAAATTTTAGTTCATTTAAATTTTAACAGACTTTATGTTCCTTCAGAGAGACTAGTATAGTTTGCACTGCTAATCTTATAAATTTTCCTGAATATAAACGTGAGTACTATCAGTTTTACTTGGAAAACCGATAGGAAATAGAGTATGTCATAGTTTTCACTGCTAATCTGAATTTTTTGTTAATTACTTCCCATTTTCTAATTTTCATCTGAAATTTTGGTTCATTTAAATTTTAAAAGACTGATCCGGGAGGATCTTCAAGTCCTGATCACATACGGATTCGCGACCAAGTCCTGATCGCATACGGATTCGCGACCAAGTCCTGATCGCATACGGCTTCGCGACCTTAACCGTGTTCGGAAAGGTTTCGCGACCATGGATTGGTTCACGACCAGGAAAAGGAATTCGTTCCCTGTTCGGAATTATAATCCTATATATATAACTAAGCTTATCTGTTTAGGATTAGTTAAGTTAGTTATATGAGTCTAATACGTTTAGGATTACTAAGTCTGATACGTACTCATACGATTGGACTATAAATACCTTGTAATAGGTCTAGTTTAGATCATCGAAGAGTCATAGAACTTATTTGAGTTTTAGACACTTATAGTTCCTTCGACGTAGGCAAGTGTGCCTAACGTTCGACGTGTAAAGCCCTCTTTGAAATAAAGAGTTGTGCAATTACTTTGGGTTTCGGTATTTTCGAGTAAGATCCCGTTATTCCGCATATTAGAATCTGGGCGAGCCTAGTGCGAAAACCAAGACTAGGTCTCAAACGGATCAAGTTGGTATCAGAGCGACTTTCGTATCCTGTGGATGGTGAAGACTCGCCAGGGTTACAAAACTTCCGGCAAAATTCCAGGCGATCAATTGACGGTTCCTACAGCCGCGTCTCCGACAATGTCTGACGATACCTCCATTCAAGCTAACCTATCCGAAAAAGTGGCTAAGCTCTCCACCGACATGGAAACCGTGCTTGCTTGGATTAAGCAGCAGGCCATGATTGTACCTCCTGAAGTAGGGAAGGTTATGGGTGAGAAGACTGGTGAAGACTTGCGCAGGGCAGACGAAGATGAAGACGAAGGCGACCACAAGACCGACGACCTCGCCAACACCTCCTTAGCTGTCGGATCTTTTAAAGTCGACGCTAAGATTGATATACCCATATATGATGGGGTGATCGATGCCGAGAAGCTGGATTCTTGGATCGACCAACTTGAGACCTACTTTGACTTGAAAGGGTTTAGTAGCGCTCAAAAGGTCAAATTTGCACCTTTGAAGATGAAGGACCACGCCAAGACATGGTGGAAGGCCCTTGTCACCAGTGGTGAAGCTAACGACCTTGCGTGGGGTCAATTCAAACGACTTCTGCGACAAGAATTCTATCCGATGGGTTACCTTGAGGAGAGATGGGAGCGTTGGCACAGATTGTACCAACGGCGTGACCAGACCGTCCAAGACTATACGACAGAGTTTCGACGACAAGCAATGGTCATCGGCATCTCACTGTCCGATCCTCAGATATTTCAGAAGTACACATCTGGACTTCAGAAATCGATCAGTACTGAGCTAAGTCTGTTCAAAGTTCAAGACATCTCGACCGCGAGCACAACTGCTTTGGCGATTGAGAAGAAGAATAAGACCCGCAACGACAAGAACTTGAGGGAGATTTCAACCACGACGAGATCCGGAGAGAGTACCCACGATACGGGTAACACTTGTGAGCATTGTCATGTTACTGGGCACACAAAAGAGAAGTGTTATAAACTTCATCCTGAACTGCGACCAGAAAGAAAAAGAAGGGATAAACCAAGCACACGAACAGCTATGGTTACTTCTATTCCGCTCGCAGAGGAAATTATCCAGTTGGATTCAGTTGAAAAGGCGGACACGATCTTGTCTCTAATGGCAATGCCGAAGGAGAAAGCTTTGAGTTCATCAATTGACCACAACCCGACAGAGGAATTGTTCACTGTTAACATACAGGTGAAGCACGAGGTGGTCGCAGCCATCTTCGACCCCGGAAGCCAAAAGAATTTGGTCTCCTCCGGGCTGGTTCGACGACTTGGTTTGCAGACTACTCATCATCCTCGACCATATCCTCTGGGATGGTTCACTTCCGACGTGAATCAGCAAATCAAGAGTCAGTGTACTCTAAAGTTTGCAATATCTGCTCGTTACATCGACGAGGTTCAATGCGATGTTATCCCCATCGATATTTGCCAAGTGATTTTTGGAAGTCCGTTCTTGTACGATCGTGACGCCCATTACCACCGAAGAGCTCAAGAATATGACCTCACAAAGGATGGGACGAAATTTATCATCAGCAAAAATGACCACGTCGACACCAAGAACTTGTTGATAGCAAATCAGGCGAAACGGATTGTCAATGCATGCTCAAAGTGTGTGCTGAGCGTGATGCGTCCAATTATCCAAGAGGATTGTGCTGCATCGAGTATGGAAAGTGGCGGTTTTTTAGCAAGCTTGCCGGAAGAACACAACGCGCTATTCGCAGAGGTATATAGTCGATCACCACAACGACTAGTCGAAAACGACATGCAACTTGTCTCTACGGCGCCACTATTCAAACTTTGCAATCCTAGCTTTGGGATCGGTGATGGTATCAACCTCGACAAGGGGAAGGCTATCCGCAAGTGGCCAAGGCCACAATCCATGACGGAGGTGCCAAGCTCTATGAGCGCCTATCCATACATTCGATCCGACGATTGTAGCATTGCTCATCGTGTGTTCGTTCCAAAACTCCCAGTCGTTCTCTACAACTTCACAGTTGGTCACCAACGGGAGTAGGCTTCTTCTCAACAGAGGAGTCATGATCCGGGAGGATCTCAGGTCAAGTTCGCAACGGATTTGCGACCACGAAAACGTTTGCGACTTTGGAAAGATTTGCGACCTTGGGAAGGATTCAAACTCTTCGAGCCTTCAATGCTGGATGATGAGCCAGATACCATAGTACCATCTGTTGAAGACTTGGTCTATCAACGAGATGAATCTCTGCGGGAAGATGTGATTCTAGAGAAGAAGGTGACTACCACCCGCAGTGGCACTAAGGAGACTTTTCGAATCGGTCGGAAAGGTCAACGAGCACGTGCGGCACAGTGGTACACCAAAGACATAGACAAGCCCAATTTGCACATCTCCAGTTTGATCGAGAGGTCGCAACAGGGGTTGGCTCCTTCTCAACAAGGGAGTCATGATCCGGGAGGATCTTCAAGTCCTGATCACATACGGATTCGCGACCAAGTCCTGATCGCATACGGATTCGCGACCAAGTCCTGATCGCATACGGCTTCGCGACCTTAACCGTGTTCGGAAAGGTTTCACGACCATGGATTGGTTCACGACCAGGAAAAGGAATTCGTTCCCTGTTCGGAATTGTAATCCTATATATATAACTAAGCTTATCTGTTTAGGATTAGTTAAGTTAGTTATATGAGTCTAATACGTTTAGGATTACTAAGTCTGATACGTACTCATACGATTGGACTATAAATACCTTGTAATAGGTCTAGTTTAGATCATCGAAGAGTCATAGAACTTATTTGAGTTTTAGACACTTATAGTTCCTTCGACGTAGGCAAGTGTGCCTAACGTTCAACGTGTAAAGCCCTCTTTGAAATAAAGAGTTGTGCAATTACTTTGGGTTTCGGTATTTCCGAGTAAGATTCCGTTATTCCGCATATTAGAATCTGGGCGAGCCTAGTGCGAAAACCAAGACTAGGTCTCAAACGGATCAAAGACTTTATGTTCCTGCAGAGAGCTAGCATAGTTTGCACTGCTAATCTTCATATCAATTGATGGTCTGTTCATGGAATTTTAGGTAAAGCCATGTCGGCATCTTCCTCGGCTGATAGTAGTGATTCGGGGAGGGCGAACGTAGATGGCGCTGCCTCGTCCCAGCGCAAGAGGAAGGCGCGAGGCCCGACGATGTTGGGTCGTTTGGCCAAACGCGCGGATCTTTCATGTGAGTTCAACCAGTTTGGGAGACCGATCGGGAAGAACGCCGGCCACTATGCTGCCTATGTTGCCTTGTTGGCGAAGGAAAGGGTGAAGATCACCGTCCAGAGCTGGAAGGACGTCAAGGCCGACGAGAGCGATAGGCTGTGGGCGGAAGTGAAGGTAAAATTAATCAAAATCACTGAACTCTTGAGTAATCACATTCCCTTGGTTTATCCCAGAGATTAGGTAAGTCCTGCTTATATGCACCATTTGAAACAGGCCAAGTGGAACATCCCCGACGATGGTCCCAAGATAGCTTGCTCGAACGACATGAACAACACGTGAAAAACCTTCAAGAGCGTCCTCGTCAGTACCTTCCTCGCTAAAGGCAAATCTCCATGCGAGAAGTACCCCTTCATAATGGAGGAGGTATGGGAGCAATTCGCTCAACAGAAGGGGACTCCTGAGTTCAAGGTATGTATGGTTCCTTTGCTTAGTTACACCATTGTATGCAGTAAGCAGCGGTGCATTAATTTTCTTGTTTCTGGTACGAAGGCCCTCAGCGAGAAGAACAAGGCAATCCAGAGGAGGAACCACCACCCACACCGGCTCGGCTCTCGCGGCTATGCGGGGAAGGAGGAGCAGTGGAAGAAGGCTGAAGACGAGGCGTTGAATTTCGTCGACTCCCCTGACCTACCACTCTCCGAGATCCGCGATCAGCGATGCAAGCGCTGGTGGCTGTTCCCAAACCCCAGGGACGTCGAGGTCGTGCAGCGACTTGTAAGTTGGCTAACTTCCTTGTTGGAATCATAGAGTGTGGTAGAAAAAACTATGATCACTAGTGTGCGCACAAGTTTGTATATATTTCTTCCTCACAATGGAAAGTTTTCAATGTAACAGATCTCTTGCTCGAAGGAGGCGACCGAGGGATTGTTCACTCCCCATAGGGAGAACGACATCCTTACCCGGGTTCTAGGGAACAAGGAGCATCCAGGGCGGACGCGAACCGTGGGGGCTGTGGTGCCATGGAAGGAAGGCTTCTCGGAGCTCGGGCAAAAGGCGAAGAAGGCTGGCAGCTGGAAGGAAAGGGAAGTGGAGCTATCTCAGAAGATACGGGCAGATGTGACTGCACAATTCGTGGACATGTTCGCTCAAATGAACGAGAAGTATGAACGCCTCAGCTGAGTTGTGCAGTCCAAGGGTTTAGATCTAGCTGCCGAGGTCAACGCTGCCAGGCCGAGTAGTTGCGGCTCGAAGTGACTTGCCGGATCGAGGTGTTGCAACTCTTGAGCTATATATGCAGTTCGGTTGATGCCACTCCCGTTACGTTATAATTGTTTCTCTAACGTGTTATAATTGTTGCAAATTGCAGAAGTCGGAGAGCTGTAGCCTATTGATCAACATAGGTGACAAACCTGTAGTGGTTGCAAACGGGGTCGTATACCAGTCGTGGGAGGATGTCTGGATCCACTGCGTACCTCTGGAGCCTGGATTCGCAAAGGTACAGGTGGACATGGCCCTCCCGGGCTACAGCTCTTTTCCGTTGCCCGTCCCAATGGACGAAATGTGGACAATTGGCGAGGCATTGGGCTTGTACATACAGTGGCCCAAGAAGGGTGTTAAACTACAGGAGGTAAACCCTAGCCATTCTAGCTTACAACTCAGTTAATATACTCAATTTGCAAAATCTAACTTATGCGTTTGTACTTAAAGTGGACGACGGATACCAGCTCACTTCCTGAGGACACCACCCCCGCCACAACGCATGAGCGAGCTCCTTCGGCCCCCATGCATCCTCCGACAGCCTCAAACCCTTCGCCATCAAATGAGGCCGGCGGCACCACACCCCAACCTTCGAAGGTATATACTCGCTCCCCGCCCAAAGGCAAGGGAAAGGCCAAAGGCAAGGCCAAACAAAGCCAGCCGGGTACGTTCAAGAACGGGTCCCCACTCGTGTCGGAGTACCTTCTGCGCAATATGGATCAAATAACCAGAAGTCTCCACGAGTGGTACCTGACCCGGTCTAGGCGCCATATCAACTTCTTGGTTCACTTCAGGCCAGCCCATTTTCACCATGAGCCCGGGAGCATATCGGTGGCCCACGAGGATTTGTTCGACCTCCTCAACTGGCGGGAGCTTGATATGTCCATCATACGGACTGGAGTCCTGTGAGTTTGCTGTTGTCTGAAGTTATCACAGTTCGTTTCATAAATCTAATCACTTTGTATGCACTACTTACTAATGTCTACTTTGCATCTAGGTGCATGTATAGGCTGGCGTCGATGAGGGCATGTGACAAGGTGGGTTTCCTCGACCCAGAGAAAATAAGCCTCACGATGCTAGAGCACGACCAAGCACATGCTGAGGAATACATATCAAGGGCACTACTAGCGCAGCAGGACCGAGAGTTCATCCTTGCGCCGTACCACCAAAGGTTAGTGCATTTCCTACTAATTTAACTCATTCTTGTATGTTACGGCTAACATATGTATGAAACGGTTCACTTATATATGCAATGTAGGGGCCACTGGGTCCTCGCCGTCATTTGCCCATGGATGAATGAGGTCTATTACCTCGATTCGATGAGCGACAAGGTGGCGCATGTTTTCACCCTCATATGGCACATAGACGCGTAAGTAAAATAGTTGTTTTAAATTTTTCTCTGACTAGCTAATTAATGATAACATATTAACCTGCAATGCTAAATTAAATACAGGGCTTCCAAAAATTATGCTAGTGCTGGAGGGAGGCATGACGCGTCGAAGGGCACAACAGGTTCTTGGAAAGAATATGAGGTAATTAATACGGATGGAAGTACTCATGATGAGTCTTTTAATTTAAGCTTAATTAGTTCTTTCGAGTTAATGTGGGTTTATGTCTTTGCATATGCAATTTTCCCAGTGCCATCAGCAGCCACAATCGTGGGAATGTGGCTTCTATGTCATGAGATTCATGTATGACCTGATCAGGAGAAACTTTGCCCAATTCCCTAAGGTAACCATTTTTCCTGACTCAAAGTCGAACTTTAATTGGATGTGACGTACGATACTAACTTCATACACGCATATATGCAGAGCGCCATGTTGAAAGAGCAATTTGAGTTGGGTCAATTGAGGGAGCTGCGAACAATTTGGGCTCAATATGTCATGGAAGAAGTGGCTATCAACGATCGATTGTAACTGACTTGTGTAATATATATTGAATGTGTTGATTGCTGTATTTGTGAATAAACTCAATATGTGAATAGATTCATTGATGTATTTGTGAATAAACTCTATCAATATGTGAATAAATTCAATTTGTCCAATGCATGTGTATATTACTGTATTATTGTATCTGTGAACAAATTCAATATGTGAATATTGCTGTATATTTGTAAATATTGGTGTATTTGTGAATGATCCAATGTATCTCTGTATTACTGTATGTATAGGTGCAAGATTCCAGTACTAACCGTGTCGAGTACATAACCGATCGGAAAAACTACATAGTACTATCGGTTATATACTACAACCGATAGAACAAATATTACAGTACTATCGGTTCATATACAACAACCGATAGAATAAAGTTTCCAGTACTAAACGTGTCTACACAATACTATCGGTTTAGATCCCAGCCGATAGAAAAAAACATACACATTACTATCGGTTTAGTGTGAGACCCCCATTTGAGGATCACCTTGGTAATCGCCCAGGTAGGTTACACACAGCAGGATGACACATGAGCTCCAAACCAGACAAGCATAATAATAACATTAAACAGGTAGCAGGCCAGCCTGGCCAATATTACATACCCAAAGCACCGAAAATGGCGCTAAGTAGAGTTGCTAAGAAAATAACAAGTTTATCAGAACCAGAGTCGGTATCTAAGTACCGAACACACAGCATAAAGCACAAAGCAACGACAAAAAGCTTAATCTCCATCCGCAGCGGGGTTGAAGTGGCTCCTCCCACATCTGACTTGACTTGGTGCGCAATCCTTCTAGAACGTGGGCTCGTCCGGGGTGCTTCCATCTTCTGCCGGAAACTCATAACTGAAGGACTCGGGATCCTCGAATCCCTCTTCTACAGTTGGATGCAAATTGCAAGGGTGAGCACTTGGTGCTCAGCAACACTCATTCCGGGGATTATAGTAATGTACTTATATGAGGATAAAACATATGATTCAGGGATTTTAGTTTCATATGGATAGAGATATATAGATTTCCAAGTTATTTGTTCAGTAAACAGTACTTTGTCATGAAAATAGTACTTTAAACATTAAACAGGTTTTCATTAAAACATTAGATGTAGTGGTCTCCCATGAGTCACTACTTTATTAACCGCATTATGAAAACATTCCAAAACATTACTTGTGCTATAACCCATGGATAACATCCACTACGAAAAGACTCCTGAACCTGGGAGTACAGAGTATCTGATACTTCTTTTACACTTTGCAAAGGTGTACCTCTTTTTAAATCCACTGGTTCACTCGGCTTTCAAGTCGGATCAGCTTCATGTGACTTATACACATGTGACAAGGCCGAGATCACACAACGCTTTACAGTTCAGTATTAACAGTATCCCTGCCCGGTAAATAGACAATTAAGTCTCAAGTACCGTTGTGGGTCTTCCCCACTGCCTTACTTCCTAGCCTCTCTGGTCTATGTTCCCTCAGGACACATAGCCTTGGTCTATGTCCACGCGAGACATACGACCATTTAAGATTACAGCCGCTCACGGCTTAATCAGGTCTAGGGCGTCTTCCTTCATTTACGCCTTTTTCTCTCATCATTTTTCTGACTCACATCACTCATGGCCGAACCTTGGCCTTCCAGTTTCCACGCGAGAAACCAGATCGTCAAACCATGCAGGGAACTGCTAATACCAAAAAGCTACTGAGTTGTGCCTGTCCCATACCAGGCAAGTGGTTGGTACGTTTACAATTCGTATAGAGACACAGCACAAGGTTCTCGTCCTTATGAACCAATAGTGAGGAACATTCACATACCCTGGTGCGCACCGCACCCTCTCCATACAATCCAATCCTCACTACTGATCCCTTTTATCATTTTTCTTGTCAAAACGGTTTTTATTATAACTTCTCATGCATTTGACCATTTCAAGTTTAATGTGGATATTCAATATATGAGTCCTAGGGTGACAAGAGCATATATACACGAAGGTTCAATAACAAAAAGGGTTTCATGATCCATTAGGTAATATCTACTCATGTCATTCAAACATAACTTGTATTTCAATTAAGCATGCATAGTAAGAAACAGTGAATATACTTCATATGAAAATATTGGGTGAGACATGATCAAAGGAATGAGGCTTGCCTTGCAATGTTGGGTCTAAAAACTCAGACGGCTCTTCAAAGACTTCTTCCGTTCCTTCCGCTTCTGACTCTGCGGCAAACAATTAACACACAAACACATACCACATAAGCATACTGAAAATAGTTTCTATAGAAAGTATTAAGTAAATAAGTCATGCATGCAGGGGAAAAAGTTAGGGCAAGGTCACAAGGGCTCTGGTCGAAGAAACGGCTAAAAAGGATTGAACGTCGAGGGGTCGACATTCAGTTCGTGGCTTTGACATAACTGGAAACTAGTCTTAGGATGGTTTTCTGGAGAAGTGACAGTAGAGAAAGTTGTAGATCTCAACTCCAGGAATCTAAAGGACAAGGTGGCATTTCAATTGCTCAACCAGAAGGGGTCAAACAAGGCTAATGCCGGTGGCTGACATGCACTGACATGGTGCTGGACATGGCCAGAAACTAGGGCATGGCTTAACTTTTGATCCAGGGCTCCAAATGATGCACCACTTTGTCTGGGAGGTAGGCATTACTAACAGGAACAATATACTCAACAGGCACAAGGGCTGAAAGTGGCCGGAGGGTGGCCAAATCCGGCGATGAACCACGGTGGCCTGGACATGAGCTGAGTTACTGGACAGTAATCTTGGCATAGGCATAACTCACAATCTAGGCAGATCCAGGTGTCGAGCTAGTGGACAATATTTCTCAGGGTACTGGAATCTATCTAAGGGACAAGGTTTCAGGTGCTGGATCGGCCGGGAACAAATTCCGGCGACCGGCGCTGGAGAAGACGACACTGGAGCTTGGGTATTTTCGATACAGGGCGAAAGAGCTCAATTCCAAGCTTGGGAATGATCTCTAGGGCACAACAAAGCTACTGGGGAGGTTAATTTCATTGGATATCGGCCGGAGAAGCTTGGCGCCGAAGTCCGGCGAACGGCCGAGGTTCAAATTTGGGATTTCTTTGATTTGAGCTTAATTGGGGATTCTGGTTCTACAGGCTTGCTCTACTAGGCTTACTGATCAACTTCTTCTACAGGATTGAGGGTTAATTTGGGCTGAATCGAGTGGCATTGGGGGAACAGGGCAAATCGGGAATCCGGCGATCACCGGCGATGGGGATCGATCTAGTGCAATTGGTTGCTATGACACAGAGAGGGGAACGAGGGGGACTCACTGGTGAACCTGGATTGAAGAGAGGGGCTGAGGAAAGGGCTGGCACCGTGAGCTCTCTCACTGGCTCGCCGGAGAAGAAAGCGAAAACGGCGAGAAGCTGGAATTTTGGCTAAGTCCTGAGTTTGTGCTTCTTCACAGCGTCGAGGGGGTTTAAATAGGCACGGGGACGGAGTTTGCGAGGGAAACGCGACAACGGTTGCTTGCGCCGGGGAGAACCTTGTCGGGCGCAGGCGCAACGACGGCGACGGCGACGTGATCGCGCTTCAGGCGGTGCTGCAGCTTTGCCAGTTGCCTTGGGACTTCGTCCGGGACGGCGCAGATGTGGAGGCGACAGTGTAGCTCCGGCAACGACACGTACACACATGCAATTGCCACGGCAACGGGAGCGCGCGCGAAAACGAGGCTCGGGAGCGCGGCCGTTTAACCGCTGGGCGAGGCGATGCACTGCTGGCACGTGCGCACGGGGTGGCACAGCAACTCACGGGCACAGGTGACAGAAACGGTGGCCGGCGGCGAGCAAGCACGGCGAGAACACAGCGCGGCAACGGTGGCTCGAGCACTGGTCGTGGCAACGACCAGGGGCTGGTCGAAAGGACCTGAAAATAATGTTTGGGCCGATTTGCAATTTCTGCAACTTGCTCCAGGGGCTGTTCTGTGAGGAAAGTTTGAATAGGACTTGGGCCTGTTTGCAAATCTGGAGATCTAAGAGTCCGATCTGAAATCTGATTTCGCAGCTAAGTTGCAAAAGATTAGTAGAACTTATCTGGCCAAAGTTTGGTAAGATCAGGCAAGATCTGAAGGGTTTCGACAAAATTGGGGAAAACAGTTTAGGGTAAATAGGGTAATTAGGGTTTTAAAAATGGCGAGGCTTGAAACTCGGCTTTAGGGTGAGATTTTGGAGATGGTCCCGAAGGGAAAAATGTTCTGAACAGCATTTAGAAGGGAATGGCTGAAGCAGATTAGGTTTTGGGGTCCAGATGTGGATTTTGGCTATTTTAGGGTTCAGCAAAACAGGGGTGTTACAAATCTACCCACCTTAGAAACAATCTCGTCCTCGAGATTAGGGCAGGTCCGAGAATAGGGAGGGAAATTCTCGTCGGAGATCTTCTTCTTTTTCCCATGTTGACTCCTCCTCTGAGTGATTGTTCCACTGGACTCTGCAGAATCGGAGGGTTCTTGACTTCAGCACTTTCTCTCTGGTTTCCAGAATTCTAATAGGGTATTCTTGACAAGATAAGTCTGGTTGAATCTCATTCTCTGTAGGAGATATCTGTTCTGTTGGTTCTCTCAAGCATTTCTTCAGTTGAGATACATGAAACACGTCATGAATTCCGCTTAGTTCTGGTGGCAATTCCAACTTGTATGCCATTTCACCTCGCTTTTCCAGAATTCGATATGGTCCCACATATCTAGGTTTTAACTTTCCCTTCATCTGGAATCTTCGAACTCCTTTGTATGGCATAACCTTGAGATACACATAATCGCCCTCTTCAAAAGATAGTTCTCTTCTACGGTTATCCGCATAGCTTTTCTGTCTAGATTGAGCTGTTTTCAGTTTTTCTTGTATGATCCTGACGTGGGCTGTGGCTTCTTCTACTAGTTGGGGTCCTAGATGTTGCTTTTGACCAATTTCTGTCCAATACAGAGGCGTGCGGCATCTTCTTCCATATAGGGCTTCATATGGTGCCATTTGCAGGCTTGCTTGGAAACTGTTGTTGTAGGTGAATTCTGCATAAGGTAGAAATAACTCCCAAGAGTCTCCATAGTCCAAAACACAAGCCCTCAACATATCTTCCAAAATTTGGTTTACCCTTTCCGTCTGACCTCCAGTTTGAGGGTGGTAAGCGGTACTGAACTTTAACTTTGTGCCCAGGGCTTTCTGCAACTCTTGCCAAAATCTTGAAACGAACTGGGCTCCTCTATCGGAAATGATAGCCTTCGGCACTCCGTGTAGGACAACTATTCTGTTGAGATACAGCTCTGCTAAGTCCTTAGCTGTATATAGGGTCTTCACTGGGAGAAAATGTGCTACTTTTGTTAATCTATCAACTATGACCCATATAGAATCGAATCCTTTTCTCGTCCTTGGTAGTCCCACAATAAAATCCATTCCGATTTCATCCCACTTCCACTCTGGGATTTGTAGAGGTTGTAGCGGTCCCGCAGGCTTTTGATGTTCTGCTTTCACTCTTTGGCATGTGTCACAAGTTGCGACAAACTTGGCAATCTCTCTCTTCATTCCTTTCCACCAAAAATTTTTCTTCAAGTCCTTGTACATTTTGGTGCTGCCTGGGTGTATGGAATATGGGGTCTGATGAGCCTCTTGCATGATTAAGTCTTTGATCTCGTGGTCATTCGGAATGCAAATACGGTCATCGTACCATAGAATTCCCTGTTCATCTTCTCGAAGGTTGGTTGTATCTTTGCTCTTCATGTCCTCCTTCATCTCTTGAAGATCTGGGTCAATTGCTTGAGCTTGTCGGATTTTATCCTTCAACTCACATTCCATCTTTAGCGTAGCGATGGTTCCTTGGTCCACTAATTCTAATTGTAGCCTTTCGAAATCCTTGATCAGTTGTGTCGGCACTTCTAGCTGTGTTATCTGGTTATAACGAGACTTCCTGCTCAAAGCATCAGCTACTACATTGGCTTTTCCTGGGTGATAGTGGATCTCTAGATCATAATCTTTGATCAGTTCTAACCATCTTCTCTGCCTCATATTCAACTCCTGTTGCGTGAATATGTACTTCAGGCTCTTATGATCCGTATAAATTTCGCACTTACTGCCTAGTAAGTAGTGTCTCCATATCTTCAGTGCAGGTACGACCGCAGCTAGCTCCAAATCATGTGTTGGATAATTCTCCTCATGAGGTCGTAGCTGTCTAGAAGCATAAGCTATCACTTTCCTTTCTTGCATCAATACACATCCTAATCCTTGTTTGGAGGCGTCACAGAAGACTTGAAAATCCTTCTTGACGTCCGGCAGTATCAGGATTGGTGCAGTTGTCAGCCTTTTCTTCAGTTCCTCAAAGCTTCTTTCGCACTCCTCAGTCCAATTAAAAGGGGTATTCTTCTTCAGTAGCTGGGTTAGCGGTTTGGTGATCTTCGAGAATCCTTCTACGAATCTTCGATAATATCCCGCTAATCCCAAGAAACTTCTAACTTCTGTTGCGGTTTCAGGTTGTTTCCAATCAGTAACAGCTTGTATCTTCAACGGGTCCATAAATATTCCTTCTCCTGAGATGATGTGTCCCAAGAAAGAAATCTTCTTCAACCAAAAAGCACATTTGCTAAACTTGGCATATAGCTGGTGGTCTGCCAGTTTCTGTAGCACAATCCTCAGGTGATGTGCGTGCTCCTCCTCCGTCTTAGAGTAGACAAGGATATCATCCACAAATACAATGATGTATTTATCCAGGAATTCCATGAGGATCTTATTCATTAGATTCATGAATACCGCGGGCGCATTAGTTAATCCAAAGGGCATCACTGTGAACTCATGCAACCCATATCTGGTTACGAAAGCAGTTTTAGGAATGTCCTGCTCTCGGATCCTTAACTGGTGGTACCCCGATCTCAGGTCTATTCTTGAGAACACTTTTGCTTCTCTGAGCTGGTCAAAAAGGTCATCTATCCTTGGTAAGGGGTACTTGTTCTTGATGGTCATGTCGTTTAGCTTGCGGTAGTCTATGCAAAGTCGCATACTACCATCTTTCTTCTTAACAAAGAGCACTGGGGCTCCCCATGGTGATGAGCTGGATCTGATGAATCCTTTTTCTTCCAATTCAGCTATCTGCTTCTTCAATTCCTCTTGCTCATGGCCTGTCATCCGAAACAACTTTCTAGCATATGGCGCAGATCCGGGTTTTAGTTCGATAGTGAACTCTATATCCCTATTTGGTGGCAATCCGGGAAGTTCTTCTGGAAAGACTTCCGGGTACTCATTGACAATTGGTACCTCTTCAAGCTTCACTTCTTCGATGCAGTTCAATCTCTGTAGGTGGTCGCAGATTGGAGTTCTGTCTGCATGGAATGTAATTTGCTTTCCACTGGCATTTGTCAGGGTGATTGTTTTCTTCTCACAATCCATCAATCCCTTATGCTTGGCCAGCCAATCCATTCCGAGAATGACATCCAATCCTTGAAGGTTTAGAACTAGCATGTCTGCCAGGAATTCTAGATTGCCGATACAGAAGGCAACGTTTCTACAGATAGAATTAACAATCATTCTAGCACCAGGTGACTGAATGATGATAGGATGCTCTAAAGCAACCACAGGCAAGTTATTACTCAACAAGCAATCTTTTGACATGAATGAATGAGTTGCACCGGGATCAAATAGAACAACTAAAATCTGAGAGGAGATTAAGAGTCTACCGATCACGACGTCAGTTGCCTCTCCTGCTTCTGTAGCAGTCACGAAGTTGAGTCTTCCTCCGGTGGTTGGTGTTCCTCTTCCTCTGTTGGTTTGGAATCTTCCTCCTCTGGCTTGTGGTGCTCCTCTGGCAATAGTTCGTGCAGGTGCATGGGATTTGGCTGCCTGAGCTTTGGCAACGTTGGGAGGTAAATGCCGAAATGGACAAGTCTCTCTGTGATGTCCTCTTCTGCCACAATGGAAGCATTCTGCATTCTTCAGTGTACAGTCTCTATAGAGGTGACTCCCTTTGCATCCGGGACACGTTAGAGTTGTTGGCGATGAAGTCCTCTGGGGTCTTGGTGGTGCGGGTGGTCTGAAAGCGGCTCTGGCATATGGCGCTGGTCTTCCTCGGCTAGAATTTCCTTGAAATGGGTATGCTATGCTTTTCCTCTTGCGGTCCTCTTCTACTACGCCTCTTTTCTCCTCCATTTTGAGTACTCTATTCACAAGGACTTGGAAGTCCGTGAACTCGTGTGTTGACAGGTGATACTGATATGAGTTTTGTAGGCCTTCGCAGAATCTGTTGATCTTCCGCTCTTCTGTCATGATATCTTCAGGTGCATACCTGGCCAATTTGATGAACTCATGCAAATACTGCTTCACCGTCCTTCCTCCTTGCCTTAGATTCAAGAATTCTCTGCGTTTGGCTTGAATAGCTCCTTTGGGGACATGGTATTTGCGGAACTGTTCCTTGAATTCATTCCAGGTAATTGAATTCTGATTAGGGTGTACCGTCTTGTAATTCTCCCACCACGCTGCAGCCGATCCTGTGAGCTGATGGGGTCCATATAGCAGTTTCTCTTCATCACTACACCTGACGGTATCCAATTTCCTCTCAATTTCTCGTAACCAATCGTCTGCCACAATTGGGTCTTCAGTGCAGGAGAAAGTTGGAGGACGCGTCTTCTGAAAGTCTGTCAGTCTTGCTCCAATGTTCGAACCTTCCTCGCGGCGTGTTGCGGAGTTTTGCATCAACTGTTCCAGAATTTGACTCTGTACCTCTGCGGATCTCTGTCTGTTTTGCTCCATCCATATTAATATTTCCGTCAGATTTCCTCCTTGCGGTACTGAGGCTGATGAATTTGGCTGATCTGAGTCATCTCTAGTCCTTCTTGTTGATGTGTTTCTTGGAACTTCTTCTGAACCTTGGATTCTACCTCTGGTGTTCACCATTCCTGTTCTGCCAAGATAATTGAGACAAGACTACTAATTCAAGAGAGCACAGATTGAACATAAGCTGAAAGAAAAGATCAATCCAAGAGATTGGATTGGAACATGCGATTGCCATTTTCAAAGATTTTCTAAAGATACAAGGTTTTCACCTTTACAGCTTTGGAGTTACCAACAAACAATACAAACAAGGCAGCTACTACAACAAGAGCTAAAGACTAACGGTTACAAGGGCTAGAGCAGAAGGGTCAAGCTGAAGAGAAAACTACGATCTCCTGTCGGTCTTGGAAGAACTGCAAGGTTCCACTTCTTCAGGGTCTTCCTCCTCTTGATCTTCGTCGGCATCCATAGGGTCCCATTGCATGTCAGTTGTCCTCTTCTTCCTCGGATGAATCGTTGGTGTTGCAGGTAGCAATCTCTTTTCCTTTGCCCTCAGGAACTTCCTTTCCTTTCGCGAGAGTAGGATACTCTGGTGCAGGGGTGTTGATCACAATGCCACGCGAAGCAGGCGTGAAATAACCCAGGTAATCCCTAGGTCTTCCCACACTCTTGCGGGCTGTGAGTCTTATCTTCAAGCGGTTCCTCTTGTTCACCGATCCTTCGTCTTCGACTTCTCGAGCTCTGCTAGGTTCAGCCAACTCCTGAATCTGTTTCTCTTTCTCTTGGAGTTCTGAGCGAACCTTCGCAAGCGCTCCTTCCAGATAGTGACGGTCATCCCGAGCATTTTCATGCTCACGCAGCAACCGAGTGTAGCTTGACTCCAAGACTTGGACTACATCTCTGGTTTTGGTCAGGATGGCGTCTCTCTGGTTGTTGGAGGGATGAACAGTTCGACGATCCGATCCGGGAACTTGGTAGGGTACAAAGCAGAAAGGAGAACCTATAAGAAAGTCATCGTACAGCTGACGGATGGTACCTATAGCACGACGAGCAGCGTCTTGGATAGCATCTTCTTCTTCTTCTCTACGAGCTTCCTTTCTTGTTGATCCTCTTCCGATCTCTGGAATCTCGTACACAATCACCGAGGCACGGAAACCAAAAGGTCTACCATCGACTTCCTCTCGACGGACGTAGTATACGGGTCGCTGATTGTCTCTTGCTCCCAGAAATTGTAACATCATCCAAAGCATCAATGCCCATGATCCCAACTCGTCTCCGTGAATCAGCTTCTTACCAGGGGCCATCTGCGATGATGAGACACGGAACTCTTAAAAGTAGGAAAATGTTTTGAAAGTTTTCAAATAATACTCATTATGCTTTTCTTAAACAAATTAGGTTTTTCACAATTAGATTTTTACCAAATAATCTAGCGATTCTCTACTTTAGGGACGCCCATTCTAGTAAGGGTCACGACCTACAGTCAAGCTTCATGCTCTGATACCATTCGCTGTGAGACCCCCATTTGAGGATCACCTTGGTAACCGCCCAGGTAGGTTACACACAGCAGGATGACACATGAGCTCCAAACCAGACAAGCATAATAATAACATTAAACAGGTAGCAGGCCAGCCTGGCCAATATTACATACCCAAAGCACCGAAAATGGCGCTAAGTAGAGTTGCTAAGAAAATAACAAGTTTATCAGAACCAGAGTCGGTATCTAAGTACCGAACACACAGCATAAAGCACAAAGCAACGACAAAAAGCTTAATCTCCATCCGCAGCGGGGTTGAAGTGGCTCCTCCCACATCTGACTTGACTTGGTGCGCAATCCTTCTAGAACGTGGGCTCGTCCGGGGTGCTTCCATCTTCTGCCGGAAACTCATAACTGAAGGACTCGGGATCCTCGAATCCCTCTTCTACAGTTGGATGCAAATTGCAAGGGTGAGCACTTGGTGCTCAGCAACACTCATTCCGGGGATTATAGTAATGTACTTATATGAGGATAAAACATATGATTCAGGGATTTTAGTTTCATATGGATAGAGATATATAGATTTCCAAGTTATTTGTTCAGTAAACAGTACTTTGTCATGAAAATAGTACTTTAAACATTAAACAGGTTTTCATTAAAACATTAGATGTAGTGGTCTCCCATGAGTCACTACTTTGTTAACCGCATTATGAAAACATTCCAAAACATTACTTGTGCTATAACCCATGGATAACATCCACTACGAAAAGACTCCTGAACCTGGGAGTACAGAGTATCTGATACTTCTTTTACACTTTGCAAAGGTGTACCTCTTTTTAAATCCACTGGTTCACTCGGCTTTCAAGTCGGATCAGCTTCATGTGACTTATACACATGTGACAAGGCCGAGATCACACAACGCTTTACAGTTCAGTATTAACAGTATCCCTGCCCGGTAAATAGACAATTAAGTCTCAAGTACCGTTGTGGGTCTTCCCCACTGCCTTACTTCCTAGCCTCTCTGGTCTATGTTCCCTCAGGACACATAGCCTTGGTCTATGTCCACGCGAGACATACGACCATTTAAGATTACAGCCGCTCACGGCTTAATCAGGTCTAGGGCGCCTTCCTTCATTTACGCCTTTTTCTCTCATCATTTTTCTGACTCACATCACTCATGGCCGAACCTTGGCCTTCCAGTTTCCACGCGAGAAACCAGATCGTCAAACCATGCAGGGAACTGCTAATACCAAAAAGCTACTGAGTTGTGCCTGTCCCATACCAGGCAAGTGGTTGGTACGTTTACAATTCGTATAGAGACACAGCACAAGGTTCTCGTCCTTATGAACCAATAGTGAGGAACATTCACATACCCTGGTGCGCACCGCACCCTCTCCATACAATCCAATCCTCACTACTGATCCCTTTTATCATTTTTCTTGTCAAAACGGTTTTTATTATAACTTCTCATGCATTTGACCATTTCAAGTTTAATGTGGATATTCAATATATGAGTCCTAGGGTGACAAGAGCATATATACACGAAGGTTCAATAACAAAAAGGGTTTCATGATCCATTAGGTAATATCTACTCATGTCATTCAAACATAACTTGTATTTCAATTAAGCATGCATAGTAAGAAACAGTGAATATACTTCATATGAAAATATTGGGTGAGACATGATCAAAGGAATGAGGCTTGCCTTGCAATGTTGGGTCTAAAAACTCAGACGGCTCTTCAAAGACTTCTTCCGTTCCTTCCGCTTCTGACTCTGCGGCAAACAATTAACACACAAACACATACCACATAAGCATACTGAAAATAGTTTCTATAGAAAGTATTAAGTAAATAAGTCATGCATGCAGGGGAAAAAGTTAGGGCAAGGTCACAAGGGCTCTGGTCGAAGAAACGGCTAAAAAGGATTGAACGTCGAAGGGTCGACATTCAGTTCATGGCTTTGACATAACTGGAAACTAGTCTTAGGATGGTTTTCTGGAGAAGTGATAGTAGAGAAAGTTGTAGAATCACAACTCCAGGAATCTAAAGGACAAGGTGGCATTTCAATTGCTCAACCAGAAGGGGTCAAACAAGGCTAATGCCAGTGGCTGACATGCACTGACATGGTGCTGGACATGGCCAGAAACTAGGGCATGGCTTAACTTTTGATCCAGGGCTCCAAATGATGCACCACTTTGTCTGGGAGGTAGGCATTACTAACAGGAACAATATACTCAACAGGCACAAGGGCTGAAAGTGGCCGGAGGGTGGCCAAATCCGGCGATGAACCACGGTGGCCTGGACATGAGCTGAGTTACTGGACAGTAATCTTGGCATAGGCATAACTCACAATCTAGGCAGATCCAGGTGTCGAGCTAGTGGACAATATTGCTCAGGGTACTGGAATCTATCTAAGGGACAAGGTTTCAGGTGCTGGATCGGCCGGGAACAAATTCCGGCGACCGGCGCTGGAGAAGACGACACTGGAGCTTGGGTATTTTCGATACAGGGCGAAAGAGCTCAATTCCAAGCTTGGGAATGGATCTCTAGGGCACAACAAAGCTACTGGGGAGGTTAATTTCATTGGATATCGGCCGGAGAAGCTTGGCGCCGAAGTCCGGCGAACGGCCGAGGTTCAAATTTGGGATTTCTTCGATTTGAGCTTAATTGGGGATTCTGGTTCTACAGGCTTGCTCTACTAGGCTTACTGATCAACTTCTTCTACAGGATTGAGGGTTAATTTGGGCTGAATCGAGTGGCATTGGGGGAACAGGGCAAATCGGGAATCCGGCGATCACCGGCGATGGGGATCGATCTAGTGCAATTGGTTGCTATGACACAGAGAGGGGAACGAGGGGGACTCACTGGTGAACCTGGATTGAAGAGAGGGGCTGAGGAAAGGGCTGGCACCGTGAGCTCTCTCACTGGCTCGCCGGAGAAGAAAGCGAAAACGGCGAGAAGCTGGAATTTTGGCTAAGTCCTGAGTTTGTGCTTCTTCACAGCGTCGAGGGGGTTTAAATAGGCACGGGGACGGAGTTTGCGAGGGAAACGCGACAACGGTTGCTTGCGCCGGGGAGAACCTTGTCGGGCGCAGGCGCAACGACGGCGACGGCGACGTGATCGCGCTTCAGGCGGTGCTGCAGCTTTGCCAGTTGCCTTGGGACTTCGTCCGGGACGGCGCAGATGTGGAGGCGACAGTGTAGCTCCGGCAACGACACGTACACACATGCAATTGCCACGGCAACGGGAGCGCGCGCGAAAACGAGGCTCGGGAGCGCGGCCGTTTAACCGCTGGGCGAGGCGATGCACTGCTGGCACGTGCGCACGGGGTGGCACAGCAACTCACGGGCACAGGTGACAGAAACGGTGGCCGGCGGCGAGCAAGCACGGCGAGAACACAGCGCGGCAACGGTGGCTCGAGCACTGGTCGTGGCAACGACCAGGGGCTGGTCGAAAGGACCTGAAAATAATGTTTGGGCCGATTTGCAATTTCTGCAACTTGCTCCAGGGGCTGTTCTGTGAGGAAAGTTTGAATAGGACTTGGGCCTGTTTGCAAATCTGGAGATCTAAGAGTCCGATCTGAAATCTGATTTCGCAGCTAAGTTGCAAAAGATTAGTAGAACTTATCTGGCCAAAGTTTGGTAAGATCAGGCAAGATCTGAAGGGTTTCGATAAAATTGGGGAAAACAGTTTAGGGTAAATAGGGTAATTAGGGTTTTAAAAATGGCGAGGCTTGAAACTCAGCTTTAGGGTGAGATTTTGGAGATGGTCCCGAAGGGAAAAATGTTCTGAACAGCATTTAGAAGGGAATGGCTGAAGCAGATTAGGTTTTGGGGTCCAGATGTGGATTTTGGCTATTTTAGGGTTTAGCAAAACAGGGGTGTTACAAATCTACCCACCTTAGAAACAATCTCGTCCTCGAGATTAGGGCAGGTCAGAGAATAGGAAGGGAAATTCTCGTCGGAGATCTTCTTCTTTTTCCCAAGTTGACTCCTCCTCTGAGTGATTGTTCC
Organism: Pharus latifolius; assembly: GCA_019359835.1. Classification (NCBI taxonomy): domain Eukaryota; kingdom Viridiplantae; phylum Streptophyta; class Magnoliopsida; order Poales; family Poaceae; genus Pharus; species Pharus latifolius. The sequence goes on along the minus strand of CM033324.1, from coordinate 61,167,937 downwards.
ACTGGACTCTGCAGAATCGGAGGGTTCTTGACTTCAGCACTTTCTCTCTGGTTTCCAGAATTCTAATAGGGTATTCTTGACAAGATAAGTCTGGTTGAATCTCATTCTCTGTAGGAGATATCTGTTCTGTTGGTTCTCTCAAGCATTTCTTCAGCTGAGATACATGAAACACGTCATGAATTCCGCTCAGTTCTGGTGGCAATTCCAACTTGTATGCCATTTCACCTCGCTTTTCCAGAATTCGATATGGTCCCACATATCTAGGTTTTAACTTTCCCTTCATCTGGAATCTTCGAACTCCTTTGTATGGCATAACCTTGAGATACACATAATCGCCCTCTTCAAAAGATAGCTCTCTTCTACGGTTATCCGCATAGCTTTTCTGTCTAGATTGAGCTGTTTTCAGTTTTTCTTGTATGATCCTGACGTGGGCTGTGGCTTCTTCTACTAGTTGGGGTCCTAGATGTTGCTTTTGACCAATTTCTGTCCAATACAGAGGCGTGCGGCATCTTCTTCCATATAGGGCTTCATATGGTGCCATTTGCAGGCTTGCTTGGAAACTGTTGTTGTAGGTGAATTCTGCATAAGGTAGAAATAACTCCCAAGAGTCTCCATAGTCCAAAACACAAGCCCTCAACATATCTTCCAAAATTTGGTTTACCCTTTCCGTCTGACCTCCAGTTTGAGGGTGGTAAGCGGTACTGAACTTTAACTTTGTGCCCAGGGCTTTCTGCAACTCTTGCCAAAATCTTGAAACGAACTGGGCTCCTCTATCGGAAACGATAGCCTTCGGCACTCCGTGTAGGACAACTATTCTGTTGAGATACAGCTCTGCTAAGTCCTTAGCTGTATATAGGGTCTTCACTGGGAGAAAATGTGCTACTTTTGTTAATCTATCTACTATGACCCATATAGAATCGAATCCTTTTCTCGTCCTTGGTAGTCCCACAATAAAATCCATTCCGATTTCATCCCACTTCCACTCTGGGATTTGTAGAGGTTGTAGCGGTCCCGCAGGCTTTTGATGTTCTGCTTTCACTCTTTGGCATGTGTCACAAGTTGCGACAAACTTGGCAATCTCTCTCTTCATTCCTTTCCACCAAAAATTTTTCTTCAAGTCCTTGTACATTTTGGTGCTGCCTGGGTGTATGGAATATGGGGTCTGATGAGCCTCTTGCATGATTAAGTCTTTGATCTCATTGTCATTCGGAATGCAGATACGGTCATCGTACCATAGAATTCCCTGTTCATCTTCTCGAAGGTTGGTTGTATCTTTGCTCTTCATGTCCTCCTTCATCTCTTGAAGGATCTGGGTCCATTGCTTGAGCTTGTCGGATCTTATCCTTCAACTCACATTCCATCTTTAGCGTAGCGATGGTTCCTTGGTCCACTAATTCCTAATTGTAGCCTTTCGAAATCCTTGATCAGTTGTGTCGGCACTTCTAGCTGTGTTATCTGGTTATAACGAGACTTCCTGCTCAAAGCATCAGCTACTACATTGGCTTTTCCTGGGTGATAGTGGATCTCTAGATCATAATCTTTGATCAGTTCTAACCATCTTCTCTGCCTCATATTCAACTCCTGTTGCGTGAATATATACTTCAGGCTCTTATGATCCGTATAAATTTCGCACTTACTGCCTAGTAGGTAGTGTCTCCATATCTTCAGTGCATGTACGACCGCAGCTAGCTCCAAATCATGTGTTGGATAATTCTCCTCATGAGGTCGTAGCTGTCTAGAAGCATAAGCTATCACTTTCCTTTCTTGCATCAATACACATCCTAATCCTTGTTTGGAGGCGTCACAGAAGACTTGAAAATCCTTCTTGACGTCCGGCAGTATCAGGATTGGTGCAGTTGTCAGCCTTTTCTTCAGTTCCTCAAAGCTTCTTTCGCACTCCTCAGTCCAATTAAAAGGGGCATTCTTCTTCAGTAGCTGGGTTAGCGGTTTGGTGATCTTCGAGAATCCTTCTACGAATCTTCGATAATATCCCGCTAATCCCAAGAAACTTCTAACTTCTGTTGCGGTTTCAGGTTGTTTCCAATCAGTAACAGCTTGTATCTTCAACGGGTCCATAAATATTCCTTCTCCTGAGATGATGTGTCCCAAGAAAGAAATCTTCTTCAACCAAAAAGCACATTTGCTAAACTTGGCATATAGCTGGTGGTCTGCCAGTTTCTGTAGCACAATCCTCAGGTGATGTGCGTGCTCCTCCTCCGTCTTAGAGTAGACAAGGATATCATCCACAAATACAATGATGTATTTATCCAGGAATTCCATGAGGATCTTATTCATTAGATTCATGAATACCGCGGGTGCATTAGTTAATCCAAAGGGCATCACTGTGAACTCATGCAACCCATATCTGGTTACGAAAGCAGTTTTAGGAATGTCCTGCTCTCGGATCCTTAACTGGTGGTATCCCCGATCTCAGGTCTATTCTTGAGAACACTTTTGCTTCTCTGAGCTGGTCAAAAAGGTCATCTATCCTTGGTAAGGGGTATTTGTTCTTGATGGTCATGTCGTTTAGCTTGCGGTAGTCTATGCAAAGTCGCATACTACCATCTTTCTTCTTAACAAAGAGCACTGGGGCTCCCCATGGTGATGAGCTGGATCTGATGAATCCTTTTTCTTCCAATTCAGCTATCTGCTTCTTCAATTCCTCTTGCTCATGGCCTGTCATCCGAAACAACTTTCTAGCATACGGCGCAGATCCGGGTTTAGTTCGATAGTGAACTCTATATCCCTATTTGGTGGCAATCCGGGAAGTTCTTCTGGAAAGACTTCCGGGTACTCATTGACAATCGGTACCTCTTCAAGCTTCACTTCTTCGATGCAGTTCAATCTCTGCAGGTGGTCGCAGATTGGAGTTCTGTCTGCATGGAATGTAATTTGCTTTCCACTGGCATTTGTCAGGGTGATTGTTTTCTTCTCACAATCCATCAATCCCTTATGCTTGGCCAGCCAATCCATTCCGAGAATGACATCCAATCCTTGAAGGTTTAGAACTAGCATGTCTGCCAGGAATTCTAGATTGCCGATACAGAAGGCAACGTTTCTACAGATAGAATTAACAATCATTCCTAGCACCAGGTGACTGAATGATGATAGGATGCTCTAAAGCAACCACAGGCAAGTTATTACTCAACAAGCAATCTTTTGACATGAATGAATGAGTTGCACCGGGATCAAATAGAACAACTGAAATCTGAGAGGAGATTAAGAGTCTACCGATCACGACGTCAGTTGCCTCTCCTGCTTCTGTAGCAGTCACGAAGTTGAGTCTTCCTCCGGTGGTTGGTGTTCCTCTTCCTCTGTTGGTTTGGAATCTTCCTCCTCTGGCTTGTGGTGCTCCTCTGGCAATAGTTCGTGCAGGTGCAGGGGATTTGGCTGCCTGAGCTTTGGCAACGTTGGGAGGTAAATGCCGAAATGGACAAGTCTCTCTGTGATGTCCTCTTCTGCCACAATGGAAGCATTCTGCATTCTTCAGTGTACAGTCTCTATAGAGGTGACTCCCTTTGCATCCGGGACATGTTAGAGTTGTTGGCGATGAAGTCCTCTGGGGTCTTGGTGGTGCGGGTGGTCTGAAAGCGGCTCTGGCATATGGCGCTGGTCTTCCTCGGCTAGAATTTCCTTGAAAAGGGTATGCTATGCTTTTCCTCTTGCGGTCCTCTTCTACTACGCCTCTTTTCTCCTCCATTTTGAGTACTCGATTCACAAGGACTTGGAAGTCCGTGAACTCGTGTGTTGACAGGTGATACTGATATGAGTTTTGTAGGCCTTCGCAGAATCTGTCGATCTTCCGCTCTTCTGTCATGATATCTTCAGGTGCATACCTGGCCAATTTGATGAACTCATGCAAATACTGCTTCACCGTCCTTCCTCCTTGCCTTAGATTCAAGAATTCTCTGCGTTTGGCTTGAATAGCTCCTTTGGGGACATGGTATTTACGGAACTGTTCCTTGAATTCATTCCAGGTAATTGAATTCTGATTAGGGTGTACCGTCTTGTAATTCTCCCACCATGCTGCAGCCGATCCTGTGAGCTGATGGGGTCCATATAGCAGTTTCTCTTCATCACTACACCTGACAGGTATCCAATTTCCTCTCAATTTCTCGTAACCAATCGTCTGCCACAATTGGGTCTTCAGTGCAGGAGAAAGTTGGAGGACGCGTCTTCTGAAAGTCTGTCAGTCTTGCTCCAATGTTCGAACCTTCCTCGCGGCGTGTTGCGGAGTTTTGCATCAACTGTTCCAGAATTTGACTCTGTACCTCTGCAGGATCTCTGTCTGTTTTGCTCCATCCATATTAATATTTCCGTCAGATTTCCTCCTTGCGGTACTGAGGCTGATGAATTTGGCTGATCTGAGTCATCTCTAGTCCTTCTTGTTGATGTGTTTCTTGGAACTTCTTCTGAACCTTGGATTCTACCTCTGGTGTTCACCATTCTGTTCTGCCAAGATAATTGAGACAAGACTACTAATTCAAGAGAGCACAGATTGAACATAAGCTGAAAGAAAAGATCAATCCAAGAGATTGGATTGGAACATGCGATTGCCATTTTCAAAGATTTTCTAAAGATACAAGGTTTTCACCTTTACAGCTTTGGAGTTACCAACAAACAATACAAACAAGGCAGCTACTACAACAAGAGCTAAAGACTAACGGTTACAAGGGCTAGAGCAGAAGGGTCAAGCTGAAGAGAAAACTACGATCTCCTGTCGGTCTTGGAAGAACTGCAAGGTTCCACTTCTTCAGGGTCTTCCTCCTCTTGATCTTCGTCGGCATCCATAGGGTCCCATTGCATGTCATTGTCCTCTTCTTCCTCGGATGAATCGTTGGTGTTGCAGGTAGCAATCTCTTTTCCTTTGCCCTCAGGAACTTCCTTCCTTTCGCGAGAGTAGGATACTCTGGTGCAGGGGTGTTGATCACAATGCCACGCGAAGCAGGCGTGAAATAACCCAGGTAATCCCTAGGTCTTCCCACACTCTTGCGGGCTGTGAGTCTTATCTTCAAGCGGTTCCTCTTGTTCACCGATCCTTCGTCTTCGACTTCTCGAGCTCTGCTAGGTTCAGCCAACTCCTGAATCTGTTTCTCTTTCTCTTGGAGTTCTGAGCGAACCTTCGCAAGCGCTCCTTCCAGATAGTGACGGTCATCCCGAGCATTTTCATGCTCACGCAGCAACCGAGTGTAGCTTGACTCCAAGACTTGGACTACATCTCTGGTTTTGGTCAGGATGGCGTCTCTCTGGTTGTTGGAGGGATGAACAGTTCGACGATCCGATCCGGGAACTTGGTAGGGTACAAAGCAGAAAGGAGAACCTATAAGAAAGTCATCGTACAGCTGACGGATGGTACCTATAGCACGACGAGCAGCGTCTTGGATAGCATCTTCTTCTTCTTCTCTACGAGCTTCCTTTCTTGTTGATCCTCTTCCGATCTCTGGAATCTCGTACACAATCACCGAGGCACGGAAACCAAAAGGTCTACCATCGACTTCCTCTCGACGGACGTAGTATACGGGTCGCTGATTGTCTCTTGCTCCCAGAAATTGTAACATCATCCAAAGCATCAATGCCCATGATCCCAACTCGTCTCCGTGAATCAGCTTCTTACCAGGGGCCATCTGCGATGATGAGACACGGAACTCTTAAAAGTAGGAAAATGGTTTTGAAAGTTTTCAAATAATACTCATTATGCTTTTCTTAAACAAATTAGGTTTTTCACAATTAGATTTTTACCAAATAATCTAGCGATTCTCTACTTTAGGGACGCCCATTCTAGTAAGGGTCACGACCTACAGTCAAGCTTCATGCTCTGATACCATTCGCTGTGAGACCCCCATTTGAGGATCACCTTGGTAACCGCCCAGGTAGGTTACACACAGCAGGATGACACATGAGCTCCAAACCAGACAAGCATAATAATAACATTAAACAGGTAGCAGGCCAGCCTGGCCAATATTACATACCCAAAGCACCGAAAATGGCGCTAAGTAGAGTTGCTAAGAAAATAACAAGTTTATCAGAACCAGAGTCGGTATCTAAGTACCGAACACACAGCATAAAGCACAAAGCAACGACAAAAAGCTTGATCTTCCATCCGCAGCGGGGTTGAAGTGGCTCCTCCCACATCTGACTTGACTTGGTGCGCAATCCTTCTAGAACGTGGGCTCGTCCGGGGTGCCTTCCATCTTCTGCCGGGAACTCATAACTGAAGGACTCGGGATCCTCGAATCCCTCTTCTACAGTTGGATGCAAATTGCAAGGGTGAGCACTTGGTGCTCAGCAACACTCATTCCGGGGATTATAGTAATTGTACTTATATGAGGGTGAAACATATGATTCAGGGGTTTTAGTTTCATATGGATAGAGATATATAGATTTCCAAGTTATTTGTTCAGTAAACAGTACTTTGTCATGAAAATAGTACTTTAAACATTAAACAGGTTTTCATTAAAACATTAGATGTAGTGGTCTCCCATGAGTCACTACTTTGTTAACCGCATTATGAAAACATTCCAAAACATTACTTGTGCTATAACCCATGGATAACATCCACTACGAAAAGACTCCTGAACCTGGGAGTACAGAGTATCTGATACTTCTTTTACACTTTGCAAAGGTGTACCTCTTTTTAAATCCACTGGTTCACTCGGCTTTCAAGTCGGATCAGCTTCATGTGACTTATACACATGTGACAAGGCCGAGATCACACAACGCTTTACAGTTCAGTATTAACAGTATCCCTGCCCGGTAAATAGACAATTAAGTCTCAAGTACCGTTGTGGGTCTTCCCCACTGCCTTACTTCCTAGCCTCTCTGGTCTATGTTCCCTCAGGACACATAGCCTTGGTCTATGTCCACGCGAGACATACGACCATTTAAGATTACAGCCGCTCACGGCTTAATCAGGTCTAGGGCGCCTTCCTTCATTTACGCCTTTTTCTCTCATCATTTTTCTGACTCACATCACTCATGGCCGAACCTTGGCCTTCCAGTTTCCACGCGAGAAACCAGATCGTCAAACCATGCAGGGAACTGCTAATACCAAAAAGCTACTGAGTTGTGCCTGTCCCATACCAGGCAAGTGGTTGGTACGTTTACAATTCGTATAGAGACACAGCACAAGGTTCTCGTCCTTATGAACCAATAGTGAGGAACATTCACATACCCTGGTGCGCACCGCACCCTCTCCATACAATCCAATCCTCACTACTGATCCCTTTTATCATTTTTCTTGTCAAAACGGTTTTTATTATAACTTCTCATGCATTTGACCATTTCAAGTTTAATGTGGATATTCAATATATGAGTCCTAGGGTGACAAGAGCATATATACACGAAGGTTCAATAACAAAAAGGGTTTCATGATCCATTAGGTAATATCTACTCATGTCATTCAAACATAACTTGTATTTCAATTAAGCATGCATAGTAAGAAACAGTGAATATACTTCATATGAAAATATTGGGTGAGACATGATCAAAGGAATGAGGCTTGCCTTGCAATGTTGGGTCTAAAAACTCAGACGGCTCTTCAAAGACTTCTTCCGTTCCTTCCGCTTCTGACTCTGCGGCAAACAATTAACACACAAACACATACCACATAAGCATACTGAAAATAGTTTCTATAGAAAGTATTAAGTAAATAAGTCATGCATGCAGGGGAAAAAGTTAGGGCAAGGTCACAAGGGCTCTGGTCGAAGAAACGGCTAAAAAGGATTGAACGTCGAAGGGTCGACATTCAGTTCGTGGCTTTGACATAACTGGAAACTAGTCTTAGGATGGTTTTCTGGAGAAGTGACAGTAGAGAAAGTTGTAGAATCACAACTCCAGGAATCTAAAGGACAAGGTGGCATTTCAATTGCTCAACCAGAAGGGGTCAAACAAGGCTAATGCCAGTGGCTGACATGCACTGACATGGTGCTGGACATGGCCAGAAACTAGGGCATGGCTTAACTTTTGATCCAGGGCTCCAAATGATGCACCACTTTGTCTGGGAGGTAGGCATTACTAACAGGAACAATATACTCAACAGGCACAAGGGCTGAAAGTGGCCGGAGGGTGGCCAAATCCGGCGATGAACCACGGTGGCCTGGACATGAGCTGAGTTACTGGACAGTAATCTTGGCATAGGCATAACTCACAATCTAGGCAGATCCAGGTGTCGAGCTAGTGGACAATATTGCTCAGGGTACTGGAATCTATCTAAGGGACAAGGTTTCAGGTGCTGGATCGGCCGGGAACAAATTCCGGCGACCGGCGCTGGAGAAGACGACACTGGAGCTTGGGTATTTTCGATACAGGGCGAAAGAGCTCAATTCCAAGCTTGGGAATGATCTCTAGGGCACAACAAAGCTACTGGGGAGGTTAATTTCATTGGATATCGGCCGGAGAAGCTTGGCGCCGAAGTCCGGCGAACGGCCGAGGTTCAAATTTGGGATTTCTTCGATTTGAGCTTAATTGGGGATTCTGGTTCTACAGGCTTGCTCTACTAGGCTTACTGATCAACTTCTTCTACAGGATTGAGGGTTAATTTGGGCTGAATCGAGTGGCATTGGGGGAACAGGGCAAATCGGGAATCCGGCGATCACCGGCGATGGGGATCGATCTAGTGCAATTGGTTGCTATGACACAGAGAGGGGAACGAGGGGGACTCACTGGTGAACCTGGATTGAAGAGAGGGGCTGAGGAAAGGGCTGGCACCGTGAGCTCTCTCACTGGCTCGCCGGAGAAGAAAGCGAAAACGGCGAGAAGCTGGAATTTTGGCTAAGTCCTGAGTTTGTGCTTCTTCACAGCGTCGAGGGGGTTTAAATAGGCACGGGGACGGAGTTTGCGAGGGAAACGCGACAACGGTTGCTTGCGCCGGGGAGAACCTTGTCGGGCGCAGGCGCAACGACGGCGACGGCGACGTGATCGCGCTTCAGGCGGTGCTGCAGCTTTGCCAGTTGCCTTGGGACTTCGTCCGGGACGGCGCAGATGTGGAGGCGACAGTGTAGCTCCGGCAACGACACGTACACACATGCAATTGCCACGGCAACGGGAGCGCGCGCGAAAACGAGGCTCGGGAGCGCGGCCGTTTAACCGCTGGGCGAGGCGATGCACTGCTGGCACGTGCGCACGGGGTGGCACAGCAACTCACGGGCACAGGTGACAGAAACGGTGGCCGGCGGCGAGCAAGCACGGCGAGAACACAGCGCGGCAACGGTGGCTCGAGCACTGGTCGTGGCAACGACCAGGGGCTGGTCGAAAGGACCTGAAAATAATGTTTGGGCCGATTTGCAATTTCTGCAACTTGCTCCAGGGGCTGTTCTGTGAGGAAAGTTTGAATAGGACTTGGGCCTGTTTGCAAATCTGGAGATCTAAGAGTCCGATCTGAAATCTGATTTCGCAGCTAAGTTGCAAAAGATTAGTAGAACTTATCTGGCCAAAGTTTGGTAAGATCAGGCAAGATCTGAAGGGTTTCGACAAAATTGGGGAAAACAGTTTAGGGTAAATAGGGTAATTAGGGTTTTAAAAATGGCGAGGCTTGAAACTCGGCTTTAGGGTGAGATTTTGGAGATGGTCCCGAAGGGAAAAATGTTCTGAACAGCATTTAGAAGGGAATGGCTGAAGCAGATTAGGTTTTGGGGTCCAGATGTGGATTTTGGCTATTTTAGGGTTCAGCAAAACAGGGGTGTTACAAATCTACCCACCTTAGAAACAATCTCGTCCTCGAGATTAGGGCAGGTCCGAGAATAGGGAGGGAAATTCTCGTCGGAGATCTTCTTCTTTTTCCCATGTTGACTCCTCCTCTGAGTGATTGTTCCACTAGACTCTGCAGAATCGGAGGGTTCTTGACTTCAGCACTTTCTCTCTGGTTTCCAGAATTCTAATAGGGTATTCTTGACAAGATAAGTCTGGTTGAATCTCATTCTCTGTAGGAGATATCTGTTCTGTTGGTTCTCTCAAGCATTTCTTCAGTTGAGATACATGAAACACGTCATGAATTCCGCTTAGTTCTGGTGGCAATTCCAACTTGTATGCCATTTCACCTCGCTTTTCCAGAATTCGATATGGTCCCACATATCTAGGTTTTAACTTTCCCTTCATCTGGAATCTTCGAACTCCTTTGTATGGCATAACCTTGAGATACACATAATCGCCCTCTTCAAAAGATAGTTCTCTTCTACGGTTATCCGCATAGCTTTTCTGTCTAGATTGAGCTGTTTTCAGTTTTTCTTGTATGATCCTGACGTGGGCTGTGGCTTCTTCTACTAGTTGGGGTCCTAGATGTTGCTTTTGACCAATTTCTGTCCAATACAGAGGCGTGCGGCATCTTCTTCCATATAGGGCTTCATATGGTGCCATTTGCAGGCTTGCTTGGAAACTGTTGTTGTAGGTGAATTCTGCATAAGGTAGAAATAACTCCCAAGAGTCTCCATAGTCCAAAACACAAGCCCTCAACATATCTTCCAAAATTTGGTTTACCCTTTCCGTCTGACCTCCAGTTTGAGGGTGGTAAGCGGTACTGAACTTTAACTTTGTGCCCAGGGCTTTCTGCAACTCTTGCCAAAATCTTGAAACGAACTGGGCTCCTCTATCGGAAATGATAGCCTTCGGCACTCCGTGTAGGACAACTATTCTGTTGAGATACAGCTCTGCTAAGTCCTTAGCTGTATATAGGGTCTTCACTGGGAGAAAATGTGCTACTTTTGTTAATCTATCAACTATGACCCATATAGAATCGAATCCTTTTCTCGTCCTTGGTAGTCCCACAATAAAATCCATTCCGATTTCATCCCACTTCCACTCTGGGATTTGTAGAGGTTGTAGCGGTCCCGCAGGCTTTTGATGTTCTGCTTTCACTCTTTGGCATGTGTCACAAGTTGCGACAAACTTGGCAATCTCTCTCTTCATTCCTTTCCACCAAAAATTTTTCTTCAAATAAAGTTGAATTTACGAATTCTCCACCATGATCACTACGGATTTTCTTGATGGAAAGTTCAAATTCAGTGGAAACACGTTTTGCAAAACTTTTGAAAACATCGGGGTTTCAGATTTTTGAGAAATAAAGAAAACCCAAGTGTAGCGAGTAAAATCATCAACAATCACAAAACCATAATTGCTACCCCTGATACTTTGGAACTCAGAAGGTCTAAATAAATCCATATGCAATAGTTCCAAAGGTTTACAAGTTGAAAGAACATGCTTAATCGGATGTGAAGTAGCTACTTACTTGCCAGCTTGACAGGCGCTACAAGATTTATCCTATTCAAAATTCACATCCTTTAAGCCAATAACCAAATCACGTTTCAAAAGCCTTTTCAGTTGATGCATCCCAACATGTGCGAGTCTTCTATGCCATAGCCAACCTTTTGAGGTTTGATAGACAAGACATGTTGAAAGAGATGCATCTTTGGAGTGAAAATCAACAAGATAAAGATTTCCAAAACGAAAGCCTTTGAAAATCAAAGAATTATCTTTTAAACTTTCAACTAAAAATTTTGGTATAAAATGTGCAACGAAATCCAAGATCGTAAATTTGTGCAACAGAAAGCAAATTAAAATTCAGAGATTCAACCAATAAAACATTCGAAATAGAGAGATCATTGGATATAGCGATTTTACCCAAGCCTACCACATTTCCTTGATGATTGTCGCCAAAGGTGATCTTTTGATTTTCGCTTGAGTTGTCTTCTATTGAGGTGAACAATTTCTTGTTGCCAGTCATATGTTTGGAGCATCCGCTATCAAGCACCCAATGCTTCCCATCGGTCTTGTAGTTCACCTGCATAAAAGAATCAAGTCCTTTTAGGTACCCAAACCTTTTTGGGTCCTTCAATGTTAGCAATCAAAGCTTTGGGCACCCAAATTGACTTCTTCTTTTTGTTTAGCATGGGTGCACCAACAAACTTTGCTATAGCATATCCTTTCTTCGAATTTTGAAGCATGTAGCAAGTATCAACATAATTTGGAGTCATTAAAGGACATGCTTCATGCAAATGACCAGTTTCATGGCATTTAAAGCAAAATGTGTTGCATGCTTTTACAAAAATAGTTTTTGTACTTGGTTTCTTTCCTTTCTTCGGAAAGTATCCAAGTCCTTGTTTTCTAAATGAAAATTTTTGTTTGCTAAGGATTAGATCAAGAGACACTTTTCCTTTGTAGCAATTTTCTAAACTTTTTCCAAGTTTTTCAACTTGTGCCTTAAGTTCATTATTTTCATTCAAAATTATTTCATTTGAAACACATGGCATATCAAGAGGAATAGCATGAGAAGAATTGTCATTTAAATCACATGAAATGCCTACATCTACCTTAGATGGAGCATTAGTAATATCTTTCATTAGCATGCATTAGTAATATCTTTCATTAGCATGCTTTCATAAGAGTCTTTTAGTTCTGAGTATTGAGTGCGTAAAGAAGAATGTTCTTCCTTAAGCCCTTTATACTTCTTTTTAGTCATTCCAAAAACTTTATTTAGTTTGGTGATCATTTCAACTAGTTCGTCATATGAAGGATCAGAAGAATCTACCTTTTCATCGCCTTTAGCCATAAGACAAAGGGATGAACTAGTCGAAGTGTTGATGTTGCCGAGAGCTAATCCGGCTATCTTCTTGGAGCAGCCTCTTTCATCGTCGGAGTTGGAGTCGGAGCTCTCACCTCCGGACATCCATTCTCTGAAGCAAGCTTCCTTGGTTGCGTCATTGTTCTTCTTGAAGAACTTCTTCTTCTTGTTCCAAGTTTTGTTCTTGTTCGGTTATCTTGATGCTATGTGACCCTTTTTGTGACATCCGTAGCATATGATGTCCTTGAAGTTTGTTTGCTTTGGCCCCTTTGGTCGAGTGTCGATGTTGACACCCTTCTTGTGTAACCTGCGAAGAAGTTTTTGAGTATTCTTTACCATGAGAGCTAGATCTTCGTCGGAGGAGCCTTCGTTTGAGTCATTCTTGGAGCTGGCTTTAAAAGCCAACACCTTCTTTTTCGTCTTCGAGGGTTCGATTGCTTCCTTCTTCTCCTTTTGATGCATCTCATGGGTAATGAGGTTCCCATAGAGATCCGTTGGTGTGGTGGTCGAGAGATCGGAGTTGGTGAGTACTGTGACCAGAGTGTCGAAGCTTTCTGGAAATGCCCTAAGCATCTTTCTTACAATATGAAGGTCAGTAAAAACAACTCCGAGCCCTTTGAGTTCATTTACAATATTGTTCAACCGAGTGAACATGGAATCCACGGACTCAGTTGACGACATTGTGAATGTCTCATATCTTTGCCTTACCATGAGCAACTTTGCCTCTTTGACTTTAGTTGTGCCCTCGTAGATTTCTTCAAGGGTGGTCCAAATTTTGTGAGCGGTCGTAAGATTACTCACACGGTTGAACTCATTCAAAGACAAACCGGCAAAGAGAGCATTTTTTGCACGGGCATTTAAATGTAGGTTTCTCCTGTCGTCATCGGAGTGACTTGCCGGATTATCCGGAGGAGTAAAACCAAGTTTAATGATATCCCATGCATCAAGCCCCATGGCCTCTAGGAATACCGACATGCGCACTTTCCAGTAGGGATAGTTAGTCCCATCAAAGATAGGCGCATGTCCGGTATGACCGAGAGAAAAGCCCTCATTACACGTCATCCTCTCTCTAGGCGGTAAAACCTAATTAATCGAGAGACCTCACTCTGATACCACGTGTAGGATCAAGGATCACTAGTACAGAAATGCAGTCTACTAACCCCTATCTTCTATCGGTCATTAGCGATTTAGTTGAAAACCGATAGAAAATGTGCCCCGTGGTCATAAAAGGCCATCGGGTGTATTTTTCCTATCGGTTTATAAGAATCTTACCGATAGAAGAAGCAGTATGATTTACTCTAGCGGTGATGAACATATTTGCCGTTAGAAGAGATGCATAAGTACTGACGGGAGAATGTTGTGCGCCGATAGGACTGATCGACTTCTACAACTAGACTTATTCTATCGGTACTGTATGAATATACCGACAGAGTATATTAAAAATTCCTATCGGCAATATGTAGTGCGCCGATAGAACCGTTGGCCTTCTACAAATATTTTCATTCTATCGGTAATGGATTCTTGTACCGTTAGAATATATAGAAAATTGCTTAGAACTGTTCGTCTTCAAATAGTTTTATTCTATCGGTAATGAATGTTTATACCGGTAGAATATTGCAAAAATATCTTAGAACTGTTGACCTTCTACAACTAGTAATATTCTATCGGCAATGTACGTACACACCGATAAAGTATGTACAAAAATTCCTATCGGTAATATGTATTGTGCCGATAGAACCATTCGCCTTCTACAGATGTTTTTATTACTAACGGTATTCTTTTTTCGTACCGATAGAAAATATATAGTTGTATAAATACACGGGTATGTCTCTTTCATTCTCACAGTTCATCTGGGGCTCGTAGTCCTAACCCGTAAGCTCCATGGAAGGCCGGCGCACCTCTACAGGGACCGCTGCACCTTCGCACCTCCATCGACGCCCTCTAGACGTCGACATCCCAAGGAAGGTACGTAAAATTTCTGCAATATAGTTAGATTATTCTAATCCGATTATGGCAATAATTCTGCTTTTTTTGTATCCTTCATTTTGATGTGTCTTCTTTTCAATATGATTATGATTTGTTCAGGTCCTTGGATGATGCTCATGAGGGGCAACGTATTTCACGGTTCTTCATCGCAGTACGCTGCCTACGTTGGCTTGTTGGCGAAAGAAATGGTGAAGATCACCGTCGAGAGCTGGAAGGACGTGAAGGGCGAGATCTTGGTTGGCTCGGTCGAGAAGATGCTTAAGCCCGGAGTGTTTCTCAAATCAGGACCTATAGAAAGCATCTTACATTTTTTTGCATGCACCAGCTTGTGGCCAGATGCTTACCTGCTTGGAGAAGAAGAATTGTTGTTATTTGCACAGCCATTCTACACCATCACTATACAGAACAACATCTTGGAAGGTAGGTTCTTTTTGTTAATGGAGTTGAGTTGAGTTGAGTTGAATTGATCGAGTTTGAGTCCGAGGAAATCACCAATACGTACAAATGTATGTCGACGGCAGTTCCAGCTCCTCGGGCGTCTTCGAACTGAACTCCTATGGTTAAGTCCAATGTGGTTCAGACATTTGCTGTTTTGAATGAATGGATTTGTGATGTATCAGGTCTAACTTGTAGTCGGTAGTTGCATTGTGGCAACCTGCAAAGGTTCTCTTTTATGTAAAATGTATGGGCCACTGGGTCCTCGTCGTGATCTGTTATTAATTTCAGACGTGGCTTTTCTAATATACATCGAATGTGTGAATTGTTGTATTTGTATATTGTTGTATATTTGTGTATCATGTATTGCTAATTGGGACATGAACTTGAATGTGCAGGGAGTATTTGTGTATTTAATTGTATTGGTAGGTAGGTGTGTATTTGTACTGCTGTTTCAGACATGCACTTGAATTTGTGAACTGGCATGTGTATGTTTGTACCTGAATTTGTATTGGTGAACTGGCATGTGTATGTTTGTACCTGAATTTGTGAACTGGCATGTGTAATTTCTTTGGCAAGATGAAGTCCCAAGTACCTAAGAAAAGTATTTTTGTGTCTCCTAGTTAATCCACAAATTAGCATTTCTTGAAATATTGCTTTATCTTCTAGTTAAGATCCGTTTTATGTAAGATCTGTTTGATGTAAGATCTGTTTGGTGTTACATTGATATGATTCCTTGAATGTGAGAAATGGCATGTGTATATTTGTCCCAGTTTGGTACCAGTACCTCCTCTAACGGTAAGTACACATATTTACCGATAGGAAAACACATATATTTGGTCAATCATGCATATTCTAACGGTAAATAGACATATTTACCGATAGAAAAACTCTTGCTCGTGTGTCATGCATCATCTAACGGTTCGTACACATATCTATCGATAGAAAAACTCATGTACGTGCTGTGTCATGCATGATCTAACGGTCAATACACATATTTACCGAAAGAAGAAGTCCTGTACTTGCTCGGTAATGTACATTCTCTAACAGTATGTGTGTGTTTTTACCGATAGACTATGTGAGCGTCAAATTACCTAAGTTAGTCTAACGGTTATTTCATGTATTTACCGTTAGAAAAAGGTCCATTATAAGAAAAACCCACTCGACCATTGCTGAGCTGCTCTTTAATTTGTTCTGTTGCACTCTGTGTCCCTCTGTTTGTGACGAAAGTTCCACGCCCGCAGCTACACTGCTAGGGTGATCAGCGCAGGGTGGAGGGAAGTCGATTGCGCCCCTTTCTTTAAGGTACGCTTAATTGTCGACACTTATCTCTCTCTCCCTCTAGATCTCCCTCCTCTCTACTTGCAAGCTAGCTGTATTGTGTAGTTCCAAGTTTGTAGCTCTAAGCTTGGGAGCTTGGTAGCTGGAAATGCGTCATGTTTTAGTAGCTAACTAGCTTGTATTGTGTAGTTAGCTAGGTTAATTAGTGTTAATTTCGTCAGGCTAGGGTTCAACACATGTATCTGTTGTAAGAGGCTGTACATGTACATATACATAACTTAATCGGGTAGGTTTCATGCATGCATGGCTGACTCATTAAATTTTGTTAATTGTAGATGGACAGGAAATATTGGATGTATGGAATAAAACATACTACTTTTGAATATTTGGATGGTGTGAATGAGTTTATTAAATTTGCTGAACAACAAAAGGAGAGGCAGGGAGAGAAAAATATGCTCTGTCCTTGTACAGATTGTATGAACTTCAAGAGGTTTAGCAACTCTGATCAAATTAAGAGTCATTTGATTCGTCGTGGTTTTAATGCGCGATACACCCGTTGGATATGGCATGGCGAAGATCTTGAGGAAACAAGCACCACTACTACCAATCAGCAGGACTCGGATGTGGATTGCAATAATATCGATGATCATCCGAATTGTGATAATGTTCATTCCGATGTGCACGTAGATGATGATGATGATGACATTCTAGATGAGATGTTACGTGATGTAGAGGAAGATTACAATGAAAACGACTTCTGTGAATTTGAGAAACTGATTGCTGACTCTGAGAAGTCTCTGTTCCCTGGATGTGCAACATTTACAAAACTGTCTTCTGTGCTGAGATTATATAACTTGAAGGCAGGCAACGGTTGGAGTGATAAGAGTTTCACGGCACTATTAGATCTTCTAGCGGACATGCTTCCAGAGGGAAATGAGTTGCCAAGATCTACTTACCAAGCCAAAAAACTGTTGTGTCCGTTGGGAATGGAAATCGAAAGAATACACGCATGCCCAAATGATTGTGTGTTGTACCGTAACGAGTACTCCAGTTTGCATGTTTGTCCAAGATGCGGCGCATCGAGGTATACGCGTAGGGACCGGATTGACAGTGAACGTCACGAGGTAAAGAAAGGACCTTCAGCGAAAACAGTGTGATACTTGCCTGTGATACCTAAATTGAAGCGGCTGTTTGCAAATCCGAAAGTAGCGAAGCACTTGCGTTGGCATGCTGAAGCCCGGAAACAAGATGGAAAACTGAGACACCCAGCTGATTCTATTCAATGGAGAAACATCAACAGAACATTTGCTGAGTTCGGCGCCGAACTTAGCAATATAAGGTTCGGGCTGAGTACAGATGGTATGAACCCACATGGTAATATGAGCAGTCGGCACAGCACTTGGCCGGTTCTTTTATGCATCTGCAATCTTCCTCCTTGGTTATGCATGAAGCGCAAGTACATCATGATGGCGTTACTAATCTCAGGACCCAGACAACCCGAAAATGATATTGACGTGTTTCTAGCGTCTTTAATCGAGGACTTACAGAAATTGTGGAGTGAGGGGGTGCAGGTGTGGGATGCATACAAGAAAGAGAATTTCATCTTGCGGGCCCTGATATTTTGCACCATAAATGATTTTCCGGCCTACGGCAATTTGTCGGGGTATAGTACGAAAGGAGCCAAGGCTTGCCCTATTTGCCTAGATGAAACTGAGAGCATGTGGATGCGAAACTGCCGGAAAACAGTGTACATGGGTCACCGCAGGTTTCTTCCGGTGCATCACACGTACCGTAAGAAGAGAAAATTATTTAACGGGAAGCCTGAGAAGGGATCAGCTCCAGTGTTTCTGACCGGTAAGGAGATTTACTCGCTCGTGAAGGACATCAAAGCTGAGTTCGGTAAGCATTCTAAACCTCGAGAAAAAAATGTTTGGAAGAAGAGATCGATTCTCTGGGATCTACCGTACTGGGAGCACTTACAAGTTCGACATTGCATTGACGTCATGCATATAGAGAAAAATGTCTGTGACAGTTTGATTGGTTTGTTGTTGAACATTCCAGGAAAGACAAAGGATGGTGTGAAAGCTCGTCGTGACATGGTGGAAATGGGGATAAGGTCTGAGCTTGCACCTTTAGAGAATGGAAAGCGTACATACCTCCCTCCGGCCTGCTATACGTTGTCCAAGAGCGAAAAAACAAAACTCTGTCGGTGCCTGCACGGTGTTAAAGTTCCATGTGGGTACTCCGCGAACTTGAAAAAACTTGTGTCCATGAAGGACCTAAGACTAGTTGGCACGAAGTCCCACGACTGTCATGTCCTGATGTCACAAATGCTTCCCATTGCTATCAGAGGCATTCTCCCAGTTAAAGTCAGAGAGACAATCACAAACCTATGTTATTTCTTCAACGCAATATCTTACAAGGTAAGTACGTGCACTCATACTATAAGTTCATTACCTCCATCTGTGGAGCTTAATTAGAAGATTTTTCTGATATGAATATTTGGCGCAACTGTGTCCTCGTAGGTAATTGATCCGGATGGATTGGACGCTTTGCAATGCGACGTGGTTACAACTGTTTGTCAGCTCGAGATGTATTTCCCTCCATCCTTTTTTGATGTTATGGTCCATCTGATTGTTCACCTTATCAGAGAAATTAAGTTTTGTAGACCCGTGTGCCTGCGCTACATGTATCCATTTGAGAGATTTATGGGTGTATTGAAGGGATACGTAAGGACTCGTCGTCGACCAGAGGGGAGTATCATGGAAGGTTATGCCGCCGAGGAGGTGATTGAATTTTGCACAGATTATATGGCCAGGGTTGGCCCAATTGGCATTCCTAGGTCCCGACACGAGGGTAGGCTTCAGGGAATCGGAACGATTGGATTCAAAGCTATCGTCCCCGCTCGTGATGTGTACGCAAAATCACATTTTTGGGTCTTACAACACATGACGAAGGTCGAGCCATACATACACGAGCACAACGTAATGTTACGGTCACAGAATCCTTCGAAGTCAGACGTTTGGGTCAGCAGAGAACATAACAGGAAATTTGCTGAGTGGATCCAAGAAAGAGTCACGCGTGCTGCCGAGGGCTCCGTAAGTGAAACTGTGACATGGTTGGCTAGAGGCCCAAGATTCACTGTAGGGACTTGGCAGGGGTACGACATCAATGGGTATTCATTTTACACAAGAGCTCAAAATGCCAAGAGTAGCACGCAATGTAGCGGAGTGACACTGTTTGCTATTTCCGAGGATGCCAGGTCACTAAGGGTGCTGAACTCATATTATGGTGCTATTGATGAAATATGGGATCTCGATTATAGATTACTTAAGATTCCCCTGTTTCGATGCCAATGGGTCGAAATCCCTCGAGGTGTTCAAGTTGACAGTTACGGGTTTACTCTCGTCGATCTTGGTAGAGTCGGACACCAAGACGATCCATTCATACTTGCAAAGCAAGCCACACAGGTATTCTACATCGTTGACCCGGCCAATCCAAACTTGCATGTTGTCCTCCACAGCAAGAGACGTATTGTTGGGGTCGAAGATGTTGTCGACGAAGAGGAGTATAACCAATTCGATGAAATACCTCCATTTTTAGAGGACATTCAATCTATCCGTACTGAAGATATCGACGAAACAACGTATCTGCGAGATGACCACGAAGAAGGATTATGGGTTGAGAACCATTGATGATTAATTTCTATTTCAGGGATAAATGCCAAGCAAACAGCCCACAAATTCTGCAGCAAGGTGAGGAACTTATCATTAATACATCAGGCAGTACATTTTTCTTTAGAACTTAATGATAAGCTAGTTCACAGCATTAATATATCTCAATTTTACTCCACAGCATGAGTTCTAACATGTACAGTACCTTTATCCTGTAAATACTTAATTCTTCCCTTCAAATAGCACTTGCAAAAATATCATCGCAGCCTCTTGCTTCTTCAAATTAAGCTCTCCAAAAATCAATTTTTCTGACGGTATTTTGTTATTTCTACCGATACAAAAGGACATCCGCTACTTTAATGTGTCTCAAGCACTTCGAAAGTTTCGCTGCGAAAGGTGTACTTATTCTATCGGTATTATTATATTGTACCGTTAGAATAAATTCGTTAGTCTCACGGTATTTGTTGTCTTACGGTTTTTTTCTGTTTGTACCGATAGAACAATACTCTGGCGCTTTGAATTCTCAACCGTGTCGCCATGCGTCGCCTTGGAAATTCTATAAGTACCTCGCCATGCGTCGCGGTATTTTTTTGTTTTTCTAATCCTCGAACGCTTCGACTCCTCATCTTCTCTTTCACAATGGCAACCTCCATGGGATCGTCAGCCACGCCCTCCCCGGTAAGAACTCTAAATCTCCTGGGTTTACCCCTGTATTGTTAATCCATGTTCATTACATTCTTGACCTGTTGCTTTGCACAGGGAATGGGAGCCGTGGAAGACACTGGAAAAGTGAAGGCCGAACTGAGGGCCCTCCAGGAGGAGCACAAGCTCCTTACGGACAAGCACACTCAGCTACGGCTTGACCTTGACGATCTCTTCAAGCGTATTCAGCGCATGAAGACGGATGGTGACAATGCTAGGGCGAGGACGAGGCGTCTTCGCGAGGAGAAGAAAGCCGCGGATATGACCATCGCTGGCTGCGGTTTGACTATGAAGGATACCATAGCGAAGCTAAGGGAGGTCGCAGGCCTTCTCGACGCGGTAGTAGTTGATCCTAGGGACAACTTGTCGCTAGAGGAGTCCTGTGTCCTGGCTGCAAGTCAAACTGACTCTATTCTACATGCAGCCAGGGCTAAGACCACCCCTTGACCTAGCATTTTGGGTTTTAATTTTTTTTAAGTGATGAAACAATAATGAATGAACAATTTCTTTTGATGTCAATTTTTCAATTTTCCGGCTATCTTCCCACTTTCTTTATCATTCTGCAGCTTTCAAGCACACTCTGTTTGATGTTAAATTGTGTTTACCTTTTCATTTTCTGACGGTATTTTGTTGTTTTTACCGATAGAAAAATGGAACACATCTCGTAAACTTAATTAAAAAATTTTTCTGGGGAAAATTGGTCTCACGGGAATTTATTGTTTATACTGATATAAAAAAGGAATCCACTAATTCAAATATTTTTCCAGGAAATTTACTTTTTCTATCGGTATTATTTTGTTGTACCGATAGAAACGGACATAATTCTATCGGTATTATTTTTGGTGTACCGATAGAAAAGGTCATACACTACTTTATTACTCGTACACGGCCCTTGAGTTTCCCTCCAGTCGAACAGTTCCAACCTAGAGCACTGCGTCTCTTCGAGAGCGAAGAAAACCACAACCTCCGCCGTGACCACTTACTTCCTCTCTCCCACAGGACGATCGCCAGCTGGACACTGGTTCGCCACTGCCACCGGTTCTTATTTTTGTCCTTCGCCGGCCGCCGCTGCGTTCTACACCCCCTCTCCATCACCAGCACTGATCGCCGTAAATACCCTAATTCGTCGTTCTATTTCCAGCATCTTCCTTATTTGATCCTAGTGTTTTGTACGTACTTATTCTTTTAGTTTTGCAATTACACTAGGGTTCCCTATTGTGTTGGATTATGTACATTCCGCGGGCAATGTTGATTTAAATTAGGGTTGACATAATATGTTCCAGTGCTGTAATGAACCTATTTTGAGATTTTAACTTATCTATACTGCTGTATGTGTGATCAATTGTATGCAACTGCCATGTAATACACATTATATGTTGGAGTTGTTCGTACACATATTCTATCGGTATCTCCTGTATTTGTCGATAGAAACAATTTGTCTGCTCTATCGGCAGCTCTTGTGTTTACCGATAGAAAATATTTCTGAACAACGTACTATTAAAACTTTGGATCTGGAAGGACATGAGGCATGCAATGTACGTACTAGTTTGGTTGGGAATTTTTACTCACTTGGTATGAATATATGGCAATGTGGATGGGTCTTCGATGTATATGTTTCAAATGCATATCTCTTGGTTATCTTTTGCATTACCTGTATGTCATATATGACTTTTCCCAAACTAATAGATGTGATGAAGTCCTGATGACTTGCATACAGGTAATGCAAAAGATAACCAAGAGATGGTGCTATAGACCATATTATTCCTTTTTTCCTCTGTGACCTACTTTCTGTGCTACTTCAATATCTTTATATTCCATTAGCATTAGGTTTGTCAGATTATGCACAGTGGCACTTAGATGCTTGTGTGCATATTTACGTGTGAAATAATAATGCTGGCCCATGAATATTAGTATAGAAAATCATTGAGAATGTTATGTGATGATAGTGAGTAGTGGCTTATCAACAAAATTTATTCATGTATTTCTGAACAGTTCAAGAAGTAATTTATTCATGTATTTCTTTTAGTATTATTTTGTTTGGACATCCCTTTTGCAGCCCTAATTAGATTCCAGTCCTGGGCTGAGTTATGGAACTCCAAGAAGAATTAATTGCCATATGTTGCCTGCTTCCTATATGAAAATGTGTAGACGAAAACGCTGAGAAATAGAATCTTATCTTGTATTAATTGCATGGTAGCTTTTGTGTTTACCGATGGAAAAAATATTTAAAATAGGTTCTTATTCTTTGTAAAATGATTTGGTTTGTGTTTCCATTAAATTTTTGATGGTTTGTTGATGGTTTTGTAGGGAAAGACATGTCGTCGTCTTCATCGGATGGTACCAGTGGTTCAACTAGGGCCAACCCCAACGTAACTGAAGATGCAGCGGTTACATCCCAGCGCAAGAGGGTGGGACGAGGCGCGACGACGTTGGGCCGTTTGGCAAAACGCACGGATCTTACTTGTGAGTTCAACCAATTTGGGAGGCCGGTTGGAAAGAATGCTGGGAAGTACGCGGCTTACGTTGGGCTGTTGGTGAAAGAAAGGGTGAAGATCACCATGCAGAGCTGGAAGGACGTGACGGCGGACGAGAGGGATAGGTTGTGGGCGGAAGTGAAGGTTAAATTAACTGAAATCGCTGAACTCTTTCGTAATCACGTTCTTTTGGCTTATACTAAAGTTTAACTAACTCGTGATTAATTGTATGCATTTTTTGAAAACAGGCTAAGGGGAACATCCCCGACGATACACCTAGGACGGCCTGCTTGAAGGACATGAACGAAACATGGAAAACCTTTAAGAGCTGGCTCGTCAGTAACTTCTTCGCTGCGGGGAAATCTCCTTGCGAGAAGTACCCCTTCATATTGGAGGAGGTATGGGAGGAATTCACCAAGCAGAAGGGGACTGAGGAGTTGAAGGCCCTTAGCGAGAAGAATAGGGCGATCCAGAAGAGGAACGACCACCCGCATCGGCTCGGATCCCAGGGATATGCGGGGAAGGAGGAGCAGTGGAAGAAGGAAGACGAGCAAAATCCTGTCATCGACACCCCTGAGTTGCCGCTCTCCGAGATCTGGGATGAGAGGTGCAAGCGATGGTGGAGGGGGAGGGGGTCCGTGTCATCCACCAGGTCTGTGCAGTTCGCAACCCCTGGGGACGTCGAGGTTGTGAGGCGAATGGTAAGTTGGCTAACCTCATAAACTATGTGCGCACAAGTGTATATAAGGCAATTTGTCTCACAAGGTACCTTTAAATGTAACAAATCTCTTTAGAGAAGGAGGCAGTGGAGGGATTCTTTACCCCACAGAGGGAGAACGACATCCTCACCCGGGCTCTAGGAAATAAGGAGCATCTCGGGCGGACATGGGCCGTGGGAGCCATTGTGTCGTGGAAGGCCGGTTTCGCAGATCCGGCTCCACCGAGAAAGAAGGCCCGCTCTTGGAAGGAAAAGGAAGTGGAGCTCTCCGATAAGATACGGGCTGAGGTACGGGCGGAGATACGGGCTGAGGTGCAGTCTGAGGTCGCACAAATGAGGGAAGAGTTTGCACGGTTGAGAGATGCATTGCTGAGCAAGAGTGCAGATACGGAACCCTAGGGCGACGGTACCCCGCGGGGTCGGATAAGCAGTTGCGCTTCGAAGGTCCTCGCGGATCCAGTGGATCTACTTGAGGTACTGCAAGCCTTCATCTGTGCACTTAAGTTGATGCCACTCCCATTCTATTAGAGTTGTTTCGCTAACCTGTTTTAATATTTACAAATTTGCAGAAGCCGGAGGGTTGCATCCTACTGAATCACCTAGGCGACAGGCAGGAAGTGGTTGGACACGGCTTCGTATATCCGTCTGGGCCGGATGTCCGGGTCCATTGCGTACCTCTGCGGTTGGGGTTTGCAAAGGTACAGGTAGACATGGCCATGCCGGGCTACAACGATTCTCCGTTGCAGTCCCACCAGAGGAACTGCAGACACTTGCTGAGGCAGTGGGCTCCTACGTACAGTGGCCCAAGAAGTGTCTTCTAATACAACCGATAAATCCTACACATTTTAGATTACATCCTACTCAGTACACTCAACTTGCATAATCTAACATACGTGCTCATCAATTGAAGTGGCCTGCCGTTGGGCTACCAGGGGACTGCGCCCCCAGCTCGGGCCATGAGGCCCGATCTCTTGCGACCCTGGACACATCAAAGACGGCCTCGACCCCACCCAGCGCATCCACGCCTTCACCTCAGAAGAAAGCCGCCATCACCTCGCCCTTGCCTTCGAAGGTACGCACTCAGTCCCCGGCAAAAGGCAAGGGCAAAGGCAAGGGAAAAGGGCGACAGGGACAGCCGGAGAGGTTCAAGAACGGGTTCCCACTCATGTCGGAGGCAGCTTTGCGCAAATTGGATCGATCAACCAGAGACCTCCACGAGTGGTACCTACACCGAGCTCGGCGCAATCTGAACTTCTTAGTTCCCTACAGGCCTGGGCAGTTCCACCGTGAGCCCGGGAGTATATCCGTGGCACACGAGGATCTGTTCGACCTCTACAACTGGCGGGAGCTCGATCTGTCCATCATACGGACTGGAGTCCTGTGAGTTTGCTGATGCTATGTATTGCTGTTTTCTAACTCTGTTTGCTAACTCTGCATTGTTCTAGTTCATTTGAAATGTAGTAACTTTTTGTGCAATACTAATGTCGTCCTTTGCATGCAGGTGCATGTACAGGCTAGCATCGGAGGTTGCGTGTGACAAGGTGGGTTTCCTGGACCCAGAGAAAATAAGCCTCACGATGCTAGAGCACGACGCCGCGCACGCTGAGCAGTACATATCCAAGGCGCTGATGGTGCAGCAGGACAGGGAGTTCATTCTGGTGCCGTACCACCAAAGGTTAGTGCATTTCGTACTAATTTAACTCGATCTTGTATGTTACACCTGAGATATACTTTGAGCTAGCGGTCCTCTTTTACGTACAATGCAGGGGCCACTGGATCCTCATCGTGATCTGTCCGCCGAGGAACGAGGTGTACTACCTCGATTCGATGCGTGGCAGATTATCGATCGAATATGTGGTCAAGGGGAATATGGAGGTGTAAGTAACTTATATGTTTGATTTAAATTTTCACCTCACTAGCTAATGATAATACATTAACTGGCAATACTAACTGAAATGCAGGGCTTTTGATAAATATGTGTCCGCTGGAGGGAGGCATGCTGCACTACAGGGCTCCCTACTAGCTTGGAAAGAATATGAGGTACTCACGAGACTTTTTGTTTATGCTTAATTAGTTTATGGAAACAATAGCTAACATGTCTTCGCATATGCAATTATCTCAGTGCCATCATCAGCCGCAATCGTGGGAATGCGGGTTTTATGTGTTGCGCTACATGTACGACCTAGTGCAGACAAACTTTGCCCAAGTCCCCCAGGTAAGCATCGATAGCTAACTCAAATTTGAAAATTGGGTGTCACGTTCTAAATTAGGAAGTTAGTTACTAAGTATTCACACATGCTTGCAGATCGCCATGTCGAAAGACTCATACGAAAATGCAAAGATTAGAGATCTTCGATAAATCTGGACTCAATATGTCATGGAGGAAGTTGCGCCCAACCATCCGCCATGATAATTTTCTCTTTTTCGTGTATAGACTGTTTATATACATGTGAATAAATATACATGTGAATAAATATATATGTCAATAAATGTCCACATTGGATTGCAATTTGTATTTGTCCATATATATGTGAATAAATGTGAATAACTGTCTAATGTGTCAATCTGTTTTGTGAATTTATCCTTCTTTGCATCTGTACTGTATTGTGTATCCAATCTATAATGTATTACATCTGTACTGCATATGTGAATGTAAATAACGTACTGTATATGTGAATGTTCTATCGGTAAACTCATCCACAACCGACAGACTACCACCACTTTTCTATCGGTAAACTCATCCACAACCGAGAGACTACTACCACTTTTTCTATCGGTAGACTTGAAATTAACCGTCAGAATAGTGTGCCTTTTCCTGCCGGTGAACTCATCCACAACCAAGAGACTACTGTAGTTTTTTCTATCGGTAAACTTGAAATTAACCGTTAGAAGAGTATGATTTTTCCTGCCGGTGAACTCATACACAACCGAGAGAGTGCTAAGATTTTTTCTATCGGTTATCTCATTTCCAACAAAGAGAGTACTAAGCTTTTTTCTGTTGGTAAACTTGTAATTAACCGTTAGAATAGTGGTATTTTTCCAACCAGTACACGTCAGACTACGACGGGATTTCTATCGGTACACTCATTAGGTGCCGATAGAATAGTAAGCTTTTTGCTGTCGGTAATCTTGTAATTAACCGTTAGAAGAGTGGTACTTTTCCCACTGCTAAACGTCAGACTACGACGGGTTTTCTATCGGTACATTCCTAATATGCCGATATAATTGTGAAGTTCTTTTGTCGGTTATTTACCGATAGAAAATGTTATGTCTTGTTCTATCGTGTCTATCTCTATCGGTACGAAAACCGATAGTAGAAGGGTGTTTTTTACCGATAGAAGAAAGCTTTTCTGTACTAGTGGATGCCGACTAGAGGGCAGTGAATAGGAGGTTTTAAAAACTTCAAATAAAAACAAATGATGCAAAAAGAAGAACCAAAAGCAATTTAATATATTGAGATGAATAGACAGAGAGAACGAACACAACGATTTTTACCGAGGTCTCGGAGACTCGCCCAGTCTCCCCTAATCCTCGTTGAAGCACTCAAGTAAATTGAGTCTTGCTCCAATATCCACGAAGGGTATTATCCACTAGTGGTTGCTCCTTGTCCACTCCGGAAAGGCAAGCACCGATGCCTTTTACAAATGCGCCAAGTCTCTCCGACAATCTCTGAACTAGAGAGATCAACGACCACGCCTCCAAACCGTCTAGGTGAGGGTGCTCACCAAGAGTAATAGGCAGCAAGGTCTTCTCTAGAGCTCCAAACAATCACTGAGAAACTCTAAGTATGCAAAATAAAATGAACGAAAGCACTCGGTGGATCTGAAAACTCTTGACTTGATCAACAGATCAAGATTTTCAACTAGAAAACAAAAGCTCAAGTGTATAAGATATAAGATGACTGCTTGTTGTGAAAAATACGAGCTCAAAGCCTCTATTTATAGCCTCAAGTATCAAAAGAGACGTTGCAGCTCGGGCTGAAAATCAGCAGCTCAAACTGACGGTCAGTTTACTATACTGACAGTCAATTACATACACAACGACCGACAAAATTTATGGATAAAAAATAGCTAGCCGTTTGTGGTCGTATATGGAAACTGAAACCCCAAACTGACAGTCAGTTCGACCAAAACATCGACCAGATCAAATAGAAACTCAGATAAAACCAGCTGAGGTCGAAATGCAAACTGACAGTCATGATGGGCATACTGACAGTCAGTTTAGTACAAAAAAATTTTAGCTCAAAAAATACACTCTCTGGACAACTGTCAGTTTAACAGAACTGACATTTAAACTGACAGTCAGTTTAGCAAATTGACAGTCAGCCTGAACAAAAACAGTCATAATTTAAAACCATAAGTCCAAATTGAGAGTTTAATAAATCGTTTGAAAGATAATTTTAAGGGATATATTTTTGTCAACAGAAGCAAAATCTAGATCTACCTAGATTTTTCTAGAAAATTGAAAAACGCTTCTGCTGTCAAAAACTCAACTGAAAATCCAAAACTTTTAAAACCAAAATCAAATCAAATCCAACCAAAATGATGCAATGCAATGACCTAGTAATTTCTCGGTTCAGTTGGAGATTTAGAGAGGACTTGCAACCCCTCTTTATAGTATGGTTAAAACGAAAAAGAAATTTTCCTAAACCGATCAATCTCCTTACGCCGAGATCGGTAAAAATAAAATCTCAGATTACCTTAGGTCCTTTGCATCTTCATGTTTGTGTCTCGTCTTTGCTCTTTTGCACCTTGTGCTTCTATTTAATGTCGGGTTCATCTTGATCATCTTGCGTGTTTTCCCGAACAAGCTCTGTATCAAAAAATCTCAGAAGCACAGTTAGTCTGAAACACTTTGTTTTCATTAATCATCAAAATTAGGGTTACGCATAAAGGCCTAGATGCAACAGAACCTTGATCCGTTGGCAGCATTGCTTGACTATATGCTGAATGATCGAGCCACTCCGGCGAGGGACTAGGATTATCCTCACAGAGCCATCGGATGCCTCCGAGTCCGTCGAATCATCTTCGTCGGACATTGATGGAAGGCAATCCAATACCTCGTACACATTCACATGAGTGTGGCAGAATACATCCGACCACTTGCTAGCCTTGAATGTTGTAGGATCGGACACGTTGCTTGGCTCACCCTCGATCGCATGCTCAGCTGGTACTATGTTGCAGAACTGCACATATATCGCGAACTAGCTGAGCAGTCCGCCATGTGGGTCTTTCACTCTTTGAACATAAGAGCTCTAAGATTTGTCCCCTTTTATTTCATGCAGCATCCATTATGGCTTGTTATCTACCCCCCTTACGATCAGTCCTTCAATTAGAACCATTTCGTCGCGAGGCCTCTTCCCAAACAAATTCAGGATCCATAAATTCAGGTCCAGGAATGAGGTGTTATGTATGCTCAGCTCGCCTGTCACATACTGGCAACGGCTCATATCAACCTCGCTTTGCCCCTCGCGAACTAAGTCGTTGCCGTAAAATATTCAAATTTTTCTGGAGTCTCCATTCCCTACACACATTCATCTCACACATAAATAACAGGACACCATTATGACTAACAACCCAAACTCTATGGACCCATTTTTTTAAGTTCAGATACCACGCATCCATGTATTTTCATAATTTACGAATATATTCTTTTCTATCCCAAAAACTTCCAACTCCTTCCTACTAGTTCAGATCTGCGTTCGGACTGCACAGATGTGCTTTATTATGTATGTTATACAAATTTGCCTTATGCAAGTAGATCAAATTTGTCTCCTATAGCTAGGGGTGGAAACGAGCCGAGTTCGAGCGAGCTGGCCTTGGCTCGGCTCGAGCTCGGTCGAGTAACGAGCTAGCTCGGCTCGGCTCGGTGAGCTCACCGAGCTGAAAAGCCAGCTCGAACTCGGCTCGGTTTGGCTCGCGAGCTGGCCCAATCAGCTCGCGACCTAGACCAGCTCGGTTGTTTTGGGCTCGAACTCTGCTCGTTTCCAAAAAAAACAGGGATATTTGTCTGAGAATGGCACTGCATGTCACTGGCACAGACACACATGCACACACTGTAGTAGTGTCTATGGTTGACACTGGCCACGGCCACGGGCATGAGCTCGCCGGCGGCTAACCGGACTTCGGTTGGGGCTGAAACTCGAGGGTTGCGAAGCTAGGAGGAAGGGGAAGACAATGGTGAGGTGGGATCGGCCGGCAACGCAGCCACGGCGGCTCTCCACGATGAGGTGGCACGGCGCTGCCGCGGCTACGGCGTGAGCTCGCTGGAGACGATGAAGTGGCCGGAGAAGCTCGAGGAAGTGGTGGGGATCTGCTGGAGATGATGGAACAGGAGGGAATCAAAGATTGGTGGCCGGAATTGACAGCATTGCCACGGCGGTCAGAAATGAGGAAGAAAAGGGTTCGATGGTGGAACTCCGGCGAGGGGCCACGGGAAGGGCTGGGACTTGACAGGAGCACGATTAAGAGCGAGGCGAATTTGGTGACGTGGTTGGGACAAGGAATACGCGGCCGGAGTGTCGGGGCGACAACAGCGGTCGGCGGTGGAAAAACAAGCAACGGCGAACTGGGGGCTATGGAGGAGGTGCGGGGTGGCGGAGGAGGCGCTGGCCGATCGGGCCGACGAAGGCGCTAGGCGCTGCCCGGCGGCGGGGTGCGAATGGCGATGGAGATGAGAGAAAACCTAGATCTGGAGATTGTGAGTTTGTGAGTTGTATAGTATCGGGTTTGGTTATACAGTATACTTGTATTGTATGTTGTATCATGTATATATACTGAGCCGAGCCCGAGCGAGCTGGGGTCTAGCTCAGGCTCGGCTCGGCTCGGCTCATTTTCAAACCGAGCTACGAAGGCAGCTCGAACTCGGCTTGTTTGTTAATGAGCCGAGCCCGAGCCGAGCCAAAAACCGAGCTGAGCCCGAGTTGCTCGTGAGCCGCGAGCTAAAGTTCCAGCCCTACCTATAGCCCTCAAACCAAACACACTTTTGTTTTCAAAAACAGTTTCCTAAATTACTTCAATTATCCTAATTACCCTATACTTACTACTACATTTTTTAGTTTTATTAATTGCTTTACAGATTATTTTTAAGTAAAAATTATTTTTACTGCACCAAATGATGCATTGCATTTGTACTATATCTGGCCTAAAAACATACATATGCACATAATTTCTAAAAACATACACATATACATTTAAAAAAGTAATTTACAAACATAGAATATGCACATAATTGTTAAAAACATATACATTAAAAAACCCTAATTTCTAAACTCAGAACATGCACATGCACATAATTTCTAAAAACATACACATATACATTTAAAAAAACCTAATTTAGAAACATAGAACATGAACATAATTCCTAAAAACATAAACATTAAAAAAAATCTAATTTCTAAACATAGAACATGCACATGCACATGCACATAATTTCTAAAACATACACTTATACATTTAAAAAAACCTAATTTACAAACATAGAACATGCACATAATTCCTAAAAACATATACATTAAAAAACCCTAATTTCTAAACACAGAATATGTACATGCACATAATTTTTAAAAACATACACATATACATTTAAAAAAAACCCTACTTTATAAACATGGAATATTGCACATAATTCCTAAAAACATATACATTAAAAAATCTAATTTCTAAACACTTTACATGCACATGCACATAATTTCTAAAAACATACACATATACATTTAAAAAAACCTAATTTATAAACATAGAACATGAACATAATTCCTAAAAACATATACATTAAAAAAACATAATTTCTACACACATAACATGCACATGCACATGCACATAAATCCTAAAAACATACCTACAGTCCACATACACAAAAACATGTACAAAACCAGAACATTACATACATACACATAAACATGAACCCTAGTTCTTCTATTTTATATTATTGCTAATTATGTGATTACCAACATACTTAACAGAATTGTAATTGCATTTAGAAAAACTACTTCTTTTCGAAGAGCTCGGAATCCTCTACGAATTTCCCTTCTGCACCAAATCAATTTAATGGTTGTAATTTGCTAGATTTAAATCCAAAGGAGGAAATGAAAATGAGAGGGAGAGGGAGAGGAGCTCTCTGTTGGTGTGTGATGATGTGTTGAAGAGGAGGAAAGTGAATGAGGGAAGCAACAGAGGGGACCAGGTAAGTGAAGGTCACGGGAGGGGGGCCAGCACCTTGTCGAGTGCTAGGCACTCGACAGGTGTCTTGTTATTACCCTGTGCAATGGCAACAGGTTAAAAATCTCTCCTAGCCTAGCTGGTTAGGATACTACTCTCTCACACCCCCATCTTGGGTTCGAATCCTGCTTGCTACTGTAAAAATTATTTTTTCCTTTGTCTCTGGTCGAGTGAGAACTTGTCGAGTGTTGGATGCTTGATAGGTCTCTTGTCGAGTGCTAGGCACTCGACATGTTCGTGCTCGAGTCACCTGGTTGAGGGTCTGGTCGAGTCCTAACTTGTCGCGACCTGGGGAATCGACAAGGGGCTTGTCAATTCCTGGGCACTCAACAAGTCGGTTCCACGCGACAGGTCGCTTGTCGAATGCCCAGGACTCGACAGGCTAACGTGGTGATTCATTTCTGTAAAATTTTTGAACTATGGGTCATTTTTGTAATTGATTATTTTATGTGGGTTATTAATAAACAAACTCTGGCTTGAGAGCGTGGAAGGGCATTTTGTGGCCCCACCAATTCCGACATTCATTATGCACATATTGCAAAAACTCGTCACTGATAGGTCGTGCATAAATCACGCGGGACCCGTTTGTCTTGGCTAAGCTCACTTTCATGCCATGCCACGAGACACGTATCATGGGCCCCACAACCCACGTGCGGTGGCAACTTTTTATTGCATCGTGGCCTTACTCACTAACAGGTGGGACAAATTCAAGTAGGACCCGTGTTAGGGACTGTTGTGTATTCCGCGACGGATAACGAGGTGACGATGGTGGGTCCTACCACTTACATGCACCAACAGGACAAACAATGTTGCATTTACTACATACACCACTAACTCCGTTGCTGACAAGTGGGGCCAGAGTGTGCGGGGCCCGCTTGTCAGTGGTAGTGTAGACAATGGCGAGCCCCACCACCTAGGCACACAAGCTTTTTCTCGCATTCTTTGTGCACTGCACCTTTGACACTGACAGTGGGATCTATTGCTTTTGTGGCGAGCCTGTCAACATAGTAATCAATTTTTTAATATTCTGACTGTTGCAATTTATTTTTGCATTCAAATTCTAGCTCAAGTGAATGACTGGTGGGTCCTAACTTTTTTGGCCTACCTATTAGCCCCTGTTTTATGACTTTGAATGAAAATCACTATTTCAAATTATTTTTTGAGTAGGACCCACCTATCAGTAACTCAAATTTTAGCTGTTAGGAAATATAGTTGTTGTAAAAGAGTTGTTGGGAATTTTTTATTTGTTTTGCATGAAAAATTATAAAAAATTCACAAAATTTTTTTACCTTGTCTCTCTATAATTATGACCCCCATTTGATCACTTCAACTCATGAATCTCAATGATATGTTGCAAAAAACACATTTCAATATTTAATATGTGAGACCCACCGGAGAGTCTCCTTAAGAATCAAACCATCGAAATGTTTGGCTTTTGAAGAGACTCTTCACGTGTGGAGCCCACAAGGAGCCTCTCCAAGCAACTTTTACATTGGAGGGAGAGAGGTTCTCCTAGAAATTCTTCACACATGTGGCATGAAATATTCATTCGAAGAATCCCTCATAGAGTCTCTCCTATTAAAGATAGCCTTATATTTTCTTTTTCCTTTTTGGTTACTCATTCAGAAAAAAGATAAAAGGTTCAGCGAATGTATTAAATCACGTATAGATCTTATAAGAATTGAGTGGTTTAATGAAATCTACAGAAAAATTTAAGCACAAGAATTATTCAAAATGGATGTTTAGATGTGTCACAGGAAAAATACAGGAATTTTAAAGGAAAAAGAGTATAGTTTTCTTACAACTAGAGACAAAGAAAATTTTCAATAAGGTTGGACCTCATTTTTTTGCTTTCTCTAAAATTCCTCCAAAAGAAAGTGACGAGGATTATACACCTCATTTTGGTTGAAGACAGTCCAGGGCCACAAAGAAAAGCAAGCGTGTTCAATAACAATCTGTTCTAGTCAAAGGCGTGCAAGTTGTGCTCAGGCGCAAACAAGTTGACGATGTTTAATCATTCGAAATTAATCAAGTCATAAAAATACTATGGTCTATCTTGATCAAATCTGTTCGACCACAGCATGGTCCAAGAAACGTCCACAACACCCTACAGACGACTGCGCAAGATCCTTTTGACCTCGACCAAGAAGCCCTTAAAGCTGGTCAAGGATCTACTAGTCCTGGTTGGAGGCCTATTTGGTCAAACCACATCATTTTTGTATCAGGGCATTTTGAAACACAATCCTCAAGAACCGTCAGGACAACAAAAAATAATGTAGTTAGTCAGCAATAATTTTCTCAAGCTAAACAATTTCCATGTATATAAATACCACATTTTTTGTAAGACAGACAACAGACGATAGAAATAAGGAGATTGAATAAAATCACACAGGTCGGAGGGTTATTACTTATCTTTGAGGCTTTGAACCTGTATAAAAAATTCTCTGTGTTCTCTTTCATCATTCCAACACTCTTTGTTCATTCTTTTTCGTAAGATCAACGATCAGATCTCTTGATCGTCAACAGAAAGCATTCTCAAGAAATTTCATAAGAAATTTTTATGGTCATTTTTTTTTTCCAAACATATCCTCCGGAATGTTTAGATGGAAGAAACAATGAAAGCTATTTCTTTGAAAAATTTTCCATTCCCATAAAATTCATAAAAACAGGAGCTCATGCCTCATTTTTTTTGTTTCCTCATGTAGGATTGAGGCCATTATCCAAACATCTAATACTATATTTTTCAAATCTTCTAGTTTTTCACTCACATTTCTATTATTTTTCTATGATTTTCATATTTTTGCATTTTATTTTTCTTATTTCCTAATATTTGGGGTGTTTAAAATGGGGGGAAAATAAATTTTTTTAAAAATATTTAAATCTTAAAGAATTTTTTCTTGAGTCTCGTTTCTAAGATATCTACAAGAAAAATAAGAGTGACTGAAAATGATGTGAACCTTGTTTCCCTCGATTCAAAACAAGCATAACAGCATGCCATAATGGAGTACAAGCTATCGAGGGCATCTCGAGATGTGATCAACTGATGTTGTTGTGGAAGCTAATTAAGATCCTAACTCCTATTCAAATTGAGGTTGGAAACAAAGTTGGTGATTCTAAGTCAGATATGAATCTGAGATTGGGTAGGGTTCGCATTCCCTGCATGAAATCAATTCAATCTATTGTTCAAATTGAAGCATCAAATCCTAATCTAAGTTGAACTAAAAGATTTGAACCGAGTTGCTATTGGAAACTAAAGTACAAGTACAACACGAAGAGAATTAGGATTTGAATTCATCAAGAATAGCAATTTGAGTACTGTAGCATGGCTGTTCATGTGAATAGTATTAGAGTACTGTAGCACTGCAATGAATTTTTGTAATAAAAAATTCATAATAAAAGTCCCATATGACCAAAAAGGTTAAAATAAAAAAGAACTACAATTTCTGAAAGTGAGTAAAACCTGGTTAAAAAACCCCACTAGTTGAGTCCAAGTCTGGTCGCACCAACAATTGGGTTAATTGGGTGTAGTCGAGTCCACTTGGTCGAGTCAAATTTTGACTAGACTTGGTCGAGTAAGATTTGGACTCGGTCTAGTCGAATCAGGTCCTTGTTGGATTCGAATCAGACTTGGGTCTGGTCGAATTTAGCCCGAACTCGAACAAGATAAACATTAGCATTATCTTTTAATTTTTTAAATAATCATGTTTATCTCCTATTCAAATTTAAATTCCCTAAATATTTCTAGTTGTTGGATAGTTGCAACCAATCTAGAGCCTCTCTAAATAGAGAGGGGGTGCTAACTTTTTCAGGTGAACGAAAGCGGACAAGAAGACGATGTGAAGACCAGGCAACGAAGACTAGACGAAGGAGCCTCTCTGTTCGACCAGAAGCTCTTCTCTTTGTCCCCCTGAAGATGATCATGGGTGAGTGTTTATCATAAGCATAACATTTATCATGCATCATATCAGAGGTAGAGGCCTGTTCGTTGGTGCCTATCTGAGCCCGAATGTGAAGATGAAGATCGATTCGAAGCGATGTTGAAGATCACTATCAATTGCACAAGGGAGCCCTAAGTCAATGAGTGCCTCGATCAGACTCAGATTGCTTTTCAATCGAAGTTCCTCGAATATATTTTTGAGCAGTAGATTGTATCAGCATTTAATCTGATTTGTATTGTCATTTCGACCAGACATGCAAAGACGACATGCTTTTGTCTGTGACTGACGAAGTCGGACTCCATTCATGCTGGGTACTGATGAGGCGAAGGCATCCATTTTGTTTGCGACCGATGAGGCCGAATAATCCCTTGGCTGGGCAACGACGAGGTGAAGGGCACACATTTTTATGGCAACACTATTGGCTGACGAAGCTATGGATTTGCATACTTGCATGTATGAGCATATGCATTGCATTTATTTATTGAGGGCAAAGTTATTTTGAGACTTGAAGACGATGACCATCAGCACAGCTTAATATGAGGTTTTCTGTTGACTCATTTTGCAGACGTAATTAGCCAAGGGCTTTTCAAAAGCTCTGAGGAACCATGAACCATGCAATCTCTTGAAGCCAAGATGTACTTTCCTATAGTGTAATGAGAACATGTAAATCCCAAAGGGACTTGTAACTTGTAATTCTTTTCAGAATTAATAAAGTGCGTTGTTTTATCTAAGATTGTACATTCTCCATTCTTTTATTTATATATTTATGTATATTAGCACGCTCGCAACACAAAAAATGGCTAATTTCCCAAAAGAGAGATCTTCTTGGGAAAACAAAATGGCACACTCGGTAGGACATGGTTCTCCTCTCATCTTTGCTGTGCTCCGATGGTCATCTGACTCGCTTCCACATGCCCTCAGTCTTCCATCCATCATGCATATGGTTGCTCGCCTATGGAGCACTTGCATAATATATGTGATGATGCATGAGTTGATCAAGGAACCCCTTTTTGAAGGTGGATCCTTCCTGACAAACTTGCTCACATAGACGAGGAGCCTCTGATGGTTTAGTTTGGGACATTGCCTCTGGTGGCAATCTTCAAGTACAGCTACACGACTTACTTCTACCAGATTCAAGAGCCTGTGGAGTTCCTTGCGATGGAGTCAAAGAAAGCACATAAACGTGCTTCTGCTAAAGCGAAGGAGTGTCGCACCTTGATGGTAGAAGCACGCAACCTTCTGAAGAATTCTGTCATCGCCGACATTCAAAGTGATGTTCAAGCTACTCACTGGCTTTGTCAGTAAGCCACCAACAGGTAGCACCATGCCACCTCTCTTCATGTAGATGCTCTGCTCATCAGTTCAGCACTGCCTACCCCAGGTGTGCAACATGTTGAGGTTGAGCTATTCAATGCATTGGAGAGTGTCTCCTATACTCTACGAAGGCAAATGTTGTTTGCCCGCTGCGCCTTTAATCCCAATAGACTACGCAACCTCAGATGGAAGTACCACAAGGTGAGTGCCTTGTAGGAGCAACTTGGCGCCCGCATCACCCGTTTTGCTATTCCTACAGAGGACTGGGTGCTCGGTGCGAGTGATCTCATTGACAGGACATGTCAGTATCCCTACATAGTGATGCCACCATACGACTTGTTCCCTAATGAATGAGTGTGTCAAAATGGCAAGATCAAGAACTTATTGAGACTTGCCATCATGAGGGAATTCTGAAGGCGCCATTCGACCAAGTGAGCAAGAATGCCCGGTCCGATGGCTTCTTTCACCCCCGAAGTTAAGGTAACTAGTTGGGAGTCATGCTTCTACATTTCTACAGCAGTTGGCCCATCCAGTACTGATAACAAGTTCGCGGTGTTGCCGAATGAAGTACTCGCTCTTGGTGCTGATGAGATACTGTCGACGATTCGGACTCGGAGTCCTCAGCCGAACTTATGCAAAATTTGTAATAGCGAGACCTTTCAAGATGACCCTCCGGGAAGGTATGTAGAAAAATGGAGAACAGGAGCACAGAGAGGTTTATACAGGTTCGGGCCCTCGATGGTGGGAGTAATAACCCTACGTCCTGTTGGGATTTCACTATAGGTGATAAAGGTTTACAAGATGGCGGGAAAACACCTTCACAGGCGAAGGGTTTTTCCTATTTCAATGTACAGAATGAAGCCAGAAAGGCTTGTAAGACTATCTAATCTAAGCCGTAGACTTGGCTGCTTGAGTGGTTGAGATGTGTTGTATCTCCCTTGTATCAGAGATATTGATCTCCTTCCATCCTCCCTGTTTGATGCACCTTGCCACCCTTTTATACTGGTCCATGTCGTAACTGCATCAGACAGTTGCTTGGATGGTTGGATGCGGTTTTTAGAGAACCGCTCTTAACCTCCACGCAGGTTAAACACGTGTTATTCATGGATAACTGCACGTATTAACCTCCTGACGGTTGGTCTTCCACGTGGGGGAATCTTCGGGATACTTGGAATATTCCCGCTATAGGGACAGCCGGACGAATGAACTCCAAATACCCTGGTCGAGAATGTTCTGACCGCGGGATGTTAGCTGACCGCGCAACATCTCCGACATTCTGTTCGCGTATAGCATACGAACTTCTGACCGCGCGAAGCCTGTGGTCTGATCGTGCAAAGCCTGTGACTTGATCGCGCAAAGCCTGTGACCTCGGGCTAATGCTTCTCAGAATGACTTGAGTTTGCACCGCCGGGCACGTGTCTGGCTCGAATCTGACTTGAACCAACAGTGCATTTATTTGAACTGACCCGGTGTCAATCCTCGTCAGATACAACAACTCCAACAACTGCAAATACAAATGAAGAGTCTATAGGAGTGGTTGCGAGATTGCGACATGCCTGATTCCTCCTCTCAGCTTAGAAGAAGTTTAGGGCATGATACTTCAAGACGTTGTCCTTTGCACATGCACTAGACTTGGGCGCCTCGTCAAAGGCCTTCACCTACCTCGACTTATTGGCCTAGACAAGCACCACTACCACTTCGTTGGAATCAGTGGTCTCGTCGGGTAGAGTAGTCGTCATGTGTCCATCTTTAATCTACTCCATCTGCATCGACTTCATCTCGACAAGGTAGGGGCACTTCGCAGGCACCTACTTCTCCTAGAAAGCAAGTCAACTTGCCATCTCAAGCAAGGTGCACTTGGATTCCTCCCTCTCAGGCTCCTCCTCTGCTTCCAACACCACCTGGCCTACACAGGGTCCCTCATGTCCCTACGATCAATCAGCGCAAGTGTGATTGACATAGGAGGAATCATCGCGTATTGCGCCAAGAGCTGGAGGAGCTTGTGCTAAAAAATGTACAAGTTCGTGTCCGGCCCGATGGCAGCATCTATCCTGATGATGAGAACATCATGTTCTGCATCTCTCCAACGCTGAAACGGAGTCAGAGGTATCATTACTTTCTTGACCGTCTAGCTCCAAGGCGGCATCATTAGGTGAAAGACCAGGATGGTGAACCGAGAGGGGGGGTGAATTGATTTTCCAAAATAAAACTTAAGAGGCAAGTACAAGAAAACAGAGAGGGTATAAAGATGTAGGGGTGCTCGAATATCTCAAATATAGCTATCCCCAATCATAGCACCATCTATCTTGATATTCAAAAATCTCCATAACACAAAAAAAAAGGAGAAATAAAAAGAAAACAAGAACTAATCAATTGCAAGTAATTAAACAATCAATTGCGAGTATTTAAATTGCAAGTATTTAAACAATCAATTGCGAGTATTTAAACAAACAATTGCGAGTATTTAAATTGCAAGTATTTAAACAAACAATTGCGAGTATTTAAACTGCAAGTATTTAAACAAACAATTGCGAGTATTTAAACAAGCAAGAAACAGAGAAGTTTCAACAACTTAAAAATATTCAAGAACCAAGAAAAGGATCAAGAATACAAAGTTTCAAAGGCTTAAACACAAAAGCCTAAAACTTTCTCTCAAAGGGGCAACTCTTCTCCCTAGCACTCCCATTCTTATATAGAGCTAAAACCCTCTTAGAGTAGTCTCCACAACCAATGTGGGACTAAACTAACAGCTGGTAGAGGTTGGGCCCGAAACCCAATTCGGCCCAACTCTCATCAATCATTTTTACAATTTTTGGATTTACAATTTCAGAATTACAGTATTTTCTGAACAGCAGACACTAAAACAGTCATAACTTCATCATCTGAACTCTAATTTTGATGTTCTTGGATCCATTGGAAAGCTAACTTCTAGCTCTACAACTTTTCTGTTGACACCTTTCTGAGAACAAGTCTATATCAGTGCAGAATTAGCTCTCCATTAGAACCTTTCGCATAAGCTTCCACTCGGAGTCCATAAACCATCTTAATGATTCCTTGAGCATCATGAGCACCACTTGTGCTCGCCATAATGTCATCACATGTCCACCTCGATGTTAAATAGCTCGCCACATGCCGAGAAGTCTCTCCCATTCCGGACCCCGACCGGCAACCTCTACACTTCGATCGGCTCGAGTTACTTCAACAATCTTGGTGCAATGCTATATCCAGGTGTTGGATTAGTCATGTAGAGCGTCCCCGCAAGTCTCTAGCACCTTCGGAATCTCTTGGACTAGTCGAGTCTCGGGCTCCTCCCTGAGCACTACTCCGATGGCCTAACCTTGCCGTAAGCATACTAGAACTCCGGTATACCTGCAACATGCACCAATAACAAGCAAACCCATCACATAGCACTGTTCACACATAATGACAACACAAGCAATTCAAAATATTGTCAAAACATTCATCACTCAAGATTAGACAATCACATGGGGTTTTCATTAGGGATGACAACGGGGCAGGTTTAGAGCGAGGGTATACTTTGCACCCCCGCCTTGCGGGGGATATCCGCCCCCCGCCCCAGCCCCCGCCGGGGGCCCTGATACCCGAATTTTGTGTACTATTTTAAATTTTTTGAGTATATTCTCTATATGTATGAGCTATTTTAGAACGAATTTCTCCATGTTTTATAAAAGAAGACAATATACGATTAAAAATATTTTAAAGAATAGATCATATTCATACATGT
This sequence comes from Pharus latifolius, assembly GCA_019359835.1. Taxonomy (NCBI): domain Eukaryota; kingdom Viridiplantae; phylum Streptophyta; class Magnoliopsida; order Poales; family Poaceae; genus Pharus; species Pharus latifolius. Next base: position 61,126,901 of record CM033324.1, on the reverse strand, counting down.
ACCATATAATCCAAATACAAGCATACAACATAGTCTATAACTCCATATCTTGATAAGTAACGCAATTCCATGAGGATTGAGGAGTGAGCAACCATACATAAAGTCATAAACCATACTATATAGTCCATGAATAACCATATAATATAGTTCAAACAAAACATAAACCATAGTTTTATAATCCATAAATAATTCAAGTCATAAGAATATTAGCAAGATGATATATAACGTAGTCCATGAGTAACAAAGTCACAAGCAAATGAATTAAGTTTCCTTGGACGAAATATCCTCCATGGGTCGCTCGGAGAATTTCGGAGAGAGTTCCTACAATGTGGTAAAGACAAAATTAGTTGTGAAATATAAAGAACTCAATCTATATATAATGGATTATGAATTTACCACCACATCTTCTTGGATATCTTCTAAACAAGTCCACAAGCCCACTAGACCAACGGGATCACCTACAAATCATATCATATGATACATATGAGCATCTCATTGGAAAAAAACAACATACATATTAAATAAAGATGGATACATATCATACTCTTAGTTTGGTCACGGAGCCAACTCTGTGTACAAATTAGTACTTCCAATGTTTTCGGAGTAAGCTGGCAACGATGCTCACTCAAAACTCTCCCACTAGTGCTAAAGGCAGACTCAGAAGAAACTGTGGTAACTGGAATAGCAAAAACATCACGGGCTATCAACCGCAAAATAGGACAATGTATCCCAACCACTTTCCACCATCCCAATATATCAAAATTCTCCGTCTTGGGGATGAGACTGTCATCCAAGTAGCGATCTAGTTCAGATTTAGTCAGTGAGGGATCACTACTCAACTCAGCAATTTGTGCTTCAAATATACACAACATCTCATCGGTCTCGGAACAAGTAGCACTTGAAATAGAAGATGTAGCCACATTTTCTTCCTCTGTATTCTCAGCATGGACTTTGTACTCATCTACCAAATCATGCAACAATCCTTTGATCTTTTCAATTGCATGCATCGAGCTACCACCAAAGAGATGATCAAAAACAACCTTCAACATTTGAAATTTATACCTTGGATCAAGCACTGTAACAACAGCCATCAGTCCTTGTATATCACTCCAATATTTATCAAACTTCTCAATCATCTTTAGTTGACATTGACTGAATGATTTCATTGCTACATACAAGCCACTTTCTCATATGCAATCTAATTGCACAAATTTTCGGAAAGAATATATTAGCAGTTACATATTGGCTTCCAGAAAAAATCTGTGTGATATCATAAAACATACTCAATCTTTCACCAATATCACTAGCAAACTTCCATTCATCCTCACTTGGTGAACAAGTAAATAATCTCTCACGTATTGCCAAACGATCAAACACTTTCTTATACCTCAAAGAAATACTAAGCATGAGGTATGTTGAATTCCACCTAGTTTTACAATCAAGACACAACTTCTTGCCCAAATCAATTTTCAATTGCCTTGCATTGTCCTCAAATTTCTCTACTCTTTTTGGAGTAGCTATCCAAAAAGCCACACTCTCACGAATTTTCTCTATCGCATGAACCAATACTTCCAAACCATCTTTCACAATTAAATTCAAAATATGCGCACAACAACGCATATGCAACATTCTTCCACCCAACAAAAGAGTATTTGCATTCAATTTTTTTCCAACAGTGAAATTAAGGCATCATTAGTGGAGCAATTATCAAGAGTGAAGGTGGATACCTTATTCTCAAGATTCCAATCTAACAAACATTGAACAAGTACCTCACAAAGAATCTTAGCTGTATGTAGACATGGTACATAAATAAACCTATATATGAACAAACAAGAGATTATTATTAATTACATGTATTCCTATTTAGTAAGAAATAAGAAGACATGTCAAAAATTTACCTAAGAATACAACTTCTAAGTGTCCATGACTAATCAATGAAATGTGCCGTCACCGTCATATAGCCTTTCTTTTGGTTATCAGATGTCCACATATCTGTAGTAATTGCAACCCGTGCTTTGTTCCTTCCCATATAAGCAAATGCCTTCTTTTTTTTCTTTTTCATACAAGTCTATGATGTCCGTTTTTATAGTGTTTCGAGTCAACATGCGATACATGGGTTGAAGTGCACTAACAAATCTTCGGAAGCCAATGTGATCAACCATAGACAAGGGATACTCATGGAGTACAATCATGGAAGCAAGAGCCCTTCTAGCTACATCTTGATCAAAGACATACTTCTCAACACTTACTTTCCCTTTCTCCTCACTTGATCTGAATCTCAAAGTAGATTGCTTCAGTTGCCCTTCTCCATTTCGATATGTACAAATCTTCAAGTGCTCATGCAAATGCTTTGTTCCATTTCTGGTATTTCCTCCAAGCTTCTTACCACATTGTAAACACTTTGCCTTCCACTCACCATTCACTTTAATTCTCTTATAACTTTTCCAAACTATTGATTTTAACCTTTTCGTATCACTCTCCTCTTCTTCAATTTCATCTGTTCCCCTTTGCTCCTCCAAGACCTCCACTGTGGCTTGAGATGATCCATTTGGACCATTTCCTTTCGCCCCACTATTTTGAGTTTGAGTTGCCATTTGCACTGTCATAGCAATAAAAGAATAACATCATTCTTCAATAGAGTAGAATGAAATATAGTGACTACTATTGAAATGGAGAAACCAATATTATTTTATTTTTGGACTACTACAAGTCTATAATAATTACTAGAGTGACTGGCCCTTGATTGCTTCTTGTCCTTTTGAGACACATCATGCCTTAATTAATTAATGATAGTATTTGTTGTTTTTTTCTTTTCTTTTTTTGAGAATGATGGTATTTGTTGTTAACAGCAGTAATCAGAGCAACACCAAAAAAATTCCATGCTTCTTTCTAATTAAACACCATGAAACAGCAACAAACAAGCAGACAACGTTGATTCCATTTTAGTTCTTCTCAAAAGATGAACAAGGGCTTAATTCAACCTCAGGAGAAGCTAGTATATCACAATTAACATGAACCCAAATATAACTCAAACTGGAAGCAATACACACAATTTGGGATGCACTATTCTAGACATGCAACAACTATATGCAAGATTAAGCAATTCAAGCACTAGGATCTCAACATCAAGTGGAAGAAAAACTAAGTTCATTCACAGATAGAAATTGCCACATCCAATGGAGAACCAATAGCCAGGAAATCAACAATTATGAATTGAACTTCAATTAGTGCATGATTGATTCAGAGGTTACAGATAACAACTCAAACAGTCACTAGCTACCGAAGACAATACAAGATGCAAGACTAAAATCGCAACATATTAAGAGCTCAATTCTTCAGAACATAGAAACACTGCTCAATCAAAACATAACCTGAGAATTGGGATGGTCCTGGAGCAGACAAATGACATTTCATTTCATCTGAGAATGAGTCAACACAAGCATTAAAAAAATCATTGCTCAATACACTAATTCAGTGCAAGACAGTCACTTTGAACAACAAAAAGAGAACTGCTTCAGAACTTAGTAAACTATCATTTCAGTTCAACTCAGTAAAATTCATCTCAGATCAAACTACCCTGGCAATCATAGAACAGATTCACTTTGATTCAACTCAGAAATTGGAAATTGAGAATTCAATTCAACAATTACATACAAGCATTCATCTCATACATTCAGTTGTTCATCTCAAGCATTTGACAAAAACAGAGAGTAACAGAAAGGGGATGATCACCAAAAATTTACTGATGGAGCTTGCTGTTGGTTGGCGGTCGTCGAGGACGGTGTCGGTGAAGCAAATCGGGGATGAAGAAGCAGGGCACACCGTCGTAGGTGTTGCTGAGGAACTGGGCTGCGGCCGTGGTGTCTTGGGAGGATGTCGTGGTCGAGCTTGAGCTATTAGAGAAGAAAATGCGCCGGCGTTGAGGTCGTGGTTGCTGGTGTTTGGAGTTTGGCCAAAGTAGAGCCGAAGGGGTGAGAAAAAAGATGCGGCGGGTTAGGTGGAATGGCGGTGCGAGAAGTGGAGAGCGGCGGTTGGGCGGATCGGGTAGATCCGGCGGCGTGCGGGAGATCTCACGGTGGCGGCGAGGCTGTGGTGTTGTGGTGGTGCGGATCGGGAGCAGCAGTGTTGAGGTGGTTTGGCGAGGGGTGGCTATGGCGGCGGCGCACGCAGGGGCGGTGGCTCACGCGACGTCCCGGAGTGGAGGTGGTGTGAGATGGTGCGGCGCACGTAGTGGCGAGGGAGGCGAGGCTGTGAGGCGGCGAGGGGGCGAGGGCGGCGAGGAGGCAAGGCGGCGAGGCTGTGAGGCAGTGAGGCGGCGAGGGTCGAGGGAACAAGGGCGGCGAGGTGGCGAGGGCGGCGCTGACGAGGGCGGCGAGGCCATTATCGTGACTCATGAGGGCGGCGGCGGTGGCATGTAGACTGTGGAGATTGGAGAAGGAGTAGGAGATATCAGATAGATCTAGGGTTAGGGTTTGAGAGTCCTGATTCTTGAACTGTGGTCTGTGGAGGACTGCGGGAGGCCGGGGGCGAGTAGCGGGTTTATAGGTTTACGTGGTGGTAGGGAGTCTTGAATCAACACAATTACACATAGTTTCAGGGCCCCGCGGGTTTACGGGTTTGGGTACTAGTTTTGCTTACCGGCTCCAAAATTACCCGCGGGTATTGGATTTCCCCGATCCCCACCCCCTCGGGTTTTAAATTTTCCCCATATCCGCCCCCGCGGGTACGGGTACCCGCGGGGAACAGGTATTATCCGGCCCGTTGCCATCCCTAGGCATCATGATCAACCAGTTGGAGATGTTCCAATCCCAAGTTGATGCGACAACGGCCCAATCTTCCGATAGATTCTACTTTGCGGAATGGAGACGTTCGCGTTTCAAGGCTTCCAATCAGATGGATTGAGTCCTTGCAATCGCTACACCCACACACTTGTCGTTATCAACCGTGCTCACGCCCGAATGACCTTACCACGAGGGTTAATTCCTTCACGTAGTAGAAGAAACGAGCAAGAACAAGATGCAAAGCAATTTGAGGTTATCTTTCATGAAACCAGGTCCAGAGACACTACTCCGATGAATACTTGTCTCTCACACAACGGGGGGAACAATGTAGCAAATAACCTAAGGAAGAACTTGAGGAATTCAGCCATATAAAGGAGAGAGGGGTGTCGGCTAGGGTTGGCTCGCAACCCTAGGCAGGGTACATGGGCCGTGGCCCAAAAGAGAGGTGACGCAGCAACTGAGTCCGGCTTCTGTACAGTCTAGGTTCTGTATGTCAACTTGTTTTGATGATTGCAGCCGACTCAGAAGGAACCTGAAAGTGGGGCCAGATCCGTTGGAAAGCTCTTGGAATAAGCTTTCCATGAAGTACTCATACACCTAAATCGGACTCCGGATGAAAGAATTACGGCCACTGGAAGCCGGTACTATCAGGCTGTCTCCGAACTGACTTCTGGGCTCGCGTAGGCTTGTACTCTGAATTGTGTGTTGGGCCTGGTGGTAGTGATGTGCTGCTGCAGATGAGGTGGTGCCAAGAGGATGAGGTGGTAACCAACTGGAGGTGGCGCCATTCTGAAAGGATGTCTTCATGTAAAGAAGTTGGGGACGTCATCTTGAGCTGAACAGCCAACATGCAATAGGTGCCATGACTTGAAGTGTCTTCTCCAATGTTCCTAAGTATCAGAACATCACAATAATTCAGTAGCATCCCATCCTTAATAATATAATTATGAACAGCGAGGAACGAGCTCACCCCAAGATTTAATTGACGTGCACGAGCTTGTGTTATTGGATCTTCAATTGTTGAAACATGAGGATCAGCAGGTGTAGTGCGTGTATCCGTAGAAGTGATGTCCTCATCACAGGAAAGCAAAAGGGGAAGGCAGCTGCGATCGGTCATTACCCTTTCCAGGAATTCCTGAGCGAAGGAATCTGCGATCGGTCATTACTTCTCAGGGAGCTGTGCAAGTTCATGCCCCTTCAACCGCTTCAAGACAAGAAGTTGAGCCTGCAAATGACGTCTTCATGAAGGAAGCACCACCAGAAGCGGCGAGGACCCCTCCCCAGAGACTACAAAAGCTATTGCACCAATGACTGAGGTGTCAAGTACCCAAGTCATTGGAGAAGATTCCATAGTTTGCGGGATAGTGACATCTCAACCCGAGGGTGACTGGAGGCCACCTCCTGTCACTCAAGAGTTCTCATATCCTTCGGATGAGGAGATAGTTCCAAACCCAAAACCTGTGTTCCCCAAGGCATTCTTACCTCACTTAGAAGGTGTCTGTTCTTGGTCCAAGTCTGCCGAAGCACAAGAAGATCAAGACGCATCAACATCAACATCAACAAAAGAAGCAGTGGCAAAAATTCCTTGTGTTCCCATCAGTTCGAGAAAAGATGTTGACAAGGGGAAATCTTCTCACCCTTATGTTGACATTGCATCCCATCTTTCGGAAGATTTTTCCACAATTACGGGAGGTTGCAACCTGACAAGGCATGGAGACTCGCTTAAGGATGAGGGCATGTCAAAGAACCATGAATACGTTCTACAACTGAAGCATCACAAGAAGATGTTGAGTCTGATGCTAAAAGAGGGTCTTCTGACTCTGAGTCAACCTCTTTGCAGCGACTCCCTCATTCACCACACTATTCCGATCTTGCTCCTTCAATCGCTTCTGATGAGGAACAATATCTTGGAATTGGTGTTGGTGATGACAACACCGCTCCAGTTAACATGGCTACAAGTTAAGGCGGTCCAGATGATGAAGCCAATTCTAATAAAGAGCAAGGGGCAGATGCTGATTCCCCTACATTTGATCCTTCTGTACACCATGCTTTTGAGGAGCGAGATTGCGGATACTAGAAGATGTTTGGTGAATTGGGAGTGAAGTTTGATTGTTTGGTCGAAGCCCTGACAAATCCTGGTCATGGAGCAATACCATCAGATCCGCCCCAACCAGTTGTTGATCCTCAAGTAGCAGAGTTGGAGGTTGCTGCACAAGTTTGCCCTACAGGTAGTGTTGAGCAACACTCCGCAGCAGCGGGCGCTCCACCTCTCTTTTTAGCCATTTCCCACCATTGCTGCAAATGCTGCATCGACACCTATTGCGTTGAAGGATTGTCACAATTACATGGAAGACTTAATAAACCAAAGATTGAAGCAGAATAGAGCCGAGAAAGCTCCTCAAACTCCTAAAAGTGAGCTTGAGAAGCCTTATGAAGCATGGCATGATCTAGTGCCCTTCCCATCTGGATGGCATCCACCTAAGTTCCGTCAATTTGATGGAACCGGTGATGCGAGGGAGCACTTAGCCTACTTTGAAACAGCTTGTGGAGACACTGCCAACAATCCCTCACTTCTTGTAAGGCATTTTTCAAGGTCCTTAACTGGCTCTGCTTTCCATTGGTACAGCTGTCTTCCTATTGGGTCTGTCCGCAATTGGATAGGCATGAAGAACCTCTTCAAGACACACTTTGTATCCATGAAGAACATCTCAGCTTTGCAGTTATCCCAAGTCAAGCAGAAGCGTGATGAGAAGATTGATGACTACTTAATTCGTTTCCACGACAACTATGTGCGTCTCGTCAGAGAAATGCATCAAGAAGAGGCCATTCGCATGTGTGTCCATGGAATGCAACAGCATTGGTTGGCCATGCTGATAACTCAAGAAAGTTCAATTCGGCAACCAAACCTTCCAGCACCGGAGTCAAGGCCAAGGCGCCAACTAAATCCCACAATGTTATGCATGCACCCGCTGCACATTTTAATGTTCCAATGTTGGGTTCAAGGTGTGAACTTGCACCAAGACTGCAGCACCCAACTGTTCAAGAGCTGTTGAAGAAGTAGTACATCTTCCGCTGTGATTGGTGAAGATGTTCTTTGATTAGCTGATGGCACAACAGGCCTTGAACCATCTCGAGCCAAGAAGACTTGATCAAGTTGGGATGATAGAAAATCATTTGTATTGCCTGTACCATAGGTATGTTGGGCCTGCAATTGAAGATTGTTTTGCCTTCAAGGAATGGCTTCAAAGGGTGATTAATGAGTAGCGGCTTGCTTTAGAGCCCCAAGCCATCAAATTTGATTATCGTACCGCAAACTTCACAATAGTTTGTGAAGGTCCTTCATCCATTCAACAAGATAATGAAGACAGAGGCTTATGGTTGCCACTTAAGTAGTAGAGCACCAACTAGCCAATCATTGGCCAGTTCCAATTCTTTCCAAACAAGGAGGAAGACCATGGGAGATGATGGAACAAAGACGCCCACGACACAAACCTCAGGAGTGCACTCGGGATCATGCTTCCACCTCGATTATCAAGTCACTGTCAAGGCAGAGACAACCTGATCCAAGTCACCGGTGAATGCCACCAAGACTTGTCTCTTTGTCAGAAGGAGACAAATCTTTCCCTCAACTGAGTTGCACTCTTCCTACTTTGTCACAGTTCTTGCCTAAAGTTTGGGGGCAATCCTCTGCAGCAGTAGGGGCAATTGATGCTGAAGTATCTTCACCTTTTCCAAGTATCGCCTCATGCAATGTGACCCTTGCCAGTTGTAATTCTAATGCATCTGATTTAGAGGAGATATTCACAGCACAAGAGCATGAAGCACTTCGTACTGATGTTTTACCTATAGGAAATCAAGTAGAAGATGTTTTATCCACAGAAGATCAAGTTGAAGAAGTCAATATGAATCTGCGAGGAGGCAAGGCCTGTTGTCGATGATTTGGAGTTGGGATCCTCTGTCGATCTTATGCAGATGTGTGAGTTGTATGTGAGACCTTTCAAGGTGCTATCAGGTAAGTTAAGATAAACAATGAAATAGAGACGCGGAGATTTATATAGATTCGGGCCCTCGATGGTGGGAGTAATAGCCCTACGTCCTGTTGTGATTTCACTATGAGTAAAAGAGTTTACAGGGAAGAGAGATTGTCACAGGCGATAATCTCTTTTTGTACTTATGTCCATATATTATATCTAAGTATCTATAGCTCTATGTCGTACATTAGCCATCCTTTTATACTGGACGAAAGGATGCCAATGCGAAGCAGTTCTAGACGGTTTTCGAAGTACAGTTTGTATAACCGCACCAACCTTCTCCGCCAGTTTAAAACACGTGCAATTATAGATAACCGCACATGTTAACCTCCTGGCGGTTGTCTTCATATGTGGGAGAAGTTATCTTGATCTTGAGAACGCCCCCGGTAAAGACTCGTACACTCCCAAGTTATCTTGGTCGAGTATAGCCAGCGACCTTCTGATCGCGCATAGTCTGCGATCTCATGACCGCGCAATTACTGCGATCATTGACTGACTCCGTGTTTGCGACCTCATGATCGCACATAGGAAGCTATTCGTCTGCGACCATGCAGCTGCTAGAACACAAAGACATATATCACACCCGAACTAAACTTGAACGTGATATATATTAAATAAACTAGCTCGGGTGACAATCCTCGTCAGCTAGCCCCCAAATTTGAAGAGATAAAAAGATTATAACTTCAAATTTAATGCGCATCGAATATGCAACCCGATGCTTCAACTTCTTCAGGTGCACTGTACATTGTGTGTTGGTTTATTTCCCGAGACAACCTTTGGGCTTTTCTTGATGGGTAATCATGAAGTTATTTACCATTTAACCAAGGCAAAAGCCGTAAGTGCGTTTTAATAACTCGAGGCGCCCACGAATGCGAACCGTCGCCTCCAGGCTCTATAAATAGAGAAGCCTTTCAGTTCTAAAACTCACAAGTTTGCTTTTTTGGCTAAGTCCTTTTAGAAACTGCTTCTAACCCTCTACTTCACCATTCCTCCTCCACTCTCATCTTAATGGCGAACCGAGATTCCAAGAAGATCATTGAGAGCGATGAGGAAGAAATATAAATAGGAGCTGAGATTGAACAAGATCTTCAGAAGGTAGTTCTCTTCTGAATTATCTGTGCAAGTTTCTCTCTCGCAGCTTGTTCATTTCCAAAGTAATACATTTTGGAATTTGTAGGTGATCGAGGAAATGATCCGTCCAAAGAAGAGGTCTAGAAATGACGAAGGATCCTCCAGTGGAGCTTCACCAAAAATGCTAAAGGGTGAGGACATCTGGGCTACCACACTGCCCCTTTCTTCAGTCCTTGCAACCCATCCAGCTGCATCTTCATCACCTTCTTTGGATCACCACAACAATCCTTCTAACCATCACTCTTCTGGGGAAAGTCTCACTGCACCTACAGCGCCTTTGCGACCAAGTTCCCTTCAAAGCTTGGCTTTCTCCTCTCATCCTGTGACGAAGGTTAGCATCTTTATCCCTTCCAATCGTTACATGCTTTAGGAACTAACCTGTTGGGGGAAATCTCCACAGGGTCAACTCCAGGTAAGAGGTACATCCATTTGCCCGGGGACAAGGCCCCCCGGTGACTTGTCCCGGGCGCCGCCATTTGCCCTGGGACAAGGCCCCCCAGTGGCTTGTCCCAAGCGCCGCCATTTTCTCGGGGACAAGGCCGCCCGGTGACTTGTCCCGGGCGCCGCCATTTGCCCGGGGACAAGGCCCCCCGGTGGCTTGTCCCGGGCGCCGCCATTTGCCCGGGGACAAGGCCCACTGGTGGCTTGTCCCGGGCACCGCCTTTTGCCTGAGGACAAGGCCCCCCGGTGATTTGTCCCGGGAGCCGCCATTTGCCCGGGGACAAAGCCCCCCGGTGGCTTGTCCCTGACGCTGCCGTTTTTCCGAAGACAAGGGTCTCTGGTCCCGGGTCACGTGAGGATCACGCGAAGCACCTCGGGAACTGGCGGACACTTGTCAAGCATCCGAGGCTCCTGCCCAGAAGAAGGACGCCACTGCCCCTCGATCCAACGGTGGTATGCAGGGTAGTTTAGTCTTTTTGCATCTTTTGGGGCTATATAAGCCCTTGTAACCCATCATGTGGAGAGGACAATTCATTTTTACTAATAGACAACCAAACAGGTGCGCTCCAGAGCCATCTCTCCCCCGAGAGAGCTCCCCTAGCCAACTCCGGTTAGGAGCACGCCGACAGGACTAGGGCCTCCACTGAGGCCTGAACCTGTATAAACCTTTGTGTCACTTGCTGTGTTTGCCCGACGGGAGAGGACCGGTCGCACGGTCAGCTCGCGTCGTCTTTTCTTCACTAGGATCTTCCACAAAACCTGCCGGGGTATTCATAATACCACGACGGTTGGCGCCGTCTGTGGGGACTCGTGACGAATCGCCATGGCTCCCCCAAGAACGAGGGCTCGCACCCTTCCCGGTGACGCCGGTCCCAGTGACTCAGCGCCACCAGTCCGAAGCATGGCCGTCCCGGTACCGACGTCCGGACACGGCCAAACCCAGGTACCACCTTTAACCCTCCCGGTAATTTCCGGCGGACAGGGCTCCGGGTCCAACCCGACGACCTCGGACTCTCTCGGGGGGATGGGCTTCCCCCGGTGGCTCCACCGACTTCCCGGGATGCGCTACTTGAAGCTCTGGTAGAGGGCCAGCTTCGCGCCCAACGCTCAATGGACGAGCTCCTCCGAGTTTTGGCGCGGCCGCCAGCCCCCATCTACCTGTAGCTCCCGTTCATGGGGACAATGCCCTCGTTTATGGGGCATCCGGTAGCCCCTCTGACTTTCAGAGGTCAGGGCGCCCCCGGGGCCTGCGGCTCCAACGGGGGCTACGCCCCAGTAGGCCCGTCATCCGGAGCCTTCCCGGCCTTGGGAGCGTTCCCGGGGCCGGGGGACTTACCCCATCCCCGGGGTCTTCCCCATGCCAACGATTCATTCCGCGCCTAGGGCATTCCTGGGGCCGGACGCCGGCCCCTCCCCGCCGGTTGTGCCCGTCGTCTCGGAGGTGGCCCGCTGGGCTACTCCCACGCCGTCACCGGACCTTGCCCGGTCGGGCCCCCACTCCCTGGCTCCGGACGGTACTACTGGGGACCCCCCGGTAGTGAATTCCACCCACGCCCCGGTTGCGCCTCCTGCACCCGCAGTCGACGTGCATGAGCTCCCTCCTCCCCCGAGGCCGTCCCCGAGGTGTCCCCCAGCGGATCAAGTTCGCTTCACGCAGGAGGAGGTCGAGCAAATGCGTACCACCAACTCTGGGGAGAAGCCTCCCCCGGGTCGTGGACGCGGAGAGCCCCGCTCCCGCTCTGGCCAGGGGAATAGACCCGCCGAAGAACCAACCGCTCTTGGGGAGTACCCGGACGTCCTGGAGGTCAGCTCCACCAACCCGGAGGAAAAGTGGCGCTCCCACCACGCCGGCGGACCTTTGGGGCCCCTCCCCGACTCCGACAACGAGCGCGCGTCCCCTGTCAAAGGGGATAGCCACCGGGACTCCCCCCGAGAAGTGGAAGGGGCCAACCAGCCGCTGTGCAGCAGACTCTGGTGCATTCGATGGCCGCGGCCTTACCGTCCGCTGCACATCGAACACTACAACGGTGAGGCTGAGCCTTATGAATTTGTCCAGGTGTATTCCACAGCCATCTCGGCAGCTAGGGGGGACGAGACAGTTCAGTGCAACGTCTTCCCCCTCTACCTAACCGAGATCGCCCGCTCATGGTTCTACAACCTGAAGGCCGGCTCCATCAAGTCCTTCGTGCAGCTCAAATGTGAGTTCTGCACGAACTTCCAGGGGAACTATGTGTGTCCCTTGGATTCCTCGCAGCTGTACACCTCCGACAGAGGACGGGAGAGACCATCCGCAGTTTCTTCAAACACTTTGCTTAGGTCAAGAGCAAAGTAGCTCACGTCCCTGACTCCACAGTCATTGAGGCGTGTAAGAGCAGGATCCTCCCAGGAGAGCTCCACCGGAGACTCTCCCGAAGCTGCCCCTCCTCCGCCGACGAGCTCTTTAACGTACTTGAGAAATACGCTCAGGTGGAGGAGGATGACCTCTGAAAGAAGAACCAGGGGGCCTCGCCCCTGTCGATCGAGGGGCCAGGGACCCCCTCAAATGCCCCAAGGGGGGGAATCGTGGCGAGCCTCGGCCTCGGGACACCTTTGTCCTCGAGGGCGGAGGCGGCTCGCGCGATGCCTCCATGGGCAACCGCCCCTTTCCCAAGCCGAAAGGTCGTGGGGGAGGGCAATCGTCCCACGGTCGCGAAAGCCTCGCGGCAGGAGGCAGGGAAGGTCTGTGGTGTACCTTCCACAAGTCCAATACCCATGCCACTCGGGAATGCCACCAACTGCTCCAACAATTCGCCACATTCCTCGATCGGCATGGGTAGGGGGGGGACTCCTGCCCCCGCGGGGGGACAGCAGGGACAGGCGTGGGAAGGGGAGCCTTCAGAGACTCTCCCCTTCCAAACCTCCCAAAGACGCGTCAACGTCATCATGGGAGGATCCGCCTCCGGGCGGGACTCTAAGCGTCAGTGTAAGGAATACGCGCGTGAAGTAAAGGTGGTGGGGGTGTTGCACACGTCCCGACCACCCAAGTGGTCGAACGTCCCCCTAACTTTTACAGCAGAAGATGCGCGTGGGGTTCGCTTCCCCCATGATGACGCGCTTATCATCTCCGCTACCGTCTACAACTGCCATCTAGCCCGCATCCTCGTGGATGGCGAGAGCTCCACCGACGTCCTCTACCTAAAGGCGTTTAGGGAGATGCAGGTGGACGAGAAGCTACTACAACCCACAGCAGAGCCCATGCAAGGATTCGTCCCGGGAAAGACGATCCACCCCGTGGGGAAGGTGGATCTCCCAATGACCTTCGGCACCCCGGACAACTACCGGACAGAGATGGTCCGGTTTGATGTGGTAGACCTCCCCTCCTCTTACAACGCAATCATGGGGAGGACCACAATCAACCGCTTGGGGGCCGCAATCCACCAGAGCTACCTTTGTGTGAAGGTCCCCGGGCCTCATGGTGTGATCACCGCCCGGGGAGACCAAGACATGGCCCGCGCTCTATACGAGCGCGCCGCCGCAATGATCGGGAGCGTCAACATGATCAAAACCCCGGGGGGGGGGAGGCCTCTCCCCCGGAGTCAGACGCTGCAGTGATACCTTCCGGGAGGTCCCTCCCCAAGCCACGTCCGAAAAGGGACCTCCGGAAGATCCCGCTGTCCCCGGACGACGGGGACAAAACCGTCAGGATCGAGGCGGATCTCCATGAGGAGCACGCGGAGCAACTCGCAGCTTTCCTGCGCAAAAACTTTGACATTTTTGCCTGGAAGCCCTCCGACATGCGATGCGTCGCCCGGGACGTCATCGAGCACAAGCTCGCGGTAACCCCTGGTCACCCCCCGGTCAAGCAAAAGCTGAGGAAACTCTCCCTCGAACGCCAAGAGGCGATCAAGGTCTAGATTGCCCGGCTCCGAGAGGTGGGGTTCATTCGGGAGGTCCTACACCCCGAGTGGCTCGCGAACCCTGTCCTCATGAAGAAGTCAAATTGCAAGTGGCGAATGTGCGTGGACTTCACCGACTTCAACCGCGCTTGCCCCAAAGACAACTTCCCACTCCCGCGAATTGACCAGTTGGTCGACTCAACTGCAGGTTGCGGGTTGATGAGCTTCTTGGACGTGTATTCGGGCTATCACTAAGTCCGGATGGCAGAAGGGGACGAGGAAAAGACGAGTTTTATAACACCCCTCGAGACCTTCTGCTACGTCCACATGCCCTTCGGGCTAAAGAACGCTGGAGCGACCTTCCGGCAACTCATGACGCTGGTCCTCAAGGACCAGATCGGTCGCAACGTTGAAGTCTACGTCGACGACACGGTCGTCAAAAGTCCCCGCACGACTGCTCACATCGATGACTTGGCGGAGACCTTCCTCAACCTCTGCGCATACGGGTTGAAGCTCAACCCGGAGAAATGTGCCTTCCGCGTGCGCGGGGGGAAGCTCCTGGGTTTCCTCGTGTCCTAGCGGGGCATAGAGGCCAACCCCGAAAAGATCCGGGCATTCCTGGACATGCCCCCGCTGCGCTCGATCAAAGACGTTCAACGACTCACCGGCCGCATAGCCGCGCTGAGTCGTTTCGTCTCGCGGTCGGGGGAACGCGGCCTCCAATTCTTCAAAATCCTCTGGGGGCTCGAAGGGTTCCGGTGGACCCCCGAGGCCTAGGAGGCCTTTGACGATTTGAAGAAGTACCTCACGAGCCCCAATGCTCGTGAGCCCATCCCCGGAAGAGCCTCTGCTCCTTTACCTCGCCGCGACCCCGGTCGCCGTGAGTGCGGTATTGGTAAAGGAGCAAGATGGGCAACAGCGTCCCGTGTACTACGTGAGCGAGGCCCTCCAAGGGGCCAAAACTCGGTACACGGAGATGGAGAAGATCTGCTACGCCCTTCTGATGGCGTCCCGGAAGCTTCGTCATTACTTCTTGGGGCACCCCATCACTGTCCCGCCGTCCCTCCCCTTGGGGGAGGTGCTCCGGAACAAGGAAGCTATCGGCCGGATAGGGAAGTGGGGGCCGAGCTCGCCCCCTTTTTCCTTTCCCTCACGGGGCGCTTCGCCATCAAGTCACAAGTCCTCGCCGACTTCGTGGCGGAGTGGACTCTTGCCTCTGGTCCCGGGGACGAAGACTTGCCTCCAGTCCTGGGGACGAAGACCTCCCCGCACCGCCCCGACGCAGCGACCATTGGACACTCATGTTCGATGGCTCCCTGTGTCTCGCCGGGGCCGGCACGGGAGTAGTCCTCCGTAGCCCCGAGGGGAGGGAACTTGAGTACGCGGCGCGGCTCAAGTTCCCTGCCACGAACAATGTCGTCGAATACGAGGCCTTGCTCCTTGGGTTGCCAAATGGACAAGTCCTACTTGTGCCATGACGCAAACTTGAGCCTCTACTTGCATGAAGTGCGCAAGATGGAGAAGTACTTCAATGGACTAGAGGCCCGGCACATCCCGCGAAGGAACAACGACCGGGTCAACGCCCTAGCCCGGGCAGCCAACGCCCGAGAATCGCTCCCCAAAGGGGCTTTCTTGGAGATCATCGCGAAGCCCTCGGTGACCTCCCCGGACGCAGGCGATGCGCCCCCCGTCCCGGAAGTCGCCGAAATCACTCGGACTTCATCTTGGATGGATCCCCTCATCTCCTTCATCAAGGGGGAGGGGGAGCCCCCAAGGAGACCGAGGTCAAGCGCCTTCGGGCCAAGGCTCGGGCATACCTCCTGTTGGAGGGGAAGCTTTACAAGCAAGGGGCTTCTGCTTTGCTCTATTGCCTTCCACGGACAGAAGGGCTCCGACTTCTAGAGGATATTCACTCGGGAAGCTATGGGTCTCATCTGGCCCCGTGTGCCATCGCGGCCAAGGCCCTTCGCCAGGGTTTCTATTGGCCCAAGGTGATTCGCGACGAGCGAGACCTTGTCTCCGCTTGCGAAGCCTGCCAGAAGATAGCCAAGGGTTCGAACCTCCCCCCGTAGCGCTGCAGACTATCCCCATCACTTGGCCCTTCGCGCGCTGGGGGATGGACCTCCTAGGCCCCTTCCCCCAGCGCCCGGGGGCTACAAGTATGCGGTGGTCGCGGTCGACTACTTTGCTAAGTGGGTAAAGGCCGAACCTCTGGCCAGCATCACGTCCCGGGCGGTACAGCTATTTTTCTGGAAAAATATCATACGTCGTTTCGGCGTCCCCCGAGAGATCACTGTCGATAACGGGACCCAATTCGACTCGATATATTTCTGGGAATTCTGCGAAGGCCTGGGGCTCATCATCCACTTCGCCTCGGTAGCTCATCCGCAGAGCAACGGGGCCGTCAAAAGGGTCAACGGCGTAATCCTACAAGGGTTACTCCGACGGCTCGAACAAGCCGCCTCCAAGCGGGGTGCATGGGCGGAGGAGCTCCCTAGCATTCTCTGTTCCATGCGCACGACCCCGAGCCGGGCAACAGGACGCACCCCCTTCTCCTTTGTATACGGGGCCGAAGCAATTCTTCCCCCGGAGATTGGCTTCCGGTCGCTGCGGGTTGAGCTCCAAGACAGAGCCACGACCGCAACGTACCAAGCCAATGAGGCAAATCAACGACTGGAGGTCGACCTCGTGGAGGAGGAACGTGACCGACCGCTCCTCTGCCACGCCATCTACGAGCGCGAAATGACGCGCGCATACAACCAGTGCATCCGCGAGAGGGCTTTCCGCCTAGGGTACCTCGTCTTCAAGCGCGTCACGGACCCCCAAGCCCAGGGCAAAATCTCCCCCAAGTGGGAGGGTCCCTACAGGATCTCGGCGATCCTGGGCTCAGGGGCTTACAAGCTCTCCAACCTTCAAGAGCAGGAGCTGAAGCACACGTGTAACATGCGCTTGCTTCGCAAGTTCTACGTCTAGCCTACAGGCTCGTCCCCTCCCCCAGAGCGATTACGCCGGAGGAGAGGGGAGCATTGTACTCACCATTCCCTCCCCCGTCGCAATCTTGCGGGGGAGGCGTTGTGTCTTAACTCACTTTCAATACAACTTGTTTTTTCCTAAGCCCTGGCTCATTGTAGGTTTTTTACATTACCGTCTTTCACGGCGATGCCCTCCCCACGAGGAAGTGGGCTATCATGACCCAACAAGTCCCTACAACGGGAGTCCCACTCCCGTAGAGTGTCTTATGATCACCCCTCGTGGACTGAGGGTGTAAGCCGCAATCCGGTCCTCAGGGACCGTGGTAACGAGTCAATTTGAAAGACTAGTCCCCTACTCAAACACTTAGACCCGTCATCGGGCGCATCCTCCTCCGGGAGTCGATTGTCTCCTTAGAGATGAAATTCTCGGATATTCTTTCTTGGAGATCTCGTTCCCGGCTACCTGTTTTCACGGCGACCGTAGGGTTTTCTCCCGGAGAGAATTTCTGGGAATCTCGGATTTCCTTGGATGTTCTTCCCCGGAGACCTCATTCCCAGCTCCCTGTTTTCACGGCGACCGGAGAGTCCTCTCCTGGAAGAATTCCCAGAAATCTCGGGCCTTGTCCTCATGGCGACCGGATGATCTCACCAGGGAACTTCAAAAAATTGTTCCCAGAAATTTTTCCCACTCCCCCGTTCTCATGGCGACTGGGAAAAGTTCTCGCTGGAACCTCTGGAAAACATGAAAACTTAATTGAAGATTTTACCCCGGGGTTTTGTCACCTCCACAACGCTTGGAGTTACCCTCCGGCCCACTGTGGAGGGGGGGTAACCTACCTGGGGATCACCCTGTTCCAGACCCGGACTATTCGAAAATTCACAAAGTACATAAGCAAACTTAGCTTTATTGAAAATATTCATTTAACCGGAGGACATCTTCCCCCTCCGGTGGGCATTGTTACATACAACCCGGAGTATAACCCGGAAGGCTCCTACACCTAATAATCCCAGAGGCCCTCTGATAGCTCCCGGGCCAGGTCTCGATATAAACTTCGTATACGATGCTGGGCCTCTCGGAGAAAATCTTAGGGCCAATACTCGTACCCCTCAGGTGGAAGTATTCGAAGCGGGGAACCCTCCGGAACCCCGTTCGCGGAGGGGACAGTTCGGCGCGGTGGTTGTCGAAGTTGTCTAGGTGCCACTCCGAATGCCACCACAATCGGATTGGCTCCCGGGAAACACCCCTGCCATGTCCTCCGGAGAAGAGACTTAACAAAATGAAGGCGGCCTGGGCTTCCCCAGGGTGACACCCGTAGGAGACCGGGGGCTCCACCTCCGGAGAAGCTCCTTGTAACATCGGGACACCCCTGAGGTTGCGCTCCAACCTTGGGGGTCTTTGCCCGGAAGTGACTCCCCGAGCCCCGGGAGTATCCTCCCGGGAAACCTGGTAAAATTTATTCAAAGACTTAGCAAAAAAAATTCATTTCTATTGCATCAAAATGTTTTTGTACAAGTGTTCGGGGCTTCCTCTAAGAAGTTACCGCCGGCAAAACATCTTAAAACAAAAAAGGGTCCTATCTAAGGGCCTAGGGGGAGGCTCATACTTGTTCATTGGCGTGCTCCCCCCTGGAGGCTCCCGCCGGAGCCGCAGCGTCTGCCCCCGGAGGTGCCGGCGCCGGGAATTGCACCCAAACTATCCGGTCGTAGAAGCCGCCGGCGAGCTGCTCTACTTCTCGCCGAGATGGCCCGAAGAACACCGAAAAACTCCAGGGGATCCGGCCCCCGATCGCCCGGGCACCAACCCCCCGGTGCTCCACAAGCCCGGCCGCGGCAGCCACCACAGGGATCACCCGACCCCGTGCCCGGGCGCCAACCCCCCGGTGCTCCACGAGCCTGGCCACGGCAGCCACCACAGGGATCACCTGGCCCCGTGCCCGGGCATCGGTGGCCTCCGGGATCACAAAGACTTGTGCATTGAGAAAATGCACACCCTCTGTGAGCGTCGCCGGCGCTGCCTCAGAGGTGCCTCCCAAGCCGAGGCTCACTCTGAGCCCTTCGAGGGCTGAACGGACGGAGCTGCCCGCGTCCGTCACCGCCCGGACACTGGAGCCCTCAAGCTCCCGGAGGGCTCCCTCCTTGTCCTTTGCCTCCCTCTGGAGCTGGTCGTTGGCATTCTCGGAGGTGTGGAGCCGGGCCCGGACCCGGGCCAACTCCCGGAGGGAGTCGTCCCGTTGCTCCAGGTAGATGGCGGCCTTCTCCTCTGCCTCCTTCAGCGCTTTATCGAAGCGCGCTTCAATCCCCCAGGCAATGGCCGCCCCCTACAAGCGTGAGAGTTAGTTAAAATTTGAATTGAAGTCCCGAAGGAAACGAACCACCGGTTCGAGAATGAACCTGGATCTGGAGAGATTGAACCCCCCCGCAGCGTTCACGAAGCATCCCTTGCAAGACATACTCCTGGACCTTTTGGGTCTGCAAGCCCTCCGCAACCGGAAGATCTCCCCCGCGGACAACAGGGGGATCTCCCTCCCAGCGTCACCGGACCCATTGGGACAGGCAGTGGGTCCCCTCGTGAAGGTCGCGGGGGTAATGAGGGCTGAAGTCGCGGTGGCCGGCGTCCTTGCCGCCGAAGAAGTGTCCGAGGAGGAGGCCGACGAGCTCTCCGAGGGGGTACCTCCCCGAGGGGGGGGGATAAGGAGCCCTTTCCCCTTTCCGGGCCGCGGGGCCCCCCGGACCTTCGTTGCCGGGGGGACCTCGTAGACAGAGGGGCTCCCCCCCTTGTCCACCGGCCATTCGACACGCAGAGGCGTAGCCTCCGCGAACCGAACCTCCGGCCTCTCCGGCTCCGGCGGCGCCAGGGCCACTGGGAGAGCAATCGCCGAAGGGGGCGAGGGGGCATAATCCGCCGTATCGGATGCCCCCCCGTCAACGGCTGCCTTCTTTCCCCGATCCTCTCCGAAGGCCTCGGGGAGGCGCGCGAGCTCCCGGGCCTCCATCGGCCCGCCGGAGTTCTCCGGAAGAGGCGGCATCACTTTGCGCTGGGGAGGTGCCCGCTCACATCCTAACCCGGGGGCTGCGTCCCGGGCCTTCACCGGCGTAGAGCCCGTCGTTGTTGAAGGACTGGGGGCCTTCTGAGCCTTGGCCCGTTTTGGCTCAGAACCCCCGGCGACCTCCTTCCCCCTCTTGTGGGAACCGGGGGTAGGGAGAGGCATCCTCGCCAGTAGCCTCAGCTCGAAGGCCTCGGCCACCAAGTTCTGGGGAGGGCCTTCCTCGATGACGCGCACAATGAGCTCATGCTCGTCAGCGTAATACCTCCAGGCCGGACTGCAAAAGGTAAGAGTTAGAAAATTCAACAAAGCAACGAGCAAAATAGCCGGGAGCTTACGTCGGGTCACCGGCTTTTGCGGGGGCCGCTGCGCCAGGCACATCCCGATACCCCTCCTCCCGTGCGAGAAGCGGGAGATCTTCAACAAGGTCAGCTCCTCGGTGGCGTCCCTCATAGAATGAACGCCCCTATAGCCAATGACCTTGCTGAGGAGCTTCAGCTCCTCCTCGGTCCACACCGGGGGCTTGGGGGCGGACGATCGGCTGTATGAGGGAGGCTCCGGTGAGTACTTCACCTCGTCGTCCCGGACCCGGAGGTAGAACCACGTCCGGACCCAGTCCCGCCAGTGGTCCCAGGAGGTTGCCACCGGGTACTCCGCTACCCGGGAAGGTAGGAGCTGGATCATCACCGAGCCGAATGGGGACTTCGGCCCTCCCTTCACCAAGTGGGAGCTCCTCGCCACCGGCTCGTAGAAGTACCGGAATAGCCGGAGCGTCGACTCCCGTCCTGTGGCTGTCTCGAACAGCCATATGAAGAGGCCCATCTGAACGAAGGCATTCGGCTTCAGGTGGTTGATCGCTAGCCCGTACTCCCGGAGGAACTCCCGGAGCAGCGGATGCACCGGGAGCCGGGGTCCGGCTTCGAGGAAAGCCTCGAAGGCCACCACCTCCCCGGGCCTGGGGTGGGGGGCACCATCTTTTCTTATACAGTACAAGAGGATCAAATAAGCTCTCTTTCAAAAGAGAAAAATGACCTTCATGCGACCATTGAGCTTCAAAACTCAAAAATTGACACTATCTACGAGGAGAATGCGACCTTAAAGGCAACAGTGTCATCTTGCAGCAACGTCCAATCAGAAATCTTCAAAAAACTGAAGACGGTTGCATATTTGCTGAAGGTAGATATGATCGAGCCTCAGAAGGACAACTTAAGCCTCAGCGATTCATGCAAACTAGTCACAGCTCAACCTGAATCACTCCTTAAGTATCTTCCTAAAGATACAAAACGGCAAGAAGAGGTGATGAAGACCAATGCGAGATCAGTAGCCTCTGCCATTCTATGCAAGTTAAGACTTCACCATGGCCCAAGTTTGAACTTGAATCCAGTGGTGGGGGATGCAGAGATCGGGAGTGTAGATGAGCTTGAAGCTATCTTAGAAGAAGTCAAGCCTCTTGTCAAAGGTCTTTTGAAAGAGCAAGGCTTACTTTAATTCATTGTAATGGACAACGATCCTCTTATGTTAATTGTACCTATACATATACAATTATAGTATGCAAATGCATGCCTTAGGTTTTGGGAAAAAGTGTACTCAATTTCGTTTACAATATGGCCATATTCCTCTAGCCCCTCCTGAGATCATACATACTGAAGACATGGTATTATAATCTTAGGAGTAATATGGGTTACTAATGATCAGAATATATCTGGTGAGTTCCTTCTATGTTTAGAAATGGTTTATAAAGGAACGTCTCGACCTAGATACTATCATCTAGTCGCACCGATACTAACCTTAATACAGTACCAATGTTTATTACAAACTGGCAGCCACTCGAATGATCAGAAACATGCTAGTAAGTCCCGTATGCATTTAGAAACGGCTCATTTAGGGATGTCTTATCTAGATGCGACCATGAGATCGGCCAACGAATCCAACTTGGTTATTGTTGTAAGATGGTCATCGGCGGCCAACCCCCAAGCATAGCTTGGTCAGGGTGGAGCAAAAAGAAATCAAACCATAACATAACACGAATAAAAGTACACATAATTTTTAATAAAATCATGCTAATTGAAAAGGATAAAAGAAATGGAAAACTTACACGTAGAACTTGCGTAATCGATCTATGTTCCAAGTATTGGACAAGATCCTCCCATCCTCCATCGCTAATGGAGCTGACCCTGGTCGCGGTACTGAGACCACAGTATAAGGGCCTTCCTCCTGAGGGGAGAATTTGTTGCGTTAGACTGGTTTTGTATTTTTTGTAAAACCAAGTCACCCACGTGAAGACTACGAGGCCGCACCCATTTACTGTGGTATTTACGCAAAGATTGTAAATATACTACAGACTTGATCAACGCCCGATCGCGTTTTTCCTTAAGGAGGGTGATATCTTGGGCACGTTGTTCCTGTTGATCAGAATGATCGAATTGATTCACACGAATAGACCAATGCGAATTTCCGTGGGTAAGACAGCCTCCGCACCATACACTAATTGGAAAGGCGTCTCACCCATAGCTCGACTACAAGTGGTGCATAGTGCCCATAAAACAGAGTAGAGTTCCTCTACCCAAGCCCCCGAGTGCATTTTAAGGTGATTGAATACACTTTTCTTGATGCCTTGTAATATCTGCCTGTTGGCACGTTCAACGGCACTGTTGCTCTGTGGATGAGCTACAGAGGCAAAGCACACTTTGGTCCCAATGTCGTCGCAATAGTCTAATAAGAGACCACTAACAAACTGGGAACCATTGTCGGTAATAAGATAACTTCGAACACCAAATCGTGTGACTATACTCTTATGAAAGAATTTCTTCACCGCAATGGCAGTAACGTTGCGGACTAGTTCAGCTTTAATCCACTTCGTAAACGTGTCAATAGCTACGAACAAGAACTTGTACCCATTGACCGCTTGGGGCATAGGACCCATGATATCTACTCCCCAGACTGCGAAAGACCATGTTAAAGGAACAGTTTGTAAGGCATATGCAGGCTGATGAGCTTGCTTGCATGAAATTGACACTATGGGCATGTTTTGACCAAATGCTTGGCATCATCAAGTGCCGAAGGCCAATAAAATCCCTGTCGAAATGCTTTTTTGACCAGTGTCCGATACGACGCGTGTGCACCACATACACCATCATGAATTTCTTTCAAGAGGGATTTACCTTCCTCTTGAGATATGCAACGTATGAATACTCCTTGAGTACCCTTTCTGTATAAAACTCCATCTATGAGCTTATACAAGCGCACTTTTTGAATTAACCGATCACTTTCAGTTTCATCCTTGGGCAAGGTCCCATGTTCGAGATAGATCCGCAATGGACGGGTCTAATCTCCTTCATGTCCAAGGTTGGTGACTCATACTGCCACCAGGTCATCTTCGATCGAAGCCATGATCGAGGGATGTTTTAAGTGTTCAATGCACACTCCTATCGGAGCGGATGTGCGTGAGGACCCAATTTTAGATAATTGGTCTGCGAGTATATTGTCTTTTCGTGGGATGTATTGGACTTCAAAATAACTAAAGTGTTTTTCCAATTTCCTCACTTCCCCTAGGTAATGAGCCATTGTCTCATCGGAGGTGCTGTACTCCTTATTTACCTGGTTTACAACTAGCTATGAGTCTCCCCTCACCACTAATCGACGGACTCCGAGGAATCTTGTTGCCTGGAGCCCTGGAATACGACCTTCATACTTTGCTGCGTTGTTGGTCGCAACAAAGTGAAGTTGGATGACATACTTGAGTTGGTCGCCCTGAGGCCTGATTAATACCACTCCAGCCCCCGAGTGTTGAAAACTACGAGAACCATCAAAATACATCGTCCAATGGTCGGTGCATTGTAAATCTTTAGACTCTTGCGTAGGAGGGTCGGGATTAGTCCATTCGACCACAAAGTCTGCAAGAATTTGAGATTTAACTACTACGCGAGGGGTGAAATGGATGTCGAAGGCTCCAAGTTCCATTGTCCACTTCGTGATGCGACCAGATATCTTTGGGTTCTAGATTATATCTCCCAATGGGAAGGACGAAGGCCCAATAATCTTGTGCGCTTGAAAGTAATGTCATAGCTTACGGGAAGCCATCAGAAGTGCGTAAAGTATTTTCTAGACCTCAGGGTAACGCTCATTTGGACCATGAAGTACTTAGCTTACATAGTAGACTGGTTGTTCATACCCTCTCTTTCTGCGACCAGAACTGCGCTGACCGCATGAGGGGTGGCCGCCAAGTAAAGGAGTAGTGGTTCCCCTAAATTTGGAGAGACCAGTACTGGCGGACTGGATAGATATGCTTTAACCTTTTGAAAGGCTTTTTCGGCTTCATCCGACCAGTTAAAACCATTGTGTTTGAGAAGAGCCTTAAAGAAAGGCAGTCCTCGTTCGCCTAGTCACTATATAAAATGACTTAGAGCAGCCATGTGACCTATTAAGCTCTGGATGTCCTTCATGGTCGAAGGAGATCTCATTTGCTCAATGCCCTAATTTTTTTCAGGGTTAACCTCAATTTCTCTCGAACAAACAAGGAAACCCAAAAGTTTGCCAGAAGAAACCCCAAAGGAACACTTTTTTGGGTTCAATTTTATTCCATGCTTGTTTCAGCCAAATCATCTAAATGACTGGAGCTCTTTAAGCTCTTTACAACCAAATCATCAACATAGGCTTCTAGATTATGCCCTAACTGGGAAAGAAAGGTCTTTTGCATCAAGTGCTGGTATGTGGAACTGGCGTTCTTGAGACCAAATGGCATTCTGACATAGCAGTAAGTGCCAAATGGTGTGATGAAGGTAGCTTTCCCTTCATCTTCTTCTGCCATGCTAATTTGATGGTACCCTGAATAAGCATCCAGAAAGCTTGTCAGTTCGCAACCCACTGTAGAATTGACCAGCTGATCGATGCGGGGAAGGGAAAATCATCCTTCAGACAGGCACTATTTAAGCTAGTATAATCGACGCACATGCGCCACTTACCATTTGACTTTAGGACCATGACCGGGTTTGCAAGACACTCAGGATGATTGACTTCGCGAATAAATTCTGCCTTCTGGAGTTTATCAAACTCCGAATGGATGGCTTCTTGCCGGTCAACAACAAAGCATCTGAGCTTTTGCTTTATTGGTTGCTGTCCAGGTCGAATTGCTAACTTGTGGTCAATTACCTCCCTTGAGACTCCAGGCATGTCGAATGGTTTCCACGCAAACACATCTGCATTAGCCCAGAGGAAAGTAACGAGCTCGAGTTCCTATTTGTCGTCCAGTCCTGATCCAATCCGAATGGTTCTGGATGGATCATTTGGGTTCAATGGAACTTGCTTTATTTTCTCATCTGGCTGATAAGTCTTAATTTGGTAGAATTTTACCCTATGTTTAGTACTGAAAATGTGCAAAAATGATGCTTAAAATTTCTTTGACACGGCATTTTATGTGACTTTTTGTAACATTTTTACAATCCTCTTTACGAGTGTGTTCGTCATGTTTCAGGGAACAAACGTACCAAATTTGGAGTTATTTCGACATCGTTTGGATAGGAAACGAAGTGGAGAAAGAAGATGCTGAAAATCTGAAAAAACACAAGAATCCGACGCGAAACCCAAATTCTGAGTCCAAAACAGACCCGTTAGTTGGTTTAAAGTCCAAATCTGACACAATTTCCTTCCTAAATAAGTCTTGAGTTGTAATTGGTTAATTACAGAACTTATGTACTATAAATAGAGAAGCTTTTGCTCAATTAGACATGATTTTTTACATACTAGCCATTAGGGTTTAGTTTAGTTTTAACTTAGTAGAGCCCCCTTCTCTATTTTATTGCTTTTGTAAGTCGGAAAGGACGGCAACTCCAATTCTCAAGCAATCAAGTAAGTTTTTATTTATTTCTTATTATTATTTCTGCATTCTTATGGTTTTTTGCGAATAGATCCCTTCTAGGGTTAGGGATGACCTAATCTGGAAGGCGTGATTCTTCCTTGGTTTTGATTTCAAGTTTTGGAGTTATTTTCTAATGTTTTCTTCCTCTAAACTCTAAATTCTCGTTTCGGCAATAGACGTAATAGTTGAGCCTTAGCTAGAATTTAGGGGAGTTCTTGAGTCCTTAGCCCTTTGACGCAGGACCCTGAACAGGAGAGAGCTCTCGCCAAACGTGACAGTGGAAGCGATCCTCTGATTGTTGACCCAGCGCCCCGAACTGGAAACTTAATTTGTCTGGGAAAACAATGGAAATTAACTCACAATTTTCGGACCTTGGATAGAATTACGCCAGATGGTTATAGAATTCCTGAAGTCCTAGGCTTTAATTCCTGCTTTATAAATCCAGATTTCATACCTGTAATTTACTGCTTTAAAACCCTAGATTGATAGCTTTAATAGTAGAATTAGTTATAGAAAAACAACCCACAACTCGTTTAGACTTAATCAGTGATCCATTAAGCTAGAAAGATGAATACGCTTGGTCCTCGTGGAATTTGACCCTCAAGTGCTCAACGTTCAACCGTCCACTTGCAGTATTACAAAATCACACCGTTTTAGGTGCGATCAAGTTTTTGGTGTCGTTGCCAGGGGAACAACGGTAACATCTTTTTAGATTAATTTTTGCTTATATAAGTCAATCTCACTTCTCAATCTTGCTTCTATTTTTCTTTTTGTTTTTTTTCTTGTGCACTACTAACCTTTCAAGGAAGTAGTACAAATCTAATACAATCAAGAATGGACCACATTGGACAATCAAACACCAAAGGAAGCCGAATCACCAAAGATGGGTGAACAAAAGAAATTGAAGGATTATGGAATCCTGTTCAGCATGGGGTTTCAGTCAGGTATTCTTAGACCAACAATCGAAACAAATAATTTTGAAATTAACCCTGCACTTTTGAATCTTGTCGACGATTCGGACTCGGAGTCCTCAGCCGAACTTATGCAAAATTTGTAATAGCGAGACCTTTCAAGATGACCCTCCGGGAAGCTATGTAGAAATATGGAGAACAGGAGCACAAAGAGGTTTATACAGGTTCGGGCCCTCGATGGTGGGAGTAATAGCCCTACGTCCTGTTGGGATTTCACTATATGTGAGAAAGATTTACAAAAGGGCGGGAAAAGACCTTCACAGGCGAAGGTTTTTTCCTATGTAAGGATACAGAAAGAAGTCAAAGAGGCTTGTAAAAAACTATCTAATCTAGGCCGTAGACTTGGCTGTTTGAGTGGTTGAGATGTGTTGTATCTCGCTTGTATCAGAGACGTTGATTCCCCCCTGTTTGATGCATCTTGCCATCCTTTTATACTAGTTGAAAGGGTGCCATGCCGTAACTGCATCAGACAGTTATTCGGATGCGGTTTTAGAAAACCGCTCTTAACCCCCACTCAAGTTTAACACGTGTTATTCATGGATAACTGCACGTATTAAATTCCTGACGGTTGATCTTCCACGCGGAGAAATCTTCGGGATACTTGGGATATTCCCGCTATAGGGACAGCCGGACAGGTAAACCCCAAGTACCCTGGTCGAAAGTGCTCTGACCGCGGGATGTTGGCTGACCGCGCAACATCTCCAACATTCTGTTCGCGTATAGCATACGAATTCCTGACCGCGCGAAGCCTGCGGTCTGATCGCGCAAAGCCTGCGACCTCGGGCTGATGCTTCTCAGAATAACTTGAGTTCGCACTGCCAGGCACGTGTCTGGCTCGAATCTGTCTTGAACCAATAGTGCATTTATTTGAACTGACTCGGGTGTCAATCCTCGTCAAATCTGATACAACAAAATCAATTCAGTGGTTTTGCCACTAAAGATCCTTCATTGCATCTCCATATTTTTCTTGAGCATTGTGATACTTTTAAAATTAATGGAGCTTCGCAGGATGCACTACTACTTCGTCTTTTTCCTTTCTCTCTTCGAGATAAGGCGAGAGCATGGTTGTACACTCTACCGCCTGCTTCAATAGCAACGTGGGATGAACTCTCACGAACGTTTCTCAATAAATTTTTTCCTCCATCTAAAACTGCATATATTCAAAACCAGATTGTTTGTTTTACTCAGCAAGGAGGAGAATCACTCTACCACGCATGGGATCGGTACAAGGAACTTTTAAGGTCATGCCCACACCACGGCCTGAAAAAGTGACTTGTAGTTCAAACGTTTTATAACGCTTTGAATTACACAGCACGGATGAATGTTGATGCCGCAACTAGCGGTGCACTCATGAACAAAAGCGTTGATGAAGCGTATGATCTAATTGAAGGTATGACACAAAACTATATGCAATGGGGGAATGAACACACTACATCAAGATCAATCCAACCGCAGCACCAATTCCCTCAACAACAGCAGTGGTACCAAGCACCATGGCCATCATTTCAGTAGCAGCAAGAACAACCACTGTACCGGCTATCACATCAACGACAAAATCAACCTGAACAATCCAACATCGAGCGCATGCTAGAATCTTTTCTAGCAAATCAAGAGAAGGAAAAAGTTGCACTGAACCAGAAGATCGACTCCATCTCTACACACGTTCGCATGCTTGAGACTCAATTTGTGCAAATGGCCAATCACGCACCAATAATTTCTAACCCTCTAACTTCTCAACCTATCAACCCTCGTAATTCTGAACATATTAATGTTATATCTTGTGTTGATACTGTTGATTTGAATGGTGAAGGAACTTTCCAAAAAGGGACCGTGCAACCGGAACCAACGAAGATGCCTACAGAGGATTTGATGCCGACAACCGAACTTAAGTATGATGATGCACCTGCGCCGGCAGACGACCTCGGAAAGGATGAACAATCAAAAGAAACAGAATCAGGTAATAATGAGGTAACACATGTTTCTAAACCGACTCCATCTTTTCCAAGTTGTTACCTCCAGTCTAGTTCCAATGGCAAATCCTTTGATACCCTGAAAAAACTGAATGTGACTATGCCTTTTGCTAATCTTATCACTGAAATTCCTTCATATGGAAAATTCTTAAAAGAAATTCTTGCAAATAAAAGATATTTGGATGATTTAGAAACAGCTCAAATTGATATATGTGAGGGTACAATTACTTTTCATATGGGGAATGAGAAAATATTGTTTAACTTGCATGAAATTGCTAACTGCCCTATGTATGAGGACACCACATGTAGGATAGACCCTTTTGAGACTATATTGCAAGGTAAACAAATTGGAAATGATGCTCTAGATGACAACACAGAGATGAGCAATAAAAAGGATGATCATGCCACTACAAACACATCATCATTGCCCAATCGACTCTTACTGGTAAGAAATCATGACAATCCCTGCGCGAACAAGGTACCAAAACTCACACCCCTTCCTTCCTAGGTGAAATTTATGCTTCTTGATAGAGGTAAACAAAATCCTATGCTTGTAGATGCCAATATAACTGATAAAACATCTAGTACATTGATCAATATATTAACACTGCATCACTAGGCATTAGGATATTCTATTGATGATCTAATTTGTATAGAGCCTCCACACCGATTAAATCTAGCTACGATGAAAGCTAAAAAATCTGAATTGCTAGACAATAGGCTTAAGTCTCCCACTGCACCAATCATTCAAAATCATTATTGGGAACCTCCATAAAGATCATGTTATGGTCTACGTCAAGCGGGACGTTAAACCAGCTCTTATCGGGAGGCAACCCGATGCTTTTTCTTTCTTTTATTTTTATTTTTATTTTTTCTCTTTCTTTTCTTTTTCTTTTCCTTTTTCAGGGCCAACCAAATTCAGATTACGATATTCAAGTCCACATCACAGCATGTTCAAAAAAAAATCGCGAATTCGACGTGTGATCTCCAAGGTTTTCACTTGCGACACCTTAGACTGCACCATTGGAGTTGTGTGGACCACAACATTCTCTTCCACCACGGCATCTTCAACAACATCTACCTCTAGACACCACGACTGCAACTGGTAATCTGTATCAATCTCCACACATTGAGGACAATGTCTGATTTAGTTTGGGGGGTGTTCACTGAACCATTTGCTTAGTCTTCATCGAATCATCATTCCACCACATTCCATCATAAACAGAAAAAAAAGAGAGATTTATCACTTGGAATGTCTAGTTTTGAAGATGATCTTTAATCAATTAGATGATTATTCTATCACATCTTTGCATATGATCCATTGAACTTAGCTCTTTTAAACATTTCAATTGCTTATGTTTAGTTTTTATCTTAAATTGACCATTAAAGATTGAACTTATCTTTTAAATTATCATTGACTTCTTCCAAATTGAAGGTTTCTAATAAACTATTATCTAAAATTAACTCTCTTATGTCACTTTTTATGCCTAAATTGCTAATTGCCCTTCTCTTTAAAAATAAAAAACATGTAAGAGTGAAGTATAATCGACTCATTGGGGGGAGGCGGTGGTGAATCGTCGACCAGCTGGGGAAGGGAAGATTTACTTAACTTATGCACACAAAAAAGTTATATTTTCAATAAAACGGTTGCTTAAGATACGGCTTTGTCTAGTCTGGTGTAACGTATATGCGACCCGCTGGGGGGAGGCGGTGGTGAATCGTCGACCAGCTGGTGAAGGGAAGGTATACGGAGCATTGAGGTTGCTTACAAGGGCTCGGGAAACCGACAAAACTGTCTTTCTGTAAGTGCACTTAAGTAAGTGTCTTCAGCTGTGTCTCCTCTAGCCGTGACGGAATGATCCAGTAAAAAACATTCTGGCCAAGAGCACGAAAAAGTTGAAGTAGAAAAAATAAAAGAAAAATAAAAAAAGTGAATAAAAAAAAGAAATATAAGTGTTTTAATTTTTCTCTAAAGGGCAATCTAGCAAACTTTGTATAAATTGTAGCATAATGAGTGTTTTTTAGCTATGGTTTGTTCAAAATCCTACATGAAAGAAGTTGTCAAGATGATTTAATTGATTAAGCTCTCTCTTTTCTAAGGTTGAAATTTGATAATCTGAATATTTGCAATTGGAGAGTTTAAATTGCTTAGATCAATTGCCTAATATGCATAGATGTGATGAGAGTTTTCAAAAGATTGTTTATAGAGAATCTGATTTACCAAGACATCTCAATTTTTGGAAAAATTATTCACATTATTTGCTTGAGGACAAGCAAAATGATAGCTTGGGGGAATTTGATAAGTCTTAATTTGGTAGAATTTTACCCTATGTTTAGTATTGAAAATGTGCAAAAATGATGCTTAAAATTCCTTTGACACGTCATTTTATGTGACTTTTTGTAACATTTTTATCCACTTTAATAAGTGTGTTCGTCATGTTTCAGGGAATAAACGTACCAAATTTGGAGTTATTTCGACATCGTTTGGATAGGAAACGAAGTGAAGAAAGAAGACGCTAAAAATCTGGAAAAACACAAGAATCCGACCCGAAATTGGACCCAAATCCAACCCGAAACCCGAATTCTGAGTCCAAAACAGACCCATTAGTCGGTTTAAAGTCCAAATCTGAGACAATTTCCTTCCTAAATAAGTCTTGAGTTGTAATTGGTTAATTGTAGGACTTATGTACTATAAATAGAGAAGCTTTTGCTCAATTAGACATGCTTTTTTACATACTAGCCATTAGGGTTTAGTTTAATTTTAGCTTAGTAGAGCCCCTTCTCTATTTTATTGCTTTTGTAAGTCGGAAAGGATGGCAACTCCAATTCTCAAGCAATCAAATAAGTTTTTATTTATTTTTTATTATTATTTCTGCATTCTAATGGCTTTTTGTGAGTAGATCCCTTCTAGGGTTAGGGATGACCTAATCCGAAGGCGTGATTCTTCCTTGGTTTTGATCTCAAGTTTTGGAGTTATTTTCTAATGTTTTCTTCCTCTAAACTCTAAATTCTCGTTTCGGCAATAGACGTAACAGTTGAGTCTTAGCTAAAATTTAGGGGAGTTCTTGAGTCCTTAGCGCTTTGATGCGGGACCCTGAACAGGAGAGAGGCTCTCGCCAAACGTGACAGTGGAAGCAATCCTCTGACTGTTGACCCAGCGCCCTGAAATGAAAACTTAATTTGTCTTGGAAAACAATGAAAATTAACTCACAATTCTCAGACCTTGGATAGAATTACGCGGGATGGTTATAGAATTCCCGAAGCCCTAGGCTTTAATTCCTGCTTTATAAATCCAGATTTCATACTTGCAATTTACTGCGTTAAAACCCTAGATTGATAGCTTTAGTAGTAGAATTAGTTATAGAAAAATAACCCACAACTCGTTTAGACTTAATCAGTGATCCATTAAGCTAGAAAGACGAATACGCTTGTTCCTCGTGGAATTCGACCCTCAAGTGCTCAACGTTCAACCGTCCACATGCGGTATTACAAAATCACACTTTTTAGGTGCGATTACTGGCCGCGGGGCAACTTTGATCGTATCTGAGGCCGTGGTCGCAATCTTAACATCCTCAAGGGGTAGCTGATCCACCAACTCCAGAGATAGGCAATCATAGGTAAGTGCCGTGTTCCAGCTGCCTCAAATCAAAATAACACCTTTGGGGCTTGGCAACTTCGTGCAATGATAGGCATAATGTGTTGCCACCATGAATTTAGCAAGAGTTGGCCTGCTAAAAATAACGTTATATGCCGAATCGCAATTAATTACATCAAAAGTAATCAATTCTGTTCAAAAGTTGTCTGGTTCTCCCAATGTTACCGGTAACACAGCTTGTCCCATTGGCATCATTGAAGGACCAGGGATTATCCCATAAAACGGATGGATTATGGGTTTAATCTTCGAACGAGGAATTTGCATCTCGTCCAGTGCCTTAACCAACAAAATGTCTAAGGAACTGTCCCTGTCGATCAGAACTCTTTCAAGTCGAGCATTGCTAATGATCAGAGGAAGTCTCAATGGTCGTGTGAGCCCAACGGGACAATCACCCCGATCAAAAGTCAAAGAAGTTTCCAACCAGTGAGGATACTGAGGCTCACCGAGGGGGGCCTCAGTTTGATTCACCTCATGGTAAAAAGTCTTAAATTGACGCTTTGAAACAAAAGAAGAGGAACCACCAAAAATAATATTGACATGGTTTTGGGGTACCTGGTAAGACATCTCTTCGTCTCCATCAGCGTCTCTAATCCCACAGGCCTGATCTTTTTTCGGTATGGTCGGCATAGGTTCGATCCCTTTGTAAAAGTCATCCAATTGCTTTAACCAATTGCGGCAATTCTAGAGATCATGCCTCGCCGAATTCTGGAATGGACACAACTTCTTGTTTCCCTGTGGGTAGTTTGTTTTCCCGACTAGTCGCTATCACAGCCACCAGAAGAAGTTTTATTTTTGAATGGAAACTTGTTACCTTTCCCTTGTGGTGGTTTCTCGGTGACGATGACCTCTCGGTACTATCCAGTCCGATTTTTCTTGGACTTCTTTGATTTTCCGCCTGATGACTCAGGTTTCTTACTAGAATCATCCTTCTTGTCATCCTTGAGACCTGATTGAGGCAACAGATTTCCTTTATCCACCATCCTGTTCCATTCCACAGCCTCGGCTGCGTCAAAATAGCGATCAGCCATGTCGAAGAGATCGGCTACTGACCGAGGGGAATGGATAAGTAGATCTTCGGTAAACCTCCGATATCACACGGCATGTTTAAATTCCCTAATAACAAAGTTGTCAGATATATTCAGAATGGTATTCCTCACTCCAACAAATCTCTTGACAAACTGCCAAAGAGTTTCCATAGAAGTCTGGCTTAGGCGATGAAGGTCATCCTCTTTGCTAGGCTTCTAGTAACAATTTTGCAAATTGTTGAGTATTGCGTCACACAACATTTCCCAGTTGTAAATCGATCCCTCTGGTTGGTTAAACAACTAGGTTCTCACTGGTCCTTCGAGGACCGTTGGCAAATAATTTGCCATGACACGGTCATCCCCGCTTGTCGCTTGAATAGCAGTGATGTAGATCTGAAGGAGCTCAGATGGGTTCTGAGTTCCGTCGAATCTCTCAATAGTTCCTGGTTAAAACTTGTCCGGCCAGACCACCGCGCAGAGGCCTGGTGGGAAATCTTTACAACCAACATAGAAACTATGGATGAATCTGCGACTTTGAACTTGGTCGCGGGCGACCTCACCCTGGGGAGATATGCCTCACAGTCCCAGACGAGAATGGATAGGCACGCAATCTCTACCACGGGAGCTTCCAACTCGTCTGGCCTTGCCATGTTAAACAGATCCTAGTGGTAATCGATTACGCCTGCCATGACTAGAGTGAGAGTAGTCTCTCTCATGGGAGAGAATCGTAGACCGGGATGACGCTATTGGAGTTGCATCGGATGCAACTTCATCAAGCGTATCTGCCAGGATTCTGGCAAAAGCAGGTCTATCCGTGTCTTCGACATTAGGAGGAGGATTATGCAGGGCATCTGCGATAATACGAAGTCGATCATGTGTACTCCTCCTAGGTGCACTAGGTGTCACCGTTTCTTCAACCACTAGTGGATAACCCAGGGCTAAAGAGGGTGTCTAGTCGCGCCTACGACCATGCGGACGACGGGAGGAACTAGGGCCAGCATCATAACGAGATTGTGCAAGTTCCAAAGCTTCCTTTGTAGCCTTGCGAATCTCGTTTTCTCGTTGCTCGCGATCTTGATCCTCCTTTTGCTTTTGTTCATGCTCCTCCTTTTGCCTACGTTCCTGTTCCTCCCTAGAAGCCCGCTGCTCAGGAGTTTCCTCCAATAAAGTGGCAAACTCTCAGGGGAATGAGGTCGCAGAAGGAGAAAACATCTCTGTTTGTTCCGAATCAGATTCGAAATCAAAGAGAGATTGGAGGTTATCAGGGTCAAACCTCCCAGGACTAAGCTCTATGTTACCATCATCCACGTCCTCTGAAGCGACGTGTTGTGGAACATATTCAACCTCGGATGTGGCAGAACTCACATGAGGCACCTGGTCTATCTTCTCTGTCTCTTGGTCGATGGATATGACCTAAGTCGGAGAAGTCGCATCCTCAGAGGAACGTCTTCGCGATCAGCTTCTTCCATTGGAACAGGATCGCTAGGTGAGGGCATCCGAATATGGGCATAGTCGTCGAGATCAAAATCGTTCTTGGAATCATACGCCCCAGACATGACTTACCAGAACTCCTGATGAAAAGGACACACCTTGAGAAAGGCCCCACGGTGGGCACCAGCTGTTGACGATTTGGACTCAGGGTCCTCTGTCGATCTTACGCAGATTTGTGAGTTGTATGTGAGACCTTTCAAGGTGCTATTAGGTAAGTTAATATAAGCAATGAAATAGAGACGCAGAGATATATACAGGTTCAGGCCCTCAATGGTGGGAGTAATAGCTCTACATCCTGTTATGATTTCACTATGAGTAAAAGAGTTTACAGGGAAGAGAGATTGTCACATGCAATAATCTCTCTTTGTACTTCTGTCTATGAATTATATCTAAGTATCTATATCTCTATGTCGTACATTAGCCATCCTTTTATACTGGACGAAAGGATGCCAATGCGAAGCAGATTTGGATGGTTGCCGAAGTGCAGTTCGTATAACCCCACCAACCTTCTTCGCCGGTTTAAAACACGTGCAATTATAGATAACCGCACATGTTAACATCCTGGTGGTTGTCTTCATACGTGGGAGCAGTTATCTTGATCCTGAGAACGTGCCCGGTAAAGACTCGAACACTCCCAGATTATCTTGGTTGAGTATAGCCAGCGACCTTCTGATCGCGCATAGTCTGCGATCTCATGACTGTGCAACGTGTCTGCAACCATTGACTGACTTTGTGTCTGCGACCTCATGATCGCGCATAGGAAGCTATCCGTCTGTGACCATGCAGCTGCTAGAACACAAAGACATGTGTCACATCTGAACTAAACTTGAACATGATATATATTAAATAAACTAGTTCGGGTGACAATCCTCGTCACCTGTTCTGAACCTCTCAGATCTCTGTTGTACAGAGAAGAAAAAGAGAAGGCCCTACTCAACAAAATTGCTAATGCACCAAGTGGTGCTCTAGATGCCCGTGCTACTCAAGAAGAGAAGCAAGTGCAGCAGGCAATTGACTACAACATCATTGAGCATTTGAAGCATATCCCTGCACTCTTGAGTGTGTATGATGCTTTGATGCTAGTGCCTGCGGTAGGCCCTCGTTAAAGCACTATAAACTCCTGAGTTGTACGAAGTGGCAATGGCGAAGCACCATCTTCTTTGCAATGTCGTCGGCACAAATGAGATCACCTTTTCTGAAGAAGACAAAGTCATAGAGAATGATGATCAAAACTGCCCTCTTTATGTGGAAGGGAACATTGGAACTGCCTTCCTCTGATAAGTCTTGGTCGATCCAGGATCTTCGGTAAAATCCATCCAATTCAAAGTTTAACTCATGCAGGTTTCTCATTCGAAGACTTGGAGCCTATAGATGTGATGATATGTGGCTTCGACAGTCAAGGTGCAGTTTTTCATCATCGAAGTAAACACCTCCTACTCTGCATTGCTGGGAAGACCCTGGATACACAAGTATCGTGTAGTTCCATCAACTCTGCATCAATGCCTCAAGTTCAAAGACGGCAATGGAGAGCAGCAGAGGATAGTTACCAAAACCAACTCATACACCTTCCAAGAGTCGCATCTTGCAGATGCAAAATATTATTTTCCAAGTGAAATTCCTTGGAAGCAGCAAGGGAGATCGACGCCAGCTGTAGATGCTCTGATCACGCCGAGTTCAACCTTCTCACATAAGCAAAGTTCCTTATTGCACCATCCCTACCTACTAGGAAGAGGGAGTTTGCAAAATGCGCCTATATGAGCAGGGATTCCAGTTGTGAAAAGTCATTTGCAGTTGTCCCTTACTTATATGGCCCTTCAACCCCAATGGGAAATTCTATTACATCAGCCCCGCGGAAGCAAGACTCTGTTGCTCCGTTACTATTGAAGGCGGGAGCTGCTTCTTCTTCTTCTTCTTCTGCACCTATGTTGCTAATGTGCTCAAGTAAATTACAAGTCAATTGCGGCACATGATAAGTCCTCATCTCCTTTCATCTTTGATGCATGTAGGAAACTGGAAGTACAAGAAGTTTTCTTGCAAAAGCGAGGACTAGTCAAAAGGAGAATAAGATAGTTTGAAAAGGTAGCAACGAGCGCTACTTTCAAGCAGCCTCCATCGTGCCATACATCTGTAACAACACCATTAGAAGTCTGGCATGTCCCGGACCCAAATGGTTGTGCTTTACCCACCATATTTTATAATTTTCGAAAGAAGTAGGAGTACGACTCCACCATTGAACAGCCTAGTCCTTCGACTGACTCCGAAGCAGTTGTGACACTAGAAGGCTGGCCAATCTACTCAAAAGGGCTGGAGTGAAGCTGGAAAGGAATCAAAGGTTGCCACCTCCACCTGCAATATGCGAAGAATGGTGGGAACAATCAGAAAAGCTCATCCGGAAGGGGCACAATTCTTGTGATCTCCGCCCAAAGTATGGCTTGCGCTATGCCAACCCTAA